>OY992525.1:23640946-24953946 GCA_963921215.1 Scoparia ambigualis
TGGGTCATTATGACCCAACGTGGATGGCGCCGGGTTAATGTATAATTGTTGCAATTTACTCCTAATCCTATTAACATTCTGGTAAAATATTAACATAAGTAAGAATTATGATATACCCAAATTAAAATAAATTAAAATAGCCAACAAATTAATACAAACAATGTAAAACAAAGATAAAAAAAAATGCAAAAAAAAAAACAAAAAAAAATACACAGATCACACTATCAACTTATCCAAACTAGCCAAGTCCCTAATGTGTGTGGCAGGCGAGGTCTCGTCTTCCTTACATAGACCCTGCCATATTTAATCCACACGAATCTGTAGTTTTTACTTTTAGCTTGTCTACGAGTAGCCGCATGCAGTTCTTTGCACTCCTTCGAAAGATGCTCGCCCACAAAGATAAGGCACCGGTCGCCACTAATACCGATATGTGTCGAGTTAAGATGATCCTTAGGGTTTCCCTTATTAAATCTTCTCACAGCAGATATTATCTCGTCACGACGCCGTTCAGAAGGCAAATTAACCAATAAATTGCGAAGTCTGTCGGAGGATGGGTTTAGCTTGGCAACTCGACGACAAGCGCGAATTTCGCTGTCCACAATGGAAAGCTTTACGACCTCACAAAGCCTTTTAAATAAATTTACCACGTTCTCATTACGGCGCTCTGGAACACATTGGATCTCAAGGTTATAGCTCCGTGACGCTTTCTCGGACTGTCTGAGACGTGACTCTAGTCTAGAAATGTCTGATTGGAGCCTTGAGCTTTCCTCCTCCAGTGTACTTATTTTAACATTAGCTGATGCAAGCTCAGTTTTAATGTCAGACTGCTCATTACACAAAAAGTCCGTGGTCTCCGTGAATTCTTTCTTTAGGTTCTTAGAAACAGTAGTAATTTCCGTTTTAATTTTCTCCTGAATTTCTAAACAAAGTGTCGCTCTGATACTGTCTAGTTTTGAGTCGATCAACTGGCTAAACTGTCGCATAGTTATAGTGGCTTCAGTAGACTTCGATATTTGCTCATTTCTCGACTCGACGGATAAGGACGAATTATTGTCAATGAAAGATTCATCGCATGACATATCAATTTGGTGAACATCGGAGGTGGAGGCATGGACCACCTGCACACCGAGCTGTCCGGACGGGGACGCCACGGGAGTGTTGTCACTTCTAGCCCGCCTAGTAATTTTAGTGCACAGGTCACAACGCCACGCTCGTTGTAGCTCTTTCATATTTTTATTATAATATGAGGCAGTAAAATTTAGGCAAAGATAATGGTAGCATCCTTTACAGGCAATGCATCTTAACAAATCTGTTTGTTTGAGCGATTTATTGCAAGCCAAGCAATTCATAGCAGCGTGCGTTACGAAAGCTAATAAGCAGCGGCTACAAAATTTGTTAACTTACAAGTGAAGCGCAGACTGCTCGACGCCACCCGTACATACATGCGCACACGCATACATCAGCTGACAGGGAGCGACAAGGACAGCAAAGTGAGCACTGTACCGTTGTCAGAGCGAATGCGAGAGCATTAATTCACGTCACCGTGCACCGGTCGAAACTGGTTGTCCTTGAGCGCCGTACCGCTGCACCCGCTGATGCGTAACAAAGCAGCTGACTTTTGTTGTGAGTTTTAAATAATGGCCCCCGATGCTTATTCTCGCAATTCACTACACAACACAGACAGACGAAATCCGAGGGCACAATGTCACAGATCGGGAACAGTACTACACGTGAATATAAATTTGATGTGTTAAAAACAATTATTTATTAGAAATATCGTAATTATTTACGAGCGCTAGCAAAACGATGTTGCCTAGGTTTGGCCGGACGACAGACCTATTAGACATTATTGACTTTGAAGCATAGCGCTTAAATATATTATATAGCTTTATGCTTTTAAGAAACGATTGGGCAATCTTAAACATATAGATGGCGATTGGGCATTCTAGAACACTTTTTGTTGGCGTTGATTTTTCAAAAGTGATATTGGGTATTCTAGTTCACTTCTAACGACATTGATCGAACGTCAGTGAGATCAATGGAGTGATGTGAAGTAGAATGCCCAATAATACACTACTGTTATCTTCTTTAAAATTTAAACTTTTAGAGCCACTGCACACATGATACTTTTAGTATCGGCGATCAGCGATTTGGCGACTGGCATTGCGTTTTGGCGACTTTCTGCGTTCGATTGCAGTATTGGAATCGCGCGGTTTAGCGATTCAGTCGCTGCATTCAGCTTCAAACAAGCGTCTACATCTACGATCGCCGCTACTAAAAGTAGCATGTCTGCTCTGGCCTTTAATGATACCAAAACCAGCCAGATACAAATAGTATAGCCAAAGAGATTTTATTAGAAGTTCATACATACTACATGCGAAAAGACTTTTTCCCCAACCTAATATGTATACATACATATTACTCTATACATACATATGTGCATAAGTACAAAAGAACATAAATACTTACATAAAACTCAAGTCCATATAAGCGCACATTAGTAGGTACTAAAAGGCGTATTTTAAAACGGAACATATCAGATTGTAAAGTAGCAAAGCTACAGTTGAAACTAATTGAAAGATATTCCTTTTACTCTCTAGTCCATGTTTAAAAGTGATAAATTTAATAAATTGATTTTAGATCCACGAAGGCAACAACAAATGGTCGCACGTGGTGGACGCAGCAGACGCGAACGCATCCAACTGGTGCGAGCAGAACCTCGCGGCGCCCCAGCACCAGGGGCAGATACACCACAGGCGGGTATATTACGGCTGCACCACACACAGGCAGAGCTACAAGCAAATATATTACGGCAACTACACTCTCCGCCACATGGCAGATTAACTACAAGCGGGTGCACTACCACCTGCTACAACTACACCACATAACTAACACAGAGCAGATATACTACAAGCAAATATTATGATAACTCCTATACACCCTCTGACACATGGCAGATATAGAAACATACATCCATATTCACGACTATTGTCCCCTATGGGTTAGTCAGAAGCAGTGCGCCCTGTGCACCTTTCAAGTAACAACTGCACATGTGCTCAGCGCGATAGGCGGTGAGCCCATCGCCGCTGTTGGATGTGTTTGGGCCGTTGGTCGCCTGCAATGACACCCAAGCACCCAAGGCGCTGGGGACACACACAGCGCCAAAGGGACATGCAAAAACATATACAAAAGACGAAGTACTTACACGTGACGCTGGACGCTGCGAGAGATGACGGTTTTCAACCAACTTAAAATTGATGATAGATTGCAAAAACCTGCTAAACTATTTTAAAAAAGTGCAAAAATTATGCTAACGTAGTTCTTTATTGCTATTTTCTATGGAAATACAAAACTAAATGTCTCTTAACAATCATATCGACGGCTTAATCTGCAAACCGGCTAACACCACTTTTGACCCAATGTCATGTTTTGATGTCGAATACGCGAAGTTGTCACCTACAGTATGCAGAATCAAACAACTCCTAGCTTTTAAAACTACCGAGAAAATCGCGCGCACGTAAGTCTGGCAACTCCCAACACTGGCATAGCAACACATCAAAGTGGCTAACTCCGGTGTCAGCTGCCATTTTGTTCTTGACGGCGCGTAAGAAACGAGGCTCGAGTTTATTTGTTTGTCGCCGAGCATAAATAACAGATAGTTTAAGCTGAAAACAATACAGGGAATTATTGGTAAGTGTGACTTTGTGACTTTATTTAAATAATGTATAATTGTATTGACTTTGTGACTTTATTTAAATAATGTATAATTGTTGTGAATACTCAAAATGAATACCATGATATAGCCTGCTAAAGTGCAATGATGGAGTTGGCCATTTGTCATTGTAAAAAATGGTTCACGTTTCGGGAGTTGCCTACTAAAAAGTTTTATGTTCTAATCCATATAATATTGAATTATTTGTCTAACTAACTAAATATGTGTATAACTTATTATGACATACTTAAGTTATTACATACTACTATTATTATGCTCTTTATTTAAAATATAATCTTAAGTAAAAATTTTGACAATATTTTATATAAAAAAAAAACATATTAACAATATAAAATATTATAAAAAACTTAACCTAGGTTGCCACCGGCAGCGGGGATAGACCACCAGTAGTCAACAAACTTGGGAGTGAGCCGAGCTCTATGGCTTCTTGGAATTGTGTTGCCAGTAACTCGTGTGAACATCGAAACCATTTGATCCAGAAGTTGTGCAATCCGTCCGGTCCTTGGCATTTCCAATTTTGGGCCGTACGGATTGCACAACTTACGTCAGCTGTACTAATATTAATAGGCTGCATGGTCTCGATAGGTTCACACGCCTCACTGACAACACTCATCCATTCACCTTCCGTGTGCTCGACGGGCACCGACCAAATGTTGCGCCAGAAATTAGTCATGGCATCAACATCCGGTAGCTGCCCGTCGCTCACACGTTGATCAGCTCCTTCCCAACGTCTGTATACTTTTCTTTGGTCACTTTGAAAGAGGCGATTTTGTTGGTATCGGTCCACACGCACTCAGTAGCGACGTATACGGTTTGCCCACGCATAGACTTTTTGCTTCAGAAAGTCAATACGTTCCGTCACACAAGCCATATAGTTTTCCGGTCGGACATCAGTCCCGACAAAGGCTTGTGTGACGAATCGCATGACGCGAGGCCGATTATTGCCATTTCTGAAGCAAATTAGCTTTGCAATGAGTGTCCTGAACCTATTGATACGCCCCTCGATCCTCAATTGCCAAGCAGGGGCAGTCCCGGTTTGCCGCGGTACTCGGTCAGAATCCTGGAATTTGACACGAGCAACGCGACACACCGCGATGGCCCCACAATAAAGGATCGAGTGGGTATCAATTAAATTTTCACTGGTTCCAAGATAAGGAACCAGTAAATCGTTCAAGGCACTCATTAACGCCAAATTATGTCTATTCGTGGGCAAACAAGGTATACGTGGCCTAGAGTTACACGTGTCACGATACTGTAGAATGGCATCGTTCAAAGCGCTCCTCATTTGCTCATTCGCCTGTGTACTTACATTCGTATTTATTAAATCTTCATCGTCGGGTACCGGATCTACTCGCGCCACCGAAACCGGCGTCAGGGCCGGTGATTGTGGGGCAGGGCGATCCTGCACCGAAAAAGAAGCCGCACAAATACGCAGTGACTCCAGGCGTAGCCGATCAAGTGCTGACTGATCCAGCAAGTTGTTAGGCTGGATCACCCGCACTTGATCCGACAATCGTTGGGCAGACACGTCGATGGTCGGTTCAAGGGCCTGAAACAAAGATAGCAACCTATCACGATACGCAGTGAGGTTAGTTGCTCCCTCTGTTGCCCTGTAGTAGGCGCGCATGCAGTTCTCATTTATAGTCTGAGTCCATGCATGCGGCGCACTACACCACCGGTAGCGGGGGTCGTACGCGGGGCAGATTGCCCCACTGATCCCAAGCGTGCCGGCAGCGGTGGTCGTCCACGTCGCGCAGGTCGTTGTGGCGGCGGAGACGGCGATCGCCCGCTCACGCTGCTCGACTCGTCTCTGGTGAAATCATCAGACGAGGAGCTGGAGGTCGGCGGAGCAGGCGATGATGGAGGGCGTGCGCTTCGTTTGGCTCTTGTTTGCATCAAATAATCATTTTCTCTTCATCGTGTTGACGTGGAAACGTCACAAATTTTCTATGATGTTTTTCTATTTTGGTGTTTTTCTAACATTTTACTGATATTATGGTTGATTAACTGTGGTGAATTATAATTTCTATTTCGTATTGTTATTTATATATCGGTTGCACTTAAAATTCAAATTTAGCAAATAAAATAAAAATCCGATAAAAAGACATGACTTTTGATGTCAGTGACCAAAGAGCATATTATTATTATTATTACTTACTACGTAGGTACATTCGAAAAACTTCCCTTCGACCAGTAGTTTTTTTTTGTTTGACCGTTATTTTAAAAAGTAGGTACTTAATCAATTTAAAGAAAATATCTATATAGAAAGAAAGAAGAAACACACACAAATACTGTAATTTATACTAATATTGATATAGTTTTACGTAGGTTATTGTTAAAAATGTATGTAAGTACTGCATTTTAATGCAATTATTGTTACTTATAGATAAGGAAAATGTAGAGGGCGAAAAAAATTATTGAAGCTGCTTGCAACCGAAACCATCAAAGTGACATGATATTTTTCACAAAGGAGTCTATTGAAAATATGCCTGTTATACTGGCTGCTGGTTCGTCAACATCTGATGCTGTTTCAAACGTAATTATGCAAATTGACCCTTTAGCTGATGGTGCGTCAACATCTGATATTATTACAGATGTTTCGATTATGGAAATCCAGCCACTAGCTGATGGGGCGTTAACATCTGATGCTCTAACAGAGGTGATCACTGAAATGGAACCAATAGCTGATGGTTTGTCTCTGTATTCAGGCCCGTCAACATCGGTTACCGAGGAATGCATGGCATCATCCGGACCAGCTACAAGTTCACAAGCTACATCACGTCACGATAACAGTACTACTTTGATTGACACGTATATAAGCGATCATAGTGATTATAATAATAAACAAATTGTACCCTATTCTGAGCACTCGGATTCTAACAGTGAAGAAGAACCAAGGCGAGTAAAGAGAAGGAAAAGGTGTCAGGTTAACAAATCAACATGGAACTAATACAAAAACAAGCTTAATCGGGAAAAGGGGAGGCAGTATAATGGGAGAAAAAAAATTAACGGAAAATGGGGAAAAACGTTTAAGAATAAACGAGTGCTTAAACCTCGATGCAAATGTGAGACAAATGACAAAACTGCTTTGAAATTCTGTGAAATTACGGAAGAAGATACACAAGTACTATCTGAAAAGTTTTGGGGGATGACTTGGGGAGAAAAGAAGGTTTTCGTGAATAGTCTTGTACAATAGATGCCTACAAAACGGCCAAGAGATAGAAAAGACCCAACTATTACAAAGAGAAAAAGCTCAATGATTTATAACTTGCATTTGAATGACGAACGTCGTGTGAGAGTCTGCAAAATGATGTTTCAAAACTCTTTGTGTATTACTAAAATGACGATCTGGAACTGGAAGAAAGGTAAAGAAAATACCTCTTACAATAACCAAAATGTATCTGCTAGAAAAAATCCCCACGAAGCAGAGGTAGAGTCACTTATCGAGTTTTTGAACAGTATACAAAAAATGGAATCCCACTTCTGCCGCAAAACTACATCGAAGTTATATTTGTTACCAGAATGGACATCAAAAAGAGCCCTGTACGAATTCTACGTAAAAGACTGGTGTGCGTCACGGAATATTAAACATTTGTCAGTAGCAAATAGCCATATTTTAGAAATTGAAAACTTTCACTGTTTAAGCCGAAAAAATATGAGTGCGAAAAGTGCCTCTCATAAACTCGGAAATATACCTGATACAGAACATAAGGAGCATATAGAAAGAAAAAATGAAGCATGAATCGAAAAAGAAAATGATAAAAGTTCAGAAGAACACGTATTTACGATGGACACACAAGCTGTGTTACTAGCACCTAAATCTAATGTTTCATGTCTATATTATAAAACACAGCTATGCACACACAATTCCTGTTTATTCAATTTGAGAAAGAAAGATGGATTTTGCTATCTGTTTATTACAGACAAACTTCTGCTGAGTATTCACAGAGTACCTGAAAGGGATATTAAAATTGTATTATATAGCGATGGATGTACAGCGCAAAATAGGAATGTGGTGTTGGCAAATGCTTCACTGAATGTGGCAACTTTAAACAATATTACAATTGAGCAAAACTATTTGGAGGTTGGCCACACCCAGATGGCGGCTGACTCTATGCATGCCACCATAGAAAGGAAGCTGAAAAATAAAGTTATTCATGTACCAGCTGAAGATGTTGGAAATTGTCTCGGAGCACGCATACATCCTAAGCCCTACACCGTATGTTACTTAACGCACGATTTTTTAAAATCCTTTTCATGTCTTCAGTATTATAAGTCTATCAGACCAGGAAAAGTGACAGGAGAGGCTAAGGTATACCTTTGATTTAATTTATATTTAGTCTTATTATTTTATTTAATGACAAATGTAGTTTTATTCAGGTTTAAAAGGGAGTAATGTAATAACGACATTGTAATCCATATTGTTTCTGTTTAAGTCACAGACATTCGTGCATTACCATATAAAAATGGGAACATATATTTTAAGCTGAGATTCAAAGATGAGTGGCAGTTAGTTACTACCACAACGTTGCGATAAAAATATTACACTCACAGCGATTGAAAATATACCAGAACTTCATACAAGTCGGCTTAAAATTAAAAATCGGAAGTTTAAAGACCTTCAGGAATTAAAATCTACCATACCCGTGGACTACAGGAACTTCTATGATAATATTCCACATAAATGAAGACTTATTAAGCATTAAAACATATTTTATGAAAAAAATAGTATTTTTTTCTCTTAAAATAACTTTACATTAACAAAATATAAGGTGACTGCTAGAAACCGCAAGAAACTTCGAGGGCTGGTCAGGTCAAGTGTTTTAAACATGACTAAAATGACAAAAAAGGAATTCGTGTTTTTTTTTTCATTTTTAGTTAAATAATTCATTCTGTAAATTTTAATGAGATTTATTTTGAGTATTTAATTTATTTTAAAGCAATATCATAAGAAAAATAAAATGAAAAGCAATTAAAAATAACGATTATTTACAACGCGCGGGCAACGATCGGCCGGCCGTCTGTTGACCCGTCCGCGTCGTCAGCTGGGCGTTAAGTACCTACGTTAGTCTGCAATCATGAGACCCCATTTATTTTCCTTTAATTGAAATGTGCGTAGGTGTAAGGTGCAGCTAAGTCCAACGACCATCGATTGCATCAAGTAAGTAATTATGATAAGTGCTATGTATGAGCGTAATTTTAATTCAATCCTACGTATTACAAAAAAAATCTATCACATTATGAGAAGATAGGTACAGCTACCTTTCCTTACAAATGAAAGATCAAATGTAGGTAGTTATCTAAGGTACGACCAACGACCGAACGATGACCTTTCATGGCCTCGACAACTAAACAGCCTAAAGCGTTGTGATAAGTATTACCTATGTTGTGTTGTTGTTAGTCAAGCGTTATTTTACTATTCAGTCTTACCTATTTACACTAAATTAAGTTAAACTAATGTATCGCATTAAAGGCAACGTTGATACCTAATATGCTGCGTAATTAATAGGTAGGCAGGTACTTACATGGTGTTAAAGAGCATTCCAGTTTATTACATTAGCGCACAGGAAAGGTGATAAGCTTCCTATCACACTTAACAGGCTTTGGACTGTCAAACTAATGTAACAATAATTAAATAAAAGTGAAAACCTGTGCTAAAATTTCGTAAATAAATTACTATTTATTAAAGGACGAACTAGAACAACTTTTGTGATCGGCACATAATTCTTATTACACTAATTCGGCGTGTTTTAGGCATTTTTACGCACACGCGACGCGAATGCACCAGAATGCATAAGTTGACTGGCGAAAAAATTTAAAGCGGCCGTGCCTTGTGATGTGAATGTCACGTGATTTTGGTTGGCACGCACGAGAAAAATAAAACCATAAGATCCTAGAAGTTACTGACATGTCAAAACTTTGGCCTTTTGTTGATAACAAGCTCTTTCACATTTTTTTTACAAACATATGAATAGGCAAACTTAAATAATTAAAGCTATCGTCCAAACTTGCATATTAAGCGAATTTACAATTTGAAAAAATATTAAAGTTAAGTATTGGATTAGATCAATAATTTATCTGTAAATTTTTATTAGTTAATTTGGTAAACCAGAAAACTTGTACTATCAAGTAAATTTTAATAAATATGGATTGCAATTCAATAGATTCGACAGCAACGACACTAACGCCATCTTGTAAAAAAACATTAAACTAGAACAGATCCTCATTAAGGTTCAAGAAGTGAAATGTCAACGGTGAGAACTTGGAAAGCAAACATCCGCAAGATGTCACTAGTCACATGTTATCAATGCAAAAAAGATGTTGATTAAAAAAAACATCTTTTTTTTTTTATAAAAGAGGGAGGCAAACGAGCAGGCGGGTCACCTGATGGAAAGTAATCACCGCCGCCCGTGGACACCCGCAAAACCAGAGGAATCGCAGATGCGTTGCCGGCCTTTAAGGGAGGAATAGGTTTAAGGAAGGAATAGGAATTGGGAGAGGGGGGGGGGCTCCGGAACCCTCACTGGTCGGACGAAACACAACAGCACCAAGTGCCGTTATTTCACGCCGAATATTCGTGAGAGGGTGGTATTACGCCGGGCGAGCCGGCCCAATGCGTGCTGCAACGCAGCGTGGCTCTACCACTCAGTCAGTGTTACTCATTTAGCACCACCCAGGGATCACGTGTAGGGTCTCAAGGGTAAACCTACGGACGCGAGCAACTTTAACCCCCAAAAACCCCGTCTTTTGCTGTAATTGTAAAAACAACTTTGAATTCGATTGTGTTGGTTATTCAGAAAAGCTTTATCACCTAAGAGATGCCGAAAGTAAAAATAAATGGAAATGTCATACTTGCATTGAGAAGAGTAAATTACAACAGCGCAACTCTCAACAAGCGTCTGTAACACCAAGAAAGAAGGTGCTATCCCATACATCGAAGGAGAATCCTCCATCTAGCGTATCTCAAGAATCCACCCCTTGGTCCACTCCAAACTACACTAATATTACCGACATACAAGATTCACATATACTAACTTTATATACAGCGGACGGGGCGCAGGAAGAGCCTGAACATTTGCTATCAAGAAGTATGGACTGCACCATAGCCGACTTTCTCTCGCCGCAAGAGTTAAAAGAAACCATACAAAAACTCCAATCTCAACTATTAAGCTCGCAAAACGAATTGGATAACACAATATTAGAAAATAATGGGTTTAAAAAGCAAATCTCAAAATTAACAAAGGAAAATAATACTCTTAAAGCGCTTTGCCAGACTCCAATAAAAAATAAAAAACCAATTATGTCGCAGTAACACAAAATTAAACAATGTTAGATGTACCTTGTTAAATTCGGACATCTGTTTCTTCACGCCACCTAGACAGCGCACCACAACACACGAGAAGGGTATATCATACAACGTTGAGACCGTCCTTGCTCTTCAACGGAATGTGGCGCACTTAGAGCAACAATTACAATGAGCCAAGAGTGAAATAATAAACCTGCAAATCCAAATTATTGCGTCTCATCAAAAACTACAACGACTAAGAAACCGCTATTTGTCATCTACCTATCACGATACTTTTTCTGAAAATACCAGATCAAGAGCATCTTAATAGTATATTTAGTGCATTTGTGACCCCGAGGAGGAAGAAAGTGTGACCCACATCCTGACGAGTTGCCCTATCTACCAATATGAGAGAATGAGATATGAGAGTGAGACAGGAATGAAAATAGAGAGTAACACAATTCACGAAAACCTGGCAAATAAAAGCACTAGAATACCGTTTACAGAATTCTGCATAGGGATAGCAAGTAAAGTAATTAAGAGAAATAAAACAAAGTAAAATATGTAACCACTAGTATAATGAGTATACCAAGGGTCTACATAACGAAACAAAATACTGTACTGTATACTGTGTACTGTAAGTAAGCAGAGTTGTAATATTAAGAAAATGTTAAATAGTAAATAAGTTAGTGTAAGTATGTAATAAGCTATGTCAATAAGCTATGTCAATAAGTTAATTAAGATGGAAGGGCACCCATAGGTGCAATAAAAATGGAACTGAGAAATCAGGAAAAAGTAGATAATAAGATTAGAAATAGAAGTAGGAAAATAGGGCATTTGAGAATGCAATAAAAATGTTTAATTTAGCAGGTAAATAATTTTAAGGAGAAATGAGTAGGAGGGCACTGTAACCTCCCCTCCTCTTATTATAATTTGCTACACCTAAATCTAAACCTAAATCTAATGCCTTTCACACCTATATGCCTAGCTAGCTTATAATACATACACACATCCTCGCCGCTTTACCTTAACTTAAATTATTATCTAATTCTTAAAACTAATTAACCTAATTTATCTACAATCTAATGGTTGTGTCTGGAGTTTTGTAGAGTGTGTAGCGTTTGTATGAAGATGGAACCTTAGCATAGCTTAATTCTATTTGCAGTGAATTTCAGTCAAGCAATGTAATATTATAATAACTACTATTTTGGCCAGATCGTCTAGTGAACCCTCCGTTGTTAACCGCATTTAAGTAACTCAAGTTCTTTCGTGAAAGTTTAGTAATTGGCTTATCCCTGTGTTAAATTATTTTCTCCTGACCTAATTACCTACCAGTCTATAAATCCTAACATAAATATGTGTAGCCTAGCAATGACTCCGTCTGAACTGTGACCTAAATCCTTCACTGCAGCTGCGGGGAAGATTTGTAACCACTCAAAGGTAATCAGATGATAGCTTAGCTTGTAGGTATTATTATTTATTATCAGTAGCATGATACATAAGAAGCCTGGTGCAATTTATATAAAGGTCTTGTGGAATTATAAGAGTCTTGTGGAAATATAAAAGTCTTGTGGAAATATAAGAGTCTTGTGGAAATATAAAAGTCTTGTGGAAATATAAGAGTCTTGTGGAAGTTTAAAAGTCTTGTGGAAATATAAGAGTCTTGTGGAAGTTTATGAGCTCCAACCGCCGCTCCATAGCGTGCCATTACATCTCATTGTTTAATTATGGCCCCGTCCACTTTGGCTTTAACATTAATTATTAGCTTGTAGCTTTAATTCTTTCAAACTGAGAATTTACATCTCCTCTCAAAATCTAATTTCATTTTACATTATGAACTATGTGTTAGCAATTTAAATTCTTATTATTCCACATAAATCAATAGAGTTTATCTCAAGGCTTGCTATCATCCAAATATCCTTTTCACATTAAGAACTTAATTATTCAATGCAATAACTTATATTCAGTTCCGTAAAGGGTGGATAATTTAATCAAACGCCACTTCAGGCGGTGGCTAAAGTAGAATGCTATTAATTCAGGTAAAACTACTTTTATTTACTCTTAGTATTTATTATACAGGTCTTGTAAAGTTCCAATATAACTACATTGGATTGCTGCATTGGCAGATTATTACATCTTAAGTTTATTAAAGGATGTTTAATTCATTCAATATCCTTGACTTTAGGAAGTGAACTGAAATAGAATACTATCATTTGAAGTAAATTACTTTGGGTTACTCTTAGTGTTCATTATACAAATCTTATAAAGTATAAATACATCTCAAGTTTATTGAAAGATGTTTAATTCATTCAACATCCCTGACTTTTAGGGAGTGAATGTAGTCAATTATTTCTCCATCAACCCCCACCCTCTGTCTCTCAGACTGAGTGGTTAATTTGATAGACTACTAAATCATAGTTAGTATACCTTTAGTAGATAGTAAATTAGGTAGATAATTATCACTGTTAATCATTAAATAAATTACATTTAGAAGTTATCTTTTACTCACTTTAATAAGTTTAAATTAGACTGTACTAGGTATTAGTCTGATTGATTAGATTGTTCCCATCAAATATTTCTATGTTTCATATTATTAGAAGTAAGTACTTACATATCTTAAGAGGTCTATTCAAATGATACTAGTAGACCATTGTCAGGCTAATTAGCTGGTTGTTATCAATCAATTATTTCTATGTTTCAGATTATTAGAAGCTCATAGCTTGCAATGTCTTCTTTCAACGACTTATCCTAGGTTCTAAACTGGTTTTAGTTGTTCAGTTTGTATCAGCTTATTTTTGCTAAGGTATCGGATGTAAAACTTTAACACCTTGAAGAGTGTAGCGATATGAGATCGTATTGCATCCCAGGGAAAGCTAAAAAATGCCTGTTTGGTCATTTCAGCATTAGAAATCAAACATCACAGTACGACTAAGCTTATTTGCTATAACTTTTTAGTATTATTCTTGTAATAGGAAACCAGTCTAGACTTTTAGGTACTCCAAAGTAATGATCGTACGATATTATCATGCTTCTATTAATTATTTAAAATGAATAATTAATTGGTAACAACTTTAGGAAAACAATTAGAATTTTATTGGCCTGCGGTAACAGATTACTTGCCTAGCTAGGACCCACATCACTTCCTCATAATTTTATTTAGCGCCGTAACTTAATTATCCCTACCTTATTAGTCTGAATTAATAACTAACCATATATATATCCGCCTACCTATAGATTCCTACAACTTTCCTTACTTGAAAATGCCTATATTTTGTCGAACTAACAGTCCCTTTTTTGTGTACCTTGCAAACTAGGCCAAGCCTCATTTAATTTAAATTCGTGGTGTGTGGTGAGAGTCGCATTGCCCCTGAAAGCAACTAACTCCTAAATGTTCTATCAGTCGAGCCAGTATACTCAGTGTGTTATTTTCCTATCACTACACTGTATGTATGGAGGTAGACTCGAGATTGGACTGGGTCATACGGGTCTACCTCCAGCTAAATGGTGTCTGACCTATCTTCAACTTTCACTAGGGAGACAACTGTCTCTCCCCCATTACTCCGTCGAAGATAGTGTATTGTTTAGCGTAATGATGTAAAACGCCGATCTTATTAAATACAATCAAAGATCATCCAGACCGAAGTCTGTTGAAAGGTACATAGGTTTTTGTTGCCACCGTGATTCGTTTCCGCCGATGTACCCCAGAATACTTCATTCCGTTAACGGATTCGAGTTGCGATCGCAATAGTTTACTTTATTAATCACTTTCAATTTCACGAATCTTAATTAATATCGCAGCTCGAATATCACTTAGCGCACTATCAAAGCTCGGACACTATTTTTCCCGTATGAGTAGTACCGCACTCTTAAGTTGGACCGCACCGCCGATGTCCCAAAATTCAATGTCCGCTAATTTTCCCAAGCATCTTAACTTTCCCGCCACGCGCGCCTAAGATTTGCCCGCGCGAGTCCGCTTTTCTTCCCTTCAACCAATCGCTAGCCGCTTCCCCGACGCCCCCCCGCCTTCGCGTCGCGCCACGTGGAGCTATCATCCGACCTCTCTTTCTGTCTTTTTCTCAACCTCTCGCTCGCTCATTGCCGCTTTCGCCGCGCAATTCTAAAATTTTCCCATAATCTAACCAAATCTCGTCAGATAGCCAATATTTCATCTTTGAATATCTAAATGTAGCCTTCTATTAACAATTCCCTCTTAATAATCCTCCACTTAAGCCAATAATCCTATATTTTGGGAAATTATAAAAAGTTCCGTATTCCGACCATAGGTGGCGCCCGCCCGCATGTCTACCGGCTTGCCAACCTACGCCTATGTCATAAGGCCACACAGAACAGTCCCCGCGAAATTCAAAATAAAATACGGTCCTAGTCAACCTAGCAACCTTACGCGAAGCCCAAATAAATGACTTCCGCTAGACGCCACCTATGTCGCAAGGGACGCGCAGAGCAGTCCCCGCGAAATTCAAAATAAAGAAGTCAAACTAGCAACCTTATGCGAAGCTTACGTAAATAACTTCCGCTAGACGCCGCCTATGCCGCAAGGGACGCGCAGAGCCGTCTCCGCGAAATTCAAACTAAAGATAAAGCGCTAGACCATTGACCATTATTCTGAACTAGTTTATTATTCCCCTTTTCATGCTTATTATTAATGGTGCTACGCATTAATATTTATTTTAGTGCTACTCCCATGCATTCCTTACTAACGGACGGATACCATTCATTCTGTACCGTTACAGCCGCCCCCGATAGAATTTAAGCAGATAAAGTACCACTCTTATCTGCGGCGAATTATATCTAAACCCTGTACTTAATTAAGTACAAAATAGCACCTCCTTCCTTGCCAACCTCATTGTCATCCTAGCCCTCAAAGATATTACTACTATTTATAGTTCCTCCCCAAATCCCTAATGACTCCTTCCTCCATAAGCTTTCTTATTGCAAAATAGCCCACACCCCTCATTCTATTCAACTGACACAAAATCATAATCGCATACCCAGTTCTCGTGTTCGAAACGAAATCCCAGTAAACTTAGTCTCGGTAAATATTTCCCAATAACTTAGACATCTACCATTTCTCTAATCATACACAACCTCCGAATAATGATTTGCCTTTTGTTTACCATCATAACAACAAATCATAATATAATATAAATCAATATAACAGTCTCTTGCTCTGTCTACTAACGCCCCCTAGCGAAAACTCTTCAACTCTATGACGATTCCGACGTAAGTTTATAACATCTTCCGAACCATTCAATTATTCTATTCTTTAAATTATTTTCCTAGAATAATTTCAAGTACATCTGTCATCATGGCCTTCTTTTAACTTACGTCCCTTCTTACAACTTGTTTCGCATCTAAATGTTGCAACCTAGGGATCGAACCTGGGATCTTTCGTGGGTGAAGCATCAACCACTTCGCCGTCATGGTCTTTTAGTTCCAACTAGGTTAATGAATAATAATTAATAATTTGAATTAAAACTTTCCTTCATACTTCAACGCTACCAATCTCATCTTAGCTTATATAATTACCTAAGATAACGAAACGTCGGAACAATTGTCTACCTCAGGCAGGGATCGAACCCGCGTCCTCCACAATCCCTAATTAGCTACTTCTTTCAACCGAAACCTATTTTCCTCTACGCGGATAAGAAATCTTAACCAAACCCCCATATCAACCAAACCCAGTAGGCATACCATCATCGCCCAAGAGTTATAACTTTATTTTAGATGAGATACATCTATGTCTAATCCTACAAATAACCGAGATAGAATACTAGACTCGCTTCCGTCCGGTACGCAGTGACACCCACTCACCGTGCATACAAATAGAGGTCTCAACGCCTTACAATAAGGTTGTCGATCGTAAATATTTAGGAAAAACTCATTCACTCTAAGGGGCCACGCATCTCGAAACACGTCCTTGAGTTTTGAACTAGCTACCCCGTAGTTCAGATCTATTAGAAGTTTGTGTGCTATGTATATCCGTCCAACTGTCAATGTATGCGTCATCGATAAATACTTGTTAATACCCCGGTACGTGTTGGACATTGTATACTAATTGACAAGTACTGAGCCTATACGTATAAGCAAATACTTATGCCAAAACCTATCTAGTAACTATGTCTCATCCCTAGTTATTACTATGTACGAAAGACAACATTTAGTCTCATTTGCCAATATATAATACGTCAATATCCCCTTACTTTCCTATACCTTTGAAAAATATCATTTTCTTTTTAAATTAAACAGACCGGTAACTATCTTATCCGCCCCCACAACTCTACTTAACTTCCTACCTTTTATATTACTAATAATCGGTCAAATCGGTAAATAATAAGTCATTAAAGGTGACACTTCGTCTTAGTATTCATGGTAATTAATATCGTAAGTTCCTTCTCGTATTTACTGAATTCCAAACTGCGTGATTCAATAGTGCTAGTTTCTTTTTATTTTTTATTTTTTTTATTAGATGATTTTAATTTTACACTCGCACAAGACACATTATTAAGATGGTAATCTCCCGAATGTTTGTAACTCTAATTGGTTACTCATTATGCATTCTACTTTACTTTTCAGCCTTCCGTCCAGATGGTAAAATTCCCCAGCAACACGAGATCCCCTGACCACGCCAAAATGAAATGCCATCAATGGCCTCTGTTTCTGCAGCCTAAGACATTATCTCTCTATAGGTTAGTCAAGTATAATTGTCCTGATTTAGACTTCACAAGACGCCCCCAAAGGAACCACCTTACAGCAGAATTTCCGCAACTTTAAGAAAGGCTAGTTTAGGAAATGAAGCTAAATGGAAACCACTTAATTTTATTGTGTGCTGAGTAATTCCCACTTCTACAGCACAGTTCCGAAACTTCGATTCAATTACTTCACCAGGTAAATCAAAATAAACCCTACACGCTTAACTAAGTTCTATTTGTGCCCAGTGCGACTAAAAATATTCGAACACCCTAAACAAGCTACTTTTACTAATTTAACAGTGCCAATTAAGAATGCTCCCTTGTGTCATCTATAATTTTATTGTGTGCATAGACGACCAAAGACCTCGCTTTCAGCATGCCTTCTTCGTTGGACCCGCTTAGTTAAATACTCTAATCAAAATTCTAAAGTTACAATTGAAAATGTCAAAAGTTCGAATATTATGCAATAGAGAATTTCTCTAACATAGTTACTCCATCTCTTCGCACTATTTAGTCAGGCATATTGCAATTCAAGTATTTATTTTAATTTATAATGACCTATCTTCTCCACCCCTGTTCACATACTTTAGCCATCCCTATCCACAGCTGCGGTGAAGATAATTAGTTAATGAACAAAACATCCTATAAACACTCTATGTTGCTACCGCAATCACAAGAAATATTTACTAGGAGGATTATCTATCATACAGCTGACTATAACAAAATGAGTCCCCCTTATCTTTCTCCGTTCCTTCTCTAACGTAGAAGACAGCAACAGACAATTAATATTTAATTACTTATAATTTAGAACAACCCTAGGTAAAACGCTACCACAAAACTAGACTAGAACCGAATAATACTAACCGAAGTAAACTTTTGTATTCACACTTGCAAATAAAATATCTTTATCTTTCCGTGATGAATAATATTTTGATAACACTATTTCATCAACTCAATGTCCCGGCCTACATATGTGAAAACTCCCAATCAATTAGTTTGTATAAAACAATCTAGATGCAACATGCAGTTCACATTAACTAACAATTTTAAGGTTGTGCCATAACTTCGACAATAACCTACCTTAGCACTAATTTTAATCATCTACAATTATATCACGTACATATTAGATGCCAATAATCTAGATTATTTAAGAATTCTAGCAATTCTAATCAATAACCAACAAGATCATCCCGCTGTGACAGTCTGCGCTGACCTTCCCACAGTCAAAAACGCGTTTCGTTCGTCCTATCATTTCTAAACCTGTAGACATTTACTTTGTACTAAACAAATTCTTGAGTTAATAATTATTTGCCAATTGTTAAGCAAACCTATTTAACTTCATAATAACAATTTTAATATAGCAGTATTAGAATATTATTATAAATCTCGAACATCCTTATTTATTATAATCAACATTACCGGTTAAAGTATTTGAATGGCCTAGTGCGAACTAGGTTTCAGGTCGCACCTCGGGAAAATAAATTTACTATTGACTTTAAAATCTACTACTTATAAATTTATTATTTTCTTCTGACATATAAAGATAGGCTATGACTCTAGGTCGGGTTTAGTAAACTTTGAACTATGGCTACCTCCACAATAATCTCGATTAAATATATATATCCGCCAAACGAAATATGTCCAATACGGCCGATTTTACTAAATTTAAATTATGCTACTAAACAGTACGTGTCCTAAGAACGTCACACATCCGAAACCCATTTCAGTTCTAATGTCTTTACGTTTACCCATCTAAATTAAAATTTGTACCTGTCGACGCGAGACAACATCTAAATAATTACTTTGGATGATTCGAATTGTGATAGTTAATTTTGTATTGTAATCTCGATAACGCAATATCAGGGATTTACTTATTAATAAAGTTTACACTAAGAAATTTATTCTCAGCTCGCAATATCATCGCTTTATTTCCGGCTTGAATGTTTCTGCGGACTATGAGTTTAAATTTATCCTACAACTTAAAATTGTGGTATATAAAATCGATCACTGTTTTATAAGTAGCTTGCGTTAACTTTTAAAATAATAAAACGAGTTAACTATTGATTATGACGTGACATCCGCCCGCAACTCGCCTTTATAATTGATGTGATAACATACGCTATTGTTATCCCTATAGCATAACAGTGCTATAACTCGTTAATTTTGCAGTTAAATCTCGACTTCAAGCCAGTCAACTATATTTTTTTTTTCTACTATTATTTTTTTTTCAATTTATTATTCTTTCTTTACTATTGTATTTTTCTTTCGACCCCTATTTTGCTCCCAAGCTCAATTAATATCTACCTTCCACAATTATCCATCATCCGTCAATCTTAGGTATCCTCGAGAAATATTTCATCTTAATCGTTCAACGGAGATAGACAATTGTGCAAGGTACCCTTCTTAATAGGCTAATCCAACCCAGTGAATTTAATGATTTATCTATCTCTACCTATCCTAACTAATTAGTCATGTAGTAAAGTCTTTTCTTTTCACCGCTCTCCCGACTTAGATATCTCTAGGTAACTCACAACTGATAATATTAGGTAAGTAGGTATAGTAAGCTGTGCCCAGCGAGCTTTACCTCTGCGTACGTTAACCTCATCTTAAGCTAATAATAATCCTTTATAAATCTTCATAATTAACTATTTATCACGATTTCAACTATACGGTAAGAAGCAATGATTACCGGTAACGACTACTTACAACGCTGCAAGAGTATTTCAATTATACATATTATTATTAGACAGCACCCTTTTACCATCATCCAAAATAAAATCTTTTATTGGTAACCCAACGCCATCTAGCCTCGCTAATAGGTAACCTCCCCACAATAGAGTAGATATTAGATAGTTGTTTCCAGACGGTAACGACTTTTATCGCCTACTAGACGTATTTATCCGTTTACATTATGCATCCCAAACTACGTTGCTTTTAAACCAAAATTCCTACTAGCAATGAATAGTCATATGATTCTATCCCCTACATGACATACCTGCTACTTGTTATTACTTATAATCGCGATTCCTCATCAACGCGTGTATTTTGAACCGTAATACTATTTTATGTTACTTTTCCTAGGATTTTAGCGAACTAACAAAATGAAGCGGCATTTCCCATGTCATTGCATTCTAATCTACTACGTGATAAGTATTAGGAAAATCTCTTTCAATGTAAAAATCGCAGGTATTAAAAATAACAGGTATGGAAAATAACAGGTGATTCCACTTGCTATAACAAAATCACATGATTACGCGTTATGGAAGTTTCCTCTCCGATTGGTTTTATGACGTCATGTTTTATAATCATTCCTAATTCTAGATTGTTTATGGTCTCGCTAAATCATTTGTCTCTATGGTCCAACCATAGACAAAGAACGTTATAGTCCTTGACTAGCCTAAACTACTCTATGGATTTCAGATGTGAGACTCAAGTACACTATTATAATTTTTTTTTCTCTAACATAACCAACAAAATAAATTATAATACGTGGAATAGCACATCAACTAAAAACCGCAATCGCTCAACGATTATTAGTCAAAATATAATTATTATTAGTTTTATATTATGCTGTTAGCGTCATAACTTTATAATATTGTACAGCATATCGCCGTCCTATAATATAAATTGAATCCTGCAATAATTTAGTTGGTTAATTCTGTCCAATCTCGCCCCCTTGCCTTTCCATCCGACAGCAATAATAATTAAACCGCCCCCTATTCTACAAATCTTTCTAAATCAATAAATGTTGAACTATGTCACCCCATCGACTTTTTACGATCCTAAAAATAACTCAACACAAGGCTGTATGAACCAGTTGCCTATGCCTATATGAAATCTATCACCAGGAATAGAAACAAAACTACAGTTACCATAGCTCCTAACGTCAACAACAAAAATTGGTTATCTGGTTTCAGTATTCAAGAAAACAATTACTAAAGGTTTCAGTATTCACAGATAACTCAACAATTTTAAAATTTAATACTCCAGACCCCCGGATAATAACTATATCTATGTACTTCGTGCACTTATGATCCTTTGGGAAAACAACAACGTCTAACAGCCGCACGGTACCTGATGCTGGCGAAATCCACCATTAAATAAAGAAGAAAAAGATAATGACTGAAAGGTATTGTATTTCAATTATTACTCATTACATTATTGTTTTGTAGCTTTATCTCCTTTGACCTTTAACCTAACCTGAGAATCTTTTTGTTACAGATTTCGTACAACAAAATTTAGCTCCAGCTCTCATTGCGACTGTCTACAATATTGGTCGAACCCGTAATACAAAGTGTATGAATCAACTTTAGAAGATAACAACGTTTATTGTGAAAAGTGTCAAATTATAATTCACCCACTATCAAGAGCCCGTAATACAAAGTGTATGAATCAACTTTAGAAGATAACAACGTTTATTGTGAAAAGTGTCAAATTATAGTTCTTCAATATCTCTGAATTAATTAATCTTCATTGAATTATTCCCTATTAAGCCAATTCTAAACTCACACATCGCAACACGACAACAATTTGTGGGAAAAATCCCACTTCTAAATTAAAGTATTACCGCTTGACTGAAATCCAATACAACTATATTAATGATAATTTATAACTTAACTTTCTGATCCTGGGCATGGCTTACCAAATTGTAACCTCCCCTCCTCTTATTATAATTTGCTACACCTAAATCTAAACCTAAATCTAATGCCTTTCACACCTATATGCCTAGCTAGCTTATAATACATACACACATCCTCGCCGCTTTACCTTAACTTAAATTATTATCTAATTCTTAAAACTAATTAACCTAATTTATCTACAATCTAATGGTTGTGTCTGGAGTTTTGTAGAGTGTGTAGCGTTTGTATGAAGATGGAACCTTAGCATAGCTTAATTCTATTTGCAGTGAATTTCAGTCAAGCAATGTAATATTATAATAACTACTATTTTGGCCAGATCGTCTAGTGAACCCTCCGTTGTTAACCGCATTTAAGTAACTCAAGTTCTTTCGTGAAAGTTTAGTAATTGGCTTATCCCTGTGTTAAATTATTTTCTCCTGACCTAATTACCTACCAGTCTATAAATCCTAACATAAATATGTGTAGCCTAGCAATGACTCCGTCTGAACTGTGACCTAAATCCTTCACTGCAGCTGCGGGGAAGATTTGTAACCACTCAAAGGTAATCAGATGATAGCTTAGCTTGTAGGTATTATTATTTATTATCAGTAGCATGATACATAAGAAGCCTGGTGCAATTTATATAAAGGTCTTGTGGAATTATAAGAGTCTTGTGGAAATATAAAAGTCTTGTGGAAATATAAGAGTCTTGTGGAAATATAAAAGTCTTGTGGAAATATAAGAGTCTTGTGGAAGTTTAAAAGTCTTGTGGAAATATAAGAGTCTTGTGGAAGTTTATGAGCTCCAACCGCCGCTCCATAGCGTGCCATTACATCTCATTGTTTAATTATGGCCCCGTCCACTTTGGCTTTAACATTAATTATTAGCTTGTAGCTTTAATTCTTTCAAACTGAGAATTTACATCTCCTCTCAAAATCTAATTTCATTTTACATTATGAACTATGTGTTAGCAATTTAAATTCTTATTATTCCACATAAATCAATAGAGTTTATCTCAAGGCTTGCTATCATCCAAATATCCTTTTCACATTAAGAACTTAATTATTCAATGCAATAACTTATATTCAGTTCCGTAAAGGGTGGATAATTTAATCAAACGCCACTTCAGGCGGTGGCTAAAGTAGAATGCTATTAATTCAGGTAAAACTACTTTTATTTACTCTTAGTATTTATTATACAGGTCTTGTAAAGTTCCAATATAACTACATTGGATTGCTGCATTGGCAGATTATTACATCTTAAGTTTATTAAAGGATGTTTAATTCATTCAATATCCTTGACTTTAGGAAGTGAACTGAAATAGAATACTATCATTTGAAGTAAATTACTTTGGGTTACTCTTAGTGTTCATTATACAAATCTTATAAAGTATAAATACATCTCAAGTTTATTGAAAGATGTTTAATTCATTCAACATCCCTGACTTTTAGGGAGTGAATGTAGTCAATTATTTCTCCATCAACCCCCACCCTCTGTCTCTCAGACTGAGTGGTTAATTTGATAGACTACTAAATCATAGTTAGTATACCTTTAGTAGATAGTAAATTAGGTAGATAATTATCACTGTTAATCATTAAATAAATTACATTTAGAAGTTATCTTTTACTCACTTTAATAAGTTTAAATTAGACTGTACTAGGTATTAGTCTGATTGATTAGATTGTTCCCATCAAATATTTCTATGTTTCATATTATTAGAAGTAAGTACTTACATATCTTAAGAGGTCTATTCAAATGATACTAGTAGACCATTGTCAGGCTAATTAGCTGGTTGTTATCAATCAATTATTTCTATGTTTCAGATTATTAGAAGCTCATAGCTTGCAATGTCTTCTTTCAACGACTTATCCTAGGTTCTAAACTGGTTTTAGTTGTTCAGTTTGTATCAGCTTATTTTTGCTAAGGTATCGGATGTAAAACTTTAACACCTTGAAGAGTGTAGCGATATGAGATCGTATTGCATCCCAGGGAAAGCTAAAAAATGCCTGTTTGGTCATTTCAGCATTAGAAATCAAACATCACAGTACGACTAAGCTTATTTGCTATAACTTTTTAGTATTATTCTTGTAATAGGAAACCAGTCTAGACTTTTAGGTACTCCAAAGTAATGATCGTACGATATTATCATGCTTCTATTAATTATTTAAAATGAATAATTAATTGGTAACAACTTTAGGAAAACAATTAGAATTTTATTGGCCTGCGGTAACAGATTACTTGCCTAGCTAGGACCCACATCACTTCCTCATAATTTTATTTAGCGCCGTAACTTAATTATCCCTACCTTATTAGTCTGAATTAATAACTAACCATATATATATCCGCCTACCTATAGATTCCTACAACTTTCCTTACTTGAAAATGCCTATATTTTGTCGAACTAACAGTCCCTTTTTTGTGTACCTTGCAAACTAGGCCAAGCCTCATTTAATTTAAATTCGTGGTGTGTGGTGAGAGTCGCATTGCCCCTGAAAGCAACTAACTCCTAAATGTTCTATCAGTCGAGCCAGTATACTCAGTGTGTTATTTTCCTATCACTACACTGTATGTATGGAGGTAGACTCGAGATTGGACTGGGTCATACGGGTCTACCTCCAGCTAAATGGTGTCTGACCTATCTTCAACTTTCACTAGGGAGACAACTGTCTCTCCCCCATTACTCCGTCGAAGATAGTGTATTGTTTAGCGTAATGATGTAAAACGCCGATCTTATTAAATACAATCAAAGATCATCCAGACCGAAGTCTGTTGAAAGGTACATAGGTTTTTGTTGCCACCGTGATTCGTTTCCGCCGATGTACCCCAGAATACTTCATTCCGTTAACGGATTCGAGTTGCGATCGCAATAGTTTACTTTATTAATCACTTTCAATTTCACGAATCTTAATTAATATCGCAGCTCGAATATCACTTAGCGCACTATCAAAGCTCGGACACTATTTTTCCCGTATGAGTAGTACCGCACTCTTAAGTTGGACCGCACCGCCGATGTCCCAAAATTCAATGTCCGCTAATTTTCCCAAGCATCTTAACTTTCCCGCCACGCGCGCCTAAGATTTGCCCGCGCGAGTCCGCTTTTCTTCCCTTCAACCAATCGCTAGCCGCTTCCCCGACGCCCCCCCGCCTTCGCGTCGCGCCACGTGGAGCTATCATCCGACCTCTCTTTCTGTCTTTTTCTCAACCTCTCGCTCGCTCATTGCCGCTTTCGCCGCGCAATTCTAAAATTTTCCCATAATCTAACCAAATCTCGTCAGATAGCCAATATTTCATCTTTGAATATCTAAATGTAGCCTTCTATTAACAATTCCCTCTTAATAATCCTCCACTTAAGCCAATAATCCTATATTTTGGGAAATTATAAAAAGTTCCGTATTCCGACCATAGGTGGCGCCCGCCCGCATGTCTACCGGCTTGCCAACCTACGCCTATGTCATAAGGCCACACAGAACAGTCCCCGCGAAATTCAAAATAAAATACGGTCCTAGTCAACCTAGCAACCTTACGCGAAGCCCAAATAAATGACTTCCGCTAGACGCCACCTATGTCGCAAGGGACGCGCAGAGCAGTCCCCGCGAAATTCAAAATAAAGAAGTCAAACTAGCAACCTTATGCGAAGCTTACGTAAATAACTTCCGCTAGACGCCGCCTATGCCGCAAGGGACGCGCAGAGCCGTCTCCGCGAAATTCAAACTAAAGATAAAGCGCTAGACCATTGACCATTATTCTGAACTAGTTTATTATTCCCCTTTTCATGCTTATTATTAATGGTGCTACGCATTAATATTTATTTTAGTGCTACTCCCATGCATTCCTTACTAACGGACGGATACCATTCATTCTGTACCGTTACAGCACCAAGCGTGCAAAAAAAAAAATGGAAAAGCTGGTTTGAAAGTAATTATATAAATTTAATATAAAATAGGAGTAGCAATAGATAGGGCACAAAGAGTGCGAGAAAAATGTAGGCATTAAGCCAGAAAAGTAGCATAGGAGAGCCGCCCTAGCGCGGCCTAGCTCTCATCGTACGTACGTACGACCGTAGTTTTAAGCACGCACATAACGCCTCCGACATGACCCACGTCGGGGGACAAGAATAAAAAAAAAAAAAATAAAAAAAAAAAAAAATAGTATATTTATATTCAGTACTCAACAGTGTGTTGGTTTATCATCAGCTCTCACGATGTCGAGGGAAAACACAAAATACGGACAATATTTAATTACGGCTCTAACAAAACCATTTGCTCTTACTACAGATATTCTTAAGCATTGTGAACCTAATGAAATAAAACCAAATGACAAAATCATTGTATGTGTAGGCAAAAATGACTACGATATCGAAATATTGTCGTCACTACTGCGTAAATTCCTCAACCGATTTCAGGACAATGATGTAATAGTTTTAAGTTTATTAAAAAATATGTACATTGATAGGAATACACTAAATGACTAAATCTAGTGAATTTTGGGGGTTAAGTTGCTCGCGTCCGTAGGTTTACCCTTGAGACCCTACACGTGACCCCTGGGTGGTGCTAAATGAGTGACACCAACTGAGTGGTAGAGCCACGCTGCGTTGCAGCACGCATTGGGTCGGCTCGCCCGGCGTAATACCACCCCCTCACGAATTTTCGGCGTGAAACAATGGCACTCTGTGCTGTTGTGTTTCGTCCGGCGAGTGAGGGTTCCGGAGACCCCTCCCCCCCCCCCCCTCACAATTGATATGGCAGCGAACTGTAATCTAGATTTACCCCAGGGGGGTACCGACACATCCAGTGTCGGAGAATCCCCCCCTGAGCGTTCTCGCTCTGGCTGCCCTACGTATTCTGGGGAGGGCAAAAGTTCGCCCGTGCCAAGGCATGCTGCAGGCAGGAGAAAGGCGGGACAATTGGCACCCCCTCCTACGCTTCGCGTGGACTTCTGCAATATCAGGGCAATCCACTCTAATTTGAGCGCCGTCCATTACCACCTCGAGACGGCGAAACCGGCCTTGCTCTTCCTCACCGAGACGCAGATATCCCCCCCTCCTGACATCTCGTACTTGCGCTACCCGGGATACAACCTGGAACATGCATTTGTGCCACGAGCCGGTGTTTGTGCCTATGTCAGGGAGGATATGTGCGTTCGTCGCCTTGGCAATCTTGAAGATAGGGACCTCTCCATCTTATGGCTGCACGTCGACTGCGGACGTCATCCTCGCGTCTACGCGTGCCTGTATAGGTCCCACAGCGGTAACATCGGAACTGACCAACTCATCGAGACCGTCCAAACAGCGACAGACTCCCTTCTCCAACGGATCCCCTCGGCCGAGATTGTGGTATTGGGAGACTTCAATGCCCACCACGTCGAATGGCTTGGTTCACGCACAACTGACCACGCGGGTAGAGCCGTTCATGACTTCGCTTTGGCCTACAGTCTGTCCCAATTGGTAACCGAGCCAACACGGGTTCCAGATGTGGAGGGCCATGCACCTTCTTTATTGGACCTTCTGCTGACCTCGCACCCAGACGGCTATCAAGTTTCTGTTGATGCACCACTAGGCTCATCAGACCACTGTCTGATTCGCAGCACTGTGCCTCTCACAGAAACTTCAAAACCGCAACCAGCGGCTAGCCGTCGAGTCTGGCATTATAGGTCGGCGGACTGGGATGGGATGCGAAGCTTCTTTGCGTCCTACCCGTGGTGGCGAGTTTGCTTCTCGCTGGATGATCCTGATGTCGCCGCTGACTCTGTCGTTGATGTGATACTGCAGGGAATGGAACTTTTCATTCCAAACTCTGTGGTTCCCATTGGCGGCAAGTCCCAACCATGGTTTGGTCGTTGCTGCAAAATGGCGTCTCGCCAAAAGCGACAGCATTACCAAGCCTGGGCTAATGCGGTGTCATCAAAGGATCCAAACACCAGTGCGCTCAGAAAGAAGTACAACTTTGCCGCCAGATCCTTTAAGAAGGACATTGCCAAGGCGAAGTCATCATTCATAGGTAGAATTGGCGAGAGGCTAGTGCGTCTTCCTTCGGGGACGCGTGCGTTCTGGTCTCTCGCCAAAGCTATCTTAGGGAATTTTTGTCAGCCGTCCCTACCACCATTGCACAAGACCGATGACTGCCTGGCCTATACTGCAAAGGAGAAAGCCGATCTCTTGGGCTCTCTTTTCGCATCAAACTCGACCTTGGACGATGGGGAAAACCCTCCACCAACCATACCGCATTGCGCTTGTACAATGCCAAACGTTCAGTTCCTGCAAAGGTCAGTTCGTAAGGCTCTTTTTTCCCTTGATATCCATAAGGCGAGTGGGCCTGATGCAGTTCCACCCATTGTGCTTCGGACGTGTGCTTTTCCAGCCTTTTCCAGCTCTCTTACACCACTGGCGTCGTCCCGAGCTTTTGGAAGACAGCCCTTGTGCACCCGATTCCAAAAAAAGGCGATCGCTCAGATCCGTCTAACTACAGGCCAATAGCTATTACCTCTTTACTCTCCAAAGTAATGGAGTCCATTATAAACCGCCAGCTCTTAAGGTACCTAGAAGAGAACCAGCTACTAAGTGATCGCCAGTATGGTTTTCGTCGCGGTCGATCGGCTGGTGATCTTTTAGTGTACCTTACTCACCGATGGGCGGAGGCAGTCGAGAGTAAAGGGGAGGCACTGGCAGTTAGCTTGGACGTAGCGAAAGCTTTTGACAGGGTATGGCACAGGGCTCTTTTCTCTAAACTTCCATCATACGGGCTTCCTGAGAAATTGTGTTCATGGGTTGCCAGCTTTCTTACTGGGCGTAGCATCAGAGTCGCAGTCGACGGTTCGTGCTCCGACATGAAGCCCGTGAATGCTGGAGTCCCGCAGGGGTGTGTGTTGTCCCCTACTTTGTTTCTTCTGCATATCAATGACATGCTGCATAACAACAGCATTCATTGCTATGCGGATGACAGTACTGGGGATACGCTCTACACCGGGCGAGCTAATATTTCTCTGGAAAGCGTCATCGAGAGCCGGAATAAACTTGTGACTGACACCGAGAACATGTTAAGTCATGTCTCGGATTGGGGCCGACATAACCTAGTCCGCTTTAGCCCCTCCAAAACACAAGTTTGCGCATTTACCGCGAAAAAACATCCCTTCGTCGTACCTCTGAACTTTGAGGGAGCTCCTCTTGATACCAATCCGATTATTGGAATCCTTGGCGTCGATATTTCGAGTGACGTTCAGTTTCGTGGTCATTTGGAAGGTAAAGCTAAATTAGCTTCGAAAAAGCTGGGTGTGCTTAATAGAGCGGGTCAGTATTTCACGCCGGCCCACCGTTTACAACTGTATAAAGCACAGGTCAGGCCGCATATGGAATACTGCTCCCATCTCTGGGCTGGAGCACCCCAATACCAACTCCTTCCATTTGACCGCATTCAACGCAGAGCTGCTCGAATTGTCGGCGACGTGGTTATTTCAGGTCGGCTCGATCCACTGGCTCTTCGGAGAGACGTTGCGTCTCTCTGTATATTGTACCGTATATATCATGGGGAGTGTTCTGAGGAATTGTTCGGCTTGATCCCTGCCGCTAATTTCCTTCACCGCACTACACGCAATCGACTGTCATTCCATCTACATCACCTTGATGGATGGCGGTCTACTACTGTGCGTTTTTCAAGAAATTTCTTGCCTCGAACTACAGTGTTGTGGAACCAGCTCTCGGCGGCGGTATTTCCGGACCGTTACGACTTAGGGATCTTCAAGAAACGAGCCTATTCCTTCCTTAAAGGCCGGCAACGCGCCTGCTATTCCTCTGGTTTTGCGGGTGTCCATGGGCGGCGGTGATTACTTTCCATCAGGTGACCCGCTTGCTCGTTTGCCTCCTTCTGCTATAAAAAAAAAAAAAAATTCAAAAATTGTTACTATGTTGAATGTAAATTAAAACATAAATTATTCAATATGTGTAAATCGATAAATTACATTATTGATTGTATTGATTACGATAATACTTACATAAATGTAAAGTCATTCAAAAACTGATGTCAGTGCATAACAGGCCCGGTAATCCCAAGATCTTTTCTGCAAAACACCAAAAAGTTACCATTCCATACTATTTTGCTCGGATGCAGTCAGAGTGTGACTTCGCTAGGTTTGATGCAAAAATCTCTACCCCTACAAAAACTGGAACTCTATTGGACTATTTCCCCGTAATAAAAAAAATGATGAAATGAAATGAAATGTATTTATTAGAACACACACAGTAACATAATTACAATTGTCATAATTATATTAGACAAAAAGTTCGAAAAAAAAAAATGTGTCCTAAAGGGACTCCACTCAGCATTTGTTGCAGTGAGCAAGTCACTACAACGCTGATCTTCCGTGGAGACCGCAGTTGTGCGAATGTGCGCGACGACGCGCTGTACATAATATATTTTTATCTCATACATAATATACTTTTATCTCATTTATAAAACATTCGTATGACCAAATGCCAGTCTCAAAACTGTATGTAAAAAAAATAATACACTATTAACTTTATTTAGGATTAACTTTGTAACACTCGTTATATATTTGTATTGGTATTCCAACAATTCAGTTAAATAAAACTAAGCTAAGTTTAAACTTAAACCCAATCCGACAGCTTACATATTATCAGTTGTCTGCAAATTCAAAAATATCTCTTAGCATTAACCTTAAAAGAACCCACCGAAACAGAATTACGGAGTGGTGGTGGTAAATTGTTCCAACACTTCGTTGCAGCATAACGAAAACTGCCACGGAAAGCAGCCGTCCTGTGTTGGGAGCCGATCAGACGTATTGCAAATCTTATATGCGATTTAAAGAAATTTAGTTTCTCATATAGATACGGTGGTTGTTTATTTTTGATAATACCAAATAAAAAAGAGGAAAAATGTAAAAACGTCTGCTTGACATATTCAACATACGGTTATCATTCAAAAATGGTGTGATATGTGCTCTACGTGGTACTGGAAAGCAAAACCGTACGCAGGCATTCTGAATTCGCTGCAAAAGTTTCTTGGAGCGACCTAAAAGACATTCACCAAACACAGTGTCAACGTAATTTAATTTTGATAAGACTAGTGCTTCACAAAGTTTGATACGAAATTCAATAGACAGGTAATCGCGCATACGGTATAGTACTGAGAGTCTGTAGAAGCAATTACGAGCAGTTCGCAGAACGTATCTTTCGAATCAAAGTGACTCATCCATCAAAAGACCCAAATTTCGAACCTCGGTAACATGCTCTAATGGAGCTCCACGCACAAATACCTGTGGGTTGAAACTCATTATTCTGTGTCTATGAGCTTTAGTAGCAAATACTAAATAATTTGACTTTAGGGCATTTATAACTAGACTATTTGCACTACACCAATTAGCTATGCTGTCCTGGTCCTTGTTTAACCTATCAACAGCAGTTTTCGTTTCATTAGGATTAAAAGAAATGTAAATTTGGACGTCATCTGCATAAAGGTGAAACTTGCAAAAATTAATACATGAAGCTATTTCAGCGATATATAATATATAAAGTAGAGGTCCAAGGATAGAACCTTGAGGCACCCCTCTATTTACTGGTAGAATATCTGATATAGATGTTTTTCCATTTGTATTAAGTATTTCTACAGCCTGAAACCGCTTATCAAGGTAGGAGGAAAACTATTTGATTGCCATATCGTCAAAACCATAAAACGACAACCTGGACAACAAAAGCGAAGTATTTATTGTATCGAATGCACGGGACAAATCCAACAGAGCCAGTAAGGTACCTTGCTTTTTATCTTGTGCAGCTAAAATATCATCAATTACATCAATTAAAGTAGTAGCCGTACTGTGTCCCTTCCTAAACCCGGATTGCCTTTTAGGTAATATCTTGTTCTGCTCTAAATAATCAACTAATTGTGAACATATTGTTTTTTCAATGATTTTAGATAAAAATGGTAAAATATTAATAGGGCGTAGATCTTTACAACCAGCAGGGTTATTATTTTTAGGCAATGGACGTACTAGAGAGATTTTCCACGAATCAGGGAATGTTCCAGTGAGAATAGAGGTATTAACTATAGCTGTAATTAAACTGAGTGTATGTGGGAGTGTCAGTAACATCATATCTTTGGAAATACCGTCTATGCCCTTTGCATTAGTTTTAATTGATTTAAAAATCTTAAGAACTGCACCCTCATTAGTAGGCTGCATATGAAAGACTGCAGAGCTGAATCTATGAAATTCATAGTATGTTAAATCAGACAAGCTTACGACATTGCTACCAAGTATAGAGTAAACAAAGTGATCATTAATAAGATTAGGATCAAGCAAACTAGAAGGAAGTTCCGCGGTTTTAGCTTTAAAATTAACAACATTCTGCTTAATATTTTTCCATAACAGACGTGGCTCATTAATATTTGCATTAATATAGTTCTGAAAATAAGCAGTTTTTTCAGTATATAAAGCTTTATTTACAACTGACTTTAATTCCTTATAATATTTTTTATGGTGCTCACAATTCGTTTTACGACTACGTATATATGCCTCATCGCGCAACCTCATCATCTCTCTCACATTATAAGTTACCCAAGGATAAGAATGTTCCCTAATGAATACCTTTTTGATAGGAGCATGCCTGTCGTACAATTGAATTATGTGGAAGGTCAACTTTTCGACCATTTCGTTAACATTTTGACAAATAATGTTGTCCCAATCAATATAACCAAGGTCCTCATTCAGATCAAAATCTATATCTTTGAGTGGTCTATAAGTAATCCACTTAGGTGGCTGCTTAAGTTTTTTGAAATGTAAATTACATGTTACAAGTGCGTGACTACTAAGTTCAGGAATATGATTTATCTGCACATTTATTAACTGGGTATTTGAACAAATCAAATCTATTAAAGTCTCACTATGGTCAGTAAAGTGTGTTGGCTTATAGACATGTTGAGTAAGGCCCACACAGTCTAAAAAATCAAACAACTTTTTTGTGTTTGTGGCTTCACTATGCAACATATTAACGTTAAAATCGCCCAATAGAACAATGTGATCAAATCCCGAAAAAGAGGTAACCGATTCATTAAGGGCATCAATAAAGGTATCTAAGTCTAACCAAGGCGGACGATATGCAGTGCCAATAGCCAATTTAAGACAATTAACAGTAACACTAAGCCACATTTGTTCTACATTGATAGATGCAGGGTGAGCGAGTAAACGTGCATGTATGCCAGCCTTAAGGTAAAAACCAACACCACCACCACGCGCACGCATTGTCGTCAGCGGGCGTGGCTTATGCCGCAGGCGATATCCTGCGAGTACCGGGGCCCGCGCTTCCTCGCCCTCCCTCAGCCAGGTTTCATTTAAAGCCAATATGTCAACAGGATGCCTCAAAACCGCCGCTACGAACTCATCATGCCGCGTACTCAGTGATCCAGGATTTAGTAAACCCACCGAAAATAATTTATTCTTAACAAACTGAATGACAACCGCATATAGTATCTGATTTAACTTACAGTTATTTAAAAATAATGTCAGGACAGTTATGTGTCGCCTGTCAGTAATCTTTAACAAATATTGTATAATACTGATGTGCATAGTAGGCAGAAACCAACCAATTGCAAACAAAGACTTTAAAAAGCAATATAGCTTCATATTATCCAAGTAACTGCAATAAAAGACAGTCAACAAGACCTTGAAAGAAACCGTTGGTAACAGATATTCAACAATATTGGCAACAATAGGATTATAATGACAGTAATGATCTAAAAAGGTTAACACAAAAAATACATATAAGCCAACTGACAACATTATTACTTCAAGGACAATGAACCAAAAGCCAGAAAGATAAAAATATACAACTGCATGTCTAAAATATATACCCACAATAGAATTATTGTATTTGTAATTATTATGAAAACCTAACAGATTACTCTTAAAAGTTGTCAAAAACAAGTAGCTATTCAAATGTGTTGTGGTGACACTATGAATACAATTAAGCAACAAAGTTAGCCTAATTAACAATAGAAGTAACAGACGTATTTGCAAAATTGCAAACAAAGCACCTACCACTAAAATAACATAACTGCAATTAAATATGCCTGTGAATAAACTACAAAACAATTTCTTTTCATAGAAATTATTGTGGCGGGAAACTAACAACAAACTTCTAAATATAACCATTATCAAATATATTTTCCTATTATGAGTTAACGCAACACCAAGAACATACTTAAGCAAACTAAATAACTTAACTAACAATAGGAGTGACAGGTGCCATTGCGACCAAACTTTTTTAACTAAAATAAAATAGCTGCCATTAACTATCTCTTTGACACCTTCAAAATTACATTTCTTATCAAATAAACAATTGTAACAAGAAACAAAAGCTGAACAGTAAAAATTAACAGTCAACAAAACATAATGATTATTACATGTAACATTTTGAAAATAATAATCTAAAAAAACAACATAATTAATATTACAGCTTGTTAGAGTTTTAACTGTAATAGCAATGTTATCACAACAGTAATTCTCAAACGCGGTAACAAACAGTCTAAAATGTAATTTACATCTGCAAGATACACTATACCTAAAGCTTTCATATGAACCAAAATAGGTAAAAACAATAAAGAAACACTTAAAATCAGCTGTAAACTGGAAACCAGTAATGTGTGTAACAACAGTGCTAGGAATGATATTATGCAATAAAATAAACTTTACCAACATGAGTTGCACAAGATGCAACTGAAACGAAATGGCAATCAGACAGACAATCCCGTTAACAAAAATAAAATTACTACTATCTTTTGCAAGACCAAAATAATTAAAACAACATTGCTTTTCATAGAAACCACTGTGATAAGAAACACTGAAGGGATACTCAAAAGTAACTGTTAACTGATAACAATTACTAACGCATGTGATAGTCCAAACAATAATTAACATAGTTAACTCCAGCCCAAACAGCTGTAACAATATTACACTCAAAACAAAAATATTGCTACCAAAAAGATAATCTGATAAAGTCTGACAATAAAGAGATAGTGTTTCTTGTAAACTATATGGACAAAAGACAATAAATTGGTATTTATAAAAAAAACAAAAAATATTTACTTTTATATGTTGATGCTACATTATAATTGAAGAAACAAGCAGGTAGGCAGGTGGATATTACCTTGTTCAAAACAGATAGCACAATATAGTGTTTAATGTTTGTATATTGCTGCAAATCTAACAACTTTGGCAGTAACAACACAGTAACCAGAACAATATTCTCAAAATTGATAAAAGTGTAATCAATCTCCGCTAACCGAGTTGATGTTAAAAACCTTGTTCAGGTCTTTTTCTGTACGGATTCTTGTAATTGGCTCCCCCTGGTCACGTCTGGCGAAGATAGCACCGTTCTTCGTCCATACATACTTCCATTGAGCTATTTGCTTTTGTTCGCGGGCTCGCCGAAAAAGCTGTCTATTGAACCGGGTCAAACGTTCATTAACATAGAAGCGGCGAACCTCCACAGGAAGACCGAAGTCTGCCGTATCCGCACCACGCCGGACACGCGCCGCTTGCAACACTTCATCACGCTGAGCACGACGCAGCAGGCGTACAACAAGCACGCGTGGGGCAGCTCTCGCGCCTGCTCCCCCGCCTGGGGCTGCCGCGACAGCATCTCGCCTCACTCCCGCGCGCACTGCACTCACCACGTCATGGCTATCGATGGAGACTCCAAGCTTGCTTCCAACGAGTGTAGCTATATGCACAGGGTTCTCACCGGCCGTTTCAGGAACTCCGGAGATCTCTAAATCGTTTGATAAAAGCTCCTGGTCTCGATCGTTCAGCTCAGCCTTTAGCTGTTCAATAGTCACCATGAGGTTTGATTGCATTGGGGCTTCTTCCTGGTCCAAGCGTCTTTTCATTGCAATGAATGTATGGCTGACGTAAGGGTATCAATTTTGGAAACAACATGATCACCAAGGTATTTCATCTGTTCCGCGATATATTCTTTTAGTCCGACATTCGTTGTTTCATTTACAATCACTGCTTTTGGCGAGGACGGTGAGCATTGTTGAGGTTTTTCACGTACAGTGATGTTCTCGTAAGAATCATGGAAGTCTTCCGTTGTGCATGGAGACTTTGGAGACTCATGCAACGGCGGCCATGTTGTACGCTTCGGCTCGATGTCGCTGATCTCATGGCCCCGGTTCCCTCCATGTGCAGCGGCAATATCAACAGCCGAACTCAAAGTTTTCTCATTACTTTTAAGTTTCTTGTCACAACAACCTTGACATTTCCATTTGCACTTGTGTTCCTTCTCCATGATGTAGAATCTTTTCTCACATCCCACACATTCAATGTGAAAACTCAACTTGCAAACATTGCATGTTAAAAAGCTTCTAGTCTTCACCACCTGCTTACACTTGCCACAAATGCTAGGTAAAATCGGCGTCATTTCGCAGAGATGCACGAAAACGAAACGTGTCAAATTTCAAACGCCGGCCGCCGGCCGGTGACGCAACGCGAAGCGGAGCGTGTAGCCGTACTGCACACGTTGTAAGTTGCAACGGATTTCTTGAAGATTTTTTACTATTTACGTACTTATTCAATTGAAATTTATGTTAAAAACACTGTTAATGTACACTCGAACACTATTATATAACTTGTTAGCAATAAATTGCATCAAAGTCTGGATTTTTTTTAATAAAAAGCGGAGAGAATTCACAACGCACCCGTACAGCACGGCGCTTACGCACACACCTTGATAAACAGCTTTTTCGCTCGAAATCGCATGGCAACCACGAGTAAACACTATTTTAAAATTCTTCATCAAAACATTGCTAGTATCTTATCAAAGCAAGAAATAGTAGAGTTGACACTGCAAGAATTGCAAGACTCTGGTGATGAGCCAGACCTTTTGTGCTTCTCTGAAACATTTTTATGTGACGACAATTTACAGTACTTAAAAATCTATAACTATGAATTGGCGACAGCGTGCTGTAGAGATTAACGGAGAGGCGGAACCGACAGGACACTGTAAGACAGGGTACTGTATACAAGGAACTAACAAATCTATTACGTAGTTATACAACTCAAAAGTCATTCAAAGCCTGCGGTATTGAAATTCCCCTATACAAACTACTTGTGGCCTGTCTCTACAGGACACCGACATCCGATCCCAACATTTTTCTACACAAATAAACCAGTTTTTGTATGAAGATTAAAATAAAATAAAAATAATATGAATATCGTCATCTCAGGTGATTTTAATATTAACATTCTCAAACAAGGAAAAATTACTGAATATTTACAAGATTTATGCCATAATTACAATTTACAAATTCACATCAAAGATCCCACGCGTAGAGACACTTGCATAGACAATATTCTTAGCAATATTAAAAACGCTTCTGCAAGGATATTACCACTGTATTTATCAGATCATGACACAGCACAACTATTAAGCTTTGCGATTAAACAGAGAAACTATATGGCAAAGTCATACTTTACATACAAAAAGGACTATTCTTTAAATAACATTAGGAAATTTAAAGAATGTTTAAGTTAAAGTGGATAGATGTTTATATGGAATCTGATATGAACAAGGCGTTTAATAGTTTTCACGAACTGCTGTGCTTGTTTTATAATTTATGCTTTCCAACAATACAAGTTAAAAGAAATAAATCAAATAAAAATACAAAAAAATGGATAAGTAAGGGTTTAAGAAATAGTTGTAAAACGAAGTGTTCTCTCAGATATTTATATTCTTAAAAACAAATAGATAGTCTATTCAAATATGTTAAGAAACTGTATTCTTAAATCAAAAAAGAATTGCAATATTAAATTTATATACAATAGTAAGAATAAATGTAAAGCAACGTGGTCTGTTATAAATAATGTAATGGGATACGCACAGCAAGACCACAATATAATAGATTTAATACATAAAAATGACACCATCACGAACCCCTCTGACATTGCAAATATTTTTTATCGTAATTTTATCGACTCGACTAATATCGTAACTAACACCCGACATTCAAAATGTATAAATAGTAATGCAATGATAAGTAACTCCATTTTCCTTGACCCTACAACAGAGAGCGAAGTCAGAAAACGAAATTATGTCCCTAAATAACACAAACTCGGTGGGTTACGACGGTATTAGTACTAAAGTAATTAAGGTTAGCATAAACGAACTGGGAGCTGTTTTGACACATTTAGTAAATTTATCATTTTCGTCGGGAACCTTCCCTGAGTCGTTGAAACTATCTGTTGTAAAGCCACTGTACAAAAAAGGTAAAAAAATGATGTCGATAACTATCGCCCAATTACTTTGATACCTGTTTTATCAAAGGTATTTGATAAGTGTATGTACAAGAAAATACTTAATTTTTGTACAACATATAGTATTATTAATGAGTCACAATTTGGTTTTCAAAAGCAAAAGTCCACTACTTGGGCAATATATACTCTAGTCGAAACAGTTTTAACTAATATTAATAATAATAAGTTCATAACCGGTATTTTTATAGATTTATCTAAAGCTTTTGATAAAGTGGCACATCACATCTTACTACAAAAGCCAGATAATGTCGGTATAAGAGGACACGCTCAGCAATGGGTGTCCTCGTACTTGACGGGGCGGCAACAATGTGTTGTAATTGACAGAGTTGTTGAAAATGAATTAGTGTCGTATTATTCTAGTTATAGGGAAAACAAGTGTGGTGTCCCACAGGGTACAATACTGGGTCCAATATTATTTGTATTGTATATAAATGACGTATTGCAAGCGACAAAACATAAATGTATATTACATGCGGACGACATATCGATAATTGTTACAACAAACAAAATGAACTCCATAAAAAATCATGAGTTTGACATTAATACAGCTTTAGAAAATATAATTAATTGGCTTGAATTCAATAATCTAAAAATAAATTTCAAACTAATTATATTCAATTTAATAAATCAAAAAACACTAAGTACAGTTATAATCTAGACATCACAAAAATTAAAGAAATTACGCAAACAAAGTTTTTTTTTTTTTTTTTTTCATATAAGAGGGAGGCAAACGAGCAGGCGGGTCACCTGATGGAGAGTAATCACCGCCGCCCATGGACACCCGCAAAACCAGAGGAATCGCAGACGCGTTGCCGGCCTTTAAGGGAGGAATAGGTTTAAGGAAGGAACAGGAATTGGGAGGAGAGGGGGGGGGGGGGGAGGGGCCTCCGGAACCCTCACTGGTCGGACGAAACACAACAGCACCAAGTGCCATTATTTCACGCCGAATATTAGTGAGAGGGTGGTATTACGCCGGGCGAGCCGGCCCAATGTGTGCTGCGACGCAGCGTGGCTCTACCACTCAGTTGGTGTCACTCATTTAGCACCACCCAGGGATCACGTGTAGGGTCTCAAGGGTAAACCTACGGACGCGAGCAACTTTGACCCCCATAATTGTTTTTAGGTGTTACCATTGATGCAGATTTGAATTGGAAAATGCACGTAGACAATTTATGCCTTTATGATCACAATGCCTACGCCGCAAAACGACTTTGAAGGATTACTCCTAAACAGCAATAAGACTAAGTGGCAAAATTACTGACATTGAAAACGCCTACAAAGCAAAATGCCTCAAAACAATATCTCTAAAGCGGTTTGCCTAATTTGCAATACGTCTGCATTCTTTCTTGTCTAGGCAGCATAACGTCTCAAAAATTAAAATGACTTTAAAGGGTAATACATAACATGCCATACGACTAAGAAGCATAATTAATCGCTATCAAAAACGGCTATAAATCGAACTGCCTCAAATTCTATCAACAATACCAACTAGATAACACGTCACGTACAAAACGTACACGTTGCAGTTCAAATTCTATCCTTCTGTACCGGCCCTAGATGACCTGTTTTACAAAGCCCAATTTCATAGGTAATGATCTAATATTATACAATTCGTGACGGACCATTAGCTATGCTTGTACCTCATTTTTGTTTGGTTTCTTGTAATGTAGAGCATTTTGGTGTTCAGGTCATAAAATTACTGAGATGTTTTGCATTTGAGGTATTTGGCGTTTCAAGTCTCCTTCATATATAGGTATTTTACTACAGAGAGGTTTGCCGTTAAAGTCACATTGCGTTTGTAGCCACTATGATGTTTAGAAAATTTACTATAAAGTCCATTTGCATTAGAGGTGCAGTAATAATAAGTCGTTTTGATTTTATTTATTTTTATTTATTTATTATATTGGCACACACAACAGGTAACAATCAAATAAAAGTAGAAAAATAAATTATTATACAATGGATTGAAACTAGATCGAGACCCAAAAAACGTGTATACACAGCATTATAAATTTTTGGCGCAAACATTCTTGTCACCACGATAGAATTAAACATTAATAAAAACAAGTAATGTACAGACTCAAATTAAAAAACTATTGAAACCATATAAATAAATAAATTAAATTACAATAAATCAAATTACAATAAATTGAATTAAAATTTCAATAAACAAATAAAATTACAATGAATTAAATTAAATTGGATTACAAAAACATACAGTAAATCTAAACCTCTTATCAACAGAATAAGATTTATAAAATTTCAGACAGTATCTTTCTGACAGTACGGTAAAACATGGCGAGGCTCGGCACAAAAATGTCCAGGTCACCACCAACCTGCGACAGCTCATTGTAAGTACGGCACATGCGTACAACGGGATTATAAAAGGAGGTATTATTCCTATAGACTTGCAAGATAAAGGTCTGTTTTTTACGGTTACGCAAGGGAATTCTAATATTGAAGTTGAGAAGTGCCAATAAACTTGGGGAGTCAAATAAGGAATGCACTATTTTGTATAAGTGGAGGAGATCCTGTCGCTTTCGCCGCACGCACAAAGAGGTAATTTGGAAATACTGAAGTCTATCGGAATAAGAGTTTAGACGGCGGCCAAGGCCTGATCTGTAAGATATTATTCTCAGACATTTCCTTTGAACACTCTCTATCATGTTTGAGTGGGTTACATAGTTAGGTGACCAAATCACAGAACAGTACTCAAGTTTGCATCTGACAAGACCGTAGTAAAGATGCAAGAAACCCATATTCTTTTTAAAATGTTTTGTGACTCTAGCGACAAAACCTAGAGTTTTACAACTTTTCAATACAATATGGTTATAATGATCTATAAAAGTCAGCTGCTGATCAAACAAAACACCAAGATCCCGCACAACCGCAGACCGATGCAACAAGTGACCATCGAGTGAGTAGTCATAGTAAATTTTGTGCTTCTTCTTTTTCGTAAAAGAAATTATATGACACTTATCAATGCTTAAATGCATTTGGTTGCACTGACACCATTCAGTAATAGTGTCAAGGTCACGCTGAAGAGTGATACAATCATTGGTACTTCTAATTGTCGCATATATCTTCAGATCATCCGCATACAAAAGACAAGGAGACACCAAGCGGTGAGGGAGATCGTTGATGAATAACAAGAAAAGCAGTGGTCCCAAATGAGACCCCTGCGGCACACCAGACGTAATAGGAATTGCAGCAGATGCATATCCCTTTAGCGTAACCAACTGACTTCTCATGCTAAGGTAGGAACAAACCCATCTCAGTAAACTTCCATGAAACCCATACCACGAACTGAGTTTACGACAAAGCAAGAAGTGATTGACCTTATCAAACGCCTTCTTAAAGTCCGTGTAGATTGAATCAACCTGTCCGCCCACAGCGAAAACCGAGCAAAGGTAATTCTTATATTCAAGAAGATTAGTTGTTGTGGATTTGTGTTTCATGAAGCCATGTTGAGTATGGGAAAGAAAAGGTTTTACGTGTTTGTATATGTGGTCATAGATCACACTTTCAAACAGTTTAGCCATGCTTGATAAGATACTTATCGGTCTATAGTTGGTACAGTCTGATCTATTACCGGACTTAAAGACGGGAACGACATGTGCAGTTTTCCAAGATGAAGGGAAAATGCCAGATTTAAGCGACAAATCAAACACAAGCGTCAAAGGAAAGCATAGCTCAAGGGCACATTCTTTCAAGAACCTAGATGGAATTCCGTCAGGCCCTGCGCCCTTAGCAGGGTCAAGCTGCTTAAGCTTAAGAAAAACCTCATCACGCGTTAATGAAACATAGGAAAGGTTACTACTGCAGGCAATGTCACAGTCACTCGGGTTAAGATCCAGACAGGTAGGGGATTCGAAGACAGAATGAAAATAGCTTGAGAACAATTCACAAATCGCCTCTCCATCAGTTGCCGCGGCATTATCGTATGTCATGGTATGAGGTATGCCACTGGCTCCTTTCTTGTTGTCGATATATTTCCAAAAGGATTTTATATTAGTTCTCAAAGAATCCTCGACAAAAGAGAGATAAGAATTGTGACAGGATTTAATAAGGCGTTTGCACGTGGTGCGTAACGAGGCAAATGTATCGTAATCCCTTTGGTTACTATATTTCTTAAATCTTTTGTGAATTTTTTTCTTGTCCTTAATACGCCTTATCAATAAAGGTGAATACCAGGAAGGAAATTCACTATACCTAATCGTAGTCAGAGGAGTATGTTTTTTAATTACGGTATTCAACTCCGCGTAAAGCCTGTCAACAGCAATGTCTACATCCTTGTTAGAAAGAACCTCTAACCAGTCTATCTCACTAAGCGCATATCTAGTACCGCCGTAATCGAACTTTTTAAAATTAAGTATACGGTTATTATTCTTTCTCAATTTCTTTACTGGGAGTGCTTCTAAATTAAGATTAATGCACAACGAAGGGTGGTGCTCATCCAATCGAGTAAGAGGGTCAGCTTCATTCACAGTAACTACGTCAGAAGTACTTAGGACCAGGTCTAGAAACCTATCGTTTTTATTTGGTATACAGTTAAGCTGAGATAGTTCACAGAGTGAAACAGTACTCATAAGTAACAAAAATAAAATTACTACTATCTTTTGCAAGACCAAAATAATTAAAACAACATTGCTTTTCATAGAAACCACTGTGATAATAAACACTGAAGGGATACTCAAAAGTAACTGTTAACTGATAACAATTACTAACGCATGTGATAGTCCAAACAATAATTAACATAGTTAACTCCAGCCCAAACAGCTGTAACAATATTACACTCAAAACAAAAATATTGCTACCAAAAAGATAATCTGATAAAGTCTGACAATAAAGAGATAGTGTTTCTTGTAAACTATATGGACAAAAGACAATAAATTGGTATTTATAAAAAAAACAAAAATAATTTACTTTTATATGTTGATGCTACATTATAATTGAAGAAACAAGCAGGTAGGCAGGTGGATATTACCTTGTCCAAAACAGATAGCACAATATAGTGTTTAATGTTTGTATATTGCTGCAAATCTAACAACTTTGGCAGTAACAACACAGTAACCAGAACAATATTCTCAAAATTGATAAAAGTGTAATCAATCTCCGCTAACCGAGTTGATGTTAAAAACCTTGTTCAGGTCTTTTTCTGTACGGATTCTTGTAATTGGCTCCCCCTGGTCACGTCTGGCGAAGATAGCACCGTTCTTCGTCCATACATACTTCCATTGAGCTCTTTGCTTTTGTTCGCGGGCTCGCCGAAAAAGCTGTCTATTGAACCGGGTCAAACGTTCATTAACATAGAAGCGGCGAACCTCCACAGGAAGACCGAAGTCTGCCGTATCCGCACCACGCCGGACACGCGCCGCTTGCAACACTTCATCACGCTGAGCACGACGCAGCAGGCGTACAACAAGCACGCGTGGGGCAGCTCTCGCGCCTGCTCCCCCGCCTGGGGCTGCCGCGACAGCATCTCGCCTCACTCCCGCGCGCACTGCACTCACCACGTCATGGCTATCGATGGAGACTCCAAGCTTGCTTCCAACGAGTGTAGTTATATGCACAGGGTTCTCACCGGCCGTTTCAGGAACTCCGGAGATCTCTAAATCGTTTGATAAAAGCTCCTAGTCTCGATCGTTCAGCTCAGCCTTTAGCTGTTCAATAGTCACCATGAGGTTTAATTGCATTGGGGCTTCTTCCTGGTCCAAGCGTCTTTTCATTGCAATGAATGTATGGCTGACGTAAGGGTATCAATTTTGGAAACAACATGATCACCAAGGTATTTCATCTGTTCCGCGATATATTCTTTTAGTCCGACATTCGTTGTTTCATTTACAATCACTGCTTTTGGCGAGGACGGTGAGCATTGTTGAGGTTTTTCACGTACAGTGATGTTCTCGTAAGAATCATGGAAGTCTTCCGTTGTGCATGGAGACTTTGGAGACTCATGCAACGGCGGCCATGTTTTTCGCTTCGGCTCGATGTCGCTGATCTCATGGCCCCGGTTCCCTCCATGTGCAGCGGCAATATCAACAGCCGAACTCAAAGTTTTCTCATTACTTTTAAGTTTCTTGTCACAACAACCTTGACATTTCCATTTGCACTTGTGTTCCTTCTCCATGATGTAGAATCTTTTCTCACATCCCACACATTCAATGTGAAAACTCAACTTGCAAACATTGCATGTTAAAAAGCTTCTAGTCTTCACCACCTGCTTACACTTGCCACAAATGCTAGGTAAAATCGGCGTCATTTCGCAGAGATGCACGAAAACGAAACGTGTCAAATTTCAAACGCCGGCCGCCGGCCGGTGACGCAACGCGAAGCGGAGCGTGTAGCCGTACTGCACACGTTGTAAGTTGCAACGGATTTCTTGAAGATTTTTTACTATTTACGTACTTATTCAATTGAAATTTATGTTAAAAACACTGTTAATGTACACTCGAACACTATTATATAACTTGTTAGCAATAAATTGCATCAAAGTCTGGATTTTTTTTAATAAAATGCGGAGAGAATTCACAACGCACCCGTACAGCACGGCGCTTACGCACACACCTTGATAAACAGCTTTTTCGCTCGAAATCGCATGGCAACCACGAGTAAACACTATTTTAAAATTCTTCATCAAAACATTGCTAGTATCTTATCAAAGCAAGAAATAGTAGAGTTGACACTGCAAGAATTGCAAGACTCTGGTGATGAGCCAGACCTTTTGTGCTTCTCTGAAACATTTTTATGTGACGACAATTTACAGTACTTAAAAATCTATAACTATGAATTGGCGACAGCGTGCTGTAGAGATTAACGGAGAGGCGGAACCGACAGGACACTGTAAGACAGGGTACTGTATACAAGGAACTAACAAATCTATTACGTAGTTATACAACTCAAAAGTCATTCAAAGCCTGCGGTATTGAAATTCCCCTATACAAACTACTTGTGGCCTGTCTCTACAGGACACCGACATCCGATCCCAACACTTTTCTACACAAATAAACCAGTTTTTGTATGAAGATTAAAATAAAATAAAAATAATATGAATATCGTCATCTCAGGTGATTTTAATATTAACATTCTCAAACAAGGAAAAATTACTGAATATTTACAAGATTTATGCCATAATTACAATTTACAAATTCACATCAAAGATCCCACGCGTAGAGACACTTGCATAGACAATATTCTTAGCAATATTAAAAACGCTTCTGCAAGGATATTACCACTGTATTTATCAGATCATGACACAGCACAACTATTAAGCTTTGCGATTAAACAGAGAAACTATATGGCAAAGTCATACTTTACATACAAAAAGGACTATTCTTTAAATAACATTAGGAAATTTAAAGAATGTTTAAGTTAAAGTGGATAGATGTTTATATGGAATCTGATATGAACAAGGCGTTTAATAGTTTTCACGAACTGCTGTGTTTGTTTTATAATTTATGCTTTCCAACAATACAAGTTAAAAGAAATAAATCAAATAAAAATACAAAAAAATGGATAAGTAAGGGTTTAAGAAATAGTTGTAAAACGAAGTGTTCTCTCAGATATTTATATTCTTAAAAACAAATAGATAGTCTATTCAAATATGTTAAGAAACTGTATTCTTAAATCAAAAAAGAATTGCAATATTAAATTTATATACAATAGTAAGAATAAATGTAAAGCAACGTGGTCTGTTATAAGTAATGTAATGGGATACGCACAGCAAGACCACAATATAATAGATTTAATACATAAAAATGACACCATCACGAACCCCTCTGACATTGCAAATATTTTTTATCGTAATTTTATCGACTCGACTAATATCGTAACTAACACCCGACATTCAAAATGTATAAATAGTAATGCAATGATAAGTAACTCCATTTTCCTTGACCCTACAACAGAGAGCGAAGTCAGAAAACGAAATTATGTCCCTAAATAACACAAACTCGGTGGGTTACGACGGTATTAGTACTAAAGTAATTAAGGTTAGCATAAACGAACTGGGAGCTGTTTTGACACATTTAGTAAATTTATCATTTTCGTCGGGAACCTTCCCTGAGTCGTTGAAACTATCTGTTGTAAAGCCACTGTACAAAAAAGGTAAAAAAATGATGTCGATAACTATCGCCCAATTACTTTGATACCTGTTTTATCAAAGGTATTTGATAAGTGTATGTACAAGAAAATACTTAATTTTTGTACAACATATAGTATTATTAATGAGTCACAATTTGGTTTTCAAAAGCAAAAGTCCACTACTTGGGCAATATATACTCTAGTCGAAACAGTTTTAACTAATATTAATAATAATAAGTTCATAACCGGTATTTTTATAGATTTATCTAAAGCTTTTGATAAAGTGGCACATCACATCTTACTACAAAAGCCAGATAATGTCGGTATAAGAGGACACGCTCAGCAATGGGTGTCCTCGTACTTGACGGGGCGGCAACAATGTGTTGTAATTGACAGAGTTGTTGAAAATGAATTAGTGTCGTATTATTCTAGTTATAGGGAAAACAAGTGTGGTGTCCCACAGGGTACAATACTGGGTCCAATATTATTTGTATTGTATATAAATGACGTATTGCAAGCGACAAAACATAAATGTATATTACATGCGGACGACATATCGATAATTGTTACAACAAACAAAATGAACTCCATAAAAAATCATGAGTTTGACATTAATACAGCTTTAGAAAATATAATTAATTGGCTTGAATTCAATAATCTAAAAATAAATTTCAAACTAATTATATTCAATTTAATAAATCAAAAAACACTAAGTACAGTTATAATCTAGACATCACAAAAATTAAAGAAATTACGCAAACAAAGTTTTTTTTTTTTTTTCATAAAAGAGGGAGGCAAACGAGCAGGCGGGTCACCTGATGGAGAGTAATCACCGCCGCCCATGGACACAAAACCAGAGGAATCGCAGACGCGTTGCCGGCCTTTAAGGGAGGAATAGGTTTAAGGAAGGAACAGGAATTGGGAGGAGAGGGGGGGGGGGGGAGGGGCCTCCGGAACCCTCACTGGTCGGACGAAACACAACAGCACCAAGTGCCATTATTTCACGCCGAATATTAGTGAGAGGGTGGTATTACGCCGGGCGAGCCGGCCCAATGTGTGCTGCGACGCAGCGTGGCTCTACCACTCAGTTGGTGTCACTCATTTAGCACCACCCAGGGATCACGTGTAGGGTCTCAAGGGTAAACCTACGGACGCGAGCAACTTTGACCCCCATAATTGTTTTTAGGTGTTACCATTGATGCAGATTTGAATTGGAAAATGCACGTAGACAATTTATGCCTTTATGATCACAATGCCTACGCCGCAAAACGACTTTGAAGGATTACTCCTAAACAGCAATAAGACTAAGTGGCAAAATTACTGACATTGAAAACGCCTACAAAGCAAAATGCCTCAAAACAATATCTCTAAAGCGGTTTGCCTAATTTGCAATACGTCTGCATTCTTTCTTGTCTAGGCAGCATAACGTCTCAAAAATTAAAATGACTTTAAAGGGTAATACATAACATGCCATACGACTAAGAAGCATAATTAATCGCTATCAAAAACGGCTATAAATCGAACTGCCTCAAATTCTATCAACAATACCAACTAGATAACACGTCACGTACAAAACGTACACGTTGCAGTTCAAATTCTATCCTTCTGTACCGGCCCTAGATGACCTGTTTTACAAAGCCCAATTTCATAGGTAATGATCTAATATTATACAATTCGTGACGGACCATTAGCTATGCTTGCACCTCATTTTTGTTTGGTTTCTTGTAATGTAGAGCATTTTGGTGTTCAGGTCATAAAATTACTGAGATGTTTTGCATTTGAGGTATTTGGCGTTTCAAGTCTCCTTCATATATAGGTATTTTACTACAGAGAGGTTTGCCGTTAAAGTCACATTGCGTTTGTAGCCACTATGATGTTTAGAAAATTTACTATAAAGTCCATTTGCATTAGAGGTGCAGTAATAATAAGTCGTTTTGATTTTATTTATTTTTATTTATTTATTATATTGGCACACACAACAGGTAACAATCAAATAAAAGTAGAAAAATAAATTATTATACAATGGATTGAAACTAGATCGAGACCCAAAAAACGTGTATACACAGCATTATAAATTTTTGGCGCAAACATTCTTGTCACCACGATAGAATTAAACATTAATAAAAACAAGTAATGTACAGACTCAAATTAAAAAACTATTGAAACCATATAAATAAATAAATTAAATTACAATAAATCAAATTACAATAAATTGAATTAAAATTTCAATAAACAAATAAAATTACAATGAATTAAATTAAATTGGATTACAAAAACATACAGTAAATCTAAACCTCTTATCAACAGAATAAGATTTATAAAATTTCAGACAGTATCTTTCTGACAGTACGGTAAAACATGGCGAGGCTCGGCACAAAAATGTCCAGGTCACCACCAACCTGCGACAGCTCATTGTAAGTACGGCACATGCGTACAACGGGATTATAAAAGGAGGTATTATTCCTATAGACTTGCAAGATAAAGGTCTGTTTTTTACGGTTACGCAAGGGAATTCTAATATTGAAGTTGAGAAGTGCCAATAAACTTGGGGAGTCAAATAAGGAATGCACTATTTTGTATAAGTGGAGGAGATCCTGTCGCTTTCGCCGCACGCACAAAGAGGTAATTTGGAAATACTGAAGTCTATCGGAATAAGAGTTTAGACGGCGGCCAAGGCCTGATCTGTAAGATATTATTCTCAGACATTTCCTTTGAACACTCTCTATCATGTTTGAGTGGGTTACATAGTTAGGTGACCAAATCACAGAACAGTACTCAAGTTTGCATCTGACAAGACCGTAGTAAAGATGCAAGAAACCCATATTCTTTTTAAAATGTTTTGTGACTCTAGCGACAAAACCTAGAGTTTTACAACTTTTCAATACAATATGGACAAAATGATCTATAAAAGTCAGCTGCTGATCAAACAAAACACCAAGATCCCGCACAACCGCAGACCGATGCAACAAGTGACCATCGAGTGAGTAGTCATAGTAAATTTTGTGCTTCTTCTTTTTCGTAAAAGAAATTATATGACACTTATCAATGCTTAAATGCATTTGGTTGCACTGACACCATTCAGTAATAGTGTCAAGGTCACGCTGAAGAGTGATACAATCATTGGTACTTCTAATTGTCGCATATATCTTCAGATCATCCGCATACAAAAGACAAGGAGACACCAAGCGGTGAGGGAGATCGTTGATGAATAACAAGAAAAGCAGTGGTCCCAAATGAGACCCCTGCGGCACACCAGACGTAATAGGAATTGCAGCAGATGCATATCCCTTTAGCGTAACCAACTGACTTCTCATGCTAAGGTAGGAACAAACCCATCTCAGTAAACTTCCATGAAACCCATACCACGAACTGAGTTTACGACAAAGCAAGAAGTGATTGACCTTATCAAACGCCTTCTTAAAGTCCGTGTAGATTGAATCAACCTGTCCGCCCACAGCGAAAACCGAGCAAAGGTAATTCTTATATTCAAGAAGATTAGTTGTTGTGGATTTGTGTTTCATGAAGCCATGTTGAGTATGGGAAAGAAAAGGTTTTACGTGTTTGTATATGTGGTCATAGATCACACTTTCAAACAGTTTAGCCATGCTTGATAAGATACTTATCGGTCTATAGTTGGTACAGTCTGATCTATTACCGGACTTAAAGACGGGAACGACATGTGCAGTTTTCCAAGATGAAGGGAAAATGCCAGATTTAAGCGACAAATTAAACACAAGCGTCAAAGGAAAGCATAGCTCAAGGGCACATTCTTTCAAGAACCTAGATGGAATTCCGTCAGGCCCTGCGCCCTTAGCAGGGTCAAGCTGCTTAAGCTTAAGAAAAACCTCATCACGCGTTAATGAAACATAGGAAAGGTTACTACTGCAGGCAATGTCACAGTCACTCGGGTTAAGATCCAGACAGGTAGGGGATTCGAAGACAGAATGAAAATAGCTTGAGAACAATTCACAAATTGCCTCTCCATCAGTTGCCGCGGCATTATCGTATGTCATGGTATGAGGTATGCCACTGGCTCCTTTCTTGTTGTCGATATATTTCCAAAAGGATTTTATATTAGTTCTCAAAGAATCCTCGACAAAAGAGAGATAAGAATTGTGACAGGATTTAATAAGGCGTTTGCACGTGGTGCGTAACGAGGCAAATGTATCGTAATCCCTTTGGTTACTATATTTCTTAAATCTTTTGTGAATTTTTTTCTTGTCCTTAATACGCTGTAACGGTACAGAATGAATGGTATCCGTCCGTTAGTAAGGAATGCATGGGAGTAGCACTAAAATAAATATTAATGCGTAGCGCCAATAATAATAAGCATGAAAAGGGAATAATAAACTAGTTCAGAATAATGGTCAATGGTCTAGCGCTTTATCTTTAGTTTGAATTTCGCGGGGACTGCTCTGCGCGTCCCTTGCGACATAGGCGGCGTCTAGCGGAAGTTATTTACGTAAGCTTCGCATAAGGTTGCTAGTTTGACTTCTTTATTTTGAATTTCGCGGGGACTGCTCTGCGCGTCCCTTGCGACATAGGCGGCGTCTAGCGGAAGTCATTTATTTGGGCTTCGCGTAAGGTTGCTAGGTTGACTAGGACTTTATTTTTATTTTGAATTTCGCGGGGCTTTGGGGGTCGGCAAAGTGGTTCACCTACGGGCGGGCGCCACCTATGGTCGGAATACGGAACTTTTTATAATTTCACAAAATACAGGATTATTGGCTTAAGTGGATGATTATTGAGAGGGAATTGTTAATAGAAGGCTACATTTAGATATTCAAAGATGTAATATTGGCTATCTGACGAGATTTGGTTAGATTATGGAAAAATTTTAGAATTGCGCGGCGAAAGCGGCAATGAGCGAGCGAGAGGTTGAGAAAAAGACAGAAAGAGAGGTCGGATGATAGCTCCACGTGGCGCGACGCGAAGGCGGGGGGCATCGGGGAAACGGCTAGCGATTGGTGGAAGGGAAGAAAAGCGGACTCGCGCGGGCAAATCTTAGGCGCGCGTGGCGGGAAAAGTTAAGATGCTTGGGAAAATTAGCGGACATTCAATTTTGGGACATCGGCGGTGCGGTCCAACTTAAGAGTGCGGTACTACTGATACGGGAAAAATAGCGTCCGAGCTTGATAGTGCGCTAAGTGATATTCGAGCTGCGATATTAATTAAGATTTGTGAAATTGAAAGTTATTAATAAAGTAAACTATTGCGATCGCAACTCGAATCCGTTAACAGAATGAAGTATTCTGGGGTACATCGGCGGAAACGAGTCACGGTGACAACAAAACCCTATGTACCTTTCAACAGACTTCGGTCTGGATGATCTTTGATTGTATTTAATAAGATCGGCGTTTTACACTATTACGCTAAACAATACACTATCTTCGACGGAGTAATGGGGGAGAGACAGTTGTCTCCCTAGTGAAAGTTGAAGATAGGTCAGACACCATTTAGCTGGAGGTAGACCCGTATGACCCAGTCCAATCTCGAGTCTATCTCCATACATACAGTGTAGTGATAGGAAAATAACACACTGAGTATACTGGCTCGACTGATAGAACATTTAGGAGTTAGTTGCTTTCAGGGGCAATGCGACTCTCACCACACACCAGGAATTTAAATTAAATGAGGCTTGGCCTAGTTTGCAAGGTACACAAGAGGGACTGTTAGTTCGACAAAATATAGGCATTTTCAAGTGAGGAAAGTTGTAGGAATCTATAGGTAGGCGGATATATATATGGTTAGTTATTAATTCAGACTAATAAGGCAGGGATAATTAAGTTACGGCGCTAAATAAAATTATGATGAAGTGATGTGGGTCCTAGCTAGGCAAGTAATCTGTTACCGCAGGCCGGTAAAATTCTAATTGTTTTCCTAAAGTTGTTACCAATTAATTATTCATTTTAAATAATTAACAGAAGTATGATAATATCGTACCATCATTACTTTGGAGTACCTAAAAGTCTAGACTGGTTTTCTATTACAAGAAAAATACTAAAAAGTTATAGCAAATAAGCTTAGTCGTACTGTGATGTTTGATTTCTAACACTGATATGACCAAACAGGCATTTGTTAGCTTTCCCTGGGATGCAATACGATCTCACATGGCTATACTCTTCAAAGTATGGAAAATTTTACATCCGATACCTTAGCAAAAATAAGCTGATACAAACTGAACAACTAAAACCAGTTTAGAACCTAGGATAAGTCGTTGAAAGAAGACATTGCAAGCTATGAGCTTCTAATAATCTGAAACATAGAAATAATTGATTGATAACAACCAGCTAATTAGCCTGACAATGGTCTACTAATACCATTTGAATAGACCTCTTAAGATATGTAAGTACTTACTTCTAATAATATGAAACATAGAAATATTTGATGGGAACAATCTAATCAATCAGACTAATACCTAGTACAGTCTAATTTATACTTATTAAAGTGAGTAAAAGATAACTTCTAAATGTAATTTATTTAATGATTAACAGTGATAATTAACTACCTACTAAAGGTATACTAACTATGATTTAGTAGTCTATCAAATTAACCACTCAATCTGAGAGACAGAGGGTGTAAGTTAATGGAAAAATAATTAACTACATTCACTCCCTAAAAGTCAGGGATGTTGAATAAATTAGGCATCTTTCAATAAACTTGAGATGTATTTATACTTTATAAGATCTGTATAATGAACACTAAGAGTAATCCAAAGTAATTTACTTCAAATGATAGTATTCTATTTCAGTTCACTTCCTAAAGTCAAGGATATTGAATGAATTAAACATCCTTTAATAAACTTAAGATGTGATAATCTGCCAATGCAGCCAATCCAATGTAGTTATATTGGAGCTTTACAGGACTTGTATAATAAATACTAAGAATAAATAAAAGTAGTTTTACCTGTATTAATAGCATTCTACTTTAGCCACCGCCTGAGTTGGCGTTTTATTAAATTATCCACCCTTTACGGAACTGAATATAAGTTATTGCATTGAATAATTAAGTTCTTAATGTGAAAAGGATATTTGGATGATAGCAAGCCTTGAGATAAACTCTATTGATTTATGTGGAATAATAAGAATTTAAATTGCTAACACATAGTGCATAATGTAAAATGAAATTAAATTTGAGGAGAGATGTAAATTCTCAGTTAAAGAATTAAAGGCACAAGCTAATAATTAAAGTTAAAGCCAATGTGTCGGAACTGTAATTAAACCATGAGATGTACAGTACGCTATGGAGCGGTGGTGGGGCTCATAAATTGCACCAGGCTTCTTATGTATCATGCTACTGATAATAAATAATAATACCTACAAGCTAAGCTATCATCTGATTACCTTTGAGTGGTTACAAATCTTCCCCGCAGCTGCAGTGAAGGATTTAGGTCACAGTTCAGACGGAGTCATTGCTAGGCTACACATATTTATGTTAGGATTTATAGACTGGTAGGTAATTAGGTCAGGAGAAAATAATTTAACACAGGGATAAGCCAATTACTAAACTTTCACGAAAGAACTTGAGTTACTTAAATGCGGTTAACAACGGAGGGTTCACTAGACGATCTGGCCAAAATAGTAGTTATTATAATATTACATTGCTTGACTGAAATTCACTGCAAATAGAATTAAGCTTTGCTAAGGTTCCATCTTCATACAAACGCTACACACTCTACAAAACTCCAGACACAACCATTAGATTGTAGATAAATTAGGTTAATTAGTTTTAAGAATTAGATAATAATTTAAGTTAAGGTAAAGCGGCGAGGATGTGTGTATGTATTATAAGCTAGCTAGGCATATAGGTGTGAAAGGCATTAGATTTAGGTTTAGATTAGGTATAGAGAATTTATAGATAGGTGTAGCAATTATAGCAAGGGGGGGGGAGGTTACAATTTGGTAAGCCATGACCAGGATTAGAAAGTTAAGTTATAAATTATCATTAATATAGTTGTATTGGATTTCAGTCAAGCGGTAATACTTTAATTTAGAAGTGGGATTTTTCCCACAAATTGTTGTCGTGTTGCGATGTGTGAGTTTAGAATTGGCTTAATAGGGAATAATTCAATGAAGATTAATTAATTCAGAGATATTGAAGAATTATAATTTGACACTTTTCACAATAAACGTTGTTATCTTCTAAAGTTGATTCATACACTTTGTATTACGGGCTCTTGATAGTGGGTGAATTATAATTTGACACTTTTCACAATAAACGTTGTTATCTTCTAAAGTTGATTCATACACTTTGTATTACGGGTTCGACCAATATTGTAGACAGTCGCAATGAGAGCTGGAGCTAAATTTTGTTGTACGAAATCTGTAACAAAAAGATTCTCAGGTTAGGTTAAAGGTCAAAGGAGGAGATAAAGCTACAAAACAATAGCGTAATGAGTATTATTTGAAATACAATACCTTTCAGTTATTATCTTTTTCTTCTTTATTTAATGGCGGATTTCGCCAGCATCAGGTACCGTGCGTTGTTGGTTTTCCAAAGTTTAATGAGTGAACAAAGTACTTAGATATAGTCAATAACCAAACTATTCCGGGGGTCTGGAGTATTAAATTTTAAAATTGTTGAGTTATCTGTGAATACTGAAACCTTTAGTAATTGTTTCCTTGAATACTGAAACCAGGTATCCAATTTTTGTTGTTGACGTTAGGAGCTATGGTAACTGTAGTTTTGTTTCTATTCCTGGTGATAGATTTCATATAGGCATAGGCAACTGGTTCATACAGCCTTGTGTTGAGTTATTTTTAGGATCGTAAAAAGTCGATAGGGTGACATAGTTCAACATTTATTGATTTAGAAAGATTTGTGGAATAGGGGGCGGTTTAATTATTATTGCTGTCGGATGGAAAGGCAAGGGGGCGAGATTGGACAGAATTAACCAACTAAATTATTGCAGGATTCAATTTATATTATAGGACGGCGATATGCTGTACAATATTATAAAGTTATGACGCTAACAGCATAATATAAAACTAATAATAATTATATTTTGACTAATAATCGTTGAGCGATTGCGGTTTTTAGTTGATGTGCTATTCCACGTATTATAATTTATTTTGTTGGTTATGTTAGAAAAAAAAATATAATAATGTACTTGAGTCTCACGTCTGAAATCCATAGAGTAGTTTTAGGCTAGTCAGGAACTATTAAATCATTTGTCTATGGTTGGACCATAGACATATGATTTAGCTAGACCATAAACAATCTAGAATTAGGAATGATTATAAAACATGACGTCATAAAACCAATCGAAGAGGAAACTTCCTTATCGCGTAATCATATGATTTTGTTATAGCAAGCGGAATCACCTGTTATTTTCCATACCTGCTATTTTTAATACCTGCGATTTTTACATTGAAAGAGATTTTCCTAATACTTATCACGTAGTAGATTAGAATGCAATGACATGGGAAATGCCGCTTCATTTTGTTAGTTCGCTAAAATCCTAGGAAAAGTAACATAAAATAGTATTACGGTTCAAAATACACGCGTTGATGAGGAATCGCGATTATAAGTAATAACAAGTAGCAGGTATGTCATGTAGGGGATAGAATCATATGACTATTCATTGCTAGTAGGAATTTTGGTTTAAAAGCAACGTAGTTTGGGATGCATAATGTAAACGGATAAATACGTCTAGTAGGCGATAAAAGTCGTTACCGTCTGGAAACAACTATCTAATATCTACTCTATTGTGGGGAGGTTACCTATTAGCGAGGCTAGATGGCGTTGGGTTACCAATAAAAGATTTTATTTTGGATGATGGTAAAAGGGTGCTGTCTAATAATAATATGTATAATTGAAATACTCTTGCAGCGTTGTAAGTAGTCGTTACCGGTAATCATTGCTTCTTACCGTATAGTTGAAATCGTGATAAATAGTTAATTATGAAGATTTATAAAGGATTATTATTAGCTTAAGATGAGGTTAACGTACGCAGAGGTAAAGCTCGCTGGGCACAGCTTACTATACCTACTTACCTAATATTATCAGTTGTGAGTTACCTAGAGATATCTAAGTCGGGAGAGCGGTGAAAAGAAAAGACTTTACTACATGACTAATTAGTTAGGATAGGTAGAGATAGATAAATCATTAAATTCACTGGGTTGGATTAGCCTATTAAGAAGGGTACCTTGCACAATTGTCTATCTCCGTTGAACGATTAAGATGAAATATTTCTCGAGGATACCTAAGATTGACGGATGATGGATAATTGTGGAAGGTAGATATTAATTGAGCTTGGGAGCAAAATAGGGGTCGAAAGAAAAATACAATAGTAAAGAAAGAATAATAAATTGAAAAAAAAATAATAGTAGAAAAAAAAAATATAGTTGACTGGCTTGAAGTCGAGATTTAACTGCAAAATTAACGAGTTATAGCACTGTTATGCTATAGGGATAACAATAGCGTATGTTATCACATCAATTATAAAGGCGAGTTGCGGGCGGATGTCACGTCATAATCAATAGTTAACTCGTTTTATTATTTTAAAAGTTAACGCAAGCTACTTATAAAACAGTGATCGATTTTATATACCACAATTTTAAGTTGTAGGATAAATTTAAACTCATAGTCCGCAGAAACATTCAAGCCGGAAATAAAGCGATGATATTGCGAGCTGAGAATAAATTTCTTAGTGTAAACTTTATTAATAAGTAAATCCCTGATATTGCGTTATCGAGATTACAATACAAAATTAACTATCACAATTCGAATCATCCAAAGTAATTATTTAGATGTTGTCTCGCGTCGACAGGTACAAATTTTAATTTAGATGGGTAAACGTAAAGACATTAGAACTGAAATGGGTTTCGGATGTGTGACGTTCTTAGGACACGTACTGTTTAGTAGCATAATTTAAATTTAGTAAAATCGGCCGTATTGGACATATTTCGTTTGGCGGATATATATATTTAATCGAGATTATTGTGGAGGTAGCCATAGTTCAAAGTTTACTAAACCCGACCTAGAGTCATAGCCTATCTTTATATGTCAGAAGAAAATAATAAATTTATAAGTAGTAGATTTTAAAGTCAATAGTAAATTTATTTTCCCGAGGTGCGACCTGAAACCTAGTTCGCACTAGGCCATTCAAATACTTTAACCGGTAATGTTGATTATAATAAATAAGGATGTTCGAGATTTATAATAATATTCTAATACTGCTATATTAAAATTGTTATTATGAAGTTAAATAGGTTTGCTTAACAATTGGCAAATAATTATTAACTCAAGAATTTGTTTAGTACAAAGTAAATGTCTACAGGTTTAGAAATGATAGGACGAACGAAACGCGTTTTTGACTGTGGGAAGGTCAGCGCAGACTGTCACAGCGGGATGATCTTGTTGGTTATTGATTAGAATTGCTAGAATTCTTAAATAATCTAGATTATTGGCATCTAATATGTACGTGATATAATTGTAGATGATTAAAATTAGTGCTAAGGTAGGTTATTGTCGAAGTTATGGCACAACCTTAAAATTGTTAGTTAATGTGAACTGCATGTTGCATCTAGATTGTTTTATACAAACTAATTGATTGGGAGTTTTCACATATGTAGGCCGGGACATTGAGTTGATGAAATAGTGTTATCAAAATCATTCATCACGGAAAGATAAAGATATTTTATTTGCAAGTGTGAATACAAAAGTTTACTTCGGTTAGTATTATTCTGTTCTATACTAGTTTTGTGGTAGCGTTTTACCTAGGGTTGTTCTAAATTATAAGTAATTAATTGTTAATTGTCTGTTGTTGTCTTCTACGTTAGAAGAGGAACGGAGAAAGATAAGGGGGACTCATTTTGTTATAGTCAGCTGTATGCTAGATAATCCTTCTAGTAAATATTTCTTGTGATTGCGGTAGTAACATAGAATGTTTATAGGATGTTTTGTTCATTAACTAATTATCTTCACCGCAGCTGTGGATAGAGATGGCTAAAGTATGTGAACAGGGGTGGAGAAGATAGGTCATTATAAATTAAAATAAATACTTGAATTGCAATATGCCTGACTAAATAGTGCGAAGAGATGGAGTAACTATGTTAGAGAAATTCTCTATTGCATAATATTCGAACTTTTGACATTTTCAATTGTAACTTTAGAATTTTGATTAGAGTATTTAACTAAGCGGGTCCAACGAAGAAGGCATGCTGAAAGCGAGGTCTTTGGTCGTCTATGCACACAATAAAATTATAGATGACACAAGGGAGCATTCTTAATTGGCACTGTTAAATTAGTAAAAGTAGCTTGTTTAGGGTGTTCGAATATTTTTAGTCGCACAGGGCACAAATAGAACTTAGTTAAGCGTGTAGGGTTTATTTTGATTTACCTGGTGAAGTAATTGAATCGAAGTTTCGGAACTGTGCTGTAGAAGTGGGAATTACTCAGCACACAATAAAATTAAGTGGTTTCCATTTAGCTTCATTTCCTAAACTAGCCTTTCTTAAAGTTGCGGAAATTCTGCTGTAAGGTGGTTCCTTTGGGGGCGTCTTGTGAAGTCTAAATCAGGACAATTATACTTGACTAACCTATAGAGAGATAATGTCTTAGGCTGCAGAAACGGAGGCCATTGATGGCATTTCATTTTGGCGTGGTCAGGGGATCTCGTGTTGCTGGGGAATTTTACCATCTGGACGGAAGGCTGAAAAGTAAAGTAGAATGCATAATGAGTAACCAATTAGAGTTACAAACATTCGGGAGATTACCATCTTAATAATGTGTCTTGTGCGAGTATAAAATTAAAAACATCTAATAAAAAAAATAAAAAAAATAAATAAAAAGAAACTAGCACTATTGAATCACGCAGTTTGGAATTCAGTAAATACGAGAAAGAACTCATGATATTAATTACCATGAATACTAAAACTAAGTGTCACCTTCAGTGGCTTATTATTTACCGATTTGATCGTTATTAGTTATATAAAAGGTAGGAAGTTAAGTAGAGTTGTGGGGGCGGATAAGATAGTTACCGGTCTGTTTAATTTAATAAGAAAATTATATTTTTCAAAGGTATAGGAAAGTAAGGGGATATTGACGTATTATATTTTAGCAAATGAGACTAAATTGTGTCTTTCATACATAGTAATAACTAGGGATGAGACATAGTTACTAGATAGGTTTTGGCATAAATATTTGCTTATACGCATAAGCTCAGTACTTGTCAATTGGTATACAATGTCCAACGCGTACCGGGGTATTAACAAGTACTTATCGATGACGCATACATTGACAGTTAGATATACATAGCACACAAACTTCTAATAGATCTGAACTACGGGGTAGCTAGTTCAAAACTCAAGGACGTGTTTTGAGATGCGTACCCCCTTAGAGTGAATGAGTTTTTCCTAAGTATTTACGATCGACAACCTTATTGTAAGGCGTTAAGACCTCTATTTGTATGCACGGTGAGTGGGTGTCACTGCGTACCGGACAGAAGCGAGTCTAGTATTCTATCTCGGTTATTTGCAGGACTAGACATTAGATGTATCTCATCTAAAATAAAGTTATAACTCTTGGGCGATGATGGTATGCCTACTGGTTTTGGTTGATATGGGGGTTTGGTTAAGATTTCTTATCCGCGGAGAGGAAAATAGGTTTCCGTTAAAAGAAGTAGCTAATTAGGGATTGTGGAGGACGCGGGTTCGATCCCTGCCTGAGGTAGACAATTGTTCCGACGTTTCGTTATCTTAGGTAATTATATAAGCTAAGATGAGATTGGTAGCGTTGAAGTATGAAGGAAAGTTTTAATTCAAATTATTAATTATTATTCATTAACCTAGTTGGAACTAAAAGACCATGACGGCGAAGTGGTTGATGCTTCACCCACGAAAGATCCCAGGTTCGATCCCTAGGTTACAACATTTAGATGCGGAACAAGTTGTAAGAAAAGACGTAAGTTAAAAGAAGGCCATGATGACAGATGTACTTGAAATTATTCTAGGAAAATAATTTAAAGAATAGAATAATTGAATGGTTCGGAAGATGTTATAAACTTACGTCGGAATCGTCATAGAGTTGAAGAGTTTTCGCTAGGGGGCGTTACTAGACAGCGCAAGAGACTGTTATATTGATTTAAATTATATTAAGATTTGTTGTTATGATGGTAAACAAAAGGCAAATCATTATTCGGAGGTTGTGTATGATTAAAGAAATGGTAGATGTCTAAGTTATTGGGAAATATTTACCGAGACTAAGTTACTGGGATTTCGTTTCGAACACGAGAACTGGGTATGCGATTATGATTTTGTGTCAGTTGAATAGAATGAGGGGTGTGGGCTATTTTGCAATAAGAAAGCTTATGGAGGAAGGAGTCATTAGGGATTTGGGGAGGAACTATAAATAGTAGGAATATCTTTGAGGGCTAGGATGACAATGAGGTTGGCAAGGAAGGAGGTGCTATTTTGTACTTAATTAAGTACAGGGTTTAGATATAATTCGCCGCAGATAAGAGTGGTACTTTATCTGCTTAAATTCTATCGGGGGCGGCTGTAACGGTACAGAATGAATGGTATCCGTCCGTTAGTAAGGAATGCATGGGAGTAGCACTAAAATAAATATTAATGCGTAGCGCCAATAATAATAAGCATGAAAAGGGAATAATAAACTAGTTCAGAATAATGGTCAATGGTCTAGCGCTTTATCTTTAGTTTGAATTTCGCGGGGACTGCTCTGCGCGTCCCTTGCGACATAGGCGGCGTCTAGCGGAAGTTATTTACGTAAGCTTCGCATAAGGTTGCTAGTTTGACTTCTTTATTTTGAATTTCGCGGGGACTGCTCTGCGCGTCCCTTGCGACATAGGCGGCGTCTAGCGGAAGTCATTTATTTGGGCTTCGCGTAAGGTTGCTAGGTTGACTAGGACTTTATTTTTATTTTGAATTTCGCGGGGCTTTGGGGGTCGGCAAAGTGGTTCACCTACGGGCGGGCGCCACCTATGGTCGGAATACGGAACTTTTTATAATTTCACAAAATACAGGATTATTGGCTTAAGTGGATGATTATTGAGAGGGAATTGTTAATAGAAGGCTACATTTAGATATTCAAAGATGTAATATTGGCTATCTGACGAGATTTGGTTAGATTATGGAAAAATTTTAGAATTGCGCGGCGAAAGCGGCAATGAGCGAGCGAGAGGTTGAGAAAAAGACAGAAAGAGAGGTCGGATGATAGCTCCACGTGGCGCGACGCGAAGGCGGGGGGCATCGGGGAAACGGCTAGCGATTGGTGGAAGGGAAGAAAAGCGGACTCGCGCGGGCAAATCTTAGGCGCGCGTGGCGGGAAAAGTTAAGATGCTTGGGAAAATTAGCGGACATTCAATTTTGGGACATCGGCGGTGCGGTCCAACTTAAGAGTGCGGTACTACTGATACGGGAAAAATAGCGTCCGAGCTTGATAGTGCGCTAAGTGATATTCGAGCTGCGATATTAATTAAGATTTGTGAAATTGAAAGTTATTAATAAAGTAAACTATTGCGATCGCAACTCGAATCCGTTAACAGAATGAAGTATTCTGGGGTACATCGGCGGAAACGAGTCACGGTGACAACAAAACCCTATGTACCTTTCAACAGACTTCGGTCTGGATGATCTTTGATTGTATTTAATAAGATCGGCGTTTTACACTATTACGCTAAACAATACACTATCTTCGACGGAGTAATGGGGGAGAGACAGTTGTCTCCCTAGTGAAAGTTGAAGATAGGTCAGACACCATTTAGCTGGAGGTAGACCCGTATGACCCAGTCCAATCTCGAGTCTATCTCCATACATACAGTGTAGTGATAGGAAAATAACACACTGAGTATACTGGCTCGACTGATAGAACATTTAGGAGTTAGTTGCTTTCAGGGGCAATGCGACTCTCACCACACACCACGAATTTAAATTAAATGAGGCTTGGCCTAGTTTGCAAGGTACACAAGAGGGACTGTTAGTTCGACAAAATATAGGCATTTTCAAGTGAGGAAAGTTGTAGGAATCTATAGGTAGGCGGATATATATATGGTTAGTTATTAATTCAGACTAATAAGGCAGGGATAATTAAGTTACGGCGCTAAATAAAATTATGATGAAGTGATGTGGGTCCTAGCTAGGCAAGTAATCTGTTACCGCAGGCCGGTAAAATTCTAATTGTTTTCCTAAAGTTGTTACCAATTAATTATTCATTTTAAATAATTAACAGAAGTATGATAATATCGTACCATCATTACTTTGGAGTACCTAAAAGTCTAGACTGGTTTTCTATTACAAGAAAAATACTAAAAAGTTATAGCAAATAAGCTTAGTCGTACTGTGATGTTTGATTTCTAACACTGATATGACCAAACAGGCATTTGTTAGCTTTCCCTGGGATGCAATACGATCTCACATGGCTATACTCTTCAAAGTATGGAAAATTTTACATCCGATACCTTAGCAAAAATAAGCTGATACAAACTGAACAACTAAAACCAGTTTAGAACCTAGGATAAGTCGTTGAAAGAAGACATTGCAAGCTATGAGCTTCTAATAATCTGAAACATAGAAATAATTGATTGATAACAACCAGCTAATTAGCCTGACAATGGTCTACTAATACCATTTGAATAGACCTCTTAAGATATGTAAGTACTTACTTCTAATAATATGAAACATAGAAATATTTGATGGGAACAATCTAATCAATCAGACTAATACCTAGTACAGTCTAATTTATACTTATTAAAGTGAGTAAAAGATAACTTCTAAATGTAATTTATTTAATGATTAACAGTGATAATTAACTACCTACTAAAGGTATACTAACTATGATTTAGTAGTCTATCAAATTAACCACTCAGTCTGAGAGACAGAGGGTGTAAGTTAATGGAAAAATAATTAACTACATTCACTCCCTAAAAGTCAGGGATGTTGAATAAATTAGGCATCTTTCAATAAACTTGAGATGTATTTATACTTTATAAGATCTGTATAATGAACACTAAGAGTAATCCAAAGTAATTTACTTCAAATGATAGTATTCTATTTCAGTTCACTTCCTAAAGTCAAGGATATTGAATGAATTAAACATCCTTTAATAAACTTAAGATGTGATAATCTGCCAATGCAGCCAATCCAATGTAGTTATATTGGAGCTTTACAGGACTTGTATAATAAATACTAAGAATAAATAAAAGTAGTTTTACCTGTATTAATAGCATTCTACTTTAGCCACCGCCTGAGTTGGCGTTTTATTAAATTATCCACCCTTTACGGAACTGAATATAAGTTATTGCATTGAATAATTAAGTTCTTAATGTGAAAAGGATATTTGGATGATAGCAAGCCTTGAGATAAACTCTATTGATTTATGTGGAATAATAAGAATTTAAATTGCTAACACATAGTGCATAATGTAAAATGAAATTAAATTTGAGGAGAGATGTAAATTCTCAGTTAAAGAATTAAAGGCACAAGCTAATAATTAAAGTTAAAGCCAATGTGTCGGAACTGTAATTAAACCATGAGATGTACAGTACGCTATGGAGCGGTGGTGGGGCTCATAAATTGCACCAGGCTTCTTATGTATCATGCTACTGATAATAAATAATAATACCTACAAGCTAAGCTATCATCTGATTACCTTTGAGTGGTTACAAATCTTCCCCGCAGCTGCAGTGAAGGATTTAGGTCACAGTTCAGACGGAGTCATTGCTAGGCTACACATATTTATGTTAGGATTTATAGACTGGTAGGTAATTAGGTCAGGAGAAAATAATTTAACACAGGGATAAGCCAATTACTAAACTTTCACGAAAGAACTTGAGTTACTTAAATGCGGTTAACAACGGAGGGTTCACTAGACGATCTGGCCAAAATAGTAGTTATTATAATATTACATTGCTTGACTGAAATTCACTGCAAATAGAATTAAGCTTTGCTAAGGTTCCATCTTCATACAAACGCTACACACTCTACAAAACTCCAGACACAACCATTAGATTGTAGATAAATTAGGTTAATTAGTTTTAAGAATTAGATAATAATTTAAGTTAAGGTAAAGCGGCGAGGATGTGTGTATGTATTATAAGCTAGCTAGGCATATAGGTGTGAAAGGCATTAGATTTAGGTTTAGATTTAAGGTGTAGCAATTATAAACAGAGGGGGGAGGTTACAACGCCTTATCAATAAAGGTGAATACCAGGAAGGAAATTCACTATACCTAATCGTAGTCAGAGGAGTATGTTTTTTAATTACGGTATTCAACTCCGCGTAAAGCCTGTCAACAGCAATGTCTACATCCTTGTTAGAAAGAACCTCTAACCAGTCTATCTCACTAAGCGCATATCTAGTACCGCCGTAATCGAACTTTTTAAAATTAAGTATACGGTTATTATTCTTTCTCAATTTCTTTACTGGGAGTGCTTCTAAATTAAGATTAATGCACAACGAAGGGTGGTGCTCATCCAATCGAGTAAGAGGGTCAGCTTCATTCACAGTAACTACGTCAGAAGTACTTAGGACCAGGTCTAGAAACCTATCGTTTTTATTTGGTATACAGTTAAGCTGAGATAGTTCACAGAGTGAAACAGTACTCATAAGTAACAAAAATAAAATTACTACTATCTTTTGCAAGACCAAAATAATTAAAACAACATTGCTTTTCATAGAAACCACTGTGATAATAAACACTGAAGGGATACTCAAAAGTAACTGTTAACTGATAACAATTACTAACGCATGTGATAGTCCAAACAATAATTAACATAGTTAACTCCAGCCCAAACAGCTGTAACAATATTACACTCAAAACAAAAATATTGCTACCAAAAAGATAATCTGATAAAGTCTGACAATAAAGAGATAGTGTTTCTTGTAAACTATATGGACAAAAGACAATAAATTAGTATTTATAAAAAAAACAAAAATAATTTACTTTTATATGTTGATGCTACATTATAATTGAAGAAACAAGCAGGTAGGCAGGTGGATATTACCTTGTTCAAAACAGATAGCACAATATAGTGTTTAATGTTTGTATATTGCTGCAAATCTAACAACTTTGGCAGTAACAACACAGTAACCAGAACAATATTCTCAAAATTGATAAAAGTGTAATCAATCTCCGCTAACCGAGTTGATGTTAAAAACCTTGTTCAGGTCTTTTTCTGTACGGATTCTTGTAATTGGCTCCCCCTGGTCACGTCTGGCGAAGATAGCACCGTTCTTCGTCCATACATACTTCCATTGAGCTCTTTGCTTTTGTTCGCGGGCTCGCCGAAAAAGCTGTCTATTGAACCGGGTCAAACGTTCATTAACATAGAAGCGGCGAACCTCCACAGGAAGACCGAAGTCTGCCGTATCCGCACCACGCCGGACACGCGCCGCTTGCAACACTTCATCACGCTGAGCACGACGCAGCAGGCGTACAACAAGCACGCGTGGGGCAGCTCTCGCGCCTGCTCCCCCGCCTGGGGCTGCCGCGACAGCATCTCGCCTCACTCCCGCGCGCACTGCACTCACCACGTCATGGCTATCGATGGAGACTCCAAGCTTGCTTCCAACGAGTGTAGTTATATGCACAGGGTTCTCACCGGCCGTTTCAGGAACTCCGGAGATCTCTAAATCGTTTGATAAAAGCTCCTAGTCTCGATCGTTCAGCTCAGCCTTTAGCTGTTCAATAGTCACCATGAGGTTTGATTGCATTGGGGCTTCTTCCTGGTCCAAGCGTCTTTTCATTGCAATGAATGTATGGCTGACGTAAGGGTATCAATTTTGGAAACAACATGATCACCAAGGTATTTCATCTGTTCCGCGATATATTCTTTTAGTCCGACATTCGTTGTTTCATTTACAATCACTGCTTTTGGCGAGGACGGTGAGCATTGTTGAGGTTTTTCACGTACAGTGATGTTCTCGTAAGAATCATGGAAGTCTTCCGTTGTGCATGGAGACTTTGGAGACTCATGCAACGGCGGCCATGTTGTACGCTTCGGCTCGATGTCGCTGATCTCATGGCCCCGGTTCCCTCCATGTGCAGCGGCAATATCAACAGCCGAACTCAAAGTTTTCTCATTACTTTTAAGTTTCTTGTCACAACAACCTTGACATTTCCATTTGCACTTGTGTTCCTTCTCCATGATGTAGAATCTTTTCTCACATCCCACACATTCAATGTGAAAACTCAACTTGCAAACATTGCATGTTAAAAAGCTTCTAGTCTTCACCACCTGCTTACACTTGCCACAAATGCTAGGTAAAATCGGCGTCATTTCGCAGAGATGCACGAAAACGAAACGTGTCAAATTTCAAACGCCGGCCGCCGGCCGGTGACGCAACGCGAAGCGGAGCGTGTAGCCGTACTGCACACGTTGTAAGTTGCAACGGATTTCTTGAAGATTTTTTACTATTTACGTACTTATTCAATTGAAATTTATGTTAAAAACACTGTTAATGTACACTCGAACACTATTATATAACTTGTTAGCAATAAATTGCATCAAAGTCTGGATTTTTTTTAATAAAATGCGGAGAGTATTCACAACGCACCCGTACAGCACGGCGCTTACGCACACACCTTGATAAACAGCTTTTTCGCTCGAAATCGCATGGCAACCACGAGTAAACACTATTTTAAAATTCTTCATCAAAACATTGCTAGTATCTTATCAAAGCAAGAAATAGTAGAGTTGACACTGCAAGAATTGCAAGACTCTGGTGATGAGCCAGACCTTTTGTGCTTCTCTGAAACATTTTTATGTGACGACAATTTACAGTACTTAAAAATCTATAACTATGAATTGGCGACAGCGTGCTGTAGAGATTAACGGAGAGGCGGAACCGACAGGACACTGTAAGACAGGGTACTGTATACAAGGAACTAACAAATCTATTACGTAGTTATACAACTCAAAAGTCATTCAAAGCCTGCGGTATTGAAATTCCCCTATACAAACTACTTGTGGCCTGTCTCTACAGGACACCGACATCCGATCCCAACACTTTTCTACACAAATAAACCAGTTTTTGTATGAAGATTAAAATAAAATAAAAATAATATGAATATCGTCATCTCAGGTGATTTTAATATTAACATTCTCAAACAAGGAAAAATTACTGAATATTTACAAGATTTATGCCATAATTACAATTTACAAATTCACATCAAAGATCCCACGCGTAGAGACACTTGCATAGACAATATTCTTAGCAATATTAAAAACGCTTCTGCAAGGATATTACCACTGTATTTATCAGATCATGACACAGCACAACTATTAAGCTTTGCGATTAAACAGAGAAACTATATGGCAAAGTCATACTTTACATACAAAAAGGACTATTCTTTAAATAACATTAGGAAATTTAAAGAATGTTTAAGTTAAAGTGGATAGATGTTTATATGGAATCTGATATGAACAAGGCGTTTAATAGTTTTCACGAACTGCTGTGTTTGTTTTATAATTTATGCTTTCCAACAATACAAGTTAAAAGAAATAAATCAAATAAAAATACAAAAAAATGGATAAGTAAGGGTTTAAGAAATAGTTGTAAAACGAAGTGTTCTCTCAGATATTTATATTCTTAAAAACAAATAGATAGTCTATTCAAACATGTTAAGAAACTGTATTCTTAAATCAAAAAAGAATTGCAATATTAAATTTATATACAATAGTAAGAATAAATGTAAAGCAACGTGGTCTGTTATAAATAATGTAATGGGATACGCACAGCAAGACCACAATATAATAGATTTAATACATAAAAATGACACCATCACGAACCCCTCTGACATTGCAAATATTTTTTATCGTAACTTTATCGACTCGACTAATATCGTAACTAACACCCGACATTCAAAATGTATAAATAGTAATGCAATGATAAGTAACTCCATTTTCCTTGACCCTACAACAGAGAGCGAAGTCAGAAAACGAAATTATGTCCCTAAATAACACAAACTCGGTGGGTTACGACGGTATTAGTACTAAAGTAATTAAGGTTAGCATAAACGAACTGAGAGCTGTTTTGACACATTTAGTAAATTTATCATTTTCGTCGGGAACCTTCCCTGAGTCGTTGAAACTATCTGTTGTAAAGCCACTGTACAAAAAAGGTAAAAAAATGATGTCGATAACTATCGCCCAATTACTTTGATACCTGTTTTATCAAAGGTATTTGATAAGTGTATGTACAAGAAAATACTTAATTTTTGTACAACATATAGTATTATTAATGAGTCACAATTTGGTTTTCAAAAGCAAAAGTCCACTACTTGGGCAATATATACTCTAGTCGAAACAGTTTTAACTAATATTAATAATAATAAGTTCATAACCGGTATTTTTATAGATTTATCTAAAGCTTTTGATAAAGTGGCACATCACATCTTACTACAAAAGCCAGATAATGTCGGTATAAGAGGACACGCTCAGCAATGGGTGTCCTCGTACTTGACGGGGCGGCAACAATGTGTTGTAATTGACAGAGTTGTTGAAAATGAATTAGTGTCGTATTATTCTAGTTATAGGGAAAACAAGTGTGGTGTCCCACAGGGTACAATACTGGGTCCAATATTATTTGTATTGTATATAAATGACGTATTGCAAGCGACAAAACATAAATGTATATTACATGCGGACGACATATCGATAATTGTTACAACAAACAAAATGAACTCCATAAAAAATCATGAGTTTGACAATAATACAGCTTTAGAAAATATAATTAATTGGCTTGAATTCAATAATCTAAAAATAAATTTCAAACTAATTATATTCAATTTAATAAATCAAAAAACACTAAGTACAGTTATAATCTAGACATCACAAAAATTAAAGAAATTACGCAAACAAAGTTTTTTTTTTTTTTTTTTTCATATAAGAGGGAGGCAAACGAGCAGGCGGGTCACCTGATGGAGAGTAATCACCGCCGCCCATGGACACCCGCAAAACCAGAGGAATCGCAGACGCGTTGCCGGCCTTTAAGGGAGGAATAGGTTTAAGGAAGGAACAGGAATTGGGAGGAGGGGGGGGGGGGGGGGGGGAAGGGGCCTCCGGAACCCTCACTGGTCGGACGAAACACAACAGCACCAAGTGCCATTATTTCACGCCGAATATTAGTGAGAGGGTGGTATTACGCCGGGCGAGCCGGCCCAATGTGTGCTGCGACGCAGCGTGGCTCTACCACTCAGTTGGTGTCACTCATTTAGCACCACCCAGGGATCACGTGTAGGGTCTCAAGGGTAAACCTACGGACGCGAGCAACTTTGACCCCCATAATTGTTTTTAGGTGTTACCATTGATGCAGATTTGAATTGGAAAATGCACGTAGACAATTTATGCCTTTATGATCACAATGCCTACGCCGCAAAACGACTTTGAAGGATTACTCCTAAACAGCAATAAGACTAAGTGGCAAAATTACTGACATTGAAAACGCCTACAAAGCAAAATGCCTCAAAACAATATCTCTAAAGCGGTTTGCCTAATTTGCAATACGTCTGCATTCTTTCTTGTTTAAGCAGCATAACGTCTCAAAAATTAAAATGACTTTAAAGGGTAATACATAACATGCCATACGACTAAGAAGCATAATTAATCGCTATCAAAAACGGCTATAAATCGAACTGCCTCAAATTCTATCAACAATACCAACTAGATAACACGTCACGTACAAAACGTACACGTTGCAGTTCAAATTGTATCCTTCTGTACCGGCCCTAGATGACCTGTTTTACAAAGCCCAATTTCATAGGTAATGATCTAATATTATACAATTCGTGACGGACCATTAGCTATGCTTGTACCTCATTTTTGTTTGGTTTCTTGTAATGTAGAGCATTTTGGTGTTCAGGTCATAAAATTACTGAGATGTTTTGCATTTGAGGTATTTGGCGTTTCAAGTCTCCTTCATATATAGGTATTTTACTACAGAGAGGTTTGCCGTTAAAGTCACATTGCGTTTGTAGCCACTATGATGTTTAGAAAATTTACTATAAAGTCCATTTGCATTAGAGGTGCAGTAATAATAAGTCGTTTTGATTTTATTTATTTTTATTTATTTATTATATTGGCACACACAACAGGTAACAATCAAATAAAAGTAGAAAAATAAATTATTATACAATGGATTGAAACTAGATCGAGACCCAAAAAACGTGTATACACAGCATTATAAATTTTTGGCGCAAACATTCTTGTCACCACGATAGAATTAAACATTAATAAAAACAAGTAATGTACAGACTCAAATTAAAAAACTATTGAAACCATATAAATAAATAAATTAAATTACAATAAATCAAATTACAATAAATTGAATTAAAATTTCAATAAACAAATAAAATTACAATGAATTAAATTAAATTGGATTACAAAAACATACAGTAAATCTAAACCTCTTATCAACAGAATAAGATTTATAAAATTTCAGACAGTATCTTTCTGACAGTACGGTAAAACATGGCGAGGCTCGGCACAAAAATGTCCAGGTCACCACCAACCTGCGACAGCTCATTGTAAGTACGGCACATGCGTACAACGGGATTATAAAAGGAGGTATTATTCCTATAGACTTGCAAGATAAAGGTCTGTTTTTTACGGTTACGCAAGGGAATTCTAATATTGAAGTTGAGAAGTGCCAATAAACTTGGGGAGTCAAATAAGGAATGCACTATTTTGTATAAGTGGAGGAGATCCTGTCGCTTTCGCCGCACGCACAAAGAGGTAATTTGGAAATACTGAAGTCTATCGGAATAAGAGTTTAGACGGCGGCCAAGGCCTGATCTGTAAGATATTATTCTCAGACATTTCCTTTGAACACTCTCTATCATGTTTGAGTGGGTTACATAGTTAGGTGACCAAATCACAGAACAGTACTCAAGTTTGCATCTGACAAGACCGTAGTAAAGATGCAAGAAACCCATATTCTTTTTAAAATGTTTTGTGACTCTAGCGACAAAACCTAGAGTTTTACAACTTTTCAATACAATATGGTTATAATGATCTATAAAAGTCAGCTGCTGATCAAACAAAACACCAAGATCCCGCACAACCGCAGACCGATGCAACAAGTGACCATCGAGTGAGTAGTCATAGTAAATTTTGTGCTTCTTCTTTTTCGTAAAAGAAATTATATGACACTTATCAATGCTTAAATGCATTTGGTTGCACTGACACCATTCAGTAATAGTGTCAAGGTCACGCTGAAGAGTGATACAATCATTGGTACTTCTAATTGTCGCATATATCTTCAGATCATCCGCATACAAAAGACAAGGAGACACCAAGCGGTGAGGGAGATCGTTGATGAATAACAAGAAAAGCAGTGGTCCCAAATGAGACCCCTGCGGCACACCAGACGTAATAGGAATTGCAGCAGATGCATATCCCTTTAGCGTAACCAACTGACTTCTCATGCTAAGGTAGGAACAAACCCATCTCAGTAAACTTCCATGAAACCCATACCACGAACTGAGTTTACGACAAAGCAAGAAGTGATTGACCTTATCAAACGCCTTCTTAAAGTCCGTGTAGATTGAATCAACCTGTCCGCCCACAGCGAAAACCGAGCAAAGGTAATTCTTATATTCAAGAAGATTAGTTGTTGTGGATTTGTGTTTCATGAAGCCATGTTGAGTATGGGAAAGAAAAAGTTTTACGTGTTTGTATATGTGGTCATAGATCACACTTTCAAACAGTTTAGCCATGCTTGATAAGATACTTATCGGTCTATAGTTGGTACAGTCTGATCTATTACCGGACTTAAAGACGGGAACGACATGTGCAGTTTTCCAAGATGAAGGGAAAATGCCAGATTTAAGCGACAAATTAAACACAAGCGTCAAAGGAAAGCATAGCTCAAGGGCACATTCTTTCAAGAACCTAGATGGAATTCCGTCAGGCCCTGCGCCCTTAGCAGGGTCAAGCTGCTTAAGCTTAAGAAAAACCTCATCACGCGTTAATGAAACATAGGAAAGGTTACTACTGCAGGCAATGTCACAGTCACTCGGGTTAAGATCCAGACAGGTAGGGGATTCGAAGACAGAATGAAAATAGCTTGAGAACAATTCACAAATCGCCTCTCCATCAGTTGCCGCGGCATTATCGTATGTCATGGTATGAGGTATGCCACTGGCTCCTTTCTTGTTGTCGATATATTTCCAAAAGGATTTTATATTAGATCTCAAAGAATCCTCGACAAAAGAGAGATAAGAATTGTGACAGGATTTAATAAGGCGTTTGCACGTGGTGCGTAACGAGGCAAATGTATCGTAATCCCTTTGGTTACTATATTTCTTAAATCTTTTGTGAATTTTTTTCTTGTCCTTAATACGCCTTATCAATAAAGGTGAATACCAGGAAGGAAATTCACTATACCTAATCGTAGTCAGAGGAGTATGTTTTTTAATTACGGTATTCAACTCCGCGTAAAGCCTGTCAACAGCAATGTCTACATCCTTGTTAGAAAGAACCTCTAACCAGTCTATCTCACTAAGCGCATATCTAGTACCGCCGTAATCACACTTTTTAAAATTAAGTATACGGTTATTATTCTTTCTCAATTTCTTTACTGGGAGTGCTTCTAAATTAAGATTAATGCACAACGAAGGGTGGTGCTCATCCAATCGAGTAAGAGGGTCAGCTTCATTCACAGTAACTACGTCAGAAGTACTTAGGACCAGGTCTAGAAACCTACCGTTTTTATTTGGTATACAGTTAAGCTGAGATAGTTCACAGAGTGAAACAGTACTCATAAGCAGGGAAGACTTTATACTTACAGAGGGACCAGGAGTCAATGCAGACCTACCAGACGTTGATATCCACGACATTTCAGGCACGTTGAAATCTCCAAGTACAAGGTTTACGGAATTATCTTGTACATTCATCAGAACCCTTTCGGAGTTTGCAAAAAAGTCCCTAAAATCGCTCTGGGGTAGGTCCGGAGGCAAGTAACAAACACATATATTAATTCTGCACGAGAACATATCGCTAGGCTCTATGGTGACCCACACATCTTCAACCAAACTGTCCCAAGCCGCTTGCCTTATTACATTGTATTTCTTATGAATAGCAATCAAAACCCCCCACCTTCAACCTTTTTGATGCAAGTTGTTTCACGGTCTCTACGAAACACAATATACCGTTGATCAAACAGCTCACCATCAAACAATCCTGAGTTAAGGTTAGTTTCCGTTAAGCAAATTATGTCATAATTATTATTAAGTGTATTCAAAAACAAATCAGCAATCTTTGAACGTATTCTATTCACATTTTGATAGTAAATTAACATATTAAAACACAAAAATGTACCAAATATCAGAGCTATTCATTTATAATTAAATTAATATTTAAATTAATTATTAAATTATCAAAATTATCAAAAACAAAACAAAATATACATTTAAACCAGCCTATCCAGGCTTGCAACATCCTTAATTACAGTGGCAGGTGATGACTCATCCCTTCGAATATATACTCGCCCGTACCTAACCCAAACATATTTAAAACCACGTTCTTTGGCAACTTTTCTAACTATTGCATGTAGGTTTTTACACTCAGGAGCCAAGTGTTCAGATAGGTAAATAGTTCTTCTTTCTCCAAGAATATCTAGGTGTACTGAGTTCAAGGGGTCAGCTCTCTGGGCCTTATTATACCTCTTGTAGGCAGACATAATGTGATCACGGTGGCGCTCCGAGGGCAGAGTGACTAGTATATTACGGGGTCGATTAGATGAGGAGTCCAATTTAGCAACCCTGCGAACAGCACACAGATCACCGTCCCTGATGGGAACCTTGATAACGTCACAGAGTTTCTTCACTATAACGGAAAGATTTTCACTTTGGCGCTCCGGTAACATCTGGATTTCAAAATTGTTGCTTCTAGAAACCCTTTCTAGTACTGCTAAGCGCCGCTTAAGGTCAGTCATTTCCGATCGCATTTTAGTACTGTCCGTCTCAAGAGTAATCACTTTCCCGTTGACATTTTGTATTTCACCTTTCAGGTCTTTCTGTTCAGCAGCCAAGAAGTCAGTGGTCTCAGTAAACTCCAATCTGACTCGATCAATCGCACTCGATATTTCCTTTTTAATTGAAGTATTGATTTCACTTAAGATAGATGACCTGAGGCTATTGAGTTTCGATTCGAGTAAATTAGCGAACTGGTCATATGTGATAACTCCAGCAGCGGATGACTCATTCGGCAACGATGATCGACTGTTAGTACTATTGACAGAAGACAGCACCGACCTTTCTTGCTCCTGTGCAACAATACGGTCCGAATTCGACGAAGCAGAGGTGTTAAGTTGCAGCTCATCGCACGACATATCGGCCTCCTCTTGTAGCACCTCAAATCGATTACGCACAGGCGTGCCATCGTTCCGACGTCGAGTAACATTAACGCAGGAATGACACTTCAACGACTGTTTGAGCTCGGTCTGGTGTTTTAAAAAGGTATCAGGTGTCATACCTAGACAGCCAAAATGGAATGCACCCCTGCATGTCATACAGATCAACAATTCTCCACGCACAACAGTCTTACTGCAAGCAATGCAATTCATAATGTTTTGTTTACCGTGCGGTCAGCTGACAATTTGAATTCAAATAATAAACAATGCACGAGCCGGCAGCAACACAAGGACACCTTCCGTTCAAAGGATAATGAGCGTACGCTCCACTCAATAAGGCCGCCGCTGGCCTGGCAAAGTCGCCGGCGGTTGGGATTCACTTTCTAATAAACCGGTTACGGCGACAAGCTGTCTCGCAGCTAACGCACTTGTCAATCCACGAAACAAATTAACAAATGAATACGATGATTACATGAAAAGTACTGAACGTGTATATTAACTTTTTACACTGTGAGAAGCTCATGGATTAAGCTACAATCCAATGTAGAATAAGTCTAAGGATTATCACTTTATACTACACTTTTGAAAAATAATGTACAGAACGGCAATGTGCAAGTGACAATGTTTACGCGTGAACGAGACGGTCACGACCCAAAAATTTGAGGCATTTTGCTTTGTAGGCGTTTTAAATGTTAGTAATTTTTTCACTTAGTCTTATAGCTGTTTAGGAGTAATCCTTCAAAGTCGTTTTGCGGCGTAGGCATTGTGATCATAAAGGAATTTATGTAGTAGGGTTTATAAGTTCGGTTACGCTATAAACCAAATTAAGAAAGTGAGTAACAAAAAACTGCGATTTTATCTTACCATGCACATATAGAATCTATATTACGATACGGGATCATAATGTGGGGGAAATAGTACAGATAAAAATAGAGCATTTATTGCGCAGAAACGCCTGTCGTGTCTCTTTTCTAATCTGAGCCACCTCTGGAGTCCACCACGGCTGTCTCCCCGCCACTGATTTTGTTTCTGGGCAGTTGTTCTGCCAGGCCGTCATCAGTGCTTCTGTGAGTCTGTCTGCTTCAAACTCTATGTCCACAACTGCGTTAAGTTGTTAAGCATGGACCATCTAGTTCCCGCCTGAGATCCTTTCTGAAGCCCTCCCAGTTGGTGTTTCTTGGGTTCTTCCTTCGCACAGTTCCTATGGTCTTACCTAGTCGGTACCTAAAGCATATGTAGTTGTGATCGGAGAGGGATACTTCGTCCGATACATGCCAGTTTGTGATGTTACTTACCGCTCTGTTACTAGCAATAGTTATATCAATCACCTGCGCCCTCCGGGCATTGAAAAAGGTAGCCTTATTTCCTTTGTTAAGTATTTGCATGGGTGAACTTACCAGATACTCCAGCAGTCTCTCCCCTCTCTCATTGGTGTCTGAGCTGCCCCAGATCACATGATGGGCGTTGGCGTCGCAGCCGATGATGACATCTTGGTTTTCTTGGCCAGCGCAGGTTACCAGTTCCCGTATCTCCTTTGATACTGGATCCGCCTTCTCGAAAAGGAGGTAAGCTGACGATAAAATTACCGTCCGCCTAGCACCCCCTTCTCCCGTAAGGACCTTAACAGTGGTCAGATCCCTGCAACAGAACTTCATTAGAGGCATTGCGTGTAGGCCGTTTCTGACATAAACGCAAGTCCTCATGTCATTAGTAGAACAATTGTAGTATATTATACCAGGGGTTCCACCTAGACCTTTAATCTGGCCCCTGTAAAGGTAAGGTTCCTGGATTAAGGCAATTTTGAATTTATTCCTTTTTAGCTGGCGTGCCAGAAGGGCAGTTGCAGCCTTACCATGATGAAGGTTAATCTGAACGCACCTTACCTCTGTTAAGCGCACCCATTCATGACGGCCTGCATAAATGCCGTTTCACGCCCCGCTTAAAAGACCCGGGACTGTAGGAGCTGGGAAACACATGCGCCGGCAATTAATTCCAAAGCCGAATGGTCTTACAGAGGAACGACTTGCCAAATTTTTTGGTACGAGTACTGATAGTCTGTACAGTATGATGGTGGTTCCTAAGACCAGCACGTGTAGTCCGGGAGAGGAAAGGAGAGGGCGGGATAAGATAAAAAGTTCTTCAGAACACTCACTCTCAGAAGACACTGAGAGAAGCAATGTCTCTACGCAGCTGGAGGTCCTCAAGCGAGGCTGTAACCTCAGCATTTCCAATAATGCGTACCGCTCGCCTTTGCAGTCTATCAAGTGCAGCGAGGAGGTATTTAGCGGAGTCGTCCCATAGATGGGAACAATACTCCATACTCGATCGCACCTGAGTTTTGTACAGTAAACAGCGCTGCTCGGGAGTGAAAAACCGCCTCACCTTATTGAGAGTACCCAACTTCCGGGATGCAGTTAAAATAGCACTCTCGATGTAGCATTTCGGATTCAGTTGCTGGCCGATGTCCATGCCAAGAATGCTGAGGTTCACCGAAATGGATAACGGAGAGTTCTGAAGAGAGGGAGGAGTAAGGAAGGGAGTTACCTTGGACGAGAATGCACAAACATGGGTTTTGCTAGCATTAAACTCGACCAGGTTTTTAGATCCTCACTTAGAGACACGATCGAGAGTCAGGTTCAGTTTGGCAACCAGTTCTTGCCTTTTCACCAAGATATCGGCTTGCTTTGCCGCAGGATGTCTTAAGTACCGCTAATGCTCCGTACTGTCATCCCTATAACAATGAATATTGCCCAAGGACAACATGTCATTAATATGCAGAAGAAATAGAGTAGGTGAGAGCACAGAACCCTGCGGCACTCCGGCATTGACTTTGTAGAACGCGGAGGAACTACCCTCACAAAGGACACGAATCCTCCGCCCTTCTAGAAAGTCTGCAACCCAGGCGCGCAAACGGGGCGGCACACCGAAGGCCGGCAACTTGGAAAGAAGGGAACGATGCCACACTCTATCGAAAGCTTTGGCGATATCAAGGCTAACTGCCAGGGATTCGCCATGCTTGTCCATCGCTTCATCCCACGCGTTGTCGTGAAGCGACATTTAAAAAAGAAAAGATGATAAGAAATTTACAAATATTTATAAGTCAAAATAAAATTACAAACAAAGTTAAAATAAAAAGGTGAGTGAGGATGGTGAGTATGGAGGTGATGATGGTTAAAATGTAGGATGATAATATAAAAAGTGAAGGGGTAGGTGCAGCTGACGTGGAGGCAGGCGAAGGTGTGGAGGCAAGCGCTGAACTTGGCAGACGTCGAAGGGCGCAGGCAAGTGAAGACAGGCAGGCGCCGGTAGGCAGGCGCCGGTAGGCAAAGGCAAGCGAAGGCAAGCAGGCGCCGACAGGCAGGCGCCGACAGGCAGACGCCGGTAGGCGCAGGCAGGCGCAGGTAGGCGCAGGCAGGCGCAGGCAGCAGGCGCCAGCAGGCACAGGCTGGCGAAGGTGCAGGCAGGCAGGCGCCACCAGGCGCAGGCAGGCGAAGGTGCAGGCTGACAGGCGAGACAGGCACAGGCAGGCGTAGGCGCGCGCGATGTCTGGAGGCCGTAGTCTTCCAATTCGGAAGCTGGTGTTTGTACTTGAAGACTAGTCCTTCCAATTTGGAAGAGGCAAGTAAGGAGTCTTGACCTTCCAATTCGGAAGCTGGTGATCGTCTCAGTAGAGTAAACCTTTTGAATCCAAAGCTAGAGATGTAATGATTAGTCGTCGGCTGAACTTTATAATGAAACCTCGGTTTCTGAGTTCTGCATAAATTTCAAAATAATATTTTTAAAACGAGAAATCTAGATGGCCAAATGTATAAATAAGAAAGTCAAAAAGTTTTGATTGGATTATGTTGATAAGTTGCATAGCAACGAAGCAAAAATAAGTTGTCAGATACTTCAAAACGTAACCAAAATACAATATTTAGTAAATAGAAAACAATTAAAGTGAGATACATTTAAATATTACAAGGAAAAACGCATAATAAGATTATCGAAGTGATCCGAAACTTGTGGGATACGTAAAAGTGTCGAAAAATAGTGTCCGAAGTTTCGTGATTTAGAACACGTAAGTAAATGTGTTTAGATAAAGGAATTGCGATGTGTGTAGTGTAGTGTGTAGCTACTAAAACATTATGTATCGTTGCAGAAGCGAGGAAAAATAAAAGCAAATATATAAGACGAAGTTAAAATATGAGATGATTACATGAAATAATACCTAGGAAGTGGAAAAGGTAAGTGGTTTCACCACATTTCCCCCACGACCCCAGAAAATTTTTGACTCAGAGAAAATTTTTAAAGCATATTTCTAAAGAAACCGTAAAACACAACTTCACACAGACATACATCGCCTAACAAACAGACATACGTTCTCTTACATACTATCATCTGCATTCAATAAGGGTGGAGTTCACATTCAATGACTACCACTCTAGAAGGGTGTTTTAAAATGACGATTAGGGCTTATTTTAAGAGTTGTCGACCGCTCTATAAGTGGAAAGTTAGACCTAAGGCTTTTTTAGGGAGTAGTCAGCCGCTCCTAACAAAAAAAAGAAAAAAAAGAAATAAAGAAATGAAAATAAAAGTGAAGTAAATGCTGAGAGCGGTAGGGCTCAAAGCATAATATTTTAAGTAGCTACGAGCGGTAGGGCTCGAAGCAATAAAGTAGCTAAGAACGGTAGGGTTCAAAGCTTGATAACTAAAGTAGTTAGGTACTAAAGTTATAGAGAAGATCAATAGATAGATCTTGAGTAACGTTATAGAACGTTAAAGTGTGCTTAAGAGCACAGACTAAGTAAAAAAAAAAAAAAGAAACAAAAACGTTAATGAGTTAATGGAATGAAAATGTGAATGTGATTAAAACATATATACCATATTAAATTTGGAAGATGATGAAGAAGTTAAGATTGAGCGGAATGTAAAGTGCCATCTGCCAGTCGAACAAATAGGGTCTCCAAAAAAAAGTACACAAAGATAAGTTAAAGATTATAAAGATATAAAAAGTTAGAGATATAGAAAAAAATATAAAGATTTTAAAAAAAATATACTGGTAAGAGTTAAAATTTTTTTTAAAGATTTGAAAAGATGAAGGTTTGGAATAGTTTGAGGAGGTACCTGACAGTAAGGTTGGAGAGGAAGGGCAGCAGGAGTCGTAAGAGCAGGTTCTGGAACGGCTGCTGCGGGATGTTGAAGAGGAGAAATATTTTCAGCTTTAGTAAAACTGAAAATAAAAATATTAAATGAAAAGAGTTTAAGTAGGTGAATGTGTAAAGTACTGTAGAATCACTAGACAAAGTGTTGTTTTAGAATTTAGAGAGTAAAAAAATGCATAGATGGTGAAGAAAAAGAAAGCAAACACAAAAAAGAAAATCTCTAGGGAGTGGGTAAAAAGAAAGAAGAGATTAAAATCTAAAAGCTAGTTGGGCGCCAAAATGTCGTGAAGCGACATTTAAAAAAGAAAAGATGATAAGAAATTTACAAATATTTATAAGTCAAAATAAAATTACAAACAAAGTTAAAATAAAAAGGTGAGTGAGGATGGTGAGTATGGAGGTGATGATGGTTAAAATGTAGGATGATAATATAAAAAGTGAAGGGGTAGGTGCAGCTGACGTGGAGGCAGGCGAAGGTGTGGAGGCAAGCGCTGAACTTGGCAGACGTCGAAGGGCGCAGGCAAGTGAAGACAGGCAGGCGCCGGTAGGCAGGCGCCGGTAGGCAAAGGCAAGCGAAGGCAAGCAGGCGCCGACAGGCAGGCGCCGACAGGCAGACGCCGGTAGGCGCAGGCAGGCGCAGGTAGGCGCAGGCAGGCGCAGGCAGCAGGCGCCAGCAGGCACAGGCTGGCGAAGGTGCAGGCAGGCAGGCGCCACCAGGCGCAGGCAGGCGAAGGTGCAGGCTGACAGGCGAGACAGGCACAGGCAGGCGTAGGCGCGCGCGATGTCTGGAGGCCGTAGTCTTCCAATTCGGAAGCTGGTGTTTGTACTTGAAGACTAGTCCTTCCAATTTGGAAGAGGCAAGTAAGGAGTCTTGACCTTCCAATTCGGAAGCTGGTGATCGTCTCAGTAGAGTAAACCTTTTGAATCCAAAGCTAGAGATGTAATGATTAGTCGTCGGCTGAACTTTATAATGAAACCTCGGTTTCTGAGTTCTGCATAAATTTCAAAATAATATTTTTAAAACGAGAAATCTAGATGGCCAAATGTATAAATAAGAAAGTCAAAAAGTTTTGATTGGATTATGTTGATAAGTTGCATAGCAACGAAGCAAAAATAAGTTGTCAGATACTTCAAAACGTAACCAAAATACAATATTTAGTAAATAGAAAACAATTAAAGTGAGATACATTTAAATATTACAAGGAAAAACGCATAATAAGATTATCGAAGTGATCCGAAACTTGTGGGATACGTAAAAGTGTCGAAAAATAGTGTCCGAAGTTTCGTGATTTAGAACACGTAAGTAAATGTGTTTAGATAAAGGAATTGCGATGTGTGTAGTGTAGTGTGTAGCTACTAAAACATTATGTATCGTTGCAGAAGCGAGGAAAAATAAAAGCAAATATATAAGACGAAGTTAAAATATGAGATGATTACATGAAATAATACCTAGGAAGTGGAAAAGGTAAGTGGTTTCACCACAGCGTGAGAAACGTACGCTAGAAGATCATCAGTTGATCGCTTTGGTCTCAACCCATACTGGCGATCATGGAGCAGCGAGTGATCCTCTAGGTAGTGAATGAGCTGGGAATTAATTATCCGCTCAAACACCTTGCACAGCACAGAAGTTAAAGCGATGGTTCGATAGTTGGCCGGATCCGAGCGATCCCCTTTTTTGGGGATGGGTTGTATGTTCGCCTCCTTCCAAGACACCGGCATAATACCAATATCGTAAGACTCCCTAAACAATCGTGTCTCTACAGGAGACAACTCAGCTGCGCATCTGAGCAGCACAATCGCCGGAACACAATCCGACCCGCTAGCCTTCTGCACATCGAGCGACCGCAGCACGGCACGTACATCACACTGCCTGATACGAATATCAGGCATGGTGGCCCCACAATGTGCTTTAATAGGTGGAGCGGCGCCACAATCGTCAACGCGCGAATGGGCCGCGAAAAGTTCAGCCAACAAGTTCGCCTTCTCAAGCGGCTGGTAGGCTAACGAGCCATCTGGATGTTTCAACGGGGACAGCGAGGGAGAGCAGAAGTTGGCCTGCACGGCCTTAGCGAGCCGCCAATAGCTACGGCTACCCGTAGGGCGCGAGATCAACTCCGGCCCCACCATTGCCACTCTTTGTGCATCCGCTCCTGCGAGAGCCCTCTTGTTAGACTTAGAGGCCTTGTTATAGGCCGCCTTCAAGGAGCTGGTACTAGCCGCGTACGCGACGGTTCGTACGCGACGCGAAGCTTCGCGACGCTTCTTTACATTTTGTATGAAAGAGACGCGGAAGAGACATATTATTATGTCCGCGCCCCGTGTTACGTCTTTTCTGTGTGTCCAGCGCCAAAGGGCAGAGGCGGATCGGTAGTATTCTTGTAATGGCTCCATTTATTATAAGCAAACTTTATTAAACAATTATAAGCCATTTTAATGAAACTTAAGAAGCTTACTTAGTAGGTATTAATTATTTTATATTATTTTTAGTGTAAATCCTAATTATAATATATTTTTTTATTTAGAACTATTAATAAAACCAGCGGCGGCGAGTACGCACGTCTATCGGACGTCAACTTGAAACACTACAACGGCCCATCGGGATACGCGCACAAATTCGGTGAGAGTCTGTCCATCTATCTATCTATAAAACGTGCTCTTGCGTGGATAGAAATTGCTAGACTGTGAGCCTATATAAGTGATCGATCGTGTTTCGTTCATTTATCTCTTTCATTACGGAATCGTTCTGCCAGAACCTTCGACCAGAACCTTACCTGCAACTGCCGGAACACAGCAATACTCCTATAATTATCGCTGTTATCATGGCGACAAACATAGATAGCATGGTGGTAGCTGGCGGATTTGAAACAGCCCCGTTCGGGAATCGAACCTGACCTGAAAAACCTCTGCGTCTGAGATGAACCACTCGAGTAGATAGGTACTAGACCACAGAATTAAGGTTTCGCTATTCCAGATTTTATAAATTCCCAATGGAGCACGAGTTTTTCACAAATGAGTAACGAGTAAGAGTGGCAAGCTTGTGGAACCAATCGTGACTGCTTCGATGCCAAACAATTAATTCTAGTTTAAGCTAAATAGGTCGAATTGTGAATATAATTTGTATCTAATATGCACATTGGTGTAGGAATAGCAATAAAAACCGACCTTCATCTAAAATCATGTATTTTAAGAAATTTTTAATAATAATGAATAAACCTGATTCTGAAATTGATCAATAATACTGTGAAAACTACGAAAAAGTGCTGGAAAATTCTACACTAATTGAATCCTTAAACTACAAATTTTAATAAAGTATAGAAATTAGCTTTAAATATTATATTTTTACAGGCGCTACAGTACAGAAAAAACGTAAACTAATTACTGATACTGGCAATGGAGTCAATCAGACGTCTCCGGCAACTGAAGAAGGAAAACACAATTATGAAAATATCGAGAAAACATCCCCACAAAACACTAATAAAAAAACTGTATTTACCAAAACCAATAACAGTAATGAAGATAATACTAATATGAACAATGAACAAATCTTAAAAAGTAAAGTATGTAATTTTTGTAATAAGTCTTTTGTACGTAAAGGTGACTTTACTAGACATATTAAGACCCATACGGGCGAGAAACCATATCAGTGTAATGTTTGTAATAAGTGTTTTGCACAGAAATCTGCTTTGACTACACATATAAGGACTCACACGGGCGAGAAACCATTTCAGTGTAATGTTTGTAAAAAGTCTTTTACTGTTCAATCACATTTGACTAGACATATAAGAACTCACACGCGTAAGAAATATCAGTGTAATGTTTGTAATAAGTGTTTTGCACAGAAATCTGCTTTGACTACACATATAAGGACTCACACGGGCGAGAAACCATATCAGTGTAATGTTTGTAATAAGTCTTTCTCAGATAAAAGTTCTTTGCGTGCACATATTTTGACTCACACGGGCGAGAAACCATATAAGTGTAATGTTTGTAATAAGGATTTTGCTCAGAAACTTGCTTTGACTACACATATAAGGACTCACACGGGCGAGAAACCATATCAGTGTAATGCTTGTAATAAGGATTTTGCACGTAACACACAGTTGATTTCACATTTAAGGACTCACACGGGCGAGAAACCATATCAGTGTAATGTTTGTAATAAGGATTTTGCACGAAACAAACAGTTGATTTTACATTTAAGGACGCACACGGGCGAGAAACCATATAAGTGTAATGTTTGTAATAAGTCTTTCTCAGATAAAAGTTATTTGCCTGCACATATTAGGACTCACACGGGCGAGAAACCATATCATTGTAATGTTTGTAATAAGTATTTTATACAGAAATCTACTTTGGCTACACATATAAGGACTCACACAGGCGAGAAACCATATCAGTGTAATGTTTGTAATAAGGATTTTGCACGTAACACACAGTTGATTTCACATTTAAGGACTCACATGGGCGAGAAACCATATCAGTGTAATGTTTGTAATAAGTCTTTCTCAGATAAAAGTTATTTGCCTGCACATATTAGGACTCACACGGGCGAGAAACCATATCAGTGTAATGTTTGTAATAAGCATTTTATACGGAAATCTGCTTTGGCTACACATATAAGGACTCACACAGGCGAGAAACCATATCAGTGTAATGTTTGTAATAAGGATTTTGCACGAAACGCACGTTTGATTTTACATTTAAGGACTCACACAGGTGAGAAACCATATCAGTGTAATGTTTGTAATAAGTGTTTTGCACAGAAATCTGTTTTGACTACACATATAAGGACTCACACGGGCGAGAAACCATATCAGTGTAATGTTTGTAATAAGTCTTTCTCAGATAAAAGTCATTTGCCTAGACATATTAGGACTCACACGAGCGAGAAACCATATCAGTGTAATGTTTGTAATAAGTATTTTATACAGAAATCTGCTTTGGCTACACATATAAGGACTCACACAGGCGAGAAACCATATCAGTGTAATGTTTGTAATAAGGATTTTGCACGAAACGCACATTTGATTTTACATTTAAGGACTCACTCAGGCCAGAAACCATATCAGTGTAATGTTTGTAATAAGGATTTTTCACAGAAATCTTCTTTGACTTCACATATAAGGACTCACACAGGCAAGAAACCATATCAGTGTAATGTTTGTAATAAGGATTTTGCACGAAAAAAACATTTGATTTTACATTTAAGGACGCACACGGGCGAGAAACCATATCAGTGTAATGTTTGTAATAAGTCTTTCTCAAATAAAAGTTATTTTCGTGTACATATTGGGACTCACACGGGCGAGAAACCATATCTGTGTAATGTTTGTAATAAGTCTTTTTCAGGTAACAGGTCTTTGCGTAAACATAATATTAGGTTTCACACGGGCGAGAAACCATATCACAGAACTTAATCATTGCTACCTATACCTAACATTAGAAGTACTTATATATAAAAAAAATTGATGACTGGCAGGTTGCAGCTCACTCTGGCGCAACTACACTGTGAAATAGATATTTTAAATCCTTGCTGAATGTTAGCTTAACCCTAACAAAACTTCCTCAACTAGTGAACTATACGTCCTTCCGATCTAAACACCTTATTAATAAATGTGACGGGGTAGTTGTATACACTAAAAATAAACTCGCAGCAAAATATAAAGAATTAAAACTTATTAATGCAACCGGAATTGAGCTGCAAATCTCAAATTACACAATATTAGGAATTTACCGTTCCACTACATCCCTCAATAATTACCTTAACAATACCTACCACTTGTAAAAATGTTATGATTTTAGGTGATAATATCATTAATTTGATTATTTCCCCAACTGAAATAAACACGAAAGAACAAATAGATTAGATTCCAAATCAAATAATCGTTAATATTTTTTATAAAATAATAATTTATTATTGATATTTTATTGCTTATTTTACACTTGAACTAATAAAGGGCCGAACCAATTTTGATTACTTTGTTGTTAAATTCATCTTTATTGCTCGAGTGTCGAGCAAGTAAGTATAAAAAAATAAAAATAGCGGATTTGTTGTGCCAGCCAAGTTGAGTACCTAATTAACGATTAAAAGTTAATTACGGCTCTACTCACTTCAATTTCGCAAGATACTTAATAATAACAACCATATCAGCTCCCATAATGCAATGACTGGATAGCAGCATTTACCAATTGAAAAAGACAGTGTCGAAAAAAAATTTCCACGAGCAGGATTCGAACCCGCACTCTTCTGGCAATATAATATTGTAAGAATGTGGTGATTTGAGATTATGATATTTTGCGAATATGGTGTTTTGATGATATGATATTTCGCGAACATCATGTTTTGCTTTTATGCTATGCAGCGACGGAGGGATAGCAACATTTACTTTAAATAATAATAATTAAAAATGTAACATAAAAAAGTAAAGTTTGCCGACCTCCGTGGTCGAGTGGTTAGCGCGCCGGGTCTGGCGCCGCGCCATCTCTGAGGTCCCGGGTTCAATTCTGGGTCGGGTCGATTTAGAGAAAACTGTTTTTCTGAATTGATTTCGGGTCTGGGAGTTTTTCTATGTTTATGTATATTTATCCGATAACTAGTTTAACCATATTTACGAGTTTCAATAGAAGATAATGGGCTTGATAATAGGTGTGAGTGTAAAAAACAAGAAAAAAACAAGTAATCACTTAAGTAAATAAAAATAATCAATACACCTGATTGCTTAGAAAATAAATAAAAAACAAGCCCACAAATCTTGAATATAAACACTAAAATATAGGTAAATATAGAACCTCCTCTTTTTCTGTTGGTTTAAATTAAATCATAACAGTTTTACATGTCCGTGACCCCAGCGGGATAACCCAGATCGGCTTTAAATTACTTACCGATTTAGTTGATAATAATTATGTTTAACGTTGTTAGCAAATGCAAAAATTTGTTGATCAATAGTTATAGAGATATCCCATGTTAAAGGGAATCCCGCTGGGGTCACGCTCGTCAAAATTATTTAACCTAAAACGAGCAGGAACGAGACACGCTACTGATATAGTTATTGTGCTAAGATTTTGTTGATTCAATTACGAATCCATCAGTGAAAATTCCAGGATTTTACTTTCTGTAGTTACCGAGTTATTAAATTCCTAATTTTCGTCTAAATTCCTTCGAAAAGTAAGTTCTAGTTAAGGTATTATATTTAGAGATGATTTTGTTGACTCAGAGAAAATTTGTAAGGCAAAAACGAGAACTCTAGCTACAGTACATCCTGAGATATAACGCTAATTATGGTTATCCCGCTGGGGTCACGGTGTTGATACCTGAACATGGTTTTTCCACAGGAACGGAGCAAGTAGCGAGTTAAAGACTGTAGCCAAGATTTTGTTGATGTAAAAATCTAACTAGTTGCTACTTTTCAGTTTCCTATGTACAGTATTTTAGAAGAAATTAAAGTTTATAACTTTTTCATACTAAAAGTACGCGTTACGTATTATGCCGACCAATTTAAGTTGATTTGTTTAAGGGCCGATTCCGCTAAATTGTGTTTGGAAATTATATTCAAATATTGGTACCTTATACACCATAATGTAATACACCTAATATCACCATATACCAAATGTAATGTATGAATAACTATTCATATCAATATACTAATGTAGATAGACAGGTTTACCCTTTTATGATTTTCTATCTAATCTAAGGCATGTTGAAATAAAATGATCAAACTTTTTTAGCAAAGTATTTATTTTAATTGTAATAATAGAAGCAAAAAAACACAGTTTACAATCATAGGTACTTATTACTTTTTACATAGATCGGTTCACGTCGTATTAACGTCACACGTGTACAAAATAAAAAAGATAGTCTCGTTCGTCGACAGTCTCTTCATCATAATAATATTATCTATCACAGAAGCAGTTCGTCATAGATTTATAAAGGGGAGTATAGACTAAAGCATTTGCTCGAGCATTACGGTGTAATGTAACGTTCTTACGAATGGTACAATACAGGCAAATGCCCAGTTTCCATGTAACATTTCCAAGTAGTGTTACGTTCTTGCGAATGCTCGTTCTGTGTTCGCCGGCACACGATCAGTTCGCCAACAGGTATCGGTATTGTAACTTAATAAATATAATACTACTAACGCCATCTAGCGACAGATGCGCTCACTACTTTGTTGTACAATTAATGTCAATTGGCAACGCCGCCATTTTTCTGATCTGCCTAAAACTCTCTCCACCGTGCTCGCGTCAAAGACACATTCATTTTGTTAAACAGTAATAATTAATAAAGAATAAATACTTATAAGCTATTAAACCGGGAGTATCATTTCTACAGGTTATGGGCCGATCCCATGATAAATTTTCGTTTTCCAAGTTTTTTTAGTTTACCGAAAAGTACCTAAGGTTAGGTCGCCGGCTAGGATTTTTCTTTTCAGCATTTCAGTTTTAACAATCAGTTTCCGAAGCAATGTCGATCAACACCGTGCATATAAATAAACTGACCGGAAGAGACAATTACAACAACTGGAAATTTGCTATGCAGTCCTACTTAGAGCACGAGGAGTTATGGGCATGCGTGGACCCCGCCAGCAAGGTACCCTTTGATCCCTCAAAAGATGTGAAAGCCAAGAGTAAGATAATTCTCCTTATTGATTGTAGTAATTACCACCATATACAAGATGCACAAAATGCACGTGAAGTATGGACCAAGCTTCAGTCTGTGTTTGAAGACTCCGGGTTAAATAGAAGAGTGGCTTTATTACGAGATCTCATTAATACAAGTTTAGTTAATTGTACCGATATTGAGGACTACGTAAATAAGATAACTACAACTTCACATAAGCTAAGAAATATTGGTTTTAAAGTAGATGATGAATGGCTGGGTACTTTAATGTTAGCAGGTTTGCCAGAACAGTACAAACCGATGATTATGGGTCTAGAAAGCTCAGGTGTCAAGATAAATTCAGATTCTATTAAAACAAAGCTGTTACAAGAGGTCATAAAAGAATCCGAATCTACTGCATTGTACACAAAGCATAATACCTTCAAAAAAAAAATATCAACCCACAAAGTAATCAGAATAAACCTCGTGGTCCCCGTTGTTATAACTGTACAAGAATTGTTAAGCCAATAAAAATGATAACAAAAATTATGCAGCCGTTTTTTCAGCCAATACAACAATGAATGACTTTGATTGGTATGTAGATTCAGGTGCATCCATGCACATGACAAACAGAGCTGACTGGTTATATAACATCAAGATGCCTCCGATACACAGTATAAAGGTTGCTAATATTTCTTCTGTTACAGTTCACAAGATGGGAAGTCTAGATCTCAGTCTCCGCTATAATGGTAAAGCGAACAAAGTCCAGGTGAGAGACGTTTTATTTATACCTGATCTCAGTACTAACTTGCTATCAGTTAGTCAATTAGTGAAAAATAGATGTCAAGTAAATTTTCACAATACTGGTTGCAATATTTACAATAAACAGAAACATATAATAGCAACGGCTAGACTTGTCAATAACATGTATAAATTAAATACTGTTGGAGGGGATGCTTATGTAACTGCCACAGAGAGCACTAAAACTTTAGATATTTGGCACCGTAGAATGGGACACTTGAATTATGTTGATGTAAAGAAGCTAGAAACTTGTACTGAAGGAGTAAAGATAACTAAATGTGATAATAGTAGAACATGTGTTCCTTGTATACAAGGCAAGCAAACTAGATTACCATTTAAAAATATAGGCTCAAGGTGTCCATGTCTACAGCTTCCTCATTCGACATAGAGAAATTCTAAGCATGCCATATTTTTGTGCATATTATGTGCAATCAACCGTTTCAGTCCTAATTTTTGTGTCACCACAACTTCGTTACTATGAGTTGTTTTATGTGTGTAAGCTGGAGACACGTGTCACCAGCTCGCACACGCCCGTTAAGACAAACCAGTGAGGTTAGGGTTTTGGACTATAGCTAGAAATTTTGTGCATAATTTGTGCACTAGGAACAAAAAAAACTAACCATCACACAAATACTGTTGAAACTACGATCATAAAACTGTGTGCGAGCTGGAGACACGGGTCTCCAGCTCGCACAGCTGTATCTTCGTAATTGTTCAAGCTACGGTTATGAATTATACCTCAAAATTTTGTGCAGAATTTGTGCATAAGGCACAAAAAATTTCAAAACCGTAACTCAAAAGGTTTTTGAGCTACGAACCGATAAGTATGTGTAAGCTGGTGACACGTAACACGGGCTAACACATGGTGAATTATTGTAACTGTATAAGATAGCGCTTCGTTTTAAAGATCAAATAATACGTTATAATTTGTGCACACACGAGGCAAAATTTCAAATCTCTGGGCCTCTTACTTTATAAATTATAAGCCAAAAACTATTTTCCCGCAAAAAAATTCAAAATAATGGCTCGGAAGCGGCTAAACGCGCGCCGACCGCGCCGTTGCCGTTCCGTGCGCTACACTATTGCAATCGAGTTTGAACTTGAGAGCTAGCTTAATTTAGTGTCATTTTAATTTGCGCTCTCGATCGTTTCGTTTCTATACCGAGAATTTTAGACTAGGAGACTGCTGATATAGGAAATTGGTTAATTTAAAATAAAAGCAGTCTATTTTATTTATGAATGTTCATAAAATATCGCTATGCTTAGTTTTAAGTATTTACAATAACCTCATTAACCCGTGGCGCGCCAGCCACCCTAAATCATTAAATGCTTTACGTGTCAGGCATTTTGCGATACATCACTTTTTTATTGTTTGATTAGGGAAAAATATTTATTGCGTAATAACTATACGAGATTATCGCGTGAATGAGGTGTCATTCTTTTCTGTATGAGATTTTGTACGTAGTTAACTACTTAGAATGAACAATAATGACTTACTTGTAGTGGCACTGGAACGATTTTCTTTTGTTTTCAATATTTCATAAAGGTAACCTTTGGTTTTACTGTTTGTTATAATAATTAACAAACGACACACAACACAATTGACATAATAACTTTTTAGTTTACATTACTATGCACCGGTCACATGAATCATAAACACTTTGGCACTGAACTTCACTCACAAAACGATTTTTAACTAAGGAACCAAAATAAACAACCGCCGCCATTAAAAGTGGCCGGCCCGTGTACATGTGACCTAAAAGTACATATGCCTAACTGTAAATAAAAAAAGGTTGCTGATGAAATAATCTACAAACTGATTAATGTTTATAATCACTTTTATCAAAAAAATCAAAACATGAAGGAAATTACAGAACTTTATAACACACAATGTTAGCCATAGTTGTTAGCAAAATCAAAATATCATAATTATACTTCTAGCTCTTCGTTTAATCTAAATTGCCACTATATCACACAACTATTGCATTGCACAAAATCTGTATTAAGTTTCCAGTAAATATAGATAAGAATCATACAAAAACTCATATTTTACGTCGAGATAACATCATAAAAACAAATCACAACAACACAACTTTTCACCAATATTTCTGACGTCCGCTCATAACTGCAGTAACATTTGGTTTTCTTTTTTTCTCGAAAATATTTCGTTTGGTCCGAATCCCACTAGATATGTTAATTTAATCTATAAGGACCATAGAAAATTCACTGATAGCCAAAACTTGTATACTACAACTCGGACCGGTTAAAATAAAACGACCAATCTAAGCCAAGTCTGTTGTACACCGGTAAGTACAAGAGACACGCATGACTCTCAACTATTTTGTACACCCATACGTACATATGACGCTCGACGGGTTAATATGATAAGTAGTGATAAAATTAGTCTGCCTGTATGTTTTTATTACCACGTTTTTATTAGGTAGCTTTCTCGTTTATTTGTTTATTTATTTGTCGACAAATGCAAACGATTTTATACTAGCTTCCCGATGAGCTAGTCTTGCAACTTTGAACATAGGTCAGAACAGGATGACAATGCAATATTATGGTGTCATTGAGCTGATCTGATGATTCAGCCGGAAGAAGGCCACAGGATCTCTGTAAGAAAACCATGAAACCCCATTCAGGCTCATTTGATTAGTTTTGATGAGCACTCTGACGGGAGACGACTAGACGAGGTCCATGGTCTGATGATGAACCCGAAGGAAGGCCACAGGAACTCAGTATTGAAACCATGCAACCCCATCAAGTTTGGGCTCGTTTGATTCATCTTGACGAATACTCTGTTAGAAAGAAGGGTCCAGGGTCTGATGATGGAGCCAGAAGAAGGTCACAGGAACTCGGTATTGAAACCATGCAAACCCATCGAGTTTGGGCTCGTTTGAATCGTCTTGACGAGTACTCTGTTGGGAAATAGTGTTTAGGGTTTGATGATGAAGCCGGAAAAAGCCCACAGGAACTCTATAATAAAACCATGCTACCCCAACGAGTTCGGGGTCGTTTGAATCGCCTTGACGAGTACTTTATCGAGAAATAGTGTTCAGGGTCTGATGATGGAGCCAGAAAAAGGACACAGGAACTTTATAATAATACCACACAACCCCATCGAGTTTGCGCTCGTTTGATTCGTCTTGACAACTACTCCCATAGGAGATGAAGAATTTTTAGTTATGGCACGTTAACTAAAAAACAGTTACTACGCTACGATAACTAAACCATCAACCATTCTGACAAGGGGTCGGTCAGCCATCAACACATAGAAGAATTGGTAACTTGCAAACTTTTTAACTTGTAAATAGAAAAAGTAAGAATTACTTACTACTGGTAAAATAAAAATTTGAAATAGCTTTATTAAAAATAATAAAAGTATCTTTTTTTTCGTTATCTGTGGATTGGGTTTGAAATAGGTACATATAAAATTTAACATCTACCTGCTTACTAGCATTTGAAAATAACTTTAGGTACCAGTGACGAAGGTTCCATACAACTCGATTCCCACCGGCTTCCCTTCAGAAGTTTAGAACACAACCATTCTCTACTTGAATTGAGAAATGGCTCAATCAGTAATTAAAAAAGTAAATATATGAAAGAAACATTACAAATTGCCTACACTATGGACATTAAATCAACAAAATTTGCTTTTTAACAACATATTGCTTTAAAATAAGCCGCAGGCGCGATCGGCTTTTAGGCAGTTAAACTTCCATACAAAATAAACGTCATGACGTCACATAAAGGTCAATAAACCCACCCGCGTATTTAGCAGCTGGTAAGCCGTCTTTATCCGAGTTACTTGATAGAGACAGATAAACAATTTGAGTACGCGTGAGCGGGACGGAGGATCGTTTTCGGTTTGTGTTCTGTTGACAGATAATTTGACGTAATTGCAATTCATCATTGAATGCATGACTGTGTTTTATTAGTATTTGAATTTATTAGTTAGTTTCACCTATTAGAATGATTAGTATTGTAGTTGGACTTTGTTTATTTGTGTTGTGTGTAGAAAGTAGTTACGAAGACGTACGTTGTAATTAGGTATTTGCGGTTAGTAGATATTGTAATAAGTTGAAATTACGTATTTAGAGTAAGTAGATTTGCAAAGTAATCGGTAGAATTGTAAGATGTCGGCATTAATAGCTTTAGATTCTTCCCGGCTTTTATGATAATGTCTTAGCGCACTTTGTTAGAAAGAATAGACGAATAGCTTTAGAGTATAAGTAGTATTATTAGTACTTAGTCGATTAAGTTTTGTTTAATTTACATCATATCATCATTTCACCACAAACGGCTTTTATCAAAGCCACTTCTATTATGCTTGCAAGACACTGTTTCAATATCTCAGTGCTTACACGTATAGTAAAAGTGGACTGAAGATACATCTGCCTATACAAGACTGAAGCCAGGATGCCAATCACAGATTTTCGGTAAGGACTCAAGACTGCGTGCCCGCGCTCGGAGTAGGTAAGCATTTTTTTTGCTCCGGCTTACCTCTCTCAATATTTCACGCTTCGCCACTGTTAGGTACTTACTCATAAGATAACAAAGGTACGCCTACTATTGAATCTAGGTGATCTACTGCGGATGGACAACATCTACATAAAGAAGCCATAACTGGAGGTTAGTAAAGGTAAGCAGCAGAACGATTAGATAGAACACAATTAAATTAATTTTTATTATAGTTCTTTTTCTATAGAATTTACAATAATGACGAAAAAGGCCGGCGAACAGAAAGATGCGCGTAATAAAATGCCCGCTTGCAAAGTGTTAAACTATAGCTACATAAATTTAATATCGGTGATAACAGTATCGACCATATCTACGGACTATTAAAAATTCATGCAATATCGTGTTTTTTTCCACTATATAGTTTCAGAACGCATCGAACGTTTATAATAATTTTATTTTATTAAACTTTTACAAGCACATTTGTTTGTTAAAAACTACAGATTAATGATAACTCAATAAATATCAGGGATACGGTACAATATTCTTGAATTCGATCACGTACAATATAGTGATCTCAACGCACACCGCATTCCTGACGCGATATAGTGTTTTCCAAAATAGGTATAGTTTCAGAACGCATCGATATCGGATTTGACGATATTGATGCAATAAATACGTTTTAGTAACCTTATACGATTTGTATCGCCTACTCCTAATTTTATTGGAAAAAATGGAAGAGGTGATTGGGCTTTATTACATGTCGGCAAATAATTACTATTTATTGCATCTTTATTATTTTTATTAATTATTAATTCGTAATATTGTATTACTTTTAATACTTAATCGTTACTCCAATCCATAATTATCGAAACAGAATAATATCGATAGTCGTATTTGCAACACGTTCACACCTCTAGTTGTCTAGCACTCAACTAAAGTGTGCGAAGGAAATGTGGCCGCACGAACATTATCGCGACAAAATCCTTGATGTGCGGCAATTTACCAACAGCGCGGCGCGTCAACGCCATGATACAACGCGCTAACGCGAAGTGTTTGGCCAGACGTGTCGCGAAAACGCAAATCTTCGCGCTAGCGCGATAATGTGGCCCTAGCATTACATTGGGATGCCCCGTCAGACTAATCGCAAAGTCATCGATCACCATAGAGTACATTTATTTTTATTTATTTATTTACATTTAACCATGGGAAGTAATACAATCTAATATTTAAATAAATTACTTTCAATGGTTAAAATTTATTCTGTGACGGTCGATAGCGATTAGTTTGCTGGAAAGCATCCGTTCTTTATCGAATTAGGCTCAAGTACTCAACCATTTTGTCGTTCTGCACTCCTCCATAATGTTTATCATTATGCCAAATCTAATTATTTAATTGTCTCAACAACAAAAAATAACTAAGACATTCGTGTGTGAGATATCTAAAATAAAAAGTAGGGTAGGTTATTAAGTACCTGCCTATAGTAAAACTAAATTAGTCGCGTCGCGCATCGCTTTAACAGACGGCTCCTAGTCTAAAAGTGGCAATAGTGTAGCGCACGGAACGGCAACGGCGCGCTTAGCCGCTTCCGAGCCATTATTTTGAATTTTTTGGCGGGAAAACAGTTTTTGGCTTATAATTTATAAAGTAAGAGGCCCAGAGATTTGAAATTTTGCCTCGTGTGTGCACAAATTATAACGTATTATTTGATCTTTAAAACGAAGCGCTATCTTATACAGTTACAATAATTCACCATGTGTTAGCCCGTGTTACGTGTCACCAGCTTACACATACTTATCGGTTCGTAGCTCAAAAACCTTTTGAGTTAAAGTTTTGAAAATTTTTGTGCCTTATGCACAAATTCTGCACAAAATTTTGAGGTATAATTCATAACCGTAGCTTGAACAATTACGAAGATACAGCTGTGCGAGCTGGAGACCCGTGTCTCCAGCTCGCACACAGTTTTATTATCGTAGTTTCAACAGTATTTGAGTGTGATGGTTAGTTTTTTTTGTTCCTAGTGCACAAATTATGCACAAAATTTCTAGCTATAGTCCAAAACCCTAACCTCACTGGTTTGTCTTAACGGGCGTGTGCGAGCTGGTGACACGTGTCTCCAGCTTACACACATAAAACAACTCATAGTAACGAAGTTGTGGTGGCACAAAAATTAGGATTGAAACGGTTGATTGCACATAATATGCACAAAAATATGGCATGCTTAGAATTTCTCTATGTCGAATGAGGAAGCTGTAGACATGGACACAGGCTCAAGAGCTACATCACTACTTGAGGTCATTCACTCTGATCTGTGTGGACCCATGGAATGTACTTCATTATGAGGAGCTAAATATTTTATAACTTTTATTGATGACTATTCTAGAAAAGTATATGTATACTTCCTAAAGAACAAGTTAGATATAACTTCAGTATTTCACAAATTTAAGTGTGAAGTAGAGAATGAGTTGGGACAAAAAATAAAAACTATTCATACAGATAACGGAACCGAATATTGTAACAAAGATTTTGCTAAATATGTTATAGATTGTGGCATCAAGCATCAAACGACGACAGCCTACACTCCAGAGCAGAATGGCTTAAGCGAGAGAAAGAACAGAACTCTTGTGGAACGCGCCAAATGCATGCTCAGTGATGCAAATCTACCCAAACTATACTGGGCTGAAGCTGTGTCAACAGCTGCTTATATAATAAATAGATCCCCATCTCGAGTAATTAATGACATGACGCCAGAAGAGAAGTGGTCAGGAATAAAACCCAACATTAGCCATATGAAAATATTTGGTTGTAAGGCCATGGTTCATGTACCGAAACAACAGAGACAGAAATGGGACACTAAATCATTAGAAATGATATTTGTAGGTTATTGTAATAACACAAAAGGTTATAGATTATTAGACATGAAGAAAAGAATTATAGTGAAGAGTAGAGATGTTGTGTTTATAGAAGAAAGTCGAGAAAGTATCAAAACAACACCTACTAGTACAAATCAGAATAACCAAACACTTTCATTAAAATGGTCAAAAAGTACAACAAGTAGAAATACACAAGTACCTACTTCTGATAGTTCTTTTTCAGGAAATGAGACAGTTGAAGAATATAGTGCAATTTCACCAGATCCAAATGACAGAACTTACATACCTTCCAGCGAAGAGACAGCAAATGAAAGTTCGTTTGAACATTCTAATGTCACACTCAGACCAAGGCGGAATTTTATGCAGCGAGATGAAGACACTGATGATTCTGACGACAACTTTTATCATGCATGTCTGGCTATATGCAATGATCCGACTAGCTTAGAGGAAGCTTTATCATGTAAAAAATCACAGCATTGGATACAAGCCATGGAAGAAGAATTTAACTCACTGATGCAAAATAATACTTGGATATTGACCAAACTGCCACCTAAAAAAAAAGCAATACCATGTAAATGGGTGTACAAAACAAAAACGGATGAAAAAGGAAACAAGTAAATATAAAGCACGTTAATTAAAGGATGTGCTCAAAAAAAAGGTATAGACTATGAAGAAGTTTATTCACCTGTCATAAGGTACACTTCACTCCGATACTTACTAGCACTCGCTACGAAATACGACATAGATCAGATGGACACCGTTTCAGCTTTCCTGCAAGGAGATGTTGATGAGGAGATATACATGCTACAGCCACCTATGTATGAGAACGGTAATGACGCAGAGGTCTGCCTTCTAAAAAAATCCTTATATGGACTAAAACAGGCCAGCCACAACTGGAATAAAAAGCTAGATGTTACACTTAAAGAAATAGGTCTTTCACGTTCCATTATTGACCCATGTATTTATTATAAAATAACTAGCAAGACACAAATACTATTTGTAGCTATATATGTAGACGATCTGATTTTGTTTACAAACTGCAATTCTACCAGAGACTATGTAAAACAAAAATTATGTGAAAAGTTCGACATGAAAGACTTTGGAGAATTAAAGTACTGTATTGGACTACATGTTACAAGCGACAGAAAAAAAGGTATCAGGTATATTGATCACAAGAAATACATACAGGAAATACTAAAGAAATATGGTATGTCAGACTGTAAACCTGTCAAAACTCCAATTGATCCACTTACAAAGCTGCACTCAACTTGTGAAGAAGATGCAATACTGAAAGACATTCCTTATCAAGAAATTATTGGATGTTTACTATACTTGTCACAAGGCACAAGGCCTGATATCAGCTATGTAGTTAATTAAACATTGGATAACATTGAAACGAGTATTAAGATATTTAAAGGGAACTGAAGACTACAGCCTAACATACAAACGATGCGAAGATGAAGATATAGCTCATGCTTACTGTGATGCTGATTGGGCTAATTCCGAAGATGACAGACGCTCATGTACAGGCTACACTTTTATCTTTCAGGGAGGATCCATATCTTGGAACTCAAAGCGTCAACCTACTGTTGCATTGTCAACAACAGAGGCCGAATACATGTCATTGTCGGCCTGCACTCAAGAAGCACTTTGGCTAAAACAACTGCAGGAACAGTTTTGGCCACATCTCAAACATCGCAGTATAATTATCTATTGTGATAATCAAAGTTGTATTAAGCTTTCAGGTAACGATGGTTACAATCCCAGGACTAAGCACAAAGATGTCCGTCACCACTTTGTGAAGGACAAAGTCAGTGAAAAGAAGATTCATGTGCAATACGTGACGACTGGAGAGATGGTTGCCGATGCTCTCACCAAGGCCACCCCACTAGCCAAGCTTCAATACTTCTCCGGGAAGATGGGATTATATTTAAGGGAGGATATTGTAACTTAATAAATATAATACTACTAACGCCATCTAGCGACAGATGCGCTCACTACTTTGTTGTACAATTAATGTCAATGGGCGATTTTCCGAGATCAAAAAAAAAAAAGAAATTGGTTCGTAAATGACTTCATAGATGGCGCTTAGCATAGATTAGTATGGCGCTTAGTAAAAGGCGGGTTCTTAAAGAGCACGTGTATGGCTGCGTAATATTTATTCTATTCCAAAATAGAAATAGGTTCTGGATGTCCTGAATATTAATAGGTAAGTAAATACTATTTTTTTATTGTTTTGGTAGACAAGTAAAAGTGTTGAATTTATTACAGCCCATAAGTAGCCCAGCTTTCATAAAACGACATCTATCGAGTGTTTTTGAACTAATTTTTACTTTTTAATTTGGGCTGTCAGAAAATCGCCCATTGGCAACGCCGCCATTTTTCTGATCTGCCTAAAACTCTCTCTCCACCGTGCTCGCGTCAAAGACACATTAATTTTGTTAAACAGTAATAATTAATAAAGAATAAATACTTATAAGCTATTAAACCGGGAGTATCATTTCTACAATCGGACTGTCAGTTAGTAGCCTTGTCTCGGGTCTGGGTGTTTTCTATGTATAATATAAGTATGTATTTATAGTAGATATTGCGCCAAGAGGATAAAGTAGTGTCTTATGTAGCGGGCGTCCCGTATTGAATCCCGAGCAAAACGAAGTATTCTAGCGTTAACTCCCGAGCGTAGCGAGGGTGTTTAGAGTTAACTCCCGAGCAAAGCGAGGGAGATAAGACAAGAATCCTAAGTGCAGCGAGGGATTCAAGGTCGCCCAAGACGAAGGCACCTTTATCCCCGAGGAGAAAGGACATGTGTTAATTTTGTGCTGATTAGATACCTAACATAATTAGAATCAGTGTCCTAACTCCTTATTCAATGTAAAACTTCACAAATGCGAGATATAATTTTTTAAATTTTTTGCGCTTTTGATGTTAGAAAAACATTTTAACGATCTAATAGATTAAATTCTTAACTTAAGTCGACCTTAACTATCTGATAACTACGTAAATAGTGATAAGAGAAATGTAATTAATGGTATTTGACATGAAACAAAGAGGATGCTTATAAATAAAACACATGATACCTACATAAAGATTTATTCAAAATCGTCTCTTTTAACTACACTACTTGTCTAAAAAACCTGCTGGTGCTGCTATTATGTTATCTTGGTGCCTGGCAAACCCCAAGGTACCACACCACGGTCATGACATGTGCACAGCATCCAATCGTTCCAGACACATTATTTTCTATTAATATTATGTACATAGGTATTAGTAGTTTTCTTGAAATGTGTCTGGATTTAACTTTCCCTCTTATCAACGTATTATCGCCAATTCCTCTCAAGCGATATTCTGATCTGATACACAATGCTGATACATCTCTAACTATAAGGAAACGCACATGTTCTCCATAGTAGGACCGAGCCTGTCGGATTTGGTACCTACGTTCCTAAAGCGAATAATGTTAAATCATTACTAGCCGGGGAAATGTTAATAAATTGTCGCACAGTAGGTACCTAGGTGCGTATCGGAGCAAACACAAAGATTGGCAAAGATCGACTGTAAAAAAAATCAATGAATAACACCTGTGCACCTGTCATTCAATTTTAACAGTGACGTTCCTTTACAAGCAAGTCAAAAGAATCAAGCCCTTAACGCTTATTTGGTTTTTATTTCGTTTACATATTGTATCATTTTCAGCAATTTAACCACTTAAGCGTCCGAGCCCCTATATACAACATGGCGCCCAGCGTCCAGCTGTTTACAGAGCTGCTAGAAGAGTGTACAGAAGAATACGAACCCTGACTGAGCTGACAAAAAAAATTAGAACTAAACAACTACTCAGGCTATATCAAAACTTTATATACGTACGGAATGCCTAGAAAACGCAGTATTTTAATAAATTAACAGTTAATTACGAAAATCTATTACTAAAATTACAAAAATAAACATTCCAAGACAAAAAAAAAAAATACGTAAAAATATATCGACATTTAGAAATTATTATTACTTGGAAGTCACTGTTTGAAACTATAAAGAATCATACCATGTTCGATAGCTAAAACCATAACGATTGTTTTGATGTGCACATTATTAGGAAGAAGGATGATTACGAAGAGTAATAACAACATTTTTAGCACCAAAAAAATCCTATGCAAAAAAAATGGCGAACCGTCAAAATTGTCAACAATTTCATTTTTTTACTAAAGGTTCTCGTACACTATGCCATAGTTTCAATTGCTCTACGGATCAATTGATATCCATACAGCCACCTCAAAGGAGAAGATTTTTTTTGGGCTTAAAATAGGTGAAAATTGATCAGAGTTCATTTCAGTTGATAAATACTCTAAATATTTAATACTTTCAATCTACACTAATTGCAGATTTTGAGAGATGCCCATTAATATTTTGGAAAAAAAATCATTATTAGAAAAATGCGTCGAAAGGAACGATGTCCGAGTTCTCTTTTTGACAGTTGCGTGACATCTTTATGTAATGTGACATAAACTGACAGTTGATCGTTGATCCATCCAGCTGTTTGTTCTTTGTTTTCAACAATTTATAATCAATTCCAATTCAGTAATTCTGTTTTGAAGACTTTTGATACCTACCTATTAATTTTAGCTAAAAAGTTGACATCCGCGAAGTCCAAAAGGGCACCGTTTCGGTTCCTAGAGAATTCTGTTTTGATTAATCGCTTTTGATCAAAACTGTCTTTCCTAAACAAAATGTATATATCTTATTATTATTTGGAGGGGGGATGACGCCAGCGAAGTCGGACGGGTGATCCGTCTCCATATCCGGAACCATTTCACTTAGTTTCCTAGGAATACAATACTTACATAAATCAACAATATAGATAGAACTCCAGTACCTACGGCAGCTTTTCTAAACGTGAAATTAAAAGTGACTAGCCGTAGTGGACTCTATGACTTCACAAGCAGTCAATCTTTAGCATTGTTTGCACACAATCCCTACCAGTGGAGATAGCCTGGTAGGGATAGGTGGAAGAGACGAGATCTTCAATGTCGTTTTACTTGATTTTTAGGGAGTTTATTGATGAAGCCATTCATAAAAAGAAGATGTCGGAATTGTTCGCATATCTACAGATTCGCATCTCTTCAGATTCTTGTTTCTTTGGAATCACAGTTATTCAGAGTACAGTTATAGCAAAACGCGAATATGTTAAAAACGAAACATTTAAAACAATATCATACAAACGATAAAATATAATAACACAGATTTACAAACGAGATACCTAATAAAGTTATAAACACAGGAATGGTTTATCTCCTGTTATGCATGCATTTATGAATTATTTCATTTTGCTCCTGATATTTTGTAGACGGCTTTGTAGATACACAGCCTTGAACCGTGTTGCGTAGCGGTGAAAGTATACTACCACCCTCCCTCTTCCCTTGGGTGTCGTAAAAGGCGACTAACGGACTAAAGATTACACATAATTCCAACAGTACAGAGCGGTGATGGGCCCACCACCTGTCACGCTGAGCACATGTGCAGTCACTATTTGGTGAAAAGTGGACTATGGTAGAGGACTGTTTTTGCGGTCCTCATTGCCTAGTCTCTGACTAATCCTTCGGGGATAATAGTTGTGATTATATGTATGTATGTTTAATAAAGAAATGAATAAAAATAATTTTGGCTGGATACCAAGTAATACCTACTACTTATGTTTTTGCGTCACTTGTACAAATGTATAGTGAAATGAGATTTCGAAACGAGAATCAGAGATGTGAATCTGTAGAAATGCATAATGCAAATATATGCAAATAATTTATGTTCTGTAAGCATCACCTGTAGTTACATGGAAGAAAATGCATAAGTATAATTGGGTTTATAACTTAATTAATAAATAAAACAATGTCTTTTTTATTAACTTTCTTTATTCATCCTCCATTACCAAAACACCATCTAAAAATGTAGCAGATGCCAATATGGAATCTTGATGCCGAGCCCAGCCAAGGTACCAAACTATCTTCATAACGTGAGCACAAGTACCAACTGTTCGTTTGCCTATGATACATGAACAGTAATAGCCACAGATCTGAAGTGCGATTGCGTAAAGCCATCGTATTCATTTGACAGTTCATAACGTAAGGTTTCATGTGTCAAACGGTAAATTCTAATTGTCTAAGGACTTCTTAAAAGGTTTACGATTAGGATCGTCAATTTTATCGATGAGTGAATGATTTACTGATTTTGACAGCTAATTCGAATTGCGTAAGGTTTTTGAGCTCATTGCTAATGTCAAACGATTGCGGTGACTCGCGACCCATGACAATCGAATAACAGAGTGTCCAAATTATACAGTAACACCTAATTAATTAATATTTTATTGTAGTGTGTCGGTATACTTTTAATTTGTGATCAATTATAGGTTGTCTTTACCTATATTTCAACAACTTGTTGATGAGCTCAAGCCACATATGCCGCAAAGACAGAGGTCCACAGGGATCTCTGATGCAATGAGATAAAAGTAAGTCCTTTTTTGCAATTAAATGAGTGTTTACTAGGTACTATTACTATTTTTTATGATAAGTAGGTACCTACTTTAATTTTAATGTTATCTTTTTAAATTACAGATCATGGCTGCCTTAGATTTTTATGCAGGGGCAGCTATCAAAGACGGGTCGGCAAAGACTTTAATTTGGGCATCAGTCAGACTTCTGTTCACAAGTGTGTGGCTGAGGTCACTGATGCCCTCAATCAGCCAGAAGTCCTGCTGCGGCACATCAAATTTCCCAGTTATAGAGAAGACAGGATGACTCTTATGAGAGGGTATGAATAATAGAAAAATTATGAGTGTTTGAATATTCTGTTTTGTTTTCAAAGCCAATAATTTTTCCTTTGGTAATTTTTTACAGATTCATGGATGTCTTTGGTGTCCCGGGTGTTGTGATTGGGTGTATTGACGGCACTCACATTGCCATCATACAACCCCACATGTATGAGAAAGCTTTCTTTAATAGGAAGCATTATCATTCTTTGAATGCAATGATCGTAAGTTTTTATTAAATTGCATTTTTATAATAGGTACTGCGATTGTTATATTACAACTAATGTTGTCAAAAACTATGATAAACTAACTTTATTACCATTTAAAATTTGCTATAGTTTCTTAAATGCAATGGTTATATAATTTTTGTTTGTTTTAGATTTGTGATGTGGATTTCCAACATCCTCCATGTCGAGGCTTCATATGAAGGTACCAGCCATGACTCGCATGTGTGGAATAGGAGCCCTTTGGAAGCACACATGCGGCGTCTCCATGAAAATGGAGAAGTTTGCTGGCTGTTAGGTAAGACATTGAACAAAGAATATCATTCCATAATTCAACTTATTCTAGAGTTGCTATTCCACCAAAGACGTGCTAAGCTTTATAATAAAAATGTGTCCACATCATGTAGTCACTGTTGGACCCTCATCTTGTTATTTTTTAATAGGCTAATTTTCAGTAGGCTGCCCTTATGTTTGATAGATAATTGAGTTTGTCTCACAAAAAAAATTACAAAGTTAAGCCTTAAAAGTTACCTTGTGAAGTCATCTGACATTAGACCAGTACAAAACGTGGAAGTTCTGCAAACATGATTATGTAATATCGAGTTTATATTAATATTGTATTAGGGCCCATAACTTTGACACAATTATAATTATATTTTTCATAAATTCAAAAAGTCCTAACAGTCACAAGGAATAACTTTGTATGACCTACTGCACTGCCCATTAAAATAAATGTGCAATCGTACTTATAGGACATAAGCTCATTATGAACCAAGTCTTTATTGTGCAGCATACCTAAGTATTTTTTTTCCCTTAAAGGGGATTCCGGATACGCCCAGCGAGAGTGCATGATGACTGATTCTGCAGGCAGTTCCAGATTCCCCAGAATCCCACTATACAGATCTCCATTGCAGCACTGGCAACACAGTAGAACACAGCAGTGGGGTCTTAAAAGCAAGGTGGCGCAGCTAGTCTTTGCCAGAGATGGTGCCACTTCGCGACAAGTGTTAGTGGAAATACTGTGGAGGGAATGTTGTCACCACAAATAATAAAAACTATTAAAATAGAAATATCGTTTTTATTTCTATATTGTCAGTCTAGCTCAAGTTACAACACTTTTATATAGATAATTTTTTGTAAAAAAACAGCCTACCTATTTGTACTAGTAATAATACTTGCAACAAACGACTAAGCAGCTTTCAGCCCAAATTTAACTTAAAAACTAAATCAGTATTAGAGTAGTAAATAGAAAGGAATAGGAGTAGAAAATATTATTCACATCACAGCCTTATATTACCTAGTGATTACATTGATACTGATTGTGCTAATAAAGCTTTGCAACAAATGTCTAAGCAGAGCCTACTCCAAAATGAAAATTTCAAATACTAATTTCGTCATTTAACGATCAATATGGACTTTTCAATCAACATTACCTAAATCATTGTGTTTGCGACATAGCAAAATTAATTTTTAGGGTTTGTAATATTGAAAAAGCTGCTCAAAATTTCATTTGGAAGTAGGTAGCCTTCGGCTATAATTAGCTTAAAAACTAAATAATAACTTATTTAAAAATTAAACAAGACTTCTTTTGACTAAAACAAGTTTTAAAACTAATTATATAACACAAAATAAGAAATTACTTTTAAGAACATTGCCAAACCATTATTTATTAGAAATGAAATAAAATAAATTGGCGGCGCTAGTAAGCTGTTCACAGCCTCTTAAACATCATGGCGTTTTTTGATGGGTAACAGACATTCAGAGCAACCGGTCGATGTTTTAAAACAAATTATTACACAAAGTAAGAAATTATTTACAAGACCATTGCCGAACCTTTTTTTTTAAATTTACCTTAATTAGAAATGAAATAAAATAGATTGGCGGCGCTAGTTAGCTGTTCACAGCCTCATAAACATCATGGCGTTATTTATGGGTAACAGATATTCAGAGCAACAGGTCGATGTTTAGGAGCTTCTCAAAGTTTAGAAGCGTTTAGTTTAGTATTCACCCGAGTACTAAACTAAACGCTTACTAATAAAAACTAAAAAATAACTTAACTCATAATAAAAATTTACAAATATATAAATATTAATTTTCTAGGCTCCTACTGTACATATTATGTAATTGTCATAGTTTGCAAAAAGATTTGGACAGATTATATGAATATTATAATAATAATAAACTCTTTTTAAATTTCAGAAAATGTTGTATCCTTTACAAGAAAGAAAAATAAAATAAATTATAATTATACACTAAATAGGGAAACACTACCAAGGGTTACCGAGATGAGAGACTTGGGTGTAACAGTTGACACAGAATTATCATTTGAGCCACATATTCAAAAAGTTACAGCAAAAGCGTATCATATGCTTGGCTTTATTTTTAGACAAAGTAGTAATTTTAAAAATCATACCACAGTATGTTTGCTATACAACTCTTTTATACGATCATCCCTTGAATATGCCTCCGTTGTACGGAATCCCCAGTATAATGTACTTACATATTAATGCACTCCAACATAATATACAAAATATGCAAAAAATAGATTCTTTGTTCGTGCACAATTTTAATAATAGTTTTAAGGAAATAGATTTATTTTTCGAAAAATTGGCTCTTTTAAAAGAAGCATTGCTTTCAGTCACTAGCAGATGACAGACACCCCTTAGGCCTTGGCCAGACTGCACGCGCGGGCGCGGCGCGGCGTACAAAATGTATCCCGCGCCGCGTGCCCACTATGGACACTCAAATGAGAACACATAATATGTTTGAGTACAGTCTGGCCGAGGCCTTAGTGTCTGTCATCTGCTAGTGACTGAGAAAAGTACTGAGAGACTATGAGAGAGGTTATTGTCGCTACATTTACATGTAGTTAATATTTCTAATATTTCTTATAGCAAAATAAAAATGTTATGATTAAGTTAAATATGTAACTTGTAGAGGCCTTCATTGTTAAAGATAAGTTGTTAAGCTAATTTGTATGTTTTTTACATTTGTGAAAACTTTTTTGGCTAACGAAATGTTTATTAACTTCTGTTTTATAAGTGTATAATATGCTGTATGTTTCCCTTAAATAAATAAAAATAAAATTTCCAACGCTTCTTCGGCTATCGTCACTAAGCGTTAAAGCAAGCGCGCCCGATTTCTATCTATACGAAGGCACTGATCTTCGGAACTTGCGTGCTCACTCTGGAGGGTCATCATAACGCAGCCTGCGGTCTGAAACAATAGAAATTTTTGATGGATTGTTTATCTATGTATGTTGACTTAAGAAGCTGGCGACCGGTCACCTAAAATGAGCCTTCCATACTAACGTATTACCAAAATGATTTGCAATTAGACCTTATTTTCTGTACTTGTGATGTTCGGATTAAGACAGTATTTATCTAGGTCGCCATAAAAAATAGTCCAAAATAATTACACAAATTAATCCGAATACATAACAAGTACAGTGAATCACGCTCAATTTTTTATTATTTTATTATAACGTTTGTAACTATGAGAGGCTGACGTGTCGCCGGCGTCTTAATACCCAGCACGTTGCCATTATTGCTCCAATAAAAGCCTCTTCTTAAGAGGCCTATTACATCTCGAATGTGATTTTTGCATTAAATGCCCATTTTCGCATTTTGTAGTAATTTTGCAGTTGTATTTATCGTTTTTATCGAAATAGGATAATAAATTCATTATATCCATTATTATATTAAAACTTTATTCCTCGTGAAGTAACAATTACTCTGGTATTAATTTTGCTGAATAATATTATCGTAGACAGGAGATACTCACAGTTAACTTATATAGCGATTTTCGAAGTTTTTTGGTTTAGAATAAGATTTTTTTCCTATATAAAATCAATGATATCTAAAAATTCCGAGGTCGCTACGCACTATGCGACTATATAAGAGATAACATTATAATTTTTTTATTTCACTTGTTTAGAACAGTAGTTCAATCGATGAGCTCAAAAAAGTGCCTTCGCTTTAAGCAAAATTTACATAAAGCGAGGCCGCTACGCACTATTCCAATAGGTATTCTACACTATTCAATAAGTCATAATGATTAATGTATTTTTGTTTCTGAGATCCATAACGCCGAAATTGGCCATTTTATTGGCAAAAATCACAATCGAGATGTGTGTGTGGCCTCTAAAACCATACAACAGTATTTATAATATAGTAGTTAGTACTCACAAGGTCGAGGGTTGCGCCCTTGAGCCGTTCGACCCCGCCTCGGTCCAGAACCAGCATTTTTGGGCTAACAGAAAAAAATAAATTATTCCCTGGTGATAACTATAAAATAAAATAATATTGAGTAGTCATTGTATGCTTCATAGCTTAGTAAAAAAGTAAGCATAAAGGCTTTGTTAACTACCTATCATGGATATACATTGAGATACGGTGGCATGTTTTGGGGTAACGCAACCGACAAAGAAATTGTATTTAGGTCTCAAAAATGCTGTATTAGAGCTATGTTCAACCTACAACAAACAGACACAGCCCTACTTTAAAAATTACAAGATTCTTACACTTCCGTGTCTGTACATTCTTGAATGCGCTAATTTTGTCAAACTAACAATGAATTGTTAACATTTCTTTCATCTGCACAACTTATGGATAAACTTTGCAATGTTCTTTGTAAAACCGCGCTTATGAGTAAGAGTGTTTTTTGTAATGCACCTCATGTCTATGAAGATATCAATAAGACACAGTGATAATAACTTTACGTTTAAGCAGAAATTAAAGACATTGTTGTTGGAAAAATGCTACTACACACTCAATGAATTTTTGACAGATAAAGATTTGTATAATTTGACTGTATTTAATGATTTTTTTTCTGATTTTCAAAATTATTTTAATAATATTATCTTATCATGCATGATCAATTTGTACTATCATTATTATTTCAATTGTAGTATAGTTAATTCAACTCATCATTGTATACTATCATGTGTTCAAACAAACAAATTTTCAGCTTTATAATAGTATAGGTACATTTAGTTATATTTCTTTTACTTACATGGTGTGCAGATTCTACCGTTGGAGAGTTCTGCACTGCAGTTACAGCTTGTGGGAGCTGCAAAAACAGAAAATAATAAGATCCATGGCGATAGCAACAAGGAATAGCTGGAATGTGACAATGATACATACATCACAAAAACCTCTATTTGATACCATACTGTTATTTAAAATACATTTATTCTTTGTTTCTTTTACTTACATTATGGGAATCCCCCAGTATTAGTAGTATCCGGCTTTTTATAATTGAGAGTGGTTTTTTTGCTAGATCACCGCCAGTCCCACAGGCATGTTGCCGCATATCAGTATCCCGCTTTCGGCTCCGGTATTTTAGTTCATGCCAATACTGAAAAATATAAAAGTAATAACAGCTGTTGTGTTCTCTGTTTATTATTAATTAACTGTTAAAACTAGGTAGCTTTACAGTTTTCCACATATTAGAATAAAAAGAGGTAGATAGGTTATGTCAGTACTAATGTAATGTCAATAATGGACCAAAGCTTTACGATGTTAACATCCCATGAGTCTTAATTGTGTTGTTTCTACAGTGTCGTATTACACAGGACGGCATTTTTAAACTAATTTACGGAAACGAATATACTGACACTGTCTACCACAGACCGCTGTCCACAGAACACATGTCAACGCTTTTCTGAGACTATGCTAAGGTAAGCCAATTAGCAAAGTTTTCTGTTGCCAGTTTTTGGCACATGTAAAGTATTTACCTCTTTTTATTGTAACATCATTGACTCACTCAACATCTCCCATGCTAAGAGCTAGAATATTGCGCCAAAAGTCATCCACGCGCTGACTGGCCATGCTATCTCCAAATTGGACTCTTTGTAATGCAACCTACACTCTCTGCCACAGACTACGAATCCTACGTAGCTATTTCTTACAAACTACATTTCTGTGATACGAGATCTTTTAGTACATTTTTATGTTAAGAGTAAGGCTTCCACTTGATATTGCTGTCGCCTTTGGCACTGAATTTGTTTTGATATGAAATTACCAAGCAAAGATACACATTGAGAAGTTTATTTATTTAGTTTTCATCAATGACCTTTTGTTTTCATAATTTCACTTTACAGTCACATACATACAGCACACTGAAAGATTGTTTACACTTTGTGTTGTTCATTTTTATAATTTATCTACTATATTTTACTTACTTGTGTGTAAATTCGACAATTTAAATACTCTATTTTGTATTTTTCTTGCTGCTATAATGAAAAACTATCAAATCAACGTTGCGTCACATTGACATTTTAGCTTTTTTGTCAGCCCCACAGAGTACTTTGTACCTCAACAACGCTACCTTTTGTCGAGTAGTAGAAAACTTATCCCGCCATCTAGGGTCCGGTAGCTGAAACTCTCGTTTCATTCGTTCCTTGCGTTTAGTTACTTAAAGATTTTTTACATGTTTTTAGTTTCAATTCAATGTTTTTATCAATGAAAAATGACTTTTGAGGTAAAAAATGATACAAAACATACACTGCTTTTTAATAATCGATGATTATTGTAAAATAAATCAAGGTTTCATTGAGTAACTTTCATAATAAAACGCAAATTCATGATACGTTTTTAAGTCATCGGTCTTCATGGAATGGACAATAATTACGCAATTCGAATTGACATGTTACGATCGATCGTCAATTGTAACGATCATCCATCCATGAACAACCTTACGCAATCGCACTTCTGGTCCCACCAATTAGCTTCTCCTGAATTTAATAATATATATGTATAATAAACTGTATTACTATGATGACGGGACCTAATCCTTCCTCTAATTAATAATGTGTCATGTGATGACGATATTACTGGTACGTTTGTTACAGTTACACTGTCATTTACTTCTATTACAAACGTACCATTTGTTCGGATATGTTCCCCATAATAAGACCTGGCCTGCTTAATTTGGTAGGTCCCTAATGCAAACAGAACCAAGTCAGACATTTCCATTACAGGGAACATATCCAATTGAGGTACTTGGCCATCTATTCTTATGAAATTAGCCCTGTGCCTATTTAAATGCAGCTGTTGCACATGATCAGCTAAATGGTTTGGCATATCCAATCTTTCTAAGGCTCTTTGCAAAATAGGCTCAGCGTCAGGCCGGTCGGTTATAACGGGATGAAAATGATTTATTATTGCTGCTGCAATTCTAAAGTCTTGCATTAGATTCTCGCTCATATTATTAAAGTAATTCGCTCTAAATATTTTATAATCCCGTTTAAACCGACCGTTTACAACTTCCACTACCCACCTGCACATTGTCACTAATCTTGATTTATTGGCTTTTATGGTCGAGAGCTGTGAACCTTCGTTTTCTGAACGTGTCTCTGGTTTATATACTGAATATCCTAAAGAATTGAGTAACCCTAAAGCATCTCTAAATCCACGATCTAAAATGAACACATCATTCTGTGTAAAGTAGCTCCTGAGGTCGGAACTCTCATTTTCAAATAATTGTTTTATTATGTCAGCATCAGTAGTGGTTGCTGGGTAAGGTCCATATGCATCTACAATATGACCATCAGTAGCTACAATCAAAAATGGTTTCACTAGATTGCGGAATTTGTGAAGGCTGTAGGATTTTTTTTGAAATAAGTAGTTAGACGACTTTTGGACATAAATGTAAGTTCCATCCATGATCACAATAGGGTTGTTCAATTCTGTACCAAATAAACCATGAGGTATAATAAGATTTCTTGCGCTCAATGCTTTACGTGATATATGTCCCACACCCAGATGTAACGGTACATATACAGATGTCAGACAATTTCTTACGTTTTTTACATATGATCGAACTACAGAAGTTGTTATTTGAAAAATGCTTGCGATCCGAGCGTATGACTCTCCTGTCCTTATTTTTACTAAGTAGAGTGCTAGAGCAGTCTTCTTTCTCTTGCAATTATTGAGTCCATTGTATATCAAATTAAACAATACTAGGAAATTGACAATAGACAAGCCAGTCCAGTAGTGACAAATACTTGGTTCAATGTTTTCTACATTTTCAAAGTTTAAAGAGTCAGTTTTGGACTCGCTCAAAATATTTAACATATCTATGATTTGAGGTGAAGTGAAGTTTGTCATATATTCATAATCATTGAGTACATCCCAGTTGTACACTATACTATGTTGCTCACAAACTCTTGAGTTAGCAGGTATAAAAACTTTGTAGTCAGCCAATATTCTTTTTCTTAAATATTTGGGAACTCTGAATCTCTCCATGTTTATACACTCTGGTACAAAGCAGTGACTTGCAGTATCTGAAGTGCGACTATAGCCGGGAAGAGTTATGGTAGAGATGAGTTCATGATGCAACTCATCTTCTATGTCAGGTTCTTGTAGATCTGCATTGTCAGGATCTTGTTCGTCCCCATGTTCGATAGGAAGGTCATGAACCTCAGCATCTCGTTGAACTCTATAGCGAGCTCGTAGCCAACAAGAATTGCACACTCGAGCATTAACAGGAATCTGTAAAATTGTAAAATATATAAATACATTGTTGTACTATCTTTAATATTAGGTATTGACATTATTTGTCCTTTGTATAGTCATTTGAGGCAAAGATATATTACATACCTGTCGAGGAAATATAGTTCTAGCTATATACACTCTCTCAGGACATCCATCAAGCAATGGTCGAGACAGTCTTCCACTTCTTTGTGCCAGTGATATGCCACAATTGACACATAGTGAATGATGTCCCAATTGCTGTTGAGGTCTATTGTGACCATCAACAACTTCAGCAATCACCAAGTCAAAACACTCCTGGCACAATCTGTCTATGGTTGCCACCTAAAACAAGAAATTATTTACATTATAAACAATCCATTTTGCTTTCTTGAGCAGAAACTATTTACAAATATAATGAACATTTCAAGATCATTGAGTTTAAGTAAGTACCTATATTAAGTTTAAGATTGTTTTAGTAGAATTATTGAAAAACATTTGCCATAAATCTCTATTAAAAGTGTATCATACCTGTCTGGTAGTCCACTTCTCCAGCAATGATACAATATCTGGACTCATGTCAAGTATAACATAAGACTGACGATTGGCATAAAGTCGTATGTTGCAATTAAAACATTGCAGTTGCGCAGTCATTATAAATATCTGAAAAAAAAATTACAGTATAAAACACTGACAAAACACTCATACTTCTATCACCATTGGGTATTGCTGGCAAATGTGGTTATTATAATAGAAATAGTTTCACAACATGGTCAATGATAGTTAAAGTTAATCTCCATAATTATATAAATACATCTTGACTATGAATTACATTTTATTTGACCAGCTATATAATAACCAGTGTAGTTTAGGCCCCACTTAGGTATGGTACAATGTGAAAAACTCACACCCATTTGCATTAAACTTAAGAATCGCCTAAGGCAAATCTTATCCATCATATTATTTTATGACATTTTATTTGACCAGCTATATAATAATCAGTGTAGTTTAGGCCCCACTTAGGTATGGTACAATGTGAAAAACTCACACCCATTTGCATTAAACTTAAGAATCGCCCAAGGCAATTCTTATCTATCATATTATTTTATGACATTTTAACCAGCTATATAATAATCAGTGTAGTTTAGGCCCCACTTAGGTATGGTACAATGTGAAAAACTCACACCCATTTGCATTAAACTTAAGAATCGCCCAAGGCAATTCTTATCTATCATATTATTTTATGACATTCGTTTAATAGAGAATAATAAGCCTTAACTGCTCGATATTGGGCCCGTAAGTTAAGAATAGGCTTAGTGGATTAGATATGAATAGTCTTATGTGATTCTTAAGTTTAGTGCAAATGGGTGTCAGTGTTTCGAAAGCCACAAAGTTCGAAATTGAATCTTTCTGCGAATGGAAAGAGTTTAACTAACTGCCATACTGTTGTAATCAAACAAAATACTTACATTTGATATAGCACGAGCAGGAGGCGTCGTTGTTGATAATCATTGAAGAAAAAAGGTGTCCAAAAGAGTAGCGGAGGTCGTCGTATTAAACACCGGGTCAACAAAACACAGTCGAAAGGCAAAAATCGGGTCCAGAAAGCATAGCAGAAGTCGTAAAACAGAAAACAACACGAGAGCGAGAGCACAACGAAACATCACAACAGCACATAGGCGAGGGCGAGATCCGTCCATAGAGAAAAGTAAATATTGGATCCGTCTGACGAAACGAAGTTAGTTCACGACATGACAGTGGCATGACAAGACATGCGTCATCTGTCACTGTCAACGAGTTCGATGCGTTTCGCTATTAACATTTACGTTGTGTCGATAATTATTTTTATTGTTTAATAAATAGTTAAATAAATAAAAAGTTCCATTTGTTTTACTACGTAACTTCAGAGGTAGTACAATGTTTTAATATTAAAGCAACCGTAATTCTAGTTGAAAATTAATCAATAACAAAACGCAATGACCACAGTCATTTAAAAATGTCATTAAACATTTTTTATTTTACATATTGCAACATTAGTGATAACTTACCAGGTAATGTATTTTTGAATTTGAATTAAATTAAAATGGGCATCGATTTATTTTTAGAAATAGATTGATCGTGTTTCTTATAATTTATTCTTTAATTTAACATATCATTTGCATCTGATCATTGATTTTTTATTTTAAGCCCAGCTCCCATACATAAAAAACCTTCTCCTTTTCTTGCGGAACTACGAACTAGGTGCAGTGGGCAACAACCTTATCAAAGAACGTTGCCGTGTTTATGGCGCTTGGTCAGAAAAAAAATTTAGTTGCAATGTCACTGTCTACGAATGTAAACAAACTTATTACTGTTCTAAAAATACTTAAATGAATTTTTGTCTAAGTAGAATACTTACTATAATCTTTTTTTCGACGAGTGTAAGGTGGGAGGATTCTTCTTTTATACGTCAGTGGGAGGATTACATGCAAGCACGTGAAATTGTAGACCTACGCGTGAAATGGAACTTTACATCGTCGTTAAGATCTATTGTTTATGGTCAAAACCGTTCAAAAGCTATGATTAAGTTTTCCCATTGATATTAATTATTTTTACGCATTACGAACTGAGGAGCTCGATGGCGCAGCGGCTAGCGCGTTCGGCTTGCGATCTTGCTCGCTAAGCCATTTTCGCAATGCCAGGTCGCTGGATGGGTGACCAATTTAAAAACATCTCGAGCTCCTCCGTGCTTCGGAAGGCACGTTAAACCGTTGGTCCCGGTTGTTGTCGTAAGATGGCAGTCGTTAAAACCCACCAACCTGCATTGGGCCAGCGTGGTGGGTTATGGCCCAATATCCCCACGTGCTATTGTTCACGTGGGAGGCCTGTGCCCAGTAGTGGGACGTTATAGGCTGATGATGATTAATTAATTTCTCTAGAACTAGAAGTTCTTGAGGTATATTATTCGTATTTTCAAAATTAACTAATAACAGCATATTTTTTAGAATATAATTGATTTGTGCCCATGGTCAGGTCCATTTTCGCCATTGTCCTTTCCACACCATCTACGAGACAATAAAAAGCAATAGTAAAACAATAGTAGATTGTTATACATGGAGCTAAAATGACCCAGACGGACTAAAGACTGCACATACATCGTACAGCAAAGAGCGGCGATGGGCTCATCAAAATAATACTACCAACCCCTTTCTTCCCTTGAGTGTCGTAAAAGGGACTAACAGACTAAAGACTGCACATACATCCAACAGCATAGAGCGGCGATGGGCTCATCAAAATAATACTACCAACCCCTATCTTCTCTTCGGTGTCGTAAAAGGCGACTAACGGACTTAATAAATACTGCACATACATCCAACAGCATAAACCGGCGATGGGCTCATCAAAATATACTACCAACCTCTCCCTTCCCTTGGGTGTCGTAAAGGGCGACTAACGGACTAAAGACTGCACATACATCCAACGGCATAGAGCGGCGATGGGCTCATCAAAATAATACTACCAACCCCTCTCTCTTCTCTTGGGTGTCAGTAGTGATATTATTGGGAAGTCTGGCTCAAAAATCAACACAACCACGCTCACTTCGTTCGCTGCTTCACTTCATTCCGCGGTTGTGTTGATTTTTAAGCCAGACATCCCAATTAGTATGAACAATTACAATAGATGGCGCTTATCACACTTCTTACTTTAATTACTTACAAACTGACCTGTATTATGAAAGTGCTAAAGAACAATATTGCAATTCACAACAATTTGCTTGACGCCGCGGTGAGAACGCATAGTTTTCGGTAACCGTTTTTTTAGTCTTTTACTTTGCCTTGCCACCGCAACCGCAAAGGTTTGCGAATACTTAGTTAATTTGTGAAACAATTAATGAAAAAAATTTGTGAATTTTGTTTCATTGTGATGTGAGTGATTTTTAAATGAGTAAGTACCTATGTATTTCATCTGTAATAGCATTTTATGTTCATGTCGATTTGCAGTAGATCTTTCATTAGTTAGGTAGGTAGGTACCTACCTACTCAGTTTGAATATATTATATATATACTTACCTACAGAAATACGTTATTGTTTTTTATTAATCATCATCAACTTAAATCATATTCTTAGTTTTCTGGACTGTATAAAGTGTTTAACTGTGTCGCGTACTTACCGGTGAAAGAATACTACCAACCCAAGAGGGGTTGGTAGTATTCCCTTATAACCTTATACCCTATAACCCTATACCTAACCATAAACCTAACCTACCTACCTACCTAACCTTATACCCTATAGCTAATAACCCTTGGGTGTCGTAATAGGCGACTAACGGACTAAAGACTGCACGTACATCCAACAGCTTAGAACGGCGATGGGCTCACCACCTGTCACGCTGAGCACATGTGCAGTCGCTATTTATGTAGGTATGTATCTATATTAATAAAAATCAATTGCCAAAATGTTTGTACGCGCATCACTTCAGAACGGCTGCACCAATTTGGCAAATTCTTTTTTGTTGTATTTGTAATTGTCGGGACAAAGTTTGTATAAAAATGAACATTTTTGTAAATTCGTCACGGGGTAAGGGGTTCACGCGGACAAAGTCGCAGGCGGGCGGTCATTCACGATCAACAAATCATAAATAAGCAATGCTTGATACATAGATATAAGTTGGAGTGGGTCTCATTCACCCTCGACTACAAATTTTGTGATTTATATCAGGATTTATAGTCGAGTAAGAATCACCGCTAAAACCAGCCTTCATATAAAAAAATCCGCATCCAAATCTAGGATATTTAGTAGCTACGGTGCCAAAGACAGACACACCAACCTCAGGACCTTCCTTTTTTGGCTACCCTTGGTTTACTGGTATTAAATAAGTACCTATTTTATTTTAGGTCGTCATCTATTGGTGAACTCCATAGTTATTCCAATCTCAATGGGCGATTTTCTGACAGCCCAAATTAAAAAGTAAAAATTAGTTCAAAAACACTCGATAGATGTCGTTTTATGAAAGCCGTACCTACCTAAAGGGCTGTAATAAATTCTACACTTTTACTTGTCTACCAAAAGAATAAAAAAACAGTATTTACTTACCTATTTATATTCAGGACATACAGAACCTATTTCTATTTTGGAATAGAATAAATATTACGCAGCCATACACGTGCTCTTCATGAACCCGCCTTTTACTAAGCGCCATACTAATCTATGCTAAGCGCCATCTATGAAGTCATTTACGAACCAATTTCTTTTTTTTTTTTGATCTCGGAAAACCGCCTATTCTTTTGGTAATAAAAATAATATTTTACCATTCACTGTGCTCGACTGTACCACACGTAATTTTTGTATGTAGAAGTTTGCTATCAAAAATGACTTTCTAGTATAAAAGTCAAATAACAATTACACTCTTAGAGGGCACTATTTCCGCTACTATTTATTGAGATAGAAATGAGAGCCATTGCTGGTTCTGTTTTCGCGCAACGAGGTGAACGTAGAACCTACGCCTAGCGTAGGTACTCACCCAACTATGTCTATAACTTTTTAACTATATAGGTACTATTTATTTCCTTTGGGCACTATTTGGTACTATTTGGATACAGTTTTTTGACATACTAATTAAAGTTGTAGCTTGCTCAGATTTCCTAAACTGAGGTGAATATCCACTTAAGAGGCAGACGCCATTTTGACCAATATGGCGCATGTGGCAGGGGGTCTCGCGGGGTTGGAGCCATTATCGCTCCGCGTGAATGTAAACGTCGATTTCTCTGTGTTTTTGTATGGGACTTAGTAAGTATTGTATAGTTTTGAAATTTAGATAAAATGAGCTAAGTAATGATCAAATAATAAACCTGATAACACACAAAACAATCCTATCAACTGACAATGAAAATACGCAAATGAATTTTTTACCCGTTTTGTGTATGAATACCCCAATAATTTTAAAAGAAAACTAGGTTTCTTCAAGATTTGTATTTTATTTATTACAATGTTCCCTATTATTAATATTAATAAAGAAAATCACATACCATAATACATTTTTTTTACACTACGAGTATTTGAAAACATGGTACCTACGCGGCCACTCAAATACGCAACAAAAAAGTGACCCATGTTTCACGCTTACTTCTAAGAATATCGTGGCACAAGTGGCATGTTTTGTAACTTTATTACAAAGCTTGATTCATGAGCATAACTAAAAGAGAGACTCTGATAAGCAAGTCTAAACAATTTTTTTGTTACTAACGATTTAACAGAACACTCGCAAGGAGCTCTAACAAAGTGCATCACAGAAATCACACTCAAAAATAAATTCTGTGTTACTTTAAATAAATACAAGAATATATCTATAAACTAGAATGATTTTATAACAAATCTGTGGTTAAAAAAATATATGTAATCAAACAAAAACATTTGGAAAACAAAGGAACAAATTCACAATTTTTTGCCTAAAATAGTACTGATCGTGCTAAGTAAGTATGGATACGACATTCGGCGACTCCGAATAATACTTGTATGTAAGATTAGCATAACATCTATACTTACACCATATTTTTATTAGTACTCGAGAAACTTTTAGGAGTGAATCTACTCATGAATACAAACAACTTTTTTATGAAAAAAATAATCTGCTGTACTTTTGTATGAAACAGCAGATTATTTTTTCAAGTAGGAAAGTTGGTTCCATAGAAAAAGTTGTTTGTATTCTTAAGTAGATTCACTCAATATCAGATACAGTAGGTTGTATAATTAAACTGTAAAAAAGTGTGTATATACTTACAAAAATATTTACAAAAAAAAAAAATTCGATGAAGACATATTAATAAAGAATTTAAAAAAAAATGTCTATGTCTGTATGAACACGCTAATCTCCGGAACTACTGGACGGATTTGAATGAAACTTTTTTGTTGTAAAGCTATTCAAAAGTCAAAATATATGTATTCAATAAACTAAATTAATAAGTACTTTGAATCGTCCAAATCTTTTTTAACCTACCACCCATTCAGGACATCATTTTATAACTCTGGCAAAGAACGGACGCAAGAAACCACAGTGCACAGAAGCAACGACATTAATTATAGACAATTAGAAATAGCTGTTGGAGTACTTTGAGCATTTCAGATCCAAGCTGTTTTGTCTTCTGTATAATTTGACACTTTATAATAAGCTTTTTTATAAAGCTTTTCTTTGATTTTTATTTTAAATTTATCAAGATCTAATTTCTGAATATCATTTGGTACTTTGGTGTATAATCGTACACACAGACCCTTAAAAGAATTTATGGAGCCTAGCACCTAGTATAAGGAACTGCTAATTTGTTCTTACTTCTAGTGTTTAATTTGTAAATATCACTGTTTTTTGAAAACATTTGAAAATTTCTATGAACATACATCAGATTTTCATAAATGTATTGTGATGCAACTGTCATTATACTTATATCCTTAAATCTCTCTCTGACAGAGTCACCAGCCTGAGGTTATATATTGCTCGAATAGCCCTCTTCTGCAGCACAAAGAGAGTTTGAATATCGGCAGCATTTCCCCACAGTAAAATGCCGTACGACATTACACTATGAAAGTAACTGAAATAAACTAATCTAGCTGTATCAACGTCAGTTAACTGACGGATCTTCATTACTGCATAAGCCGCAGAGCTAAGTCTATTCGACAATTTAGCTATATGTGGGCCCCACTGAAGCTTGGCATCCAACGTGATGCCTAGAAATTAGGCAATACAAATCTTACACATTTGGTTTTTTCTCTCGTTTAATAGCAAGTTAATAACACTAAACCAGTGAACAATCTTTGAGACAGCATTATTCACATACATTTACGGGTGTGAATATATCTGTATTACTTGTGGAGTTCTTTGAAACAAGTTAATAAACAGGCTGATTTGTTGCATCCCGCACAATACATGCTTGTGCGTTTGCGGCAAATCGTGCACACGCGCCTGAGTCGTGTCTTACCACAGGCTAATAATGGGTGCTCACATGGGTAGTGAGTGTGGGCATGGAATACGGCCGATGTGGTTGTGACAGGGTCTGGCATATTTGGAGCGCCGCCGCCGCTGCGTTGAAGCAAACTGTTTATTAACTCAATGCGGAAATTTCTGTGTGAGTGTGGGCATGTGTTGTGTTGTGAGGGATGTCGGTGAATAATGTAAGAATTTAAAACTGAAACATTAAGCAGGCGGCGGAACAGTTTTTTATACCACACCCTTGATCTTTTCCGTTCTATTGGGTACATTGATAAAAGTTGGTCTTTTTTATCGACCCCACCCATCATTACATTGTAATCCCGAACTAATATGGGCTTGGTTTTACCATCAACAGTGGAAACGGCATTCCCATGGTATGTAGAGATTGTCGCCACGCGGTTCTGATCTCTCCATACCATGAGATCAACATCTCCACTGGTAACGGCAGCTATTTGGCCCTCCACCATATCACTTTTTTTCAAATTCATGATCTCGGCCGGCACAAAAAGTCTATTAGTGCGTAGTGTACCAACGCAATCGAAGCCAAGATTTTTTAATTTTCGGGCCAAAATGGGGGAGTTATAATAGTTATCCATCCACAACGTATGCCCCTTGTGTTCCAGACCTTCAATTAGACGCAACACAATGGCACACGTTGGGGAGGATAGGGGTTCTTGAGCCGGTGTGGTTCTAGCACCCGCACTATGCGCGTGCACTATGAATCGCCACAAATAGCCAGTTTGAGACTCGCAGAGCTCGTAGCTTTTAATCCCTACTGCAGCGGCTTTGTTGGGAATAAATTGATTAATATTTAACCAACCTTTCCATTGCAGTAAGGATTCGTCCAAAGCTAGATTTTGTCTCAAGTTATATGTACTTTGAAACTTTTGGTTGAGGTGGGAGATGATTGGCTCTATTTTAAATAATTTTGCCTCGGAAGGAGTCAACTGTTGGACGTTCATAGAACTATTGTCTGAAAAATGAAGGCATTTGGACAACAACTGAAAGCGTCTCAGTGTCATATAAACATGAAATCCCGGAGTATGAAAAATATTGGCTTTTGTAGACCAGTATTCATGTAATCTACTTTTGACAACCACACCCATCGCTAAAATTATTCCAAAGAAAACGTATAACTCATCAGGTGTGGTGTCCTTCCAATCCGCGATTCTACTTGTAGGTGCTAGGCTGCCATCATCCATCATCTGTTCCGCTAATTGCTGAGCGTACCGATTTGTTTCTAAAGCAATTTTGTCCATTATTTCCTGATCCCAAATATTGGTGAATATAGCGTATGGGTCAACAGATGGAAATGTTGGCCCACAGCCATCTTCGCTAAAAAATTCCCTCCTCCACTCGGGACTAAGTGGAGGGTTTGGAATCGGTGTCCATTCAAATTTGTACAGAGGATCTGCCATCCACTCGGGCTGTTCTTGAGCTGCTCGTGTGCGTCGTCTTCCAGCAGTAGGGCCTGGTGCAGGGAGTAGTGAGATAGGCTCTTCAGCTGCTGACGGCACTTCGGCTAAAACATCGGTTGGCGAAATAGGGTGCTCTGGCGATGGTGGAAGCGATGTTGGTGGTGGTAGAAATGATGTTATCGGATCCTCCGGTGTGTCCATGTACATCAAAGCCGTTCGTGGGATGCTTGATAGCTCGGTGAACCCTTCAGCGTGGTCGTCGTCGTCTGTATCCTCAGAGTCGGATTCGCTTCCTGTGTGCAAAATAAAATTCTTCCTTAATCGAAACTATAAACCATGTCGTTCTCATGAAAAAAATGATGATTGGCAAAGACCTGTAAAGATATCACTCAAACCTATTTTACTGTACTTACCATAATTGATTATTGAGTCGATTTCAGCGTCTCTTAATGGCCGCCGTTGTGCGCGAGCACGAGACGAATGCGATGCTCTCCTACTCTTGGGTGTTGATGTACCAGAGCCACCCACTTCAACGAACCTGGCCGAAAGAAAATATTTCCATGAGTTTTCGTATTGAAATCATTAGTCATACCAGAGAAGAGACTCAATAGAATACTTATCAACATACGTCGATGGAGATGGAGCAATTGTTATGGTTGACGAAACCGGCGGCTCTGCAGTACTTTCCGAAAATCTGAAAATGAATACTGTCATTAATCTTTAATTTGTCACAGATAAATAGAAATAATTAACTTGACTATTCTTTAAAATTATAAATCTATTTACCTTTCTGGCGAGGACAACCCTTGCTGCTCCTGTCTGTTCAGCACATCACATGGTAACGTGGAGTCTCTTGGAGGGTTTCGACGAAACATCCTTAGAGAAGTAGTCACGCTTTGAGAGCTTGAAAAAAAGAATTATTTCACCAAGAACCAAGACAAAGTAAGAGTAATTAAAGTAAATTCAGGGCATAAATTAACTTACATCTCACACGTTTCTTCACTCGCAACCTCTTCTACCTCAACATGGCAAGCAGACGAGCTAGTCGCTACTTCCTGTCTCCGATTTGCAATAATCGGGCTATGTATACGCCGTTTTTTCGGCTCGGTTAGTGCTTTTTCTAGAGGTGTTCCAGTAGGCAGCAGCTCTATATTTACCAGTTGTATCCTAAAAATACAAGAGAGAGATGGAACATGCACCAGATTTTAAGTTAGACTTCCCGCAAGACAACTGTAGAAACCGCATAGACAAAAATTCTAAAAACAATTATTTTATCTTCTATTGACTCTTTATAAACCCCTCATAATTTTTTTTCATAAATATCTCCCACGGCCTAACCTCCAGCCATCTTTTTGTAAACTAAGCGCCCTTATTTAACCTCAAGGGTACTTTTTATTACATGTTTAAGAAATATGTGCACTTCGTTAATAGCTTACGTACATTGTTTAAGTTTGTTAAATGGCATTACATGTCTGAAATATAAAGTGTTTATGGAATAATTACGAAAAGTGTTCAAATGTTTGTTTACAAACATTCTTTCCGTAAGATGGCTGGAGTATAGTTACAGTTTTATTATAGGTATAGATACATTTAAGGGAAAATAATTTTAGAAAGAAAAAGAAAAGATGCTGACTGTTCGGAAGTCGTCGGTCTGGTCAGGGACGGAACTACTGGCGCTGAGGTGGTTGCGGGAGCAGTGGAACTACCAAGCTGCCGACCGCGCCTACCTCTACCTCGGCCTCCACCTCGGCCTCTACCTCGTCCTCCACCTTGGATTCTACCTCGGCCTCTTTCTTGACCTTGTGCTACATCCTCGTTCCCCTCTTCCACGCTCAAGGCCGCGTTTTGACGACCTCCACGGGTGCGCACTCCGCGTCCACGCTCATGACCCACATGCCCTCCTCGTGTCCGTACACCTCTATTATTGTGATGTGAAGCAAAGCAAAAAAAATAAACACGTGCAGTTTAGTAAAAATGAAAAAGAAATAAAAATCAGTGCACATGCAACAACCGAAAAACAGTGAAAAAAGAAAAAAAATAAAGAAAACCATTGGTCAAATAAAATCCTACAAATAATTGACCAAGTTAAAACGTTTAAAACAACCGACTTCAACCACCATCGCTAAATTAATGCAATTTTCTTTCTTATTTTGGTGATTTTCTAAAATACTTTTTTAGAATATCACACCTACACCGATTTTGATAAAACTTATAATTATGGGACTACCTCTGAAGTAGTACCTACCAAACAAAAGAAGAATCATCAAAATCAATTAATAATTGGCGGAATGATAGCGTAATAAACATACAAAAAAAACATAGTCGAATAGAGAATCTCCTTCTTTTTAAAGTCAGTTAAAAAGGAGGACGGAGCGCCAAGAACATTCGAAGTGAAACCAACATAATTAAAAACCGTTATTTTGTTTATAATATTTAAAATAAATATGATGATGATTTTAAATTTTACCTTTTCTTTTACAGTGAATGCTACACATGCACTGTAAAATAATATTTTCCAAGCGAGTATACATTCGTGCAAAAGTGTTATCCATACTATGCAACCGCCTTGAAAAATGGCTGCTCCGTTGGCCTTGATAACATAATTCCGTGTGGTAGAGCGGCCCGCTCCGGGCGGTCATGTTTAGTGTTTACAATTTCGATATTTTCAAGGAAAGTTGATAAATTTGAAGTAATTTAACACTTTCTTATGACATTAGATTAAATTTATTATTGCAGAAATGTATACTCTTTTAAAACGGCACTACTTTTAACACAACATTTTACGAAATGCTGATGAGTGTTAGCCTCTATTGGCCGAGTAGGGACAGATATTTTGAAAAAACTGTAATAAAACGGTGTTAAAATTGCAACAAGTGTTTAAATAACATAAAGTACTTACGCAGGCATGGTATTTTATCCAAATCAGGATCAAAAACACAATAAAATTGGTCAAATATTCAATATTTCCGCCAAACACTTCCGCGGTGTGAACCGCGATACGTCGTACTATAAATAACACAACGTTCTTTGTTCGTTTTCAACCTTGCCGGTAGAGCGGTGATTCATATGCTGTCTCGTTATTTCGTATTCGTTTAGTAAGTGTTAGAAGGTGACAGCATCAGTAAATTTGTTACAATTATCGGTTAATGTGGACGGGTGTCTATCATCCCGCAGCGGGTGGCCTGCCACACTCGCACTTTTTATCGTCGGCCCGCAGCAGGCGGTCTGCCACACGAAGGGGTAGCGTACTCACCAAACTATGTCTATAACTTTTGAACCCTTATGGGTACTATTTATTTCCTTTGGGCACTATTTGGGCACAGTTTTTTGGCATTCTTGAAATAACAGAATTCCATGGTGAGTACGCCAGGCGTAGGTACACGAAATAAGTTGTCGCTATAATTTACGAGTAGGAGTCTGCGAATAAGCATTCCCCAAGTAACAAATTATTGTTGCATAATAGTTGAGAAAACGTTTTACATTTCCTTTTGGTTCTATAAAGTGGGTCATATAAACGTGTCGTAGACGTTTATACAACGCGAAATAGGCCCATATTAAACGACATTATTGTTATTTACAAGTTAAATAAACGTCAGTCAACAACTTTTAAATGTTACGTAAAAGTTTTCGACCGACTGTTATCGAACCACTGAAGTCCTATAACAATTGCATAGACATTAGAAGATGACTGTAATGTCGGTTAAATGTTTAACATCGACTTTTGTTGTACACAATGGAATGAACTTCAGTTCATTCCATTCATTCGTTCCTGTGATGTTTGCTGGAGAAGTGCGGGTTATCAAATACAAAATTTAAACGGTTTATAAGTTATAATTTACTTAATTATTTTTACATTTACTTTAACAATATTATTCATGAACAGAGTGTATGGATAAATGTGTGCAGTGCACCTAGTTCTTATGGGACGTTTGGTTTTGTGGTGAAATATAGGTGTGTTGTTGTGAAATTTTTTACGCCCCCATCGAATTTCTTGAAATTAAATTATTGTAGACTATTGCTTAAAATTTGTTTACATACTAAAATAGCAGCCATCTTGTCTAAGTTAAGAAACGACTTCTATACATCAATTATAGAATGAAAATGTCGCATAATGGGGTTTCTTGAGACCAAGATGGTCGGCCATGATAATTTATTTTAGAGTTCCGTGAGATAATAAACATGAACAGATAACCTTTAATTTAAATAAACCCTTTATGATAACCTTTAATTTAAATAAACCCTTTATACATGGTGTCATATTTTTTTTTATTTATCCGACCTACAACCTGGCTTCATAATACGACGATATAATAAAGCAGTCGTAAAAACGTTCACGTAACCTATACTCCAACACCACTATTCGACGTTGTATGAATCAGTCGTAAAAACGTCTACCTAACCTATACACAGGCACCACTATACGACGTTGTAGGAATCAGTCGTAAAAACGTCTACCTAATCTATACACAGGTACCACTATTCGACGTTGTATGAATCAGTCGTAAAAACGTCTACTTAACCTATACACAGGCACCACTATACGACGTTGTATGAATCAGTCGTAAAACGTCTACCTAACCTATACACAGGCACTACTATACGACGCTGTATGAATCAGTCGTAAAAGTGTCTACCTAACCTATACACAGGCACCACTATACGACGTTGTATAAATCAGTCGTATAAACGTCTACCTAACCTATACACAGGCACCACTATACAACGTTGTATAATACCGTCGTAAAAACGTTTACTCGACTTATTTAGTAGACCATTTAGTTACGGGACTAAATCGTTGTAGGAATAACGGATACACAACGTTGTAGTTGTCTAATAACATCAATTCAACAGTTATATACCTGAAAGTCGCATAGCACAGTTTTTATATGACCAATTTGCTAGTTGGGTCACCATGATTACCAAATGCCGCTTGGTGATCACAAACCCATCGAAAAATTATGATAAGTAAATATAGTTTTTGTTCGATCGGGAGAATTGAACTCGCGACCTGATTTTGTGTAGAATTAAAATGATCAATATCATATTAATATGTTTGCCTATTTATTTCTGCACTACAACAAATCTGACTGCAATATAATTTGGTACTATTTGGGCACAGTTTTTTGGCATTCTTGAAATAACAGAATTCCATGGTGAGTACGCCAGGCGTAGGTACACGAAATAAGTTGTCGCTATAATTTAGGAGTCTGCGAATAAGCATTCACCATGATTACCAAATGCCGCTTGGTGATCACAAACCCATCGAAAAATTATGATAAGTAAATATAGTTTTTGTTCGATCGGGAGAATTGAACTCGCGACCTGATTTTGTGTAGAATTAAAATGATCAATATCATATTAATATGTTTGCCTATTTATTTCTGCACTACAACAAATCTGACTGCAATATATTTTTGTTTTGATATATTCAAACTTTGCTCATAGTTTAAGAATAAATTACTGTAAGTAGTAGAATAAATAATAATAAACGATTGTATTTTAACGTTGTGCACTTTCCTTAATGTTGTATGTTACAGTCACTTGACTGAATATAGGTTTTAATGAAGTTTTATAAAACTAATTTATATAAAACTAACATTTAATGTATTTAGTTAATAAGACACATGTTGCCTAAGAGGATATAAAACATCATAAAAAACATATAACTATCCTTACCTTAATTTATTATCAAAGTATGTTACAAGTCTTAAATTTATTTATTAGTTATAATTTTGTATGTGGACATGTTTTAATTTTATATTTTCATAATTGATTTTTTTTTATTCGTAATTATTTTGTATTCGTACATAATATCATTGTGTTATTAATTATTATTATTAGATTTTTTGTAGTTATGCCAAACAATTAGATATTTGTATGCCTTGACGAAGGTGGAAATGTAGTGAAACTTAAATAAGTCTAACACCTATGATATTGTAACTAACCTGCATTTCACAAATAAATACTATTCTATTCTATTCTGATGAATAAAGTTGTTTTTAATGCAGACATTATTAAAATTTTATTTTATCACTTTTACTGTAACATACAGGAACAATGCAAAAAGCCTCGCAGTGCGGGCGGGCTCATCCGCTCAGCTCGCCACCAGGAGCGCGATGTCAATTTAAGCACTTTTGTGGGAATATGATTTTGCATTGCATAGGTGTTTTATTCATTGCGTTTGTATTTCATTCATTGCATTATTTCTAAACGTAAGGTAAGAATCGTAGAAACATTAACTGGTTCCGTGCACACCAAAAAAACAATTTATGATGATTTCAATATCTTTGCATCAGCCATTACTGCAACACGAATTTTTAGTTTTATCTAGATGAACGATAGTAGTAATGTACAATTGAGAGCAAATATGTAAAATGTAACCCTTATATCAGGTAGTGGTACCAGTGATAAATACTTTTACCTTTAATCATTCGAAAAAAATGTCAGCCACTGACTATGAGTTTGACAACAATTTAACATCTGCTTCTTAGCTTTATCATCAGCCTATAAACGTCCCACTGATGGGCACAGGCCTCCCACGTGGACAATAGCACGTGGGGTATTGGGCCATAACCCCCCACGCTGGTCCAATGCGGATTGGGGGGTTTTAACGACTGCCATCTTACGACAACAACCGGGACCAAAATATTTACCTACCCAACCCTAAAGACAATATGATGACTTGGTAATGTGATTAGGTAAAATACGAGCATGTTTTATTTAAATTTGCTGATTTAGAATTTACTTACATGTGAGTGAAATCAGTCTTCAACAATTCGCATCAAGTGTGTTGATATAATGTTCGTAAGTTTTTTTTATTATAATTTTTTTACGATTACAATCTGGCGGCTGGGTGGTCGAGTGAGCAGCGGTCCTGACGTGTACCTACGCCTGGCGTACTCACCATGGAATTCTGTTATTTCAAGAATGCCAAAAAACTGCCCAAATAGTACCAAATAGTGCCCAAAGGAAATAAATAGTACCCTTTTGGTTTAAAAGTTATAGACATAGTTTGGTGAGTACGCTAGGCGTAGGTTACGCCTAGCGTACTCACCTCAGTTTGGGAAATCTGAGCAAGCTACAACTTTAATTAGTATGTCAAAAAACTGTACCCAAATAGTACCAAATAGTGCCCAAAGGAAATAAATAGTACCTTTATAGTTAAAAAGTTATAGACATAGTTTGGTGAGTACGCTAGGCGTAGGTTCTACGCCTAGCGTACTCACCTCGTTGCGCGAAAACAGAACCCGCAATGGCTCTCATTTCTATCTCAATAAATAGTACCCTGTAAGAGTGTAATTGTTATTTGACTTTTACACTAGAAAGTCATTAAATTTGATAGCAAACTTCTACATACATTGACATGAGGTACAGGCGAACTCATAATAATTTTAATATTATAAAATTTCGTATTATGAACCTAGGTACTACATATTACTTTTAGTTTTGTTGAAATTAATAGGTGTGTATACGTAACGAGGAAGTTTAATATCAGTTATATAATTGATTATAATTATTTTTCTTATAAATAAGATCCATGTTTTCCAAAATATTGACTATCGTATTTATGCCGGATTTCATAAAGTAAAAGCACATAAGGAACTATTTGCCTTATGTCTGAAATTGAAAGCTCAATATTGTGCGAGAACAATCTGTTACTTTTGTTGATCATAGTGCAACTTATCGACGCGCGACAGCGATTTAGCGACTTTCTAGTGTAACAGTCAAATAACAACTACACTCTTAGAGGGTACTATTTATTGAGATAGAAATGAGAGCCATTGCTGGTTCTGTTTTCGCGCAACGAGGTGAGTACGCTAGGCGTAGAACCTACGCCTAGCGTACTCACCAAACTATGATTATATTTTTTTAACTATAAAGGTACTATTTATTTCCTTTGGGCACTATTTGGTACTATTTGGGTACAGTTTTTTGACATACTAATTAAAGTTGTAGCTTGCTCAGATTTCCCAAACTGAGGTGAGTACCTAGGTACGCTAGGCGTAACCTACGCCTAGCGTACTCACCAAACTATGTCTATAACTTTTGAACCATAAGGGTACTATTTTATTTCCTTTGGGCACTATTTGGTACTATTTGGGTACAGTTTTTTGGCATTCTTGAAATAACAGAATTCCATGGTGAGTACGCCAGGCGTAGGTACACGTCCTGACTACGCAACCCACGGTCCCCGTTTCGAATCCCGGAAGAGGCAAATGTTTGTGTGGTGAGCACGAGCATTTGTGACCGAGTCATGGATGTTTATTAGTATTTATGTATGTTTATCCGATATTCAGTCACCATAGTTCGGGCTATACATAGTTTTGGGCTGAATGGTTAGTGTGACAACTATGAAATTTATTTAATTAATGTTTGTGTTTACTACCTATGTATTTACTACTATAGTAGAAACGTATTGTATTGTTTTCTTGTTTGTTTTTATATCCGTTGGATATAATTTAGTGTTCAATTTATGATTTGTAAATTATATGACGTGTTACTCTTAAACTTGTATGTCACTCATAAATAGTTATACAATTGCATAATATAAACCTAATTTACTAATTACCCAACCAGCAAACAAGTCGTATAACTTAAGGGTTATACGACTTTTATATCATATAGGTGTTTTATATTGGTTATTAACTAACTCTGTTATCGTTTTAACAAAGTTTACTACTACTCGGAAGGACTGGCAAGTTACAGCCCTAAACCGTGAAGAGTGGAAGGAGGGTAGGGAGGTCTTTGCCCAGCAGTGGGACAAGCCGGGCTAAATAAAAAAAGTAACAAAGTTTGATTTCCACCTGAGGCAGTCAACTTTTTGCGCCGCAATGCCTAATAATATAAACTATTATTAATAGGTACGTATTTTTGCTTTATTTGAACCCAGTAAATCCAGTACCTATCAAGGGGCCACAGCTCAGAATAATCTATTCTATGGGCCTCAGAAACGTAAAATACAGTAAAATAGGTACCTATCTTTAAAAAATGACCATAGTAAATAAAAAAATTGATTGTCATTGTCACCTCTTTAGAAAGTGACAAAAGGCCGGTCTCACTTGGCCCGTAATATTGGTTGGGTTGGTTCTCAGAACAATAACAAGCATAGAAACCACGCTAAAATAGCAAGCAAAGACATATATTTATTCTTCTTCTTCTTACGAGTCATGCTAATGAGTTAGAAAGAGATGGAGAATGATTGACTTGTCCTAATTTGTGTAGGTGGTCACTAGTTTATTCCACACTAGGGACGTCATTTCTCGGCATTTTATATCGACAAAAATAAAACTAAATATTGAACATATAAATAAATATGAAGGCGAAGGATAAGCGCGCCGTCAATGACCGAAGTATTATGTTAGCATCGAGGAGACAGAATTTGTATTTGCTTTCCATGCACTATTGTCATTCTGTATATTTCGTTGCGTTTCACTACACGCACTACATTACTCACAAAATGCACTTCCACGAGAAAATGATACAGAATGACAAAATGTGTATGGAGAGCGATACAAATCCTGTCTTGTTGTCGGCTTTTTCGCTTGCCTTGGAAACGATATAAATTAAAACGGACAAATTTTCAAAACCTACATTACGGTGCACAAGAAGAACACCTACAATATTATATTGAATCACTGTAGGTACAGCAGCGTCAGATCAACCTACTCAAATCTGTAAAAATATCCCAATCGATATTGAACTCTACGATTTCAACATTAGGTTGAGATTCGGTTGCAGGTATTTCACAGATTAGTAGGTCGTAGAGTAGGTAGGGTAGGGCGATATGACGCTGCCTGTACAGTCAGCGTTACATCTATCTATCCTTATATATGTAAAATTCTCGCAACCAAATTTCATCCTAATGTAGAGTTCAATATCAATTGGAATATTTTGACAGATTTGGGTAGGTCGATGAGTGGCTGTGTGTACACACACTACTTTACGTTCTATTGTTAGGCCAAAAAATTGTTAACGGTAAAAGTGGTCACTTTTGCCTTCAGCAAGTTTTGCAAGTTAATAACGAGAAGCAGTGTCACATCGGCCTACCCTTATCTGTAAATTAACTAGATGCATATTGAACTTTATGCTTTGAAAGTAAATCTGAAAATTGATACGAGGAAAATATATATATGAAGGATTACTAAGGAAATAAAAAACTTATAAATAAACATTTAAAACATTTTTATTAAATCACTGCCTCTTAAATAAGAAGGTTTTGGTTAAAAAGCTTTATAATTTGTCACGAGGCGCAAATTCCTGTAATTCCAGTTTGGTATTCGTATTGTCAAATATAACTTAGGTAAGGCTTCTAAAAATAGGATTCTGTGATTGTCATCGAAACTTTGTTTTAGAGAATGATTAACAAGATTGCTCAAAATGCTTGTTGGTACAAATGCGTCGCAGACATTGTTCATGATTGATTGATCGTAAAATGTTTAGAACTTATATGACTGCGTTTATTCCATATCCAATTTAGTCTTCTTACACGCCGGCCGTAGCCATTCTTTATTTATATCATCCTTTTTTGGAAACCTGTAACCTGTAAATTATCAATAGGTAACTTTTAAAGTTATAAATTATTAATATCATGTTAAGAGTAAAACAAGTTGTAAATGAGGCGTATACATATATCATAATTTAAAGATAGATGTGCTAACCACTTGCACAAAATACTAATTTATCGAAATAGAAATGCACGTCACTAGGCGAAAAAACATAACCTCAACATTTGAACAAAATTTAATTGATAAATGCCTAATATCAGCACAGAACTGGACACGATGACTATTTAGACAAACTATTAGTGTGTTTTAATAGATTTATGCCATTAATTATGTTTAGGTAAAACGAAAACAGTCTGAGCTTACCGAGAAAAGGTTATTGTGTCTTGATTATTTTCTTTTCTTATTATAAGGGATTTACAACCCTTAATCAACACAAGACATTTTGTTACACGTAACGCATATATATCACTAATAATGCTATGGCTAGTTTATAGGTTTCTTCGGAAGAATACCTTGCAAATAATTACTTAGCTTGAAAATAATCCGTCATTATAATGTAACCAAGTTAGGTTGCCACTTATTTACACAGCAACAAAAAGAAAATAACGACACATTTAATCTGATGGTGTTCTAAAGACATCCAATTACATCCATTTGACATTTACCTTGTGACAACCTAGAAAAAATAGAAACGAATGTGGATTAGAGGTTTCATTTACTCTCGTTACAAAATTAAATGAAGTCATATGAGTAAGATAGCTGTTGTCTAGCTCGTCTTTTAGCGTGGTTTCTATGCTTTAGTTATTGTTCTGAGGGTTGGTTACAGTGTTCAGTCCTGTTTGTATAGGTATTACGTTACGTCCATGGGGGAAATATCATTTGCCATTGAACGTTCGCTAACACTCATCATTATCATTTCTAAGCAAAGAAAATATTCACTTTAATATCTTACTTGACATTGGCTAAATGTGCTGACCGCACGGAGCCATTATTAATGAAAAAAGAAAAGAAAAAAAATTGGTTGCCTGTAAAGTCGGTATACGGGCGAAAGTTTTACGTGACAACGACTTTGAGTGGTAAAATAATTTTAATGTGAATATTCATTCGTATAGTAGGAAGAAGGATGAAATAATAGTAACAATTTAAAACATTCCCTCGGGCATAATCCCTTCCACTCGGGCATGGTTAGCCCGCCTAAGAGCGAGAGAGACAGACATAAAAAGTGAAAGGCACGCGTGCCTCTCACTCGCTCTCATTGTGAGCGCATAACGTGAGCGGAGCGTAACGCAGTTTCTTGAAGTGTCACCCGGCAAACCAATTTATAAGACGTTGTCACGTCAAAAAATTTAATGTCAAAATTTTAACGCACAGCGAGGACTTCTTGGCGGGAAAGTGAAGCGTCATGTCTGCAGTTTTGTTTTATTTTCTAAAATTTGTGTTTTTTCCACAGACATAATATTAATATATGTGCTGTGGTTTTTTCGAATATTAATGTGAAATAATAGTGGATTATTAACCGATAAGTGTTTGTGAACGTGCATGAGTGTTGGCAAATGAAACAAAACAGTGCAACATCACTTTTCAAATTGTCATTAGAAGTCCGCGTGAGACCTCAGTAAAGTCCCACATCTTTACTGAGGAGTCCTCAGTGAGGACTTAAGGGGTTTGGGGAACATCATTTATCATTCATCATCTTAATCACCACTCATTATCATCAAGAAAAAAAAACAAAAAAAAAAACTGATGACTAGGCAGTATGGTCTCAGACCTTAGCCAGTTCCTTCACAGAACAATTTTTTTTTAAATAATTTTTTCGTGAAGGATCAGGCTAAGATCAGAGACCATACTGCCTGGTCATTAGTATTTTTATTTCTTTTTTTCCCCCTTGATGATAATGAGGTGTGATTAAGATGATGAATGAGTAATGTGGGGTAACAGTACCAATGTCAGTAGAACCTTTATTTGTCAGAAGAAGTGCATTCGAGCATTGTACGGCATTGCACCATATTCATCTTGTAGGTCATTATTTAGGAGGCTTGGATTGTTAACACTTACGTCACTTTATACAGCGTGTTAGTTGAATCGAGGGACATATTTTATCCAATGGTAGTTTATGCCAGGATAAACATAAACAAATAAAAAAATATTACTCGAAGCATATAAAATAATTCAGAAAATCGATGTTACAATTTTATGAAATTTCCCGTAATGTTTGGGCACCCTAGCGCTTTACGCGTATGATATTGAATAGGTACCTAGCTGTCGTGTTCGGTGTGTGTGACCCGTTTTTCCTTCATACTTTAAATCTGGCTTAGGACAGGCATAAATACTTAGGTAAATGGTTAATAGTTAAATAAGTAGGTAGTTATTTGTTAAATTATGCAATACAAATCTAAATTTTAAGTCACAACAAAAAAGCATGCAAAGTGACAAACCTAAGTAGTTTCGGCGTATTTAAAAAAGGGAATCACAACTATTTACAACGATTTATCAGCTATTTACACCTATTCATAACACCTATTTACACTTATTTACACTAATCGCAAGTATTGCTCAAAATGAGCACCACCTCGTTCTATGCATAGTTCGGCTCGTTTCCGCATATTATTAATAACACGATTAAGCACAAACGGATTATTTCGTACGTGGTTAAAGGCTTCCGTAATACGGACCTTTAACTCATCCCTAGTTGAATACTCCGTAGAGTACATGAGTCTTTTTAGTTCGCCCCACAAATAAAAGTCTAATGGGGTGAGATCGGGAGAGCGAGCGGGCCATGGCACTGGCCCTCCCCGACCTATCCATCTTTCGCCAAAATGGTTCGATAAAAACTCACGAACTCGTACCTGATAGTGCGCGGGCGCGCCGTCGTGCTGGTAAAACAGATTTTGTGACGAACCGAGGGGCACTTCGTCCAACATGTCGTTCACCACACTATTTAAAACATTCAAATAAGATGCACTGTCAAGTCTACCTTCAATAAAATATGGGCCTAGTAAGCAATTGTTTAAAATACCTGCCACTAAACATTAACACTAAATCGATGTTGATAAGCGTCCTGTCGCGTCACATAGGGATTTTCACTACTCCACCAATGTTCGTTATGTACATTAAAATTACCCATTTTAGTAAAGGTAGCCTCGTCTGTAAATAAAATGTTTTTATCTAAATTGGCCAAAAACCAGCGGCAAAAGTTCACTCGCGGTTCGTGGTCATTGAGCCCGAGCTCTTGTACGGGTCTAAAATGGTATGGGTGCATTCTTTCCACGTGGAGGAGCTTCCACACAGTCCAGTGTGATACGCCGAATGGCCTCGCGGCATTTCTGGTACTTTCTTGCGGATTTTGCTCGAAGTACTCGATGATGGCTTCTTGCAGGTCGACAGGAAGAGGAGCTCCGCCTCGTCCGTGTGCGTGTGTCGGCACCGTGAACTGGCCATATGTTCGAAGCCGGTGGTTGACTCCTAACATCAGGTTGTACGAAGGAGCATGGCGATTTGGAAACATCTCACGGTAGAGATTGATGGCCCTCCGAACACTATTTGTTATTGCACATCCCAATATTCTTCGTTAGTGTACTGATGAGGCATTTTTACGTCGTTCGAACGCGGAAGTGCAAAGCAACGGCGGCGACTCGCACAGCGCAGCGCAGCGCAGACGCAGATCACGCAGACTGCCCGCCCGACTGCCCGCCCGCGGCGGGGCACGCGCCGGGGCACGCGCCGCGGGGCGGGGGTGGTCTCGCGGGGGTGCGTGCGGGGTGTGCAAAGCAAAGTGACCTTTCGGCATGATCTATCGGCGCCGCGCTCGGCCGAGGCGCCGTCAGTAGGCACATAATGATCTTTTACCGCGCTTAGTGTATACGCTAACTTATTTAATAGGATAATTATGCAAAAAATTAAGGTTATGTTTTTTTTAATGAATGGGATCGGGAATCGAATACCTAATGTCCTCCCATAATATGTCCCTCGTTTCAACTAACACGCTGTATATATGAGATTTGTGTGTATGTAAAACAATCACTTCAGTCATTTAAGAAAGCATGTGATATTTACCCACAAAATAAAAGAAATCCAAACAGATTGGTAATTGAACAAAGTAAAAGATTAAGACAGTATGACAAGAGTTTTTTGGTTATGTGCATTGAAATATATAATAAAGTACCTAATGATATGAAACAATGTAATATAAAATTATTTAAGACAAAGTTGTATAAATGGTTAATTGAACATGAATTTTATAATCTCAAGGAATTTTTTGACATATAATTAAAATTAGTTGTTATTTATTTAATTTAATTTTTATTTTGATTTAATTATTATTATTATTATTTTTTGAATTATTAATTTATTTTATTGTTTTTAGTAATTAATATTACTTATTTATCATTTTAAATAAAATGTTTAAATTTGATTATTACACATAATAAAAGGTAATTGTCAATTATTATATTTGCATGCCAGTTGTAATTTGGTGAAACACGACTGTACTTTTATTGTATAATTACCATCTTAAATACCGTGTTTGATGCAAATAAAGAATTATGAATTATGAATGATGTTCCCGAAACCCCTTGAGCCCTCAGTAAAGATGTGGGACTTTACTGAGGTCTCACACGGACTTCTTGAGAGAATTTGAAAAGTGATGTTGCAATGTTTTGTTACATTTGCCAACACTCATGCACGTTCACAAACACTTAACGGTTAATAATCCACTATTATTTCACATTAATGTTCGAAAAAACCACGAATTTTAGAAAATAAAACAAAACTGCAGACATGACGCTTTTTCTTTCCCGCCAAGAAGTCCTTCACGGAACAAATTAAAAAAAAGAAAAAGAAAAGAAAAAAAAATCTAATGTCAAATTTTCAACGCACAGCGCACGCAGAATAAAAGTTTGATTAGTTTGATTTATTGATATATTGTATTAATTGTGATGATACCTACATTTATTTTAGTATCCCAAATAAGTACCTACCTAGTCTGTGATTTATTTTGCATTTAGGTTTCATTACAGGGGTTACACTATGTCTGGGCAATATGTAACGGTTGTCAATGTTGTGCCCAGAGGCAGATCAAAATATGCATTAAAGGTAAGTACATATAACAACCCATAAAATCTCTATTGAGGCCACAACTATTAAAATTAATCGCCAACCTCCAATTGTAAACAATGTTATTCTACTGGTAGGTATTATTCAATGTTAAGAGTCAATCACAACAGCTAATTAAGTGTTGCAACGGTTTACTTTCAAGTCAGTCAACTAAAACTTTTATTTCTTACCCATCAATATGTATTGTTACTGTCAATATGAGACTATTACTGTTATTATAAAATCATTTATTTCTCAATACAAACATGACCTAAATCTTAAAATTAATTACACTTACAATTTTATGTTTGTCTCTATTTGTGAGAGACTGGTGCTTATGGTAGGAGTTGGTTTCCAAGGAGATCCTGTGCTGGCAAAGCGCCAGAAACGACGTTTTTGTATGAGCGACGTTATTTTACATACTCTCTCCCCTTTCCCCATCTTTTTTTAGTCTCTCCTGATAAATTTCCTTATTTTTTTGTTTTGTAGTTGTTAACAAAAAAAAAATTCCTCAAAAAGTAAGTACATATCTCCAGTAGATGGGGGTTGCAGGGGGAATTTTATTCCTCCCCCCTCCCCCCACTTCAGCATACCTCTGTCGAGGGTACTTATATCTAATGATTACCTGATCCTGTTATCACAGGATAAGATAAGATAAATTTTTATTGCCATAAAATTGTGTAAATACATAGCAGGTGTCATGCATAAAATAATGGGAGCAAACAATTTACCCTAGTCGGGCATGCAATTTTTTTGTATGTAGGTACATGTTACATAGAAACAGCCACTATGCTGTTTTTGTACCAAAATATTCAGTCAAACTGTAGAATGCCTTATCTATAAGCCATCTTATTAATTTAATTTTAAAACAGCTTTGATCTGTGGGCAGATGATTGAATATTTGGATTCCTGTTACATAGGCACTCTTGTGATACAGGGCATTATTAATATTTGGTAGAGCCAAGTCATATGCATATCTCTTCCGCAAATTAAAATTATTTGTGCTTTTATGTTTAAAATACTGAATATTGCTTTTTATATACAGTCGTGGTCAACTAATTAGGGACAATCTCTAGTTAAGCCAAATTGTGAATTTATTTTTTATTTTCCAACGAGTCAACAATATTCCATATCTTTTACACGTAAGTATAATTAGTCATTGATGTGCCCGATTATACAAACAATAACAACTTCTTAAACATTAAACCTCTTTACAGTATAGCTGATAGATTATCAGTGTGCTATTTGTTCAAAGAATGCTGGCCGGCCATTTAATTAGGGACACTGAGATATTGCGTTCTATTTTCAAAATTTGAATCTCAATACTTTTTTATTTCTTCTTTTATTGTTTTGTGGTAGTTTTGGCGGCAATCCAGATTTTTAATTTTAAGTTTTGAGAATTATTTTGAAGAAATATGGGCAAAAATAAAAGTTGCGATCCAACACTACGAACAATTATCATGAAGTTTGTCGAGCGTGGTTGGTCATACCGAGGGATAGCAGAACATTTAAATTGTTCAAAAACTATGGTATGCAATGCAGTGCAACATTTCAGGCGCAATAACACAGCTTTAAATGTGCCCAGGACAAAAAGATCGAGAAAAACAACTCCGCAAGAAGATAGAATGATAACCAGGTTAGCTAAGAAAGATCTGTTTCTAGGCTCTATTTTAATTAAACACGAAGTGTTTGGGGCAGACGAAAAAGCCGGTGTATCAGCGAGGACCGTTCGACGACGTCTGGTAGAAGCAGGGTTGTTCGGAAGAGTGGCTCGCAAAGTACCGTTGTTGAAGAAAGAACATAGAAATGCTCGTTTGGCGTTTGCACGTAAATATGGACATTGGACCTACGCCCAATGGCAACATGTATTATTCTCTGACGAGACCAAGATTAATTTAATTTCTTCAGATGGAAGGCAATACGTACGGCGTCCTGTAAAAGCGGAAATGAATCCAAGATTCACAAAAAAGCAGGTGAAACATGGCGGTGGAAACATTAAAATTTGGGGTTCATTTTCTGGACGTGGAGTGGGACCTGTGAGAAAAGTTCAGGGTAACTTAGACCAACATCAATACAAAACAATATTGGAGGAAACTTTGCTTCCCTATGCTGAGGAGCATCTCCCTATTATATGGACGTTTCAGCATGATAACGACCCGAAACATACCGCCCGTTCAGTCAAGTCGTTTCTTACCAGTCAGTCAGTATCGGTGCTAGATTGGCCAGCAAATAGCCCGGACCTCAACCCAATTGAGCACCTTTGGCACGAAATCAAGAAAAAAGTTTCAACTTATCATACCACAACTTTAGATCAACTTAATCAAGCTTTTTGTGAGGCATGGGCAAACATTCCTATCGAAACATGTCAGAAACTGATAATGTCTATGCCACATCGGTGTCAAGCGGTAATTACTAACAAAGGTTTTGCTACTGGGTACTGATTTAACACGTAATAAAATGGAGCTTTTAAAAATATTATAATACTGGAGATTATTCGTTTTGTTTAACTCTATTCATCATTATACTTTACTGTCCTTAATTAAATGTCCAGCTACATAATTATACCTTAAAATTTAATACATGTTCAACCTTTGATATTAAATACTTTTTTCTATTTAATTATTCTCTTATTTACAGCCATTTATAGTATAGTAATCGGACCAAATTATGCAAATAATAGGTGCTGAAAAATCAATAGGGTTTTATATTTATATGTACATAACCGGTTATTGCTCTTCACTATCTTGAATGTCCCTAATTAGTTGACCACGACTGTATATATGTATACATACTGTAAATAGTTCTCAAGCATTTCTTTTGTAGTATAAAGGTAGATTTTACATTAACAGAGTTTCCCCAGAAAATAACTCCGTAAGTAAGAAGAGGATAAACTTGGCCAAAGTAGGCGGCTCTGGCTACTTCTACAGATGATGTTTCCGCAAGTATAGATAGGGCATAGCAGTAGCTCGATATTTTATTATTAATTTTAGTTATGTGCAACTTTCAACGTTCAACTTTTTTTAGATGTGAGTCAATATTTACACCTAAGAAATTTATATCATCAACAATTTCAATGATTGACTTGCATTCAGTCGTGATATTGGTAGTTTAATTTGATTTGTTTTATAGTTTCTAAATTGTATTACTTTCGTTTTGGAAAGATTTACTGTCAGATTTAATGATTTTAGAAAACTTAATTTAATGTTATCATTTTGATTATTGGGTATGAAAATTGTAGCATCATCAGCAAACATAACACATAAGTGATTTGTGATATTCGGGAGTTTGTTCACATATACTAAAAAAAGAAGAGGGCCAAGAATACTTCCCTGTGGTAGAACTAGAAGCATCTCTCTAGGGTCAGATTTTACTTCTTTAAATGTTTTAGTTGTATTATCAAAAGTATGTATTACTGTGTATTGGTCTCTATTTTTAAGGTAGCTTTCCAGTAGTTTTAGTGTTATTCCCCGAATACCTAATTTATCAAGCTGATATACAAGGGTTTCATGGATTACGCAATCAAATGCCTTAGACATGTCTAGAAACAATCCAATACATGATTTCTTTTTATTAAAAGCTTCCCATATATCTTTTAATGTTATAAACATTGCTAAAGTAGTCGATTTTTGTTTCTGAAAACCGAATTGATTTGTATTTATTAAATTATTTTTATTGAAAAAGTCTAAAAGTCTGTTATAAATAGTTTTTTCAAAGATCTTTGAAAAACTAGATAGTAGTGCTATAGGCCTGTAGTCCGTTACGTTACATTTGCTTCCTTTCTTTAACAATGGTTTTACCTTAGCTCTTTTTAATTCATCGGGAAATACACCCGTTTCAATCATTAGATTTAAAATATATAGAAGAGGTTTACTGATGTATTCTAGAGAACGTTTTATAACTTGCATTGGAATACTGTCATAACCGCAGCTTTTTTATTTTTAAAACTCATGACAATCTTCCTTAATTCAGTTTCATCAACAGGGGCAAGAAACATACTATTTGAGATTACAGTAGAAGTCCGGTAGTTATTATTCAAAAGAGGGGACAAATTTGCGGTAGTGAAATGGCTATTGAAAATCTCAGCTATATCCTTTACGTTACTCACTGTACGGTCACCTATAGTGATCTTATTTATAGTGGTTTTAAAATTGTTTACTGGAGTAGTTTGATTTTTTATTAAATTCCATGTTGCTTTATTTTTATTTGTACTTTTATTTATTAATGAAATATTAGATATTCGTTTAGCTTTACGCGTTACTGACTTTAAGATTTTACAATATTTTCTATAATATGGGATAAGATATGCTTTATTTTTATTTATAATTTGATGATGTAAACTTCTTTTTATCACCAATTATAGAAAGAAGTCTTGTGTATTGAAGTATTTATTAGGTTCTAATTTTATGAATGAATGTAGTCAGTTGTTTTTTCCATGAAATATTAATAATAAAACGATTCTAAAGGGCTACCGGCTCGAGACAATTAAATTCCTTCATAGGTCAAAAGCCCTAGGATTGAGTAAGAGCATATGTGGAGGTAGTAAAATGCAGGCAAAACATGAAAAAATCCGAGTGACATTTGCACAAAAAAATGTCATTATAATAGTTTGTAAATTTTTTTTAGATTTCACTTTTAACGAGTGCCTGTAAAGTGCTTAACTGTAATAAAGTGTTTATATTGGATAAACAAATTTATTCTCTCCCACAGCAAGTGGTGGTCAGCGATGACGATGAGGACACCGTCTGCTGCAAGATCTGCGCAAAGAGCTTCGTCAGCTTGCTGGCTTTGCGCAACCACTCTCTGATGGAGCATTTCAATGCCTACAGCACAGGTGACCCTACCTTGTGGATGGAACCTTCACAAATAAAAGTAAGTATTGATCGTAATTAGAGTTGCCTCACCCAAAAATAGAACAAAGATAGAAAGAAAGAAATTGACACACCTTTATTAACAAACACATCTACAATACATTATGATAATACAAAGAGATGTTGAAAAAAGTCCCCAAGTTCACACTCTTCACAGTCACACTATATATACAGATTTCAGCAAGGCCTTTGGATAGTGTTGATCACAGTATTCTGCTGTCAAAGTTGTCACATTATGGCCTAGTTTGGTGATGGACTAGTGAAGTGGTTTTCTTCGTACTTGTCGGACCATACGGCTGGTGTGCTTGTGGAAGGTAACGCATCTGATCCACTACCAGTTCTTTCTGGCGTTCCGCATGGTTCTCATCTTCATAGACAACGTAGTATCAGTCCTAAAATATTCTAATTCTTACGTTTTCGCTGACGATTTGAAGTATGTAAAGAGAGCAATACTCCAAATGATGTAAAACTTCTTGCAAAATTTCATTTGTTTCCGTTTCATTTTATTGAATTAACAATATTTCTGTATTCTTACTTCTTTATTTGGCAAACATTTACACCTCTCTTAGGGTGTGTAATGTATGATATAACAACAATGTCATAACGTTTACAACATAATATATATGTTAAAATAATTTTGTTTCATATAATAATCACAAAGTATAATCAACGAAAGATCTAATTTTAAAAGTTATAATTTTAGAATGTATAACAAACTATTCATATAAAATCGTTAACCATAAAAATTAAAAATTATATTATTCTAAACATATAATACTCATTTAATCGAATATTCGGTTTGTATAATTAATAACCTTTAATATAGCAATCAATTTGTAACATTCTTAAAAACTAACAATCAATTACTTAATATAATAATGTTTTAAATTGAACACAAAAAATAATCCTTTCAAATACCTACATTTCTGTAGGTATGATATTAGATGATCAAAGTACTGGCCCAAATTATCTTTACAATTATATGCCATTTTGATGGCAGTTTGTCTATCCCATTACTGTAGAAGTCTGCCGGACGGAAAGCGTTTTGTACTGCCTCTAGGGTGTTGAATATTTTCCCACTTAAAAATTGTCTAAATTTTGAAAAAAGTAGAAATCTGTTGGGGCAAAGTCCAGTGAGTAGGTACGGTGGGAGAACTTCCAGCTGTAACTCTTGTAGCTTTGCGATGGTCTGTCGTGAAGTGTGAGCTCGCGCGTTGTCGTGGAGAAGTAATGGGGAAGGTCACTTGCTACCAGTCTTGGTTGTTGAATTGCGAGCTTCTCCATCATTGTTTGCAATTCTTGGCAATAGACATCTGCCGTCACTGTTGTGCCATTCGGATTTGCCATCGTGATGTACAAGTCCGGCACTGGTACACCAGACAGTCACCATCATCTTTCTATGAGTATTCTTTTAGTGCACTGATTAGGTGCTGTACCCGTGTCCTGTCCACGCACTGAGACGAACGCTTACGGTTGTCGTATAGGATCCACTGCAGGTAATAATTCGATTTAGAATTCCATCGTTTCTATGCCGATTCAGTTTCGCTGTTGGTCGCTTAGTTCGTGTGGCACCCACTTGTCTATCTTTTTTATCTTTCCGATTTGCCGTAAGTGCTTCAATGTTGTTGTGACACTAACTCCAAATCCCGCAGCAAGCTCAGCCGTAGATTGAGTTGGGTCCGCTTCCACTATCGCCTTCAATTCGTCGTTGTCGACAATTAACCGGCCGACCGCGAAGCTCGTCCATCAACTCAAAATTTCCTGATTTAAAACGATGGAACCAATAATAGACCGTGTTTATGCAAGCAGTGTTGGCCCGTACACGTCGTTAATGTTTCGTGTTGTTTGCGCAGCGGTATTTCCACGTAGGAACTCAAATTCGAAAATTGTACGAATTTTCAGTTTATCCATGGCGCCAAAAACTACACTCAAACTCAAAAAATCAAAAAACTATCTAAAAACAAATGACTGAATTTGAAATTAAATTAACAAGGCATTCGGATAAAATTTATTTGAATTTTGAATTGCGCGCCAATCCACTGACATTTAAATCTGAAAATCGGTTGTAGAATATCCAATTACATAGGTAAAGGGTTGCGTTCCGTGGCTTCATTCGAGTGCACTCGAGCGCACTCCGGCGCGCGCTCTACCCGTTCCGTGGCTTGGTGAAATTTTACTCTGACGGCTGTCAGAGCGTAGTTTCATCCGTTCTGGGCTGCGTTCCGTGGCTTCACTCGAGTGCACTCGAGCGCACTCCGGCGCGCGCTCTACCCGTTTCGTGGCTTGGTGAAATTTTACTCTGACGGCTGTCAGAGCGTAGTTTCATCCGTTCTGTGGCTCAGAGCGCAGCAACCAAACAACCATCAAATCGGATGGTTGTTTTTCACTCTGACAGCTATTTGACGGTTATATCATTGTTAAAGTGTCAAATTTTGAAATTTATGTCAAAACGTCTCGAAAAATTCAGCCTGTTTGTTTCGTATTGTTTTATTTTTTAATAATTAGGTTTAAATATTGTATAAAAGTGGAAAAAATGTAGACAAAAGAAGAGTTTTCTCTCGTTTTGGACAGGAATACTTCAGAAGAGGTTATAAAAACAACTCGATCGTTCCGTGGCTCAGTTGCAACTCAAACGAGTTAAACTTTAACCAAACAACTACACCCAGAACGACGGAACGCACTCCTGTGGCTCAGAGCGCAACAACCAAACAACCATCAAATCGGATGGTTGTTTTTCACTCTGACAGCTATTTGACGTTTAGATCATTGTTAAAGTGTCAAATTTTGCAATTTATGTCAAAACGTCTCCAAAAATTCGGCCTTTTTGATTGGTATTGTTTTACTTTTTAATAATTAGGTTTAAATATTGTATAAAAGTGGAAAAAATGTAGACAAAAGAAGAGTTTTCTCTCGTTTTGGACAGGAATACTTCAGAAGAGGTTATAAAAACAACTCGATTGTTCCGTGGCTCAGTTGAAACTCAAACGAGTTAAACTTTAACCAAACAACTACACCCAGAACGACGGAACGCACTCAAGAGCTATTATGATTGAAGCATGACACTGCTTGTTTTCATTGTGCAGTGAAGGAACTATAATTATGAAATGTGAATTGCCTAGCAAATGTAATATTTATTTATTTATTTAAACTTTTGTAATATTATACATATTAATGGCGTATTTTTAGCCTGAGGCATTCTCTACCAGCCAACCATAGGTTAGTGCGGAGATAACATGGTAGGTACAATTGTCTGCAATAACAAAGGTGACAACGGCACGTTTACATGTGCACGTGCAAGTCACAATGTTTTTATAGATTATAAGAAAAATTGATACTTACACAATTACATAAATAGAAAACATATACAAAATATACATATACAAACTTACACAAATACATCTGTTAATTCTAAATGTGTAATTAGAAGTTATTAGGGATTTTCGATAGTGAACATTGTCTAATTGAAAATGAAACAACAACTAGATGCGAGTGCCACTACCACGATAGTTTTTGTGCATATGCCAAAGCTGACAACCCTAGCGCGACCGCCGAGCGTAGGTATGAAAAGTGAAATACATACATGTGATTGACTTCTGTACCTTTCTGTTTTGTGGCCAGAAACTAACTGTCACTATGCTGTTGGATTAATGTGCAGTCTGTAGTCCGTTAGTCGCCTTTTAGATACCCAAGGCAAGAGAAAGGGTGGTAGTACGATTATTTTAATAAAGCTGCTAAGCGACACAGCTCGGCATGGTGAATTTCTTAATGTATAAAAAAATATAAATATTTGAACCACATTGTTCTTTTTTGTTCAGGCCGCGATTCCTGACGGCAGCTCGTCCGAAGAGATCGACGCGGAAGCCCTCTCCGACTCGTCGCAGGAGCTGAACGCGAAGCACAACCACAACGGGCTGGTCGAGGCCAGCATTGAGGTCAGTAGGGCACGATACATGCATACATAGGTTCCCGACTCTTATCCTCAAAGGGTAAGGCGGACACTCAGAAGCAGTCCTTTGCCATAGTCTACGGCACACCAAGCCTTTCACAGAAATTTCAAAAACGTCGAGTCTGGCATTATAGGTTTTTTTTTTATAGCAGAAAGAGGCAAACGAGCAGGCGGGTCACCTGATGGAGAGCAATCACCGCCGCCCATGGACCAAAGCAAAACCAGAGGAGTCGCAGACAGTGGCGTGCCTAGGGCTTCAGATTGGGGCAAGCCACGAAACCTGAAGTTCCTAACCTTGCTACCTAGGTACAATGTTGGTGCCCATTTGTGACACTAGCCACTTATAAGTTTGTTAAGATGGTTACCCTGGTATTTCTCTTTTGTTAAAATAATTTATTGTCACTTGACGCTAAAATTTACAGGTTTAAGTTATTTAATTACAAAATTATACGTTTTGGCCGAAATATCCTTTTAGTTTTTAGTAGGAGACATCTGGCTCGTTCTTCCAAACTGATTCGAGCGATTCTACCCATGCACATTTTTAAAAGTGGACATTTGGCCCGCAGACCAGTTTTTGCATGGGCGAGATGTCCCATAACCACCAACCAGCAATAAAGGGTTTAAATACATGAGTATTATAAAACCATTATTTAAAATTCTCTAAACAACCCACTACTAATACTGAGAGTCTTCCACAGGGAAAAGGTATCGATGTTTATAAAAAAAGTTAAAACAAATACAGATTTAGCTTATTGGGATGATCCAAATGAATTAATAGAACGATTGAAATTACTGCTTGCGTCAAAAGCTGCTGGTAACACGGGTTTGGATGGTGAAATTGTTGCAATAATTGAAGAACTGCGTAAAGCGGGCATCATAAATATAGAACATAAACAAATTGCGCGGGGAAAATTAACCAGTATACTCACAGTAAGCAAAGCATTGAGACTATTTATGTATATGTTTTATTATTTCATTTTATTTTTATTCTAAGTAGGTATGCTCGGTGAATCAAACTCAGATAGCGCGCGAGTTGATTGCAGTCGTGTGCGTAACGTGACGTAACCTGAGGTGGGGGGGAGCTGGGACCTCTCTTCCGCGCTGCGCATTCAACTCGTGCGCTATCTGTACGTACTTACAAATAACATTAATAAATGAATGTACATTATTCGTGAATACTATTATGAGTGCCCATAGTAAATCGTACCTACCGTATAAATGAACTATTAAAAATTCATGACGCCGGCGTCGTATCGTCATTTTCGTTTGTTCGGTACGTCTTCACCGCGACGAACTGAGCGAACTGACCGCTGGCGTCGAGAACGGGTCAGTTTTCCCGCGGTCGTCCAGTTTGCAGCTTTGATAGGTGATACAGTTAGGGTTTTGTTTGATTTTTGAGGTGTCTTGATATTCTTCTTCATCTACACTACTAGACTAGAATCAATATCTATATTCTTCATAAGAAGAATACGACTTCTCGCTTTCGTTCGTCTTAATTTTTTTTTGTTATGGGATCATGATGCTTTACTTCTTGTAAACTCTTTTCATCATTTCTTCTATTTGCAAAAACGTTAAGAGGGTCAACGATAGGTTTAAATATTGGTTCCAGGGTTACATTTCTAGAATTTTTTGCATCCTTTATCAAGTCTACCTTTCTTTTAACAGCTGATGCTGATTTTACAATTTGTCCATTTAGATATCTTTCAATTGTAATAGATTTCCTTTCAGCTTTAAGTCACAAATGAAAGTGATTTTATGTCATAATTACAACTGCTTTTGTACATTAATCTATTTCTATAAACGTATCCAATGTCTTCCTATAACATCCTTTGTTTCGTTCACAATCCTTATTTATTACAAGATAATTGAATGGTTTTTTCTAAACAGTTGAGCACATTCCTCGAAATTGCGACCAAGTCATGTCCGACCCTACGTATTCATCATAATACGTGTTTCAAATTTACGTTATCCTGTTTAAATAATATAATTCGGTTAGAATTATCCCTAATAAGTTGTTTTGGTACTTTTGTATAAGTTTGATTAATATAAAAACAATCGATATTGTTATGACGTCCCAATCCGTCCCATAGCAAAATAATCTCGGTTTTGGTTTTGGTTTTCACATGCAACATTATTAAATATAATAATTGAGTCAGACAAAGCTTCATGTGGACTCAAATTTTAGTGTTGTCATAATATTTATGATACTATGTACCTGCAATCATATTTAATACTTTTTCTAAAAATATGTAGATTAATGTTCTTTATTTTGTTAGCATTTTATTAACGCTTAACGGAAGGTGCGTGGTTCTATTCCCGCCTGATGTTGTCGTCTTTTAACAGTGATTAAAATTTTACTTAAAGGGATCCTGCACGAAATTGTGAAAATTTACGTATTTTTAAGTCACTTGTACTATGTGCTGAATTAGTTAAATACATTAAAAGAACTTACGTAAGTTAGCCTGATTATTGCACAAGGTCGTGGCCTTGTTGAAATTTAAAACAAATTGTTTAAACAATATCAAACAATACATAAATCAAATGACTCCTAAAAACATTTTTCTTCGACAACTTTCTTAATTTTACGCATGAAACAATAATTCTTACATGAAAATATTTGTATTGATTTTCCGCAGGTCGCTCTAATCTTAAAAAAGTAAATTTTAATTTTAAACACAAGCGCGTGATGGTTTTGTACATTACGCAGAATAAAAACATTGCTCTAATCAAATTACTAGGTCTGAAATTAACCAAATGTTCAAATATTTGTAAAAATATTCCATTCGGATCTCAGAGATGAAAACTTCAAAGATTTGATGAAGCAATGTTGACTAAGAAACATAAGCATCTAGCACTGACAAATTTCGACGGGTGAAAACCAGACCTCGGTAGCCAAGTAGTTAAGGCAGCCGCCCGGAGTGCGGAAGGTGCGTGGTTCGGTTACCGCCTGACGTTGTCGTCTTTTTTTTCAGTGTTTAATTTTAAAAATATGTATTTGGGCTGAAACAAAGATTTTGAATATACATAAAGGTTGCCTAACCGTGGACCATCTGTATGTAGTAATAAACTAATTAGGTACTAAGTTTGTCTTTCCACAATTCGAAGGGCCACAAACAATACAACGGATACTGTTTGGCAACTTGCAACTGGCAACTTATGCCATGACATTTTGGCTCATTTGATGATGGTGGGCAAATGCATTTTAATTTTAATGACTGCTTTTGTTTGACAAATTTCATAGCAGCTGTTTTACTATTGAACACAGTGTTTCGTGAGTTTCATTTATTTATTTATTTTTTATTTATACACAAAACAGAGTCTCAACAAAAATTAAAAATAACAATAGCAGCATTTTCTAACATGCAAACAGCATGCATAATCGAAAACTTAGCACTACATAAAAAAAACGATAATAATAAACTACAGTATTAAAAAAACTAATAATAATAGTTCAGATAAAAAAATACATATAAATTAATAATCAATTAAAAAAACGAATTCGCTAATACAATCAATATGTTAATAATAATAAAATAGAAATATAAATGTTAACAAAATAGAAATATAAATGAAATTGGCTAGAACAAAAATTATTATAATTCTTAAATTTGAATAAAAATCATTATAACAAACAATCAACATACACGTGAACATTGCTTTTTCTAAATGTTACTTTTTAAAAATGACTTCCAACTACCGATTGATAGTTGGCAGATGTCAGGTACTCCATCAGTCCGAGTCAGTAACGCGTTGTATTCCCGGCACATTCTAAATATGGGGTTATGGAAAGAAACGTTATTGTTGCAAAAGGGAACCGAGAAAAGGCATTCTCGCCTGGCAGACCTATTAGGGACTCTGATGTAAATATCGGATGTAAGGGTTGTACTAATTGAGCCACTAAAAACTCTATGTAGATAGGTAAAGTCATGTACTTTTCGTCGGTTCTCAAGGGACTTTAAATTAAAAAAGCGTTGACGATCAGCGTAGGTTGTGAGCTCTCTCTTACGACCGAATCGCAACGTGAGTGTTCTGAGAAAACGCCTTTGGGTTGATTCCAGTAAGTCAATGTAAGCGTTGTACTGGGGTGACCAAACCACACAAGCGTACTAAGTTGGCTTAGGACTAATGACTTGTACAGCAAAAGCAAGCTGCTTGGGGACCTAAACTCTCTGGACGCACGACAAATGAATCCTACCAGTCTAGTAGACCTCTTGGATAGTGCTTCACGATAGAAATAGAAATAGAAATAGAAATATTTATTGTGCAGGAAACATGGTACATTAAAGATGATAAACGATAATTTGATCCACATGTTTCGCTGAATATTCAGCATGCAAAAATTGTTCACAATAATATAATAAATTAATTAATAAAATCTATAAATCACATATAATACAATACAATTCAAAATTAAAATAAAAAAAAAAATATCAAAACACATTCGAATTAAATAGATAAAATAATTGGATTACTATGTCAACAAGAATAATGTAATTTAATAATTTTCCAATAGCAATATCAATAAATACCTAGCCTAAGAACTCTTCAACTGTATAGAAACACTTATCTATGAGCCACTTCGAGAGTTGACTTTTAAAAGAATTCAATCGTAAATCTCTAATGGTTTTAGGGATCCGATTAAAGATTTTTATGGCCATAAACGAACAGTTTTCGTGGTAAAGTTGGCTGGCACATTTGGGCACTAGAAGTCTAGTCGGGTCTCTAGACGAACATTTTAAATTAACATTGGCTCTTTGGAATCGTTCTGGGTGTTTTCTTACAAAGAGTCCCATTTCTAGAATATAGAGTGAGGTTAAAGTAAGTAGTTTCAATTTCTTAAAAAGAGGTCTACATGATTCAAGCGGTCCAACACTACATATTGCTCGGACACACTTTTTTTGAGCTAAGAACACTTTATTTGTATGTGTCGAGTTTCCCCACAATAATAAGCCATATCTAAGCACTGAACTAACGTAACCGTGATACGCTGCCATGGCTGTTTTCTCACATGCCAGACTTTTCAACTTTTTCAATGCAAAGACAAATCGATTGAGTTTAGTGCAAACTGATTTTATGTGCGCTTTCCAGTTGCAATGCTTATCAAGTACTAAGCCTAAAAATGTTGTTTCAGACACTTCCACGACACCTTCACCATTACAACTGATATCCAAGTGTTGTCGTTTACTTTGGTAATTAGAAAATTGTACAAATTTTGTTTTGGAAACGTTTACTTTAAGATTATTTATGTGAAGCCACTTCGTTATGGAATCTACAGTAGAGTTAAGATCATCTTCATATGGTACGTTTTTGCAAGTATCTGGTACTACAACGGAGATGTCATCAGCAAAAAGAACACATCGATGTCTGGTCACATTTGTAATATCATTAATGTATAAAAGAAATAAAAGCGGACCCAGTATACTACCTTGAGTTACGCCTGACATATTGATATCGTAGCTGGATTTAAAAGTACTTAATAAAAGATCTTCACCAATTCGCATGATTTCAACACATTGTTTTCGATTATTTAAGTAACTAGCTAACCATTTCATTGCATTTCCTCTTATGCCATAACGATCACACTTATTTAATAAGATTTGGTGATTAACAAGGTCGAATGCCATTTTCATATCAAAGAAAATACCCGTAACACGTTTTTTCTCGTTTATGCTTTCAACTATATGTTTAATTAATGAAAAGGCAGCTAAGGTCGTTGATTTTTTTGTCTGGAAGCCATTTTGCTCCTCTACAATAACATTAAATTTATTTAAAAAATTTATCAGGCGGGAGTGCATAAGCTTTTCAAAGACTTTAGAAAAAATTGGGATCAATGTTATAGGTCTATAGTTAGATATGTCCTCTTTATCACCCTTCTTATGAAGTGGTCTTACTATTGATAATTTTAGTTTCTCGGGGAATATGCCCTGGTCAAAAGAGATTTTAACAAGGTAGGACAACACTTCCGCGATCTCTATGGCACTTTCCTTAATGATATGTGTTGATACGGCATCATATCCAACGGCCCTTGTGTTGTTTAACGATTTAATTGTTCTTATAATTTCATCTGTCGATGTTGGCATTAGGAAGATGCTAGAACTCACTGTGCCAATAGAAGTATAATCTGGATGTACTCCTGTTTCTGACTTAGCAAATGAAATAAAGTATTTATTAAATATGTCCGCGATTCTCGTAGCGTTACTTACCACGCAATGGCAATTGATGCTCATTTTGTCATCGAATAGCACTCCCAAGTCACGCACAAACGACTTTCTTTCAAGTATGCTGTTGTTAATAGTGTAGTCGAAGACTATTTGACTCCTCTTGCGTGTAAAAGATATAACGCAGCACTTCCCAATGCTCAGGCACATGCCGTTGTCACCACACCAATCTTATAAGGCGTTAACATCCGTCTGCAACCTTACGCAGTCCCTTACGGAATCGATACGACAGAAAATTTTTAAGTCGTCCGCATATAGTAGAGACATATTTTTAAGCTTAGGAACAAGATCGTTTACGTACATAACAAATAATAGGGGACCCAGATGCGAACCCTGTGGCACGCCAGACACAATAGAGACTGGCTGGATAACCTTTTAGAGCTACCAATTGACTCCGATTGGAGATGTAGGATTTTAGCCAGCGAAGAAGACAGCCGTGTACACCCATAGAACTCAATTTACCAAGTAATATTCTGTGATTGACTCTATCAAACGCTTTTTGAAAGTCCGTATATATAGAGTCAACCTGACCATGATCATTAAATACTTTACAGATGTAGTTGGTGTATTCCAGTAAGTTGCTGACGGTCGACTTACCCGCTATAAAACCGTGCTGTTGCTGGTGGAGGTACGGTTTAACATGGTGAAAAAGATGCTCGTAAATTAGAGACTCCAGTACTTTTGCGAAGCAGGACAGAATACTTATCGGCCTATAATTAGTGCAGTCACTAGAGTCACCAGACTTATGAATGGGTACCACATGGGCCTCCTTCCAGACACCCGGAAATGTGCCAGTCTGCAAAGATTTATTAAAAATAATGCAAAGTGGCAAAGCAAGGGCAGACGCACAACGCTTAACGAAGTAGGGAGGTATGCCGTGCGGGCCAGCCCCCTTGTTCTCGGACAAAGCAAGCAGTTTCTTGACCACATCTTTCTCAGAAACATATACAGACGACAGACAATAGCTAGGATGCAACACCTCTTCTCTAGTGGAGCCGCCACCGATGTCAGGGGCGAAAACTGAAGAGAAGTAATCTGAAAAAAGCTCAGCAGCTGCCTGGCCACCAGTAGCGATTCTATTACCAAATCTAACTGTGTCAGGGATAGTTGGGTTGGATTTCTTGCTCTTAAGAAAGGAGAAGAACATCTTGGTTGTTTCAGCAAGAGACTCCTCAACATTGGAAACATAAGAGTCGTAGCAAGCTTTAATCAGCTTCTTTGATTTAGAGCGTAACAGCTGAAACTCGTCGTAGTCTCTGGGATTGCCAAACTTTTTAAATCTTTTGTGTACTTTAGCTTTTTCGGAGATACACGCCCTCAGCGGCTCTGAGAACCAAACAGGGTAATTCGACCGTCCAATCCGCTTGAGCGGAGTGTTTCTCTCTATAATGTTGTTTAAAATATTATAATAGCAATGAACGTCGGAATCAACATCATCATGAACCAGAATATGTCTCCAATCTACGACATTAAGTTGCTCCATACATGTGGAAGTGTCACACTTGCGAAAGTTAGGTACCCTGACATTTTTTGTAACAATACACTTACACCGCGATCCAATTATTGCATCAATTTCAATAGATGGGTGGTGACGATCAGGTGTGCTCAGAGGGCAACATTCAGAAACTTTTATATCAAGAAGATCACTCATAACCAAATCAAGTATTCTGTCATTTACGTTACGTACATGATTAAATTGAGAAAGTCCACCACACTCCAGCAAACTTAATAGTGACGCTGACTTACTGTCATAAGCCGTGCCCGGAATCATGCGAGGAGGGCCTACCCTCCTCAAGAGTCATCAAGAGTCCAGGACAACCCTGGAATGTTAAAATCACCGACAACAACTGTCTTAGAGCTACTGGCGTGGCTTAGCAGCAAGTCAGAGCAGTGATCGAAGAAGTAATTGTGTTCAATGACACTTAGGTCTGGTGGTAAGTATGCAAGGTAAATGTTTAAAGGAGGATTACGTGAACCAGGACCACTGCGCACATTAACAAACAGATCCTCGAGTTCGCTTTCCAAATCGGTACGCCTTATCGCAAAGAGGTCCCTTTTAATAGCCAAGAGCACCCCACCTCCAGTATTTTTGGATGAATTAGTGGTTTCGCGATCCCTTCGGAAGACGGTATACCTGTCATCAATAAACTCTTCAGTAGAGTATGAGCTATCTAAGTTGATTTCACACAAGCAAATTACATCGTAGTTTTCGTTCAAGATATTAACCCGGCGTCCTCCACGTGGAAAAGTGTTACACCGAGATCCACGTTGGGTCAAGATGACCCGGATTTAGATTATAGTCTAAAACATGAATTATATCAATATATTGTAAACCGCCATAATTTTTAAAAAGACAAAACCCTATTTAAGTGATTTGTAAAATAAAAAAAGAAGAATAACCGAAGTAACAACTTTTATTATTTGTTTAACTAAATGACTCTAAAAGTACAACAAAAAAAATAGGGCTGCAATTTTAAGCCCTTTAAAATTAAAAATATTCCAGTTTTTACTTAAGTAATAGTTTAGTATACAAAGAAGACTTGTATCTATGATAATTAAACAAAAAGTAACATTTATGTCGACGGTATAGACCGCAAAGCTAGTCATCATTTGAGATCAAGTTTGCACAATTTGCGCAAAACGAAATTATGTGTTGAGGGCAGATAAACTTTTGACATTCATGACAGGTATGGGTAGTCTTTCTTTTTTTTTGTACTGGGCATTCTTGACATCTTTTTCTAATACCTGGAAGCTTAGCTGATGGTTCTGCCGTTGTTTTTCCTGTAAATTCCCTGATCCTCTTTCGCATATTACGTGGTAAATATTGAACGTTTTTGCGAACCGACATATGCTCGTTTATGATATCTAATCCCAATGCTTTTAGGTACTTATGACGTGGCTGGGATGTTCTTTGGTTCTCTCGGTTTACATACTATCTAAGCCGGTTTTATTGAGTAAAGCATAAAATATAGTGAGAGGCCATTTTTTTACACCTGACCTTTGAGTGATAATATTCTCTGAACGGTTACGTACGTTTAGACGAATTGGCCGTTTCTGCCATAGCGTTCTATCTTTGCCCCTATAAAACCAACTTCGGGGCTCCTGTTGTGATGAGGTCTGTTGTATTTCACAATTATCTGATGTGGAAAGCTCCGGGCAGACCGACGATGAAGCTAAAGATGATGATGATGGCAAATCAAAATGCAGAAGCTGAGATAAAGGCACATTATCTTCTTCACTATAAGTCCCTTCTTGCTCAGTTTCACTTTCATAGCTGATCTTCTCCTTCATCATCACTTTTTATATTTTCGCCATTATCGGAATCAGGCTCCTCTAAAATTGAAATTATTCGTTGTCGTTCTCTTTCCTGGCGATCCATCACAAATTATATATACCGAATGAACAAAAACAACAAAATAAAAAAAAAATACGTCACAACAAAATGGCACGAAATTGTTACAACTTAAGCCACGTTGGGTCAAATTTACCTTTTTCAACTTTAAACGCGTTTATCTCATGATACTGTCGCACGACGATTGCAGAACAGTGCGAAACGAACGAAATGAAGTCTTATCTCCAGCTACTGAGAAATTCAATATGTGTGCAAAAGTTATTTTACAAATATCTACAGTTGAAAAACGTCTGGGTCATTATGACCCAACGTGGATGGCGCCGGGTTAATGTATAATTGTTGCAATTTACTCCTAATCCTATTAACATTCTGGTAAAATATTAACATAAGTAAGAATTATGATATACCCAAATTAAAATAAATTAAAATAGCCAACAAATTAATACAAACAATGTAAAACAAAGATAAAAAAAAATGCAAAAAAAAAAACAAAAAAAAATACACAGATCACACTATCAACTTATCCAAACTAGCCAAGTCCCTAATGTGTGTGGCAGGCGAGGTCTCGTCTTCCTTACATAGACCCTGCCATATTTAATCCACACGAATCTGTAGTTTTTACTTTTAGCTTGTCTACGAGTAGCCGCATGCAGTTCTTTGCACTCCTTCGAAAGATGCTCGCCCACAAAGATAAGGCACCGGTCGCCACTAATACCGATGTGTGTCGAGTTAAGATGATCCTTAGAGTTTCCCTTATTAAATCTTCTCACAGCAGATATTATCTCGTCACGACGCCGTTCAGAAGGCAAATTAACCAATAAATTGCGAAGTCTGTCGGAGGATGGGTTTAGCTTGGCAACTCGACGACAAGCGCGAATTTCGCTGTCCACAATGGAAAGCTTTACGACCTCACAAAGCCTTTTAAATAAATTTACCACGTTCTCATTACGGCGCTCTGGAACACATTGGATCTCAAGGTTATAGCTCCGTGACGCTTTCTCGGACTGTCTGAGACGTGACTCTAGTCTAGAAATGTCTGATTGGAGCCTTGAGCTTTCCTCCTCCAGTGTACTTATTTTAACATTAGCTGATGCAAGCTCAGTTTTAAGTCAGACTGCTCATTACACAAAAAGTCCGTGGTCTCCGTGAATTCTTTCTTTAGGTTCTTAGAAACAGTAGTAATTTCCGTTTTAATTTTCTCCTGAATTTCTAAACAAAGTGTCGCTCTGATACTGTCTAGTTTTGAGTCGATCAACTGGCTAAACTGTCGCATAGTTATAGTGGCTTCAGTAGACTTCGATATTTGCTCATTTCTCGACTCGACGGATAAGGACGAATTATTGTCAATGAAAGATTCATCGCATGACATATCAATTTGGTGAACATCGGAGGTGGAGGCATGGACCACCTGCACACCGAGCTGTCCGGACGGGGACGCCACGGGAGTGTTGTCACTTCTAGCCCGCCTAGTAATTTTAGTGCACAGGTCACAACGCCACGCTCGTTGTAGCTCTTTCATATTTTTATTATAATATGAGGCAGTAAAATTTAGGCAAAGATAATGGTAGCATCCTTTACAGGCAATGCATCTTAACAAATCTGTTTGTTTGAGCGATTTATTGCAAGCCAAGCAATTCATAGCAGCGTGCGTTACGAAAGCTAATAAGCAGCGGCTACAAAATTTGTTAACTTACAAGTGAAGCGCAGACTGCTCGACGCCACCCGTACATACATGCGCACACGCATACATCAGCTGACAGGGAGCGACAAGGACAGCAAAGTGAGCACTGTACCGTTGTCAGAGCGAATGCGAGAGCATTAATTCACGTCACCGTGCACCGGTCGAAACTGGTTGTCCTTGAGCGCCGTACCGCTGCACCCGCTGATGCGTAACAAAGCAGCTGACTTTTGTTGTGAGTTTTAAATAATGGCCCCCGATGCTTATTCTCGCAATTCACTACACAACACAGACAGACGAAATCCGAGGGCACAATGTCACAGATCGGGAACAGTACTACACGTGAATATAAATTTGATGTGTTAAAAACAATTATTTATTAGAAATATCGTAATTATTTACGAGCGCTAGCAAAACGATGTTGCCTAGGTTTGGCCGGACGACAGACCTATTAGACATTATTGACTTTGAAGCATAGCGCTTAAATATATTATATAGCTTTATGCTTTTAAGAAACGATTGGGCAATCTTAAACATATAGATGGCGATTGGGCATTCTAGAACACTTTTTGTTGGCGTTGATTTTTCAAAAGTGATATTGGGTATTCTAGTTCACTTCTAACGACATTGATCGAACGTCAGTGAGATCAATGGAGTGATGTGAAGTAGAATGCCCAATAATACACTACTGTTATCTTCTTTAAAATTTAAACTTTTAGAGCCACTGCACACATGATACTTTTAGTATCGGCGATCAGCGATTTGGCGACTGGCATTGCGTTTTGGCGACTCTCTGCGTTCGATTGCAGTATTGGAATCGCGCGGTTTAGCGATTCAGTCGCTGCATTCAGCTTCAAACAAGCGTCTACATCTACGATCGCCGCTACTAAAAGTAGCATGTCTGCTCTGGCCTTTAATGATACCAAAACCAGCCAGATACAAATAGTATAGCCAAAGAGATTTTATTAGAAGTTCATACATACTACATGCGAAAAGACTTTTTCCCCAACCTAATATGTATACATACATATTACTCTATACATACATATGTGCATAAGTACAAAAGAACATAAATACTTACATAAAACTCAAGTCCATATAAGCGCACATTAGTAGGTACTAAAAGGCGTATTTTAAAACGGAACATATCAGATTGTAAAGTAGCAAAGCTACAGTTGAAACTAATTGAAAGATATTCCTTTTACTCTCTAGTCCATGTTTAAAAGTGATAAATTTAATAAATTGATTTTAGATCCACGAAGGCAACAACAAATGGTCGCACGTGGTGGACGCAGCAGACGCGAACGCATCCAACTGGTGCGAGCAGAACCTCGCGGCGCCCCAGCACCAGGGGCAGATACACCACAGGCGGGTATATTACGGCTGCACCACACACAGGCAGAGCTACAAGCAAATATATTACGGCAACTACACCCTCCGCCACATGGCAGATTAACTACAAGCGGGTGCACTACCACCTGCTACAACTACACCACATAACTAACACAGAGCAGATATACTACAAGCAAATATTATGATAACTCCTATACACCCTCTGACACATGGCAGATATAGAAACATACATCCATATTCACGACTATTGTCCCCTATGGGTTAGTCAGAAGCAGTGCGCCCTGTGCACCTTTCAAGTAACAACTGCACATGTGCTCAGCGCGATAGGCGGTGAGCCCATCGCCGCTGTTGGATGTGTTTGGGCCGTTGGTCGCCTGCAATGACACCCAAGCACCCAAGGCGCTGGGGACACACAAAGCGCCTGAGGGACATGCAAAAACATATACAAAAGACGAAGTACTTACACGTGACGCTGGACGCTGCGAGAGATGACGGTTTTCAACCAACTTAAAATTGATGATAGATTGCAAAAACCTGCTAAACTATTTTAAAAAAGTGCAAAAATTATGCTAACGTAGTTCTTTATTGCTATTTTCTATGGAAATACAAAACTAAATGTCTCTTAACAATCATATCGACGGCTTAATCTGCAAACCGGCTAACACCACTTTTGACCCAATGTCATGTTTTGATGTCGAATACGCGAAGTTGTCACCTACAGTATGCAGAATCAAACAACTCCTAGCTTTTAAAACTACCGAGAAAATCGCGCGCACGTAAGTCTGGCAACTCCCAACACTGGCATAGCAACACATCAAAGTGGCTAACTCCGGTGTCAGCTGCCATTTTGTTCTTGACGGCGCGTAAGAAACGAGGCTCGAGTTTATTTGTTTGTCGCCGAGCATAAATAACAGATAGTTTAAGCTGAAAACAATACAGGGAATTATTGGTAAGTGTGACTTTGTGACTTTATTTAAATAATGTATAATTGTATTGACTTTGTGACTTTATTTAAATAATGTATAATTGTTGTGAATACTCAAAATGAATACCATGATATAGCCTGCTAAAGTGCAATGATGGAGTTGGCCATTTGTCATTGTAAAAAATGGTTCTCGTTTCGGGAGTTGCCCACTAAAAAGTTTTATGTTCTAATCCATATAATATTTAATTATTTGTCTAACTAACTAAATAAGTGTATAACTTATTATGACATACTTAAGTTATTACATACTACTATTATTATGCTCTTTATTTAAAATATAATCTTAAGTAAAAATTTTGACAATATTTTATATAAAAAAAAACATATTTACAATATAAAATATTATAAAAAACTTAACCTAGGTTGCCACCGGCAGCGGGGATAGACCACCAGTAGTCAACAAACTTGGGAGTGAGCCGAGCTCTATGGCTTCTTGGAATTGTGTTGCCAGTAACTCGTGTGAACATCGAAACCATTTGATCCAGAAGTTGTGCAATCCGTCCGGTCCTTGGCATTTCCAATTTTGGGCCGTACGGATTGCACAACTTACGTCAGCTGTACTAATATTAATAGGCTGCATGGTCTCGATAGGTTCACACGCCTCACGGACAACACTCATCCATTCACCTTCCGTGTGCTCGACGGGCACCGACCAAATGTTGCGCCAGAAATTAGTCATGGCATCAACATCCGGTAGCTGCCCGTCGCTCACACGTTGATCAGCTCCTTCCCAACGTCTGTATACTTTTCTTTGGTCACTTTGAAAGAGGCGATTTTGTTGGTATCGGTCCACACGCACTCAGTAGCGACGTATACGGTTTGCCCACGCATAGACTTTTTGCTTCAGAAAGTCAATACGTTCCGTCACACAAGCCATATAGTTTTCCGGTCGGACGTCAGTCCCGACAAAGGCTTGTGTGACGAATCGCATGACGCGAGGCCGATTATTGCCATTTCTGAAGCAAATTAGCTTTGCAATGAGTGTCCTGAACCTATTGATACGCCCCTCGATCCTCAATTGCCAAGCAGGGGCAGTCCCGGTTTGCCGCGGTACTCGGTCAGAATCCTGGAATTTGACACGAGCAACGCGACACACCGCGATGGCCCCACAATAAAGGATCGAGTGGGTATCAATTAAATTTTCACTGGTTCCAAGATAAGGAACCAGTAAATCGTTCAAGGCACTCATTAACGCCAAATTATGTCTATTCGTGGGCAAACAAGGTATACGCGGCCTAGAGTTACACGTGTCACGATACTGTAGAATGGCATCGTTCAAAGCGCTCCTCATTTGCTCATTCGCCTGTGTACTTACATTCGTATTTATTAAATCTTCATCGTCGGGTACCGGATCTACTCGCGCCACCGAAACCGGCGTCAGGGCCGGTGATTGTGGGGCAGGGCGATCCTGCACCGAAAAAGAAGCCGCACAAATACGCAGTGACTCCAGGCGTAGCCGATCAAGTGCTGACTGATCCAGCAAGTTGTTAGGCTGGATCACCCGCACTTGATCCGACAATCGTTGGGCAGACACGTCGATGGTCGGTTCAAGGGCCTGAAACAAAGATAGCAACCTATCACGATACGCAGTGAGGTTAGTTGCTCCCTCTGTTGCCCTGTAGTAGGCGCGCATGCAGTTCTCATTTATAGTCTGAGTCCATGCATGCGGCGCACTACACCACCGGTAGCGGGGGTCGTACGCGGGGCAGATTGCCCCACTGATCCCAAGCGTGCCGGCAGCGGTGGTCGTCCACGTCGCGCAGGTCGTTGTGGCGGCGGAGACGGCGATCGCCCGCTCACGCTGCTCGACTCGTCTCTGGTGAAATCATCAGACGAGGAGCTGGAGGTCGGCGGAGCAGGCGATGATGGAGGGCGTGCGCTTCGTTTGGCTCTTGTTTGCATCAAATAATCATTTTCTCTTCATCGTGTTGACGTGGAAACGTCACAAATTTTCTATGATGTTTTTCTATTTTGGTGTTTTTCTAACATTTTACTGATATTATGGTTGATTAACTGTGGTGAATTATAATTTCTATTTCGTATTGTTATTTATATATCGGTTGCACTTAAAATTCAAATTTAGCAAATAAAATAAAAATCCGATAAAAAGACATGACTTTTGATGTCAGTGACCAAAGAGCATATTATTATTATTATTACTTACTACGTAGGTACATTCGAAAAACTTCCCTTCGACCAGTAGTTTTTTTTTGTTTGACCGTTATTTTAAAAAGTAGGTACCTACTTAATCAATTTAAAGAAAATATCTATATAGAAAGAAAAAAGAAACACACAAATACTGTAATTTATACTAATATTGAAATAGTTTTACGTAGGTTATTGTTAAAAATGTATGTAAGTACTGCATTTTAATGCAATTATTGTTACTTATAGATAAGGAAAATGTAGAGGGCGAAAAAAATTATTGAAGCTGCTTGCAACCGAAACCATCAAAATGACATGATATTTTTCACAAAGGAGTCTATTGAAAATATGTCTGTTATACTGGCTGCTGGTTCGTCAACATCTGATGCTGTTTCAGACGTAATTATGCAAATTGACCCTTTAGCTGATGGTGCGTCAACATCTGATATTATTACAGATGTTTCGATTATGGAAATCCAGCCACTAGCTGATGGGGCGTTAACATCTGATGCTCTTACAGAGGTGATCACTGAAATGGAACCAATAACTGATGGTTTGTCTCTGTATTCAGGCCCGTCAACATCGGTTACCGAGGAATGCATGGCATCATCCGGACCAGCTACAACTTCACAAGCTACATCACGTCACGATAACAGTACTACTTTGATTGACACGTATATAAGCGATCATAGTGATTATAATAATAAACAAATTGTACCCTATTCTGAGCACTCGGATTCTAACAGTGAAGAAGAACCAAGGCGAGTAAAGAGAAGGAAAAGGTGTCAGGTTAACAAATCAACATGGAACTAATACAAAAACAAGCTTAATCGGGAAAAGGGGAGGCAGTATAATGGGAGAAAAAAAATTAACGGAAAATGGGGAAAAACGTTTAAGAATAAACGAGCGCTTAAACCTCGATGCAAATGTGAGACAAATGACAAAACTGCTTTGAAATTCTGTGAAATTACGGAAGAAGATACAAAAGTACTATCTGAAAAGTTTTGGGGGATGACTTGGGGAGAAAAGAAGGTTTTCGTGAATAGTCTTGTACAATAGATGCCTACAAAACGGCCAAGAGATAGAAAAGACCTAACTATTACAAAGAGAAAAAGCTCAATGATTTATAACTTGCATTTGAATGACGAACGTCGTGTGAGAGTCTGCAAAACGATGTTTCAAAACTCTTTGTGTATTACTAAAATGACGATCTGGAACTGGAAGAAATGTAAAGAAAATACTTCTTACAATAACCAAAATGTATCTGCTAGAAAAAATCCCCACGAAGCAGAGGTAGAGTCACTTATCGAGTTTTTGAACAGTATACAAAAAATGGAATCCCACTTCTGCCGCAAAACTACATCGAAGTTATATTTGTTACCAGAATGGACATCAAAAAGAGCCCTGTACGAATTCTACGTAAAAGACTGGTGTGCGTCACGGAATATTAAACATTTGTCAGTAGCAAATAGCCATATTTTAGAAATTGAAAACTTTCACTGTTTAAGCCGAAAAAATATGAGTGCGAAAAGTGCCTCTCATAAACTCGGAAATATACCTGATACAGAACATAAGGAGCATATAGAAAGAAAAAATGAAGCATGAATCGAAAAAGAAAATGATAAAAGTTCAGAAGAACACGTATTTACGATGGACACACAAGCTGTGTTACTAGCACCTAAATCTAATGTTTCATGTCTATATTATAAAACACAGCTATGCACACACAATTCCTGTTTATTCAATTTGAGAAAGAAAGATGGATTTTGATATCTGTTTATTACAGACAAACTTCTGCTGAGTATTCACAGAGTACCTGAAAGGGATATTAAAATTGTATTATATAGAGATGGATGTACAGCGCAAAATAGGAATGTGGTGTTGGCAAATGCTTCACTGAATGTGGCAACTTTAAACAATATTACAACGGGCGATTTTCTGACAGCCTAAATTAAAAAGTAAAAATTAGTTCAAAAACACTCGATAGATGTCGTTTTATGAAAGCCGTACCTACCTAAGGGCTGTAATAAATTCTACACTTTTACTTGTCTACCAAAAGAATAAAAAAATAGTATTTACTTACCTATTTATATTCAGGACATCCAGAACCTATTTCTATTTTGGAATAGGATAAATATTACGCAGCCATACACGTGCTCTTCATGAACCCGCCTTTTACTAAGCGCCATACTAATCTATGCTAAGCGCCATCTGTGAAGTCATTTACGAACCAATTTCTTTTTTTTTTTGATCTTGGAAAATCGCTTATTGAGCAAAAGTATTTGGAGGTTGGCCACACCCAGATGGCGGCTGACTCTATGCATGCCACCATAGAAAGGAAGCTGAAAAATAAAGTTATTCATGTACCAGCTGAAGATGTTGGAAATTGTCTCGGAGCACGCATACATCCTAAGCCCTACACCGTATGTTACTTAACGCACGATTTTTTTAAATCCTTTGGATGTCTTCAGTATTATAAATCTATCAGACCAGGAAAATTGACAGGAGACGATAAGGTATACCTTTGATTTAATTTATATTTAGTCTTATTATTTTATTTAATGACAAATGTAGTTTTATTCAGGTTTCAATGGGAGTAATGTAATAACGACATTGTAATCCATATTGTTTCTGTTTAAGTCACAGACATTCGTGCATTGCCATATAAAAATGGGAACATATATTTTAAGCTGAGATTCAAAGATGAGTGGCAGTTAGTTACTACCACAACGTTGCGATAAAAATATTACACTCACAGCGATTGAAAATTTACCAGACCTTCATACAAGTCGGCTTAAAATTAAAAATCGGAAGTTTAAAGACCTTCAGGAATTAAAATCTACCATACCCGTGGACTACAGGAACTTCTATGGTAAAATTCCACATAAATGAAGACTTATTGTGCATTAAAACATATTTTATGAAAAAAATAGCATTTTTTTCTCTTAAAATAACTTTACATTAACAAAATTTAAGGTGACTGCTAGAAACCGCAAGAAACTTCGAGAGCTGGTCAGGTCAAGTGTTTTAAACATGACAAAAATGACAAAAAAGGAATTCGTGTTTTTTTTTTCATTTTTAATTAAATAATTCATTCTGTAAATTTTGATATAAGTATTTTGATTTAATATTTTTTATCTATAATAAATATAAAGAATTTATTAAGTACTTTGAACTTTAAATTAAAATACATTTTCTAATCTAAATATTTACAAAGTTTTAATTAGATTGTCTTTGAGTATTTAATTTATTTTAAAGCAATAACATAAAAATAAAATGAAAAGCAATTAAAAATAACGATTATTTACAACGCGCGGGCAACGATCGGCCGGCCGTCTGTTGACCCGTCCGCGTCGTCAGCTGGGCGTTAAGTACCTACGTTAGTTTGCAATCATGAGACCCCATTTATTTTCCTTTAATTGAAATGTGCGTAGGTTAAGGTGCAGCTAAGTCCAACGACTATCGATTGCATCAAGTAAGTAATTATGATAAGTGCTATGTATGAGCGTAATTTTAATTCAATCCTACGTATTACAAAAAAAAATCTATCACATTATGAGAAGATAGGTACAGCTACCTTTCCTTACAAATGAAAGATCAAATGTAGGTAGTTATCTAAGGTACGACCAACGACCGAACGATGACCTTTCATGGCCTCGACAACTAAACAGCCTAAAGCGTTGTGATAAGTATTACCTATGTTGTGTTGTTGTTAGTCAAGCATTATTTTACTATTCAGTCTTACCTACTTACACTAAATTAAGTTAAAGTAATGTATCGCATTAAAGGCAACGTTGATACCTAATATGCTGCGTAATTAATAGGTAGGCAGGTACTTACATGGTGTTAAAGAGCATTCCAGTTTATTACATTAGCACACACCTTGATAAACAGCTTTTTCGCTCGAAATCGCATGGCAACCACGAGTAAACACTATTTTAAAATTCTTCATCAAAACATTGCTAGTATCTTATCAAAGCAAGAAATAGTAGAGTTGACACTGCAAGAATTGCAAGACTCTGGTGATGAGCCAGACCTTTTGTGCTTCTCTGAAACATTTTTATGTGACGACAATTTACAGTACTTAAAAATCTATAACTATGAATTGGCGACAGCGTGCTGTAGAGATTAACGGAGAGGCGGAACCGACAGGACACTGTAAGACAGGATACTGTATACAAGGAACTAACAAATCTATTACGTAGTTATACAACTCAAAAGTCATTCAAAGCCTGCGGTATTGAAATTCCCCTATACAAACTACTTGTGGCCTGTCTCTACAGGACACCGACATCCGATCCCAACATTTTTCTACACAAATAAACCAGTTTTTGTATGAAGATTAAAATAAAATAAAAATAATATGAATATCGTCATCTCAGGTGATTTTAATATTAACATTCTCAAACAAGGAAAAATTACTGAATATTTACAAGATTTATGCCATAATTACAATTTACAAATTCACATCAAAGATCCCACGCGTAGAGACACTTGCATAGACAATATTCTTAGCAATATTAAAAACGCTTCTGCAAGGATATTACCACTGTATTTATCAGATCATGACACAGCACAACTATTAAGCTTTGCGATTAAACAGAGAAACTATATGGCAAAGTCATACTTTACATACAAAAAGGACTATTCTTTAAATAACATTAGGAAATTTAAAGAATGTTTAAGTTAAAGTGGATAGATGTTTATATGGAATCTGATATGAACAAGGCGTTTAATAGTTTTCACGAACTGCTGTGCTTGTTTTATAATGTATGCTTTCCAACAATACAAGTTAAAAGATATAAATCAAATAAAAATACAAAAAAATGGATAAGTAAGGGTTTAAGAAATAGTTGTAAAACGAAGTGTTCTCTCAGATATTTATATTCTTAAAAACAAATAGATAGTCTATTCAAATATGTTAAGAAACTGTATTCTTAAATCAAAAAAGAATTGCAATATTAAATTTATATACAATAGTAAGAATAAATGTAAAGCAACGTGGTCTGTTATAAATAATGTAATGGGATACGCACAGCAAGACCACAATATAATAGATTTAATACATAAAAATGACACCATCACGAACCCCTCTGACATTGCAAATATTTTTTATCGTAATTTTATCGACTCGACTAATATCGTAACTAACACCCGACATTCAAAATGTATAAATAGTAATGCAATGATAAGTAACTCCATTTTCCTTGACCCTACAACAGAGAGCGAAGTCAGAAAACGAAATTATGTCCCTAAATAACACAAACTCGGTGGGTTACGACGGTATTAGTACTAAAGTAATTAAGGTTAGCATAAACGAACTGGGAGCTGTTTTGACACATTACTATGGTACTATGGAAATTTTGTACAGACCTACAATTTTCATGTTTGGCAATGAGACTTACACATTCGGTAGATTATATTATTGAGAATTTCTACATAAATTAACAGAATTTTAAATGTTGGGGTATAAAAGTTAAACTTGTATTTCGATAATTTTTTAAGGTTAGGTTTTTCCCTGTATTTGATTGACATTGACAGTTGAATGACAGGGAGGGACGGACAATGATTCTGACAGTAGGTAACAAAATAAATAATTGTTCTGAAAATGTACGTTCGCGCCTTGATTGATTGATTTATAGATCAATCGTGAATCAAACTAAAATAGGTAGGTAGGTACATATGTAGTGCATTTCAATATTAACTAAGTAAGTAAGTACCTATGTATTGTTAGCCCGAGTTCTAGATTCTAGAAGATAGATGGATAGGATAGGATAGATACCTATCAAGAACTGCTGCGACTGTGATTATTCAGAACTTTGTGCTTGGGTATTTAAAACAAAAAAAGACATAACTACCCATCTGTGTTTTGGTAAATAACAGCAAAATACTTAAAACATGATGAAAGTCATAGATGTAAACAATAGAAGTAGGTAGGTATACACGTTCCCACTTTAGAGGTCTCAACTTTAGACTACCTACCTACCTATACCAACATTAAGTTGAAATCATCTCCTATCCTACATATTTATTATTATAAATGCGAAAGTGACTTGTTTGTCCTTCCTTTACGCCCTAGCTAAGCAACCAATTGATTTGATCTTTGAAAGAACGAATAGTAACATAGGCTACTTTTTATGCCGATATTCCCATAGGAACGCGAATCACGCGGGTGAAACCGCGGGCAGAAGCTAGTGGTTAAAATAATTGTCTCTGAGATAGGAATATTAGTCTACTAGGTACTGCTCAGAATGCATACTTACTTATATTTACAGTACTTACAATCGAGGATCTTCCCAGTAGATACTACTAATAAATTACTTCATCAAAGGCAAACAATATAATATCATACTAAAAAAATATGATGAAAACCTTTTAAATAAATCAGAAACTCGACTGGTCTTTCTACAGGGAAGTTTCACAATTGTACATACACACAAACAAGTAATGTTTTTCTATATTAGCATTTGCTTAGTGGAAATAAAACAATAATTTAGTTTGGTCACATATTTAATATTAAATTATAAAGTAATTAAGGGCACTCTTAAAATAACATCATCGAAAAGTGGAGCAGGTCTAGTCATGCCTTCATGACGAGAAAATCTGTGAGCAGCACCCAACAGTTCGTAGCCCCACAATGCAGTTAAAACTCTGGCTGTCCACTTCTACGTGAAGCTCTTTGAGCTCGGAGCCAACAAGGAACACTAGCTTTATTTTCTGAAGAAAGCTGAAATAAAAAAATCAAAATTAAATTACAAAAGTAACAAAGTGTAAAGTAAATATTTTTTAATCTTACACCAATTAGCCTAGCCCGCTGACCTCTCTATAATACAAGAATGCTGACCTAAATATTTACTATCTTGAGCGTCTCAGGTAGCAAATTGATAGTTTAAGTAGGTCAGTGGCCTAGCCCCAAAGTAAGCACTGGAAGGCTTGTGATATGTTATACTAGGCCAATTTGTAAAAATGCAGTTGTGATAGTAGTAATAACAGAGACGAGGGATGTGTTTGGGGAAATACGGCAAAGGTAAGCCGGCCAAGAATTTACAAATCAGACAATAATAATAATGGAATGTTTAGCTCATTGGTGGCACTAATTACTGACATAATTAATAAGATCTGCATGGTGGATCCCTGGAGTGGGATTTCTTATAGGAAAGCCGATGGGATTCGGAATGTATGGTATATATATGTATTTAGTAGAATTATTATATAGGTAAATAGTCATGGTCTCAGGTACAAATGCTCGTATTCGTCATAAAAACCTTTCCCCCTACTGGGATTCAAACCCAGGAACTCAGAGTAGGTATCATCACGAAAACCAGTGTACATATTACTTCACCACGGAGGTAGTCAATAAGTAAATATATGTAAGGTGTTACCTCTCATGGTCTAATCCAATTCAAAATGTTAGTCATCCTTTGTTCCTCTTCATTTGGCTCTTGAAAGACAACTCTTCGTCTGCTCATTCATAAAATAGAACGTCCACATACAACACGTCATGGCGATGGCCAACATGCCTTGTAGTTTTACTTTCAGATGCAATAGAATGGGTTGCTAATTCCCAGGAAGCATGACAAATATAATCAGAAGGTGTTGCCTAAAACAATAAGAGCATGGATGAAGTTTATTAATTGATCAACAAAATTGTAGAATATTAGTAGTAACAGATACAGAGGTGCATTGCTGCACCAAATATGTACGATGTGTTCTCCGGTTTAGATGTCTAAAATGGTTGACGACATATTTCGTACTATGTACGACTTACCTCTCAGGGATATGACCAAAAACGAATAGTGTCGACTAAGGCTTGACTCTCGTTCGTCAGTAAATGCCGCCTGCGATCCAATCGAAATGCGTTGCATCACAGAACAATATACTTTAGCATTGCATACTCGACATTGTGATGGTAATGTATCGCCCAATCAGACAGTAAAACTATCACGAAAGTGCAGTTAAAAGTACTGCGCAAGCACAACACAATATTGTTTGTGTTGCATTTCATTTCATTATCACATTCAGAAAGCGGCTTTTCGCAAAATAGGTAGGAAGGAACTTTTAAACACATTAACATTTAAAATAAACACATTTTTTATTACGTTGACCAAAAGCTAAAGTACTCTATGCCAAAAGCTCAATGACTGACATTGACAGTGTAGCAAGTAGTTTCATTCGTCTTTTTACGTGAAACAAATCGATAAGAAAATCAATCTTAAAAATATTATAAATTATAAATATCAAAAGTAAATAGTCAACTACTAAAAGATAAAAAGTCTGTAATTGTATAGGTCTAAGCTATAAAATAGTTGCACAAATAAGTATTTATAAAAACTAGATTAACAATAATAAGATTTAATCAGGTATTTGAGAATCGATTTCAAAATCGATAAATCGATATTTTTATGCCAGGCAACTCTGACAGCAGATTTTTGTTTTGCGTATAGTTGAAATGCGTTTCGTTATTAGTTTTAGTATTATTATTTCGCTTTACGATTTTTCTTTACCCCGGACTTCTAAAAATATAACATTTACTGGAAAATAATGAGAAAAAATTAAGGAACCAACTATGCAAATATGGTACCAAAACTTGAACATTGTGGGGTTGTACGCCAGTACGCGTTCTCCTTTATCATTTTCGTCGGGAACCTTCCCTGAGTCGTTGAAACTATCTGTTGTAAAGCCACTGTACAAAAAAGGTAAAAAAATGATGTCGATAACTATCGCCCAATTACTTTGATACCTGTTTTATCAAAGGTATTTGATAAGTGTATGTACAAGAAAATACTTTATTTTTGTACAACATATAGTATTATTAATGAGTCACAATTTGGTTTTCAAAAGCAAAAGTCCACTACTTGGGCAATATATACTCTAGTCGAAACAGTTTTAACTAATATTAATAATAATAAGTTCATAACCGGTATTTTTATAGATTTATCTAAAGCTTTTGATAAAGTGGCACATCACATCTTACTACAAAAGCCAGATAATGTCGGTATAAGAGGACACGCTCAGCAATGGGTGTCCTCGTACTTGACGGGGCGGCAACAATGTGTTGTAATTGACAGAGTTGTTGAAAATGAATTAGTGTCGTATTATTCTAGTTATAGGGAAAACAAGTGTGGTGTCCCACAGGGTACAATACTGGGTCCAATATTATTTGTATTGTATATAAATGACGTATTGCAAGCGACAAAACATAAATGTATATTACATGCGGACGACATATCGATAATTGTTACAACAAACAAAATTAACTCCATAAAAAATCATGAGTTTGACATTAATACAGCTTTAGAAAATATAATTAATTGGCTTGAATTCAATAATCTAAAAATAAATTTCAAACTAATTATATTCAATTTAATAAATCAAAAAGGAAGGGGCCTCCGGAACCCTCACTGGTCGGACGAAACACAACAGCACCAAGTGCCATTATTTCACGCCGAATATTAGTGAGAGGGTGGTATTACGCCGGGCGAGCCGGCCCAATGTGTGCTGCGACGCAGCGTGGCTCTACCACTCAGTTGGTGTCACTCATTTAGCACCACCCAGGGATCACGTGTAGGGTCTCAAGGGTAAACCTACGGACGCGAGCAACTTTGACCCCCATAATTGTTTTTAGGTGTTACCATTGATGCAGATTTGAATTGGAAAATGCACGTAGACAATTTATGCCTTTATGATCACAATGCCTACGCCGCAAAACGACTTTGAAGGATTACTCCTAAACAGCAATAAGACTAAGTGGCAAAATTACTGACATTGAAAACGCCTACAAAGCAAAATGCCTCAAAACAATATCTCTAAAGCGGTTTGCCTAATTTGCAATACGTCTGCATTCTTTCTTGTCTTGGCAGCATAACGTCTCAAAAATTAAAATGACTTTAAAGGGTAATACATAACATGCCATACGACTAAGAAGCATAATTAATCGCTATCAAAAACGGCTATAAATCGAACTGCCTCAAATTCTATCAACAATACCAACTAGATAACACGTCACGTACAAAACGTACACGTTGCAGTTCAAATTCTATCCTTCTGTACCGGCCCTAGATAACCTGTTTTACAAAGCCCAATTTCATAGGTAATGATCTAATATTATACAATTCGTGACGGACCATTAGCTATGCTTGTACCTCATTTTTGTTTGGTTTCTTGTAATGTAGAGCATTTTGGTGTTCAGGTCATAAAATTACTGAGATGTTTTGCATTTGAGGTATTTGGCGTTTCAAGTCTCCTTCATATATAGGTATTTTACTACAGAGAGGTTTGCCGTTAAAGTCACATTGCGTTTGTAGCCACTATGATGTTTAGAAAATTTACTATAAAGTCCATTTGCATTAGAGGTGCAGTAATAATAAGTCGTTTTGATTTTATTTATTTTTATTTATTTATTATATTGGCACACACAACAGGTAACAATCAAATAAAAGTAGAAAAATAAATTATTATACAATGGATTGAAACTAGATCGAGACCCAAAAAACGTGTATACACAGCATTATAAATTTTTGGCGCAAACATTCTTGTCACCACGATAGAATTAAACATTAATAAAAACAAGTAATGTACAGACTCAAATTAAAAAACTATTGAAACCATATATATAAATAAATTAAATTACAATAAATCAAATTACAATAAATTGAATTAAAATTTCAATAAACAAATAAAATTACAATGAATTAAATTAAATTGGATTACAAAAACATACAGTAAATCTAAACCTCTTATCAACAGAATAAGATTTATAAAATTTCAGACAGTATCTTTCTGACAGTACGGTAAAACATGGCGAGGCTCGGCACAAAAATGTCCAGGTCACCACCAACCTGCGACAGCTCATTGTAAGTACGGCACATGCGTACAACGGGATTATAAAAGGAGGTATTATTCCTATAGACTTGCAAGATAAAGGTCTGTTTTTTACGGTTACGCAAGGGAATTCTAATATTGAAGTTGAGAAGTGCCAATAAACTTGGGGAGTCAAATAAGGAATGCACTATTTTGTATAAGTGGAGGAGATCCTGTCGCTTTCGCCGCACGCACAAAGAGGTAATTTGGAAATACTGAAGTCTATCGGAATAAGAGTTTAGACGGCGGCCAAGGCCTGATCTGTAAGATATTATTCTCAGACATTTCCTTTGAACACTCTCTATCATGTTTGAGTGGGTTACATAGTTAGGTGACCAAATCACAGAACAGTACTCAAGTTTGCATCTGACAAGACTGTAGTAAAGATGCAAGAAACCCATATTCTTTTTAAAATGTTTTGTGACTCTAGCGACAAAACCTAGAGTTTTACAACTTTTCAATACAATATGGTTATAATGATCTATAAAAGTCAGCTGCTGATCAAACAAAACACCAAGATCCCGCACAACCGCAGACCGATGCAACAAGTGACCATCGAGTGAGTAGTCATAGTAAATTTTGTGCTTCTTCTTTTTCGTAAAAGAAATTATATGACACTTATCAATGCTTAAATGCATTTGGTTGCACTGACACCATTCAGTAATAGTGTCAAGGTCACGCTGAAGAGTGATACAATCATTGGTACTTCTAATTGTCGCATATATCTTCAGATCATCCGCATACAAAAGACAAGGAGACACCAAGCGGTGAGGGAGATCGTTGATGAATAACAAGAAAAGCAGTGGTCCCAAATGAGACCCCTGCGGCACACCAGACGTAATAGGAATTGCAGCAGATGCATATCCCTTTAGCGTAACCAACTGACTTCTCATGCTAAGGTAGGAACAAACCCATCTCAGTAAACTTCCATGAAACCCATACCACGAACTGAGTTTACGACAAAGCAAGAAGTGATTGACCTTATCAAACGCCTTCCTAAAGTCCGTGTAGATTGAATCAACCTGTCCGCCCACAGCGAAAACCGAGCAAAGGTAATTCTTATATTCAAGAAGATTAGTTGTTGTGGATTTGTGTTTCATGAAGCCATGTTGAGTATGGGAAAGAAAAGGTTTTACGTGTTTGTATATGTGGTCATAGATCACACTTTCAAACAGTTTAGCCATGCTTGATAAGATACTTATCGGTCTATAGTTGGTACAGTCTGATCTATTACCGGACTTAAAGACGGGAACGACATGTGCAGTTTTCCAAGATGAAGGGAAAATGCCAGATTTAAGCGACAAATTAAACACAAGCGTCAAAGAAAAGCATAGCTCAAGGGCACATTCTTTCAAGAACCTAGATGGAATTCCGTCAGGCCCTGCGCCCTTAGCAGGGTCAAGCTGCTTAAGCTTAAGAAAAACCTCATCACGCGTTAATGAAACATAGGAAAGGTTACTACTGCAGGCAATGTCACAGTCACTCGGGTTAAGATCCAGACAGGTAGGGGATTCGAAGACAGAATGAAAATAGCTTGAGAACAATTCACAAATCGCCTCTCCATCAGTTGCCGCGGCATTATCGTATGTCATGGTATGAGGTATGCCACTGGCTCCTTTCTTGTTGTCGATATATTTCCAAAAGGATTTTATATTAGTTCTCAAAGAATTCTCGACAAAAGAGAGATAAGAATTGTGACAGGATTTAATAAGGCGTTTGCACGTGGTGCGTAACGAGGCAAATGTATCGTAATCCCTTGGGTTACCATATTTCTTAAATCTTTTGTGAATTTTTTTCTTGTCCTTAATACGCCTTATCAATAAAGGTGAATACCAGGAAGGAAATTCACTATACCTAATCGTAGTCAGAGGAGTATGTTTTTTAATTACGGTATTCAACTCCGCGTAAAGCCTGTCAACAGCAATGTCTACATCCTTGTTAGAAAGAACCTCTAACCAGTCTATCTCACTAAGCGCATATCTAGTACCGCCGTAATCACACTTTTTAAAATTAAGTATACGGTTATTATTCTTTCTCAATTTCTTTACTGGGAGTGCTTCTAAATTAAGATTAATGCACAACGAAGGGTGGTGCTCATCCAATCGAGTAAGAGGGTCAGCTTCATTCACAGTAACTACGTCAGAAGTACTTAGGACCAGGTCTAGAAACCTACCGTTTTTATTTGGTATACAGTTAAGCTGAGATAGTTCACAGAGTGAAACAGTACTCATAAGCAGGGAAGACTTTATACTTACAGAGGGACCAGGAGTCAATGCAGACCTACCAGACGTTGATATCCACGACATTTCAGGCACGTTGAAATCTCCAAGTACAAGGTTTACGGAATTATCTTGTACATTCATCAGAACCCTTTCGGAGTTTGCAAAAAAGTCCCTAAAATCGCTCTGGGGTAGGTCCGGAGGCAAGTAACAAACACATATATTAATTCTGCACGAGAACATATCGCTAGGCTCTATGGTGACCCACACATCTTCAACCAAACTGTCCCAAGCCGCTTGCCTTATTACATTGTATTTCTTATGAATAGCAATCAAAACCCCCCCACCTTCAACCTTTTTGATGCAAGTTGTTTCACGGTCTCTACGAAACACAATATACCGTTGATCAAACAGCTCACCATCAAACAATCCTGAGTTAAGGTTAGTTTCCGTTAAGCAAATTATGTCATAATTATTATTAAGTGTATTCAAAAACAAATCAGCAATCTTTGAACGTATTCTATTCACATTTTGATAGTAAATTAACATATTAAAACACAAAAATGTACCAAATATCAGAGCTATTCATTTATAATTAAATTAATATTTAAATTAATTATTAAATTATCAAAATTATCAAAAACAAAACAAAATATACATTTAAACCAGCCTATCCAGGCTTGCAACATCCTTAATTACAGTGGCAGGTGATGACTCATCCCTTCGAATATATACTCGCCCGTACCTAACCCAAACATATTTAAAACCACGTTCTTTGGCAACTTTTCTAACTATTGCATGTAGGTTTTTACACTCAGGAGCCAAGTGTTCAGATAGGTAAATAGTTCTTCTTTCTCCAAGAATATCTAGGTGTACTGAGTTCAAGGGGTCAGCTCTCTGGGCCTTATTATACCTCTTGTAGGCAGACATAATGTGATCACGGTGGCGCTCCGAGGGCAGAGTGACTAGTATATTACGGGGTCGATTAGATGAGGAGTCCAATTTAGCAACCCTGCGAACAGCACACAGATCACCGTCCCTGATGGGAACCTTGATAACGTCACAGAGTTTCTTCACTATAACGGAAAGATTTTCACTTTGGCGCTCCGGTAACATCTGGATTTCAAAATTGTTGCTTCTAGAAACCCTTTCCAGTACTGCTAAGCGCCGCTTAAGGTCAGTCATTTCCGATTGCATTTTAGTACTGTCCGTCTCAAGAGTAATCACTTTCCCGTTGACATTTTGTATTTCACCTTTCAGGTCTTTCTGTTCAGCAGCCAAGAAGTCAGTGGTCTCAGTAAACTCCAATCTGACTCGATCAATCGCACTCGATATTTCCTTTTTAATTGAAGTATTGATTTCACTTAAGATAGATGACCTGAGGCTATTGAGTTTCGATTCGAGTAAATTAGCGAACTGGTCATATGTGATAACTCCAGCAGCGGATGACTCATTCGGCAACGATGATCGACTGTTAGTACTATTGACAGAAGACAGCACCGACCTTTCTTGCTCCTGTGCAACAATACGGTCCGAATTCGACGAAGCAGAGGTGTTAAGTTGCAGCTCATCGCACGACATATCGGCCTCCTCTTGTAGCACCTCAAATCGATTACGCACAGGCGTGCCATCGTTCCGACGTCGAGTAACATTAACGCAGGAATGACACTTCCACAACTGTTTGAGCTCGGTCTGGTGTTTTAAAAAGGTATCAGGTGTCATACCTAGACAGCCAAAATGGAATGCACCCCTGCATGTCATACAGATCAACAATTCTCCACGCACAACAGTCTTACTGCAAGCAATGCAATTCATAATGTTTTGTTTACCGTGCGGTCAGCTGACAATTTGAATTCAAATAATAAACAATGCACGAGCCGGCAGCAACACAAGGACACCTTCCGTTCAAAGGATAATGAGCGTACGCTCCACTCAATAAGGCCGCCGCTGGCCTGGCAAAGTCGCCGGCGGTTGGGATTCACTTTCTAATAAACCGGTTACGGCGACAAGCTGTCTCGCAGCTAACGCACTTGTCAATCCACGAAACAAATTAACAAATGAATACGATGATTACATGAAAAGTACTGAACGTGTATATTAACTTTTTACACTGTGAGAAAGCTCATGGATTAAGCTACAATCCAATGTAGAATAAGTCTAAGGATTATCACTTTATACTACACTTTTGAAAAATAATGTACAGAACGGCAATGTGCAAGTGACAATGTTTACGCGTGAACGAGACGGTCACGACCCAAAAATTTGAGGCATTTTGCTTTGTAGGCGTTTTAAATGTTAGTAATTTTTTCACTTAGTCTTATAGCTGTTTAGGAGTAATCCTTCAAAGTCGTTTTGCGGCGTAGGCATTGTGATCATAAAGGAATTTATGTAGTAGGCTTAATAAGTTCGGTTACGCTATAAACCAAATTAAGAAAGTGAGTAACAAAAAACTGCGATTTTATCGAGTATACGATACGAGATCATAATGTGAGGGAAATAGTACAGATAAAAATAGAGCATTTATTGCGCAGAAACGCCTGTCGTGTCTCTTTTCTAATCTGAGCCACCTCTGGAGTCCACCACGGCTGTCTCCCCGCCACTGATTTTGTTTCTGGGCAGTTGTTCTGCCAGGCCGTCATCAGTGCTTCTGTGAGTCTGTCTGCTTCAAACTCTATGTCCACAACTGCGTTAAGTTGTTAAGCATGGACCATCTAGTTCCCGCCTGAGATCCTTTCTGAAGCCCTCCTAGTTGGTGTTTCTTGGGTTCTTCCTTCGCACAGTTCCTATGGTCTTACCTAGTCGGTACCTAAAGCATATGTAGTTGTGATCGGAGAGGGATACTTCGTCCGATACATGCCAGTTTGTGATGTTACTTACCGCTCTGTTACTAGCAATAGTTATATCAATCACCTGCGCCCTCCGGGCATTGAAAAAGGTAGCCTTATTTCCTTTGTTAAGTATTTGCATGGGTGAACTTACCAGATACTCCAGCAGTCTCTCCCCTCTCTCATTGGTGTCTGAGCTGCCCCAGATCACATGATGGGCGTTGGCGTCGCAGCCGATGATGACATCTTGGTTTTCTTGGCCAGCGCAGGTTACCAGTTCCCGTATCTCCTTTGATACTGGATCCGCCTTCTCGAAAAGGAGGTAAGCTGACGATAAAATTACCGTCCGCCTAGCACCCCCTTCTCCCGTAAGGACCTTAACAGTGGTCAGATCCCTGCAACACAACTTCATTAGAGGCATTGCGTGTAGGCCGTTTCTGACATAAACGCAAGTCCTCATGTCATTAGTAGAACAATTGTAGTATATTATACCAGGGGTTCCACCTAGACCTTTAATCTGGCCCCTGTAAAGGTAAGGTTCCTGGATTAAGGCAATTTTGAATTTATTCCTTTTTAGCTGGCGTGCCAGAAGGGCAGTTGCAGCCTTACCATGATGAAGGTTAATCTGAACGCACCTTACCTCTGTTAAGCGCACCCATTCATGACGGCCTGCATAAATGCCGTTTCACGCCCCGCTTAAAAGACCCGGGACTGTAGGAGCTGGGAAACACATGCGCCGGCAATTAATTCCAAAGCCGAATGGTCTTACAGAGGAACGACTTGCCAAATTTTTTGGTACGAGTACTGATAGTCTGTACAGTATGATGGTGGTTCCTAAGACCAGCACGTGTAGTCCGGGAGAGGAAAGGAGAGGGCGGGATAAGATAAAAAGTTCTTCAGAACACTCACTCTCAGAAGACACTGAGAGAAGCAATGTCTCTACGCAGCTGGAGGTCCTCAAGCGAGGCTGTAACCTCAGCATTTCCAATAATGCGTACCGCTCGCCTTTGCAGTCTATCAAGTGCAGCGAGGAGGTATTTAGCGGAGTCGTCCCATAGATGGGAACAATACTCCATACTCGATCGCACCTGAGTTTTGTACAGTAAACAGCGCTGCTCGGGAGTGAAAAACCGCCTCACCTTATTGAGAGTACCCAACTTCCGGGATGCAGTTAAAATAGCACTCTCGATGTAGCATTTCGGATTCAGTTGCTGGCCGATGTCCATGCCAAGAATGCTGAGGTTCACCGAAATGGATAACGGAGAGTTCTGAAGAGAGGGAGGAGTAAGGAAGGGAGTTACCTTGGACGAGAATGCACAAACATGGGTTTTGCTAGCATTAAACTCGACCAGGTTTTTAGATCCCCACTTAGAGACACGATCGAGAGTCAGGTTCAGTTTGGCAACCAGTTCTTGCCTTTTCACCAAGATATCGGCTTGCTTTGCCGCAGGATGTCCTAAGTACCGCTAATGCTCCGTACTGTCATCCCTATAACAATGAATATTGCCCAAGGACAACATGTCATTAATATGCAGAAGAAATAGAGTAGGTGAGAGCACAGAACCCTGCGGCACTCCGGCATTGACTTTGTAGAACGCGGAGGAACTACCCTCACAAAGGACACGAATCCTCCGCCCTTCTAGAAAGTCTGCAACCCAGGCGCGCAAACGGGGCGGCACACCGAAGGCCGGCAACTTGGAAAGAAGGGAACGATGCCACACTCTATCGAAAGCTTTGGCGATATCAAGGCTAACTGCCAGGGATTCGCCATGCTTGTCCATCGCTTCATCCCACGCGTGAGAAACGTACGCTAGAAGATCATCAGTTGATCGCTTTGGTCTGAACCCATACTGGCGATCATGGAGCAGCGAGTGATCCTCTAGGTAGTGAATGAGCTGGGAATTAATTATCCGCTCAAACACCTTGCACAGCACAGAAGTTAAAGCGATGGGTCGATAGTTGGCCGGATCCGAGCGATCCCCTTTTTTGGGGATGGGTTGTATGTTCGCCTCCTTCCAAGACACCGGCATAATACCAATATCGTAAGACTCCCTAAACAATCGTGTCTCTACAGGAGACAACTCAGCTGCGCATCTGAGCAGCACAATCGCCGGAACACAATCCGACCCGCTAGCCTTCTGCACATCGAGCGACCGCAGCACGGCACGTACATCACACTGCCTGATACGATTATCAGGCATGGTGGCCCCACAATGTGCTATAATAGGTGGAGCGGCGCCACAATCGTCAACGCGCGAATGGGCCGCGAAAAGTTCAGCCAACAAGTTCGCCTTCTCAAGCGGCTGGTAGGCTAACGAGCCATCTGGATGTTTCAACGGGGACAGCGAGGGAGAGCAGAAGTTGGCCTGCACGGCCTTAGCGAGCCGCCAATAGCTACGGCTACCCGTAGGGCGCGAGATCAACTCCGGCCCCACCATTGCCACTCTTTGTGCATCCGCTCCTGCGAGAGCCCTCTTGTTAGACTTAGAGGCCTTGTTATAGGCCGCCTTCAAGGAGCTGGTACTAGCTGCGTACGCGACGGTTCGTACGCGACGCGAAGCTTCGCGACGCTTCTTTACATTTTGTATGAAAGAGACGCGGAAGAGACATATTATTATGTCCGCGCCCCGTGTTACGTCTTTTCTGTGTGTCCAGCGCCCAAGGGCAGAGGCGGATCGGTAGTATTCTTGTAATGGCTCCATTTATTATAAGCAAACTTTATTAAACAATTATAAGCCATTTTAATGAAACTTAAGAAGCTTACTTAGTAGGTATTAATTATTTTATATTATTTTTAGTGTAAATCCTAATTATAATATATTTTTTTATTTAGAACTATTAATAAAACCAGCGGCGGCGAGTACGCACGTCTATCGGACGTCAACTTGAAACACTACAACGGCCCATCGGGATACGCGCACAAATTCGGTGAGAGTCTGTCCATCTATCTATCTATAAAACGTGCTCTTGCGTGGATAGAAATTGCTAGACTGTGAGCCTATATAAGTGATCGATCGTGTTTCGTTCATTTATCTCTTTCATTACGGAATCGTTCTGCCAGAACCTTCGACCAGAACCTTACCTGCAACTGCCGGAACACAGCAATACTCCTATAATTATCGCTGTTATCATGGCGACAAACATAGATAGCATGGTGGTAGCTGGCGGATTTGAAACAGCCCCGTTCGGGAATCGAACCTGACCTGAAAAACCTCTGCGTCTGAGACGTACTAGACCACAGAATTAAGGTTTCGCTATTCCAGATTTTATAAATTCCCAATGGAGCACGAGTTTTTCACAAATGAGTAACGAGTAAGAGTGGCAAGCTTGTGGAACCAATCGTGACTGCTTCGATGCCAAACAATTAATTCTAGTTTAAGCTAAATAGGTCGAATTGTGAATATAATTTGTATCTAATATGCACATTGGTGTAGGAATAGCAATAAAAACCGACCTTCATCTAAAATCATGTATTTTAAGAAATTTTTAATAATAATGAATAAACCTGATTCTGAAATTGATCAATAATACTGTGAAAACTACGAAAAAGTGCTGGAAAATTCTACACTAATTGAATCCTTAAACTACAAATTTTAATAAAGTATAGAAATTAGCTTTAAATATTATATTTTTACAGGCGCTACAGTACAGAAAAAACGTAAACTAATTACTGATACTGGCAATGGAGTCAATCAGACGTCTCCGGCAACTGAAGAAGGAAAACACAATTATGAAAATATCGAGAAAACATCCCCACAAAACACTAATAAAAAAACTGTATTTACCAAAACCAATAACAGTAATGAAGATAATACTAATATGAACAATGAACAAATCTTAAAAAGTAAAGTATGTAATTTTTGTAATAAGTCTTTTGTACGTAAAGGTGACTTTACTAGACATATTAAGACCCATACGGGCGAGAAACCATATCAGTGTAATGTTTGTAATAAGTGTTTTGCACAGAAATCTGCTTTGACTACACATATAAGGACTCACACGGGCGAGAAACCATTTCAGTGTAATGTTTGTAAAAAGTCTTTTACTGTTCAATCACATTTGACTAGACATATAAGAACTCACACGCGTAAGAAATCATATCAGTGTAATGTTTGTAATAAGTGTTTTGCACAGAAATCTGCTTTGACTACACATATAAGGACTCACACGGGCGAGAAACCATATCAGTGTAATGTTTGTAATAAGTCTTTCTCAGATAAAAGTTCTTTGCGTGCACATATTTTGACTCACACGGGCGAGAAACCATATAAGTGTAATGTTTGTAATAAGGATTTTGCACGTAACACACAGTTGATTTCACATTTAAGGACGCACACGGGCGAGAAACCATATCAGTGTAATGTTTGTAATAAGTATTTTGCTCAGAAACCTGCTTTGACTACACATATAAGGACTCACACGGGCGAGAAACCATATCAGTGTAATGCTTGTAATAAGGATTTTGCACGTAACACACAGTTGATTTCACATTTAAGGACTCACACGGGCGAGAAACCATATCAGTGTAATGTTTGTAATAAGGATTTTGCACGAAACAAACAGTTGATTTTACATTTAAGGACGCACACGGGCGAGAAACCATATAAGTGTAATGTTTGTAATAAGTCTTTCTCAGATAAAAGTTATTTGCCTGCACATATTAGGACTCACACGGGCGAGAAACCATATCATTGTAATGTTTGTAATAAGTATTTTATACAGAAATCTACTTTGGCTACACATATAAGGACTCACACAGGCGAGAAACCATATCAGTGTAATGTTTGTAATAAGGATTTTGCACGTAACACACAGTTGATTTCACATTTAAGGACTCACATGGGCGAGAAACCATATCAGTGTAATGTTTGTAATAAGTCTTTCTCAGATAAAAGTTATTTGCCTGCACATATTAGGACTCACACGGGCGAGAAACCATATCAGTGTAATGTTTGTAATAAGCATTTTATACGGAAATCTGCTTTGGCTACACATATAAGGACTCACACAGGCGAGAAACCATATCAGTGTAATGTTTGTAATAAGGATTTTGCACGAAACGCACGTTTGATTTTACATTTAAGGACTCACACAGGCGAGAAACCATATCAGTGTAATGTTTGTAATAAGTGTTTTGCACAGAAATCTGTTTTGACTACACATATAAGGACTCACACGGGCGAGAAACCATATCAGTGTAATGTTTGTAATAAGTCTTTCTCAGATAAAAGTCATTTGCCTAGACATATTAGGACTCACACGAGCGAGAAACCATATCAGTGTAATGTTTGTAATAAGTATTTTATACAGAAATCTGCTTTGGCTACACATATAAGGACTCACACAGGCGAGAAACCATATCAGTGTAATGTTTGTAATAAGGATTTTGCACGAAACGCACATTTGATTTTACATTTAAGGACTCACTCAGGCCAGAAACCATATCAGTGTAATGTTTGTAATAAGGATTTTTCACAGAAATCTTCTTTGACTTCACATATAAGGACTCACACAGGCAAGAAACCATATCAGTGTAATGTTTGTAATAAGGATTTTGCACGAAAAAAACATTTGATTTTACATTTAAGGACGCACACGGGCGAGAAACCATATCAGTGTAATGTTTGTAATAAGTCTTTCTCAAATAAAAGTTATTTTCGTGTACATATTGGGACTCACACGGGCGAGAAACCATATCTGTGTAATGTTTGTAATAAGTCTTTTTCAGGTAACAGGTCTTTGCGTAAACATAATATTAGGTTTCACACGGGCGAGAAACCATATCACAGAACTTAATCATTGCTACCTATACCTAACATTAGAAGTACTTATATATAAAAAAAATTGATGACTGGCAGGTTGCAGCTCACTCTGGCGCAACTACACTGTGAAATAGATATTTTAAATCCTTGCCGAATGTTAGCTTAACCCTAACAAAACTTCCTCAACTAGTGAACTATACGTCCTTCCGATCTAAACACCTTATTAATAAATGTGACGGGGTAGTTGTATACACTAAAAATAAACTCGCAGCAAAATATAAAGAATTAAAACTTATTAATGCAACCGGAATTGAGCTGCAAATCTCAAATTACAAAATATTAGGGATTTACCGTTCCACTACATCCCTCAATAATTACCTTAACAATACCTACCACTTGTAAAAATGTTATGATTTTAGGTGATAATATCATTAATTTGATTATTTCCCCAACTGAAATAAACACGAAAGAACAAATAGATTAGATTCCAAATCAAATAATCGTTAATATTTTTTATAAAATAATAATTTATTATTGATATTTTATTGCTTATTTTACACTTGAACTAATAAAGGGCCGAACCAATTTTGATTACTTTGTTGTTAAATTCATCTTTATTGCTCGAGTGTCGAGCAAGTAAGTATAAAAAAATAAAAATAGCGGATTTGTTGTGCCAGCCAAGTTGATGTACTATCAACAAAACCGATGCAGTACCATTTTCAAAAATATTTGCTTGCACATTATGACCATAATTCGTCCCGCCCTTTGTTTAACATTGACCAATGACAACAAATTGTTTATTTAAAAGAAAGAATATGTTGGCATGACTGTGGTGGCCATACCCCGTTCCGTCTTATGTTTTCATTGATTAACGACAAACAAAACATCCTTTTTTAACATCTTGACTGATTTCACAATTTTATGATTTTTGAGTACGCCGGTAAGATCAAGTTTAAGCAAGCCGGTACCATAGATTTTACAAATGCAAATGAAAATAGCCCTTAAGGTGGTATACGGCGGATTTTGTTGATAGTACCTAATTAACGATTAAAAGTTAATTACGGCTCTACTCACTTCAATTTCGCAAGATACTTAATAATAACAACCATATCAGCTCCCATAATGCAATGACTGGATAGCAGCATTTACCAATTGAAAAAGACAGTGTCGAAAAAAAATTTCCACGAGCAGGATTCGAACCCGCACTCTTCTGGCAATATAATATTGTAAGAATGTGGTGATTTGAGATTATGATATTTTGCGAATATGGTGTTTTGATGATATGATATTTCGCGAACATCATGTTTTGCTTTTATGCTATGCAGCGACGGAGGGATAGCAACATTTACTTTAAATAATAATAATTAAAAATGTAACATAAAAAAGTAAAGTTTGCCGACCTCCGTGGTCGAGTGGTTAGCGCGCCGGGTCTGGCGCCGCGCCATCTCTGAGGTCCCGGGTTCAATTCTGGGTCGGGTCGATTTAGAGAAAACTGTTTTTCTGAATTGATTTCGGGTCTGGGAGTTTTTCTATGTTTATGTATATTTATCCGATAACTAGTTTAACCATATTTACGAGTTTCAATAGAAGATAATGGGCTTGATAATAGGTGTGAGTGTAAAAAACAAGAAAAAAACAAGTAATCACTTAAGTAAATAAAAATAATCAATACACCTGATTGCTTAGAAAATAAATAAAAAACAAGCCCACAAATCTTGAATATAAACACTAAAATATAGGTAAATATAGAACCTCCTCTTTTTCTGTTGGTTTAAATTAAATCATAACAGTTCTACATGTCCGTGACCCCAGCGGGATAACCCTTTCAGATCGGCTTTAAATTACTTACCGATTTAGTTGATAATAATTATGTTTAACGTTGTTAGCAAATGCAAAAATTTGTTGATCAATAGTTATAGAGATATCCCATGTTAAAGGGAATCCCGCTGGGGTCACGCTCGTCAAAATTATTTAACCTAAAACGAGCAGGAACGAGACACGCTACTGATATAGTTATTGTGCTAAGATTTTGTTGATTCAATTACGAATCCATCAGTGAAAATTCCAGGATTTTACTTTCTGTAGTTACCGAGTTATTAAATTCCTAATTTTCGTCTAAATTCCTTCGAAAAGTAAGTTCTAGTTAAGGTATTATATTTAGAGATGATTTTGTTGACTCAGAGAAAATTTGTAAGGCAAAAACGAGAACTCTAGCTACAGTACATCCTGAGATATAACGCTAATTATGGTTATCCCGCTGGGGTCACGGTGTTGATACCTGAACATGGTTTTTCCACAGGAACGGAGCAAGTAGCGAGTTAAAGACTGTAGCCAAGATTTTGTTGATGTAAAAATCTAACTAGTTGCTACTTTTCAGTTTCCTATGTACAGTATTTTAGAAGAAATTAAAGTTTATAACTTTTTCATACTAAAAGTACGCGTTACGTATTATGCCGACCAATTTAAGTTGATTTGTTTAAGGGCCGATTCCGCTAAATTGTGTTTGGAAATTATATTCAAATATTGGTACCTTATACACCATAATGTAATACACCTAATATCACCATATACCAAATGTAATGTATGAATAACTATTCATATCAATATACTAATGTAGATAGACAGGTTTACCCTTTTATGATTTTCTATCTAATCTAAGGCATGTTGAAATAAAATGATCAAACTTTTTTAGCAAAGTATTTATTTTAATTGTAATAATAGAAGCAAAAAAACACAGTTTACAATCATAGGTACTTATTACTTTTTACATAGATCGGTTCACGTCGTATTAACGTCACACGTGTACAAAATAAAAAAGATAGTCTCGTTCGTCGACAGTCTCTTCATCATAATAATATTATCTATCACAGAAGCAGTTCGTCATAGATTTATAAAGGGGAGTATAGACTAAAGCATTTGCTCGAGCATTACGGTGTAATGTAACGTTCTTACGAATGGTACAATACAGGCAAATGCCCAGTTTCCATGTAACATTTCCAAGTAGTGTTACGTTCTTGCGAATGCTCGTTCTGTGTTCGCCGGCACACGATCAGTTCGCCAACAGGTATCGGTATTGTAACTTAATAAATATAATACTACTAACGCCATCTAGCGACAGATGCGCTCACTACTTTGTTGTACAATTAATGTCAATTGGCAACGCCGCCATTTTTCTGATCTGCCTAAAACTCTCTCCACCGTGCTCGCGTCAAAGACACATTCATTTTGTTAAACAGTAATAATTAATAAAGAATAAATACTTATAAGCTATTAAACCGGGAGTATCATTTCTACAGGTTATGGGCCGATCCCATGATAAATTTTCGTTTTCCAAGTTTTTTTAGTTTACCGAAAAGTACCGCGTGTCAATTAACCCGTGGCGCGCCAGCCACCCTAAAGTATTAAATGCTTTACGTGTCAGTCATTTTGCGATACATCACTTTTTTATTGTTTGATTAGGAAAAAATATTTATTGCGTAATAGCTATACGAGATTTTCGCGTTAATGAGGTGTCATTCTTTTCTGTATGAGTTTTTGTACGTAGTTAACTACTTAGAATGAACAATAAAGACTTACTTGTAGTGGCACTGGAACGGTTTTCTTTTGTTTTCAATATTTCATAAAGGTAACCTTTGGTTTTACTGTTTGTTATAATAATTAACAAATGACACACAACACAATTGACATAATAACTTTTTAGTTAACATTATTATCAGTGGTCGGAGTAGGTATATTGAATTAAGGTCACTGACATCAAACGTATATGTTAATATGGATACTCCTCCGAGTTTCCGGATTATTATGATAAAAATACCGAAACATCGAAATTATTACATGAAACTAGTTAAAAATGTATCAATACTCTCAACGCTATGCTGCTAGTGGCGCTGGTCTCCATCTCTAATGTTGGCCGTATCCATTGTCTCAATCTCGCAAAAGAAAAGAAATCACGTCTTAAATTATTATTAGTGATTTTTTTTTGTTAATCTTTAAATATCTTGGAAACGGTGCGTCCTACGCTAAAATGGACGAAATTTTGTCCCCCCTTTATAAAACCCCCGTCTAACGCTAACCAACCATCACGATGGTACAATTATTAATAATTGTCGCTTTTTAATAATTATTTAGGGTAAGTAACGATTAACTAGTTTAGGAAATGTAGTTTATAGATTTGTTGGGCTTATTTCCCCTTTGGAACTCATTGACTCACTTGGCCGCACATTTGGTCGTTGATTGTAGAGGTTAAGTCACTCTCACACAGGCCGGTCAACGGATAGGTGACCAAAGCTTTATTGTTTCGACCTGTTGGCTAATGTTGAGCCGGCTCTTTGGCCTAAATAAAAGTGTAAGGCCTAAGTAAAAAATCAAAATGTAGAACTTGTAACCGATGAGGATTAAAAATAATTATTTTTAATAAAACTGTAATAATGATTATTTGTATTAACAATAAACAATTTTGTTTGCTTACATATGGTTTTTTATTTTATTACTCTATTTACCAAATTTTTGGAAACTCCGGTACATTCCGGAAGAAATGCATGTCCATGTTATGATATCATGACGCAAGTATCTAAAATCAATATACCTACTCCGACCACTGATTATTATGCACCGGTCACATGAATCATAAACACTTTGGCACTAAACTTCACTCACAAAACAATTTTTAACTTAGGAACCAAAATAAATAACCGCCGCCATAACGTGGCCGGCCCGCGTAAATAGTGACCTAAAAGTATATTATGTCTAACTGTAAATAAAAAAAGGTTACTGATGAAATAATCTACAAATTGATTAATGTTTATAATAACTTTTATCAAAAAAATCAAAATATAAAGAAAATTACAGCACTTTATATCACACAAGCTGTGGTTGTTAGCAAAATCAAAATATCAAAATTATACTTCTAGGTCTTCGTTTAATCTAAATTGCCACTATATCACACAACTATTGCATTGTACAAAAACTGTATTAAGTTTCCAGTAAATATAGATAAGAATCATACGAAAACTTATATTTAACGTTGAGAAAACATCATGTAAACAAATCACAACAACACAACTTTGTAACTAATATGGCTGACGTCCGTTCATAACTTCAGAGACTCTTTTTAATTTTTTTTTCGATAATGTTTTGTTCGGTTCGAATCCTACTAACTATGTTAATTTCTTCTATACGGACCATAGAAAATTCACAGACAGCTAAAACTTGTATACTACGACTCGGACCGGCTAAAATAAAACAACCAATCTGAGCCAAGTCTGTTGTACACCGGTAAGTACAAGAAACACGCATGCCTCTCAACTATTTTGTACACCGGTAAGTACATATGACGCTCGAGGGGTTAATAAGGTTAGGTCGCCGGCTAGGATTTTTCTTTTCAGCATTTCAGTTTTAACAATCAGTTTCCGAAGCAATGTCGATCAACACCGTGCATATAAATAAACTGACCGGAAGAGACAATTACAACAACTGGAAATTTGCTATGCAGTCCTACTTAGAGCACGAGGAGTTATGGGCATGCGTGGACCCCGCCAGCAAGGTACCCTTTGATCCCTCAAAAGATGTGAAAGCCAAGAGTAAGATAATTCTCCTTATTGATTGTAGTAATTACCACCATATACAAGATGCACAAAATGCACGTGAAGTATGGACCAAGCTTCAGTCTGTGTTTGAAGACTCCGGGTTAAATAGAAGAGTGGCTTTATTACGAGATCTCATTAATACAAGTTTAGTTAATTGTACCGATATTGAGGACTACGTAAATAAGATAACTACAACTTCACATAAGCTAAGAAATATTGGTTTTAAAGTAGATGATGAATGGCTGGGTACTTTAATGTTAGCAGGTTTGCCAGAACAGTACAAACCGATGATTATGGGTCTAGAAAGCTCAGGTGTCAAGATAAATTCAGATTCTATTAAAACAAAGCTGTTACAAGAGGTCATAAAAGAATCCGAATCTACTGCATTGTACACAAAGCATAATACCTTCAAAAAAAAATATCAACCCACAAAGTAATCAGAATAAACCTCGTGGTCCCCGTTGTTATAACTGTACAAGAATTGTTATGCCAATAAAAATGATAACAAAAATTATGCAGCCGTTTTTTCAGCCAATACAACAATGAATGACTTTGATTGGTATGTAGATTCAGGTGCATCCATGCACATGACAAACAGAGCTGACTGGTTATATAACATCAAGATGCCTCCGATACACAGTATAAAGGTTGCTAATATTTCTTCTGTTACAGTTCACAAGATGGGAAGTCTAGATCTCAGTCTCCGCTATAATGGTAAAGCGAACAAAGTCCAGGTGAGAGACGTTTTATTTATACCTGATCTCAGTACTAACTTGCTATCAGTTAGTCAATTAGTGAAAAATGGATGTCAAGTAAATTTTCACAATACTGGTTGCAATATTTACAATAAACAGAAACATATAATAGCAACGGCTAGACTTGTCAATAACATGTATAAATTAAATACTGTTGGAGGGGATGCTTATGTAACTGCCACAGAGAGCACTAAAACTTTAGATATTTGGCACCGTAGAATGGGACACTTGAATTATGTTGATGTAAAGAAGCTAGAAACTTGTACTGAAGGAGTAAAGATAACTAAATGTGATAATAGTAGAACATGTGTTCCTTGTATACAAGGCAAGCAAACTAGATTACCATTTAAAAATATAGGCTCAAGGTGTCCATGTCTACAGCTTCCTCATTCGACATAGAGAAATTCTAAGCATGCCATATTTTTGTGCATATTATGTGCAATCAACCGTTTCAGTCCTAATTTTTGTGCCACCACAACTTCGTTACTATGAGTTGTTTTATGTGTGTAAGCTGGAGACACGTGTCATCAGCTCGCACACGCCCGTTAAGACAAACCAGTGAGGTTAGGGTTTTGGACTATAGCTAGAAATTTTGTGCATAATTTGTGCACTAGGAACAAAAAAAACTAACCATCACACTCAAATACTGTTGAAACTACGATCATAAAACTGTGTGCGAGCTGGAGACACGGGTCTCCAGCTCGCACAGCTGTATCTTCGTAATTGTTCAAGCTACGGTTATGAATTATACCTCAAAATTTTGTGCAGAATTTGTGCATAAGGCACAAAAATTTTCAAAACTTTAACTCAAAAGGTTTTTGAGCTACGAACCGATAAGTATGTGTAAGCTGGTGACACGTAACACGGGCTAACACATGGTGAATTATTGTAACTGTATAAGATAGCGCTTCGTTTTAAAGATCAAATAATACGTTATAATTTGTGCACACACGAGGCAAAATTTCAAATCTCTGGGCCTCTTACTTTATAAATTATAAGCCAAAAACTATTTTCCCGCCAAAAAATTCAAAATAATGGCTCGGAAGCGGCTAAACGCGCGCCGACCGCGCCGTTGCCGTTCCGTGCGCTACACTATTGCAATCGAGTTTGAACTTGAGAGCTAGCTTAATTTAGTGTCATTTTAATTTGCGCTCTCGATCGTTTCGTTTCTATACCGAGAATTTTAGACTAGGAGACTGCTGATATAGGAAATTGGTTAATTTAAAATAAAAGCAGTCTATTTTATTTATGAATGTTCATAAAATATCGCTATGCTTAGTTTTAAGTATTTACAATAACCTCATTAATATGATAAGTAGTGATAAAATTAGTCTGCCTGTATGTTTTTATTACCACGTTTTTATTAGGTAGCTTTCTCGTTTATTTGTTTATTTATTTGTCGACAAATGCAAACGATTTTATACTAGCTTCCCGATGAGCTAGTCTTGCAACTTTGAACATAGGTCAGAACAGGATGACAATGCAATATTATGGTGTCATTGAGCTGATCTGATGATTCAGCCGGAAGAAGGCCACAGGATCTCTGTAAGAAAACCATGAAACCCCATTCAGGCTCATTTGATTAGTTTTGATGAGCACTCTGACGGGAGACGACTAGACGAGGTCCATGGTCTGATGATGAACCCGAAGGAAGGCCACAGGAACTCAGTATTGAAACCATGCAACCCCATCAAGTTTGGGCTCGTTTAATTCATCTTGACGAATACTCTGTTAGAAAGAAGGGTCCAGGGTCTGATGATGGAGCCAGAAGAAGGTCACAGGAACTCGGTATTGAAACCATGCAAACCCATCGAGTTTGGGCTCGTTTGAATCGTCTTGACGAGTACTCTGTTGGGAAATAGTGTTTAGGGTTTGATGATGAAGCCGGAAAAAGCCCACAGGAACTCTATAATAAAACCATGCTACCCCAACGAGTTCGGGGTCGTTTGAATCGCCTTGACGAGTACTTTATCGAGAAATAGTGTTTAGGGTCTGATGATGGAGCCAGAAAAAGGACACAGGAACTTTATAATAATACCACACAACCCCATCGAGTTTGCGCTCGTTTGATTCGTCTTGACAACTACTCCCATAGGAGATGAAGAATTTTTAGTTATGGCACGTTAACTAAAAAACAGTTACTACGCTACGATAACTAAACCATCAACCATTCTGACAAGGGGTCGGTCAGCCATCAACACATAGAAGAATTGGTAACTTGCAAACTTTTTAACTTGTAAATAGAAAAAGTAAGAATTACTTACTACTGGTAAAATAAAAATTTGAAATAGCTTTATTAAAAATAATAAAAGTATCTTTTTTTTCGTTATCTGTGGATTGGGTTTGAAATAGGTACATATAAAATTTAACATCTACCTGCTTACTAGCATTTGAAAATAACTTTATTGTATATACTTGCAGGTCGACAGGAAGAGGAGCTCCGCCTCGTCCGTGTGCGTGTGTCGGCACCGTGAACTGGCCATATGTTCGAAGCCGGTGGTTGACTCCTAACATCAGGTTGTACGAAGGAGCATGGCGATTTGGAAACATCTCACGGTAGAGATTGATGGCCCTCCGAACACTATTTGTTATTGCACATCCCAATATTCTTCGTTAGTGTACTGATGAGGCATTTTTACGTCGTTCGAACGCGGAAGTGCAAAGCAACGGCGGCGACTCGCACAGCGCAGCGCAGCGCAGACGCAGATCACGCAGACTGCCCGCCCGACTGCCCGCCCGCGCCGGGGCACGCGCCGGGGCACGCGCCGCGGGGCGGGGGTGGTCTCGCGGGGGTGCGTGCGGGGTGTGCAAAGCAAAGTGACCTTTCGGCATGATCTATCGGCGCCGCGCTCGGCCGAGGCGCCGTCAGTAGGCACATAATGATCTTTTACCGCGCTTAGTGTATACGCTAACTTATTTAATAGGATAATTATGCAAAAAATTAAGGTTATGTTTTTTTTAATGAATGGGATCGGGAATCGAATACCTAATGTCCTCCCATAATATGTCCCTCGTTTCAACTAACACGCTGTATATATGAGATTTGTGTGTATGTAAAACAATCACTTCAGTCATTTAAGAAAGCATGTGATATTTACCCACGAAATAAAAGAAATCCAAACAGATTGGTAATTGATCAAAGTAAAAGATTAAGACAGTATGACAAGAGTTTTTTGGTTATGTGCATTGAAATATATAATAAAGTACCTAATGATATGAAACAATGTAATATAAAATTATTTAAGACAAAGTTGTATAAATGGTTAATTGAACATGAATTTTATAATCTCAAGGAATTTTTTGACATATAATTAAAATTAGTTGTTATTTATTTAATTTAATTTTTATTTTGATTTAATTATTATTATTATTATTTTTTGAATTATTAATTTATTTTATTGTTTTTAGTAATTAATATTACTTATTTATCATTTTAAATAAAATGTTTAAATTTGATTATTACACATAATAAAAGGTAATTGTCAATTATTATATTTGCATGCCAGTTGTAATTTGGTGAAACACGACTGTACTTTTATTGTATAATTATTATCTTAAATACCGTGTTTGATGCAAATAAAGAATTATGAATTATGAATGATGTTCCCGAAACCCCTTGAGCCCTCAGTAAAGATGTGGGACTTTACTGAGGTCTCACACGGACTTCTTGAGAGAATTTGAAAAGTGATGTTGCAATGTTTTGTTACATTTGCCAACACTCATGCACGTTCACAAACACTTAACGGTTAATAATCCACTATTATTTCACATTAATGTTCGAAAAAACCACGAATTTTAGAAAATAAAACAAAACTGCAGACATGACGCTTTTTCTTTCCCGCCAAGAAGTCCTTCACGGAACAATTAAAAAAAAAGAAAAAGAAAAGAAAAAAAAATCTAATGTCAAATTTTCAACGCACAGCGCACGCAGAATAAAAGTTTGATTAGTTTGATTTATTGATATATTGTATTATTTGTGATGATACCTACATTTATTTTAGTATCCCAAATAAGTACCTACCTAGTCTGTGATTTATTTTGCATTTAGGTTGCATTACAGGGGTTACACTATGTCTGGGCAATATGTAACGGTTGTCAATGTTGTGCCCAGAGGCAGATCAAAATATGCATTAAAGGTAAGTACATATAACAACCCATAAAATCTCTATTGAGGCCACAACTATTAAAATTAATCGCCAACCTCCAATTGTAAACAATGTTATTCTACTGGTAGGTATTATTCAATGTTAAGAGTCAATCACAACAGCTAATTAAGTGTTGCAACGGTTTACTTTCAAATCAGTCAACTAAAACTTTTATTTCTTACCCATCAATATGTATTGTTACTGTCAATATGAGACTATTACTGTTATTATAAAATCATTTATTTCTCAATACAAACATGACTTAAATCTTAAAATTAATTACACTTACAATTTTATGTTTGTCTCTATTTGTGAGAGACTGGTGCTTATGGTAGGAGTTGGTTTCCAAGGAGATCCTGTGCTGGCAAAGCGCCAGAAACGACGTTTTTGTATGAGCGACGTTATTTTACATACTCTCTCCCCTTTCCCCATCTTTTTTTAGTCTCTCCTGATAAATTTCCTTATTTTTTTGTTTTGTAGTTGTTAACAAAAAAAAAATTCCTCAAAAAGTAAGTACATATCTCCGGTAGATGGGGGTTGCAGGGGGAATTTTATTCCTCCCCCCTCCCCCCACTTCAGCATACCTCTGTCGAGGGTACTTATATCTAATGATTACCTGATCCTGTTATCACAGGATAAGATAAGATAAATTTTTATTGCCATAAAATTGTGTAAATACATAGCAGGTGTCATGCATAAAATAATGGGAGCAAACAATTTACCCTAGTCGGGCATGCAATTTTTTTGTATGTAGGTACATGTTACATAGAAACAGCCACTATGCTGTTTTTGTACCAAAATATTCAGTCAAACTGTAGAATGCCTTATCTATAAGCCATCTTATTAATTTAATTTTAAAACAGCTTTGATCTGTGGGCAGATGATTGAATATTTGGATTCCTGTTACATAGGCACTCTTGTGATACAGGGCATTATTAATATTTGGTAGAGCCAAGTCATATGCATATCTCTTCCGCAAATTAAAATTATTTGTGCTTTTATGTTTAAAATACTGAATATTGCTTTTTATATACAGTCGTGGTCAACTAATTAGGGACAATCTCTAGTTAAGCCAAATTGTGAATTTATTTTTTATTTTCCAACGAGTCTTAACAATATTCCATATCTTTTACACGTAAGTATAATTAGTCATTGATGTGCCCGATTATACAAACAATAACAACTTCTTAAACATTAAACCTCTTTACAGTATAGCTGATAGATTATCAGTGTGCTATTTGTTCAAAGAATGCTGGCCGGCCATTTAATTAGGGACACTGAGATATTGCGTTCTATTTTCAAAATTTGAATCTCAATACTTTTTTATTTCTTCTTTTATTGTTTTGTGGTAGTTTTGGCGGCAATCCAGATTTTTAATTTTAAGTTTTGAGAATTATTTTGAAGAAATATGGGCAAAAATAAAAGTTGCGATCCAACACTACGAACAATTATCATGAAGTTTGTCGAGCGTGGTTAGTCATACCGAGGGATAGCAGAACATTTACATTGTTCAAAAACTATGGTATGCAATGCAGTGCAACATTTCAGGCGCAATAACACAGCTTTAAATGTGCCCAGGACAAAAAGATCGAGAAAAACAACTCCGCAAGAAGATAGAATGATAACCAGGTTAGCTAAGAAAGATCCGTTTCTAGGCTCTATTTTAATTAAACACGAAGTGTTTGGGGCAGACGAAAAAGCCGGTGTATCAGCGAGGAACGTTCGACGACGTCTGGTAGAAGCAGGGTTGTTCGGAAGAGTGGCTCGCAAAGTACCGTTGTTGAAGAAAGAACATAGAAATGCTCGTTTGGCGTTTGCACGTAAATATGGACATTGGACCTACGCCCAATGGCAACATGTATTATTCTCTGACGAGACCAAGATTAATTTAATTTCTTCAGATGGAAGGCAATACGTACGTACGGCGTCCTGTAAAAGCGGAAATGAATCCAAGATTCACAAAAAAGCAGGTGAAACATGGCGGTGGAAACATTAAAATTTGGGGTTCATTTTCTGGACGTGGAGTGGGACCTGTGAGAAAAGTTCAGGGTAACTTAGACCAACATCAATACAAAACAATATTGGAGGAAACTATGCTTCCCTATGCTGAGGAGCATCTCCCTATTATATGGACGTTTCAGCATGATAACGACCCGAAACATACCGCCCGTTCAGTCAAGTCGTTTCTTACCAGTCAGTCAGTATCGGTGCTAGATTGGCCAGCAAATAGCCCGGACCTCAACCCAATTGAGCACCTTTGGCACGAAATCAAGAAAAAAGTTTCAACTTATCGTACCACAACTTTAGATCAACTTAATCAAGCTTTTTGTGAGGCATGGGCAAACATTCCTATCGAAACATGTCAGAAACTGATAATGTCTATGCCACATCGGTGTCAAGCGGTAATTACTAACAAAGGTTTTGCTACTGGGTACTGATTTAACACGTAATAAAATGGAGCTTTTAAAAGTCTCTATTCATCATTATACTTTACTGTCCTTAATTAAATGTCCAGCTACATAATTATACCTTAAAATTTAATACATGTTCAACCTTTGATATTAAATACTTTTTTCTATTTAATTATTCTCTTATTTACAGCCATTTATAGTATAGTAATCGGACCAAATTATGCAAATAATAGGTGCTGAAAAATCAATAGGGTTTTATATTTATATGTACATAACCGGTTATTGCTCTTCACTATCTTGAATGTCCCTAATTAGTTGACCACGACTGTATATATGTATACATACTGTAAATAGTTCTCAAGCATTTCTTTTGTAGTATAAAGGTAGATTTTACATTAACAGAGTTTCCCCAGAAAATAATTCCGTAAGTAAGAAGAGGATAAACTTGGCCAAAGTAGGCGGCTCTGGCTACTTCTACAGATGATGTTTCCGCAAGTATAGATAGGGCATAGCAGTAGCTCGATATTTTATTATTAATTTTAGTTATGTGCAACTTTCAATTTAGATGTGAGTCAATATTTACACCTAAGAAATTTATATCATCAACAATTTCAATGATTGACTTGCATTCAGTCGTGATATTGGTAGTTTAATTTGATTTGTTTTATAGTTTCTAAATTGTATTACTTTCGTTTTGGAAAGATTTACTGTCAGATTTAATGATTTTAGAAAACTTAATTTAATGTTATCATTTTGATTATTGGGTATGAAAATTGTAGCATCATCAGCAAACATAACACATAAGTGGTTTGTGATATTCGGGAGTTTGTTCACATATACTAAAAAAAGAAGAGGGCCAAGAATACTTCCCTGTGGTAGAACTAGAAGCATCTCTCTAGGGTCAGATTTTACTTCTTTAAATGTTTTAGTTGTATTATCAAAAGTATCTATTACTGTGTATTGGTCTCTATTTTTAAGGTAGCTTTCCAGTAGTTTTAGTGTTATTCCCCGAATACCTAATTTATCAAGCTGATATACAAGGGTTTCATGGATTACGCAATCAAATGCCTTAGACATGTCTAGAAACAATCCAATACATGATTTCTTTTTATTAAAAGCTTCCCATATATCTTTTAATGTTATAAACATTGCTAAAGTAGTCGATTTTTGTTTCTGAAAACCGAATTGATTTGTATTTATTAAATTATTTTTATTGAAAAAGTCTAAAAGTCTGTTATAAATAGTTTTTTCAAAGATCTTTGAAAAACTAGATAGTAGTGCTATAGGCCTGTAGTCCGTTACGTTACATTTGCTTCCTTTCTTTAACAATGGTTTTACCTTAGCTCTTTTTAATTCATCGGGAAATACACCCGTTTCAATCATTAGATTTAAAATATATAGAAGAGGTTTACTGATGTATTCTAGAGAACGTTTTATAACTTGCATTGGAATACTGTCATAACCGCAGCTTTTTTATTTTTAAAACTCATGACAATCTTCCTTAATTCAGTTTCATCAACAGGGGCAAGAAACATACTATTTGAGATTACAGTAGAAGTCCGGTAGTTATTATTCAAAAGAGGGGACAAATTTGCGGTAGTGAAATGGCTATTGAAAATCTCAGCTATATCCTTTACGTTACTCACTGTACGGTCACCTATAGTGATCTTATTTATAGTGGTTTTAAAATTGTTTACTGGAGTAGTTTGATTTTTTATTAAATTCCATGTTGCTTTATTTTTATTTGTACTTTTATTTATTAATGAAATATTAGATATTCGTTTAGCTTTACGCGTTACTGACTTTAAGATTTTACAATATTTTCTATAATATGGGATAAGATATGCTTTATTTTTATTTATAATTTGATGATGTAAACTTCTTTTTATCACCAATTATAGAAAGAAGTCTTGTGTATTGAAGTATTTATTAGGTTCTAATTTTATGAATGAATGTAGTCAGTTGTTTTTTCCATGAAATATTAATAATAAAACGATTCTAAAGGGCTACCGGCTCGAGACAATTAAATTCCTTCATAGGTCAAAAGCCCTAGGATTGAGTAAGAGCATATGTGGAGGTAGTAAAATGCAGGCAAAACATGAAAAAATCCGAGTGACATTTGCACAAAAAAATGTCATTATAATAGTTTGTAAATTTTTTTTAGATTTCACTTTTAACGAGTGCCTGTAAAGTGCTTAACTGTAATAAAGTGTTTATATTGGATAAACAAATTTATTCTCTCCCACAGCAAGTGGTGGTCAGCGATGACGATGAGGACACCGTCTGCTGCAAGATCTGCGCAAAGAGCTTCGTCAGCTTGCTGGCTTTGCGCAACCACTCTCTGATGGAGCATTTCAATGCCTACAGCACAGGTGACCCTACCTTGTGGATGGAACCTTCACAAATAAAAGTAAGTATTGATCGTAATTAGAGTTGCCTCACCCAAAAATAGAACAAAGATAGAAAGAAAGAAAATGACACACCTTTATTAACAAACACATCTACAATACATTATGATAATACAAAGAGATGTTGAAAAAAGTCCCCAAGTTCACACTCTTCACAGTCACACTATATATACAGATTTCAGCAAGGCCTTTGGATAGTGTTGATCACAGTATTCTGCTGTCAAAGTTGTCACATTATGGCCTAGCTTGGTGATGGACTAGTGAAGTGGTTTTCTTCGTACTTGTCGGACCATACGGCTGGTGTGCTTGTGGAAGGTAACGCATCTGATCCACTACCAGTTCTTTCTGGCGTTCCGCATGGTTCTCATCTTCATAGACAACGTAGTATCAGTCCTAAAATATTCTAATTCTTACGTTTTCGCTGACGATTTGAAGTATGTAAAGAGAGCAATACTCCAAATGATGTAAAACTTCTTGCAAAATTTCATTTGTTTCCGTTTCATTTTATTGAATTAACAATATTTCTGTATTCTTACTTCTTTATTTGGCAAACATTTACACCTCTCTTAGGGTGTGTAATGTATGATATAACAACAATGTCATAACGTTTACAACATAATATATATGTTAAAATAATTTTGTTTGATATAATAATCACAAAGTATAATCAACGAAAGATCTAATTTTAAAAGTTATAATTTTAGAATGTATAACAAACTATTCATATAAAATCGTTAACCATAAAAATTAAAAATTATATTATTCTAAACATATAATACTCATTTAATCGAATATTCGGTTTGTATAATTAATAACCTTTAATATAGCAATCAATTTGTAACATTCTTAAAAACTAACAATCAATTACTTAATATAATAATGTTTTAAATTGAACACAAAAAATAATCCTTTCAAATACCTACATTTCTGTAGGTATGATATTAGATGATCAAAGTACTGGCCCAAATTATCTTTACAATTATATGCCATTTTGATGGCAGTTTGTCTATCCCATTACTGTAGAAGTCTGCCGGACGGAAAGCGTTTTGTACTGCCTCTAGGGTGTTGAATATTTTCCCACTTAAAAATTGTCTAAATTTTGAAAAAAGTAGAAATCTGTTGGGGCAAAGTCCAGTGAGTAGGTACGGTGGGAGAGCTTCCAGCTGTAACTCTTGTAGCTTTGCGATGGTCTGTCGTGAAGTGTGAGCTCGCGCGTTGTCGTGGAGAAGTAATGGGGAAGGTCACTTGCTACCAGTCTTGGTTGTTGAATTGCGAGCTTCTCCATCATTGTTTGCAATTCTTGGCAATAGACATCTGCCGTCACTGTTGTGCCATTCGGATTTGCCATCGTGATGTACAAGTCCGGCACTGGTACACCAGACAGTCACCATCATCTTTCTATGAGTATTCTTTTAGTGCACTGATTAGGTGCTGTACCCGTGTCCTGTCCACGCACTGAGACGAACGCTTACGGTTGTCGTATAGGATCCACTGCAGGTAATAATTCGATTTAGAATTCCATCGTTTCTATGCCGATTCAGTTTCGCTGTTGGTCGCTTAGTTCGTGTGGCACCCACTTGTCTATCTTTTTTATCTTTCCGATTTGCCGTAAGTGCTTCAATGTTGTTGTGACACTAACTCCAAATCCCGCAGCAAGCTCAGCCGTAGATTGAGTTGGGTCCGCTTCCACTATCGCCTTCAATTCGTCGTTGTCGACAATTAACCGGCCGACCGCGAAGCTCGTCCATCAACTCAAAATTTCCTGATTTAAAACGATGGAACCAATAATAGACCGTGTTTATGCAAGCAGTGTTGGCCCGTACACGTCGTTAATGTTTCGTGTTGTTTGCGCAGCGGTATTTCCACGTAGGAACTCAAATTCGAAAATTGTACGAATTTTCAGTTTATCCATGGCGCCAAAAACTACACTCAAACTCAAAAAATCAAAAAACTATCTAAAAACAAATGACTGAATTTGAAATTAAATTAACAAGGCATTCGGATAAAATTTATTTGAATTTTGAATTGCGCGCCAATCCACTGACATTTAAATCTGAAAATCGGTTGTAGAATATCCAATTACATAGGTAAAGGGTTGCGTTCCGTGGCTTCATTCGAGTGCACTCGAGCGCACTCCGGCGCGCGCTCTACCCGTTCCGTGGCTTGGTGAAATTTTACTCTGACGGCTGTCAGAGCGTAGTTTCATCCGTTCTGTGGCTCAGAGCGCAACAACCAAACAACCATCAAATCGGATGGTTGTTTTTCACTCTGACAGCTATTTGACGTTTAGATCATTGTTAAAGTGTCAAATTTTGCAATTTATGTCAAAACGTCTCCAAAAATTCGGCCTGTTTGTTTGGTATTGTTTTACTTTTTAATAATTAGGTTTAAATATTGTATAAAAGTGGAAAAAATGTAGACAAAAGAAGAGTTTTCTCTCGTTTTGGACAGGAATACTTCAGAAGAGGTTATAAAAACAACTCGATTGTTCCGTGGCTCAGTTGAAACTCAAACGAGTTAAACTTTAACCAAACAACTACACCCAGAACGACGGAACGCACTCAAGAGCTATTATGATTGAAGCATGACACTGCTTGTTTTCATTGTGCAGTGAAGGAACTATAATTATGAAATGTGAATTGCCTAGCAAATGTAATATTTATTTATTTATTTAAACTTTTGTAATATTATACATATTAATGGCGTATTTTTAGCCTGAGGCATTCTCTACCAGCCAACCATAGGTTAGTGCGGAGATAACATGGTAGGTACAATTGTCTGCAATAACAAAGGTGACAACGGCACGTTTACATGTGCACGTGCAAGTCACAATGTTTTTATAGATTATAAGAAAAATTGATACTTACACAATTACATAAATAGAAAACATATACAAAATATACATATACAAACTTACACAAATACATCTGTTAATTCTAAATGTGTAATTAGAAGTTATTAGGGATTTTCGATAGTGAACATTGTCTAATTGAAAATGAAACAACAACTAGATGCGAGTGCCACTACCACGATAGTTTTTGTGCATATGCCAAAGCTGACAACCCTAGCGCGACCGCCGAGCGTAGGTATGAAAAGTGAAATACATACATGTGATTGACTTCTGTACCTTTCTGTTTTGTGGCCAGAAACTAACTGTCACTATGCTGTTGGATTAATGTGCAGTCTGTAGTCCGTTAGTCGCCTTTTAGATACCCAAGGCAAGAGAAAGGGTGGTAGTACGATTATTTTAATAAAGCTGCTAAGCGACACAGCTCGGCATGGTGAATTTCTTAATGTATAAAAAAATATAAATATTTGAACCACATTGTTCTTTTTTGTTCAGGCCGCGATTCCTGACGGCAGCTCGTCCGAAGAGATCGACGCGGAAGCCCTCTCCGACTCGTCGCAGGAGCTGAACGCGAAGCACAACCACAACGGGCTGGTCGAGGCCAGCATTGAGGTCAGTAGGGCACGATACATGCATACATAGGTTCCCGACTCTTATCCTCAAAGGGTAAGGCGGACACTCAGAAGCAGTCCTTTGCCATAGTCTACGGCACACCAAGCCTTTCACAGAAATTTCAAAAACGTCGAGTCTGGCATTATAGGTTTTTTTTTATAGCAGAAGGAGGCAAACGAGCAGGCGGGTCACCTGATGGAGAGCAATCACCGCCGCCCATGGATCAAAGCAAAACCAGAGGAGTCGCAGACAGTGGCGTGCCTAGGGCTTCAGATTGGGGCAAGCCACGAAACCTGAAGTTCCTAACCTTGCTACCTAGGTACAATGTTGGTGCCCATTTGTGACACTAGCCACTTATAAGTTTGTTAAGATGGTTACCGAGATGTCCCATAACCACCAACCAGCAATAAAGGGTTTAAATACATGAGTATTATAAAACCATTATTTAAAATTCTCTAAAAAACCCACTAATAATACTGAGAGTCTTCCACAGGGAAAAGGTATCGATGTTTATAAAAAAAGTTAAAACAAATACAGATTTAGCTTATTGGGATGATCCAAATGAATTAATAGAACGATTGAAATTACTGCTTGCGTCAAAAGCTGCTGGTAACACGGGTTTGGATGGTGAAATTGTTGCAATAATTGAAGAACTGTGTAAAGCGGGCATCATAAATATAGAATATAAACAAATAGCGCGGGGAAAATTAACCAGTATACTCAGTAAGCAAAGCATTGAGACTATTTATGTATATGTTTTATTATTTCATTTTATTTTTATTCTAAGTAGGTATGCTCGGTGAATCAAACTCAGATAGCGCGCGAGTTGATTGCAGTCGTGTGCGTAACGTGACGTAACCTGAGGTGGGGGGGAGCTGGGACCTCTCTTCCGCGCTGCGCATTCAACTCGTGCGCTATCTGTACGTACTTACAAATAACATTAATAAATGAATGTACATTATTCGTGAATACTATTATGAGTGCCCATAGTAAATCGTACCTACCGTATAAATGAACTATTAAAAATTCATGACGCCGGCGTCGTATCGTCATTTTCGTTTGTTCGGTACGTCTTCACCGCGACGAACTGAGCGAACTGACCGCTGGCGTCGAGAACGGGTCAGTTTTCCCGCGGTCGTCCAGTTTGCAGCTTTGATAGGTGATACAGTTAGGGTTTTGTTTGATTTTTGAGGTGTCTTGATATTCTTCTTCATCTACACTACTAGACTAGAATCAATATATTCTTCATAAGAAGAATACGACTTCTCGCTTTCGTTCGTCTTAATTTTTTTTTGTTATGGGATCATGATGCTTTACTTCTTGTAAACTCTTTTCATCATTTCTTCTATTTGCAAAAACGTTAAGAGGGTCAACGATAGGTTTAAATATTGGTTTCAGGGTTACATTTCTAGAATTTTTTGCATCCTTTATCAAGTCTACCTTCCTTTTAACAGCTGATGCTGATTTTACAATTTGTCCATTTAGATATCTTTCAATTGTAATAGATTTCCTTTCAGCTTTAAGTCACAAATGAAAGTGATTTTATGTCATAATTACAACTGCTCTTGTACATTAATCTATTTCTATAAACGTATCCAATGTCTTCCTATAACATCCTTTGTTTCGTTCACAATCCTTATTTATTACAAGATAATTGAATGGTTTTTTCTAAACAGTTGAGCACATTCCTCGAAATTGCGACCAAGTCATGTCCGACCCTACGTGTTCATCATAATACGTGTTTCAAATTTACGTTATCCTGTTTAAATAATATAATTCGGTTAGAATTATCCCTAATAAGTTGTTTTGGTACTTTTGTATAAGTTTGATTAATATAAAAACAATCGATATTCTTATGACGTCCCAATCCGTCCCATAGCAAAATAATCTCGGTTTTGGTTTTGGTTTTCACATGCAACATTATCAAATATAATAATTGAGTCAGACAAAGCTTCATGTGGACTCAAATTTTAGTGTTGTCATAATATTTATGATACTATGTACCTGCAATCATATTTAATACTTTTTCTAAAAATATGTAGATTAATGTTCTTTATTTTGTTAGCATTTTATTAACGCTTAACGGAAGGTGCGTGGTTCTATTCCCGCCTGATGTTGTCGTCTTTTAACAGTGATTAAAATTTTACTTAAAGGGATCCTGCACGAAATTGTGAAAATTTACGTATTTTTAAGTCACTTGTACTATGCGCTGAATTAGTTAAATACATTAAAAGAACTTACGTAAGTTAGCCTGATTATTGCACAAGGTCGTGGCCTTGTTGAAATTTGAAACAAATTGTTTAAACAATATCAAACAATACATAAATCAAATGACTCCTAAAAACATTTTTCTTCGACAACTTTCTTAATTTTACACAAGAAACAATAATTCTTACATGAAAATATTGTATTAATTTTCCGCAGGTCGCTCTACTCTTAAAAAAGTAAATTTTAATTTTAAACACAAGCGCGTGATGGTTTTGTACATTTCGCAGAATAAAAACATTGCTCTAATCAAATTACTTGGTCTGAAACTTCAAAGCAGAATTGTTCTAATTTTAAATATTAATATGATTGATTTTGCTTTGAAGTTCATAATGAACTTATGTCAGATTTTGCGATCGCGCGGTTCCGCGCGGTGCCCTCTTAAGTATATTTAAGCGTTAATAAAACGCTAAAATATATAATAAATATTAATGTATAAATGCAGCTTCATCTTAACCAAATGTTCAAATATTTGTAAAAATATTTCATTCGGATTTCAGAGATGAAAACTTCAAAGATGTGATGAAGCAATGTTGACTAAGAAACATAAGCATCTAGCACTGACAAATTTCGACGGGTGAAAACCAGACCTCGGTAGCCAAGTAGTTAAGGCAGCCGCCCGGAGTGCGGAAGGTGCGTGGTTCGGTTACCGCCTGACGTTGTCGTCTTTTTTTCAGTGTTTAATTTTAAAAATATGTATTTGGGCTGAAACAAAGATTTTGAATATACATAAAGGTTGCCTAACCGTGGACCATCTGTATGTAGTAATAAACTAATTAGGTACTAAGTTTGTCTTTCCACAATTCGAAGGGCCACAAACAATACAACGGATACTGTTTGGCAACTTGCAACTGGCAACTTATGCCATGACATTTTGGCTCATTTGATGATGGTGGGCAAATGCATTTTAATTTTAATGACTGCTTTTGTTTGACAAATTTCATAGCAGCTGTTTTACTATTGAACACAGTGTTTCGTGAGTTTCATTTTTTTTTTATTTATACACAAAACAGAGTCTCAACAAAAATTAAAAATAACAATAGCAGCATTTTCTAACATGCAAACAGCATGCATAATCGAAAACTTAGCACTACATAAAAAAAACGATAATAATAAACTACAGTATTAAAAAAACTAATAATAATAGTTCAGATAAAAAAAATACATATAAATTAATAATCAATTAAAAAAACGAATTCGCTAATACAATCAATATGTTAATAATAATAAAATAGAAATATAAATGAAATTGGCTAGAACAAAAATTATTATAATTCTTAAATTTGAATAAAAATCATTAAAACAATAAATTATAACAAACAATCAACATACACGTGAACATTGCTTTTTCTAAATGTTACTTTTTAAAAATGACTTCCAACTACCGATTGATAGTTGGCAGATGTCAGGTACTCCATCAGTCCGAGTCAGTAACGCGTTGTATTCCCGGCACATTCTAAATATGGGGTTATGGAAAGAAACATTATTGTTGCAAAAGGGAACCGAGAAAAGGCATTCTCGCCTGGGAGACCTATTAGGGACTCTGATGTAAATATCGGATGTAAGGGTTGTACTAATTGAGCCACTAAAAACTCTATGTAGATAGGTAAAGTCATGTACTTTTCGTCGGTTCTCAAGGGACTTTAAATTAAAAAAGCGTTGACGATCAGCGTAGGTTGTGAGCTCTCTCTTACGACCGAATCGCAACGTGAGTGTTCTGAGAAAACGCCTTTGGGTTGATTCCAGTAAGTCAATGTAAGCGTTGTACTGGGGTGACCAAACCACACAAGCGTACTAAGTTGGCTTAGGACTAATGACTTGTACAGCAAAAGCAAGCTGCTTGGGGACCTAAACTCTCTGGACGCACGACAAATGAATCCTACCAGTCTAGTAGACCTCTTGGATAGTGCTTCACAATGGCAATTGAAGCTCATTTTGTCATCGAATAGCACTCCCAAGTCACGCACAAACGACTTTCTTTCAAGTATGCTGTTGTTAATAGTGTAGTCGAAGACTATGGGACTCCTCTTGCGTGTAAAAGATATAACGCAGCACTTCCCAATGCTCAGGCACATGCCGTTGTCACCACACCAATCTTATAAGGCGTTAACATCCGTCTGCAACCTTACGCAGTCCCTTACGGAATCGATACGACAGAAAATTTTTAAGTCGTCCGCATATAGTAGAGACATATTTTTAAGCTTAGGAACAAGATCGTTTACGTACATAACAAATAATAGGGGACCCAGATGCGAACCCTGTGGCACGCCAGACACAATAGAGACTGGCTGGATAACCTTTTAGAGCTACCAATTGACTCCGATTGGAGATGTAGGATTTTAGCCAGCGAAGAAGACAGCCGTGTACACCCATAGAACTCAATTTACCAAGTAATATTCTGTGATTGACTCTATCAAACGCTTTTTGAAAGTCCGTATATATAGAGTCAACCTGACCATGATCATTAAATACTTTACAGATGTAGTTGGTGTATTCCAGTAAGTTGCTGACGGTCGACTTACCCGCTATAAAACCGTGCTGTTGCTGGTGGAGGTACGGTTTAACATGGTGAAAAAGATGCTCGTAAATTAGAGACTCCAGTACTTTTGCGAAGCAGGACAGAATACTTATCGGCCTATAATTAGTGCAGTCACTAGAGTCACCAGACTTATTAATGGGTACCACATGGGCCTCCTTCCAGACACCCGGAAATGTGCCAGTCTGCAAAGATTTATTAAAAATAATGCAAAGTGGCAAAGCAAGGGCAGACGCACAACGCTTAACGAAGTAGGGAGGTATGCCGTGCGGGCCAGCCCCCTTGTTCTCGGACAAAGCAAGCAGTTTCTTGACCACATCTTTCTCAGAAACATATACAGACGACAGACAATAGCTAGGATGCAACACCTCTTCTCTAGTGGAGCCGCCACCGATGTCAGGGGCGAAAACTGAAGAGAAGTAATCTGAAAAAGCTCAGCAGCTGCCTGGCCACCAGTAGCGATTCTATTACCAAATCTAACTGTGTCAGGGATAGTTGGGTTGGATTTCTTGCTCTTAAGAAAGGAGAAGAACATCTTGGTTGTTTCAGCAAGAGACTCCTCAACATTGGAAACATAAGAGTCGTAGCAAGCTTTAATCAGCTTCTTTGATCTAGAGCGTAACAGCTGAAACTCGTCGTAGTCTCTGGGATTGCCAAACTTTTTAAATCTTTTGTGTACTTTAGCTTTTTCGGAGATACACGCCCTCAGCGGCTCTGAGAACCAAACAGGGTAATTCGACCGTCCAATCCGCTTGAGCGGAGTGTTTCTCTCTATAATGTTGTTTAAAATATTATAATAGCAATGAACGTCGGAATCAACATCATCATGAACCAGAATATGTCTCCAATCTACGACATTAAGTTGCTCCATACATGTGGAAGTGTCACACTTGCGAAAGTTAGGTACCCTGACATTTTTTGTAACAATACACTTACACCGCGATCCAATTATTGCATCAATTTCAATAGATGGGTGGTGACGATCAGGTGTGCTCAGAGGGCAACATTCAGAAACTTTTATATCAAGAAGATCACTCATAACCAAATTAAGTATTCTGTCATTTACGTTATGTACATGATTAAATTGAGAAAGTCCACCACACTCCAGCAAACTTAATAGTGACGCTGACTTACTGTCATAAGCCGTGCCCGGAATCATGCGAGGAGGGTAGGTGTCATCAAGAGTCCAGGACAACCCTGGAATGTTAAAATCACCGACAACAACTGTCTTAGAGCTACTGGCGTGGCTTAGCAGCAAGTCAGAGCAGTGATCGAAGAAGTAATTGTGTTCAATGACACTTAGGTCTGGTGGTAAGTATGCAAGGTAAATGTTTAAAGGAGGATTACGTGAACCAGGACCACTGCGCACATTAACAAACAGATCCTCGAGTTCGCTTTCCAAATCGGTACGCCTTATCGCAAAGAGGTCCCTTTTAATAGCCAAGAGCACCCCACCTCCAGTATTTTTGGATGAATTAGTGGTTTCGCGATCCCTTCGGAAGACGGTATACCTGTCATGAATAAACTCTTCAGTAGAGTATGAGCTATCTAAGTTGGTTTCACACAAGCAAATTACATCGTAGTTGTCGTTCAAGATATTAACCCGGCGTCCTCCACGTGGAAAAGTGTTACACCGAGATCCACGTTGGGTCAAGATGACCCGGATTTAGATTATAGTCTAAAACATGAATTATATCAATATATTGTAAACCGCCATAATTTTTAAAAAGACAAAACCCTATTTAAGTGATTTGTAAAATAAAAAAAGAAGAATAACCGAAGTAACAACTTTTATTATTTGTTTAACTAAATGACTCTAAACGTACAACAAAAAAAATAGGGCTGCAATTTTAAGCCCTTTAAAATTAAAAATATTCCAGTTTTTACTTAAGTTATAGTTTAGTATACAAAGAAGACTTTTATCTATGATAATTAAACAAAAAGTAACATTTATGTCGACGGTATAGACCGCAAAGCTAGTCATCATTTGAGATCAAGTTTGCACAATTTGCGCAAAACGAAATTATGTGTTGAGGGCAGATAAACTTTTGACATTCATGACAGGTATGGGTAGTCTTTCTTTTTTTTTGTACTGGGCATTCTTGATATCTTTTTCTAATACCTGGAAGCTTAGCTGATGGTTCTGCCGTTGTTTCTCCTGTAAATTTCCTGATCCTCTTTCGCATATTACGTGGTAAATATTGAACGTTTTTGCGAACCGACATATGCTCGTTTATGATATCTAATCCCAATGCTTTTAGGTACTTATGACGTGGCTGGGATGTTCTTTGGTTCTCTCGGTTTACATACTATCTAAGCCGGTTTTATTGAGTAAAGCATAAAATATAGTGAGAGCCCATTTTTTTACACCTGACCTTTGAGTGATAATATTCTCTGAACGGTTACGTACGTTTAGACGAATTGGCCGTTTCTGCCATAGCGTTCTATCTTTGCCCCTATAAAACCAACTTCGGGGCTCCTGTTGTGATGAGGTCTGTTGTATTTCAGAATTATCTGATGTGGAAAGCTCCGGGCAGACCGACGATGAAGCTAAAGATGATGATGATGGCAAATCAAAATGCAGAAGCTGAGATAAAGGCACATTATCTTCTTCACTATAAGTCCCTTCTTGCTCAGTTTCACTTTCATCTAAACACTTACTTAGGTGATCTTCTCCTTCATCATCACTTTTTATATTTTCGCCATTATCGGAATCAGGCTCCTCTAAAATTTAAATTATTCGTTGTCGTTCTCTTTCCTGGCGATCCATCACAAATTATATATACCGAATGAACAAAAACAACAAAATAAAAAAAAAAAAAACGTCACAACAAAATGGCACGAAATTGTTACAACTTAAGCCACGTTGGGTCAAATTTACCTTTTTCAACTTTAAACGCGTTTATCTCATGATACTGTCGCACGACGATTGCAGAACAGTGCGAAACGAACGAAATGAAGTCTTATCTCCAGCTACTGAGAAATTCAATATGTGTGCAAAAGTTATTTTACAAATATCTACAGTTGAAAAACGTCTGGGTCATTATGACTCAACGTGGATGGCGCCGGGTTAATGTATAATTGTTGCAATTTACTCCTAATCCTATTAACATTCTGGTAAAATATTAACATAAGTAAGAATTATGATATACCCAAATTAAAATAAATTAAAATAGCCAAAAAATTAATACAAAGAATGTAAAACAAAGATAAAAATTAAAAAGCAAAAAAAAAACAAAAAAAAATACACAGATCACACTATCAACTTATCCAAACTAGCCAAGTCCCTAATGTGTGTGGCAGGCGAGGTCTCGTCTTCCTTACATAGACCCTGCCATATTTAATCCACACGAATCTGTAGTTTTTACTTTTAGCTTGTCTACGAGTAGCCGCATGCAGTTCTTTGCACTCCTTCGAAAGATGCTCGCCCACAAAGATAAGGCACCGGTCGCCACTAATACCGATGTGTGTCGAGTTAAGATGATCCTTAGGGTTTCCCTTATTAAATCTTCTCACAGCAGATATTATCTCGTCACGACGCCGTTCAGAAGGCAAAGTAACCAATAAATTGCGAGGTCTGTCGGAGGATGGGTTTAGCTTGGCAACTCGACGACAAGCGCGAATTTCGCTGTCCACAATGGAAAGCTTTACGACCTCACAAAGCCTTTTAAATAAATTTACCACGTTCTCATTACGGCGCTCTGGAACACATTGGATCTCAAGGTTATAGCTCTGTGACGCTTTCTCGGACTGTCTGAGACGTGACTCTAGTCTAGAAATGTCTGATTGGAGCCTTGAGCTTTCCTCCTCCAGTGTACTTATTTTAACATTAGCTGATGCAAGCTCAGTTTTAATGTCAGACTGCTCATTACACAAAAAGTCCGTGGTCTCCGTGAATTCTTTCTTTAGGTTCTTAGAAACAGTAGTAATTTTCGTTTTAATTTTCTCCTGAATTTCTAAACAAAGTGTCGCTCTGATACTGTCTAGTTTTGAGTCGATCAACTTGCTAAACTGTCGCATAGTTATAGTGGCTTCAGTAGACTTCGATATTTGCTCATTTCTCGACTCGACGGATAAGGACGAATTATTGTCAATGAGAGATTCATCGCATGACATATCAATTTGGTGAACATCGGAGGTGGAGGCATGGACCTGCACACCGAGCTGTCCGGACGGGGACGCCACGGGAGTGTTGTCACTTCTAGCCCGCCTAGTAATTTTAGTGCACAGGTCACAACGCCACGCTCGTTGTAGCTCTTTTATATTTTTATTATAATATGAGGCGGCAGTAAAATTTAGGCAAAGATAATGGTAGCATCCTTTACAGGCAATGCATCTTAGCAAATCTGTTTGTTTGAGCGATTTATTGCAAGCCAAGCAATTCATAGCAGCGTGCGTTACGAAAGCTAATAAGCAGCGGCTACAAAATTTGTTAACTTACAAGTGAAGCGCAGACTGCTCGACGCCACCCGTACATACATGCGCACACGCATACATCAGCTGACAGGGAGCGACAAGGACAGCAAAGTGAGCACTGTACCGTTGTCAGAGCGAATGCGAGAGCATTAATTCACGTCACCGTGCACCGGTCGAAACTGGTTGTCCTTGAGCGCCGTACCGCTGCACCTGCTGTGGCGTAACAAAGCAGCTGACTTTTGTTGTGATTTTTAAATAATGGCACCCGATGCTTATTCTCGCAATTCACTACACAACACAGACAGACGAAATCCGAGGGCACAATGTCACAGATCGGGAACAGTACTACACGTGAATATAAATTTGATGTGTTAAAAACAATTATTTATTAGAAATATCGTAATTATTTACGAGCGCTAGCAAAACGATGTTGCCTAGGTTTGGCCGGACGACAGACCTATTAGACATTATTGACTTTGAAGCATAGCGCTTAAATATATTATATATCTTTATGCTTTTAAGAAACGATTGGGCAATCTTAAACATATAGATGGCGATTGGGCATTCTAGAACACTTTTTGTTGGCGTTGATTTTTCAAAAGTGATATTGGGTATTCTAGTTCACTTCTAACGACATTGATCGAACGTCAGTGAGATCAATGGAGTGATGTGAAGTAGAATGCCCAATAATACACTACTGTTATCTTCTTTAAAATTTAAACTTTTAGAGCCACCGCACACATGATACTTTTAGCATCGGCGATCAGCGATTTGGCGACTGGCATTGCGTTTTGGCGACTCTCTGCGTTCGATTGCAGTATTGGAATCGCGCGGTTTAGCAATTCAGTCGCTGCATTCAGCTTCAAACAAGCGTCTACATCTACGATCGCCGCTACTAAAAGTAGTTTAATGATACCAAAACCAGCCAGATACAAATAGTATAGCCAAAGAGATTTTATTAGAAGTTCATACATACTACATGCGAAAAGACTTTTTCCCCAACCTAATATGTATACATACATATTACTCTATACATACATATGTGCATAAGTACAAAAGAACATAAATACTTACATAAAACTCAAGTCCATATAAGCGCACATTAGTAGGTACTAAAAGGCGTATTTTAAAACAGAACATATCAGATTGTAAAGTAGCAAAGCTACAGTTATCTATAACTAATTGAAAGATATTCCTTTTACTCTCTAGTCCATGTTTAAAAGTGATAAATTTAATAAATTGATTTTAGATCCACGAAGGCAACAACAAATGGTCGCACGTGGTGGACGCAGCAGACGCGAACGCATCCAACTGGTGCGAGCAGAACCTCGCGGCGCCCCAGCACCAGGGGCAGATACACCACAGGCGGGTATATTACGGCTGCACCACACACAGGCAGAGCTACAAGCAAATATATTACGGCAACTACACCCTCCGCCACATGGCAGATTAACTACAAGCGGGTGCACTACCACCTGCTACAACTACACCACATAACTAACACAGAGCAGATATACTACAAGCAAATATTATGATAACTCCTATACACCCTCTGACACATGGCAGATATAGAAACATACATCCATATTCACGACTATTGTCCCCTATGGGTTAGTCAGAAGCAGTGCGCCCTGTGCACCTTTCAAGTAACAACTGCACATGTGCTCAGCGCGATAGGCGGTGAGCCCATCGCCGCTGTTGGATGTGTTTGGGCCGTTGGTCGCCTGCAATGACACCCAAGCACCCAAGGCGCTGGGGACACACAAAGCGCCTGAGGGACATGCAAAAACATATACAAAAGACGAAGTACTTACACGTGACGCTGGACGCTGCGAGAGATGACGGTTTTCAACCAACTTAAAATTGATGATAGATTGCAAAAACCTGCTAAACTATTTTAAAAAAGTGCAAAAATTATGCTAACGTAGTTCTTTACTGCTATTTTCTATGGAAATACAAAACTAAATGTCTCTTAACAATCATATCGACGGCTTAATCTGCAAACCGGCTAACACCACTTTTGACCCAATGTCATGTTTTGATGTCGAATACGCGAAGTTGTCACCTACAGTATGCAGAATCAAACAACTCCTAGCTTTTAAAACTACCGAGAAAATCGCGCGCACGTAAGTCTGGCAACTCCCAACACTGGCATAGCAACACATCAAAGTGGCTAACTCCGGTGTCAGCTGCCATTTTGTTCTTGACGGCGCGTAAGAAACGAGGCTCGAGTTTATTTGTTTGTCGCCGAGCATAAATAACAGATAGTTTAAGCTGAAAACAATACAGGGAATTATTGGTAAGTGTGACTTTGTGACTTTATTTAAATAATGTATAATTGTATTGACTTTGTGACTTTATTTAAATAATGTATAATTGTTGTGAATACTCAAAATGAATACCATGATATAGCCTGCTAAAGTGCAATGATGGAGTTGGCCATTTGTCATTGTAAAAAATGGTTCACGTTTCGGGAGTTGCCTACTAAAAAGTTTTATGTTCTAATCCATATAATATTGAATTATTTGTCTAACTAACTAAATATGTGTATAACTTATTATGACATACTTAAGTTATTACATACTACACTCGGCGTCAAAAAAATCGCACCTCTTAGAAAATCACTTTCAAATGTCATTTACTCTTGATATGCACATGCAGTCGCATTAATTATGATTTTATTTACAAGGTTACTTAATTAACTTAATAAAAAACATTACTTTTCATTATCAAATAAAACCTAATGCAACAAATAAAGTGTCACAAAAATTCGATGCAAATTTTGCTACCCGTGAGAGTTGCTAGTTGCGCTTCCTTTGTGGGTATAAAACGGTCAACACGGGTTCAATGTGGGTCATTCGCTATTCAACCGTTGAAGAGGACACACGCACAGATTTTGATGGATACCACAGCTGATAAAGCCGCTCAAGTGGTTGCACTACTGCAATCAGGGGTGCGGCAGTGTGATGTCGCCCGGCAACTGAACCTGAGCCGTTATTCCGTTCGAAGAGTGTACCAGCGCTTCATAGAGACCGGTGGCTATATCCGCAGACACGGTTCGGGTAGACGTCGCTGCACTTCGGAAAGAGACGACCGGTTCGTTGTGTCGAACTCTTTGAGAAATCGTTTCTCCAACGCTGTTGAGTTGCAACAGCAGCTCCAGGCAGTTCGCAGACGCACCGTAAGCGTATCTACGGTTAGAAGAAGATTGAAGGAGAAGAAGATAGCGGCCCACAGAGCTGCTACGGGTCCAAAATTGACTGCAGCGCATCGGCGAGCCCGCTTGCAGTTTGCTCGTGACCACGTCGATTGGACCCTTGAGCAGTGGAGAGCTGTTCTCTTCTCAGACGAGACGCGAGTGTGTCTTTTCTGCAACGACCGACGGAGAAGAGTATACCGGAGGCAGGGTGAACGTTTCGCCCAAGCCTGCATCCAGGAGACGGTGGAATATGGTGGCGGATCCTGCATGTTCTGGGGCGGTATGTCTGCTGCCGGCAAAACCGACCTTGTCTGCGTCTCCCGGACTGGAGGTGCTCGCGGACAAGGGTCGCTGACTGCTCGCCGCTATGTCACTGAGGTCCTGGAAGTGCATGTGGTCCCCTTTGCCGAATCTTTTGGCGAGGGGTTCACATTAATGCACGACAACGCTCGCGCTCACACTGCAGGCATCGTGAGCGACTTCTTGCAGAGGTCCCAAATCTCTGTGATGCAGTGGCCAGCGCGAAGTCCGGATCTGAATCCTATAGAGCACCTCTGGGACCATCTTAAACGTAAGGTTCGATCTCGGGATCCAGCTCCTTCGACTCTACAGGAGCTCCAAGACGCGGTGATTGAAGAATGGGGGCTTATCCCTCAAGAAGAGCTCCTGAAGTTGGTGAGGTCCATGAGGGACCGTATGGAAGCCGTGATCAGGGCAAGGGGGGGTAACACTAGATTTTAAGTTAATTTTAAGACACTTTTTGTACATTTTTCTTTGTAAATTATCTGTTGTTAATTAGGACTTAATTAAGGATTTTTATTATTTTGTTAATTTTAATGTTGTTTGTATAATTATAATTAAACAGAAAGTTAAATTTAATTGTTTTTTGATACTCCTTTTTGTTACCTTTCTAATGATACCCAACACTATCCTCTACATAAGGTTTAAGAATTTTTAAAGATGATTTTTAAAAGGTGCGATTTTTTTGACGCCGAGTGTACTATTATTATGCTCTTTATTTAAAATATAATCTTAAGTAAAAATTTTGACAATATTTTATATAAAAAAAAACATATTTACAATATAAAATATTATAAAAAACTTAACCTAGGTTGCCACCGGCAGCGGGGATAGACCACCAGTAGTCAACAAACTTGGGAGTGAGCCGAGCTCTATGGCTTCTTGGAATTGTGTTGCCAGTAACTCGTGTGAACATCGAAACCATTTGATCCAGAAGTTGTGCAATCCGTCCGGTCCTTGGCATTTCCAATTTTGGGCCGTACGGATTGCACAACTTACGTCAGCTGTACTAATATTAATAGGCTGCATGGTCTCGATAGGTTCACACGCCTCACTGACAACACTCATCCATTCACCTTCCGTGTGCTCGACGGGCACCGACCAAATGTTGCGCCAGAAATTAGTCATGGCATCAACATCCGGTAGCTGCCCGTCGCTCACACGTTGATCAGCTCCTTCCCAACGTCTGTATACTTTTCTTTGGTCACTTTGAAAGAGGCGATTTTGTTGGTATCGGTCCACACGCACTCAGTAGCGACGTATACGGTTTGCCCACGCATAGACTTTTTGCTTCAGAAAGTCAATACGTTCCGTCACACAAGCCATATAGTTTTCCGGTCGGACGTCAGTCCCGACAAAGGCTTGTGTGACGAATCGCATGACGCGAGGCCGATTATTGCCATTTCTGAAGCAAATTAGCTTTGCAATGAGTGTCCTGAACCTATTGATACGCCCCTCGATCCTCAATTGCCAAGCAGGGGCAGTCCCGGTTTGCCGCGGTACTCGGTCAGAATCCTGGAATTTGACACGAGCAACGCGACACACCGCGATGGCCCCACAATAAAGGATCGAGTGGGTATCAATTAAATTTTCACTGGTTCCAAGATAAGGAACCAGTAAATCGTTCAAGGCACTCATTAACGCCAAATTATGTCTATTCGTGGGCAAACAAGGTATACGCGGCCTAGAGTTACACGTGTCACGATACTGTAGAATGGCATCGTTCAAAGCGCTCCTCATTTGCTCATTCGCCTGTGTACTTACATTCGTATTTATGAAATCTTCATCGTCGGGTACCGGATCTACTCGCGCCACCGAAACCGGCGTCAGGGCCGGTGGTTGTGGGGCAGGGCGATCCTGCACCGAAAAAGAAGCCGCACAAATACGCAGTGACTCCAGGCGTAGCCGATCAAGTGCTGACTGATCCAGCAAGTTGTTAGGCTGGATCACCCGCACTTGGTCCGACAATCGTTGGGCAGACACGTCGATGGTCGGTTCAAGGGCCTGAAACAAAGATAGCAACCTATCACGATACGCAGTGAGGTTAGTTGCTCCCTCTGTTGCCCTGTAGTAGGCGCGCATGCAGTTCTCATTTATAGTCTGAGTCCATGCATGCGGCGCACTACACCACCGGTAGCGGGGGTCGTACGCGGGGCAGATTGCCCCACTGATCCCAAGCGTGCCGGCAGCGGTGGTCGTCCACGTCGCGCAGGTCGTTGTGGCGGCGGAGACGGCGATCGCCCGCTCACGCTGCTCGACTCGTCTCTGGTGAAATCATCAGACGAGGAGCTGGAGGTCGGCGGAGCAGGCGATGATGGAGGGCGTGCGCTTCGTTTGGCTCTTGTTTGCATCAAATAATCATTTTCTCTTCATCGTGTTGACGTGGAAACGTCACAAATTTTCTATGATGTTTTTCTATTTTGGTGTTTTTCTAACATTTTACTGATATTATGGTTGATTAACTGTGGTGAATTATAATTTCTATTTCGTATTGTTATTTATATATCGGTTGCACTTAAAATTCAAATTTAGCAAATAAAATAAAAATCCGATAAAAAGACATGACTTTTGATGTCAGTGACCAAAGAGCATATTATTATTATTATTACTTACTACGTAGGTACATTCGAAAAACTTCCCTTCGACCAGTAGTTTTTTTTTGTTTGACCGTTATTTTAAAAAGTAGGTACTTAATCAATTTAAAGAAAATATCTATATAGAAAGAAAGAAGAAACACACACAAATACTGTAATTTATACTAATATTGAAATAGTTTTACGTAGGTTATTGTTAAAAATGTATGTAAGTACTGCATTTTAATGCAATTATTGTTACTTATAGATAAGGAAAATGTAGAGGGCGAAAAAAATTATTGAAGCTGCTTGCAACCGAAACCATCAAAATGACATGATATTTTTCACAAAGGAGTCTATTGAAAATATGCCTGTTATACTGGCTGCTGGTTCGTCAACATCTGATGCTGTTTCAGACGTAATTATGCAAATTGACCCTTTAGCTGATGGTGCGTCAACATCTGATATTATTACAGATGTTTCGATTATGGAAATCCAGCCACTAGCTGATGGGGCGTTAACATCTGATGCTCTTACAGAGGTGATCACTGAAATGGAACCAATAGCTGATGGTTTGTCTCTGTATCCAGGCCCGTCAACATCGGTTACCGAGGAATGCATGGCATCATCCGGACCAGCTACAAGTTCACAAGCTACATCACGTCACGATAACAGTACTACTTTGATTGACACGTATATAAGCGATCATAGTGATTATAATAATAAACAAATTGTACCCTATTCTGAGCACTCGGATTCTAACAGTGAAGAAGAACCAAGGCGTATAAAGAGAAGGAAAAGGTGTCAGGTTAACAAATCAACATGGAACTAATACAAAAACAAGCTTAATCGGGAAAAGGGGAGGCAGTATAATGGGAGAAAAAAAATTAACGGAAAATGGGGAAAAACGTTTAAGAATAAACGAGTGCTTAAACCTCGATGCAAATGTGAGACAAATGACAAAACTGCTTTGAAATTCTGTGAAATTACGGAAGAAGATACAAAAGTACCATCTGAAAAGTTTTGGGGGATGACTTGGGGAGAAAAGAAGGTTTTCGTGAATAGTCTTGTACAATAGATGCCTACAAAACGGCCAAGAGATAGAAAAGACCCAACTATTACAAAGAGAAAAAGCTCAATGATTTATAACTTGCATTTGAATGACGAACGTCGTGTGAGAGTCTGCAAAACGATGTTTCAAAACTCTTTGTGTATTACTAAAATGACGATCTGGAACTGGAAGAAAGGTAAAGAAAATACCTCTTACAATAACCAAAATGTATCTGCTAGAAAAAATCCCCACGAAGCAGAGGTAGAGTCACTTATCGAGTTTTTGAACAGTATACAAAAAATGGAATCCCACTTCTGCCGCAAAACTACATCGAAGTTATATTTGTTACCAGAATGGACATCAAAAAGAGCCCTGTACGAATTCTACGTAAAAGACTGGTGTGCGTCACGGAATATTAAACATTTGTCAGTAGCAAATAGCCATATTTTAGAAATTGAAAACTTTCACTGTTTAAGCCGAAAAAATATGAGTGCGAAAAGTGCCTCTCATAAACTCGGAAATATACCTGATACAGAACATAAGGAGCATATAGAAAGAAAAAATGAAGCATGAATCGAAAAAGAAAATGATAAAAGTTCAGAAGAACACGTATTTACGATGGACACACAAGCTGTGTTACTAGCACCTAAATCTAATGTTTCATGTCTATATTATAAAACACAGCTATGCACACACAATTCCTGTTTATTCAATTTGAGAAAGAAAGATGGATTTTGCTATCTGTTTATTACAGACAAACTTCTGCTGAGTATTCACAGAGTACCTGAAAGGGATATTAAAATTGTATTATATAGCGATGGATGTACAGCGCAAAATAGGAATGTGGTGTTGGCAAATGCTTCACTGAATGTGGCAACTTTAAACAATATTACAATTGAGCAAAACTATTTGGAGGTTGGCACACCCAGATGGCGGCTGACTCTATGCATGCCACCATAGAAAGGAAGCTGAAAAATAAAGTTATTCATGTACCAGCTGAAGATGTTGGAAATTGTCTCGGAGCACGCATACATCCTAAGCCCTACACCGTATGTTACTTAACGCACGATTTTTTAAAATCCTTTGGATGTCTTCAGTATTATAAGTCTATCAGACCAGGAAAAGTGACAGGAGACGCTAAGGTATACCTTTGATTTAATTTATATTTAGTCTTATTATTTTATTTAATGACAAATGTAGTTTTATTCAGGTTTAAAAGGGAGTAATGTAATAACGACATTGTAATCCATATTGTTTCTGTTTAAGTCACAGACATTCGTGCATTACCATATATTTTAAGCTGAGATTCAAAGATGAGTGGCAGTTAGTTACTACCACAACGTTGCGATAAAAATATTACACTCACAGCGATTGAAAATATACCAGAACTTCATACAAGTCGGCTTAAAATTAAAAATCGGAAGTTTAAAGACCTTCAGGAATTAAAATCTACCATACCCGTGGACTACAGGAACTTCTATGATGATATTCCACATAAATGAAGACTTATTGAGCATTAAAACATATTTTATGAAAAAAATAGTATTTTTTTCTCTTAAAATAACTTTACATTAACAAAATATAAGGTGACTGCTAGAAACCGCAAGAAACTTCGAGGGCTGGTCAGGTCAAGTGTTTTAAACATGACTAAAATGACAAAAAAGGAATTCGTGTTTTTTTTTTCATTTTTAGTTAAATAATTCATTCTGTAAATTTTAATGAGATTTATTTTGAGTATTTAATTTATTTTAAAGCAATATCATAAGAAAAATAAAATGAAAAGCAATTAAAAATAACGATTATTTACAATGCGCGGGCAACGATCGGCCGGCCGTCTGTTGACCCGTCCGCGTCGTCAGCTGGGCGTTAAGTACCTACGTTAGTCTGCAATCATGAGACCCCATTTATTTTCCTTTAATTGAAATGTGCGTAGGTGTAAGGTGCAGCTAAGTCCAACGACCATCGATTGCATCAAGTAAGTAATTATGATAAGTGCTATGTATGAGCGTAATTTTAATTCAATCCTACGTATTACAAAAAAAATCTATCACATTATGAGAAGATAGGTACAGCTACCTTTCCTTGCAAATGAAAGATCAAATGTAGGTAGTTATCTAAGGTACGACCAACGACCGAACGATGACCTTTCATGGCCTCGACAACTAAACAGCCTAAAGCGTTGTGATAAGTATTACCTATGTTGTGTTGTTGTTAGTCAAGCGTTATTTTACTATTCAGTCTTACCTACTTACACTAAATTAAGTTAAACTAATGTATGGCATTAAAGGCAACGTTGATACCTAATATGCTGCGTAATTAATAGGTAGGCAGGTACTTACATGGTGTTAAAGAGCATTCCAGTTTATTACATTAGCGCACAGGAAAGGTGATAAGCTTCCTATCACACTTAACAGGCTTTGGACTGTCAAACTAATGTAACAATAATTAAATAAAAGTGAAAACCTGTGCTAAAATTTCGTAAATAAATTACTATTTATTAAAGGACGAACTAGAACAACTTTTGTGATCGGCACATAATTCTTATTACACTAATTCGGCGTGTTTTAGGCATTTTTACGCACACGCGACGCGAATGCACCAGAATGCATAAGTTGACTGGCGAAAAAATTTAAAGCGGCCGTGCCTTGTGATGTGAATGTCACGTGATTTTGGTTGGCACGCACGAGAAAAATAAAACCATAAGATCCTAGAAGTTACTGACATGTCAAAACTTTGGCCTTTTGTTGATAACAAGCTCTTTCACATTTTTTTTACAAACATATGAATAGGCAAACTTAAATAATTAAAGCTATCGTCCAAACTTGCATATTAAGCGAATTTACAATTTGAAAAAATATTAAAGTTAAGTATTGGATTAGATCAATAATTTATCTGTAAATTTTTATTAGTTAATTTGGTAAACCAGAAAACTTGTACTATCAAGTAAATTTTAATAAATATGGATTGCAATTCAATAGATTCGACAGCAACGACACTAACGCCATCTTGTAAAAAAACATTAAACTAGAACAGATCCTCATTAAGGTTCAAGAAGTGAAATGTCAACGGTGAGAACTTGGAAAGCAAACATCCGCAAGATGTCACTAGTCACATGTTATCAATGCAAAAAAGATGTTGATTAAAAAAAACATCTTTTTTTTTTTATAAAAGAGGGAGGCAAACGAGCAGGCGGGTCACCTGATGGAAAGTAATCACCGCCGCCCGTGGACACCCGCAAAACCAGAGGAATCGCAGATGCGTTGCCGGCCTTTAAGGGAGGAATAGGTTTAAGGAAGGAATAGGAATTGGGAGAGGGGGGGGGGCTCCGGAACCCTCACTGGTCGGACGAAACACAACAGCACCAAGTGCCGTTATTTCACGCCGAATATTCGTGAGAGGGTGGTATTACGCCGGGCGAGCCGGCCCAATGCGTGCTGCAACGCAGCGTGGCTCTACCACTCAGTCAGTGTTACTCATTTAGCACCACCCAGGGATCACGTGTAGGGTCTCAAGGGTAAACCTACGGACGCGAGCAACTTTAACCCCCAAAAACCCCGTCTTTTGCTGTAATTGTAAAAACAACTTTGAATTCGATTGTGTTGGTTATTCAGAAAAGCTTTATCACCTAAGAGATGCCGAAAGTAAAAATAAATGGAAATGTCATACTTGCATTGAGAAGAGTAAATTACAACAGCGCAACTCTCAACAAGCGTCTGTAACACCAAGAAAGAAGGTGCTATCCCATACATCGAAGGAGAATCCTCCATCTAGCGTATCTCAAGAATCCACCCCTTGGTCCACTCCAAACTACACTAATATTACCGACATACAAGATTCACATATACTAACTTTATATACAGCGGACGGGGCGCAGGAAGAGCCTGAACATTTGCTATCAAGAAGTATGGACTGCACCATATCCGACTTTATCTCGCCGCAAGAGAGACCGTCCTTACTCTTCAACGGAATGTCGCGCTCTTAGAGCAACAATTACAATGAGCCAAGAGTGAAATAATAAACCTGCAAAACCAAATTATTGCCTCTCATCAAAAATTACAACGACTAAGAAACCGCTATTTGTCATCTACCTATCACGATACTTTTTCTGAAAATACCAGTTCAAGAGCATCTTAATAGTACATTTATATTCAGTACTCAACAGTGTTTTGGTTTATCATCAGCTCTCACGATGTCGAGGGAAAACACAAAATACGGACAATATTTAATTACGGCTCTAACAAAACCATTTGCTCTTACTACAGATATTCTTAAGCATTGTGAACCTAATGAAATAAAACCAAATGACAAAATCATTGTATGTGTAGGCGAAAATGACTACGATATCGAAATATTGTCGTCACTACTGCGTAAATTCCTCAACCGATTTCAGGACAATGATGTAATAGTTTTAAGTTTATTAAAAAATATGTACATTGATGGGAATACACTAAATGAAACATTACATAAAATATCTAGTGAATTCAAAAATTGTTACTATGTTGAATGTAAATTAAAACATAAATTATTCAATATGTGTAAATCGATAAATTACATTATTGATTGTATTGATTACGATAATACTTACATAAATGTAAAGTCATTAAAAAAACTGATGTCAGTGCATAACAGGCCCGGTAATCCCAAGATCTTTTCTGCAAAACACCAAAAAGTTACCATTCCATACTATTTTGCTCGGATGCAGTCAGAGTGTGACTTCGCTAGGTTTGATGCAAAAATCTCTACCCCTACAAAAACTGGAACTCTATTGGACTATTTCCCCGTAATAAAAAAAACTGATAAACAGCTTTTTCGCTCGAAATCGCATGGCTACCACGAGTAAACACTATTTTAAAATTCTTCATCAAAACATTGCTTTTGTGCTTCTCTGAAACATTTTTTGTGACGACAATTTACAGTACTTAAAAAATCTATAACTATGAATTGGCGACAGCGTACTGTAGAGATTAACGGAGAGGCGGAACCGACAGGACACTGTAAGACAGGGTACTGTATACAAGAAACTAACAAATCTATTACGTAGTTATACAACTCAAAAGTCATTCAAAGCCTGTGGTATTGAAATTCCCCTATACAAACTACTTGTGGCCTGTCTCTACAGGACACCGACATCCGATCCCAACATTTTTCTACACAAATTAAACCAGTTTTTGTATGAAGATTAAAAAAAATTAAAAATAATATGAATATCGTCATCACAGGTGATTTTAATATTAACATTCTCAAACAAGGAAAAATTGCTGAATATTTACAAGATTTATGCCATAATTACAATTTAGAAATTCACATCAAAGTTCCCACGCGTAGAGACACTTGCATAGACAATATTCTTAGCAATATTAAAAACGCTTCTGCTAGGATATTACCACTGTATTTATCAGATCATGACACAGCACAACTATTAAGCTTTGCGATTAAACAGAGAAACTATATGGCAAAGTCATACTTTACATACAAAAAGGACTATTCTTTAAATAACATTAGGAAATTTAAAGAATGTTTAAGTTAAAGTGGATAGATGTTTATATGGAATCTGATATGAACAAGGCGTTTAATAGTTTTCACGAACTGCTGTGCTTGTTTTATAATTTATGCTTTCCAACAATACAAGTTAAAATAAATAAATCAAATAAAAATACAAAAAAATTAATAAGTAAGGGTTTAAGAAATAGTTGTAAAACGAAGTGTACTCTCAGATATTTATATTCTTAAAAACAAATAGATAGTCTATTCAAATATGTTAAGAAACTGTATTCTTAAATCAAAAAAGAATTGCAATATTAAATTTATATACAATAGTAAGAATAAATGTAAAGCAACGTGATCTGTTATAAATAATGTAATGGGATACGCACAGCAAGACCACAATATAATAGATTTAATACATAAAAATGACACCATCACGAACCCCTCTGACATTGCAAATATTTTTTATCGTAATTTTATCGACTCGACTAATATCGTAACTAACACCCGACATTCAAAATGTATAAATAGTAATGCAATGATAAGTAACTCCATTTTCCTTGACCCTACAACAGAGAGCGAAGTCAGAAACGAAATTATGTCCCTAAATAACACAAACTCGGTGGGTTACGACGGTATTAGTACTAAAGTAATTAAGGTTAGCATAAACGAACTGGGAGCTGTTTCGACACATTTAGTAAATTTATCATTTTCGTCGGGAACCTTCCCTGAGTCGTTGAAACTATCTGTTGTAAAGCCACTGTACAAAAAAGGTAAAAAAATGATGTCGATAACTATCGCCCAATTACTTTGATACCTGTTTTATTAAAGGTATTTGGAAAGTGTATGTACAAGAAAATACTTAATTTTTGTACAACATATAGTATTATTAATCAAAATCAAAATCAAAATCAATATATCTTTATTCAGTAAGCTTAAATTAAGCATTTTGAATCGTCTAAATTTATTTTTTTATGGATGGATGGATGGATAGGCATAGGAACCCACCCACCCACCCCACCCATTCAGGAAGTCTTTTAGCTGTGGAGAAGAACGGGCACAAGAAACTCCACAGCTTTAAAATAATATAGAAGTAACGACATTTACAAAACAACATGTCGTTACCAAATCATACAATCAGTTATGTAATGTCATAAAAGACAATGGATTAAGAAAAAAAACAATGTAAATATATTATTATAACCAGGCTGTTTTGTCTTCTAAATATTCCTTGACTGTGTAATAACCTTTCCTAAGTAAACAAGATTTTACATGATTCTTAAACTTATCTAAAGGTAAATCTAGTATAGTACTTGGTATTTTATTATAATAGTGTATACCTTGCCCCAAGAAAGAGCCGAGAACCTTTTGTAACCTAAACAGTGGCATTACTAGTTTTGACTTATTTCTAGTATTGAAATTGTGTACATCACCGTGTTTAGAAAAAGTGTTAATATTGCAACGCACAAAAACTATACAATTATAAATATACTGCGATGCAACAGTAAGAACACCAACTTCCTTAAAATTATTTCTCAAAGAAGTTCGCGATCCCAGTCTATAAATGGTTCTTATTGCTCGTTTCTATAAAATAAATATAGTTTTAACATCAGCCGCTGTTCCCCACAGAAGGACGCCATACGACATGACACTATGAAAATAACTAAAGTAAACAGTCCTAGCAGTTTCTACATCTGTTAGTTGTCTAATCTTTCTAATCGCATATGCTGCTGAACTGAGTTTGCCGGCCAAATTGGATATATGCGGATTCCATTGGACTTTTGAGTCAAGGGTTATCCCTAAGAAAACTGTCGAGTCTACCAAATCTAATTTAACACCATTCATTCTAACATCGGTTTGTTCGGTCTTGACATTTGGTAGTATAAATTTAATACATTTCGTTTTTTTAGCGTTTAGCTGTAAATTATTCGCACTAAACCAACTGAGTACCTCTGAGAGAGCATTGTTAAATCGTCATAATTATTCTTACATCTAGTCACATTAAAAATGAGTGAAGTATCATCTGCAAACAATACAATATCACAGAAGTTTTCTACAAAGAATGGCAAGTCATCGATATATATCAAAAATAAAAAAGGGCCAAGAATTGACCCTTGTGGAACTCCCATTTTTACATGAGAACCGGATGACTTAGTTCCATTAATGTCGACAGTTTGTGTTCTAGAACTAAGATACGACTGTATCAAATTACGCGCAAGACCTTTGAGACCATAGTGATTTAACTTCATCACCAGTGTCCGGTGCTCAACGCAATCGAAAGCCTTGGACAAGTCGCAAAAAACTCCAAGAGCGTTCTGAGACTTCTCCCAGGCATCAAATATATGTTTTATTAGAGCTACACCTGCGTCAGTAGTGGAACGACCCTTAGTAAAACTGAATTGTTTACTATGTAAAAGATTATTTAAGTTAAAGTATTCCACTAACTGTTCGAGAATAATTTTTTCATAAATTTTACTAAGTGCTGGTAGTATTGAAATTGGTCGATAGTTACTGGGGTCTTCTTTATTTCCCGATTTAGATATAGGTGTAACCTTACTAAACTTCATAAGATCAGGAAAGGTTCCCTTATCAACACACTTATTAAATATGTCAGCAAGATAGGGTGCAATAGAATATATAATATTTTTAATTATCTTTATAGACATGCCCCACAAATCATCTGTGTTTTTCATTTTTAGTAATTTAAAAGTTTTAATAATATTTTTAGAGTCAATATATTGAAAATTAAAAGAAACATTACATTTGGGTACATGTTGTTCGAGAAAGGCTTGTGCCGCCACTGGTGATGAATTTAAATTTGAGGTTGTTACCACAGGTATATTTATAAAGAAATTATCAAAAATGTTAGCAATTTGTGCATCTGAATTGATAAGGTTATCTTTAACTTTTAGAATAAAAGTGTTGTCCCGTGGTTTTAATTTACCAGTTTCACGGTTGATGATATCCCAAGTGGCTTTTATTTTATTATTAGATTTTTTAATTTTATCTTTAATGAAGTTAGATTTTGCTAGTGTGCACACTTTCTTAAACAATTTAGAGTAATTTTTTACATATTCTGTAAAATTTAAATTTTGATTATATTGTCTTAAATTATATAACTCATACAGTTTATTTCTACTTTTATAAATACCAGTCGTGGCCCAGTCACAGAACTTAAGTTTTTGTGAAAACTTAATTGTTTTAGATGTAAACACTTGATTGTATTCTGTCTTTATTAAATCAAAGAGATTACTGTATAGTACATCCGGATCATCATGTATAAAGGGCAAAGTATCGATTTTACAAGCTACATTGGTTTTGAAACACTCCATTCGCTTTTTTGTAACAGGTTTACATGTTACAGTTTTAGGCGCATCCTTAACATCAAAATCATAGGTCACCTTCAAACCGCAATGGTCAGACGTAAGACTACTAATAACTGACTTAGAGACAGGGTCATAGTCTGTAAAAATATTATCGAGACAGGTGGCCGAATGTGAAGTTATTCTAGTGGGTTCAAGAAATAGATTTCTTAGATTAAAGCATTTAAATAAAGCGAGAAGACGAACACTCCCTGAAGTGTTTCCTAAAATATTTACATTAAAATCCCCACATACTACAACATATTTATTTTTCATTTTTATTTTATTAAGTACATCTTCTATCACGGACTCAAATAAATCAAAATTACCCAATGGGGGCCGGTATACACATACTATTACAAAACTATTGAATTCTACACATGATAGCTCAATGTTACGCTCCTTTGAAAGACATACAATGTCGTTGCGTTCCTTGTATTTAAAATTATTACTAACTAGTATTAGAGAACCGCCGTGAATAGCTTTGCTTCGTACGTACGCGCTTGCTAGTTGGAAATTATTTACTTGGAAAGACTTGTCATGACTAAAAAGTCATGCCAATGCTCAGTTACACAAAATATATGAATAGCCTGACTTTTTGCAATTAATTCTAATTCTAAGTCTTTGCCAGCCAAACCCTGAATATTTTGATGTATAATATTAATGTAAGTGGACTTGGCTTTTGTCTTAGACCTCAGTTTAAACAAGAGGTAGTCATCTTACTACTAATGATGATATTATTGTCAATAACAGACTTAGTTATACCAGGTATAACTGTATCATGTATATTGTAAGCTAACAAATTAGCTATTCGAGTCCTACACTTCTTCGACAGATACATACTATCTGAAGTCAAACTAAAATTATTAATAAATTTATATATAAATTATTAATATCAAAAAATAAGATAGTGTCACTATGACGGCATAATAAATTATATAATAATAAATTTAAGTCAAATATGCGTTTATTCTGTTCCCAAGTTAAATTTGTACAATAGGGAAAAGCACTAACTATTAACTTGCAATTTGTATCTAATTGTAATTTCAACAAAATATTTATATTTTCTATGATGTCACGTTTTTTAATTCGTAGACTGTCACCACATAAAATAATCACATTAGTGGAACTGCTCAATGACTGCTGAGAAACGCTACGTACTATAGCATTCATTGATTGACCTGGGGCACAGATATTCATTACATGTTGGTTTATACTTCCATTCATGAGCAATCCTAAGCCCTGACCCAATCCATCAGAGAAAATAACTGTGTTTCTAATTGGTTTAATTACATGTTTATTGCTTATGTGATTTAAATTATCAGAAGATTTAACTGGCATTTCTGTGCAGGCCGTTAAAGGACCCGAATCCATGACAGACAAGTTATTCGACTGAATACATGAGTTTAATGATAAAGGATTTTGACATATTACATTATCCTTATTATTGACTAAGAAATTGTGCTGATTTGCATTGTGTTTGCATAAGTCAATCAACTCTGTAGCTGACGGAATATTCTCCTCAATTTCATTTTGTGCTGTCACCCCAGCACTAAAAGAGTGGCCAGTAATACAACAATTAGTACGCTTTTTATTTAAGGACTCAAATCGCTCTGCGTTATAGTTGCACATATCAACCATGTCATTTGCAGCTACAATTTGATAATTTAGGTGCTTAAGTGACAGATCACATATATTGTCATACATACTTTTCAGTGACCTTTCTAAGACATCAATCTTTTTAATTATGATATGTGAGTCGCTGTCATGTTTATCATTCCTATCAATTGTGCTATTACTATACAATTTCAACTTATTTAATAATTGAATCCTTTCTTTTCTAAGTGACATATGCTTCTGTAAATGATTTTGCCTATTGACTAGTTTTTGGGTCTTAGAAATGTACCTTTTAACACAGATATATTTTTTTAACTTTTTGACACTTCTAAAATTATTAATGTTTTTACACAGTGATTTATTTAAGGCTGAGTCCTTTTTACATACCGGACTATCCATTACATTTAAACTGTCAGTTAATTCTTCAAAGTAACTTTGATTGTTAATAAAACTATTTCCATGACTGGTTTTCGAGAATGTCCGAATTACAAGATAATAACTTATCGAACAGGCGTTATGAGGCGTAGTGAGTCACAATTTGGTTTTCAAAAGCAAAAGTCCACTACTTTGGCAATATATACTCTAGTCGAAACAGTTTTAACTAATATTAATAATAATAAGTTCACAACCGGTATTTTTATAGATTTATCTAAAGCTTTTGATAAAGTGGCACATCACATCTTACTACAAAAGCTAGATAATGTCGGTATAAGAGGACACGCTCAGCAATGGGTGTCCTCGTACTTGACGGGGCGGCAACAATGTGTTGTAATTGACAGAGTTGTTAAAAATGAATTAGTGTCGTATTATTCTAGTTATAGGGAAAACAAGTGTGTGGTCCCACAGGGTACAATACTGGGTCCAATATTATTTGTATTGTATATAAATGATGTATTGCAAGCGACAAAACATAAATGTATATTACATGCGGACGACATAGCGATAATTGTTACAACAAACAAAATTAACTCCATAAAAAATCATGAGTTTGACATTTATACAGCTTTAGAAAACATAATTAATTGGCTTGAATTCAATAATCTAAAAATAAATTTCAAACTAATTATATTCAATTTAATAAATCAAAACACACTAAGTACAATTATAATCTAGACATCACAAAAATTAAAGAAATTACGCAAACAAAGTTTTTAGGTGTTACCATTGATGCAGATTTAAATTGGAAAATGCACGTAGACAATTTATGTAGTAGGGTTAATAAGTTCGGTTACGCTATAAACCAAATTAAGAAAGTGACTAACAAAAAAACTGCGATTTTATCTTACCATGCACATATAGAATCTATATTACGCTACGGGATCATAATGTGGGGGAAATAGTACAGATAAAAATAGAGCATTTATTGCGCAGAAACGCCTGTCGTGTCTCTTTTCTAATCTGAGCCACCTCTGGAGTCCACCACGGCTGTCTCCCCGCCACTGATTTTGTTTCTGGGCAGTTGTTCTGCCAGGCCGTCATCTGTGCTTCTGTGAGTCTGTCAGCTTCAAACTCTATGTCCACAACTGAGTTAAGTTTACAGCATGGACCATCTAGTTCCCGCCTGAGATCCTTTCTGAAGCCCTCCCAGTTGGTGTTTCTTGGGTTCTTCCTTCGCACAGTTCCTATGGTCTTACCTAGTCGGTACCTAAAGCATATGAAGTTGTGATCGGAGAGGGATACTTCGTCCGATACATGCCAGTTTGTGATGTTACTTACCGCTCTGTTACTAGCAATAGTTATATCAATCACCTGCGCCCTCCGGGCATTGAAAAAGGTAGCCTTATTTCCTTTGTTAAGTATTTACATGGGTGAACTTACCAGATACTCCAGCAGTCACTCCCCTCTCTCATTGGTGTCTGAGCTGCCATAGATCACATGATGGGCGTTGGCGTCGCAGCCGATGATGACATCTTGGTTTTCTTGGCCAGCGCAGGTTAACAGTTCCCGTATCTCCTTTGATACTGGATCCGCCTTCTCGAAAAGGAGGTAAGCTGACGATAAAATTACCGTCCGCCTAGCACCCCTTCCCCCGTAAGGACCTTAACAGTGGTCAGATCCCTGCAACAGAACTTCATTAGAGGCATTGCGTGTAGGTCGTTTCTGACATAAACGCAAGTCCTCATGTCATTAGTAGAACAATTGTAGTATCTTATACCAGGGGTTCCACCTAGACCTTTAATCTGGCCCCTGTAAAGGTAAGGTTCCTGGATTAAGGCAATGTCGGATTTATTCTTTTTAGCTGGCGTGCCAGAAGGGCAGTTGCAGCCTTACAATGATGAAGGTTAATCTGAACGCACCTTACCTCTGTTGGCGCACCCATTCATGACGGCCTGCATAAATGCCGTTTCACGCCCCGCTTAAAAGACCCGGGACTGTAGGAGCTGGGAAACACATGCGCCGGCAATTAATTCCAAAGCCGAATGGTCTTACAGAGGAACGACTTGCCAAATTTTTTGGTACGAGTACTGATAGTCTGTACAGTATGATGGTGGTTCCTAAGACCAGCACGTGTAGTCCGGGAGAGGAAAGGAGAGGGCGGGATAAGATCAAAAAGTTCTTCAGAACACTCACTCTCAGAAGACACTGAGAGAAGCAATGTCTCTACGCAGCTGGAGGTCCTCAAGCGAGGCTGTAACCTCAGCATCTCCAATAATGCGTACCGCTCGCCTTTGCAGTCTATCAAGTGCATCGAGGAGGTATTTAGCGGAGCCGTCCCATAGATGGGAACAATACTCCATACTCGATCGCACCTGAGTTTTGTACAGTAAACAGCGCTGCTCGGAAGTGAAAAACCGCCTCACCTTATTGAGAGTACCCAACTTCCGGGATGCAGTTAAAATAGCACTCTCGATGTAGCATTTCGGATTCAGTTCCTGGCCGATGTCCATGCCAAGAATGCTGAGGTTCACCGAAATGGGTAACGGAGAGTTCTGAAGAGAGGGAGGAGTAAGGAAGGGAGTTACCTTGGACGAGAATGCACAAACATGGGTTTTGCTAGCATTAAACTCGACCAGGTTTTTGATCCCCACTTAGAGACACGATCGAGAGTCAGGTTCAGTTTGGCAACCAGTTCTTGCCTTTTCACCATGATATCGGCTTGCTTTTCCGCAGGATGTCCTAAGTTCCGCTAATGCTCCGTACTGTCATCCCTATAACAATGAATATTGCCCAAGGACAGCATGTCATTAATATGCAGAAGAAATAGAGTAGGTGAGAGCACAGAACCCTGCGGCACTCCGGCATTGACTTTGTAGAACGCGGAGGAACTACCCTCACAAAGGACACGAATCCTCCGCCCTTCTAGAAAGTCTGCAACCCAGGCGCGCAAACGGGGCGGCACACCGAAGGCCGGCAACTTGGAAAGAAGGGAACGATGCCACACTCTATCGAAAGCTTTGGCGATATCAAGGCTAACTGCCAGGGATTCGCCATGCTTGTCCATCGCTTCATCCCACGCGTGAGAAACGTACGCTAGAAGATCATCAGTTGATCGCTTTGGTCTGAACCCATACTGGCGATCATGGAGCAGCGAGTGATCCTCTAGGTAGTGAATGAGCTGGGAATTAATTATCCGCTCTAACACCTTGCACAGCACAGAAGTTAAAGCGACGGGTCGATAGTTGGCCGGATCCGAGCGATCCCCTTTTTTGGGGATGGGTTGTATGTTCGCCTCCTTCCAAGACACCGGCATAATACCAATATCGTAAGACTCCCTAAACAATCGTGTCACTACAGGAGACAACTCAGCTGCGCATCTGAGCAGCACAATCGCCGGAACACAATCCGACCCGCTAGCCTCCTGCACATCGAGCGACCGCAGCACGGCACGTACATCACACTGCCTGATACGAATATCAGGCATGGTGGCCCCACAATGTGCTATAATAGGTGGAGCGGCGCCACAATCGTCAACGCGCGAATGGGCCGCGAAAAGTTCAGCCAACAAGTTCGCCTTCTCAAGCGGCTGGTAGGCTAACGAGCCATCTGGATGTTTCAACGGGGACAGCGAGGGAGAGCAGAAGTTGGCCTGCACGGCCTTAGCGAGCCGCCAATAGGCTACCCGTAGGGCGCGAGATCAACTCCGGCCCCACCATTGCCACTCTTTGTGCATCCGCTCCTGCGAGAGCCCTCTTGTTAGACTTAGAGGCCTTGTTATAGGCCGCCTTCAAGGAGCTGGTACTAGCTGCGTACGCGACGGTTCGTACCCGACGCGGAGCGTCGCGACGCTTCTTCACATTTTGTATGAAAGAGATGCGGAAGAGAAATATTATTATGTCCGCGCCCCGTGTTACGTCTTTTCTGTGTGTCCAGCGCCCAAGGGCAGAGGCGGATCGGTAGTATTCTTGTAATGGCTCCATTTATTATAAGCAAACTTTATTAAACAATTATAAGCCATTTTATTGAAACTTAAGAAGCTTACTTAGTAGGTATTAATTATTTTATATAATTTTTAGTGTAAATCCTAATTATAATATATTTTTTTATATAGAACTATTAATAATACCAGCGGCGGCGAGTACGCGCGTCTATCGGACGTCAACTTGAAACACTACAACGGCCCATCGGGATACGCGCACAAATTCGGTGAGAGTCTGCCCATCTATCTATAAAACGTGCTCTTGCGTGGATAGAAATTGCTAGACTGTGCCTATATAATTAATCGATCGTGTTTCGTTAATTTATCTCTTTCATTACGGAATCGTTCTGCCAGAACCTTCGACCAGAACCTTACCTGCAACTGCCGGAACGCAGCAATACTCCTATAATTATCGCTGTTACCATGGCGACAAACATAGATAGCATGGTGGTAGCTGGCGGATTTGTAACAGCCCCGTTCGGGAATCGAACCTGACCTGAAAAACCTCTGCGTCTGAGCTGAACCACTCGAGTAGGTAGGTACTAGACCACAGAATTAAGGTTTCGCTATTCCAGATTTTATAAATTCCCAATGGAGCACGAGTTTTTCACAAATGAGTAACGAGTAAGAGTGGCAAGCTTGTGGAACCAATCGTGACTGCTTCGATGCCAAACAATTAATTCTAGTTTAAGCTAAATAGGTCGAATTGTGAATATAATTTGTATCTGATATGCACATTGGTGTAGGAATAGCAATAAAAACCGACCTTCATCTAAAATCATGTATTTTAAGAAATTTTTAATAATAATGAATAAACTTGATTCTGAAATTGATCAATAATACTGTGAAAACTACGAAAAAGTGCTGGAAAATTCTACACTAATTGAATCCTTAAACTACAAATTTTAATAAAGTATAGAAATTAGCTTTAAATGTTATATTTTTACAGGCGCTACAGTAAAGAAAAAACGTAAACTAATTACTGATACTGGCAATGGAGTCAATCAGACGTCTCCGGCAACTGAAGAAGGAAAACACAATTATGAAAATATCGAGAAAACATCCCCACAAAACACTAATAAAAAAACTGTATTTACCAAAACCAATAACAGTAATGAAGATAATACTAATATGAACAATGAACAAATCTTAAAAGGTAAAGTATGTAATTTTTGTAATAAGTCTTTTGTACGTAAAGGTGACTTTACTAGACATATTAAGACCCATACGGGCGAGAAACCATATCAGTGTAATGTTTGTAATAAGTCTTTCTCAGATAAAAGTTATTTGCCTGAACATATTAGGACTCACACGCGCGAGAAATCATATCAGTGTAATGTTTGTAATAAGTATTTTGCACTTAAAAAAAGTTTGTCTTTACATATTAGGACTCACACGGGCGAAAAACCATATCAGTGTAATGTTTGTAATAAGTGTTTTGCACAGAAATCTGTTTTAACTACACATATAAGGACTCACACGGGCGAGAAACCATATCAGTGTAATGTTTGTAATAAGTGTTTTGCACAGAAATATGATTTGACTAAACATATAAGGACTCACACGGGCGAGAAACCATATCAGTGTAATGTTTGTAATAAGTATTTTATACAGAAATCTGCTTTGGCTACACATATAAGGACTCACACGGGCGAGAAACCATATCAGTGTAATGTTTGTATTAAGGATTTTGCACGTAACACACAGTTGATTTCACATTTAAGTACGCACACGGGCGAGAAACCATATCAGTGTAATGTTTGTAATAAGTGTTTTGCACAGAAACCTGCTTTGACTACACATATAAGGACTCACACGGGCGAGAAATCATATCAGTGTAATGTTTGTAATAAGTGTTTTGCACGGAAATATGTTTTGACTACACATATAAGGACTCACACGGGCGAGAAACCATATCAGTGTAATGTTTGTAATAAGTATTTTGCACTTAATAAAAGTTTGTCTTTACATATTAGGACTCACACGGGCGAAAAACCATATCAGTGTAATGTTTGTAATAAGTCTTTCTCACAGAAAAGATCTTTGCGTGTCCATATTTGGACGCACACAGGCGAGAAACCATATCAGTGTAATGTTTGTAATAAGTGTTTTGCACGGAAATATGATTTGACTACACATATAAGGACTCACACGGGCGAGAAACCATATCAGTGTAATGTTTGTAATAAGTATTTTGCACTTAAAAAAAGTTTGTCTTTACATATTAGGACTCACACGGGCGAAAAACCATATCAGTGTAATGTTTGTAATAAGTCTTTCTCAAATAAAAGTTATTTTCGTGTACATATTGGGACTCACACGGGCGAGAAACCATATCTGTGTAATGTTTGTAATAAGTCTTTTTCAGGTAACAGGTCTTTGCGTAAACATAATATTAGGTTTCACACGGGCGAGAAACCATATCACAGAACATAATCATTGCTACCTATACCTAACATTAGAAGTACTTATATATATAAAAAATTGATGACTGGCAGGTTGCAGCTCACTCTGGCGCAACTACACTGTGAAATAGATATTTTAAATCCTTGCCGAATGTTAGCTTAACCCTAACAAAACTTCCTCAACTAGTGAACTATACGTCCTTCCGATCTAAACACCTTATTAATAAAAGTGACGGGGGTAGTTGTATACACTAAAAAATAAACTCGCAGCAAAATATAAAGAATTAAAACTTATTAATGCAACCGGAATTGAGCTGCAAATCTCAAATTACACAATATTAGGGATTTACCGTTTCACTACATCCCTCAATAATTACCTTAACAATACCTACCACTTGTAAAAATGTTATGATTGTAGGTGATAATATCATTAATTTAATTATTTTCTCAACTGAAATAAACACGAAAGAACAAATAGATTAGATTCCAAATCAAATAATCGTTAATATTTTTATAAAATAATCATTCATTATTGATATTTTATTGCTTATTTTACACTTGAACTAATAAAGGGCCGAACCAATTTTGATATTCATCTTTATTGCTCGAGTGTCGAGCAAGTAAGTATAAAAAAATAAAAATAGCGGATTTGTTGTGCCAGCCAAGTTGATGTACCTAATTAACGATTTAAAGTTAATTACGGCTCTACTCACTTCAATTTCGCAAGATACTTAATAATAACAACCATATCAGCTCCCATAATGCAATGACTGGATAGCAGCATTTACCAATTGAAAAAGACAGTGTCGAAAAAATTTCCACGAGCAGGATTCGAACCCGCACTCTTCTGGCAATATAATATTGTAAGAATGTGGTGATTTGAGATTATGATATTTTGCGAATATGGTGTTTTGATGATATGATATTTCGCGAACATCATGTTTTGCTTTTATGCTATGCAGCGACGGAGGGATAGCAACATTTACTTTAAATAATAATAATTAAAAATGTTAAATATAAAAGTAAAGTTTGCCTTCCTCCGTGGTCGAGTGGTTAGCGCGCCGGGTCTGGCGCCGCGCCATCTCTGAGGTCCCGGGTTCAATTCTGGGTCGGGTCGATTTAGAGAAAACTGTTTTTCTGAATTGATTTCGGGTCTGGGAGTTTTTCTATGTTTATGTATATTTATCCGATAACTAGTTTAACCATATTTACGAGTTTCAATAGAAGATAATGGACTTGATAATAGGTGTGAGTGTAAAAAACAAGAAAAAAACAAGTAGTCACTTAAGTAAATAAAAATAATCAATACACCTGATTGCTTAGAAAATAAATAAAAAACAAGCCCACAAATCTTGAATATAAACACTAAAATATAGGTGAATATAGAACCTCCTCTTTTTCTGTTGGTTTAAATTAAATCATAACAGTTCTACATGTCCGTGACCCTAGCGGGATAACCCTTTCAGATCGGCTTTAAATTACTTACCGATTTAGTTGATAATATGTTTAACGTTGTTAGCAAATGCAAAAATTTGTTGATCAATAGTTATAGAGATATCCCATGTTAAAGGGTATCCCGCTGGGGTCACGCTCGTCAAAATTATTTAATCTAAAACGAGCAGGAACGAGACACGCTACTGATATAGTTATTGTGCTAAGATTTTGTTGATTCAATACGAATCCATCAGTGAAAATTCCAGGATTTTACTTTCTGTAGTTACCGAGTTATTAAATTCCTAATTTTCGTCAAAATTCCTTCGAAAAGTAAGTTCTAGTTAAGGTATTATATTTAGAGATGATTTTGTTGACTCTGAGAATAAATTTGTAAGGCAAAAACGAGAACTCTAGCTACAGTACATCCTGAGATATAACGCTAATTATGGTTATCCCGCTGGGGTCACGGTGTTGATACCTAAACATGGTTTTTCCACAGGAACGGAGCAAGTAGCGAGTTAATGACTGTAGCTAAGATTTTGTTGATATAAAAATCTAACTAGTTGCTACTTTTCAGTTTCCTATGTACAGTATTTTAGGAGAAATTAAAGTTTATAACTTTTTATACTAAAAGTACGCGTTACGTATTATGCCGACCAAATTAAGTTGATTTGTTTAAGGGCCGATTCCGGTAAATTGTGTTTGGAAATTATATTCAAATATTGGTACCTTATACACCATAATGTAATACACCTAATATCACCATATACCAAATGTAATGTATGAATAACTATTCATATCAATATACTAATGTAGATAGACAGGTTTACCCTTTTATGATTTTCTATCTAATCTAAGGCATGTTGAAATAAAATGATCAAACTTTTTTAGCAAAGTATTTATTTTAATTTGTAATTATAGAAGAAAAAAACACAGTTTGCAATCATAGGTACTTATTACTTTTTACATAGATCGGTTCACGTCGTATTAACGTCACACGTGTACAAAATAGATAAAGATAGTCTCGTTCGTCGACAGTCTCTTCATCATAATAATATTATCTATCACAGAAGCAGTTCGTCATAGATTTATAAAGGGGAGTATAGACTAAAGCATTTGCTCGAGCATTACGGTGTAATGTAACGTTCTTACGAATGGTACAATACAGGCAAATGCCCAGTTTCCATGTAACATTTCCAAGTAGTGTTACGTTCTTGCGAATGCTCGTTCTGTGTTCGCCGGCACACGATCAGTTCGCCAACAAGTATCGGACTGTCAGTTAGTAGCCTTGTCTCTGGTCTGGGTGTTTTCTATGTATAATATAAGTATGTATTTATAGTAGATATTGCGCCAAGAGGATAAAGTAGTGTCTTATGTAGCGGGCGTCCCGTATACGAAGGATTCTAGCGTTAACTCCCGAGCGTAGCGAGGGTGTTTAGAGTTAACTCCCTAGCAAAGCGAGGGAGATAAGACAAGAATCCTAAGTGCAGCGAGGGATTCAAGGTCGCCCAAGACGAAGGCACCTTTATCCCCGAGGAGAAAGGACATCGGCAAAATCCCATACTAGCTGGACCTGATATTCAATGACTATGGGCATTGTTAATTTTGTGTTGATTAGATACCTAACATAATTAGAATCAGTGTCCTAACTCCATATTCAATGTAAAACTTCACAAATGCGAGATATAATTTTTTAAAATTTTTGCGCTTTTGATGTTAGAAAAACATTTTAACGATCTAATAGATTAAATTCTTAACTTAAGTCGACCTTAACTATCTGATAACTACGTAAATAGTGATAAGAGAAATGTAATTAATGGTATTTGACATGAAACAAAGAGGATGCTTATAAATAAAACACATGATACCTACATAAAGATTTATTCAAAATCGTCTCTTTTAACTACACTACTTGTCTAAAAAACCTGCTGGTGCTGCTATTATGTTATCTTGGTGCCTGGCAAACCCCAAGGTACCACACCACGGTCATGACATGTGCACAGCATCCAATCGTTCCAGACACATTATTTTCTATTAATATTATGTACATAGGTATTAGTAGTTTTCTTGAAATGTGTCTGGATTTAACTTTCCCTCTTATCAACGTATTATCGCCAATACCTCTCAAGCGATATTCTGATCTGATACACAATGCTGATACATCTCTAACTATAAGGAAACGCACATGTTCTCCATAGTAGGACCGAGCCTGTCGGATTTGGTACGTTCCTAAAGCGAATAATGTTAAATCATTACTAGCCGGGGAAATGTTTATAAATTGTCGCACAGTAGGTACCTAGGTGCGTATCGGAGCAAACACAAAGATTGGCAAAGATCGACTGTAAAAAAAATCAATGATTAACACCTGCCTGTAATTCAATTTTAACAGTGACGTTCCTTTACAAGCAAGTCAAAAGAATCAAGCCCTTAACGCTTATTTGGTTTTTATTTCGTTTACATATTGTATCATTTTCAGCAATTTAATACTGTTCTAAAAATACTTAAATGAATTTTTGTCTAAGTAGAATACTTACTATAATCTTTTTTTCGACGAGTGTAAGGTGGGAGGATTACATGCAAGCACGTGAAATTGTAGACCTACGCGTGAAATGGAACTTTACATCGTCGTCAAGATCTATTGTTTATGGTCAAAACCGTTCAAAAGCTATGATTAAGTTTTCCCATTGATATTAATTATTTTTACGCATTACGAACTGAGGAGCTCGATGGCGCAGCGGCTAGCGCGTTCGGCTTGCGATCTTGCTCGCTAAGCCATTTTCGCAATGCCAGGTCGCTGGATGGGTGACCAATTTAAAAACATCTCGAGCTCCTCCGTGCTTCGGAAGGCACGTTAAACCGTTGGTCCCGGTTGTTGTCGTAAGATGGCAGTCGTTAAAACCCACCAACCTGCATTGGGCCAGCGTGGTGGGTTATGGCCCAATATCCCCACGTGCTATTGTCCACGTGGGAGGCCTGTGCCCAGTAGTGGGACGTTATAGGCTGATGATGATTAATTAATTTCTCTAGAACTAGAAGTTCTTGAGGTATATTATTCGTATTTTCAAAATTAACTAATAACAGCATATTTTTTAGAATATAATTGATTTGTGCCCATGGTCAGGTCCATTTTCGCCATTGTCCTTTCCACACCATCTACGAGACAATAAAAAGCAATAGTAAAACAATAGTAGATTGTTGTACATGGAGCTAAAATGACCCAGACGGACTAAAGACTGCACATACATCGTACAGCATAGAGCGGCGATGGGCTCATCAAAATAATACTACCAACCCCTTTCTTCCCTTGAGTGTCGTAAAAGGGACTAACAGACTATAGACTGCACATACATCCAACAGCATAGAGCGGCGATGGGCTCATCAAAATAATACTACCAACCCCTATCTTCTCTTCGGTGTCGTAAAAGGCGACTAACGGACTTAATAAATACTGCACATACATCCAACAGCATAAACCGGCGATGGGCTCATCAAAATATACTACCAACCTCTCCCTTCCCTTGGGTGTCGTAAAGGGCGACTAACGGACTAAAGACTGCACATACATCCAACGGCATAGAGCGGCGATGGGCTCATCAAAATAATACTACCAACCCCTCTCTCTTCTCTTGGGTGTCAGTAGTGATATTATTGGGAAGTCTGGCTCAAAAATCAACACAACCACGCTCACTTCGTTCGCTGCTTGACTTCATTCCGCGGTTGTGTTGATTTTTAAGCCAGACATCCCAATTAGTATGAACAACTTACAATAGATGGCGCTTATCACACTTCTTACTTTAATTACTTACAAACTGACCTGTATTATGAAAGTGCTAAAGAACAATATTGCAATTCACAACAATTTGCTTGACGCCGCGGTGAGAACGCATAGTTTTCGGTAACCGTTTTTTTAGTCTTTTACTTGTGTCCATGTCTACAGCTTCCTCATTCGATATAGAGAAATTCTAAGCATGCCATATTTTTGTGCATATTATGTGCAATCAAACGTTTCAGTCCTAATTTTTGTGCCACCACAACTTCGTTACTATGAGTTGTTTTATGTGTGTAAGCTGGAGACACGTGTCACCAGCTCGCACACGCCCGTTAAGACAAACCAGTGAGGTTAGGGTTTTGGACTATAGCTAGAAATTTTGTGCATAATTTGTGCACTAGGAACAAAAAAAACTAACCATCACACTCAAATACTGTTGAAACTACGATCATAAAACTGTGTGCGAGCTGGAGACACGGGTCTCCAGCTCGCACAGCTGTATCTTCGTAATTGTTCAAGCTACGGTTATAAATTATACCTCAAAATTTTGTGCAAAATTTGTGCATAAGGCACAAAAATTTTCAAAACTTTAACTTAAAAGGTTTTTGAGCTACGAACCGATAAGTATGTGTAAGCTGGTGACACGTAACACGGGCTAACACATGGTGAATTATTGTAACTGTATAAGATAGTGCTTCGTTTTAAAGATCAAATAATACGTTATAATTTGTGCACACACGAGGCAAAATTTCAAATCTCTGGGCCTCTTACTTTATAAATTATAAGCCAAAAACTGTTTTCCCGCCAAAAAATTCAAATTAATGGCTCGGAAGCGGCTAAACGCGCGCCGACCGCGTCGTTGCCGTTCCGTGCGCTACACTATTGCAATCGAGTTTGAACTTGAGAGCTAGCTTAATTTAGTGTCATTTTAATTTGCGCTCTCGATCGTTTCGTTTCTATACCGAGAATTTTAGACTAGGAGACTGCTGATATAGGAAATTGGTTAATTTAAAATAAAAGCAGTCTATTTTATTTATGAATGTTCATAAAATATCGCTATGCTTAGTTTTAAGTATTTACAATAACCTCATTAATATGATAAGTAGTGATAAAATTAGTCTGCCTGTATGTTTTTATTACCACGTTTTTATTAGGTAGCTTTCTCGTTTATTTGTTTATTTATTTGTCGACAAATGCAAACGATTTTATACTAGCTTCCCGATGAGCTAGACTTGCAACTTTGAACATAGGTCAGAACAGGATATTATGGTGTCATTGAGCTGATCTGATGATTCAGCCGGAAGAAGGCCACAGGATCTCTGTAAGAAAACCATGAAACCCCATTCAGGCTCATTTGATTAGTTTTGATGAGCACTCTGACGGGAGACGACTAGACGAGGTCCATGGTCTGATGATGAACCCGAAGGAAGGCCACAGGAACTCAGTATTGAAAACATGCAACCCCATCAAGTTTGGGCTCTTTTGATTCATCTTGACGAATACTCTGTTAGAAAAAAGGGTCCAGGGTCTGATGATGGAGCCAGAAGAAGGCCACAGGAACTCGGTATTGAAACCATGCAACCCCATCGAGTTTGGGCTCGTTTGAATCGTCTTGACGAGTACTCTGTTGGGGAAAAGTGTTTAGGGTTTGATAATGATGCCGGAAAAAGCCTACAGGAACTCTATAATAAAACCATGCTACTCCAACGAGTTCGGGGTCGTTTGCATCACCTTGACGAGTACTTTATCGAGAAATAGTGTTCAGGGTCTGATGATGGAGCCGGAAAAAGGACACAGGAACTTTATAATAATACCACACAACCCCATCGAGTTTGCGCTCTTTTGATTCGTCTTGACAACTACTCCCATAGGAGATGAAGAATTTTTAGTTATGGCACGTTAACTAAAAAACAGTTACTACGCTACGATAACTAAACCATCAACCATTCTGACAAGAGGTCGGTCAGCCATCAACACATAGAAGAATTGGTAACTTGCAAACTTTTTAACTTGTAAATAGAAAAAGTAAGAATTACTTACTACTGGTAAAATAAAAATTTGAAATAGCTTTATTAAAAATAATAAAAGTATCTTTTTTTTCGTTATCTGTGGATTGGGTTTGAAATAGGTACATATAAAATTTAACATCTACCTACTTACTAGCATTTGAAAATAACTTTAGGTACTTTCTCATAAGATAACAAAGGTACGCCTACTATTGAATCTAGGTGATCTACTGCGGATGGACAACATCTACATAAAGAAGCCATAACTGGAGGTTAGTATAGGTAAGCAGCAGAACGATTAGATAGAACACAATTAAATTAATTTTTATTATAGTTCTTTTTCTATAGAATTTACAATAATGACAATAATGAAAAAGGCCGGCGCACAGGAAGATGCGCGTAATAAAATGCCCGCTTGCTAAGTGTTAAACTATAGCTACATAAATTTAATATCGGTGATAACAGTATCGACCATATCTACGGACTATTAAAAATTCATGCAATATCGTGTTTTTTTTCCACTATATAGTTTCAGAACGCATCGAACGTTTATAATAATTTTATTTTATTAAACTTTTACAAGCACATTTGTTTGTTAAAAACTACAGATTAATGATAACTCAATAAATATCAGGGATACGGTACAATATTCTTGAATTCGATCACGTACAATATAGTGATCTCAACGCACACCGCATTCCTGACGCGATGTAGTGTTTTCCAAAATAGGTATAGTTTCAGAACGCATCAATATCGGATTTGACGATATTGATGCAATAAATACGTTTCAGTAACCTTATACGATTTGTATCGCCTACTCCTAATTTTATCGGAAAAAATGGAAGAGGTGATTGCGCTTTATTACATGTCGGCAAATAATTACTATTTATTGCATCTTTATTATTTTTATTAATTATTAATTCGTAATATTGTATTACTTTTAATACTTTATCGTTACTCCAATCCATAATTATCGAAACAGAATAATATCGATAGTCGTATTTGCAACACGTTCACACCTCTAGTTGTCTAGCAGTCAACTAAAGTGTGCGAAGGAAATGTGGCCGCACGAACATTATCGAACAAAATCCTTGATGTGCGGCAATTTACCAACAGCGCGGCGCGTCAACGCCATGATACAACGCGCTAACGCAAAGTGTTTGGCCAGACGTGTCGCGAAAACGCAAATCTTCGCGCTAGCGCGATAATGTGGCCCTAGCATTACATTGGGATGCCCCAGCAGACTAATCGCAAAGTCATCGATCACCATAGAGTACATTTATTTTTATTTATTTATTTACATTTAACCATGGGAAGTAATACAATCTAATATTAAAATAAATTACTTTTTTAGCGAGTGGGGTTGAAGCGAAGCTTGGAGAGAAATTATACTCAGGATGGTCAGTCGTAGAATGGATACTTTATTTTAGTTAGTGATCATATATATTACAATTATTATATTTACAAACATAGGTTGCTTAACTTAGTCACTTACGCAAAAGAGAGAAGAACAACGGGTGTCTCATTCACACCCGCGGTCGCTATGCAACGCGGTGCGGGGAACACGCGGCGCGGGGCTTCGCGACGCGGGGAAGTGCGGGCGGGGAAACACGCACGCGACAAAACTGGCGACGTTCGTTGCGCTCGGCCATTTCGACGGCCGACAGACCACGGAGCGGACGCAGTGAAGATGCGTGGCGTGCGGCGATGGCGATAACGTGGCGCTGTTACGAGTGATGTGTACACGCAGCTGAGAATGGTGGCGAAGAATGAAGATGCTGTTTGCATGCTGACGAAGCTCCATTCCTATTTCATTACGACAGCCCTTTTCAGTGCTATGTTCCTGTTTCATATCGATCTATTCTTATTTCATTATGGCAGCTCTTTTCAGAGCTATGTCCCTGTTTCATATCGAAAAGGCTTCCGTCTGACATTCTATTAAATGGATTTGCTTTACATCTTCTGTGCTTGTTATTGTGAGTGTGCGGCTACACTTTCAATGGTTAAAATTTATTCTGTGACGGTCGATAGCGATTAGTTTGCTGGAAAGCATCCGTTCTTTATCGAATTAGGCTCAAGTATTCAACCATTTTGTCGTTTTGCACTCCTCCATAATGTTTATCATTATGCCAAATCTAATTATTTAATTGTCTCAACAACAAAAAATAACTAAGACATTCGTGTGTGAGATATCTAAAATAAAAGTAGGGTAGGTTATTAGGTACCTGCCTATAGTAAAACTAAATTAATCGCGTCGCGCATCGCTTTAACAGACGGCTCCTAGTCTAAAAGTGGCAATAGTGTAGCGCACGGAACGGCAACGGCGCGCTTAGCCGCTTCCGAGCCATTATTTTGAATTTTTTGGCGGGAAAACAGTTTTTGGCTTATAATTTATAAAGTAAGAGGCCCAGAGATTTGAAATTTTGCCTCGTGTGTGCACAAATTATAACGTATTATTTGATCTTTAAAACGAAGCACTATCTTATACAGTTACAATAATTCACCATGTGTTAGCCCGTGTTACGTGTCACCAGCTTACACATACTTATCGGTTCGTAGCTCAAAAACCTTTTAAGTTAAAGTTTTGAAAATTTTTGTGCCTTATGCACAAATTTTGCACAAAATTTTGAGGTATAATTCATAACCGTAGCTTGAACAATTACGAAGATACAGCTGTGCGAGCTGGAGACCCGTGTCTCCAGCTCGCACACAGTTTTATGATCGTAGTTTCAACAGTATTTGAGTGTGATGGTTAGTTTTTTTTGTTCCTAGTGCACAAATTATGCACAAAATTTCTAGCTATAGTCCAAAACCCTAACCTCACTGGTTTGTCTTAACGGGCGTGTGCGAGCTGGTGACACGTGTCTCCAGCTTACACACATAAAACCACTCATAGTAACGAAGTTGTGGTGGCACAAAAATTAGGACTGAAACGTTTGATTGCACATAATATGCACAAAAATATGGCATGCTTAGAATTTCTCTATGTCGAATGAGGAAGCTGTAGACATGGACACCTTTTACTTTGCCTTGCCACCGCAACCGCAAAGGTTTGCGAATACTTAGTTAATTTGTGAAACAATTAATGAAAAAAAATTGTGAATTTTGTTTCATTGTGATGTGAGTGATTTTTAAATGAGCAAGTACCTATGTATTTCATCTGTAATAGCATTTTATGTTCATGTCGATTTGCAGTAGGTCGATTTGCAGTAGATCTTTCATTAGTTAGGTAGGTACCTAGGTAACTACTCAGTTTGAAAATATTATATATATACTTACCTACAGAAATACGTTATTGTTTTTTATTAATCATCATCAACTTAAATCATATTCTTAGTTTTCTGGACTGTATAAAGTGTTTAACTGTGTCGCGTACTTACCGGTGAAAGAATACTACCAACCCAAGAGGGGTTGGTAGTATTCCCTTATAACCTTATACCTAACCATAAACCTAACCTACCTACCTACCTAACCTTATACCCTATAGCTAATAACCCTTGGGTGTCGTAATAGGCGACTAACGGACTAAAGACTGCACGTACATCCAACAGCTTAGAACGGCGATGGGCTCACCACCTGTCACGCTGAGCACATGTGCAGTCGCTATTTATGTAGGTATGTATCTATATTAATAAAAATCAATTGCCAAAATGTTTGTACGCGCATCACTTCATTGGCTGCACCAATTTGGGAAATTCTTTTTTGTTGTATTTGTAATTGTCGGGACAAAGTTTGTATAAAAATGAACATTTTTGTAAATTCGTCACGGGGTAAGGGGTTCACGCGGACAAAGTCGCAGGCGGGCGGTCATTCACGATCAACAAATCATAAATAAGCAATGCTTGATACATAAATATAAGTTGGAGTGGGTCTCATTCACCCTCGACTACAAATTTTGTGATTTATATCAGGATTTATAGTCGAGTAAGAATCACCGCTAAAACCAGCCTTCATATAAAAAAATCCGCATCCAAATCTAGGATATTTAGTAGCTACGGTGCCAAAGACAGACACAACAACCTCAGGACCTTCCTTTTTTGGCTACCCTTGGTTTACTAGTATTAAATAAGTACCTATTTTATTTTAGGTCGTCATCTATTGGTGAACTCCATAGTTATTCCAATCTCAATGGGCGATTTTCTGACAGCCCAAATTAAAAAGTAAAAATTAGTTCAAAAACACTCGATAGATGTCGTTTTATGAAAGCCGTACCTACCTAAGGGCTGTAATAAATTCTACACTTTTACTTGTCTACCAAAAGAATAAAAAAATAGTATTTACTTACCTATTTATATTTAGGACATACAGAACCTATTTCTATTTTGGAATAGAATAAATATTACGCAGCCATACACGTGCTCTTCATGAACCCGCCTTTTACTAAGCGCCATACTAATCTATGCTAAGCGCCATCTATGAAGTCATTTACGAACCAATTTCTTTTTTTTTTGATCTCGGAAAACCGCCTATTCTTTTGGTAATAAAAATAATATTTTACCATTCACTGTGCTCGACTGTACCACACGTAATTTTTATATGTAGAAGTTTGCTATCAAATTTAATGACTTTCTAGTATAAAAGTCAAATAACAATTACACTCTTAGAGGGTACTATTTCCGGTACTATTTATTGAGATAGAAATGAGAGCCATTGCTGGTTCTGTTTTCGCGCAACGAGGTGAGTATGCTAGGCGTAGAACCTACGCCTAGCGTAGGTACTCACCCAACTATGTCTATAACTTTTTAACTATAAAGTTTAACTATAAATATAATATTTATTTCCTTAGGGCACTATTTGGTACTATTTGGATACAGTTTTTTGACATACTAATTAAAGTTGTAGCTTGCTCAGATTTCCTAAACTGAGGTGAGTACGCTAGGCGTAACCTACGCCTAGCGTACCAAACTATGTCTATAACTTTTGAACCCTTATGGGTACTATTTATTTCCTTTGGGCACTATTTGGTACTATTAGGGCACAGTTTTTTGGCATTCTTGAAATAACAGAATTCCATGGTGAGTACTCCAGGCGTAGGTACACGAAATAAGTTGTCGCTATAATTTAGGAGTCTGCGAATAAGCATTCACCATGATTACCAAATGCCGCTTGGTGATCACAAACCCATCGAAAAATTATGATAAGTAAATATAGTTTTTGTTCGATCGGGAGAATTGAACTCGCGACCTGATTTTGTGTAGAATTAAAATGATCAATATCATATTAATATGTTTGCCTATTTATTTCTGCACTACAACAAATCTGACTGCAATATATTTTTGTTTTGATTGAGAATATTCAAACTTTGCTCATAGTTTTAGAATAAATTACTGTAAGTAGTAGAATAAATAATAATAAACGATTGTATTTTAACGTTGTGCACTTTCCTTAATGTTGTATGTTACAGTCACTTGACTGAATATAGGTTTTAATGAAGTTATATAAAACTAACATTTAATGTATTTAGTTAATAAGACACATGTTGCCTAAGAGGATATAAAACATCATAAAAAACATATAACTATCCTTACCTTAATTTATTATCAAAGTATGTTACACGATTTATTTATTTATAGGGTTAAATAAATCGTTAAAACATTTACTTAGTTTTTCGAGTTTGTAATTATTTATAAGTCTTAAATTTATTTATTAGTTATAATTTTGTATGTGGACATGTTTTAATTTTATATTTTCATAATTGTTTTTTTTTTATTCGTAATTATTTTGTATTCGGACATAATATCATTGTGTAATTAATTATTATTTTTAGATTTTTTGTATGCCAAACAATTGGATATTTGTATGCCTTGACGAAGGTGGAAATGTAGTGAAACTTAAATAAGTCTAACACCTATGATATTGTAACTAACCTGCATTTCACAAATAAATACTATTCTATTCTATTCTGATGAATAAAGTTGTTTTTAATGCAGACATTATTAAAATTTTATTTTATCACTTTTACTGTAACATACAGGAACAATGCAAAAAGCCTCGCAGTGCGGGCGGGCTCATCCGCTCAGCTCGCCACCAGGAGCGCGATGTCAATTTAAGCACTTTTGTGGGAATATGATTTTGCATTGCATAGGTGTTTTATTCATTGCGTTTGTATTTCATTCATTGCATTATTTCTAAACGTAAGGTAAGAATCGTAGAAACATTAACTGGTTCCGTGCACACCAAAAAAACAATTTATGATGATTTCAATATCTTTGCATCAGCCATTACTGCAACACGAATTTTTAGTTTTATCTAGATGAACGATAGTAGTAATGTACAATTGAGAGCAAATATGTAAAATGTAAGCCTTATATCAGGTAGTGGTACCAGTGATAAATACTTTTACCTTTAATCATTCGAACAAAATGTCAGCCACTGACTATGAGTTTGACAACAATTTAACATCTGCTTCTTAGTTTTATCATCAGCCTATAAACGTCCCACTGATGGGCACAGGCCTCCCACGTGGACAATAGCACGTGGGGTATTGGGCCATAACCCCCCACGCTGGTCCAATGCGGATTGGGGGGTTTTAACGACTGCCATCTTACGACAACAACCGGGACCAAAATATTCACCTACCCAACCCTAAAGACAATATGATGACTTGGTAATGTGATTAGGTAAAATACGAGCATGTTTTATTTAAATTTGCTGATTTACAATTTACTTACATGTGAGTGAAATCAGTCTTCAACAATTCGCATCAAGTGTGTTGATATAATGTTCGTAAGTTTTTTTTATTTTAATTTTTTTACGATTACAATCTGGCGGCTGGGTGGTCGAGTGAGCAGCGGTCCTGACGTACCTACGCCTGGCGTACTCACCATGGAATTCTGTTATTTAAAGAATGCCAAAAAACTGCCCAAATAGTACCAAATAGTGCCCAAAGGAAATAAATAGTACCCTTTTGGTTTAAAAGTTATAGACATAGTTTGGTGAGTACGCTAGGCGTAGGTTCTACGTACTCACCTCGTTGCGCGAAAACAGAACCCGCAATGGCTCTCATTTCTATCTCAATAAATAGTACCCTCTAAGAGTGTAATTGTTATTTGACTTTTACACTAGAAAGTCATTAAATTTGATAGCAAACTTCTACATACATTGACATGAGGTACAGGCGAACTCATAATAATTTTAATATTATAAAATTTCGTATTATGAACCTAGGTACTACATATTACTTTTAGTTTTGTTGAAATTAATAGGTGTATATACGTAACGAGGAAGTTTAATATCAATTATATAATTGATTATAATTATTTTTCTTATAAATAAGATCCATGTTTTCCAAAATATTGACTATCGTATTTATGCCGGATTTCATAAAGTAAAAGCACATAAGGAACTTTTTGCCTTATGTCTGAAAGTGAAAGCTCAATATTGTGCGAGAACAATCTGTTACTTTTGTTGATCATAGTGCAACTTATCGACGCGCGACAGCGATTTAGCGACTTTCTAGTGTAACAGTCAAATAACAATTACACTCTTAGAGGGTACTATTTATTGAGATAGAAATGAGAGCCATTGCTGGTTCTGTTTTCGCGCAACGAGGTGAGTACGGTAGGCGTAGAACCTACGCCTAGCGTACTCGCCAAACTATGATTATAACTTTTTAACTATAAAGGTACTATTTATTTCCTTTGGGCACTATTTTGTACTATTTGGGTACAGTTTTTTGGCATTCTTGAAATAACAGAATTCCATGGTGAGTACGCCAGGCGTAGGTACACGTCCTGACTACGCAACCCACGGTCCCCGTTTCGAATCCCGGAAGAGGCAAATGTTTGTGTGGTGAGCACGAGCATTTGTGACCGAGTCATGGATGTTTATTAGTATTTATGTATGTTTATCCGATATTCAGTCACCATAGTTCGGGCTATACTTAGTTTTGGGCTGAATGGTTAGTGTGACAACTATGAAATTTATTTAATTAATGTTTGTGTTTACTACCTATGTATTTACTACTATAGTAGAAACGTATTGTATTGTTTTCTTGTTTGTTTTTATATCCGTTGGATATAATTTAGTGTTCAATTTATGATTTGTAAATTATATGACGTGTTACTCTTAAACTTGTATGTCACTCATAAATAGTTATACAATTGCATAATATAAACCTAATTTACTAATTACCCCACCAGCAAACAAGTCGTATAACTTAAGGGTTATACGACTTTTATATCATATAGTTAGGTGTTTTATATTGGTTATTAACTAACTCTGTTATCGTTTTAACAAAGTTTACTACTACTATCGGAAGGACTGGCAAGTTACAGCCCTAAACCGTGAAGAGTGGAAGGAGGGTAGGGAGGTCTTTGCCCAGCAGTGGGACAAGCCGGGCTAAATAAAAAAAGTAACAAAGTTTGATTTCCACCTGAGGCAGTCAACTTTTTGCGCCGCAATGCCTAATAATATAAACTATTATTAATAGGTACGTATTTTTGCTTTATTTGAACCCAGTAAATCCAGTACCTATCAAGGGGCCACAGCTCAGAATAATCTATTCTATGGGCCTCAGAAACGTAAAATACAGTAAAATAGGTACCTATCTTTAAAATATGACCATAGTAAATAAAAAAATTGATTGTCATTGTCACCTCTTTAGAAAGTGACAAAAGGCCGGTCTCACTTGGCCCGTAATATTGGTTGGGTTGGTTCTCAGAACAATAACAAGCATAGAAACCACGCTAAAATAGCAAGCAAAGACATATATTTATTCTTCTTCTTCTTACGAGTCATGCTAATGAGTTAGAAAGAGATGGAGAATGATTGACTTGTCCTAATTTGTGTAGGTGGTCACTAGTTTATTCCACACTAGGGACGTCATTTCTCGGCATTTTATATCGACAAAAATAAAACTAAATATTGAACATGTAAATAAATATGAAGGCGAAGGATAAGCGCGCCGTCAATGACCGAAGTATTATGTTAGCATCGAGGAGACAGAATTTGTATTTGCTTTCCATGCACTATTGTCATTCTGTATATTTCGTTGCGTTTCACTACACGCACTACATTACTCACAAAATGCACTTCCACGAGAAAATGATACAGAATGACAAAATGTGTATGGAGAGCGATATCCTGTCTTGTTGTCGGCTTTTTCGCTTGCCTTGGAAACGATATAAATTAAATCGGACAAATTTTCAAAACCTACATTACGGTGCACAAGAAAAACACCAACAATATTATATTGAATCACTGTAGGTACAGCAGCGTCAGATCAACCTACTCAAATCTGTAAAAATATCCCAATCGATATTGAACTCTACGATTTCAACATTAGGTTGAGATTCGGTTGCAGGTATTTCACAGATTAGTAGGTCGTAGAGTAGGTAGGGTAGGGCGATATGACGCTGCCTGTACAGTCAGCGTTACATCTATCTATCCTTATATATGTAAAATTCTCGCAACCAAATTTCATCCTAATGTAGAGTTCAATATCAATTGGAATATTTTGACAGATTTGGGTAGGTCGATGAGTGGCTGTGTGTACACACACTACTTTACGTTCTATTGTTAGGCCAAAAAATTGTTAACGGTAAAAGTGGTGACTTTTGCCTTCAGCAAGTTTTGCAAGTTAATAACGAGAAGCAGTGTCACATTGGCCTACCCTTATCTGTAAATTAACTAGATGCATATTGAACTTTATGCTTTGAAAGTAATTCTGAAAATTGATACGAGGAAAATATAAATATGAAGGATTACTAAGGAAATAAAAAACTTATAAATAAACATTTAAAACATTTTTATTAAATCACTGCCTCTTAAATAAGAAGGTTTTGGTTAAAAAGCTTTATAATTTGTCACGAGGCGCAAATTCCTGTAATTCCAGTTTGGTATTCGTATTGTCAAATATAACTTAGGTAAGGCTTCTAAAAATAGGATTCTGTGATTGTCATCGAAACTTTGTTTTAGAGAATGATTAACAAGATTGCTCAAAATGCTTGTTGGTACAAATGCGTCGCAGACATTGTTCATGATTGATTGATCGTAAAATGTTTATTCCATATCCAATTTAGTCTTCTTACACGCCGGCCGTAGCCATTCTTTATTTATATCATCCTTTTTTGGAAACCTGTAACCTGTAAATTATCAATAGGTAACTTTTAAAGTTATAAATTATTAATATCATGTTAAGAGTAAAACAAGTTGTAAATGAGGCGTATACATATATCATAATTTAAAGATAGATGTGCTAACCACTTGCACAAAATACTAATTTATCGAAATTGAAATGCACGTCACTAGGCGAAAAAACATAACCTCAACATTTGAACAAAATTTAATTGATAAATGCCTAATATCAGCACAGAACTGGACACGATGACTATTTAGACCAACTATTAGTGTGTTTTAATAGATTTATGCCATTAATTATGTTTAGGTAAAACGAAAACAGTCTGAGCTTACCGAGAAAAGGTTATCGTCTCTTGATTATTTTCTTTTCTTATTATAAGGGATTTACAACCCTCAATCAACACAAGACATTTTGTTACACGTAACGCATATATATCACTAATAATGCTATGGCTAGTTTATAGGTTTCTTCGGAAGAATACCTTGCAAATAATTACTTAGCTTGAAAATAATCCGTCATTATAATGTAACCAAGTTAGGTTGCCACTTATTTACACAGCAACAAAAAGAAAATAACGACACATTTAATCTGATGGTGTTCTAAAGACATCCAATTACATCCATTTGACATTTACCTTGTGACAACCTAGAAAAAATAGAAACGAATGTGGATTAGAGGTTTCATTTACTCTCGTTACAAAATTAAATGAAGTCATATGAGTAAGATAGCTGTTGTCTAGCTCGTCTTTTAGCGTGGTTTCTATGCTTTAGTTATTGTTCTGAGGGTTGGTTACAGTGTTCAGTCCTGTTTGTATAGGTATTACGTTACGTCCATGGGGGAAATATCATTTGCCATTGAACGTTCGCTAACACTCATCATTATCATTTCTAAGCAAAGAAAATATTCACTTTAATATTTTACTTGACATTGGCTAAATGTGCTGACCGCACGGAGCCATTATTAATGAAAAAAGAAAAGAAAAAAAAATGTAATGTCAAAATTTTAACGCACAGCGAGGACTTCTTGGCGGGAAAGTGAAGCGTCATGTCTGCAGTTTTGTTTTATTTTCTAAAATTTGTGTTTTTTCCACAGACATAATATTAATATATGTGCTGTGGTTTTTTCGAATATTAATGTGAAATAATAGTGGATTATTAACCGATAAGTGTTTATGAACGTGCATGAGTGTTGGCAAATGAAACAAAACAGTGCAACATCACTTTTCAAATTGTCATTAGAAGTCCGCGTGAGACCTCAGTAAAGTCCCACATCTTTACTGAGGAGTCCTCAGTGAGGACTCAAGCCGTCTTATTACAAAAACGTACGATAGTCTGAGCTTAAACCAAGACTAGATGGTCTCGACTTAGTACGTTACTAACAGTTAGTACCGGACTAAAATCTCACCTTATTACAAAACGAAAACCATCCGTGGACCAGTTAGTACCGCACTTAGTCTTAGGTTTGAATGATATCCACAGAGAATATACAAAAAATGTCAATTTTTCATTCGTTCACACAAACATCATTCACTCCACCGTTTCGTTTTACTGGATGTTAATAATTTCTGTAGAGTTTTTTTACATAAATAATTATTAAACAAGATAAAAATATGTCTTAGATAATCATAATCTATTTTGTATTGTATTTTCATCCGTTTAAAAATGCAAGACTTAAACTTTCATCATGACTTTTTTCAAATTAAGTTTTCATTAAGAATTTTAGCGTGAAACGGATTGCAGGTAAGTAAACAAACAATCTTTAAGAAGTACCTACCTACCTACCTAGGTACCTAGTCATATTAACATCATAGGCCATTGGCCTCATAAATCTATAAAAGATATTATAACAGCGTGCAATTGTGAGGTTTGGCATTTTCTTATGTGGATTGTAATGTTTTATACACTTGTAAGGCCATGGGAGCGACAGTAACGGCCGCATCGCATACTTGGCTGGCAGACGAATTGAGTAGGTACCTGGTGACGTTAGAGGAAGTGCAGCGAGTTGGTGATAATAATGTTTAGTTATTGATCTCTCTATTGAGCTAACTGGTAAAAGCCGATCAGATGGGGAAGTCGAGTTAACGTGGAAAAGCATGAAGCTGTCAGCAAAATCCAATTTGCCTATATGAGGAACTATTACTGTGACATGGAGTGGCAAAAAGCCACCTTCTCCTGAGGATTTAGAAGTAATTTCAATTGCTCCTCACGACTTAGTCAGAAGAAAATGACTATGCTATGATAGTGATGCAGTGGTAAATAAAACATATTTATTTCGGTATGTAACATAGGTATTTTTATTAAAATTTAAATATGAACAAAATAAGTAATATTTATAATGTGTAGTAGTAAATGTTAAAATTTGTAGGTACCTACATATCTTAATTTGATTGTTTTAGATTCCGAATGTTGCATTAACAATTCTTGCGTTAACTGCTGACCCTAAGTCTTGCACTAGTTATGATAAAACTGACTCAATACCCGTCAATTTCAATGTGGAAAACACAGGCCACCATGTTGTAGAAGTGCAAGGTAAAATTTTTGATTAAAAATATCTAAAATATTATCATTAGAAATAATTACAATCTAATACTTACAGAAGATTATGTGCATGCAAGTTTTAATTAATGTAAGTGAAATTTTGTATATTGTTTTCAGAGATATCAAACAATTAGGGCGTTGAAGTAGTGTCAGAATGATGATAAACCATAATATTGAATTTGAAACTACTATTTGAATTATTTTTGAACGATTGAAACTGGCAAAACCAAATCAAAGAAAAAATCCTGCACAATAGGTATTTAGACACAGTACTTTCAAATACTTATTATTGTAGTACTTTTTACATGAAATAAATTGACATTATTCTATTATGTTTTACAGAATTGAAGAGATGCAACAATTAATTGTACAAAGCCATACTGATATTAAAAAAGTTAGAAATGATGGAAGCCGAGCACAAATACATCATTACAATCAATGAACATAAAATATCATTGATTACAATAGCCAAATAAAAATAATAGAATTAGAAATATTTTTATTGGAAAATAAAACAAACACTAACAATTAAATTTAAAAAGACTTTTACCTACTTAGTTTTAGTTACATAGTAATTTTATTTTTCTGATTCTTTATAAACACATGATAAACATAACTTTTTTATGAGTATGACAGTCTTATCATATTGTTTTTATTGATAGTACTTACCAATGACCTTTTATGGTACATAAATGTTTCGCCTACTATCTTGTTCACATTTTTCATTAATTAAATATGCTTTCTACGAGTATAAGTAGTATTCAAATATACATTCTTAGATACTCAAACATTCTGTTTTAAACTATTGTAACATGTACTTATTTTGTGGGTGTCCAATCATTTGACAAAAAACAAATAACAAATTTTCATTTGACAAATAACATTTGACAAAATTATACTTGATAATTTTATTATTTTACAAACTATTGTTTAATTAAATACTCATTAGACAATATATTTAAGTACTAAAAAAAATTTCATTATGCAAAAACATTATTTCACAAATTGATTATTTTTTAAACATGTTAGTTGGCAAAACAACGTAAAGCATAAATAATAACATTTAACAAATACTAGCTGCCCTACTCCTGTAGGTAACATGATAAGTTAGACATTTAAGACAATCGCGAAGCACAGTATAGCGATTGTCTTAAATTTCGAGGTTATTTTTTTATTAGACAACAGAAATACTAGCTGACCTACTCCTGTAGGTCACTTGATCGGTTAGAAATTGCTTACATCCTTGCAATAATATATCATACCTAATATACCATATTAAGTATTTGTAAAATCACCAATTTGGCAAATGAATTATTTAGTCAAGTGAATATTATTAAAATAATATTTTAACAGTAGAAATATTTCCTAAGTAAAACATTTGCGAAACCTGTATTATGTCAAATGATTATTTTTAAAGTAATATGTTTGCGAAGAGAAAGTTTGTCAGATGATTAGTTTTATAAACGTTGTTTGTAAAATCATCTTTTGTCATACGTTTTTTGTTAAATAATAGTAAACCTATTTTGTGCCTGCCTATTTTGTTGTTATTATTATTAGGTAGGTACCTATGTTATGTATTACTGCTTTTGAACTTTAAACTGTTAAAATTATGTTTAATATGGGTTTATTAAAAATGTCTTTTTATAACTGCTTTCTCTTTATTTTCCCCGTACTGAATTTAGAGCAATTTGTGGTAGGTAGGTAGTTAGGCTGCCTAGATGGAGAATGCTCAATGCTATCTTTCTGGTCACTATGGTCTTCAGGTCAGCATCACAAGCCACCTAAAACAAACATAATTTTTTACAAGATAATAAGTATGTTACATAATGCCGTCTCTATTTGGTCTGGCATGTAATTGTAATAAAACCATGACATAAAATTCATATATAATAACAATTAGTTACCTGTACATTTATTGAAGAAAATCCATTTTTCTGTTGATGTACGAGTATAACTGACCTCCATATGCACACATCAAAATTGCGGAAGTTCTTCTAAGGTTGATGGCATTTTAATAAACCTATTAGCAGCTATTTTCTAACACCTTTGGCTGATAACGGATTGCGACACCATGTAAGTTCGCTGCATCATCTTGTATCTACAATAAAACAATAAAAATAATTAGGTACTTACTTACTTAGGTTACTGTGTTTTTTGGGAGTGTCATTAGCATCAATCAAGGTTATATTTACTTACTTCATGCCGAGCCCAGTTGCGTAATGCGCGAACTACCTGTAGTTCAGCAATCAGTGGGCATCCTCGAGGATCGTGAGTCAAATGTTAGCGTAACATTTCCACGACTAAAGCACCAAATCGTTTGGTAAATCTGTACATAATTTGAAGTCGTTATCACTTAATTCGAAGGGATTAATTCGTTGCTGACGCCTAACAGGTCGTCGGGATGTTTCCAGCATTATCTAAGTCTTCAAATCGATCAAGTCATTAATTATATTTTCCAATAATCTAAATACAACGATATTATAAAATCAAAGTGACGTTTGTGTCAAAGTTTTTGAGGTTAGTACTGAAGTTAGTCTGCAGATAAACTAGGGGTCACGTCAGTTTATCTTAGAACCATAGATAGTCCGCGACTAAGAGAAAAACTTGATCTTGTAATAACGTTTACGTTGGTACCTGACTTAAGTCTAGAACTAAGTCCAGTACTTTATTTAGATCTCCTTTTGTAATAAGACGGAAGGGGTTTGGGGAACATCATTTATCATTCATCATCTTAATCACCACTCATTATCAAGAAAAAAAAAAGAAATAAAAAAATAAGCGTCAGGTTTTCCTATAAACTAGGAGGCCTGACATCATGCTGAGCGGGCACCTGTTAGTGCCACATATTTTGTTTCTCTTTAAATTTTAGATGTAATCATTTGTGTGTTGTGTCACTAATAAATGTTTTCTATTCTATTCTATTCTATTCTAAATAAAAAAACTGATGACTAGGCAGTATGGTCTCAGACCTTAGCCAGTTCCTTCACAGAACAATTTTTTTTTAAATAATTTTTTCGTGAAGGATCAGGCTAAGATCAGAGACCATACTGCCTGGTCATTAGTATTTTTATTTCTTTTTTTCCAACTTGATAATAATGAGGTGTGACTAGGATGATGAATGATAAATGATGTTCCCGAAACCCCTTGAGCCCTCAGTAAAGATGTGGGACTTTACTGAGGTCTCACACGGATTTTTTAAGAGAATTTGAAAAGTGATGTTGCAATGTTTTGTTACATTTGCCAACACTCATGCACGTTCACAAACACTTAACGGTTGATAATCCACTATTATTTCACATTAATGTTCGAAAAAACCACGAATTTTAGAAAATAAAACAAAACTGCAGACATGACGCTTTTTCTTTCCCGCCAAGAAGTCCTTCAGGGAACAAATAAAAAAAAAAAGAAAAGAAAAAAAAATCTAATGTCAAATTTTCAACGCACAGCGCACGCAGAAAATGCACGTCACTAGGCGAAAAAACATAACCTCAACATTTGAACAAAATTTAATTGATAAATGCCTTATATCAGCACAGAACTGGACACGATGACTATTTAGACAAACTATTAGTGTGTTTTAAGAGATTTATGCCATTAATTATGTTTAGGTAAAACGAAAACTGTCTGAGAAAAAAGTTTGTTTAGTTTGAATTATTGATATATTGTATTATTTGTGATGATACCTACATTTATTTTAGTATCCCAAATAGGTACCTACCTAGTCTGTGATTTATTTTGCATTTAGGTTTCATTACAGGGGTTACACTATGTCTGGGCAATATGTAACGGTTGTCAATGTTGTGCCCAGAGGCAGATCAAAATATGCATTAAAGGTAAATACACATTGATATATATACACTAGATTAGCAATTACCGCGCGAAAGCGTTGCCACCTCACATAAGGCCACAGCCTTATGCCTAGTAATGTCAGTTCAGTCCTCAGTGTGACGCCGCCCAGGTTGAACCGGACGGAAAATGCGTAAATGCATAGTGAAAGAGTGCGATTAAAGGTCACAGAACCATCTTATTTCAAGCGGAATTACTTTCCATACGTATGTACATTGTAAATGTATTGATATTGACGTAAAAACACACAAAAAAAATATATTAAATAACAAATATTGTGATTTATGTTCAGTGTTGCCATTAAAAACCTCGTTTTGGTTTCCCACTTAAATGGGAGAAACAAATTAATTGGATGAAGTTGTAACCTCCGATTTTAAATAATAATATGAAATTATATTTTAAGTTTCGTTCAAAAGATAAATGCAATCTTATTAATTTTTAGTATATTTAATCAATTAATAATCTAATAATCATATTATATTTTCTATTTAATATGATCAATTTTGCAGGTTGCCTAAATATGCAGGACGCCGTGAGAAGAAATATCTAAAACAAGATTATATCATGAAAACATACAAAAAATAGACTAAACACAAAACTAATGCTTCATAGCGGAGTTTGATTACTGTTTGAATAAATAAACTACCATTATGGCTAGTGATGGGTTTACGCCCGGGCGTTTTGGGTGCATTGGATAAATGCCCGATAAATGTCTGTATATGCCGAATAAATGTCAATTCACTGGGCAAAAACTATTAGAGAACATTTATAATTTTTTTTCATTAAAATAGTGACATTTTATCATGCAGCATGAGGAAATACCTACATAAAATTAGATTTTGACTAGATTATTGACATATAAATTACTTAACTTCTCAAAATAAAAAAATGGAACTATGTTTAGTAATTCAGAACACATTTAACTACTTCTTACTAGCGAAAACGATAGAATTTCGGGGGCAGGAGGATTATTTCATTACTTATTCTTACTTTATGTATCTAGTAAGCAAGACATGTTATTTAAATAATACTAGCTGTTCCTCGCAACTTTATCTTCGTAAAGTAAATAATAAATAAATAAATATATTTCAACAATCACACCAATGAGCTAGCCCCAAACTAAGCCGAAGCTTGTACCAGGCATTATAGTGAGTTCGTAAGAATTAAAATTGCCAGTACTGATCATGATGTAGGTAATAGAATATAATTATGTAACGTCTTATAACGTAATAAAATGTGGTTTCCGTTTTGTTTCCTTATATCTTCAACTCGTCATATCGTGTGCAGTGTTTGCTTGTTTCTTCTAAGACTTTGAGTGCTTGTTTGTTAAGTAGGTAAATAGGTAAGTAAGTAACTTACAGAACTACATTTTACTTGGTGTGCAATCACAGAATAAATTACTTACTAAGGTTGCGTAGATATGTTTATTTAGTATATTTGCTGTCATCCCTAACACACGAGTCGACGGCGTAGGTACGTTCGGTACAAAGCGCACCACAAAGTATTAACTACTCTCCGCGTAGAGCGGTAAGGTCCTATTTTGAATGCACACGGTGCCTATCTAATATTGTAGGTTATAAAAACGGCGGCTTTCTTCAACATCAAAGGAGTGCAACTTCTGTACGCAGTACTATTATTTATTCTGTGCTTGTACTATGGCGGCTAGTTAACGGATATCCATACTTAAATACATATAAACATCATATTAAAACTATGTCAACGGGATAAATCGCGTCGCACATTGCAAGCAAATGCCTACTTAGTACTGCTTGACATTTCGGCCGCAGCACCGCAAGCAGTAAGTAAGCATTTACTCAGAAAACGCATCGCGTCCTGGGGGGCTATCACGCTAAATAATCTCAACCGAACCACAACTGAAATGTAGTCGTTAGACGTACTTTTATAGTGCTATAGCGTTTGATACATGCGATAGCGCTATACGAAGTCGGCTGAACGATAAAGGTATAGTTTTGGTAATATCGTTGGTGCTTAATGTGATTGAGGCCCTGTCCTGTTAACATAGTTTCAATTATGTTAAAATAGTAGCATATTAATGGTCAAAAATTATATTTAAATCGATTCAGTAGTTCCCGAGTTTATCGGCTACATGCAAACAAACAAACAAATCGTTCCTCTTTATAATAATAGTATTATTTAAATTCATGTATTTTATAAAACAATTGTTTTCAAAAATATTCAATTTTTTTTCTTATTTTGGGGTAAAATTCATATGGCAGGCAACACTGGCCCGCCAGCGCATGACTATGTATCTGTCTTTGTCTAATTTTAGTGACAGCATGGTTCTTGCGACTTGTGTAGATGAGACAGTTATATGTTTACATTAAAATGTTTATTGGTTTCAAAGCTACGTCGTCGCGGTTTTCAAGTGGTTACATTTTTTAGGACGCGCGGTAATGAGGTTTGCTCCTCTATTAGTCTATCTCAATGTAAATACATATAACAACCCATAAAATCTCTATTGAGGCCACAACTATTAAAATTAATCGCCAACCTCCAATTGTAAACAATGTTATTCTACTGGTAGGTATTATTCAATGTTAAGAGTCAATCACAACAGCTAATTAAGTGTTGCAACGGTTTACTTTCAAATCAGTCAACTAAAACTTTTATTTCTTACCCATCAATATGTATTGTTACTGTCAATATGAGACTATTACTGTTATTATAAAATCATTTATTTCTCAATACAAACATGACTTAAATCTTTGATAACGTTGGTGAAGCTCTTAAAACAAATTTTTGTTTCTATTGATCTTGAACCTCCGGCCTAAGAACATGTTTTTAAAAATTGACGATCAAACATAGCGTCAATCAGCGCGTATGCGTTATTTATCCCCCTACCTTAAAATTGATTACACTTACAATTTTATGTTTGTCTCTATTTGTGAGAGACTGGTGCTTATGGTAGGAGTTGGTTTCCAAGGAGATCCTGTGCTGGCAAAGCGCCAGAAACGACGTTTTTGTATGAGCGACGTTAATTTACATACTCTCTCCCCTTTCCCCATCTTTTTTTAGTCTCTCCTGCTAAATTTCCTTATTTTATTGTTTTGTAGTTGTTAACAAAAAAAAAAATTCCTCAAAAAGTAAGTACATATCTCCGGTAGATGGGGGTTGCAGGGGGAATTTTATTCCTCCCCCTTCCCCCCACTTCAGCATACCTCTGTCGAGGGTACTTATATCTAATGATTACCTGATCCTGTTATCACAGGATAAGATAAGATAAATTTTTATTGCCATAAAATTGTGTAAATACATAGCAGGTGTCATGCATAAAATAATGGGAGCAAACAATTTACCCTAGTCGGGCATGCAATTTTTAGTATGTAGGTACATGTTACATAGAAACAGCCACTATGCTGTTTTTGTACCAAAATATTCAGTCAAACTGTAGAACGCCTTATCTATAGGCCATCTTATTAATTTAATTTTAAAACAGCTTTGATCTGTGGGCAGATGATTGAATATTTGGATTCCTGTTACATAGGCACTCTTGTGATACAGGGCATTATTAATATTTGGTAGAGCCAAGTCATATGCATATCTCTTCCGCAAATTAAAATTATTTGTGCTTTTATGTTTGAAATACTGAATATTGCTTTTTATAAAAAGAGCCATCTCTAATACATAAATACCTGTCAGTGTCAAATAACCCTTTTCTCTAAAAACATTTCTCAGAGTGTCATCAGAGTACATACTGTAAATAGTTCTCAAGCATTTCTTTTGTAGTATAAAGGTAGATTTTACATTAACAGAGTTTCCCCAGAAAATAACTCCATAAGTAAGAAGAGGATAAACTTGGCCAAAGTAGGCGGCTCTGGCTACTTCTACAGATGATGTGTCCGCAAGTATAGATAGGGCATAGCAGTAGCTCGATATTTTATTATTAATTTTAGTTATGTGCAACTTTCAATTTAGATGTGAGTCAATATTTACACCTAAGAAATTTATATCATCAACAATTTCAATGATTGACTTGCATTCAGTCGTGATATTGGTAGTTGAATTTGATTTGTTTTATAGTTTCTAAATTGTATTACTTTCGTTTTGGAAAGATTTACTGTCAGATTTAATGATTTAAGAAAACTTAATTTAATGTTATCATTTTGATTATTGGGTATGAAAATTGTAGCATCATCAGCAAACATAACACATAAGTGGTTTGTGATATTCGGGAGTTTGTTCACATATACTAAAAAAAGAAGAGGGCCAAGAATACTTCCCTGTGGTAGACCTAGAAGCATCTCTCTAGGGTCAGATTTTACTTCTTTAAATGTTTTAGTTGTATTATCAAAAGTATCTATTACTGTGTATTGGTCTCTATTTTTAAGGTAGCTTTCCAGTAGTTTTAGTGTTATTCCCCGAATACCTAATTTGTCAAGCTGATATAGAAGGGTTTCATGGATTACGCAATCAAATGCCTTAGACATGTCTAGAAACAATCCAATACATGATTTCTTTTTATTAAAAGCTTCCCATATATCTTTTAATGTTATAAACATTGCTAAAGTAGTTGATTTTTGTTTCTGAAAACCGAATTGATTTGTATTTATTAAATTATTTTTATTGAAAAAGTCTAAAAGTCTGTTATACTTAAATAGTTTTTTCAAAGATCTTTGAAAAACTAGATAGTAGTGCTATAGGCCTGTAGTCCGTTACGTTACATTTGCTTCCTTTCTTAAACAATGGTTTTACCTTAGCTCTTTTTAATTCATCGGGAAATACACTCGTTTCAATCATTAGATTTAAAATATATAGAAGAGGTTTACTGATGTATTCTAGAGAACGTTTTATAACTTGCATTGGAATACTGTCATAACCGCAGCTTTTTTATTTTTAAAACTCATGACAATCTTCCTTAATTCAGTTTCATCAACAGGGGCAAGAAACATACTATTTGAGATTACAGTAGAAGTCCGGTAGTTATTATTCAAAAGAGGGGACAAATTTGCGGTAGTGAAATGGCTATTGAAAATCTCAGCTATATCCTTTACGTTACTCACTGTACGGTCACCTATAGTGATCTTATTTATAGTGGTTTTAAAATTGTTTACTGGAGTAGTTTGATTTTTTATTAAATTCCATGTTGCTTTATTTTTATTTATAATTTGATGATGTAAACTTCTTTTTATCACCAATTATAGAAAGAAGTCTTGTGTATTGAAGTATTTATTAGGTTCTAATTTTATGAATGAATGTAGTCAGTTGTTTTTTCCATGAAATATTAATAATAAAACGATTCTAAAGGGTTACCGGCTCGAGACAATTAAATTCCTTCATAGGTCAAAAGCCCTAGGATTGAGTAAGAGCATATGTGGAGGTAGTAAAATGCAGGCAAAACATGAAAAAATCCGAGTGACATTTGCACAAAAAAATGTCATTATAATAGTTTGTAATTTTTTTTTAGATTTCACTTTTAACGAGTGCCTGTAAAGTGCTTAACTGTAATAAAGTGTTTATATTGGATAAACAAATTTATTCTCTCCCACAGCAAGTGGTGGTCAGCGATGACGATGAGGACACCGTCTGCTGCAAGATCTGCGCAAAGAGCTTCGTCAGCTTGCTGGCTTTGCGCAACCACTCTCTGATGGAGCATTTCAATGCCTACAGCACAGGTGACCCTACCTTGTGGATGGAACCTTCACAAATAAAAGTAAGTATTGATCGTAATTAGAGTTGCCTCACCCAAAAATAGAACAAAGATAGAAAGAAAGAAAATGACACACCTTTATTAACAAACACATCTACAATACATTATGATAATACAAAGAGATGTTGAAAAAAGTCCCCAAGTTCACACTCTTCACAGTCACACTATATATACAGATTTCAGCAAGGCCTTTGGATAGTGTTGATCACAGTATTCTGCTGTCAAAGTTGTCACATTATGGCCTAGCTTGGTGATGGACTAGTGAAGTGGTTTTCTTCGTACTTGTCGGACCATACGGCTGGTGTGCTTGTGGAAGGTAACGCATCTGATCCACTACCAGTTCTTTCTGGCGTTCCGCATGGTTCTCATCTTCATAGACAACGTAGTATCAGTCCTAAAATATTCTAATTCTTACGTTTTCGCTGACGATTTGAAGTAAGTATGTAAAGAGAGCAATACTTCAAATGATGTAAAACTTCTTGCAAAATTTCATTTGTTTCCGTTTCATTTTATTGAATTAACAATATTTCTGTATTCTTACTTCTTTATTTGGCAAACATTTACACCTCTCTTAGGGTCTGTAATGTATGATATAACAACAATGTCATAACGTTTACAACATAATACCTATATATGTTAAAATAATTTTGATTGATATATATTAATCACAAAGTATAATCAACGAAAAATCTAATTTTAAAAGTTATAATATTAGAATGTATAACAAACTATTCATATAAAATAGTTAACCATAAAAATTAAAAAGTACATTATTCTAAACATATAATACTCATTTAATCGAATATTCGGTTTGTATAATTAATAACCTTTAATATAGCAATCAATTTATAACATTCTTAAAAACTAACAATCAATTACTTAATATAATAATGTTTTAAATTGAACACAAAAAATAATCCTTTCAAATACCTACATTTCTGTAGGTATGATATTAAATGATCAAAGTACTGGCCCAAATTATCTTTACAATTATATGCCATTTTGATGGCAGTTTGTCTATCCCATTACTGTAGAAGTCTGCCGGAAAGAAAGCGTTTTGTACTGCCTCTAGGGTGTTGAATATTTTCCCACTTAAAAATTGTCAAAATTTTGAAAAAAGTAGAAATCTGTTGGGGCAAGGTCCAGTGAGTAGGTACAGTGGGAGAGCTTCCAGCTGTAACTCTTGTAGCTTTGCGATGGTCTGTCGTGAAGTGTGAGCTCGCGCGTTGTCGTGGAGAAGCAATGGGGAAGAGCAAGTGACCAGTCTTGGTTGTTGAATTGCGAGCTTCTCCATCATTGTTTGCAATTCTTGGCAATAGACATCTGCCGTTACTGTTGTGCCATTCGGTAAGAAGTTGTGATATACAAGTTCGGCACTGGTCCACCAGACAGTCACCATCATCTTCCTATGAGTAATCTTTTTTAGCGCACTGATTAGGTGCTGTACCCGGATCCACCCATTGAGACGAACGCTTACGGTTGTCGTGTAGGATCCACTGCAGGTAATAATTCGATTTAGAATTCCCTCGTTTCTATGCCGATTCAGTCTTGCTGTTGGTCGCTTAGTTCGTGTGGCACCCACTTGTCTAGTTTTTTATCTTTCCGATTTGCCGTAAGTGCTTCAATGTTGTTTTGACACTAACTCCAAATCCCGCAGCAAGCTCAGCCGTAGATTGAGTTGGGTCCGCTTTCACTACCGCCTTCAATTCGTCGTTGTTGACAATGGTTACCAGCCGACCGCGTGACTCGCTCTTCAACTCAAAATGTCCTGATTTAAAACGATGGAACCAATAATGGACCGTGTTTATGCAAGCAGTGTTGGGCCCGTACACGTCGTTAATGTTTCGTGTTGTTTGCGCAGCGGTATTTCCACGTAGCAACTTATATTCGAAAATTGTACGAATTTTCAGTTTATCCATGGCGCCAAAAACTACCACAATTTCACAAAATCAAAAAACTATCTAAAAGCAAATGACTGAATTTGAAATTAAATTAACAAGGCTTTCGAATAAAATTTATTTGAATTTCGAATTGCGCGCCAATCCAAATCTGAAAATGCCGGTTGTAGAATCTCCAATTAAGTAAAGACCTATTATGATTGAAGCATGCTTGTTTTTATTGTGCAGTGAAGGAACTATATAAGTATGAACTGTGAATTGCCTAGCAAATGTAATATTTATTTATTAAAATTTTTGTAACATTATATTATTAATGGCGGACTTTTTGCCAGAGCCATTCTCTACCAGCCAACCATAGGGTAGTGCAGAGATGACATGGTAGGTACAATTGTGTGCGATTACAAAGGTGACAACGGCACATTTACACGTGCATGTGCAAGACACAATTTTTTTATAGATTACTCTACAAAAAAATTGATACTTACACAATTACATACATAGAAAACATATACAAACTTACACAAATAAATCTGTTAATTCTAAATATGTACATACATGTGATTGACTTCTGTACCTTTCTGTTTTGTGGCGAGAAACTAACTGTCATATTCCACTCTTCACCTAATAGCGACTGCACATGTGTTCAGCGTGACAGGTGGTGAGCCCATCGCCGCTCTAGGCTGTTGGATTTATGTGCAGTCTGTAGTCCGCTACACTGAAAAAAAAACTGACTTATACATAACCAAACTTTCATCAACCTACAACACAAAAAGTGACCACATAACTTTTTGCAATATATAACCAAACCCAGTTGGCTTATTTTTCTGACAAACTATGTGTGTTGTGTATTGCAAAACAGTTTTTGCTACGTGTTATGAAAAAGCTTACATTACTTTTGGCCTAACATTTGTTATAAATAAAGAATTTGTTTGTTTTCCATTTGTAAAACACTTAGACTGGATGTAGCTAAAAAATTTGTTGCTTTTTGTGTTTATTTAAATTCAGCAAAACTTTTGTGTTGATACATTGTTTACGTAAGTATAGCAAATCTTGTGTTAATTCTCTGTTTACCTATAGCAAAACTTTTGTGTTAATACTTTGTTTACATAGAATAACATTTGTGTTAATATTTTGTTTATGTATAGCAAAGCTTTTGTGTTATTACTATAGCAAATAAAAATTGTTATCCTTAATGCAGCTCACATACCTGCAAGTTCACGTAAATATAAAACTATAAAGCCTAGCTCTGTGCCTACTTAGTCGATAAAACAGAAATTCGGGTGTAGTTTCATGTTCTAACACAGATGGCGCTACGACACATCTAATGCCGGCACTTCACATGGCGTATCGTGTTCGCGTATTTGCCTTATTTGTCCAAACACGGCAATGTGTAGACGGTCTATTTGAATATATTTGCTTTATTTGCACGAATAAGGCAAACAACGAAAAGCGAATATGCGTTTCCGTCCACTTGTCTGTTTTTGATCACACATCAAAAGAATCAAATACGGCAAATATTTGCGTCGGCCGTCCACACTTGGTTCTGTTCAGTGCGGCTGTCCTGTTCAGACGTGTTCAGTTTTTTATACGTAAACGTAGTAAAATGGATTGGACAAACGAAACCGTATTGCGATTTTTGGAATTATACCAAATGCATCCTAGTATTTGGGACCCCAAAAATGCCTCTCATAAAAACAAAAACTGACAACGTTGCATGGATTGATATTCTAAATAACTTAAGAGAACCCTGCACAATAAAAAAACAGGTGATGGCAAGCCGCATTCAGGTAAATGTACTAAGCTGCTACCACTGACACGTCCATCACTGTTGCATTCAATTTGTTTGTGAACAAGCAATTATTGTGAATATTTGCGTTGTTTGCCCGTATAGGCCATGTGTGGATGGCTTGTTTGACGCCAAGTGATGTGCCAGATTATTTGGGCAAACACAACGATATCGCAACACGAACACGATACGCCAAGTGAAGTGCCGGCATAAGTGAGTTGAAGAGAGAAAAAAAAAATCGGTTGTCACATTACAATATCACGACTGGGTGGTAGATTTTATATGAGCCTAAATAAACGATAAAACGATTCGTTAGAAGGCTGTTTTTGTTGGAGAATGCAAAGTTCATGTTGAGCTTTTATTTTCCGACCTAATTTTGTTTGTAGCACGTGTTTACAATGGTTTTTGCATGTGATCAAAATCTTAACCTAAAAAATGCCAAGTGGGGTAAGAGAAACTACCATAATCGGAAAAGAGGCACATAATATGTTCCTCTTTCCCGGTTTCAGGGGCGACAAACCTTTTTAAAGGTGATGAAATATTAATGATAATTGGTTATTTATAGCCGACATCAAAAAAGGAGATTCTGTTTAACACGTATATGTGCTAGATATGGGCGCCGAGGGCCAAATCCGCGGCGGCGGCGTGGACTTCGAAATTCCACGACCCGCCGTCGGCGTCACGGCGGCGTGGCCGTGAAAATCAAATTTTTTTTTTAAACTTTAAATAAAACCATTTTTTGTTCGGAATTTATAATATTTATTTTTAATAACAGAACTGGAAAACAAAATCAGATTAAGAATGAACATTTTCTTATAAAATGAGATACAGGTAGTTGAGTGACAAATTACTAGTAGGTAAAAAAAAAAAGATTTATTTAAATGAAGGAACTGAAAACATACGAAATAAGTAATAATCACCCACTTTAATGTTCATTTACTATGAAATTTAGCAATTGATCAGTTTACTACATCACATATCTATCTACCGACAAACTGTTTTCTCCATCAGTTCTTATCTTATTGTCCGCGTTTCATTGTTTAACACTATGACGTAAATCGGTGTTTTTTTACTACCTGCAAGCCTGCAACATAAATGTTACAGCTGTTTTAGGCTACAGTTATTAAAATTTAAATGATACAACTGAGAATATAATTTTTTATACTTATTATCTAATCACAGCGCCTAATTTGAATCAGTCAATGAATTAGTCATAAATAAGTCTTAACTATAATAAAATTAGGTATTTTTAAAAATTCACTCATCACACTGTTCTGTCTACTAATAATGACTGCACTAAGTAACACAAAAATATTACACAAAATAAAATCAAAGTTAAAAAATATAACTTGAGCATAGGTGGTACTTTACATAAAAAATTGCAATTATTTAGGACTACTTATCGTTTAAAGATTCTTTGCAAAATACATAATTATCATGTATAAAAACTATCCTATTAAGCCTCAAAGGATTCAACCGTGAACATTTTGCAGTTGTCACAAGCCCAGCTGTGGAAAAGACTCTATCGCTCGGCGTGCTAGTGGCCGGTACATTCAAAATCGGGCAAGCTAAAGTAGATAAATGCGACATTGAATTTTTTTATCTTCCCAATACTGCAGAATATCTCCACCGTAGGGTTCTAAATCTTCGGGGCTTGCTGTGCTAAAATATTTCCAGCATTCCATCTCTATGGCCCCCTCTGAATCACCTTGACTAGCGCTATGTTTTTTCGCCAAATCCAGTAAATAATTTGAACTGGCAGACGAACTTGGCCCAGCTATTGCGGAATCACCACCAACTAGATTTCTGTTTCGGGGCAAATCTGCTGTCGCCAGCCGATTCATAACCATTGATGATAAAAAGGAAACCTTAGTTACCTCATTTGCTTCCATGTACTCGTCTATATCTTTAATTGCATGGAATCGACAATCAAGCAAGGTTGTATAGATAGGGCATAGCAGTAGCTCGATATTTTATTATTAATTTTAGTTATGTGCAACTTCCAATTTAGATGTGAGTCAATATTTACACACAAGAAATTTATATCATCAACAATTTCAATGATTGACTTGCATTCAGTAGTTTAATTTGATTCGTTTTATAGTTTCTAAATTGTATTACTTTTGTTTTGGAAAGATTTACTGTCAGATTTAATGATTTTAGAAAACTTATGGTTTCATTTAAAGTTTTAACTATTTCTTTTTCAAATTTAATGTTACATTTTGATTATTGGGTATGAAAATTGTAGCATCATCAGCAAACATAACACATAAATGGTTTGTGATATTCGGGAGTTTGTTCACATATACTAAAAAAAGAAGAGGGCCAAGAATACTTCCCTGTGGTAGACCTAGAAGCATCTCTCTAGGGTCAGATTTTACTTCTTTAAATGTTTTAGTTGTATTATCAAAAGTATCTATTACTGTGTATTGGTCTCTATTTTTAAGGTAGCTTTCCAGTAGTTTTAGTGTTATTCCCCGAATACCTAATTTATCAAGCTGATATAGAAGGGTTTCATGGATTACGCAATCAAATGCCTTAGACATGTCTAGAAACAATCCAATACATGATTTCTTTTTATTCAAAGCTTCCCATATATCTTTTAATGTTATAAACATTGCTAAAGTAGTTGATTTTTGTTTCTGAAAACCGAATTGATTTGTATTTATTAAATTATTTTTATTGAAAAAGTCTAAAAGTCTGTTATACTTAAATAGTTTTTTCAAAGATCTTTGAAAAACTAGATAGTAGTGCTATAGGCCTGTAGTCCGTTACGTTACATTTGCTTCCTTTCTTAAACAATGGTTTTACCTTAGCTCTTTTTAATTCATCGGGAAATACACTCGTTTCAATCATTAGATTTAAAATATATAGAAGAGGTTTACTGATGTATTCTAGAGAACGAAACATACTATTTGAGATTACAGTAGAAGTCCGGTAGTTATTATTCAAAAGAGGGGACAAATTTGCGGTAGTAAAATGGCTATTGAAAATCTCAGCTATATCCTTTACGTTACTCACTGTACGGTCGCCTATAGTGATCTTATTTATAGTGGGTTTTAAATTGTTTACTGGAGTAGTTTGATTTTTTATTAAATTCCATGTTGCTTTATATTTATTTGTACTTTTATTTATTAATGAAATATTAGATATTCGTTTAGTTTTACGCGTTACTGACTAAGATTTTACAATATTTTCTATAATATGTAATAAGATATGCTTTATTTTTATTTATAGTTTCATGATGTAAACTTCTTTTTATCACCAATTATAGAAAGAAGTCTTGTGTATTGAAGTATTTATTAGGTTCTAATTTTATGAATGAATGTAGTCAGTTGTTTTTTCCATGAAATAGTAATAATAAAACGATTCTAAAGGGCTATCGGCTCGAGACAATTAAATTCCTTCATAGGTCAAAAGCCCTAGGATTGAGTAAGAGCATATGTGGAGGTAGTAAAATGCAGGCAAAACATGAAAAAAACCGAGTGACGTTTGCACAAGAAAATGTCATTATAATTGTTTGTAAATTTTTTTTAGATTTCACTTTTAACGAGTGCCTGTAAAGTGCTTAAAAGTGTTTATATTGGATAAACAAATTGATTCTCTCCCACAGCAAGTGGTGGTCAGCGATGACGATGAGGACACCGTCTGCTGCAAGATCTGCGCGAAGAGCTTCGTCAGCTTGCTGGCTTTGCGCAACCACTCTCTGATGGAGCATTACAATGCCTACAGCACAGGTGACCCTACCTTGTGGATGGAACCTTCACAAATAAAAGTAAGTATTGATCGTAATTAGAGTTGCCTCACCCAAAAATAGAACAAAGATAGAAAGAAAGAAAATGACACACCTTTATTACCAAACACATCTACAATACATTATGATAATACAAAGAGATGTTGAAAAAATTCCCCAAGTTCACACTCTTCACAGTCACACTATATATACAGATTTCAGCAAGGCCTTTGGATAGTGTTGATCACAGTATTCTGCTGTCAAAGTTGTCACATTATGGCCTAGCTTGGTGATGGACTAGTGAAGTGGTTTTCTTCGTACTTGCCGGACCATACGGCTAGTGTGGTTGTGGAAGGTAACGCATCTGATCCACTACCGGTTCTTTCTGGCATTCCGCATGGTTCTCATCTTCATAGACAACGTAGTATCAGTCCTAAAATATTGTAATTCTTACCTTTTCGCTGACGATTTGAAGTATGTAAAGAGAGCAATACTCCAAATGATGTAAAACTTCTTGCAAAATTTCATTTGTTTCCGTTTCATTTTATTGAATTAACAATATTTCTGTATTCTTACTTCTTTATTTGGCAAACATTTACACCTCTCTTAGGGTGTCTAATGTATGATATAACAACAATGTCATAACGTTTACAACATAATATATATGTTAAAATAATTTTGTTTGATATAATAATCACAAAGTATAATTAACGAAAGATCTAATTTTAAAAGTTATAATTTTAGAATGTATAACAAACTATTCATATAAAATCGTTAACCATAAAAATTAAAAAGTACATTATTCTAAACATATAATACTCATTTAATCGAATATTCGGTTTGTATAATTAATAACCTTTAAATAGCAATCAATTACTTAATATAATAATGTTTTAAATTGAACACAAAAAATAATCCTTTCAAATACCTACATTTCTGTAGGTATGATATTAGATGATCAAAGTACTGGCCCAAATAATCTTTACAATTATATGCCATTTTGACGGCAGTTTGTCTATCCCATTACTGTAGAAGTCTGCCGGACGGAAAGCGTTTTGTACTGCCTCTAGAGTGTTGAATATTTTCCCACTTAAAAATTGTCAAAATTTTGAAAAAAGTAGAAATCTGTTGGGGCAAGTTCCAGTGAGTAGGTACAGTGGGAGAGCTTCCAGCTGTAACTATTGTAGCTTTGCGATGGTCTGTCGTGAAGTGTGAGCTCGCGCGTTGTCGTGGAGAAGCAATGGGGAAGAGCAAGTGACCAGTCTTGGTTGTTGAATTGCGAGCTTCTCCATCATTGTTTGCAATTCTTGGCAATAGACATCTGCCGTCACTGTTGTGCCATTCGGCAAGAAGCTGTGATGTACAAGTCCGGCACTGGTCCACCAGACAGTCACCATCATCTTTCTATAAGTATTCTTTTTTAGTGCACTGATTAGGTGCTGTACCCGTGTCCTGTCCACCCACTGAGACGAACGCTTACGGTTGTCGTATAGGATCCACTGCAGGTAATAATTCGATTTAGAATTCCCTCGTTTCTATGCCGATTCAGTCTACTTGTCTATCTTTTTTATCTTTCCGATTTGCTGCAAGTGCTTCAATGTTGTTTTGACACTAACTCTAAGCCCGCAGCAAGCTCAGCCGTAGATTGAGTTTTATCCGCTTCCACTATCGCCTTCAATTCGTCGTTGTCGACAATTTACCGGCCGACCGCGAGGCTCGTCCATCAACTCAAAATTTCCTGATTTAAAACGATGGAACCAATAATGGGCCGTGTTTATGCAAGCAGTGTTGGGCCCGTACACGTCGTTAATGTTTCGTGTTGTTTGCGCAGCGGTATTTCCACGTAGGAACTCAAATTCGAAAATTGTACGAATTTTCAGTTTATCAATGGCGCCAAAAACTACACTCAAACTCAAAAAATCAAAAAACTATCTAAAAACAAATGACTCAATTTGAAATTAAATTAACAAGGCTTCCGGATAAAATTTATTTGAATTTTGAATTGCGCGCCAATCCACAGCCATATTTAAATCTGAAAATGCCGGTTGTAGAATCTCCAATTACATAGGCAAAGAGCTATTATGATTGAAGCATGACACTGCTTGTTTTCATTGTGCAGTGAAGGAACTATAATTATGAAATGTGAATTGCCTAGCAAATGTAATATTTATTTATTATATACATATACAAACTTACACAAATACATCTGTTAATTCTAAATGTGTAATTAGAAGTTATTAGGGATTTTCGATAGTGAACATTGTCTAATTGAAAATGAAACAACAACTAGATACGAGTACGAGCCACTACCACGATAGTTTTTGTGCATATGCCAAAGCTGACAAGCCTAGCGCGACCGCCGAGCGTAGGTATGAAAAGTGAAATACATACATGTGATTGACTTCTGTACCTTTCTGTTTTGTGGCCAGAAACTAACTGTCACTATGCTGTTGGATTAATGTGCAGTCTGTAGTCCGTTAGTCGCCTTTTAGACACCCAAGGCAAGAGAAAGGGTGGTAGTACGATTATTTTAATAAAGCTGCTAAGCGACACAGCTCGGCACGGTGAATTTCTTCATGTATAAAAAATTATAAATATTTGAACCGCATTGTTCATTTTTGTTCAGGCCGCGATTCCTGACGGCAGCTCGTCCGAAGAGATCGACGCGGAAGCCCTCTCCGACTCGTCGCAGGAGCTGAACGCGAAGCACAACCACAACGGGCTGGTCGAGGCCAGCATCGAGGTCAGTAGGGCACAATACATGCATATATAGGTTCCCGACTCTTATCCTCAAAGGGTAAGGCGGACACTCAGAAGCAGTCCTCTGCCATGGTCTACGGCACACCAAGCCTTTAACAGAAATTTCAAAAACGTCGAGTCTGGCATTATAGGTTTTTTTTATAGCAGAAGGAGGCAAACGAGAAGGCGGGTCACCTGATGGAGAGCAATCACCGCCGCCCATGGACCAAAGCAAAACCAGAGGAGTCGCAGACAGTGGCGTGCCTAGGGCTTCAGATTGGGGCAAGCCACGAAACCTGAAGTTCCTAACCTTGCTACCTAGGTACAATGTTGGTGCCCATTTGTGACACTAGCCACTTATAAGTTTGTTAAGATGGTTACCCAGGTATTTCTCTTTTGTTAAAATAATTTATTGTCACTTGACGCTAAAATTTACAGGTTTAAGTTATTTAATTACAAAATTATACGATTTGGCCGAAATATCCTTTTAGTTTTTAGTAGGAGACATCTGGCTCGTTCTTCCAAACTGATTCGAGCGATTCTACCCATGCACATTTTTAAAAGTGGACATTTGGCCCGCAGACCAGTTTTTGCATGGGCGAGATGTCCCATAACCACCAACCAGCAATAAAGGGGTTAAATACATGAGTATTATAAAACCATTATTTAAAATTCTCTAAACAACCCACTACTAATACTGAGAGTCTTCCACAGGGAAAAGGTATCGATGTTTATAAAAAAAGTTAAAACAAATACAGATTTAGCTTATTGGGATGATCCAAATGAATTAAAAGAATGATTGAAATTACTGCTTGCGTCAAAAGCTGCTGGTAACACGGGTTTGGGTGGTGAAATTGTTGCAATAATTGAAGAACTGCGTAAAGCGGGCATCATAAATATAGAATATAAACAAATAGCGCGGGGAAAATTAACCAGTATACTCACAGTAAGCATTGAGACTATTTATGTATATGTTTTATTATTTCATTTTATTTTACACTTCTTCTTTTGCCCATAGTAAATCGTACCTACCGTATAAATGAACTATTAAAAATTCATGACGCCGGCGTCGTATCGTCATTTTCGTTTGTTCGGTACGTCTTCACCGCGACGAACTGAGCGAACTGACCGCTGGCGTCGAGAACGGGTCAGTTTTCCCGCGGTCGTCCAGTTTGCAGCTTTGATAGGTGATACAGTTAGGGTTTTGTTTGATTTTTGAGGTGTCTTGATATTCTTCTTCATCTACACTACTAGACTAGAATCAATATATTCTTCATAAGAAGAATACGACTTCTCGCTTTCGTTCGTCTTAATTTTTTTTTGTTATGGGATCATGATGCTTTACTTCTTGTAAACTCTTTTCATCATTTCTTCTATTTGCAAAAACGTTAAGAGGGTCAACGATAGGTTTAAATATTGGTTCCAGGGTTACATTTCTAGAATTTTTTGCATCCTTTATCAAGTCTACCTTCCTTTTAACAGCTGATGCTGATTTTACAATTTGTCCATTTAGATATCTTTCAATTGTAATAGATTTCCTTTCAGCTTTAAGTCACAAATGAAAGTGATTTTATGTCATAATTACAACTGCTTTTGTACATTAATCTATTTCTATAAACGTATCCAATGTCTTTCTATAACATCCTTTGTTTCGTTCACAATCCTTATTTATTACAAGATAATTGAATGGTTTTTTCTAAACAGTTGAGCACATTCCTCGAAATTGCGACCAAGTTATGTCCGACCCTACGTGTTCATCATAATACCCGTTTCAAATTTACGTTATCCTGTTTAAATAATATAATTCGGTTAGAATTATCCCTAATAAGTTGTTTTGGTACTTTTGTATAAGTTTGATTAATATAAAAACAATCGATATTCTTATGACGTCCCAATCCGTCCCATAGCAAAATAATCTCGGTTTTGGTTTTGGTTTTCACATGCAACATTATCAAATATAATAATTGAGTCAGACAAAGCTTCATTTGGACTCAAATTTTAGTGTTGTCATAATATTTATGATACTATGTACCTGCAATCATATTTAATACTTTTTCTAAAAATGTGTAAGTAGATTAATGTTCTTTATTTTGTTAGCATTTTATTAACGATTAACGGAAGGTGCGTGGTTCTATTCCCGCCTGATGTTGTCGTCTTTTAACAGTGATTAAAATTTTACTTAAAGGGATCCTGCACGAAATTGTGAAAATTTACGTATTTGTAAGTCACTTGTACTATGCGCTGAATTAGTTAAATACATTAAAAGAACTTACGTAAGTTAGCCTGATTATTGCACAAGGTCGTGGCCTTGTTGAAATTTGAAACAAATTGTTTAAACAATATCAAACAATACATAAATCAAATGACTCCTAAAAACATTTTTCTTCGACAACTTTCTTAATTTTACGCATGAAACAATAATTCTTACATGAAAATATTTGTATTGATTTTCCGCAGGTCGCTCTAATCTTAAAAAAGTAAATTTTAATTTTAAACACAAGCGCCTGATGGGTTTGTACATTTCGCAGAATAAAAACATTGCTCTAATCAAATGACTAGGTCTGAAACTTTAAAGCAGAATTGTTCTAATTTTAAATATTAATATGATTGATTTTGCTTTGAAGTTCATTATGAGACTTATGTCAGATTTTGCGATCGCGCGGCTCCGCGCGGTGCCCTCCTAACTATATTTAAGCGTTAATAAAACGTTAAAATATATAAAAAATATTAATGTATAAACGCAGCTTCATCTTAACCAAATGTTCAAATATTTGTAAAAATATTCCATTCGGATCTCAGAGATGAAAACTTCAAAGATTTGATGAAGCAATGTTGACTAAGAAACATAAGCATCTAGCACTGACAAATTTCGACGGGTGAAAACCAGACCTCGGTAGCCAAGTAGTTAAGGCAGCCGCCCGGAGTGCGGAAGGTGCGTGGTTCGGTTACCGCCTGACGTTGTCGTCTTTTTTTCAGTGTTTAATTTTAAAAATATGTATTTGGGCTGAAACAAAGATTTTGAATATACATAAAGGTTGCCTAACCGTGGACCATCTGTATGTAGTAATAAACTAATTAGGTACTAAGTTTGTCTTTCCACAATTCGAAGGGCCACAAACAATACAACGGATACTGTTTGGCAACTTGCAACTGGCAACTTATGCCATGACATTTTGGCTCATTTGATGATGGTGGGCAAATGCATTTTAATTTTAATGACTGCTTTTGTTTGACACATTTCATAGCAGCTGTTTTACTATTGAACACAGTGTTTCGTGAGTTTCATTATTGACTTTGAAGCATAGCGCTTAAATATATTATATATCTTTATGCTTTTAAGAAACGATTGGGCAATCTTAAACATATAGATGGCGATTGGGCATTCTAGAACACTTTTTGTTGGCGTTGATTTTTCAAAAGTAATATTGGGTATTCTAGTTCACTTCTAACGACATTGATCGAACGTCAGTGAGATCAATGAAGTGATGTGAAGTAGAATGCCCAATAATACACTACTGTTATCTTCTTTAAAATTTAAACTTTTAGAGCCACCGCACACATGATACTTTTAGCATCGGCGATCAGCGATTTGGCGACTGGCATTGCGTTTTGGCGACTCTCTGCGTTCGATTGCAGTATTGGAATCGCGCGGTTTAGCGATTCAGTCGCTGCATTCAGCTTCAACAAGCGTCTACATCTACGATCGCCGCTACTAAAAGTAGCATGTCTGCTCTGGCCTTTAATGATACCAAAACCAGCCAGATACAAATAGTATAGCCAAAGAGATTTTATAAGAAGTTCATACATACTACATGCGAAAAGACTTTTTCCCCAACCTAATATGTATACATACATATTACGCTATACATACATATGTGCATAAGTACAAAAGAACTGGTAGATTTAGATCAATCATATTCAATTACATTCACATCACTATCAATCGAATTAGACTTGTACCGATGCTACGTCCCTAACCTAACTTCTACTACCCTCATCATTTTTTATCCTCGATCCTATGGGGGTAAACCAATATCGCGTCTTGTCGTGTCGGCCATCTTCACTTCCGATCTAGCCTGCCTACGCGACAGGGCCTTTGAGTCGAGCTCTCGTGTTCCTCATTTATCGGTCAAGTCATAACATCTTCCAAGTGATCGCCGCGAGTTTACTACTGTGATCACGAACTTTTGCCGTGGAAAGTCAAGAAAGAGTGAGACGCGCGTCCACTACAGCCAGCACGCGGGAGCAACGTCGAACCAGGTTAGCCCCCCTAAAACCCCTCTTCTTTGATCGCCCATGTTTTGGTCTTTCGTCCCAATTCCCATCATTTCCGTAAGCATCGGAACATATTATATTCAAATTTCATCAATTGCATAAAAATCTATTTTTAGAAAATATTTTTTGCATACCTTCAATAGTTTTACAAAATTAACTTGGGGATTTCTGTTTCGCATACTAGCAGCACTGAACATCGTTCAATTAAGCTGTCAACTGTCAAGTGTCAGTCATCTGTCAACTGACAATAATAATAACCTTTAAGAGTTTGATTTGTTTATTTTTACTTGCGAAATAAAATAACTTTAATTATGTCGAATGATTTGAAAATAGCCACTGTTAAATTTAACATGGCTTATGATTTCGTATGCGAGCTTTATAACCTGGCTACAGTGCTTGTGCAAACACTTCCTACAACACCGCAGGAATTGAGTAAATTTCGTGTTCGTTTCGTTGATCTAAATCAGATGCGTGAACAGTTTGATTCTAATTTTACGTTGTTAGTTGCTGCTTCACAGCCCGAAGAACAGAGAGGAACTATAGAATCTTGCTTTACAACGTTTTACGAGAAATATTACTCAATTTAAAGTATTTGGTCTGACTTAGGTGTATTGGATTCCAAAACAACTAATGCTCCTGTGACACAAGAGGTAGTTTCCAAGTCTAGCTTTGAATCAAGTCGTTTTCGTTTACCTAAAATTACATTAACACATTTCAAAGGCATTCACACTGAATGGCCCAACTTTAAATCAATATTTGACAGTTTAATTCATCAAAACAATGAAATATCTTCAATACAAAAATTCCATTATTTATTGAGTGTTTTAGAACAAGAACCTCTTAACTTAATTAAACATTGAAGCATAACTAGTGAAAACTATGGTGTGGCCTATAATCTCTTACAAGAACGTTATGAAAATAAGCGCTTGATAGCCGACAAACATTTAGATTTGTTACTATCAGTTTCATGTTCCAACTTAAAGAATTTAAAACGTTTTCTCAACACCTTAAAAGAAAACACACACGCATTAAATACTCTTGGATTTGATGTCAGTTCTTGGAGTTTTCTTTTATATCATATAATATCTGAAAAGTTACCGTTGGACTTAAGAACTAAATTTGAGTTTACTTTACAGCAAAATGAGATACCGCGTTTTGGTAACTTGTTGAAATTTTTATAACACAATTTAAGGGTTTTAGAAGCAACTAATTTCACATGTGTAAACAATAATCCCAAAGCGTTAATTCCTCATGCATCCACCTTACATGTAACTAATTCAACTTGTTATTATTGTAGTGGTGATCATGCAATCTATCAATGTTTAGAGTTTGAGAAACTGAAAGATAAGAAATTATTTTTAACTAAAAAAAGACTTTGTTACAATTGTTTAAGGCAACATAGTATCTAATCTAATCTTAATTTATGGCTTCGCGTTTAGCATTAAGCCAATTTCAAGTGTTGAACTTTTATTTTATAAGTAAATTTAGTATTGTACGGTAGATAGAAATAAAATGGAGTCTCACAACACGTGTTGTTACTAAAAGAACACGGGAGAAACTCGGGCAACATAGTATTTCACAATGTTTATCTAAGCGTTGTTGTCAAGTATGCAAGATACGTCATCATACAAAATTATATAATGAGTTTAAAGCAGCGGATTCCTTTGTGAAGCCCGAACCCTCCTCTTCGAAACGGGTGTTACTTAACATAGAACCATTGTCTACCGGCCTCTTAGGTACTGCTCTTGTTGGAGTCCAGGATGTTGATGGTCTTGTGTTCATGTTGTTCGTGCGTTAGTAGATCCTGGTGCTCAATCATCTCTTATAACTGAATCTTTAGCACAGCAACTTCGACTGCGACGTCGTAAGTCCTGCGATCTGTTCGGTGTCGGTGAACACCGGCAAGCTACCCATGGAAGGGTAGATTGTTCAATCTTGTCTCTCACAGACGATTCCGTTCCTGGTTTGTCCATTGAAGCCATCGTACTCAAGCGCATCACGGGATATCAACCTGCAGCAATGGTCAATCCGATTGTGCCAGAGAAATGTAGCGACCTTCAGCTTGCTGATAAGACTTTCAACATTCCGGGTAAAATCGATCTACTTTTGGGTGTTAATCTTTTCAGCGACATTTTTTGCGGTCCAAAGTTAAAATTAGGTAATGGTTTACCTACAGCTCATTCAACCATCTTTGGTTGGGTCATTATGGGTTCGATCCCAGTGACTACAACTCAGTATCAAAATATTAGCCTATTTACCAACGAGTCTAGGTTACAACTTACTATAACTAAATTCTGGGAATCAGAAGAGTCTTCTTTGCCGCCGATTCCAGATCCTGATGACATCATATGTGAAAAGCACTTTGTTAACACACACAGTAGAGATCCCAATGGGAGGTTTGTAGTTAGGCTGCCGTTCAAGGTAGAGTCCTCTCAGCTTGGTGATACTCGGTTAATTGCGTTAAAACGGTTTCACAATAAAGAGCGTAAACTATTAAAAGAGCCTACACTTCGTGAGCTCTACATTCAATTTATGAAAGATTATGTAGAGTCTGGACATATGAAGTTAGTACCTTCTCACAGTGCGGTTGACAGATATTATATTCCTCATCACGGCGTGCTCAAGGAGAGCAGTAGCACTACAAAGTTGAGAGCTGTTTTCGATGCATCTCTACCCAGCTCTACCGGTGTTTCCCTCAATCAAATTTTGTTGTCAGGCCCTAAACTACAACAGAATATACAGGATATCATTTTAAGGTTTAGAACTTATTTAGTGGTCTTCACTTGTGACATCAAACAATGTTATCGAATGGTCAGGTTACATGATGATGATCAGCGGTTCCAAACTATCTTCTGGCGCGAATCTCAAGATCAACCGTTGCAGGAGTTCGAGTTAACAACCGTCACCTACGGTGTCACTAGTTCTGCATACCAGGCTATTAGGGTGATTCATGAGTTGGCGAATCTTAACGACTCTACATATCCCGAGGCTGCACGTGTCCTACGGGAGGACACCTTCTTAGACGATATCGTGACTGGGTGTGATACGCTAGAGGGTGCTAAGACGCTGCAGCACCAAGTCACTGACTTGTTGCCTCAAGGTCGTTTCCTTCTTAGGAAATGCTCTAGCAACTCTGGCGAGCTACTCAAGGGTTTACCTGCAGATCATTATGAAACACCTTATCGATTCGAGGATTCCGGTGACAATATTTTCAAAATCTTAGGTATTGAATGGAACCCCTCATCCGATAACTTTCTCTATCACGTCTCTAACATGAGTAAGACTCTAACCAAACGAGGTGTTCTAGCGAACATAGCTCGTCTCTATGATCCTTGTGGCTTTATCACGCCGGTAACATTTTTCGCTAAATCTTTTATGCAGCGTTTGTGGCTTTTAGAGCTGGGTTGGGACGATACTCTCCCTTTCGATGTCCAGCAAACTTGGCTGAAGTTTGTTGACGACTTTAAATCTTTAAATCAAATACGGATTCCACGCCACGTTATGGGTGATCCTCATTCTAAATTTCAACTTCACGGTTTCAGCGACGCATCGGAGCGCGGATATGCCGCATGCGTCTATATACGCTGTGAAAGCGGTGACGGTGACAACGTTCAAGTTCATTTGTTAATCGCTAAATCTAGAATCGCTTCAGTCAGGCAAAGGCAAACCATCCCTAAGCTCGAGCTCTGTGGAGCAGTCCTGTTGGCTCGCCTTATGGCCCATGTGTGTAAGGTCTTGCACTCCAAATTAAAATCCATACCAATAATTGCATGGTGCGACTCTAGCATAGTGCTAACTTGGTTACGAACTTCACCGCACAAGCTTCAAACTTTTGAAGGAAACAGAGTTTTCCAGGTTCAAGGCATCATTCCAAACGCTACCTGGCGGCACATTCCTTCACATCTCAATCCCGCAGTTTGCGCGAGTCGAGGCTTGCTTCCTCGCGACTTAGTAGTTCATCCACTTTGGTGGAGTCCTTCTTGGCTCAAATCTGATTACAGTTCATGGCCTTCCACATGTCAACTGCTTAACCCTATGGATTTGCCAGGCGTGAAAGTAGGTCCAGTTGCTGCACATGTTGTGCAAACTGTCGACACGAAGACCCACACGAACTCTACATTTATATTTACTCCTCCCGTTGCTGCACACTTAGTGCAAACAGCCGAGACGGGACCGGATAAGCACTCTACATCGGCTGTTGCACCTTCCTCAGACGAAGTTGTCCAACACGTCATTGTAGAGTACAGCTCTCTATCTAAAGTACCACGAGTACTCGGTTGGTGGCTTCGTTATATGCATAATGTTCGCTCACCAAAGGATAAACGAGTAGGTAATTTGACGATATACGAATTAAAATCAGTGTTGTCAACTTGTATCAAATCGGTTCAATCGACAGCGTTTGCCGATACTATAAAATTGTTGCGTCAACGTAAGCCTATCAAGGGCAGCCTACGTCGCCTCCATCCCTTTCTCAATGATCTAGGTTTTCTTCGAGTTGGTGGGCGACTGGTCAACGCCAACTTGCCTTTCGATAGTAAACATCCATTTTTGTTACCTCAGTCGCATCCTTTCACAAATCTTCTCATCGATCATTATCATCAGCTCTACGGTCATCCAGGTCCTGCTATTTTAATGGCTATCCTATTGCGTAGGTATTGGATTGTGTCAGCTCGACGTGTAGTGCGGCACAGGATTTTTCAATGTCAACGCTGCTAAAGACTAAAGGCGAAACCTATGAATCCATTCATGGGCAACTTACCTGCCGATAGAGTCACTCAAGCTAGGCCTTTCCAAAGGGTTGGGTTAGATTTCGCCGGACCGTTCAACGTCAAGGATTCCAATGCTCGCAAACCTAAAATCTTTAAGGCTTACCTATGTGTGTTCATATGCTTTGCAACCAAAGCGATGCATTTGGAAGTAGTCTCCACCTTGTCTACTGACGCGTTCTTGACATGTTTAGATAGATTTGTTTCAAGAAGAGGGTTACCTTCTGACATATATTCCGACTGTAGCACAAACTTTTTAGGCGCACGCAACTATCTTAACGATATTTATCTGCTCAAAACTCAAATCGATAGAGACTCAGATAAAATTCAATCTCATCTAGCATCTCATGAAATTCATTGGCATCTTAACGTTCCCTCGGGACCACATCTTGGTGGCCTCTAGGAGAATGCAGTGAAGTCTTCTAAAACATTACTCAAGCGTATCATAGGCGAACGTGTATTAACGTTTGAAGAACTAAGTACAGTGTTCTGCAAAATCGAATCTATACTAAATTCACGACCTATCTGTCCAATTGGTAGCGACCCAAACGATTTAGAAACTCTGACGCCGGGTCATTTTTTGATTGGACAACCGATTCTTGCCTTACCGGAGCACGATCTAGAGCACATTGCTACTCATCGTCTGAATCGTTGGCAATTGCTACTGCAAATCACCCAACATTTTTGGAAACGCTGGCACAGCGAATATTTATACACGCTGCAGCAACGTGATCGTTGGCTTAAGCCTTAACGTAATTTACAGATGGGTGACTTGGTGTTGTTGATGGAGCCTAATACACCTCCGTTACTCTGGAAAAAGGCCAGAATTACCCAACTCTATCCGGGTAATGACGTTATTGTCCGGGTCGTAGACATTAAAACAACCAAAGGAGTTTTCAAGCGTCCTGTAGCCAAGTTATGTCGCTTAATTCCCGAAACCTAGATATTTCAACATTTATCAATTAATTTAGCATGTAAGTAACTATAGTAAGATAACATTTACACTTTTTCAATCAGCTTTCAGTTAACTTATTTCAAATTTGTCTGTTTCAATTAAAAGAGCTAAGCCGCTCTTTGGGGGGCGGTATGGTAGATTTAGATCAATCATATTCAATTACATTCACATCACTATCAATCGAATTAGACTTGTACCGATGCTACGTCCCTAACCTAACTTCTACTACCCTCATCATTTTTTATCCTCGATCCTATGGGGGTAAACCAATATCGCGTCTTGTCGTGTCGGCCATCTTCACTTCCGATCTAGCCTGCCTACGCGACAGTGCCTTTGAGTCGAGCTCTCGTGTTCCTCATTTATCGGTCAAGTCATAACATCTTCCAAGTGATCGCCGCGAGTTTACTACTGTGATCACGAACTTTTGCCGTGGAAAGTCAAGAAAGAGTGAGACGCGCGTCCACTACAGCCAGCACGCGGGAGCAACGTCGAACCAGGTTAGCCCCCTAAAACCCCTCTTCTTTGATCGCCCAAGAACATAAATACTTACATAAAACTCAAGTCCATATAAGCGCACATTAGTAGGTACTAAAAGGCGTATTTTAAAACGGAACATATCAGATTGTAAAGTAGCAAAGCTACAGTTATCTATAACTAATTGAAAGATATTCCTTTTACTCTCTAGTCCATGTTTAAAAGTGATAAATTTAATAAATTGATTTTAGATCCACGAAGGCAACAACAAATGGTCGCACGTGGTGGACGCAGCAGACGCGAACGCATCCAACTGGTGCGAGCAGAACCTCGCGGCGCCCCAGCACCAGGGGCAGATACACCACAGGCGAGTATATTACGGCTGCACCACACAAAGGCAGAGCTACAAGCAAATATATTACGGCAACTACACCCTCCGCCACATGGCAGATTAACTACAAGCGGGTGCACTACCACCTGCTACAACTACACCACATAACTAACACAGAGCAGATATACTACAAGCAAATATTATGATAACTCCTATACACCCTCTGACACATGGCAGATATAGAAACATAAATCCATATTCACGATTATTGTCCCCTATGGGTTAGTCAGAAGCAGTGCGCCCTGTGCACCTTTCACCGAGTAACAACTGCACATGTGCTCAGCGCGATAGGCGGTGAGCCCATCGCCGCGCAGTGCTGTTGGATGTGTTTGGGCCGTTGGTCGCCTGCAATGACACCCAAGCACCCAAGGCGCTGGGGACACACAAAGCGCCTGAGGGACATGCAAAAACATATACAAAAGACGAAGTACTTACACGTGACGCTGGACGCTGCGAGAGATGACGGTTTTCAACCAACTTCAAATTGATGATAGATTGCAAAAACCTCCTAAACTATTTTAAAAAAGTGCTAAAATTATGCTAACGTAGTTCTTTACTGCTATTTTCTATGGAAATACAAAACTAAATGTCTCTTAACAATCATATCGACGGCTTAATCTGCAAACCGGCTAACACCACTTTTGACCCAATATCATGTTTTGATGTCGAATACGCGAAGTTGTCACCTACAGTATGCAGAATCAAACAACTCCTAGCTTTTAAAACTACCGAGAAAATCGCGCGCACGTAAGTCTGGCAACTCCCAACACTGGCATAGCAACACATCAAAGTGGCTAACTCCGGTGTCAGCTGCCATTTTGTTCTTGACGGCGCGTAAAAAACGAGGCTCGAGTTTATTTGTTTGACGCCGAGCATAAATAACAGATAGTTTAAGCTGAAAACAATACAGGGAATTATTGGTAAGTGTGACTTTGTGACTTTATTTAAATAATGTATAATTGTTGTGAATACTCAAAATGAATACCATGATATAGCCTGCTAAAGTGCAATGATGGAGTTGGCCATTTGTCATTGTAAAAAATGGTTCTCGTTTCGGGAGTTGCCCACTAAAAAGTTTTATGTTCTAATCCATATAATATTTAATTATTTGTCTAACTAACTAAATAAGTGTATAACTTATTATGACATACTTAAGTTATTACATACTACTATTATTAGTACATTCAAAAAACTTACCTTCGACCAGTAGTTTTTTTGTTTGACCGTTAAAAGTAGGTACTTAATCAATTTAAAGAAAATATCTATATAGAAAGAAGAAACACACACAAATACTGTTATTTATACTAATATTGAAATAGTTTTACTTGGTATATTAGGTTATTGTTAAAAATATATGTAAGTACTGCATTTTAATGCAATTATTGTTACTTATAGATAAGGAAAATGTCGAGGGCGAAAAAAATTATTGAAGCTGCTTGCAACCGAAACCATCAAAATGACATGATATTTTTCACAAAGGAGTCTATTGAAAATATGCCTGTTATACTGGCTGCTGGTTCGTCAACATCTGATGCTGTTTCAGACGTAATTATGCAAATTGACCCTTTAGCTGATGGTGCGTTAACATTTGATATTATTACAGATGTTTCGATTATGGAAATCCAGCCACTAGCTGATGGGGCGTTAACATCTGATGCTCTTACAGAGGTGATTACTGAAATGGAACCAATAGCTGATGGTTTGTCTCTGTATCCAGGCCCGTCAACATCGGTTACCGAGGAATGCATGGCATCATCCGGACCAGCTACAACTTCACAAGCTACATCACGTCACGATAACAGTACTACTTTGATTGACACGTATATAAGCGATCATAGTGATTATAATAATAAACAAATTGTACCCTATTCGGAGCACTCGGATTCTAACAGTGAAGAAGAACCAAGTAAAGAGAAGGAAAAGGTGTCAGGTTAACAAATCAACATGGAACTATTACAAAAACAAGCTTAATCGGGAAAAGGGGAGGCAGTATAATGGGAGAAAAAAAATTAACGGAAAATGGGGAAAAACGTTTAAGAATAAACGAGTGCTTAAACCTCGATGCAAATGTGAGACAAATGACAAAACTGCTTTGAAATTCTGTGAAATTACGGAAGAAGATACAAAAGTACTATCTGAAAAGTTTTGGGGGATGACTTGGGGAGAAAAGAAGGTTTTCGTGAATAGTCTTGTACAATAGATGCCTACAAAACGGCCAAGAGATAGAAAAGACCCAACTATTACAAAGAGAAAAAGCTCAATGATTTATAACTTGCATTTGAATGACGAACGTCGTGTGAGAGTCTGCAAAACGATGTTTCAAAACTCTTTGTGTATTACTAAAATGACGATCTGGAACTGGAAGAAAGGTAAAGAAAATACCTCTTACAATAACCAAAATGTATCTGCTAGAAAAAATCCCCACGAAGCAGAGGTAGAGTCACTTATCGAGTTTTTGAACAGTATACAAAAAATGGAATCCCACTTCTGCCGCAAAACTACATCGAAGTTATATTTGTTACCAGAATGGACATCAAAAAGAGCCCTGTACGAATTCTACGTAAAAGACTGGTGTGCGTCACGGAATATTAAACATTTGTCAGTAGCAAAATTTAGCCATATTTTAGAAATTGAAAACTTTCACTGTTTAAGCCGAAAAAAGATGAGTGCGAAAAGTGCCTATCTCATAAACTCGGAAATATACCTGATACAGAACATAAGGAGCATATAGAAAGAAAAAATGAAGCATGAATCGAAAAAGAAAATGATAAAAGTTCAGAAGAACACGTATTTACGATGGACACACAAGCTGTGTTACTAGCACCTAAATCTAATGTTTCATGTCTATATTATAAAACACAGCTATGCACACACAATTCCTGTTTATTCAATTTGAGAAAGAAAGATGGATTTTGCTATCTGTTTATTACAGACAAACTTCGGCTGAGTATTCACAGAGTACCTGAAAGGGATATTAAAATTGTATTATATAGCGATGGATGTACAGCGCAAAATAGGAATGTGGTGTTGGCAAATGCTTCACTGAATGTGGCAACTTTAAACAATATTACAATTGAGCAAAACTATTTGGAGGTTGGCCACACCCAGATGGCGGCTGACTCTATGCATGCCACCATAGAAAGGAAGCTGAAAAATAAAGTTATTCATGTACCAGCTGAAGATGTTGGAAATTGTCTCGGAGCACGCATACATCCTAAGCCCTACACCGTATGTTACTTAACGCACGATTTTTTAAAATCCTTTGGATGTCTTCAGTATTATAAGTCTATCAGACCAGGAAAAGTGACAGGAGACGCTAAGGTATACCTTTGATTTAATTTATATTTAGTCTTATTATTTTATTTAATGACAAATGTAGTTTTATTCAGGTTTAAAAGGGAGTAATGTAATAACGACATTGTAATCCATATTGTTTCTGTTTAAGTCACAGACATTCGTGCATTACCATATAAAAATGGGAACATATATTTTAAGCTGAGATTCAAAGATGAGTGGCAGTTAGTTACTACCACAACGTTGCGATAAAAATATTACACTCACAGCGGTTGAAAATTTACCAGACCTTCATACAAGTCGGTTTAAAATTAAAAATCGGAAGTTTAAAGACCTTCAGGAATTAAAATCTACCATACCCGTGGACAACAGGAACTTCTATTATGTATTTTTTTCTCTTAAAATAACTTTACATTAACAAAATATAAGGTGACTGCTAGAAACCGCAAGAAACTTCGAGGGCTGGTCAGGTCAAGTGTTTTAAACATGACTAAAATGACAAAAAAGGAATTCGTGTTTTTTTTTTTCATTTTTAGTTAAATAATTCATTCTGTAAATTTTAATTAGATTTATTTTGAGTATTTAATTTATTTTAAAGCAATATCATAAGAAAAATAAAATGAAAAGCAATTAAAAATAACGATTATTTACAACGCGCGGGCAACGATCGGCCGGCCGTCTGTTGACCCGTCCGCGTCGTCAGCTGGGCGTTAAGTACCTACGTTAGTCTGCAATCATGAGACCCCATTTATTTTCCTTTAATTGAAATGTGCGTAGGTGTAAGGTGCAGCTAAGTCCAACGACCATCGATTGCATCAAGTAAGTAATTATGATAAGTGCTATGTATGAGCGTAATTTTAATTCAATCCTACGTATTACAAAAAATATCTATCACATTATGAGAAGATAGGTACAGCTACCTTTCCTTACAAATGAAAGATCAAATGTAGGTAGTTATCTAAGGTACGACCAACGACCGAACGATGACCTTTCATGGCCTCGATAACTAAACAGCCTAAAGCGTTGTGATAAGTATTACCTATGTTGTGTTGTTGTTAGTCAAGCGTTATTTTACTATTCAGTCTTACCTACTTACACTAAATTAAGTTAAACTAATGTATGGCATTAAAGGCAACGTTGATACCTAATATGCTGCGTAATTAATAGGTAGGCAGGTACTTACATGGTGTTAAAGAGCATTCCAGTTTATTACATTAGCGCACAGGAAAGGTGATAAGCTTCCTATCACACTTAACAGGCTTTGGACTGTCAAACTAATGTAACAATAATTAAATAAAAGTGAAAACCTGTGCTAAAATTTCGTAAATAAATTAAAATTTATTAAAGGACGAACTAGAACAACTTTTGTGATCGGCACATAATTCTTATTATACTAATTCGGCGTGTTTTAGGCATTTTTACGCACACGCGACGCGAATGCACCAGAATGCATAAGTTGACTGGCGAAAAATATTAAAGCGGCCGTGCCTTGTGATGTGAATGTCACGTAATTTTGGTTGGCACGCACGAGAAAAATAAAACCATAAGATCCTAGAAGTTACTGACATGTCAAAACTTTGGCCTTTTGTTGATAACAAGCTCTTTCACATTTTTTTTACAAACATATGAATAGGCAAACTTAAATAATTAAAGCTATCGTCCAAACTTGCATATTATGCGAATTTACAATTTGAAAAAATATTAAAGTTAAGTATTGGATTAGATCAATAATTTATCTGTAAATTTTTATTAGTTAATTTGGTAAACCAGAAAACTTGTACTATCAAGTAAATTTTAATAAATATGGATTGCAATTCAATAGATTCGACAGCAACGACACTAACGCCATCTTGTAAAAAAAACATTAAACTAGAACAGATCCTCATTAAGGTTCAAGAAGTGAAATGTCAACGGTGAGAACTTGGAAAGCAAACATCCGCAAGATGTCACTAGTCACATGTTATCAATGCAAAAAAGATGTTGATTAAAAAAAACATTTTTTTTTTTTATAAAAGAGGGAGACAAACGAGCAGGCGGGTCACCTGATGGAAAGTAATCACCGCCGCCCGTGGACATCCGCAAAACCAGAGGAATCGCAGATGCGTTGCCGGCCTTTAAGGGAGGAATAGGTTTAAGGAAGGAATAGGAATTGGGAGAAGGGGGGGGGGGGGCTCCGGAACCCTCACTGGTCGGACGAAACACAACAGCACCAAGTGCCGTTATTTCACGCCGAATATTCGTGAGAGGGTGGTATTACGCCGGGCGAGCCGGCCCAATGCGTGCTGCAACGCAGCGTGGCTCTACCACTCAGTCAGTGTTACTCATTTAGCACCACCCAGGGATCACGTGTAGGGTCTCAAGGGTAAACCTACGGACGCGAGCAACTTTAACCCCCAAAAACCCCGTCTTTTGCTGTAATTGTAAAAACAACTTTGAATTCCATTGTGTTGGTAATTCAGAAAAGCTTTATCACCTAAGAGATGCCGAAAGTAAAAATAAATGGAAATGTCATACTTGCATTGAGAAGAGTAAATTACAACAGCGCAACTCTCAACAAGCGTCTGTAACACCAAGAAAGACGGTGCTATCCCATACATCGAAGGAGAATCCTCCATCAAGCGTATCTCAAGAATCCACCCCTTGGTCCACTCCAAACTACACTAATATTACCGACATACAAGATTCACATATACTAACTTTATATACAGCGGACGGGGCGCAGGAAGAGCCTGAACATTTACTATCAAGAAGTATGGACTGCACCATATCCGACTTTATCTCGCCGCAAGAGAGACCGTCCTTACTCTTCAACGGAATGTCGCGCACTTAGAGCAACAATTACAATGAGCCAAGAGTGAAATAATAAACCTGCAAAACCAAATTATTGCCTCTCATCAAAAATTACAACGACTAAGAAACCGCTATTTGTCATCTACCTATCACGATACTTTTTCTGAAAATACCAGTTCAAGAGCATCTTAATAGTACATTTATATTCAGTACTCAACAGTGTGTTGGTTTATCATCAGCTCTCACGATGTCGAGGGAAAACACAAAATACGGACAATATTTAATTACGGCTCTAACAAAACCATTTGCTCTTACTACAGATATTCTTAAGCATTGTGAACCTAATGAAATAAAACCAAATGACAAAATCATTGTATGTGTAGGCGAAAATGACTACGATATCGAAATATTGTCGTCACTACTGCGTAAATTCCTCAACCGATTTCAGGACAATGATGTAATAGTTTTAAGTTTATTAAAAAATATGTACATTGATGGGAATACACTAAATGAAACATTACATAAAATATCTAGTGAATTAAAAAATTGTTACTATGTTGAATGTAAATTAAAACATAAATTATTTAATATGTGTAAATCGATAAATTACATTATTGATTGTATTGATTACGATAATACTTACATAAATGTAAAGTCATTAAAAAAACTGATGTCAGTGCATAACAGGCCCGGTAATCCCAAGATCTTTTCTGCAAAACACCAAAAAGTTACCATTCCATACTATTTTGCTCGGATGCAGTCAGAGTGTGACTTCGCTAGGTTTGATGCAAAAATCTCTCCCCCTACCCCTACAAAAACTGGAACTCTATTGGACTACCCTTACCCCGTAATAAAATAAAATGATAAACAGCTTTTTCGCTCGAAATCGCATGGCAACCACGAGTAAATACTATTTTAAAATTCTTCATCAAAACATTGCTTTTGTGCTTCTCTGAAACATTTTTTGTGACGACAATTTACAGTACTTAAAAAATCTATAACTATGAATTGGCGACAGCGTACTGTAGAGATTAACGGAGAGGCGGAACCGACAGGACACTGTAAGACGGGGTACTGTATACAAGAAACTAACAAATCTATTACGTAGTTATACAACTCAAAAGTCATTCAAAGCCTGCGGTATTGAAATTCCCCTATACAAACTACTTGTGGCCTGTCTCTACAGGACACCGACATCCGATCCCAACATTTTTCTACACAAATGAAACCAGTTTTTGTATAAAGATTAAAAAAAAATAAAAATAATATGAATATCGTCATCACAGGTGATTTTAATATTAACATTCTCAAACAAGGAAAAATTACTGAATATTTACAAGATTTATGCCATAATTACAATTTAGAAATTCACATCAAAGTTCCCACGCGTAGAGACACTTGCATAGACAATATTCTTAGCAATATTAAAAACGCTTCTGCTAGGATATTACCACTGTATTTATCAGATCATGACACAGCACAACTATTAAGCTTTGCGATTAAACAGAGAAACTATATGGCAAAGTCATACTTTACATACAAAAAGGACTATTCTTTAAATAACATTAGGAAATTTAAAGAATGTTTAAGTTAAAGTGGATATATGTTTATATGGAATCTGATATGAACAAGGCGTTTAATAGTTTTCACGAACTGCTGTGCTTGTTTTATAATTTATGCTTTCCAACAATACAAGTTAAAATAAATAAATCAAATAAAAATACAAAAAAATGAATAAGTAAGGGTTTAAGAAATAGTTGTAAAACGAAGTGTACTCTCAGATATTTATATTCTTAAAAACAAATAGATAGTCTATTCAAATATGTTAAGAAACTGTATTCTTAAATCAAAAAAGAATTGCAATATTAAATTTATATACAATAGTAAGAATAAATGTAAAGCAACGTGGTCTGTTATAAATAATGTAATGGGATACGCACAGCAAGACCACAATATAATAGATTTAATACATAAAAATGACACCATCACGAACCCCTCTGACATTGCAAATATTTTTTATCGTAATTTTATCGACTCGACTAATATCGTAACTAACACCCGACATTCAAAATGTATAAATAGTAATGCAATGATAAGTAACTCCATTTTCCTTGACCCTACAACAGAGAGCGAAGTCAGAAACGAAATAATGTCCCTAAATAACACAAACTCGGTGGGTTACGACGGTATTAGTACTAAAGTAATTAAGGTTAGCATAAACGAACTGGGAGCTGTTTCGACACATTTAGTAAATTTATCATTTTCGTCGGGAACCTTCCCTGAGTCGTTGAAACTATCTGTTGTAAAGCCACTGTACAAAAAAGGTAAAAAAAATGATGTCGATAACTATCTCCCAATTACTTTGATACCTGTTTTATCAAAGGTATTTGAAAAGTGTATGTACAAAAAAATACTTAATTTTTGTACAACATATAGTATTATTAATCAAAATCAAAATCAAAATCAATATATCTTTATTCAGTAAGCTTAAATTAAGCATTTTGAATCGTCTAAATTTATTTTTTTATGGATGGATGGATGGATGGATAGGCATAGGAACCCAAATTCAGGAAGTCTTTTAGCTGTGGAGAAGAACGGGCACAAGAAACTCCACAGCTTTAAAATAATATAGAAGTAACGACATTTACAAAACAACATGTCGTTACCAAATCATACAATCAGTTATGTAATGTCATAAAAGACAATGGATTAAGAAAAGAAACAATGTAAATATATTATTATAACCAGGCTGTTTTGTCTTCTAAATATTCCTTGACTGTGTAATAACCAGTGGTCGGAGTAGGTATATTGATTTTAGATACTTGCGTCATGATATCATAACATGGACATGCATTTCTTCCGGAATGTACCGGAGTTTCCAAAAATTTGGTAAATAGAGTAATAAAATAAAAAACCATATGTAAGCAAACAAAATTGTTTATTGTTAATACAAATAATCATTATTACAGTTTTATTAAAAATAATTATTTTTAATCCTCATCGGTTACAAGTTCTACATTTTGATTTTCTGTCTCTATACAATTAAAATAAATAACTATAATTTTTTCAATATTTTCTAATTTTAAGCTATTTCTTTTAACATCTAAGATCCATTTGTAAGTGGAAAATGATCGTTCAACATCTGTAGATGTCAATGGAGCGAATTTGAAATAAAGTTTCTGATTATTTGCTACGCTTTTTTCAATACTCTCGCTGTATTCTCTAATTGTATCTAAATCTGGATTTCGTTCCATAACTGATTCTATTTTATTTTTTATATTCTCATTATTGCACTCGTTAAGCGTAGCCCTTACTTGATCAAATACTAAAAGTGAATCAGCTAGAGATAAATTTTGTTTTTGTAACTCTTTTAGGGCTAGTAGTATAATAGAGTAATTTTCTTCAATATATTTTAAATCATTTTCTAAATTTTGTTTTTCCAAAATGTTTTTTGCGTTTCGTATGGCTATAGCATCAGAACTGCTCAAGCAGGATAAAACTTCTTTTATTTTATCTAAATGTTGAGCGTAGTAAGATGCTGCCTGTAACCAAGTACCCCATCTGGTAATGACTGATTGCGGAGGCAACGGTAAGTCAGGATATTTTTCTTTTAAAATGTTTACCCTACTAGGAGCCTTTAAAAATACTTTTTTAACATTTGATATAAGAATATCAACATCGTTGTATTCTGACCTTATCTGCTCACTTACACGATGAAGAGCGTGCGCCAAACATGTCACATGCTTCATTTCAGGTAAGTAATGTTTTAAATTTCGCCCTGCAGATAGCATGTACGCTACACTGTCAGTGCAAAGCATTAAAATATTGTCAACTTTCGCTTCAAAAGTGTTTTGCCATAAATTTTCTAGACATTGCAGTACAAATTGTGTTATTGTTTGTCCATTTACTGCTGTTAGCATTTTACAAGCAATCAAATAAGGCCGGCCTGCACTATTACTAGGATGCAATGGTTTTATTAGGAAATTGACTATGTATCGACCAAAAATGTCTGTTGTCTCATCCAGCGATATCCATAGTTTCTCATTTTTATTAGTTTCATAAATCGAATTGATTTTATTCCTATAAAACTTCTCCAAATAAACTTTTCGTAACTGTGATTCGTCAACCACTTTACGATTGGTACAAACGCAACAACAAGTACTGCACATATATTTCTGAAAAAACTCTTTGAACGCTGGATTTTTCATTTGCGACCAAGGAATATTGCATAGAATCAGGAACTTAATGAGGTCGAAGTAAAATTCCTCTTGCGGTCTCTTCAATTTTCCTTGATGTACAGCGCCTTCAATGTGTTTGGTAATGTTGCCTCTATTCACAGCTTTCAAATGACTTTCACACTTTGTACAGTATATAGTGCCACTAGCGTTATCGTAAAGTAGCTCAGAATAGTGCAATAACCACTTTTGCACTGTTTCAGCCTTGACCTTTGCCATATTTATTTATATCTCACCTAAAACAATGATTTAAATTTACAATATATACATACACAACTGTAAAGTCGATAATGAAATTCTGTTTCATATAAAGTGTTTTTTTAACTGAAGCGGTGATAGCCCTGCGGTGTGCGTACCGGACTCTCATGCGCTGTGATGATTGCTATAAAGTGATTTTTTTAACTGTTTCCAAGTTCTAAAACCTTCTTAAATAGTGAAAATAATTAAAACTTACCCGTACAAAAACAACTTCAAATGGGCCCAATCCAAGAGTAATAAATCGATGTCCGTAGTTATAAGCCAAATTCGTCGTTTTAAGTAGATTTCAGAAGACAGTAAACATGCCAGGGTCAAGTCAAGATATTCACAACACATAAAATAAGCGCACTCCACGAACCGAAATAAGTGAGTGAGCCACTTGGTCTGGATGTCGGTGCGAGCGCATTGTTTTCGAACAAACAGTCAATGAGTCATCCTGGATACTTGATTCTAATTGGTCAGATGCGTTGAGCATAGAGATAAGAGGACAAAAGACCCTGTTTGCCGGATGTCGTGTGTTGAAATGAATATTATTATTATATCATTTTATACATGCTTAGGCTTTTACTCCAACACTTTTACTACAACAAGGTTTTTACACACCAGTCATTTTTTACTATTAAATTCTGGTCATCTACGCCACTAGCAGCATAGCGTTGAGAGTATTGATACATTTTTAACTAGTTTCATGTAATAATTTCGATGTTTCGGTATTTTTATCATAATAATCCGGAAACTCGGAGGAGTATCCATATTAACATATACGTTTGATGTCAGTGACCTTAATTCAATATACCTACTCCGACCACTGGTAATAACCTTTCCTAAGTAAACAAGATTTTACATGATTCTTAAACTTATCTAAAGGTAAATCTAGTATAGTACTTGGTATTTTATTATAATAGTGTATACCTTGCCCCAAGAAAGAGCCGAGAACCTTTTGTAACCTAAACAGTGGCATTACTAGTTTTGACTTATTTCTAGTATTGAAATTGTGTACATCACCGTGTTTAGAAAAAGTGTTAATATTGCAACGCACAAAAACTATACAATTATAAATATACTGCGATGCAACAGTAAGAACACCAACTTCCTTAAAATTATTTCTCAAAGAAGTTCGCGATCCCAGTCTATAAATGGTTCTTATTGCTCGTTTCTGTAAAATAAATATAGTTTTAACATCAGCCGCTGTTCCCCACAGAAGGACGCCATACGACATGACACTATGAAAATAACTAAAGTAAACAGTCCTAGCAGTTTCTACATCTGTTAGTTGTCTAATCTTTCTAATCGCATATGCTGCTGAACTGAGTTTGCCGGCCAAATTGGATATATGCGGATTCCATTGGACTTTTGAGTCAAGGGTTATCCCTAAGAAAACTGTCGAGTCTACCAAATCTAATTTAACACCATTCATTCTAACATCGGTTTGTTCGGTCTTGACATTTGGTAGTATAAATTTAATACATTTCGTTTTTTTAGCGTTTAGCTGTAAATTATTCGCACTAAACCAACTGAGTACCTCTGAGAGAGCATTGTTAACATCGTCATAATTATTCTTACATCTAGTCACATTAAAAATGAGTGAAGTATCATCTGCAAACAATACAATATCACAGAAGTTTTCTACAAAGAATGGCAAGTCATTGATATATATCAAAAATAAAAAAGGGCCAAGAATTGACCCTTGTGGAACTCCCATTTTTACATGAGAACCGGATGACTTAGTTCCATTAATGTCGACAGTTTGTGTTCTAGAACTAAGATACGACTGTATCAAATTACGCGCAAGACCTTTGAGACCATAGTGATTTAACTTCATCACCAGTGTCCGGTGCTCAACGCAATCGAAAGCCTTGGACAAGTCGCAAAAAACTCCAAGAGCGTTCTGAGACTTCTCCCAGGCATCAAATATATGTTTTATTAGAGCTACACCTGCGTCAGTAGTGGAACGACCCTTAGTAAAACTGAATTGTTTACTATGTAAAAGATTATTTAAGTTAAAGTATTCCACTAACTGTTCGAGAATAATTTTTTCATAAATTTTACTAAGTGCTGGTAGTATTGAAATTGGTCGATAGTTACTGGGGTCTTCTTTATTTCCCGATTTAGATATAGGTATAACCTTACTAAACTTCATAAGATCAGGAAAGATTCCCTTATCAACACACTTATTAAATATGTCAGCAAGATAGGGTGCAATAGAATATATAATATTTTTAATTATCTTTATAGACATGCCCCACAAATCACCTGTGTTTTTCATTTTTAGTAATTTAAAAGTTTTAATAATATTTTTAGAGTCAATATATTGAAAATTAAAAGAAACATTACATTTGGGTACATGTTGTTCGAGAAAGGCTTGTGCCGCCACTGGTGATGAATTTAAATTTGAGGTTGTTACCACAGGTATATTTATAAAGAAATTATCAAAAATGTTAGCAATTTGTGCATCTGAATTGATAAGGTTATCTTTAACTTTTAGAATAAAAGTGTTGTCCCGTGGTTTTAATTTACCAGTTTCACGGTTGATGATATCCCAAGTGGCTTTTATTTTATTATTAGATTTTTTAATTTTATCTTTAATGAAGTTAGATTTTGCTAGTGTGCACACTTTCTTAAACAATTTAGAGTAATTTTTTACATATTCTGTAAAATTTAAATTTTGATTATATTGTCTTAAATTATATAACTCATACAGTTTATTTCTACTTTTATAAATACCAGTCGTGGCCCAGTCACAGAACTTAAGTTTTTGTGAAAACTTAATTGTTTTAGATGTAAACACTTGATTGTATTCTGTCTTTATTAAATCAAAGAGATTACTGTATAGTACATCCGGATCATCATGTATAAAGGGCAAAGTATCGATTTTACAAGCTACATTGGTTTTGAAACACTCCATTCGCTTTTTTGTAACAGGTTTACATGTTACAGTTTTAGGCGCATCCTTAACATCAAAATCATAGGTCACCTTCAAACCGCAATGGTCAGACGTAAGACTACTAATAACTGACTTAGAGACAGGGTCATAGTCTGTAAAAATATTGTCGAGACAGGTGGCCGAATGTGAAGTTATTCTAGTGGGTTCAAGAAATAGATTTCTTAGATTAAAGCATTTAAATAAAGCGAGAAGACGAACACTCCCTGAAGTGTTTTCTAAAATATTTACATTAAAATCCCCACATACTACAACATATTTATTTTTCAATTTTATTTTATTAAGTACATCTTCTATCACGGACTCAAATAAATCAAAATTACCCAATGGGGGCCGGTATACACATACTATTACAAAACTATTGAATTCTACACATGATAGCTCAATGTTACGCTCCTTTGAAAGACATACAATGTCGTTGCGTTCCTTGTATTTAAAATTATTACTAACTAGTATTAGAGAACCGCCGTGAATAGCTTTGCTTCGTACGTACGCGCTTGCTAGTTGGAAATTATTTACTTGGAAAGACTTGTCATGACTAAAAAGTCATGCCAATGCTCAGTTACACAAAATATATGAATAGCCTGACTTTTTGCAATTAATTCTAATTCTAAGTCTTTGCCAGCCAAACCCTGAATATTTTGATGTATAATATTAATGTAAGTGGACTTGGCTTTTGTCTTAGACCTCAGTTTAAACAAGAGGTAGTCATCTTACTACTAATGATGATATTATTGTCAATAACAGACTTAGTTATACCAGGTATAACTGTATCATGTATATTGTAAGCTAACAAATTAGCTATTCGAGTCCTACACTTCTTCGACAGATACATACTATCTGAAGTCAAACTAAAATTATTAATAAATTTATATATAAATTATTAATATCAAAAAATAAGATAGTGTCACTATGACGGCATAATAAATTATATAATAATAAATTTAAGTCAAATATGCGTTTATTCTGTTCCCAAGTTAAATTTGTACAATAGGGAAAAGCACTAACTATTAACTTGCAATTTGTATCTAATTGTAATTTCAACAAAATATTTATATTTTCTATGATGTCACGTTTTTTAATTCGTAGACTGTCACCACATAAAATAATCACATTAGTGGAACTGCTCAATGACTGCTGAGAAACGCTACGTACTATAGCATTCATTGATTGACCTGGGGCACAGATATTCATTACATGTTGGTTTATACTTCCATTCATGAGCAATCCTAAGCCCTGACCCAATCCATCAGAGAAAATAACTGTGTTTCTAATTGGTTTAATTACATGTTTATTGCTTATGTGATTTAAATTATCAGAAGATTTAACTGGCATTTCTGTGCAGGCCGTTAAAGGACCCGAATCCATGACAGACAAGTTATTCGACTGAATACATGAGTTTAATGATAAAGGATTTTGACATATTACATTATCCTTATTATTAACTAAGAAATTGTGCTGATTTGCATTGTGTTTGCATAAGTCAATCAACTCTGTAGCTGACGGAATATTCTCCTCAATTTCATTTTGTGCTGTCACCCCAGCACTAAAAGAGTGGCCAGTAATACAACAATTAGTACGCTTTTTATTTAAGGACTCAAATCGCTCTGCGTTATAGTTGCACATATCAACCATGTCATTTGCAGCTACAATTTGATAATTTAGGTGCTTAAGTGACAGATCACATATATTGTCATACATACTTTTCAGTGACCTTTCTAAGATATCAATCTTTTTAATTATGATATGTGAGTCGCTGTCATGTTTATCATTCCTATCAATTGTGCTATTACTATACAATTTCAACTTATTTAATAATTGAATCCTTTCTTTTCTAAGTGACATATGCTTCTGTAAATGATTTTGCCTATTGACTAGTTTTTGGGTCTTAGAAATGTACCTTTTAACACAGATATATTTTTTTAACTTTTTGACACTTCTAAAATTATTAATGTTTTTACACAGTGATTTATTTAAGGCTGAGCCCTTTTTACATACCGGACTATCCATTACATTTAAACTGTCAGTTAATTCTTCAAAGTAACTTTGATTGTTAATAAAACTATTTCCATGACTCTGGTTTTCGAGAATGTCCGAATTACAAGATAATAACTTATCGAACAGGCGTTATGAGGCGTAGTGAGTCACAATTTGGTTTTCAAAAGCAAAAGTCCACTACTTTGGCAATATATACTCTAGTCGAAACAGTTTTAACTAATATTAATAATAATAAGTTCACAACCGGTATTTTTATAGATTTATCTAAAGCTTTTGATAAAGTGGCACATCACATCTTACTACAAAAGCTAGATAATGTCGGTATAAGAGGACACGCTCAGCAATGGGTGTCCTCGTACTTGACGGGGCGGCAACAATGTGTTGTAATTGACAGAGTTGTTAAAAATGAATTAGTGTCGTATTATTCTAGTTATAGGGAAAACAAGTGTGTGGTCCCACAGGGTACAATACTGGGTCCAATATTATTTGTATTGTATATAAATGATGTATTGCAAGCGACAAAACATAAATGTATATTACATGCGGACGACATAGCGATAATTGTTACAACAAACAAAATTAACTCCATAAAAAATCATGAGTTTGACATTTATACAGCTTTAGAAAACATAATTAATTGGCTTGAATTCAATAATCTAAAAATAAATTTCAAACTAATTATATTCAATTTAATAAATCAAAACACACTAAGTACAATTATAATCTAGACATCACAAAAATTAAAGAAATTACGCAAACAAAGTTTTTAGGTGTTACCATTGATGCAGATTTGAATTGGAAAATGCACGTAGACAATTTATGTAGTAGGGTTAATAAGTTCGGTTACGCTATAAACCAAATTAAGAAAGTGACTAACAAAAAAACTGCGATTTTATCTTACCATGCACATATAAAATCTATATTACGCTACGGGATCATAATGTGGGGGAAATAGTACAGATAAAAATAAAGCATTTATTGCGCAGAAACGCCTGTCGTGTCTCTTTTCTAATCTGAGCCACCTCTGGAGTACACCACGGCTGTCTCCCCGCCACTGATTTTGTTTCTGGGCAGTTGTTCTGCTAGGCCGTTATCAGTGCTTCTGTGAGTCTGTCAGCTTCAAACTCTATGTCCACAACTGAGTTAAGTTTACAGCATGGACCATCTAGTTAAGCCCTCCCAGTTGGTGTTTCTTGGGTTCTTCCTTCGCACAGTTCCTATGGTCTTACCTAGTCGGTACCTAAAGCATATGTAGTTGTGATCGGAGAGGGATACTTCGTCCGATACATGCCAGTTTGTGATGTTACTTACCGCTCTGTTACTAGCAATAGTTATATCAATCACCTGCGCCCTCCGGGCATTGAAAAAGGTAGCCTTATTTCCTTTGTTAAGTATTTGCATGGGTGAACTTACCAGATACTCCAGCAGTCTCTCCCCTCTCTCATTGGTGTCTGAGCTGCCATAGATCACATGATGGGCGTTGGCGTCGCAGCCGATGATGACATCTTGGTTTTCTTGGCCAGCGCAGGTTACCAGTTCCCGTATCTCCTTTGATACTGGATCCGCCTTCTCGAAAAGGAGGTAAGCTGACGATAAAATTACCGTCCGCCTAGCACCCCTTCCCCCGTAAGGACCTTAACAGTGGTCAGATCCCTGCAACAGAACTTCATTAGAGGCATTGCGTGTAGGTCGTTTCTGACATAAACGCAAGTCCTCATGTCATTAGTAGAACAATTGTAGTATATTATACCAGGGGTTCCACCTAGACCTTTAATCTGGCCCCTGTAAAGGTAAGGTTCCTGGATTAAGGCAATGTCGAATTTATTCCTTTTTAGCTGGCGTGCCAGAAGGGCAGTTGCGGTTTTACAGAGGAACGACTTGCCAAATTTTTTGGTACGAGTACTGATAGTCTGTACAGTATGATGGTGGTTCCTAAGACCAGCACGTGTAGTCCGGGAGAGGAAAGGAGAGGGCGGGATAAGATCAAAAAGTTCTTCAGAACACTCACTCTCAGAAGACACTGAGAGAATCAATGTCTCTACGCAGCTGGAGGTCCTCAAGCGAGGCTGTAACCTCAGCATCTCCAATAATGCGTACCGCTCGCCTTTGCAGTCTATCAAGTGCATCGAGGAGGTATTTAGCGGAGCCGTCCCATAGATGGGAACAATACTCCATACTCGATCGCACCTGAGTTTTGTACAGTAAACAGCGCTGCTCGGAAGTGAAAAACCGCCTCACCTTATTGAGAGTACCCAACTTCCGGGATGCAGTTAAAATAGCACTCTCGATGTAGCATTTCGGATTCAGTTCCTGGCCGATGTCCATGCCAAGAATGCTGAGGTTCACCGAAATGGGTAACGGAGAGTTCTGAAGAGAGGGAGGAGTAAGGAAGGGAGTTACCTTGGACGAGAATGCACAAACATGGGTTTTGCTAGCATTAAACTCGACCAGGTTTTTGATCCCCACTTAGAGACACGATCGAGAGTCAGGTTCAGTTTGGCAACCAGTTCTTGCCTTTTCACCATGATATCGGCTTGCTTTTCCGCAGGATGTCCTAAGTTCCGCTAATGCTCCGTACTGTCATCCCTATAACAATGAATATTGCCCAAGGACAGCATGTCATTAATATGCAGAAGAAATAGAGTAGGTGAGAGCACAGAACCCTGCGGCACTCCGGCATTGACTTTGTAGAACGCGGAGGAACTACCCTCACAAAGGACACGAATCCTCCGCCCTTCTAGAAAGTCTGCAACCCAGGCGCGCAAACGGGGCGGCACACCGAAGGCCGGCAACTTGGAAAGAAGGGAACGATGCCACACTCTATCGAAAGCTTTGGCGATATCAAGGCTAACTGCCAGGGATTCGCCATGCTTGTCCATCGCTTCATCCCACGCGTGAGAAACGTACGCTAGAAGATCATCAGTTGATCGCTTTGGTCTGAACCCATACTGGCGATCATGGAGCAGCGAGTGATCCTCTAGGTAGTGAATGAGCTGGGAATTAATTATCCGCTCTAACACCTTGCACAGCACAGAAGTTAAAGCGATGGGTCGATAGTTGGCCGGATCCGAGCGATCCCCTTTTTTGGGGATGGGTTGTATGTTCGCCTCCTTCCAAGACACCGGCATAATACCAATATCGTAAGACTCCCTAAACAATAGTGTCACTACAGGAGACAACTCAGCTGCGCATCTGAGCAGCACAATCGCCGGAACACAATCCGACCCGCTAGGCTTCTGCACATCGAGCGACCGCAGCACGGCACGTACATCACACTGCCTGATACGAATATCAGGCATGGTGGCCCCACAATGTGCTATAATAGGTGGAGCGGCGCCACAATCGTCAACGCGCGAATGGGCCGCGAAAAGTTCAGCCAACAAGTTCGCCTTCTCAAGCGGCTGGTAGGCTAACGAGCTATCTGGATGTTTCAACGGGGACAGCGAGGGAGAGCAGAAGTTGGCCTGCACGGCCTTAGCGAGCCGCCAATAGCTACGGCTACCCGTAGGGCGTGAGATCAACTCCGGCCCCACCATTGCCACTCTTTGTGCATCCGCTCCTGCGAGAGCCCTCTTGTTAGACTTAGAGGCCTTGTTATAGGCCGCCTTCAAGGAGCTGGTACTAGCTGCGTACGCGACGGTTCGTACCCGACGCGAAGCGTCGCGACGCTTCTTCACATTTTGTATGAAAGAGATGCGGAAGAGAAATATTATTATGTCCGCGCCCCGTGTTACGTCTTTTCTGTGTGTCCAGCGCCCAAGGGCAGAGGCGGATCGGTAGTATTCTTGTAATGGCTCCATTTATTATAAGCAAACTTTATTAAACAATTATAAGCCATTTTATTGAAACTTAGAAGGTTACTTAGTAGGTATTAATTATTTTATATTATTTTTAGTGTAAATCCTAATTATAATATATTTTTTTATATAGAACTATTAATAAAACCAGCGGCGGCGAGTACGCGCGTCTATCGGACGTCAACTTGAAACACTACAACGGCCCATCGGGATACGCGCACAAATTCGGTGAGAGTCTGCCCATCTATATATAAAACGTGCTCTTGCGTGGATAGAAATTGCTAGACTGTGAGCCTATATAATTAATCGATCGTGTTTCGTTCATTTATCTCTTTCATTACGGAATCGTTCTGCCAGAACCTTCGACCAGAACCTTACCTGCAACTGCCGGAACGCAGCAATACTCCTATAATTATCGCTGTTATCATGGCGACAAACATAGATAGCATGGTGGTAGCTGGCGGATTTGAAACAGCCCCGTTCGGGAATCGAACCTGACCTGAAAAACCTCTGCGTCTGAGATGAACCACTCGAGTAGGTAGGTACTAGACCACAGAATTAAGGTTTCGCTATTCCAGATTTTATATATTCCCAATGGAGCACGAGTTTTTCACAAATGAGTAACGAGTAAGAGTGGCAAGCTTGTGGAACCAATCGTGACTGCTTCGATGCCAAACAATTAATTCTAGTTTAAGCTAAATAGGTCGAATTGTGAATATAATTTGTATCTAATATGCACATTGGTGTAGGAATAGCAATAAAAACCGACCTTCATCTAAAATCATGTATTTTAAGAAATTTTTAATAATAATGAATAAACTTGATTCTGAAATTGATCAATAATACTGTGAAAACTACGAAAAAGTGCTGGAAAATTCTACACTAATTGAATCCTTTAACTACAAATTTTAATAAAGTATAGAAATTAGCTTTAAATATTATATTTTTACAGGCGCTACAGTACAGAAAAAACGTAAACTAATTACTGATACTGGCAATGGAGTCAATCAGACGTCTCCGGCAACTGAAGAAGGAAAACACAATTATGAAAATATCGAGAAAACATCCCCACAAAACACTAATAAAAAAACTGTATTTACCAAAACCAATAACAGTAATGAAGATAATACTAATATGAACAATGAACAAATCTTAAAAGGTAAGGTATGTAATTTTTGTAATAAGTCTTTTGTACGTAAAGGTGACTTTACTAGACATATTAAAACCCATACGGGCGAGAAACCATATCAGTGTAATGTTTGTAATAAGTGTTTTGCACAGAAATCTGCTTTGACTACACATATAAGGACTCACACGGGCGAGAAACCATTTCAGTTTAATGTTTGTAAAAAGTCTTTTACTGTTCAATCACATTTGACTAGACATATAAGAACTCACACGCGTAAGAAATCATATCAGTGTAATGTTTGTAATAAGTCTTTCTCAGATAAAAGTTATTTGCCTGAACATATTAAGACTCACACGGGCGAGAAACCATATCAGTGTAATGTTTGTAATAAGTATTTTACTTTTCAATCACATTTGACTAGACATATAAGGACTCACACGCGCGAGAAATCATATCAGTGTAATGATTGTAATAAGTATTTTGCACTTAAAAAAAGTTTGTCTTTACATATTAGGACTCACACGGGCGAAAAACCATATCAGTGTAATGTTTGTAATAAGTATTTAACTTTTCAATCACATTTGACTAGACATATAAGGACTCACACGGGCGAGAAACCATATCAGTGTAATGTTTGTAATAAGTGTTTTGCACGGAAATATGTTTTGACTACACATATAAGGACTCACACGGGCGAGAAACCATATCAGTGTAATGTTTGTAATAAGTGTTTTGCACGGAAATATGATTTGACTACACATATAAGGACTCACACGGGCGATAAACCATATCAGTGTAATGTTTGTAATAAGTGTTTTGCACAGAAATCTGTTTTAACTACACATATAAGGACTCACACGGGCGAGAAACCATATCAGTGTAATGTTTGTAATAAGTCTTTCTCAGATAAAAGTCATTTGCCTGCACATATTAGGACTCACACGGGCGAGAAACCATATCAGTGTAATGTTTGTAATAAGTATTTTATACAGAAATCTGCTTTGGCTACACATATAAGGACTCACACAGGCGAGAAACCATATCAGTGTAATGTTTGTAATAAGGATTTTCCACGAAACGCACATTTGATTTTACATTTAAGAACTCACACGGGCGAGAAATCATATCAGTGTAATGTTTGTAATAAGGATTTTGCACGTAACACACAGTTGATTTCACATATTAGGACTCACACGGGCGAGAAACCATATCAGTGTAATGTTTGTAATAAGTATTTTGCAAATAAATCTGCTTTGACTACACATATAAGGACTCACACTGGCGAGAAACCATATCAGTGTAATGTTTGTAATAAGGATTTTTCACAGAAATCTTCTTTGACTTCACATATAAGGATTCACACAGGCAAGAAACCATATCAGTGTAATGTTTGTAATAAGGATTTTGCACAAAAAAAACATTTGATTTTACATTTAAGGACGCACACGGGCGAGAAACCATATCAGTGTAATGTTTGTAATAAGTCTTTCTCAAATAAAAGTTATTTTCGTGTACATATTGGGACTCACACGGGCGAGAAACCATATCTGTGTAATGTTTGTAATAAGTCTTTTTCAGGTAACAGGTCTTTGCGTAAACATAATATTAGGTTTCACACGGGCGAGAAACCATATCACAGAACTTAATCATTGCTACCTATACCTAACATTAGAAGTACTTATATATTTAAAAAATTGATGACTGGCAGGTTGCAGCTCACTCTGGCGCAACTACACTGTGAAATAGATATTTTAAATCCTTGCCGAATGTTAGCTTAACCCTAACAAAACTTCCTCAACTAGTGAACTATACGTCCTTTCGATCTAAACACCTTATTAATAAAAGTGACGGGGGTAGTTGTATACACTAAAAAATAAACTCGCAGCAAAATATAAAGAATTAAAACTTATTAATGCAACCGGAATTGAGCTGCAAATCTCAAATTACACAATATTAGGGATTTACCGTTCCACTACATCCCTCAATAATTACCTTAACAATACCTACCACTTGTAAAAATGTTATGATTTTAGGTGATAATATCATTAATTTAATTATTTTCTCAACTGAAATAAACACGAAAGAACAAATAGATTAGATTCCAAATCAAATAATCGTTAATATTTTTATAAAATAATCATTCATTATTGATATTTTATTGCTTATTTTACACTTGAACTAATAAAGGGCCGAACCAATTTTGATATTCATCTTTATTGCTCGAGTGTCGAGCAAGTAAGTATAAAAAAATAAAAATAGCGGATTTGTTGTGCCAGCCAAGTTGATGTACCTAATTAACGATTTAAAGTTAATTACGGCTCTACTCACTTCAATTTCGCAAGATACTTAATAATAACAACCAAATGTTTATCTATCTATCTATCTATCTATATCAGCTCCCATAATGCAATGACTGGATAGCAGCATTTACCAATTGAAAAAGACAGTGTCGAAAAAATTTCCACGAGCAGGATTCGAACCCGCACTCTTCTGGCAATATAATATTGTAAGAATGTGGTGATTTGAGATTATGATATTTTGCGAATATGGTGTTTTGATGATATGATATTTCGCGAACATCATGTTTTGCTTTTATGCTATGCAGCGACGGAGGGATAGCAACATTTACTTTAAATAATAATAATTAAAAATGTAAAATATAAAAGAAAAGTTTGCCTTCCTCCGTGGTCGAGTGGTTAGCGCGCCGGGTCTGGCGCCGCGCCATCTCTGAGGTCCCGGGTTCAATTCTGTGTCGGGTCGATTTAGAGAAAACTGTTTTTCTGAATTGATTTCGGGTCTGGGAGTTTTTCTATGTTTATGTATATTTATCCGATAACTAGTTTAACCATATTTACGAGTTTCAATAGAAGATAATGGACTTGATAATAGGTGTGAGTGTAAAAAACAAGAAAAAAACAAGTAGTCACTTAAGTAAATAAAAATAATCAATACACCTGATTGCTTAGAAAATAAATAAAAAACAAGCCCACAAATCTTGAATATAAACACTAAAATATAGGTGAATATAGAACCTCCTCTTTTTCTGTTGGTTTAAATTAAATCATAACAGTTCTACATGTCCGTGACCCTAGCGGGATAACCCTTTCAGATCGGCTTTAAATTACTTACCGATTTAGTTGATAATATGTTTAACGTTGTTAGCAAATGCAAAAATTTGTTGATCAATAGTTATAGAGATATCCCATGTTAAAGGGTATCCCGCTGGGGTCACGCTCGTCAAAATTATTTAATCTAAAACGAGCAGGAACGAGACACGCTACTGATATAGTTATTGTACTAAGATTTTGTTGATTCAATACGAATCCATCATTGAAAATTCCAGGATTTTACTTTCTGTAGTTACCGAGTTATTAAATTCCTAATTTTCGTCAAAATTCCTTCGAAAAGTAAGTTCTAGTTAAGGTATTATATTTAGAGATGATTTTGTTGACTCTGAGAATAAATTTGTAAGGCAAAAACGAGAACTCTAGCTACAGTACATCCTGAGATATAACGCTAATTATGGTTATCCGGCTGGGGTCACGGTGTTGATACCTAAACATGGTTTTTCCACAGGAACGGAGCAAGTAGCGAGTTAATGACTGTAGCTAAGATTTTTTTGATGTAAAAATCTAACTAGTTGCTACTTTTCAGTTTCCTATGTACAGTATTTTAGGAGAAATTAAAGTTTATAACTTTTTCATACTAAAAGTACGCGTTACGTATTATGCCGATAAATGTAAAACTGATTATAGCAGTGAGGGTAAAATTGAAGATTTTATTATTGTGATTAATAAATAAAGACGGCGTGATTATTATTATTTGGTGTTAAATTTTATTTTAAAGACAATGGGGATTTGTGAAATTTACAATTCTTTTTCCTTTTATCCCCATCAATGGCATCAATGGGGAAAAGTGAACAAAAAGTTCACTAATCCCCATTGAAGGGGATTTCTAATGGGGATTAGTGGAATAACCCGACCAAATTAAGTTGATTTGTTTAAGGGCCGATTCCGGTAAATTGTGTTTGGAAATTATATTCAAATATTGGTACCTTATACACCATAATGTAATACACCTAATATCACCATATACCAAATGTAATGTATGAATAACTATTCATATCAATATACTAATGTAGATAGACAGGTTTACCCTTTTATGATTTTCTATCTAATCTAAGGCATGTTGAAATAAAATGATCAAACTTTTTTAGCAAAGTATTTATTTTAATTGTAATTATAGAAGAAAAAAACACAGTTTGCAATCATAGGTACTTATTACTTTTTACATAGATCGGTTCACGTCGTATTAACGTCACACGTGTACAAAATAGATAAAGATAGTCTCGTTCGTCGACAGTCTCTTCATCATAATAATATTATCTATCACAGAAGCAGTTCGTCATAGATTTATAAAGAGGAGTATATAAGGTTAAATTTTATCAACTGCAAATATTTTGACAAAACATCTAATTATATCAGAGAAATAAGGCACTAACATTAAAAAAAAAAATTCAGGCTAGTTTTTATTTTTACTTTTCCTAACACAACATTTGTAATATTTTTTAGAGCACCCTGACTTTAATTTTCATTCATAAATAGTTTTATAACATGGCTTCTTCTTACCGCCCCTCTCTCTCATTTCGCTCTTTCTGCACTCTTTCCTCACTTTAATTTTCATTCATAAATAGTTTTAAAACATGGCTGCTTCTAACCGCCCCTCTCTCTCATTTTACTCGTTCTGCACTCTTTCCTCATGTGATTCATAAGTTTAAATGTGGTGGCCGCGGCAGTGCAGCGCTAAGCGCTGTACATCGGGTAGGTACATTATTTTGTGACATCGGGATAGACTCCACCACAAACAAACAAAAAAACTATCACACCTCACCTAAGTAACACATGTTAATACTCCGCTGCGAGAAACAAATCACCTATGCGCTAATTTAGCGTTATTGAAATTTATAAATATTTATTTACAACTTTCACACCAATCATTCAGCCCCAAACTAAGCGTAGCCTGTGCTATGATGACTGATAACGGATAAACATACATAAATACTAATAAACATCCATGACTCAGTCACAAATTGCTCGTGCTCATCACACAAATTTGTTGCTAGCGGGATTCGAACCCGCAACCGTGGGTTTCGCAGTCAGGGTCGCTGACCCACTCGACCACCCGGCCGTCATTATTTGTTATAGTTACACAATTACAAATTACCTACCTAGTCACGGTTAATTTAATAGCGAGCGGGAGACATTTATTTATTTTATTTTTTATTTATTTATTTTTTTATTTCCAAAGAATTGGAGTAAAGTAATGAACGCAATAAAAATTAAAGTAAACAGGGGATGCACCCTAGATAGTGATGCGAGTAGGTAGGTACCTATAGGTATTGTAAATAAATGAAACTCATAGATAATTTGTCTGTTTTTATTTAAATGCTTTGACTATTCACAACGAATTGACTTCCCATCACACTTTTTTCAGGCTTTGGACTGACAAGTTAATACAATTCGATAATTTTATCTTTTACCAAGATTAAAATAAGTAATGTAGCTATGTAAAGTTTACATTAACTTGGCGTGTTTAAAAGTCTAAATTAATTGATATTTACAGATTTACATATTTACAAGTTATTAATTACAGGTTCTTATTTACACATTTACAATTAAACCTAATCACATTAAATGTTGGACATGACGGCCTTGTGTGAGCAAACACTGTCTTGCACGATCGAGGCCATGCCTCCGGACTGCAGTGAGCACTTGCTGCTCACTGGACATCACGTCAAACGCATTCATAATTCGCGCACGTAACTGTTCCACGGTACGAATTGTATGTCCGTCGTTCCCATACACTAGGTCTTTAGCCCTACCCCACACATGAAAATCCATCGGCGTCAGGTCAGGTGAACGCGGCGGCCAGCGGATAACGCTACCGCGCCCGATCCAACGCCCTTGGAACGCCTCATTCAAGTAGGCGCGTACCCGCAGACTGAAGTGCGCAGGCGCGCCATCGTGCTGGTAGTACAGGTACCTGCGGCTCCATACAGGCAAATCCAACAGCAGCTCGGGTAGGTCGCGCTGTAGTAACTGCAGATACGTGTCCGTATTCAGACGGTCTATAAAGACGGGCCCCAGTAAATGGCCGTTCAACACTCCTGCCCACACATTAACACTAAAACGGTGTTGGAAGTGGTCCGGCCGAAACACTCGCGGATTGTTCTCGCACACAGAAAAAACAGTTTTCTTTGAATAAGACCAATTGCTTTGCATCAAAGCAAATTTATTAATTCCAAGAAAATGGTTTCCTCCCTATACACGTTAGAGAATATTTACTTGTAAGCAGCAAAAAAACATCTTAAAATTGTTTATTTGTAACAAGACAATTTTTTTTAAAGCAATAAATAATTGATTCACTCAAGAATTACAGTTATATTGAGAGCCAATATAATAAATTCTTCAAGTGAATGTATTCGTTATTTCCCTAAGACACAAATCACTTAAAATAAAATACATTATTCTTGTTTCAAGAAAATATTTCATTGTTACTTGCATTTATTGACTAAGGTTGAGAATGCGCAATGTTAAACGAAGAGATCATTTATTGGATTTATATTTATTTTCTCTTGACTTCAATAATTGAGAATCTAAAACTATAATAATATTGATTTAGATGGTTATGTCTTAAACCAAGATTTTTTTACTAAAAATTAACAAGACTATAAAATTAAAATAAGATTTTACTGTCTAAGTTACAGCATGGAGTTTACTTAATTCAAGTTATATATTTTCTCTTTTAAATTATTATGATTATGTTATTAAAGTAAGATTTTACTGTCTTAGGTAAAGCGTGGGGTTAATTTAATTCAAGTCATGTCATTTCTTTGAAATAAGTACTTATTATACGGGTGTACCTAACAGGAATGTGCATCACTTTTTGGAGTGAATGTACACATTTACCTATTATGAACATCATAAGTACGAAACAAGAAATATTTAAGTAAGTAAAAGTAGTTTGTTTAGATGAGTACATTCACCTCCTAAAATAATGCACATTCCAGTTACACCCAAATAATAAGTACTTATTTCAAAGAAATGAACCCAACGCTTTACCTAAGACAGTAAAATCGAACTTTAATAACATAATCGTAATAATATTTTTTTTAATCCTTGTCTCAAAGTATTAATTCTGTTAAGTCCGCACAGCGCATGAAGAAAACACAACTTTCCGTGGAAAGGTGACTATACGAGTAACACCAGATGTATATACTATAAGTAATAAAAATCAAATTTTCAAATAATATGTAATATATTTTCATAGAAATAGACAAATTCTTAGTTACACATAATGTTAATTTATTTATAATAAGATTTACATCATAAGTATTATTAGTTTTATTATTATTATAAAACGAAAATGGACAAACATCAACTCCCTAACCTAAACGTATAATATCTTTATTTTAATATAATGTCCTATGTTCATATTATAATTGATAATGCATATTACAATAAAATTATAGCTCACAAGTAGGTAAACAACTCTTTGGAATCACAATCTAATATTTGGTTTTAAAATTAACAATAAGAATTCAATTAAACATAGGAATCAAAATTAACTTCAGCAGAAATTATAATTGATACTCTAAAAGATAACTTTAAAAACAGGCAGCATTTAACATTTTCTAATTTAAGGTTTCTTACCAATAGGTCATTCCGTGAGTTTGACAAATTTTTCCAATCCTGTCTTCGACATTATGTAGAAACTCATGAAGACTTTACGTTCCCCTTCCCTTCTGAGGCTAAATGCGGCCTTTCATTTTTGTTGCACGTGGTCCAAGGTTCCGAATTAGAGTTTAGCCACAGTTTGTCTCGAAATTGTATAATATCTTAAAAAAATAACTTTGTTAAAGACTTCATCGAAAACCTTAGATAGTACTGTACTGGACATAGGTCATAGGATGGTTAAATAGACCATAGTATTAAAACATAAAAAAATAAAAACATTCTAAATTACTTGGCAACTCCGGAGTTGTTTTTCATCTAATTGCTGGTGATTCATTTTCACAGTCACATTGTCTCTTCTAATTTTCTTTTGTCCATTTACAATTTTTTTTTTATTGGCTTTGAAAAGTATTTGCCTGTAGTCTCCTTATGGAACAATGTTATTATGCAATCACATTGTATTCTCCATAAAATATTTGACTGAAAGAAAAAAAAATGTTTTGTTATTCATCCAGTATTAACCTAAATAAATAAAATCGATTAAAATAAAATAGAATATAATTTACTGCCAATACTGTGTACAGTAAATTAATAAATAAAATACAATAATTAATCCCCGGCGCCGGTGCAGCGTACCGGGGCATTAGATAGAAGATCGCATACTTACCCAAAATAAAATTTATTACATATTCACGTATTCCCTCCCCACAAAGTAAGCATAACAACAACAGAATCCACGTTGCCTTTTGACAGATTGTTAAACAAAGCTCTGTGCTAAATTTGACTACTTGTAAGTACAGAACAATTCGAACGGCGCACCTCGAACAAAAGTGAAAGAAAATAAACAGATTGCGAAGAAAATCTTAAATCTCAAAACAAAGTATTTTGGTTAAAACAAAGTTAATTCGTGTTGATATAAGACAACGATATTCTTGTTTTATAATAAATTAAATTCTCTAAATTCAACAAAACAAAAAACAAAATGAGAAAAAAATATTTCATAGTAATGTTGTACGTCTTTAGAAACTAGAAATTTATGACACAAACATAAATAAAATGTTATTTTGGACCAACGTAAAATATTTCTAAACATTAATAATGAATATTTTGACTTAAGGAAATATTTAATAAACAATAATTAAAATATTCTGGAACTGAATGACACATTTTTACATTTCAGAAAGCCATATTTTCTTAGACAGAAAATATTTTTTCTTCTTACTGTACTACACAATTCTTATTTCAAGATAAAAGACTTGAATCATTAATTGAGAATACTTACATCTTAACCAAAGATGTTATTTATTGATTCAAGAGCATTTAAAGTTCTTCATTCAAGTAAAGTTTAGTATATCAATCAAATTATACATAAATCTTGAAACAAAAATATTTCTCTTAATAAAACAAAAACTTTGAGACCAAAATTGTATCAGAAAGAGATAAGCAGTTTTTTCATAACAACAATATATTTTTGCTCCTAGAAAATATTTTATCGAAATTACGAAATATCCTGAGAAAGTGCTTCGTCTTATTTAAAGAAATCCTTTTTACCTGTGCACCAGTAATGCGCATTATGCATATTAAAGAGTCCCTCGCGCGTAAACGTGCACTCATCCGTCCACAGCACGTTGTAGGTAGGGTTCCGCAGCAACCAACGGCAGAACTCGACCCTGGGCGCGTAGTCCTCTGGCAGCAACTCCTGGACTCGAGTGAAGTGGAAGGGATGGTAACCTTCGCTGCGCAGAAGCCGCCACACGTAGTACTGGCTTACGCCAAACATACGGGCAGCGTCTTCGGTGCTCGCCACTGGGTGCCGGTGGAAGAAACCCAGCACGTGCTCCTCGAGACGCACTGGGTATCGTGGCCTCCCAGAGTCGAGGTGTGGCTGGAAGCTGCCGCTCTCTCGGAAGCGCTGCACGGCTCCAAGTATGGTGCGAATGTTAATTATTCGTCCGTATCTCTCGCCGTACAGTAATTGTGCCCGCAACATAATTTCACCTGCATCATGGTAGCAGATAGCCATATTCATGTACTCCTGTGATGAATATCGGTACGGCATTTTAAAACTTTCGCGAATACACCTGCGACTGCAATTAGCTTAGTGCGATAGGTATGTGCGCGTCCACAGTGCGGGCCTAGCGCGGTTGCGACGACGGGCGCGAAATATTAAACATATGAAACCGCCGTTTGCGTCCATAGTGTAGTGGCTAAGGCGGGCGCCTAGCGCGACGGGCATAAGCGAGATAGCGCGCGTGCTTTTCAAACGTTCCTATCCGTGCGTTATGGACACACTACGGGCCTAGTAGGCAAGCGTCTCAATGCGCGGGTGGCGGGGATATCAAACCAGTTTGGTCTTTTCGCTTGGCGTATGCGCGTCTTAATTTATTTTGTTTTAAAATGGCGATAAATACCGAGTTGTTTATAAGTGCGATTCAATCTAGACCAGCTATATGGCAAAGTAAACATCCACATCACTGTAATCGCACAATAACAAGAAAATTATGGAATGAAATAAAAGAACAATTTCCTGGAAGCGAAGGTAAGTTTTAATTATTATTATATTAATACACTCAAATTACAATCTTTGATACTGTTCCCAGAAATAGTTAGTGAATTTCATACGAACATTTATTGCTCTTCGTGTTGGATTATTATTTACTCCGATGTTCATATACTGGCGGGTTAGATAGCACACGTTGGACATCGAGATCGAGATCGCCGTTTAAATCCATTATGACATTATGCAGTATACAAGCAGCTTTTATTATAAACAAGGCATTCTTTCTGTTTGTTTCGATAGGTTTCAGTAGTATTCTCCATTTAGCTGTTAAAATACCAAATGCGCATTCGATTGTTTGTCTAGCTGAAGATAATCTGATGTTAAAGCATTTTCTCTCATTATTGAGTACTCGCTCAGGATAAGGACGCATTAAATAATGTTTTAATGGATATGCTTCATCGCCTACTAGGACGAAGGGTGCAAGGACTTCAGAATTTGGAAGTCTCTTAGGCATAGGAATTTTGTATTTATTTTTTTCTATACGCTTATACAGCGTTGATGCAATAAAAGTACCACCATCACTTTGCTTGCCTCGACCGCCTACTTCGATTGTCACAAATTTCCTTTTTTGCATCAGCTACACCTTGCATCACTATACTATTTCTTTTTTTGTAGCACCAATGTGCCGAACCCGATTTAGGTGGTTTTTTTATTTCGCAATGTTTCCCATCAATTGCTCCTACACAGTTTGGGAAATCCCAGAGAGCTTCAAAATCTTCTGCAATAGTTTTCAGACGTTGTTCCGTTGGTATCGGCATGTGTATAGAAACTAACTCAGTCCATAAAGCACGGCATGTTTCGTGAACGACAGACGCTATAGTGCTTTTCCCCAAACGAAAGCTGTAAGCCAGTGCTCTAAATGCAGTTCCTGTTGACAAAAACCTGAAACAAAACAGATAATTTTTTTTTTGTTACAGAAAAACAATTGCGTAAAAAGTGGAAGAACCTGCGCGATCAGTTTCGAAAAGAAAAAAAGAAAATCCCTACGCCACGCTCTGGTGACGGTGGCGACGAAATAGAGAGTACGTGGCCACACTTTCAACTTATGCAATTTATAAACGATGATATTACACCAGAAGTGATGTCAGGAAATCTTCAGGACAGTAACTCAGAATCCCTCAACGAGTCGAGTCATGCCGATCAACAAGACGTAATGAGACCAGGAGTTTCAACCTGCAGCAGTCGTACACACGCATCAAAACGCAGCAAAACAGCCTCGGATTATAGAGATGAGCTAAAATAGTAGATGGCGCTGCTATCCATGTAAACATTAGCTCCGTACTAAAATTGTCTTTAAAAATAGTAATTCAAAAAATCTAGTGCATTTTTTGTTGTGATTGCTGAAATTATCACTCAACTCACTTCATCTATCGTTTGCTACGCATTTCCTCTGTTCATCGTCAAGAAAAAGTGCAAATTAAGTGCCAGTATAAATTCACAACAAAACTTTATATAAAAGTGTAAAAACAGTAAAAATCCGTGAAAGTGTAATATAAACTATTATTTTACATCAATTAATGCGAACTGCAGTGACAATTTCATTATTATTGTAAATTGTGTTGTGTAAACAATCAGTGAAGACCGTTTGTGCATTCAAATGTAAAGTGACAATCACCTTGCATTTTGATTGGCCAACACGGACTATCCAACACAACACAGTTCACTGAAGCTGCATTGGTATCTTTATTTCGTCAAACGTACTAATCGTTGGGTGGACTAGCGGTTTGGTGCTGCGCTATTGCATCGAGAGGTCCGCGGATCGATCCCCAGACTTATAGAAAATATTTTTATACATATATTTTTTAAATGATAATTTAAAACAGTAATTATGGTGCTTCTATGTGATAAATGCAATGAAGAAATTAAGAAAAGAGATTACATAAATTGTGCAAAATGCGAAAAGTTTTATCATTTAGATTGCACGAGCATTGGAGAAAAAATGTTCTATCTCATGAAACTAGAAAAAACAAAAAAATGCGTATGTGACGCTTGTGCATACAGCCATACAACCTCAAAACAAAATACACCTACTCGAAACTCATCTGATATACTAACTGAAGAAAAAGACGATATTTTGTCTGAAGATCAAATAGACGAATATGTTACCATTTGGAAGACCAAAATATCAGCATCATCGTCAGTACCAGATCTGACATTATCTTTTGTATCAATAGATGACACAGATGAACTAAAAAGGGAAATCCAAAGATTACGGACTGAATTAGAAATAGCAAATAACGAAATTGAGAAGCTAAATCATGTAAATAACAGTTTGGAAAAAAAAACCAAAATCAAGAAAAAGTCATAAATTTATATAAAACTGTGAGCATAGATGATATTTTAAACTCAAATATAAAATCACACACGTCTACGCCATTGGTACATACAAAAATTAGTAAAAAACAAAGTTTAAGAAAAAATCACTCCAAAAATAAGTCGCTATCACAATATGAAGATTTTTATGACAATGAGTCTGAATTAGATAAAAATATTGGTACAACGCCACCTCGTGAGACAAGCAGTAAACTTTCAACACATCGTACACATCACCATGAAGACAACATAAAGGACAACCAAAAAACCAAGCTTTGCCTGATAAGTGGTATCGAAAGCAACAAAACGTCAACTACATTAAAGGTGCGGTCCGCATAGCGAAAATATCGCCAATAGCGATGACAACGCTTACGCGCGGTCCGCACTCGTTAGCGCGTTTAGATCGACAAATGACGTTTGTGACACATCACCATGCGGACCACTTTTAGCGCGCTAACGCAACTGTCATAATACAACCGGAATGCGGATTGATTAAATTATTTTACTAGCGTAGCGGCCGATCGTGATTTCACCCGCGTGGTTCCCGTTCCCGTAGATATATCGGGATATACAGTATCCTATGTGTTAATCCAGGTTATAAACTATCTGTATGCTGAATTTCATCTAAATCCATTCAGTAATTTTTACGTGAAAGAGTAACAAACATACACACTCACAAACTTTCGCCTTTATAATATTAGTGTGATTAGTAGGATTATTGATTATTTGTTGTTAAAATTGTGATAAATCGACATAAATGGATCAATTGCTTCTTAATCTACATCAAGCTCTTGATAGCGACGATAGTGACGCTGATGAAGAGCTGCTTCTTGAGTCATCGTCTTCCTCGGACGAGGATGTGGTTCTCTTATTTACTACAAAGAAAAGTAGGCTGAATCTACATAGCATTCCACGGATTGAGAATTATGTGGAACGGACAGTGGCGTCATATAACGCAGAGGAATTTAAATCGCATTTCAGGTTAGAATTGCAAATAAAGAAAGCTCATATTGACATTAAGTGTCTATAAGTAGGAACCTAACTATATTTTAACGACGGACATGATTCTAAATTTTCAGGTTATTACCAGAGACCTTCGAGTTCCTTCTGGTGCTAATAGGTTCTAAACTTTCCACCACCAAAACAGGCGGACAGAAGCCTATTGAAAGCAGGAAACAGCTTTTACTGACCTTATGGGTAATGGCAACACCAGACTCATACAGGTAACTTAAACAATTTAACATTGCTAAGATACTCACCAAAAATAAGAAAAATATTCAATTCTATCATTTTTGTATTTTTACAGATCTGTTTGTGAGAAATTTGGTGTGGGCAAAGCTACAGCCATAAGAACTGTTAGAAGAGTATCACATGCTCTATATTGCTTGGCTCCTCAATATATTCAGTGGCCGAAAGAAAGAAGAGCAGAGGATGTCATGAGAGATTTTGAAATGTACAGCGCATTCCCTCAAATAATAGGTGCCATCGATGGGACATATATAACCATCAATGCCCCCAAAGAAGATGCACAGTCTTACATAAATCGCAAAGGTTCTCATTCTATTCAAGTACAGGTTTGTTAAATCAGATTTGGACCGAGTTATATTTACTTATATACTGTAATAATACATATCCAAGTTAACAAATTGTCAAAAGTAAGTCATAAAAATTTCCTTGCAGGCTGTATGTACGAGGGAAATGCTGTTTACAAGCATGTATGCTGGTAATGTGGGCAGTGTCCATGATTCACGAGTATTCAGGCTTTCTCCAGTTCAACGATATATGGAGAATCAAGAATATTTTCCCAGTGGCTCCCATATTGTAGGTGATGCCGCTTATGGCATTCACCCACAACTTATGGTACCTTTCAAGGAAAATGGACACTTAAGCAGACGACAGAAAAATTTTAATTTCTGTTTATCCTCTGCTAGAATGTCCATCGAAAGAGCTTTTGGCCTGTGGAAAGGCAGATGGCGCAGCATTCTCGACTGTTTACCGATGGTTACATTAGATAAAATTCCTGAATATTTACTTGCAACTGCAGTGCTGCATAATATCTGCATTTTAAAAAGGGACATGATTGCTTATGAAGCTTTGCCACAAATTATCGACAGAAGACCTCTCATTCCCAATCGCAGAGAAGAAGGTATCTCAAAACGAAACTGCATTATGAATGAGTTAATTCTCAGAAATATTTAATAATTATTACATTTAATTTTTATAAACCATTAATTTAAAAGGAAATTAAACATTTACCTCAATAAAATGTTTTATTTTTAGCAATCACCAAAAAGGTACATGCGTAGGAATATTTCAACATCTAGCTTTTACAAATAAAATTCTTAAACCATATTATAGCTTTGAAATATTTATCCTTTTTTATTAAATCTTTGGAAGTTTTTGAAAAAATAAAGAATGAAACTAAAACTAAACCACAACATAGGAAAACACAAAGAGGTAACTTACAATTAAACTTTGGTAACATTAACGGCCTGCACAGACAAGGGACTTTAGTCCGCCAACATAACCTAACATTTTTACCTTACTACAAACTTTCCTTACAATTATTAAATCGCATGTTTTTCATTATTATTAATCTATCGTAACTTACAGCTACAAACTTTGGTAACATTAATTCTTAGGCACTTTCTTAACCATAACTACATAATATAGGAACATTTTTACCTTACTACAAACTTTTCTTACAAATTATATGGCATATTTATCATTATTATTAATCTATCGTAACTTACAACTACAAACTTTGGTAACATTCATTCTTAGGCACTTTCTTAAACTACCTACTTAATATAGGAACATTTTTACCTTACTACAAATTGTTATAACGCTATAATTTCAACTACCTTAGGTTTATCTGTTTTCCATCAAAACATACAGGGTGTTCGATCCAAGCTAAGTCAATTAGAGATACTCACACAATCACAAAAAATTGATATTTTATGTCTCAGTGAAACATTCTTGAGGTGTGAAGATGCAAGTTCCTTGCAAATACCCGGATATACCATGGCTGCATCTTTTTGTAGGACAAGGTCTCGGGGAGGCGTCTGCATATATATTGCAAATAATATTCACTTCAAACTACTGCAGTGTATTGACCCACTATGTATAGAAACAAATTTCGAATGTTGTGGTATACTGTTACCTGAACTGAACTATGTTGTCATCTGTTTGTATAGAACGCCTGCTTCTGACTTTGATATATTCATTAAAGCTTTAGAACAACTATTATATAAAATTACTCTCCGTTCACACTATGTTAAGAAAAAAGTTATTATTGCTGGGGACTTTAATGTAAACATTCTTGATAGTAACACATCAAAATGTAAAATATTAAAAAATACTTTGCTTAAATATAATGTTAAGTTCACCATAAATGAGCCAACTAGAATTACTCCTGAGTCAAGTACCTGTATTGATAATATTATAACTAATTTTAAGACCTTTAGCTCGAAAGTATTACATCTTGGCTTATCTGATCATTCAGGACAACTTATATGCGTGCCATGTAGCCAAAGCTTTATAGAAAAATATTGGTATATATATAGGCGAGATATAGATAAATACATAGAAATATTTATAAATTATATTTCACAGTTAAGTTTTTCTGATATTTATTTGTACAATGATGTAAACATGGCTTTCGTCACATTTTCAAAGTTATTTAATTTATTTTACAACTTAAGTATACCTATGACTAAAATTAGAGTAACATATAAGAGAAAAGGAAACTGGCAAACAAAAGGTATATATAGAGCAAGCAAGATAAAAAGAAGTTTACATCATCAAATTATAAATAAAAATAAAACATATCTTATCCCATATTATAGAAAATATTGTAAAATCTTAAAGTCATTAACGCGTAAAGCTAAACGAATATCTAATATTTCATTAATAAATAAAAGTACAAATAAAAATAAGGCAACATGGAATTTAATAAAAAATCAAACTACTCCAGTAAACAATTTTAAACCCACTATAAATAAGATCACTATAGGCGACCGTACAGTGAGTAACGTAAAGGATATAGCTGAGATTTTCAATAGCCATTTTACTACTGCAAATTTGTCCCCTCTTTTGTATAATAACTACCGGACTTCTACTGTAATCTCAAATAGTATGTTTCTTGCCCCTGTTGATGAAACTGAATTAAGGAAGATTGTCATGAGTTTTAAAAATAAAAAAAGCTGCGGTTATGACAGTATTCCAATGCAAGTTATAAAACGTTCTCTAGAATACATCAGTAAACCTCTTCTATATATTTTAAATCTAATGATTGAAACGGGTGTATTTCCCGATGAATTAAAAAGAGCTAAGGTAAAACCATTGTTTAAGAAAGGAAGCAAATGTAACGTAACGGACTACAGGCCTATAGCACTACTATCTAGTTTTTCAAAGATCTTTGTAAAAACTATTTATAACAGACTTTTAGACTTTTTCAATAAAAATAATTTAATAAATACAAATCAATTCGGTTTTCAGAAACAAAAATCGACTACTTTAGCAATGTTTATAACATTAAAAGATATATGGGAAGCTTTGAATAAAAAGAAATCATGTATTGGATTGTTTCTAGACATGTCTAAGGCATTTGATTGCGTAATCCATGAAACCCTTCTATATCAGCTTGATAAATTAGGTATTCGGGGAATAACACTAAAACTACTGGAAAGCTACCTTAAAAATAGAGACCAATACACAGTGATAGATACTTTTGATAATACAACTAAAACATTTAAAGAAGTAAAATCTGACCCTAGAGAGATGCTCCTAGGTCTACCACAGGGAAGCATTCTTGGCCCTCTTCTTTTTTTAGTATATGTGAACGAACTCCCGAATATCACAAACCACTTATGTGTTATGTTTGCTGATGATGCTACAATTTTCATACCCAATAATCAAAATGATAACATTAAATTTGAAAAAGAAATAGTTAAAACTTTAAATGAAACCATACGTTTTCTACAATCATTAAATCTGACAGTAAATCTTTCAAAAACAAAAGTAATACAATTTAGAAACTATAAAACGAATCAAATTAAACTAAATATCACGACTGAATGCAAGTCAATCATTGAAATTGTTGATGATATAAATTTCTTAGGTGTAAATATTGACTCACATCTAAATTGGAAGTTGCACATAACTAAAATTAATAATAAAATATCGAGCTACTGCTATGCCCTATCTATACTTGCGGAAACATCATCTGTAGAAGTAGCCAGAGCCGCCTACTTTGGCCAAGTTTATCCTCTTCTTACTTATGGAGTTATTTTCTGGGGAAACTCTGTTAATGTAAAATCTACCTTTATACTACAAAAGAAATGCTTGAGAACTATTTACATTACAGTATGTACTCTGATGACACTCTGAGAAATGTTTTTAGAGAAAAGGGTTATTTGACACTGACAGGTATTTATGTATTAGAGATGGCTCTTTTTATAAAAAGCAATATTCAGTATTTTAAACATAAAAGCACAAAAAATTGTAATTTGCGGAAGAGATATGCATATGACTTGGCTCTACCAAATATTAATAATGCCCTGTATCACAAGAGTGCCTATGTAACAGGAATTCAAATATTCAATCATCTGCCCACAGATCAAAAAGCCTCAGCAAATTTAAGCTGTTTTAAAATTAAATTAAAAAGATGGCTTATAGATAAGGCGTTCTACAGTTTGACTGAATATTTTGGTACAAAAACAGCATAGTGGCTGTTTCTATGTAACATGTACCTACATACTAAAAATTGCATGCCCGACTAGGGTAAATTGTTTGCTCCCATTATTTTATGCATGACACCTGCTATGTATTTACACAATTTTATGGCAATAAAAATTTATCTTATCTTATCTTATCTAATAGAATGTGAAAGAAAAAAAATTTCGCTAATTGAACAAAAAATGGCGTCAAATAGTGACCAATCAGAGAAATGTGCAGATTATCATTTCTTTATGAGTCTCCTGCCACAAATGAAACAATTTAACGAATTACAAAAGTTACGCATTAGAAATAAAATTACTAACGTCATAATAGAAGAGGCAGAGAGGATGCAGTTTTCTCATCGTTCGAATGACGAGAACTATAACTATGGAGGATATCCTACTGGCAACTACGACTATTAACAGTAATTAATTTTATTAAAATAACTTTTTACTTACATAGTTTGATTACTACAGAAATACAACGTATAAATAAAATATTGTTTTATTCTTACCTCAGACTTATAAATAATTTCTCCTCAGGCGTAATACTTTTGCGAAAGTTTGAATCCTGTTTGGTGATTTTAGGTGATATTTTACTTAAGATATAATCAAATGTTGACACGGACATTCGAGTGTACTCAAAGAATTTTCTAGGGTACAATCGCAATTCTTCATACAAAGTAAAAAATTCACCCTTTATTGCTCTATTTTTATTTATTTCGTGCACACTGTCTCTTATGTTCATCACCTCCCATCTCAGGATAGGACTGTCTAGTAAACATACTAAATCTTCGTCCATGATTAATGATTCACAACATCTGAAATACGTCTAAGCACGACAACAGCTCGCGCGTCACTGTGGCCACCCGCACGCCCCCGCGCCCGCGCCCGCAAAAGGCCTAGTCCCCGCGCATGCAGTGTGGACGCGCACTATGTTTTTGGCGAACTGACGATCGCCCCAGCGGGCGGCACGGCCGGGGCGCGTAGCGGGCGGGGGCAAGGGAGGATGGCTTTCGCTCTCGCTCGCTCCGCACGTAGTAAGCGGTGCGGTGGTGGTGTAGGCATTGCGGTCGGCCTCTGTCGGCTCCTTTGAATGAAACTACGGCACGTGTAAGGTGTAAGCGGTGTAGGCATCTTCTGTTTCGGCTCGTGCCGTGCGTAAGGGCACGTTAGGGGTGTTTTATTTTACTTTTTAATCGAAATGTCTTTTGGCGTTTTCCTTGAAAACTAGCGTATAAAAATTTAAGGTTTTTTCATAAAAATAGTTTATTTATGATGTTTAATTTATCCTTAAAAGATTTGCAGTTGATAAAATTTAACCTTATAGACTAAAGCATTTGCTCGAGCATTACGGTGTAATGTAACGTTCTTACGAATGGTACAATACAGGCAAATGCCCAGTTTCCATGTAACATTTCCAAGTAGTGTTACGTTCTTGCGAATGCTCGTTCTGTGTTCGCCGGCACACGATCAGTTCGCCAACAAGTATCGGACTGTCAGTTAGTAGCCTTGTCTCGGGTCTGGGTGTTTTCTATGTATAATATAAGTATGTATTTATAGTAGATATTGCGCCAAGAGGATAAAGTAGTGTCTTATGTAGCGGGCGTCCCGTATTGAATCCCGAGCAAAACGAAGGATTCTAGCGTTAACTCCCGAGCGTAGCGAGGGTGTTTAGAGTTAACTCCCTAGCAAAGCGAGGGAGATAAGACAAGAATCCTAAGTGCAGCGAGGGATTCAAGGTCGCCCAAGACGAAGGCACCTTTATCCCCGAGGAGAAAGGACATCGGCAAAATCCCATACTAGCTGGACCTGATATTCAATGACTATGGGCATTGTTAATTTTGTGTTGATTAGATACCTAACATAATTAGAATCAGTGTCCTAACTCCATATTCAATGTAAAACTTCACAAATGCGAGATATAATTTTTTAAAATTTTTGCGCTTTTGATGTTAGAAAAACATTTTAACGATCTAATAGATTAAATTCTTAACTTAAGTCGACCTTAACTATCTGATAACTACGTAAATAGTGATAAGAGAAATGTAATTAATGGTATTTGACATGAAACAAAGAGGATGCTTATAAATAAAACACATGATACCTACATAAAGATTTATTCAAAATCGTCTCTTTTAACTACACTACTTGTCTAAAAAACCTGCTGGTGCTGCTATTATGTTATCTTGGTGCCTGGCAAACCCCAAGGTACCACACCACGGTCATGACATGTGCACAGCATCCAATCGTTCCAGACACATTATTTTCTATTAATATTATGTACATAGGTATTAGTAGTTTTCTTGAAATGTGTCTGGATTTAACTTTCCCTCTTATCAACGTATTATCGCCAATACCTCTCAAGCGATATTCTGATCTGATACACAATGCTGATACATCTCTAACTATAAGGAAACGCACATGTTCTCCATAGTAGGACCGAGCCTGTCGGATTTGGTACGTTCCTAAAGCGAATAATGTTAAATCATTACTAGCCGGGGAAATGTTAATAAATTGTCGCACAGTAGGTACCTAGGTGCGTATCGGAGCAAACACAAAGAATGGCAAAGATCGACTGTAAAAAAAATCAATGATTAACACCTGTCTAGCGATGGTCGATTTAAACCGTAAATAGTTATTGAAACTATTTATCGGTGCAATACCCAAAACTATGTATTGGTCTACGGTGAAACTATTTATCGACAGAAACACAGTTATTCAATACCTGACCTTAAATACAATACCATAGCGTTTACAAAAACTATACCGTATTTGTGCAATCGCGTAGGTTTGGCAACGTCGCGTATTACCGCACATAACCGACCAATACGCACGCACAACATCTAAATAATTATTTTAAGCCTTATGTGTGGGGATTAAAGTTAGATATTAAATGTCTCAAAATTAGATTAACAGTTTTTGCATACAAATTTAGACCTTAGGATGATCTAATTAAAATTGATTTGTTTAAGTATTTTTATGACCTTGACCGCAGCGCTTTTCTCTTGCTTTCGTGACGAGTGTATACAAAAAATGTCTCGCGTGAAGTCAAGACGTGTTATTTGGATTTACTTTAAAAAAACGAATGTGCTTGAAAAAATACAAACTGATATAAAGTGTAAATAACTACTTAGGAAAAAATGTATAAGAACTACAGAATAAAACAGTAGATAAGTAACATAAAAAAATAATACTTATACATAAAAATTAAAATAGAAGTCCTATGTAAATAATGTAAAACAAAGAAATTGTAAGTAGGTAAGTATATAAAATCAATGAACTTTTAAATACGCCTGCTTTTATTGACTATACATTTATGCAGCCAGTCCTAAGCCTGGATGAAGTAGGTATGAAGGAAAGTTAATTTGAATACATCTACCTACTTTATATTCCATAACTTATCTTATCACACAGGTATCATGAATTTACCAACACCGTATCAATAAACTAGTTATTCCGGTGCTGTTAGATTGGCAATACCGTACAACATCTCCGATAAATAGTTTCAAAAATAAATAGTTTTGAAAACCGTTATCGAAAACCAATACATAGTTTCGGTTCGGTACGCGAAAAACCTGGTAATACCCATTACTACACCTGTAATTCAATTTTAACAGTGACGTTCCTTTACAAACAAGTCAAAAGAATCAAGCCCTTAACGCTTATTTGGTTTTTATTTCGTTTACATATTGTATCATTTTCAGCAATTTAATACTGTTCTAAAAATACTTAAATGAATTTTTGTCTAAGTAGAATACTTACTATAATCTTTTTTTCGACGAGTGTAAGGTGGGAGGATTACATGCAAGCACGTGAAATTGTAGACCTACGCGTGAAATGGAACTTTACATCGTCGTCAAGATCTATTGTTTATGGTCAAAACCGTTGAAAAGCTATGATTAAGTTTTCCCATTGATATTAATTATTTTTACGCATTACGAACTGAGGAGCTCGATGGCGCAGCGGCTAGCGCGTTCGGCTTGCGATCTTGCTCGCTAAGCCATTTTCGCAATACCAGGTCGCTGGATGGGTGACCAATTTAAAAACATCTCGAGCTCCTCCGTGCTTCGGAAGGTACGTTAAACCGTTGGTCCCGGTTGTTGTCGTAAGATAGCAGTCGTTAAAACCCACCAACCTGCATTGGGCCAGCGTGGTGGGTTATGGCCCAATATCCCCACGTGCTATTGTCCACGTGGGAGGCCTGTGCCCAGTAGTGGGACGTTATAGGCTGATGATGATTAATTAATTTCTCTAGAACTAGAAGTTCTTGAGGTATATTATTCGTATTTTCAAAATTAACTAATAACAGCATATTTTTTAGAATATAATTGATTTGTGCCCATGGTCAGGTCCATTTTCGCCATTGTCCTTTCCACACCATCTACGAGACAATAAAAAGCAATAGTAAAACAATAGTAGATTGTTATACATGGAGCTAAAATGACCCAGACGGACTAAAGACTGCACATACATCGTACAGCATAGAGCGGCGATGGGCTCATCAAAATAATACTACCAACCCCTTTCTTCCCTTGAGTGTCGTAAAAGGGACTAACAGACTAAAGACTGCACATACATCCAACAGCATAGAGCGGCGATGGGCTCATCAAAATAATACTACCAACCCCTATCTTCTCTTCGGTGTCGTAAAAGGCGACTAACGGACTTAATAAATACTGCACATACATCCAACAGCATAAACCGGCGATGGGCTCATCAAAATATACTACCAACCTCTCCCTTCCCTTGGGTGTCGTAAAGGGCGACTAACGGACTAAAGACTGCACATACATCCAACAGCTTAGAACGGCGATGGGCTCACCACCTGTCACGCTGAGCACATGTGCAGTCGCTATTTATGTAGGTATGTATCTATATTAATAAAAATCAATTGCCAAAATGTTTGTACGCGCATCACTTCAGAACGGCTGCACCAATTTGGGAAATTCTTTTTTGTTGTATTTGTAATGGGCGATTTTCTGACAGCCCGAATTAAAAAGTAAAAATTAGTTCAAAAACACTCGATAGATGTCGTTTTATGAAAGCTGGGCTACTTATGGGCTGTAATAAATTCTACACTTTTACTTGTCTACCAAAAGAATAAAAAAATAGTATTTACTTACCTATTTATATTCAGGACATCCAGAACCTATTTCTATTTTGGAATAGAATAAATATTACGCAGCCATACACGTGCTCTTCATGAACCCGCCTTTTACTAAGCGCCATCTATGAAGTCATTTACGAACCAATTTCTTTTTTTTTTTGATCTCGGAAAATCGCCCATTGTCGGGACAAAGTTTGTATAAAAATGAACATTTTTGTAAATTCGTCACGGGGCAAGGGGTTCACGCGGACAAAGTCGCAGGCAGGCGGTCATTCACGATCAACAAATCATAAATAAGCAATGCTTGATACATAAATATAAGTTGGAGTGGGTCTCATTCACCCTCGACTACAAATTTTGTGATTTATATCAGGATTTATAGTCGAGTAAGAATCACCGCTAAAACCAGCCTTCATATAAAAAAATCCGCATCCAAATCTAGGATATTTAGTAGCTACGGTGCCAAAGACAGACACAACAACCTCAGGACCTTCCTTTTTTGGCTACCCTTGGTTTACTGGTATTAAATAAGTACCTATTTTATTTTAGGTCCTCATCTATTGGTGAACTCCATAGTTATTCCAATCTCAATGGGCGATTTTCTGACAGCCCAAATTAAAAAGTAAAAATTAGTTCAAAATCACTCGATAGATGTCGTTTTATGAAAGCCGTACCTACCCAAGGGCTGTAATAAATTCTACACTTTTACTTGTCTACCAAAAGAATAAAAAAATAGTATTTACTTACCTATTTATATTTAGGACATACAGAACCTATTTCTATTTTGGAATAGAATAAATATTCCCATAATATTACGCAGCCATACACGTGCTCTTCATGAACCCGCCTTTTACTAAGCGCCATACTAATCTATGCTAAGCGCCATCTATGAAGTCATTTACGAACCAATTTCTTTTTTTTTTTATCTCGGAAAACCGCCTATTGTTTTGGTAATAAAATAATATTTTACCATTCACTGTGCTCGACTGTACCACACGTAATTTTTATATGTAGAAGTTTGCTATCAAATTTAATGACTTTCTAGTATAAAAGTCAAATAACAATTACACTCTTAGAGGGTACTATTTCTGGTACTATTTATTGAGATAGAAATGAGAGCCATTGCTGGTTCTGTTTTCGCGCAACGAGGTGAGTACGCTAGGCGTAGAACCTACGCCTAGCGTAGGTACTCACCCAACTATGTCTATAACTTTTTAACTATAAAGGTACTATTTATTTCCTGTGGGCACTATTTGGTACTATTTGGATACAGTTTTTTGACATACTAATTAAAGTTGTAGCTTGCTCAGATTTCCTAAACTGAGGTGAGTAGCGTACTCACCAAACTATGTCTATAACTTTTGAACCCTTATGGGTACTATTTATTTCCTTTGGGCACTATTTGGTACTATTTGGGCACAGTTTTTTGGCATTCTTGAAATAACAGAATTCCATGGTGAGTACGCCAGGCGTTGGTACACGAAATAAGTTGTCGCTATAATTTAGGAGTCTGCGAATAAGCATTCACCATGATTACCAAATGCCGCTTGGTGATCACAAACCCATCGAAAAATTATGATAAGTAAATATAGTTTTTGTTCGATCGGGAGAATTGAACTCGCGACCTGATTTTGTGTAGAATTAAAATGATCAATATCATATTAATATGTTTGCCTATTTATTTCTGCACTACAACAAATCTGACTGCAATATATTTTTGTTTTGATTGAGAATATTCAAACTTTGCTCATAGTTTTAGAATAAATTACTGTAAGTAGTAGAATAAATAATAATAAACGATTGTATTTTAACGTTGTGCACTTTCCTTAATGTTGTATGTTACAGTCACTTGACTGAATATAGGTTTTAATGAAGTTATATAAAACTAACATTTAATGTATTTAGTTAATAAGACACATGTTGCCTAAGAGGATATAAAACATCATAAAAAACATATAACTATCCTTACCTTAATTTATTATCAAAGTATGTTACACGATTTATTTATTTATAGGGTTAAATAAATCGTTAAAACATTTACTTAGTTTTTCGAGTTTGTAATTATTTATAAGTCTTAAATTTATTTATTAGTTATAATTTTGTATGTGGACATGTTTTAATTTTATATTTTCATAATTGTTTTTTTTTTATTCGTAATTATTTTGTATTCGGACATAATATCATTGTGTAATTAATTATTATTTTTAGATTTTTTGTATGCCAAACAATTGGATATTTGTATGCCTTGACGAAGGTGGAAATGTAGTGAAACTTAAATAAGTCTAACACCTATGATATTGTAACTAACCTGCATTTCACAAATAAATACTATTCTATTCTATTCTGATGAATAAAGTTGTTTTTAATGCAGACATTATTAAAATTTTATTTTATCACTTTTACTGTAACATACAGGAACAATACAAAAAGCCTTGCAGTGCGGGCGGGCTCATCCGCTCAGCTCGCCACAAGGAGCGCGATGTCAGTTTAAGCACTTTTGTGGGAATATGATTTTGCATTGCATAGGTGTTTTATTCATTGCGTTTGTATTTCATTCATTGCATTATTTCTAAACGTAAGGTAAGAATCGTAGAAACATTAACTGGTTCCGTGCACACCAAAAAAACAATTTATGATGATTTCAATATCTTTGCATCAGCCATTAATGCAACACGAATTTTTAGTTTTATCTAGATGAACGATAGTAGTAATGTACAATTGAGAGCAAATATGTAAAATGTAACTTTTATATCAGGTAGTGGTACCAGTGATAAATACTTTTACCTTTAATCATTCGAACAAAATGTCAGCCACTGACTATGAGTTTGACAACAATTTAACATCTGCTTCTTAGCTTTATCATCAGCCTATAAACGTCCCACTGATGGGCACAGGCCTCCCACGTGGACAATAGCACGTGGGGTATTGGGCCATAACCCCCCACGCTGGTCCAATGCGGATTGGGGGGTTTTAACGACTGCCATCTTACGACAACAACCGGGACCAAAATATTCACCTACCCAACCCTAAAGACAATATGATGACTTGGTAATGTGATTAGGTAAAATACGAGCATGTTTTATTTAAATTTGCTGATTTACAATTTACTTACATGTGAGTGAAATCAGTCTTCAACAATTCGCATCAAGTGTGTTGATATAATGTTCGTAAGTTTTTTTTATTATAATTTTTTTACGATTACAATCTGCGGCTGGGTGGTCGAGTGAGCAGCGGTCCTGACGTGTACCTACGCCTGGCGTACTCACCATGGAATTCTGTTATTTAAAGAATGCCAAAAAACTGCCCAAATAGTACCAAATAGTGCCCAAAGGAAATAAATAGTACCCTTTTGGTTTAAAAGTTATAGACATAGTTTGGTGAGTACGCTAGGCGTAGGTTCTACGTACTCACCTCGTTGCGCGAAAACAGAACCCGCAATGGCTCTCATTTCTATCTCAATAAATAGTACCCTCTAAGAGTGTAATTGTTATTTGACTTTTACACTAGAAAGTCATTAAATTTGATAGCAAACTTCTACATACATTGACATGAGGTACAGGCGAACTCATAATAATTTTAATATTATAAAATTTCGTATTATGAACCTAGGTACTACATATTACTTTTAGTTTTGTTGAAATTAATAGGTGTATATACGTAACGAGGAAGTTTAATATCAGTTATATAATTGATTATAATTATTTTTCTTATAAATAAGATCCATGTTTTCCAAAATATTGACTGTCGTATTTATGCCGGATTTCATAAAGTAAAAGCACATAAGGAACTTTTTGCCTTATGTCTGAAATTGAAAGCTCAATATTGTGCGAGAACAATCTGTTACTTTTGTTGATCATAGTGCAACTTATCGACGCGCGACAGCGATTTAGCGACTTTCTAGTTTAACAGTCAAATAACAATTACACTCTTAGAGGGTACTATTTATTGAGATAGAAATGAGAGCCATTGCTGGTTCTGTTTTCGCGCAACGAGGTGAGTACGGTAGGCGTAGAACCTACGCCTAGCGTACTCGCCAAACTATGATTATAACTTTTTAACTATAAAGGTACTATTTATTTCCTTTGGGCACTATTTGGTACTATTTGGGTACAGTTTTTTGACATACTAATTAAAGTTGTAGCTTGCTCAGATTTCCCAAACTGAGGTGAGTAGGTACGCTAGGCGTAACCTACGCCTAGCGTACTCACCAAACTATGTCTATAACTTTTGAACCATAAGGGTACTATTTTATTTCCTTTGGGCACTATTTGGTACTATTTGGGTACAGTTTTTTGGCATTCTTGAAATAACAGAATTCCATGGTGAGTACGCCAGGCGTAGGTACACGTCCTGACTACGCAACCCACGGTCCCCGTTTCGAATCCCGGAAGAGGCAAATGTTTGTGTGGTGAGCACGAGCATTTGTGACCGAGTCATGGATGTTTATTAGTATTTATGTATGTTTATCCGATATTCAGTCACCATAGTTCGGGCTATACTTAGTTTTGGGCTGAATGGTTAGTGTGACAACTATGAAATTTATTTAATTAATGTTTGTGTTTACTACCTATGTATTTACTACTATAGTAGAAACGTATTGTATTGTTTTCTTGTTTGTTTTTATATCCGTTGGATATAATTTAGTGTTCAATTTATGATTTGTAAATTATATGACGTGTTACTCTTAAACTTGTATGTCACTCATAAATAGTTATACAATTGCATAATATAAACCTAATTTACTAATTACCCAACCAGCAAACAAGTCGTATAACTTAAGGGTTATACGACTTTTATATCATATAGATAAGTGTTTTATATTGGTTATTAACTAACTCTGTTATCGTTTTAACAAAGTTTACTACTACTATCGGAAGGACTGGCAAGTTACAGCCCTAAACCGTGAAGAGTGGAAGGAGGGTAGGGAGGTCTTTGCCCAGCAGTGGGACAAGCCGGGCTAAATAAAAAAAGTAACAGAGTTTGATTTCCACCTGAGGCAGTCAACTTTTTGCGCCGCAATGCCTAATAATATAAACTATTATTAATAGGTACGTATTTTTGCTTTATTTGAACCCAGTAAATCCAGTACCTATCAAGGGGCCACAGCTCAGAATAATCTATTCTATGGGCCTCAGAAACGTAAAATACAGTTAAATAGGTACCTATCTTTAAAATATGACCATAGTAAATAAAAAAATTGATTGTCATTGTCACCTCTTTAGAAAGTGACAAAAGGCCGGTCTCACTTGGCCCGTAATATTGGTTGGGTTGGTTCTCAGAACAATAACAAGCATAGAAACCACGCTAAAATAGCAAGCAAAGACATATATTAATTCTTCTTCTTCTTACGAGTCATGCTAATGAGTTAGAAAGAGATGGAGAATGATTGACTTGTCCTAATTTGTGTAGGTGGTTGTAGTTTATTCCACACTAGGGACGTCATTTCTCGGCATTTTATATCGACAAAAATAAAACGAAATATTGAACATGTAAATAAATATGAAGGCGAAGGATAAGCGCGCCGTCAATGACCGAAGTATTATGTTAGCATCGAGGAGACAGAATTTGTATTTGCTTTCCATGCACTATTGTAATTCTGTATATTTCGTTGCGTTTCACTACACGCACTACATTACTCACAAAATGCACTTCCACGAGAAAATGATACAGAATGACAAAATGTGTATGGAGAGCGATACAAATCCTGTCTTGTTGTCGGCTTTTTCGCTTGCCTTGGAAACGATATAAATTAAATCGGACAAATTTTCAAAACCTACATTACGGTGCACAAGAAAAACACCTACAATATTATATTGAATCACTGTAGGTACAGCAGCGTCAGATCAACCTACTCAAATCTGTAAAAATATCCCAATCGATATTGAACTCTACGATTTCAACATTAGGTTGAGATTCGGTTGCAGGTATTTCACAGATTAGTAGGTCGTAGAGTAGGTAGGGTAGGGCGATATGACGCTGCCTGTACAGTCAGCGTTACATCTATCTATCCTTATATATGTAAAATTCTCGCAACCAAATTTCATCCTAATGTAGAGTTCAATATCAATTGGAATATTTTTACAGATTTGGGTAGGTCGATGAGTGGCTGTGTGTACACACACTACTTTACGTTCTATTGTTAGGCCAAAAAATTGTTAACGGTAAAAGTGGTGACTTTTGCCTTCAGCAAGTTTTGCAAGTTAATAACGAGAAGCAGTGTCACATCGGCCTACCCTTATCTGTAAATTAACTAGATGCATATTGAACTTTATGCTTTGAAAGTAAATCTGAAAATTGATACGAGGAAAATATAAATATGAAGGATTACTAAGGAAATAAAAAACTTATAAATAATCATTTAAAACATTTTTATTAAATCACTGCCTCATATATAAGAAGGTTTTGGTTAAAAAGCTTTATAATTTGTCACGAGGCGCAAATTCCTGTAATTCCAGTTTGGTATTCGTATTGTCAAATATAACTTAGGTAAGGCTTCTAAAAATAGGATTCTGTGATTGTCATCGAAACTTTGTTTTAGAGAATGATTAACAAGATTGCTCAAAATGCTTGTTGGTACAAATGCGTCGCAGACATTGTTCATGATTGATTGATCGTAAAATGTTTAGAACTTATATGACTGCGTTTATTCCATATCCAATTTAGTCTTCTTACACGCCGGCCGTAGCCATTCTTTATTTATATCATCCTTTTTTGGAAACCTGTAACCTGTAAATTATCAATAGGTAACTTTTAAAGTTATAAATTATTAATATCATGTTAAGAGTAAAACAAGTTGTAAATGAGGCGTATACATATATCATAATTTAAAGATAGATGTGCTAACCACTTGCACAAAATACTAATTTATCGAAATAGAAATGCACGTCACTAGGCGAAAAAACATAACCTCAACATTTGAACAAAATTTAATTGATAAATGCCTAATATCAGCACAGAACTGGACACGATGACTATTTAGACAAACTATTAGTGTGTTTTAATAGATTTATGCCATTAATTATGTTTAGGTAAAACGAAAACAGTCTGAGCTTACCGAGAAAAGGTTATTGTCTCTTGATTATTTTCTTTTCTTATTTTAAGGGATTTACAACCCTTAATCAACACAAGACATTTTGTTACACGTAACGCATATATATCACTAATAATGCTATGGCTAGTTATAGGTTTCTTCGGAAGAATACCTTGCAAATAATTAAATTTATCTGAGAGGAGCTACAACTTAGCTTGAAAATAATCCGTCATTATAATGTAACCAAGTTAGGTTGCCACTTATTTACACAGCAACAAAAAGAAAATAACGACACATTTAATCTGATGGTGTTCTAAAGACATCCAATTACATCCATTTGACATTTACCTTGTGACAACCTAGAAAAAATAGAAACGAATGTGGATTAGAGGTTTCATTTACTCTCGTTACAAAATTAAATGAAGTCATATAAGTAAGATAGCTGTTGTCTAGCTCGTCTTTTAGCGTGGTTTCTATGCTTTAGTTATTGTTCTGAGGGTTGGTTACAGTGTTCAGTCCTGTTTGTATAGGTATTACGTTACGTCCATGGGGGAAATATCATTTGCCATTGAACGTTCGCTAACACTCATCATTATCATTTCTAAGCAAAGAAAATATTCACTTTAATATCTTACTTGACATTGGCTAAATGTGCTGACCGCACGGAGCCATTATTAATGAAAAAAGAAAAAAAAAATGTAATGTCAAAATTTTAACGCACAGCGAGGACTTCTTGGCGGGAAAGTAAAGCGTCATGTCTGCAGTTTTGTTTTATTTTCTAAAATTTGTGTTTTTTCCACAGACATAATATTAATATATGTGCTGTGGTTTTTTCGAATATTAATGTGAAATAATAGTGGATTATTAACCGATAAGTGTTTGTGAACGTGCATGAGTGTTGGCAAATGAAACAAAACAGTGCAACATCACTTTTCAAATTGTCATTAGAAGTCCGCGTGAGACCTCAGTAAAGTCCCACATCTTTACTGAGGAGTCCTCAGTGAGGACTCAAGTGTTTTTATTACAAAAACGTACGATAGTCTGAGCTTAAACCAAGACTAGATGGTCTCGACTTAGTACGGTACCAACAGTTAGTACCGGACTAAAATCTCACCTTATTACAAAACGAAAACCATCCGTGGACCAGTTAGTACCGCACTTAGTCTTATGGGCCGTTTACACGTATTAAGTTGTCAAGTAGGTAACTAAATTTTAAGTTAATTTTAACTTAATTTTAAGTTGTCGATCGTTTACACGTGTATTTACTTAGGCACTCTTTAGTGCATACGGCGGCGACACATCGCGGCAAGACCGGCTCTCGTCACACACGAGACTTCATGACTTCACTAAATTGTTGCGTCCACACGTTAACTAAATGACAATTTAGTAGAAGCCACGCCTACCGGGGAATGCAAGGGGTGCGGGAGGGGAGGTTACTTACTCAAAAAATAGACTCGATTCTATTCTACTTGTTCACTTGCCCACTAAATCGTTTACTAACCACTTGCTACTAAAGAGCTTATAAGTGACTGTTTACACGCAAGAATTTAGTTAATATTAACTTAAAAGAAAGTTACCTACTTGACAACTTGATACGTGTAAACGGCTCTTTAGGTTTAAATGATATCCACAGAGAATATACAAAAAATGTCAATTTTTCATTCGTTTACACAAACATCATTCACTCCACCGTTTCGTTTTACTAGATGTTAATAATTTCTGTAGAGTTTTTTTACTTATATAATTATTAAACAAGATAAAAATATGTCATAAATAATCATAATCTATTTTGTATTGTATTTTCATCCGTTAAAAATGCAAGACTTAAACTTTTATCATGACTTTTTTCAAATTAAGTTTTTCGTTAAGAATTTTAGCGTGAAACGGATTGCAGGTAAGTAAACAAACAATCTATGAAGTACCTACCTAGTCATATATTATCATCATAGGCCATTGGCCTCATAAATCTATAAAAGATAATTATAACAGCGTCCAATTGTGAGGTTTAGCATTTTCTTAAGGTGGCCACTGACGATCAGTTTTTCCCATCAGTTGAACTGACGTCAGTCCAAAATTTGATCGTGAATGTCGAATCGTCACTCCAGAGTTTTAACTGACGGCGCGACACGTAAAGCCGGCGCGTCGCGCCAAACTGACCGTGAGTGTGTGATCGTCACTCCAATCGAGTCGGTTCAAATTTCTCCAATGAATATATTGATCCTTAGCACCATACAATAAAGTTCAAAATTGATTGTTTCGCGTCAGTTCGAACTTCTCCAATGAATATTGATCCCTAGAGCCAAACACTAAAGTTCAAAATTGATTGTACCGGCCGGTCGAGACTGACGAGCCGGCGTGACGCTAGTGAATGGGGAAATCTGTTTGGCGTAAAACCATTTGCAGTGACGCCACAGTTTTACGCCTGGACTGACGCGCAAAACTGATCGTCAGTGGCCAGCTTTAAGTGGCTTGTAATGTTTTCTATACTTGTAAGGCCATGGGAGCGACAGTAACGGCCGCATTGCATATTTGGCTGACAGACGAATTGAGTACGTGACGGAGGAAGTGCAGCGCGTTAGTAATAATAATGTTTAGTTATTGAGATAACTGGTAAAAGCCGATCAGATGGGGAAGTCGAGTTAACGTGGAAAAGCATGAAGCTGTCAGCAAAATCCAATTTGCCTTTATGAGGAACTATTACTGTGACATGGAGTGGCAAAAAGCCACCTTCTCCTGAGGATTTAGAAGTAATTTCAATTGCTCCTCATGACTTAGTCAGAACAAAATGACTATGCTATGATAGTGGTGCAGTGGTAAATAAAACATATTTATTTAGGTATGTAACATAGGTATTTTTATTAAAATTTAAATATGAAATAAGTAATACATATTTATAATAAGTAGTAGTAAATGTTAAAATTTGTAGGTACCTACATATCTTAATTTGATTGTTTTAGATTCCGAATGTTGCATTAACAATTCCTGCGTTAAGTGCTGACCCTAAGCCTTGCACTAGTTATGATAAAACTGTCTCAATACCCGTCAATTTTAATGTGGAAAACACAGGCCACCATTTTGTAGAAGTGCAAGGTAAAATTTTTGATTGAAAATACATACAATATTATCATTATAAATAATTACAATCCAATACTTACAGAAGATTATGTGCATTCAAGTTTTAATTAATGTAAGTGAAATTACGTATATTGTTTTCAGAGATATCAAACAATGAGGGCGTTGAAAGTAGTGCCAGAATGATGATAAACCATAATATTGAATTTGAAACTACTATTTGAATTATATTTGAACGATTGAAACTGGCAAAACCAAATCAAAGAAAAAATCTTGCACAATAGGTATTTAGACACAGTACTTTCAAATACTTATTATTGTAGTACTTTTTACATGAAATAAATTGACAACATTATTCTTTTTGTTTTACAGATGTGAAGACATGCAACAATTAATTGTACAAAGCCATATTGATATTAAAAACAAACAGTTTGAAATGATGGAAGCCGAGCACAAATACAACATTACAATAGCCAAATAAAAATAATAGAATTAGAAATATCTTTATTGGAAAATAAAACAAACACTAACAATTAAATTTAAAAAGACTTTTACCTACTTAGTTTTAGTTACATAGTAATTTTATTTTTCTGATTCTTTTTAAACACAAGATAAACATAACTTTTTTATGAGTATGACACAGTCTTATCATAATATTTTTATTGATAGTACATAAATGTTTCGCCTACTACCTTGTTCACACTTTTCATTAATTAAATATGCTTACTATAAGTAGTATTCAAATATACTTTCTTAGATACTCAAACATTCTGTTTTAAACTATTGTAACATGTACTTATTTTGTGGGTGTCCAATCATTTGACTAATAACATTTGACAAAATTATACTTGATAATTTTATTATTTTACAAACTATTGTTTAATAAACTACTCATTAGACAATATATTTACTAAAAAAATTTTCATTATGCTAAAACATTATTTCACAAATTGATTATTTTTTAAACATGTTAGTTGGCAAAACAACGTAAAGCATAAATAACATTTAACAAATACTAGCTGCCCTACTCCTGTAGGTTACATGATAAGTTAGATATTTAAGACAATCGCGAAGCACAGCATAGCGATTGTCTTAAATTTCGAGGTTATTTTTTTTATTAGACAACAGAAATACTAGCTGGCCTACTCCTGTAGGTCACTTGATCGGTTAGAAATTGCTTACATCCTTGCTTATATAATATATCATACCTAAGGCGCAGGACAAACACAAGCGGCGTCGGGCGTGGGCGCGGTGCCGGCGAGGCGTGGGTGAGGCGCGGGCGCGGCGCCGATGCGATGCAGAAGAAGTGTGCAAACGATGTCGAAAAGGCGAGGCGATAGGGCGGGCGGGCATTTTAGCATTTGGTTTCGACAAAACAACATGTCTTCATCTTCTGACGAAGTAGACTGATAAATAGTTCATATTAAAGTTTATTGTTCATATTAGTATTATTTCATACGTACCTATCGTTATATTTAACGAAATAAAAATTATTAAAGTATATGATTTTAAACAGAATATATATTTTTTCCAGTTATTTTTGAACATTATGACAGTGCTAGCTAGTCAATTGCATTGCATAACTTAAAGGTACATTATTATTAATATTATTTAATTGCTTTGAGATTTATGTGATTGTGTCCTCACAAGCGTGAGACGTTTTTTAAAGTCGATTTGTTAATTATTGTAAAAAAATTATTTAAAATTTTGCTTTTGTATTTGTACACATTTATTAAAAAGGTGTGTAGTTCCGATACTAGTATGGGAATTCCGATATTGAGATCCAGTATCGAAAATCAGTATCGATACTGAAAACTTTCCGATATAATGTCCACCCTTATCCAGTGCGCCGCTGCCAAGTGTGGTGCGGCGCGGGCGAGGAAGCGGCGTACGAGCACCCCGCCCGCGCCACGCCGCATGTATATGTCCCGCGCCCCGCCGCTTCTATACGATTCATATGAAATACGAATTAGCGGGCGGCTCGCCCGCGCCGCGTCCGCGCCGCGCCCGCGCCCGACGCCGCTTGTGTTTGTCCTGCGCTTAATATACCATATTAAGTATTTGTAAAGTCACCAATTTGGCAAACGAATTATTTAGTCAAGTGAATATTATTAAAATAATATTTTAACAGTAGTTTTTTACTTATGTCAAATGATTATTTTTAAAGTAATATGTTTGCGAAGAGAAAGTTTGTCAAATGATTAGTTTTTCAAACATTGTTTGTAAAATGATCTTTTGTCATACGTTTTTTGTTAAACAATAGTAAACCTATTTTGTGGCTGCCTATTTGGTTGTTATTATTATTAGGTAGGTACCTATGTTATGTATGACTGCTTTTGAACTTTAAACTGTTAAAATTATGTTTAATATGGGTTTATTAAAAATGTCTTTTAATAACTGCTTTCTCTTTATTTTCCCCGTATTGAATTTAGAGCAATTTGTGGTAGGTAGGTAGTTAGGCTGCCTAGATGGAGAAGGCTCAATGCTATCTTTCTGGTCACTGTGTCCAAATCTTCAGGTCAGCATCACAAACCACCTAAAACATACATAATTTTTTACAAGATAATAAGTATGTTACATAATGCCGTCTGTATTTGGTCTGGCATGTAATTGTAATAAAACCATGACATAAAATTCTTATATAATAACAATTAGTTACTGTACATTTATTGAAGAAAATCCATTTTTCTGTTGATTTACGAGTATAACTGACCTCCATCTGCACACATTTTTTTCACTTATGTAAGTGCAATCAATTGCGCCTGTAGGGAAATTGGCAAAACTGCGGAAGTTCTTCTAAGGTTGATGGCATTTTAATAAACCTATTAGCAGCTATTTTCTAACACCTTTGGCTGATAACGGATTGCGACACCATGTAAGTTCGCTGCATCATCTTGTATCTACAATAAAAATAATTAGGTAGGTACTTACATAAGTTACTGTGTTTTTTGGGAGTGTCATTAGCATCAATCAAGGTTATATTTACTTACTTCATGCCGAGCCCAGTTGCGTAATGCGCGAACTCCCTGTAGTTCAGCAATCAGTGGGCATCCTCGAGGATCGTGAGTCAAATGTTAGCGTAACATTTCTACGACTAAAGCACCAAATCCTTTGGTAAATCTGTACATAATTTAAAGTCGTTATCACTTAATTCGAAGGGATTAATTCGTTGCTGACGCCGAACAGGTCGTCGGGATGTTTCCAGCATTATCTAAGTCTTCAAATCGATCAAGTCTTTAATTATATTTACCATTAATCTTCTTCTTCGTTTTGTGGCGTTTCCTTATTAGATTTCGCCAATATCTAGTGTTCCGCTTAGGAATTTGGAGTTTGTACGGTAGAATAAAATAAAAATGGAGTCTCAACACGTGTTGTTGCGAAAAGAACACGCGAGAAACTCCCATTAATCTAAATACAACGATATCATAAAATCAAAGTGACGTTTGTGTCAAAGTTTTTGAGGTTAGTAGGTACTGAAGTTAGTCTGCAGCAGTGTTGCCAGATCCGTAGGTCAAAACTATCCTAGATTTACTGCAAAATTATCGTGTTTTTATCGCATTCAAAAGACAGAATTTATACGACTGGGCACTCCAAATATGGTAACATCCAACGTCACAAGCTAAAAAAAAAAAAAAAAGCTCATCATACGACTGGGCACTCCAAATATGGTAACATCCAACGTCACGAGCTAAAAAAAAAAAAGCTCATCATCTACAAAAAGGACTGACTGCGGACTGACTGAAAAATATCGTGGAAAGTCGACGAATTATACAAATTATCGTGCGATACTTACTTATTATTTTTTATCGCATGCCCCTCCAAATTTCGTGGATCTACGATAATTATCGCACGTCTGGCAACGCTGGTCTGCAGATAAACTAGGGGTCACGTCAGTTTATCTTAGAACCATAGATAGTCTGCGACTAAGAGAAAAACTTGATCTTGTATTAACGTTTACGTTGGTACCTGACTTAAGTCTAGAACTAAGTCCAGTACTTTATTTAGATCTCGTTTTGTAATAAGACGGAAGGGGTTTGGGGAACATCATTTATCATTTATCATCTTAATCACCACTCATTATCATCAAGAAAAAAAAAAGAAATAAAAAAACTGATGACTAGGCAGTATGGTCTCAGACCTTAGCCAGTTCCTTCACAGAACAATTTTTTTTTAAATAATTTTTTATTTAATTCGTGAAGGATCAGGCTAAGATCAGAGACCATACTGCCTGGTCATTAGTATTTTTATTTCTTTTTTTCCCCCTTGATGATAATGAGGTGTGATTAAGATGATGAATGATAAATGATGTTCCCGAAACCCCTTGAGCCCTCAGTAAAGATGTGGGACTTTACTGAGGTCTCACACGGACTTCTTGAGAGAATTTGAAAAGTGATGTTGCAATGTTTTGTTACATTTGCCAACACTCATGCACGTTCACAAACACTTAACGGTTAATAATCCACTATTATTTCACATTAATGTTCGAAAAAACCACGAATTTTAGAAAATAAAACAAAACTGCAGACATGACGCTTTTTCTTTCCCGCCAAGAAGTCCTTCACGGAACAAATAAAAAAAAAAGAAAAGAAAAAAAAATCTAATGTCAAATTTTCAACGCACAGCGCACGCAGAATAAAAGTTTGATTAGTTTGATTTATTGATATATTGTATTATTTGTGATGATACCTACATTTATTTTAGTATCCCAAATAGGTACCTACCTAGTCTGTGATTTATTTTGCATTTAGGTTTCATTACAGACAGGGGTTACACTATGTCTGGGCAATATGTAACGGTTGTCAATGTTGTGCCCAGAGGCAGATCAAAATATGCATTAAAGGTAAGTACATATAACAACCCATAAAATCTCTATTGAGGCCACAACTATTAAAACTAATCGCCAACCTCCAATTGTAAACAATGTTATTCTACTGGTAGGTATTATTCAATGTTAAGAGTCAATCACAACAGCTAATTAAGAGCGTTTACGTCCTTTTGCGCCGTTTTGCTCAAAAACTGTACTTTTTAAACCTCTTAATATCTGTTAATACTTACTTAACAAATATGTTAAATACTTATATCATTAGGCGATCTTGTAGTCGAAATAGTTTGTTGAAAACATTTTTAAATTTATGGATATTTTGGAATTTATAACACGATAACTGAACAGAGGTTTTCATAATTTGACTTTCCGCGTCAACTTCGAAGCTTAAAAATGTGTTTAAATTACTAACAAATCTAATAACAACATTTTTTTTTCAATTTGAAAGATCCTCAGCAAAATAGTTTGTTGAAAACATTTTTTGATTTTGGTTACTAACAAAAACTATAAAATTCCAAACATTGTGAATTTTTAAAGAAATTATAGGTGATAAAGTGATTGTTTTCTCTAATGTATTAAATATATTTTAGAAGATAAAAGCTTTATACTATAGAAAAAAGTGTTGTTTAAAATTTTAACAAAATTGTTTTTACTAAATAAGCTCTATAATTTTTCTACAAATATTTTAAAACTACTCTAAAACTACTACAAAACGCTGCGCTCCACTCGCTTCAAATCAGTCCGCCGCGAGGCCTCTGAGAGAGTGGTCACGTCGCTCGACGCTCTGCCCGGCGCGGTTGTCGACCTTTCCGTAAGTTCGAAGATAGTGCAAATTTATAGCTTGATTTGCAAATCTTAGTACTTTGGTGAGTAAATTATTACAAGCTTTTATTTAACTTGCAATGTATGTATGTCTTGTTCGGGTGGAATTTTGCAACTCAATTTTGACCCACTTCCCGTTTATTGATTGAGCTGAAAATTTGCATACATGTGTAAATCGCGTGACAATGCAATTTTATGATTGACATGGTGCTAATCTGATGATGGAGATGGAAGGTGGCCATTGAAACTTTGCAATAAAATAGCACAACCTAATCGAGTTTGGGCTCGTTTGAATCGTCTTGACGAGTAGTTTGTCTTTCAATGGTGACCAGGGTCTGATGATGGAGCTGGATGGTGGTCATAGGAACTCTGTAATAAAACGACGCAACACCATCGAGTTTTGGGCTCGTCTCATTCGTCTTAACGAGTCCTTTGTTTTTAAATGGTTACCAAGGTCTGATCTGATGATGGAGCTGAAAGGTGGTCATAGGAACTCATTGAAGAAATGACGCAACCCTATCGAGTCGCGGCTCGTTTGATTCATCTTGACGAGTACTTTGGTGCTAGATGGTAACCAGAGTCTGATGATGGAGCTGGAAGATGGCCATAGGAACTGAGTAATTAAACAACATAATAACCCCATCGAGTAAGGGCTCGTTTAATTCGTCTAGACAAGTACTTTGCTGCTAGATGGTAACCAGGGCCTGATGATGGAGCTGGAAGGTGGCCATAGGAACTCCGTAATAAAACGACGCAAACCCATCGAGTTTCGGCTCGTCTCATTCGTCTTGGCGAGTACTTTGGTTTTAGATGGTTACCAGGGTCTGATCTGATGATGGAGCTGAAAGGTGGTCATAGAAACTCAGTAAAGAAACGACGCAACCCCATCGAGTCTCGGCTCGTTTGATTCGTCTTGACGAATACTTTGGTGCTAGATAGTAACCTGGATCTGATGATGGAGCTGGAAGATGGCCATAGGAACTCAGTAATTAAACAACATAACCCTATCGAGTAAGGGCTCGTTTAAATCGTCTAGACGAGTACTTTGCTGTTAGATGGTAACCAGGGTCTGATGATGGAGCTAGAATGTGGCCATTGGAACTTCGCAATGAAATAACACAACCTAATCGAGTTTGGGCTCGTTTAAATCGTCTTGACAAGTAGTTTGTCTTTCAATAGTGACCAGGGTCTGATGATGGAGTTGGATGGTGGTCATAGGAACTCTGTAATAAAACGACGCAACACCATCGAGTTTCGGCTCGTCTCATTCATCTTGACGAGTACTTTGTTTTTAGATGGTTACCAGGGTCTGATCTGATGATGGAGCTGAAAGGTGGTCATAGGAACTCAGTAAAGAAACGACGCAACCCCATCGAGTCTCGGCTTGTTTGATTCGTCTTGACGAGTACTTTGGTGTTAGAAAGAAAGAAATTAAAATGTATTTTCATTTCAGGTTATCGAAGATGAGGTTCCACAAACAACAAATAAGGTTGAAGGTCGAAGACTAGTAGATTTACAATACTTTTTGGACCAAATTAAAATACTTAGTAACCACAATAGAGCCACAGGATGTACAATTGATAATTTACAAGTGATAAAAGAGCATAAAGTAGGCTTATTATCTACATTTTTAATGAAGTATAACATTTACCTTTAGATAAGTCTAAGAATCATGTAAAATCTTGTTTACATAAGAAAGGTCAAAGTGTATTTAGTTGAGAATACAGCCTGGTCATAATTATATTTTCACATTATAGTTTCTTAGTCAATTATTTTTAAAACTAATTAATTTTACGCTGGTATGATAGCCTTTAACAGCAGTGTCTTACAGACAAAGGTACCTACTCAAAATTTATGTCGGTGTATCCCACTTGTCCCCTCTAGCTTTGTCCCCTTGGGGGACAATTGGGATTTTTTTATAAAACTATCCCAGTTGTCCCCTCTATCAACGACATGGGGGACAACTGGGATTTTAATTTTTAGATGTCCCAGTTTCCCCCTCCAAGTCTCATCTCATAATGCCAACTTCGCAAAATGCCAACCGCTCGCAAAATGAACAACTTCTCAGAATGCCAAGATTTCTGTTGTCTAATAAAAAAAATAACCTCGAAATTTAAGACAATCGCTACGCTGCGCTTCGCGATTGTCTTAAATGTCTAACCTATCACGTGACCTACAGGTTTTGCGAGCGGTTGGCATTTTGCGAAGTTGGCATTATGAGATGAGACTAAATATGATAGTTGTTTTTATTCGTCATCCGAACCACAGTACCTATAGGATATCTAAACAAATGCTTTATTTTTTGTCACTTCTAGCAACATTATAGGGTAAGGATCATGTAAAATTAATCCCAATTGTCCCCTCCATTAGTCCCAACTGTCCCCTCCACAGGCGACACAGGAGACAATCGGGACATTTTTTTAAAAAAGTCCCATTTGTCCCCCAAGGGGACAAACGCCAGAGGGGACTACTGGGATACACCGAATTTATGTTGCGTTTAAAGTAATATTCTCTTACTTTCGTTGGAGTTGCTCGAGTGTGTCATGCTCTCTCAAAGTGTCTCTGCGGTGGTGGCATGTGCGTCGGGTCCTTACGTTCCCTCAAACATGGTTAAACGAAGGGATGGCTGATTCACATGTCATACTCGTGAACAGGTGCCGCCTGTGGAAGCTGGTCTGCTCTTGCAATCTTATTTTTTACTGGTAGTATTGAATAGTCTTACTTTTTCTTGTTTCAGAGATACTTACTTTAAACGCAACATAAATTTTGAGTAGGTACCTTTGTCTGTAAGACACTGCTGTTAAAGGCTATATACCAGCGTAAAATTATTTAGTTATAAAAATAATTGACTAAGAAACTATAATGTGAAAATATAATTATGACCAGGCTGTATTGTCAACTAAAAACACTTTGACCTTACTTATGTAAACAAGATTTTACATGATTCTTAAACTTATCTAAAGGTAAATGTTATACTTCATTAAAAATGTAGATAATAAGCCTACTTTATGCTCTTTTATCACTTGTAAATTATCAATTGTACATCCTGTGGCTCTATTGTGGTTACTAAGTATTTTAATTTGGTCCAAAAAGTATTGTAAATCTACTAGTCTTCGACCTTCAACCTTATTTGTTGTTTGTGGAACCTCATCTTCGATAACCTGAAATGAAAATACATTTTAATTTCTTTCTTTCTAGCACCAAAGTACTCGTCAAGACGAATCGATCAAGCTGAGATTCGATGGGGTTGCGTCGTTTCTTTACTGAGTTCCTATGACCACCTTTCAGCTCCATCATCAGATCAGACCCTGGTAACCATCTAAAAACAAAGTACTCGTCAAGACGAATGAGACGAGCCAAAACTCGATAGGGTTGCGTCGTTTTATTACAGAGTTCCTATGGCCACCTTCCAGCTCCATCAGTAGACCCTGGTTACCATGTAGCAGCAAAGTACTCGTCTAGACGAATTAAACGAGCCCTTACTCGATGGGGTTATTATGTTGTTTAATTACTCAGTTCCTATGGCCATCTTCTAGCTCCATCATCAGACCCTGGTTACCATCTAGCACCATAATACTCGTCAAGATGAATCAAACGAGCCGAGACTCGACGGGGTTACGTCGTTTCTTTAATGAGTTCCTATGACCACCTTTCAGCTGCATCATCAGACCAGGCCCTGGTAACCATCTAAAAACAAAGTAATCGTCAAGACGAATGAGACGAGCCGAAACTCGATGGGGTTGCATCGTTTTATTACAGAGTTCCTATGACCACCATCCAGCTCCATCATCAGACCCTGGTTACTATTGAAAGACAAACTACTTGTCAAGACGATTTAAACGAGCCCCAACTCGATTAGGTTGTGTTATTTCATTGCGAAGTTCCAATGGCTACATTCCAGCTCCATCATCAGACCCTGGTTACCATCTAACAGCAAAGTACTCGTCTAGACGATTTAAACGAGCCCTTACTCGATGGGGTTATGTTGTTTAATTACTGAGTTCCTATGGCCATCTTCCAGCTCCATCATCAGACCCAGGTTACTATCTAGCACCAAAGTACTCATCAAGACGAATCAAACGAGCCGAAACTAGATGGGGTTGCGTCGTTTCTTTACTGAGTTTCTATGACCACCTTTCAGCTCCATCATCAGATCAGACCCTGGTAACCATCTAAAACCAAAGTTCTCGTCAAGACGAATGAGACGAGCTGAAACTCGATGGGTTTGCGTCGTTTTATTACGGAGTTCCTATGGCCACCTTCCAGCTCCATCATCAGGCCCTGGTTACCATCTAGCAGCAAAGTACTTGTCTAGACGAATTAAACGAGCCCTTACTCGATGGGGTTATTATGTTGTTTAATTACTCAGTTCCTATGGCCATCTTCCAGCTCCATCATCAGACTCTGGTTACCATCTAGCACCAAAGTACTCGTCAAGATAAATCAAACGAGCCGCGACTCAATGGGGTTGCGTCGTTTCTTCAATGAGTTCCTCCACTTTTTCAGCTTTCAGCTCCTTTCAGCTCCATCATCAGATCAGACCTTGGTAACCATTTAAAAACAAAGGACTCGTCAAGACGAATGAGACAAGCCGAAACTCGATGGGGTTGCGTCGTTTTATTACAGAGTTCCTATGACCACCATCCAACTCCATCATCAGACCCTGGTTACCATTGAAAGACAAACTACTCGTCAAGACGATTCAAACGAGCCCAAACTCGATTAGGTTGTGCTATTTTATTGCAAAGTTTCAATGGCCACCTTCCATCTCCATCATCAGATCAGCACCATGTCAATCATAAATTTGCATTGTCACGCGATTTACACATGTATGCAAATTTTCAGCTCAATTAGTAAACGGGAAGTGAGTCAAAATTGAGTTGCAAAATTCCACCCGAACAAGACACATACATTGCAAGTTTAATAAAAATACATGCAATATAATATTATACTTACATATTTCATGCATTACTTCGCCCATATTAAAAAAAATAATCGAAGTACCTATTACGAAAAAGCAAATTCGATCTAACGGAACGGATTGAATTAAGTTATATGGTTGAAAAGCACGTGCCGAAACGTAAACATAAACCATCAAAGTACCCTAAATGGTTTACGAGCTCACTAATCAAACAGTTAAAAGAGAAAGAAAAACTTAGGAAACGATATCGAAAATACGGCAATCCTCGCGACCAGCTTGAATTTGAATTACTACGCAGTCGATGCCATAAACTAATAAACATTTGTTATAGTAATTATAAAACAGACATTGAAAAAGGGATTAGCAAAAATACAAAAACATTTTGGAAGTTTGTTAAGGATAAACGTAGTAGCCTGTCTTCATTTCCGTCGGAAATGCGACTTAACAGTTTAGTCGTTGCATCTGGTTCTGAAATAGCTAACCTTTTTGCGCAACATTTCCAATCAACATTCTCGGCTAATAAATTGGATGCACCTAGTATTTCTTCTACAACGTCATGCTATCTGACTCGTATACAGTTTACCGAAGCCGAAATTTTAAAACAAATAATGCGACTGGATCCTGGAAAGGGAGTAGGTCCTGACAATATACCACCATTATTCATAAAGCGTTGTGGCTCTGCAATTGTATTTCCGCTAAAACTAATTGTCAATCGTTCTCTATGTGACGGTACATTTCCGGATGAGTGGAAAAAAGCTAGAATCGTTCCGGTGTATAAGAAAGGAGAATTAAATGATATAAAAAACTACCGCCCTATTTCGATATTATCGACTTTTTCTAAATTATTTGAATCTTTGGTTACTTCAATAGTGTCTCGTCATGTGGAGAACGTTTTGACAGATTATCAGCATGGATTTCGTAAAGGTCGATCTACAGAGAGTAATTTAGTGGCATTTATATCTGAAGTGGCAGAAAATGTGGACAAAGGGACACAAGTTGATGCCATATATACAGATTTTAGCAGTGCATTTGATAAGGTAAACCATTCACTGCTTCTGGCAAAATTAGAGTCTAATGGCATAACCGGGAGTCTTCTTCGCTGGTTTCAATCATACCTGAAAATGAGACCTCAGACTGTTGTAGTGAATGGGTTCGAATCTAAAACTTACTGTGCAGTTTCTGGAGTGCCCCAAGGTTCCCACCTGGGGCCTATATTATTCCTAATTTTCATCAATGATATAGCCCATCATGTCCGCCACTGTAAAATATCACTATTCGCAGACGATCTGAAAATTTACAAGTCAGTACGATCTCCAGTCGACATAGATCTCATTCAGGAAGATCTAAATAGTATTCAGAGGTGGTGTATCTCTAATGAGATGATCCTAAACGTCTCCAAATGCTACCATATTAAATTTACAAGAAAGAAAAGTCCAATACCCACCACTTTCAAACTAAATAATGACACTTTATTGGAGGTACAAGAACTCCGCGACTTAGGTGTTATTGTGGATCGGCAATTGAAATTTACTTCGCATATTAATGCAGTAGTTAAAAAGGCTGCACAGATGTTGGGTTTCCTTAAAAGAAATGCTACAGGCTTTCGGTTGACATCAACAAGAAAACTGTTATACGGCAGCCTGGTTAGGAGTCAAGTGGAGTATGCAAGTGTGGTATGGAATCCTCACTATGCAACTCAATCTCAACGCATCGAAAGCATTCAGCGCTCATTTACGCGCCACCTCGCATTTTTATCGCCTGGCATTTCGCACAGAGTCCCTTACAACCAAAGGCTAGAGATTTTTAAAATGGAATCACTAAGTCATCGCCGTACCATCCGCGAGTTGTCATTTTTGCACGGACTTATCAACGGAGAAACAAGGTGCTGTGAACTCGTGGAAAGAATCAAGATAGCGGTCCCATACAATCTACCTCGACTGCCAATCAGTAAAATTTTTTACCTTCCAACCGCTAAAACCAATCTTGGTTGCGATGCTCCAATGGTAAGATGTTGCATGCGTTACAACATGATTGACAAAAAAAAGGTAAACTTAGATATATTCCACGATTCACTACCTAAATTGAGACTGAAGATGATTCAGGGTTTTCAGCCCTGAATACAGAGTTGATGCACTTGCTCCATTATGGTATAATGTTATGTAATGTGTAATTGTGTTTTAATTAATTAATTATTGTTATTGTCGTTGTTTTTATTGTATTATCATTATTATTATTTTTTTCTTTTTCTGAGATTGTTTTTGGATTATTATTATTGTTTTTTTTTTTTTTTTTTACATACTGTCTTATAATCTTTTAATTAGTTAATAATTGTAATAAATAACTATAGTGTCAATAATTATTATTAATGTTGTGTGCACTAATAATTGGAATTCATATTAGAATTAATCAATCTAAATAATTATGGAATAATACAATAATATGTATTCTGTATGTGTACCTTAAACAAATAAATAAATAAATAAATAAACGGATCAAAGTGAGTGAGTTTGACTACAGTGAGCAGAACTAGCCTATTCTACACACACAGTCGCGCGAGCTCACAGCTCGCTTCTGTGTGCGTGATATTTGGACTTAAAAACCTAAACTTGAGGTCTCGCGCTCGGCGTAAACGCTCTTAAGTGTTGCAACGGTTTACTTTCAAATCAATCAACTAAAACTTTTATTTCTTACCCATCAATATGTATTGTTACTGTCAATATGAGACTATTACTGTTATTATAAAATCATTTATTTCTCAATACAAACATGACTTAAATCTTAAAATTGATTACACTTACAATTTTATGTTTGTCTCTATTTGTGAGAGACTGGTGCTTATGGTAGGAGTTGGTTTCCAAGGAGATCCTGTGCTGGCAAAGCGCCAGAAACGACGTTTTTGTATGAGCGACGTTATTTTACATACTCTCTCCCCTTTCCCCATCTTTTTTTAGTCTCTCCTGCTAAATTTCCTTATTTTTTTGTTTTGTAGTTGTTAACAAAAAAAAAATTCCTCAAAAAGTAAGTACATATCTCCGGTAGATGGGGGTTGCAGGGGGAATTTTATTCCTCCCCCTCCCCCCACTTCAGCATACCTCTGTCGAGGGTACTTATATCTAATGATTACCTGATCCTGTTATCACAGGATAAGATAAGATAAATTTTTATTGCCATAAAATTGTGTAAATACATAGCAGGTGTCATGCCTAAAATAATGGGAGCAAACAATTTACCCTAGTCGGGCATGCAATTTTTAGTATGTAGGTACATGTTACATAGAAACAGCCACTATGCTGTTTTTGTACCAAAATATTCAGTCAAACTGTAGAACGCCTTATCTATAAGCCATCTTATTAATTTAATTTTAAAACAGCTTTGATCTGTGGGCAGATGATTGAATATTTGGATTCCTGTTACATAGGCACTCTTGTGATACAGGGCATTATTAATATTTGGTAGAGCCAAGTCATATGCATATCTCTTCCGCAAATTAAAATTATTTGTGCTTTTATGTTTAAAATACTGAATATTGCTTTTTATAAAAAGAGCCATCTCTAATACATAAATACCTGTCAGTGTCAAATAACCCTTTTCTCTAAAAACATTTCTCAGAGTGTCATCAGAGTACATACTGTAAATAGTTCTCAAGCATTTCTTTTGTAGTATAAAGGTAGATTTTACATTAACAGAGTTTCCCCAGAAAATAACTCCGTAAGTAAGAAGAGGATAAACTTGGCCAAAGTAGGCGGCTCTGGCTACTTCTACAGATGATGTTTCCGCAAGTATAGATAGGGCATAGCAGTAGCTCGATATTTTATTATTAATTTTAGTTATGTGCAACTTTCAATTTAGATGTGAGTCAATATTTACACCTAAGAAATTTATATCATCAACAATTTCAATGATTGACTTGCATTCAGTCGTGATATTGGTAGTTGAATTTGATTTGTTTTATAGTTTCTAAATTGTATTACTTTCGTTTTGGAAAGATTTACTGTCAGATTTAATGATTTAAGAAAACTTAATTTAATGTTATCATTTTGATTATTGGGTATGAAAATTGTAGCATCATCAGCAAACATAACACATAAGTGGTTTGTGATATTCGGGAGTTTGTTCACATATACTAAAAAAAGAAGAGGGCCAAGAATACTTCCCTGTGGTAGACCTAGAAGCATCTCTCTAGGGTCAGATTTTACTTCTTTAAATGTTTTAGTTGTATTATCAAAAGTATCTATTACTGTGTATTGGTCTCTATTTTTAAGGTAGCTTTCCAGTAGTTTTAGTGTTATTCCCCGAATACCTAATTTGTCAAGCTGATATAGAAGAGTTTCATGGATTACGCAATCAAATGCCTTAGACATGTCTAGAAACAATCCAATACATGATTTCTTTTTATTAAAAGCTTCCCATATATCTTTTAATGTTATAAACATTGCTAAAGTAGTTGATTTTTGTTTCTGAAAACCGAATTGATTTGTATTTATTAAATTATTTTTATTGAAAAAGTCTAAAAGTCTGTTATACTTAAATAGTTTTTTCAAAGATCTTTGAAAAACTAGATAGTAGTGCTATAGGCCTGTAGTCCGTTACGTTACATTTGCTTCCTTTCTTAAACAATGGTTTTACCTTAGCTCTTTTTAATTCATCGGGAAATACACCCGTTTCAATCATTAGATTTAAAATATATAGAAGAGGTTTACTGATGTATTCTAGAGAACGTTTTATAACTTGCATTGGAATACTGTCATAACCGCAGCTTTTTTATTTTTAAAACTCATGACAATCTTCCTTAATTCAGTTTCATCAACAGGGGCAAGAAACATACTATTTGAGATTACAGTAGAAGTCCGGTAGTTATTATTCAAAAGAGGGGACAAATTTGCGGTAGTGAAATGGCTATTGAAAATCTCAGCTATATCCTTTACGTTACTCACTGTACGGTCACCTATAGTGATCTTATTTATAGTGGTTTTAAAATTGTTTACTGGAGTAGTTTGATTTTTTATTAAATTCCATGTTGCTTTATTTTTATTTGAACTTTTAATGTAAACTTCTTTTTATCACCAATAATAGAAAGAAGTCTTGTGTATTGAAGTATTTATTAGGTTCTAATTTTATGAATGAATGTAGTCAGTTGTTTTTTTCATGAAATATTAATAATAAAACGATTCTAAAGGGCTACCGGGTCGAGACAATTAAATTCCTTCATAGGTCAAAAGCCCTAGGATTGAGTAAGAGCATATGTGGAGGTAGTAAAATGCAGGCAAAACATGAAAAAATCCTAGTGACATTTGCACAAAAAAATGTCATTATAATAGTTTGTAAATTTTTTTTAGATTTCACTTTTAACGAGTGCCTGTAAAGTGCTTAACTGTAATAAAGTGTTTATATTGGATAAACAAATTTATTCTCTCCCACAGCAAGTGGTGGTCAGCGATGCTGATGAGGACACCGTCTGCTGCAAGATCTGCGCGAAGAGCTTCGTCAGCTTGCTGGCTTTGCGCAACCACTCTCTGATGCAGCATTTCAATGCCTACAGCACAGGTGACCCTACCTTGTGGATGGAACCTTCACAAATAAAAGTAAGTATTGATCGTAATTAGAGTTGCCTCACCCAAAAATAGAACAAAGATAGAAAGAAAGAAAATGACACACCTTTATTAACAAACACATCTACAATACATTATGATAATACAAAGAGATGTTGAAAAAAGTCCCCAAGTTCACACTCTTCACAGTCACACTATATATACAGATTTCAGCAAGGCCTTTGGATAGTGTTGATCACAGTATTCTGCTGTCAAAGTTGTCACATTATGGCCTAGCTTGGTGATGGACTAGTGAAGTGGTTTTCTTCGTACTTGTCGGACCATACAGCTAGTGTGGTTGTGGAAGGTAACGCATCTGATCCACTACCAGTTCTTTCTGGCGTTCCGCATGGTTCTCATCTTCATAGACAACGTAGTATCAGTCCTAAAATATTCTAATTCTTACCTTTTCGCTGACGATTTGAAGTTTGTAAAGAGAGCAATACTCCAAATGATGTAAAACTTCTTGCAAAATTTCATTTGTTTCCGTTTCATTTTATTGAATTAACAATATTTCTGTATTCTTACTTCTTTATTTGGCAAACATTTACACCACTCTTAGGGTCTGTAATGTATGATATAACAACAATGTCATAACGTTTACAACATAATATATATGTTAAAATAATTTTGATTGATATAATAATCACAAAGTATAATCAACGAAAGATCTAATTTTAAAAGTTATAATTTTAGAATGTATAACAAACTATTCATATAAAATCGTTAACCATAAAAATTAAAAAGTATATTATTCTAAACATATAATACTCATTTAATCGAATATTCGGTTTGTATAATTAATAACCTTTAAATAGCAATCAATTACTTAATATAATAATGTTTTAAATTGAACACAAAAAATAATCCTTTCAAATACCTACATTTCTGTAGGTATGCTATTAGATGATCAAAGTACTGGCCCAAATTATCTTTACAATTATATGCCATTTTGATGGCAGTTTGTCTATCCCATTACTGTAGAAGTCTGCCGGACGGAAAGCGTTTTGTACTGCCTCTAGGGTGTTGAATATTTTCCCACTTAAAAATTGTCTAAATTTTGAAAAAAGTAGAAATCTGTTGGGGCAAGGTCCAGTGAGTAGGTACAGTGGGAGAGCTTCCAGCTGTAACTCTTGTAGCTTTGCGATGGTCTGTCGTGAAGTGTGAGCTCGCGCGTTGTCGTGGAGAAGCAATGGGGAAGAGCAAGTGACCAGTCTTTGTTGTTGAATTGCGAGCTTCTCCATCATTGTTTGCAATTCTTGGCAATAGACATCTGCCGTTACTGTTGTGCCATTCGGTAAGAAGTTGTGATGTACAAGTTCGGCACTGGTCCACCAGACAGTCACCATCATCTTCCTATGAGTAATCTTTTTTAGCGCACTGATTAGGTGCTGTACCCGGATCCACCCATTGAGACGAACGCTTACGGTTGTCGTGTAGGATCCACTGCAGGTAATAATTCGATTTAGAATTCCCTCGTTTCTATGCCGATTCAGTCTTGCTGTTGGTCGCTTAGTTCGTGTGGCACCCACTTGTCTAGTTTTTTATCTTTCCGATTTGCCGTAAGTGCTTCAATGTTGTTTTGACACTAACTCCAAATCCCGCAGCAAGCTCAGCCGTAGATTGAGTTGGGTCCGCTTTCACTACCGCCTTCAATTCGTCGTTGTTGACAATGGTTACCAGCCGACCGCGTGGCTCGTTCTTCAACTCTAAATGTCCTGATTTAAAACGATGGAACCAATAATGGACCGTGTTTATGCAAGCAGTGTTGGGCCCGTACACGTCGTTAATGTTTCGTGTTGTTTGCGCAGCGGTATTTCCACGTAGGAACTTATATTCGAAAATTGTACAAATTTTCAGTTTATCCATGGCGCCAAAAACTACCACAATTTCACAAAATCAAAAAACTATCTAAAAGCAAATGACTGAATTTGAAATTAAATTAACAAGGCTTTCGAATAAAATTTATTTGAATTTCGAATTGCGCGCCAATCCAAATCTGAAAATGCCGGTTGTAGAATCTCCAATTAAGTAAAGACCTATTATGATTGAAGCATGCTTGTTTTTATTGTGCAGTGAAGGAACTATATAAGTATGAAATGTGAATTGCCTAGCAAATGTAATATTTATTTATTTATTTAAATTTTTGTAACATTATATTATTAATGACGGACTTTTTGCCAGAGGCATTCTCTACCAGCCAACCATAGGGTAGTGCAGAGATGACATGGTAGGTACAATTGTGTGCGATTACAAAGGTGACAACGGCACGTTTACACGTGCATGTGCAAGACACAATTTTTTTATAGATTACTCTACAAAAAAATTGATACTTACACTATTACATACATAGAAAACATATACAAAATATACATATACAAACTTACACAAATAAATCTGTTAATTCTAAATATGTACATACATGTGATTGACTTCTGTACCTTTCTGTTTTGTGGCGAGAAACTAACTGTCATATTCCACTCTTCACCTAATAGCGACTGCACATGTGCTCAGCGTGGCAGGTGGTGAGCCCATCGCCGCTCTAGGCTGTTGGATTTATGTGCAGTCTGTAGTCCGCTACACTGAAAAAAAACTGACTTATACATAACCAAACTTTCATCAACCTACAACACAAAAAGTGACCACATAACTTTTTGCAATATATAACCAAACCCAGTTGGCTTATTTTTCTGACAAACTATGTGTGTTGTGTATTGCAAAACAGTTTTTGCTACGTGTTATGAAAAAGCTTACATTACTTTTGGCCTAACATTTGTTATAAATAAAGAATTTGTTTGTTTTCCATTTGTAAAACACTTAGACTGGATGTAGCCAAAAAATTTGTTGCTTTTTGTGTTTATTTAAATTCAGCAAAACTTTTGTGTTGATACATTGTTTACGTAAGTATAGCAAATCTTGTGTTAATTCTCTGTTTACCTATAGCAAAACTTTTGTGTTAATACTTTGTTTACATAGAATAACATTTGTGTTAATATTTTGTTTACGTATAGCAAAGCTTTTGTGTTATTACTATAGCAAATAAAAATTGTTATCCTTAATGCAGCTCACATACCTGCAAGTTCACGTAAATATAAAACTATAAAGCCTAGCTCTGTGCCTACTTAGTCGATAAAACAGAAATTCGGGTGTAGTTTCATGTTCTAACACAGATGGCGCTACGACACATCTAAGTGAGTTGAAGAGAGAGAAAAAAAATCGGTTGTCACATTACAATATCACGACTGGGTGGTAGATTTTATATGTGCCTAAATAAACGATAAGACGATTCGTTAGAAGGCTGTTTTTGTTGGAGAATGCAAAGTTCATGTTGAGCTTTTATTTTCCGACCTAATTTTGTTTGTAGCACGTGTTTACAATGGTTTTTGCATGTGATCGAAATCTTAACCTAAAAAATGCCAAGTGGGGTAAGAGAAACTACCATAATCGGAAAAGAGGCACATAATATGTTCCTCTTTCCCGGTTTCAGGGGCGACAAACCTTTTTATAGGCGATGAAATATTAATGATAATTGGTTATTTATAGCCGACATCAAAAAAGGAGATTCTGTTTAACACGTATATGTGCTAGATATGGGCACCGAGGGCCAAATCCGCGGCGGCGGCGTGGACTTCGAAATTCCACGACCCGCCGTCGGCGTCACGGCGGCGTGGCCGTGGACATCAAAATTTTTTTGAACTTTAAATAAAACCCTTTTTTGTTCGGAATTTATAATATTTATTTTTAATAACAGAACTGGAAAACAAAATCAGATTAAGAATGAACATTTTCTTATAAAATGAGATACAGGTAGTTGAGTGACAAATTACTAGTAGGTAGAAAAAAAAAAGATTTATTTAAATGAAGGAACTGAAAACATACGAAATAAGTAATAATCACCCATACTTTAATGTTCATTTACTATGGTTTTTGCATTTGATCAAAATCTTAACCTAAAAAATGCCAAGTGGGGTAAGAGAAACTACCATAATCGGAAAAGAGGCACATAATATGTTCCTCTTTCCCGGTTTCAGGGGCGACAAACCTTTTTATAGGCGATGAAATATTAATGATAATTGGTTATTTATAGCCGACATCAAAAAAGGAGATTCTGTTTAACACGTATATGTGCTAGATATGGGCGCCGAGGGCCAAATCCGCAGCGGCGGCGTGGACTTCGAAATTCCACGACCCGCCGTCGGCGTCACGGCGGCGTGGCCGTGGACATCAAATTTTTTTTAAACTTTAAATAAAACCATTTTTTGTTCGGAATTTATAATATTTATTTTTAATAACAGAACTGGAAAACAAAATCAGATTAAGAATGAACATTTTCTTATAAAATGAGATACAGGTAGTTGAGTGACATATTACTAGTAGGTAGAAAAAAAAAGATTTATTTAAATGAAGGAACTGAAAACATACGAAATAAGTAATAATCACCCATACTTTAATGTTCATTTACTATGAAATTTAGCAATTGATCAGTTTACTACATTACATATCTATCTACCGACAAACTGTTTTCTCCATCAGTTCTTATCTTATTGTCCGCGTTTCATTGTTTAACACTATGACGTAAATCGGTGTTTTTTTACTACCTGCAAGCCTGCAACATAAATGTTACAGCTGTTTTAGGCTACAGTTATTAAAATTTAAATGATACAACTGAGAATATAATTTTTTATACTTATTATCTAATCACAGCGCCTAATTTGAATCAGTCAATGAATTAGTCATAAATATGTATTTTTTATAATAAAATTATGTATTTTTAAAAATTCACTCATCACACTGTTCTGTCTACTAATAATGACTGCACTAAGTAACACAAAAATATTACACAAAATAAAATCAAAGTTAAAAAATATAACTTGAGCATAGGTAGGTACTTTACATAAAAAATTGCAACTATTTAGGACTACTTATCGTTTAAAGATTCTTTGCAAAATACATAATTATCATGTATAAAAACTATCCTATTAAGCCTCAAAGGATTCAACCGTGAACGTTTTGCAGTTGTCACAAGCCCAGCTGTGGAAAAGACTCTTCTATCGCTCGGCGTGCTAGTGGCCGGTACATTCAAAATCGGGCAAGCTAAAGTAGATAAATGCGACATTGAATTTTTTTATCTTTCCAATACTGCAGAATATCTCCACCGTAGGGTTCTAAATCTTCGGGGCTTGCTGTGCTAAAATATTTCCAGCATTCCATCTCTATGGCCCCCTCTGAATCACCTTGACTAGCGCAATGTTTTTTCGCCAAATCCAGTAAATAATTTGAACTGGCAGACGAACTTGGCCCAGCTATTGCGGAATCACCACCAACTAGATTTCTGTTTCGGGGCAAATCTGCTGTCGCCAGCCGATTCGTAACCATTGATGATAAAAAGGAAACCTTAGTTACCTCATTTGCTTCCATGTACTCGTCTATATCTTTAATTGCATGGAATCGACAATCAAGCAAGGTTGTTTAGATAGGGCATAGCAGTAGCTCGATATTTTATTATTAATTTTAGTTATGTGCAACTTCCAATTTAGATGTGAGTCAATATTTACACACAAGAAATTTATATCCTAAACAATTTCAATGATTGACTTGCATTCAGTAGTTTAATTTGATTCGTTTTATAGTTTCTAAATTGTATTACTTTTGTTTTGGAAAGATTAACTGTCAGATTTAATGATTTTAGAAAACTTATGGTTTCATTTAAAGTTTTAACTATTTCTTTTTCAAATTTAATGTTATCATTTTGATTATTGGGTATGAAAATTGTAGCATCATCAGCAAACATAACACATAAGTGGTTTGTGATATTCGGGAGTTTGTTCACATATACTAAAAAAAGAAGAGGGCCAAGAATACTTCCCTGTGGTACACCTAGAAGCATCTCTCTAGGGTCAGATTTTACTTCTTTAAATGTTTTAGTTGTATTATCAAAAGTATCTATTACTGTGTATTGGTCTCTATTTTTAAGGTAGCTTTCCAGTAGTTTAGTGTTATTCCCCGAATACCTAATTTATCAAGCTGATATAGAAGGGTTTCATGGATTACGCAATCAAATGCCTTAGACATGTCTAGAAACAATCCAATACATGATTTCTTTTTATTCAAAGCTTCCCATATATCTTTTAATGTTATAAACATTGCTAAAGTAGTCGATTTTTGTTTCTGAAAACCGAATTGATTTGTATTTATTAAATTATTTTTATTAAAAAAGTCTAAAAGTCTGTTATAAATAGTTTTTTCAAAGATCTTTGAAAAACTAGATAGTAGTGCTATAGGCCTTTAGTCCGTTACGTTACATTTGCTTCCTTTCTTAAACAATGGTTTTACCTTAGCTCTTTTTAATTCATCGGGAAATACACTCGTTTCAATCATTAGATTTAAAATATATAGAAGAGGTTTACTAATGTATTCTAGAGAACGAAACATACTATTTGAGATTACAGTAGAAGTCCGGTAGTTATTATTCAAAAGAGGGGACAAATTTGCGGTAGTAAAATGGCTATTGAAAATCTCAGCTATATCCTTTACGTTACTTACTGTACGGTCGCCTATAGTGATCTTATTTATAGTGGGTTTTAAATTGTTTACTAGAGTAGTTTGATTTTTTATTAAATTCCATGTTGCTCTGTATTTATTTGTACTTTTATTTATTAATGAAATATTAGATATTCGTTTAGCTTTACGCGTTACTGACTAAGATTTTACAATATTTTCTATAATATGTAATAAGATATGCTTTATTTTTATTTATAGTTTCATGATGTAAACTTCTTTTTATCACCAATTATAGAAAGAAGTCTTGTGTATTGAAGTATTTATTAGGTTCTAATTTTATGAATGAATGTAGTCAGTTGTTTTTTCCATGAAATAGTAATAATAAAACGATTCTAAAGGGCTCCCGGCACAATTGAACAATTGAATTCCTTCATAGGTCAAAAGCCCTAGGATTGAGTAAGAGCATATGTGGAGGTAGTAAAAACAGGCAAAACATGAAAAAAACCGAGTGACGTTTGCACAAGAAAATGTCATTATAATAGTTTGTAAATTTTTTTTAGATTTCACTTTCAACGAGTGCCTGTAAAGTGCTTAAAAGTGTTTATATTGGATAAACAAATTGATTCTCTCCCACAGCAAGTGGTGGTCAGCGATGACGATGAGGACACCGTCTGCTGCAAGATCTGCGCGAAGAGCTTCGTCAGCTTGCTGGCTTTGCGCAACCACTCTCTGATGGAGCATTACAATGCCTACAGCACAGGTGACCCTACCTTGTGGATGGAACCTTCACAAATAAAAGTAAGTATTGATCGTAATTAGAGTTGCCTCACCCAAAAATAGAACAAAGATAGGAAGAAAGAAAATGACACACCTTTATTAACAAACACATCTACAATACATTATGATAATACAAAGAGATGTTGAAAAAAGTCCCCAAGTTCACACTCTTCACAGTCACACTATATATACAGATTTCAGCAAGGCCTTTGGATAGTGTTGATCACAGTATTCTGCTGTCAAAGTTGTCACATTATGGCCTAGCTTGGTGATGGACTAGTGAAGTGGTTTTCTTCGTACTTGTCGGACCATACAGCTAGTGTGGTTGTGGAAGGTAACGCATCTGATCCACTACCAGTTCTTTCTGGCGTTCCGCATGGTTCTCATCTTCATAGACAACGTAGTATCAGTCCTAAAATATTCTAATTCTTACCTTTTCGCTGACGATTTGAAGTTTGTAAAGAGAGCAATACTCCAAATGATGTAAAACTTCTTGCAAAATTTCATTTGTTTCCGTTTCATTTTATTGAATTAACAATATTTCTGTATTCTTACTTCTTTATTTGGCAAACATTTACACCACTCTTAGGGTCTGTAATGTATGATATAACAACAATGTCATAACGTTTACAACATAATATATATGTTAAAATAATTTTGATTGATATAATAATCACAAAGTATAATCAACGAAAGATCTAATTTTAAAAGTTATAATTTTAGAATGTATAACAAACTATTCATATAAAATCGTTAACCATAAAAATTAAAAAGTACATTATTCTAAACATATAATACTCATTTAATCGAATATCCGGTTTGTATAATTAATAACCTTTAAATAGCAATCAATTTATAACATTCTTAAAAACTAACAATCAATTACTTAATATAATAATGTTTTAAATTGAACACAAAAAATAATCCTTTCAAATACCTACATTTCTGTAGGTTTTTTTTTTTTTTAAATCATTTATTCAATACACATAAGTACAATTATTGTTACATATGAGCCGTACCACGAAAACCTCACAGGGTTTATCTGGGTTCCGGCGAGTCGCTGTTTACATTTGAGTAAGTAAGTAATGTCTTTTCAAATTACACCGAAATCTTTTCACATTATCTTTATACATCCTCTGTAATTCAGTAGGCAGCTTATTTAAATAAAAAGGTATTAAGTAAGTAGATATTCTTGTCCCATACAGGTTGTTAAAATTAGGTAAAATATACTTATTTAGGTATGGTACTGTTCTTAAATATACAGACCTTTCTTTTTCTATTACACAATCAGGGTTATTAGATTCAGTGAGAATTTGAAATTCAATTTTCTCGTATACATTCATTACATTACAATATTTAAAGAATTCTTGATCATCGTTTTTAAGTTTGTTTAGAATGAACTTAGGAGTAATAATTTTTAACATTTTTATTTGCAATCTATATATAGTTTCAATATATGTTATGTACGTTCTACCATAGGTGCTTAAACCATAAGTTATGACCTTAATGTTTTAAAAGGTAATTTATATTTTAGTACATAAAGCTTACTAATAAGTGATCTTAATTTATTACATACGTAATCAATGTGAGGTCCCCAACGGAACCGGCTATCGATTATGAGACCAATGTACTTGTGAGTATCGACTACTTCTAGGATGGGACATCGACACGTATCGTTTACGTTATTGGTGTGCAAGCAAGCATGTTCATGGGCCACCACGGATGGTGTAATTAGTGTTTTGTTTTGTGATGAGCGTATATGTACTATTTTGGTTTTTTGAGCATTAATTACCAAGCCTAGGTCATGTGCCCATTTACACATGCTATTGAAGTTTTGTTGAAGCAGGTGTTGCGCTTCCGAGACACTTTTACTGGATACTAAAATGCACGTGTCATCTGCGAATTGGTATACAGATCCCGACCCTATAACCTTGCTCATATCATTAACATACAGGAGATACTCAGTCGGACCGATTATGGAACCTTGTGCCGTACCTTTGGTGGTCAAAGTCTTAGTACTTAATTGATCACGTACTTTCACGGTCGTATACCTATTGCTGTGGTAGTTAATTAGCAATTTTAAAAGAGGGCCATGGACTCCATTCTGTGACAGTTTATCATAGAGAGTGTTGTATCTAAGCATATCAAATGCTTTACTAAAGTCAATAAATAGGGCTAGGACGTGCATTTTTTTATTAAGATTTTTATTAACTTCGTCGGAAAATTGGCTCAAGAGCTGTGTAGTACTTTTGTGTCTTTGAAACCCATATTGGTTTTTACTGATGATGTTATTTGATTGTAAATATTTATTTAATTGATCACCTAGGAATCTTTCTATAACCTTATCTAAGCTGGACAGGATTGTAATTGGGCGATAGTTATTATAATCATCACGCTTGCCTTTCTTATATATGGGTCTAATTACGCCGATTTTGAGCAGATCGGGATAGATCGAAGTTTCCAAACAGCGATTGATAAGATGTGTCATTACTGGGATTAAATGTTCTGAAATACTCTTAATGTCTTTTGCCCGAATACCGTCAAATCCCGGACTTTTATTGTCATTAATTTTTTTTATAATTGATTCAATAGTTTCGTTATGTGCGCGTTGTACTCGGATCGATCTATCAGGAACTATCTCATAGGAATTTCTTTCCAATAAGGGTATATCGCAAAAGTTGCAAATATTTTTTGTGTTATTTTCAAATTCCGCGGCAAAATTATTTGCTATTAAAGCAGAATTAGTTTTAAAGTTTTTCAATAGTATGTCGTCGATGCGATTTATTATTTTACCTGTGACGTTATTAATTATTTCCCATACCTTCTTTGAATTTTTAAAATTTTTCTTTATATTTGTCTGAATTTGTTTGTTTTTGATGTAATTAGCGTATTTATTTGTTTTATTCCTATATTTATTATACAGAAGCCTATTATTAAAGTTTTGTTTATTTTTTAACCAGATCACATATAGCTCATCGCGTTTCTTACACATCATACTTAATTTTTTATCAACCCAGGTACATGCCTTTCGCTTACCGTTTACATTTTTTTCAACAGTGTATTTACATTTATCATAAGCACTATTAAAGTTATCATGTATATATTTAACAATTTCGTTAGGGTTACTGTATTTCAAAGGTATGTTCCAGTCTATACTATTCAATTCACTGTGCAACCTGCCATTGTCTAGCTTGTTTACAAATAGTTTCCGCGGTGAGTCATTCGTGCTGATAACGGCCGAGATGGCACAGCCGGTAATGTGGTGATCGGCGAGCGCGGTGTTTACTACTGAGGTGTAAATATCGCGCGAGTCATAGTTACGCACAAACACATGATCAATGCATGATTTGGTTATAATATTACCGTATTTTTCTATGCGTGTATAAGAGCTCACGCCGCTTTTAGACCCTGGTTGCACAGCGAATCTAGATAAAGTTTACTTAGGGGATTGGATTCTCTCAAGTCAATATTCATATCGCCTATCACCAAATAATTATCTCTTTGCGAACAGGTATTTAACAATGTACATAGTTCGGTAATAAATCCATATTTTGAAGTGTTTGGAGGCCGGTATAGGGCACACAGTTTAATGTTATATTTATTTATACATATCTCACCAGTAATACATTCAAACTCCTTCAGAATAGGATTATTAAATCTATTAAATGATACAGTTTTATGCACATACAATAATATTCCACCACCCTTTCTGTTTGATCTAACTTTCGAGTGAACAATATAGTCTTGTAGGTAAAACAATTGTACCTGGTCTTCGTTTAGGTTTACTTCAGTTAAAATGATAAAATGAATAATATGTTTAGAGTTACGTATAATATTTTCGAGTTACGTATAATATTTTCGAGTTGTGCAAAGTTTTTTTTAGTGGAACGTATATTAACATGAGATAAGATAAGATAAGATAAGATAATCATTTATTTGCCAAAAACACGGTAATTTACGGTTGGTACAAAATTTACAATGTGCACATGTTTAGCCATTATAAAACAGCATGCAAATGTCAATTTTTCAAAGTCGAAGTCAATCATAACCACAGCTAATATATCTCTGTACGTAACTTAATACCTTAATTGCAAAAATTCAAACTTTAATAAAGAGGTTAAAAATGTCAATAAGGTTAATTAATAAGTCAAAAATATCACGATAAAAATAAAATGTCAAAAAATATCCTAACTAAAAGTCTAAAATTATCTATGAAAATTAATACAAATCAATACAAAAACAAGTCATTAAATAAAATACAATTACTACATATTAATAGTGTGTTACATTATGTCCAGTTTAATAAGTCTATTTATAATTTAAATATTCTTTAATTGTATAGAAACAATGCTCTAATAGCCAAGCTGTTAACTTATTTTTAAACATATAATACGGCAACTGTTTTATCTCATCAGGCAGCTTATTAAATATTATTATCGCCTGAACATAGGCATTTCGTTTAAACATCTCGAGCTTACATTTCGGGAGAAATAATCTATCCCTATGTCTCGTGTGTCGCATTAGCACATCAGAGTGTTTGGGAAAGTAACCTGAGTTCTGCCTTACAAATATGCATATAACTTTAATATACATGCAGGCGAGTGGGAGTACTTTTAAATCTTGAAATAGAGGTTTACAACTTTCAGTACTCCAAGCATTACATATAGCCCTTATACATTTTTTTTGTAGCCTAAAAACTAGCAAAATGTTGACTGAGTTACCCCATAGTAGTAATCCGTAGCTTAGTACTGACGAGACATATCCATAGTATGCACTAATAGCTGCTTCCATAGACACTGTTTGCCTTAAGCGCCTGAGTGCATATACAAACCTATTTAATTTAGAACACACTTTGTCAATATGCGCCTTCCAGTTACAGTGTTGGTCAATTGTAAAGCCTAAAAAGTCAGTTGTTTCTACTACACAAATACGTTCATTGTTGTAAGTTATGTCCAATTTGATGTCATTTTGTTTGTAAGTCCTAAATTGTATCATTTTCGTTTTTTGTATATTTATAATTAAATTATTATCATTTAACCAATTATTTATGTCATGGATACATTTAGTTATTTTATCTCTTAATTTATCATTGTCTTTATCTTTAATGATAAGGGTAGTATCATCCGCGAATATAATAGTTTTTTCAGATGTTGCAGCAGGAATGTCATTTATGTAACTCAAGAACAGAAGTGGTCCCAGGATGCTTCCCTGGGGTACACCACAGCAGTTTTCTTTATAGTCTGATCTAGAGTTAGTTTTTGTTGGTATCTTCTTATCAGTCGTTATTTTTGACACTTCTACACATTGATTCCTAGCTTTGAGATAGCTGCTGATCCAATCGTGTGCTACCCCCCTAATACCATATTTATTCAGCTTATCTAACAAAATGGTGTGCTCCACAAAATCGAAAGCCTTGCTCATATCTAAAAATATTGCTACAATCGGAGTTTTGTCATTAAGGCTTTCTGTTATAGCTTTCACTAAATCAAAGCAAGCTAATTGTGTTGATCTGCCTTTCCGGAAGCCAAATTGTTGCTGATTTAGAATACGATGTTTCTCAAAAAAATCGTTAATACGTTTTAACATGGCTTTTTCGAAAATTTTTGATAGAATGGGTATGAGCGTAACCGGTCTAAAGTTATTGACATCTTTAGCATCACCTTTCTTAAAAAGCGGTTTGATGACAGAGAGTTTCAGTTTACTTGGAAACTCTCCCGTTGCAAAAGATAAATTTATCATGTAGCTTAATGGCTTACAAATGTGTGCCGCACATGCTTTTAAAGACGCGGTATTGATATCGTCGTATCCCACCGATTTTTTGTTATTAAGTGACACCAACACCTTGTATACTTCCTGTTCATCAGTAGGACATAGAAAAATTGAATACTGATTTTCTTTCACAAAATGCTTTACACCAGACTTTTTGAATGTTTTGCTTTTGGTGACGTTTAAATAGAATTCATTAAAAATGTCAGCAATATTTTTAGGATCTGTATATGTCATATTATTAAAATTTATTATGTCAATATTATTGGGTGAAGGTTTATTATTAATTTTATCATTTATTATATTCCATGTCGCTTTGCACTTATTTATGTTAGACTTCAAATACCTATTGTTTTGTATTCTTTGGGATTTATTTATACATTTTTTCAAAATATTGGAGTATTTTTTATATTTTGTTTTATTTAACTTTTTATTACCCCCTGTAAATTTATACTTTATATATAGTTTTCTCTTTATAATACTTGATTTTTTTATTCCCTTAGTCAACCATCTCCCCTTTAGTCCACTGTTCGTCATTTTTACCTTTATCACTGGAAAGCATAAGTCAAAGAATAGTTTATATGTGTCATGAAAAATATCAAAACATGCCTCCACTTTATCCTGCTTGTAAACTTCAGAAAAACTCAAAGCGGATATACACGTGACAAACTTATTTATGTTCTGCATACTAAAATCGCGTTTAAACTCAAACCAAAAAGAATGGTATTTTTGAGCCTTTACTGGAATTGATAAAGTTTGTCCAGTCTCATGATCGGATAGACATAGATAGTGCACATCAGAATTAACCTTCGGAATATTGCTTGCTATCTGATCTATACATGACTGGTTTCTGGTTGGTTTTGTAATATGAATATCTATATTATAATTATTTAGTAAGCTTGTCAGTTCTCGACTTAGTGGATTATTTTTTAATATGTCTATATTCCAATCCCCGGTTAAAACAATCTTTTTATATTTATTTTGTGTTAATTTATGTAGTAAACATTCTAATTTACTGAAAAATACTGACGTGTTACTTTTTGGTATTCTGTAGATACATATAATTACAATGTTATACGTTATGAAAAAAGAATAGTGAATTAGTTGTCCTTGGTACATTACATACAAAGTCATTCCATGTTTGACAGTTACTTTCAATAAAATTAAGATTTTTAATTAACTTCGCGTATTTTAATATTAAAAAATGTATGCACTCAAGTTGTTTTTCAAATAAAATAAAAATAAAAAAAAGCAGACAAAATAATGTAACTCACTCATTGTGATGAAAGGACTTTGCAGTTTCGATGTCCTGTAAAGATCGAATAGTCATAATTTTTGCCTTATCTGCTTTACGTATTAGGATGTTTCCGTGCTTGCACCATATGAATTTATATATTTCCTTTAGTTCATCCTTAGTTTTCCATAGTAGGAATGCGGTGGCCGATGTTAGGGATTCGCGTAGGTAAACTTTGCCGGTACTATCCAGATCAACACTCATCTTGGAGTTATCGAAGTTTTTGGCTGCTTCCAACCATGAGTCACGAGTACCCTCACGTAGAACAACGGTGATTGATGAAAGCGTCTTTCTTTTTGAGTTATTGGAGCGAGTTTTTTTTCTGTAAGCCTTGACAATGTCGTCGGGGTTTTGTTTGATGGCTACGGCAACATCTTGCACGATTTGTTCCACGTTTTCCTTCTCTAGCTCTTTAACGCCGCATATTTCAAGTTGGTTTATTAACTGTGACTGCTCCAATTGGTTACATTTATTTTCTAGGACTTCGTACTTAAGATTGACGTTTCGCAAATTGTTTCGTAAATCAGTACATTGATTTTCTAGATTTTTCACACTTTTGTCGTACGATTGCATCTTTTTCTCATATTCATCAATTTTATCCGAGTAAAACTGTAGGGTACGTTGTAATTCTTGTCTGATAACTTCTTTCACTTCTGCGCGAATCTCGCGTAAAATTTTGTTTGTCGCAAGGTCGGTGCCTGCAGGAGTAGCATAGGATTCAGTATCTGTATTTTCATCACCGTAATCCTCCGGCATAATGCACGACACTCTTCTTGGCTTGCTTGCGCTTGCACAAGATTTGCACTTCCAATCCACAGAATCCGTGGCGTGTATTGTATTTAATTGATCAGCTGATATAGAAGCACATAGGGCATGCAACCATTTATTGCAATTGTTGCACTGAAGCCCAGGGGCCTTTTTTATTAACCAATTTTGCACATTTCGCGCACTTCACCATTATTATTTTATTAGGAGGGTAAGCGAACACTAAATTTTCGTAACGGCGACGTTGGGTTGGACGCAAGTGTGCCGGCTCAATGCTCGCGAGCGACTCATTAGGTATTATATTATATGATCATAGTACTGGCCAAAACTATCTTTACAATTATATGCCATTTTGATGGCACATAATTTTGTCTATCATCAAAGTTTGTCTATCCCATTACTGTAGAAGTCTGCCGGACGGGAGGCGATGAAGTCAGAGAAAGCGTTTTGTACTGCCTCTAGGGTGTTGAATATTTTCCCACTGAAAAATTGTCTAAATTTTGAAAAAAGTAGAAATCTGTTGGGGCAAGGTCCAGTGAGTAGGTACAGTGGGAGAGCTTCCAGCTGTAACTATTGTAGCTTTGCGATGGTCTGTCGTGAAGTGTGAGCTCGCGCGTTGTCGTGGAGAAGCAATGGGGAAGAGCAAGTGACCAGTCTTTGTTGTTGAATTGCGAGCTTCTCCATCATTGTTTGCAATTCTTGGCAATAGACATCTGCCGTCACTGTTGTGCCATTCGGCAAGAAGCTGTGATGTACAAGTCCGGCACTGGTCCACCAGACAGTCACCATCATCTTTCTATAAGTATTCTTTTTTAGTGCACTGATTAGGTGCTGTACCCGTGTCCTGTCCACCCACTGAGACGAACGCTTACGGTTGTCGTATAGGATCCACTGCAGGTAATAATTCGATTTAGAATTCCCTCGTTTCTATGCCGATTCAGTCTACTTGTCTATCTTTTTTATCTTTCCGATTTGCTGTAAGTGCTTCAATGTTGTTTTGACACTAACTCCAAATCCCGCAGCAAGCTCAGCCGTAGATTGAGTTGGGTCCGCTTCCACTATCGCCTTCAATTCGTCGTTGTCGACAATTTACCGGCCGACCGCGAGGCTCGTCCATCAACTCAAACTTCCTGATTTAAAACGGTGGAACCAATAATGGGCCGTGTTTATGCAAGCAGTGTTGGGCCCGTACACGTCGTTAATGTTTCGTGTTGTTTGCGCAGCGGTATTTCCACGTAGGAACTCAGTTTCGAAAATTGTACGAATTTTCAGTTTATCAATGGCGCCAAAAACTACACTCAAACTCAAAAAATCTAAAAACTATCTAAAAACAAATGACTGAATTTGAAATTAAATTAACAAGGCTTTCGGATAAAATTTATTTGAATTTTGAATTGCGCGCCGATCTACAGATATTTAAATCTGAAAATGCCGGTTGTAGAATCTCCAATTACATACGAGGGGCGTTCAAAATATTCTCGGTATGTGGATAAAAACAAACAAGTACGAAAAGTTTGATATTTTTATTTTTCAATATACTCCCCCCCTATGTTCATACACTTATAAGATCGATCAATAATTTTTTTTAATCCCTCATAAAAATATTTTTTATCTTTGGTGTAAAAATGCTCCTCTTCAACGCTTCATCGTCAGAAAATTTATTTCCACGCAGATCCTTTTTAAGATTGGGGAACAAAAAGAAGTCGCTTGGGGCTATGTCCGGACTATAGGGTGGATGAGTAACAGTTTCAAACCCACATTCAACAATAGCTGCCTTGGCAATATGAGCAGTATGGACAGGGGCGTTGTCATGCAGAAGCAGAACACCTTTGGTTAACTTTCCTCGCCTCTTTTCTTTGATCGCATCTCTTAATTGACGTATAACGTTAGCGTAGTACTGCCCTGTGATATTTACACCTTTTTCTTTATAATCGATAAGCAAAACTCCTTCACAATCCCAAAATATTGTGGCCATGACCTTGCCAGCTGACGGGATTACCTTGAACTTCTTGGGATGAGCTGAACCCTTAATGTGCCACTGCATGGACTCCTGTTTGCTCTCTGGGTCATAATGATGAACCCAGGTTTCATCTCCAGTAACTATTTTTTGCAGCACCTCATCGGGATTTTCACCACACAGGTCGATAAAATCTGAACAGCAAGCCACACGCATATCCTTTTGAAGAAGCGTCAGCATTCGCGGAACCCATCTTGCACTTACTTTTGACATATTAAGATGGTCATGTATAATGTCATGTACGGTACCAATAGAGAGATTGGTTACTTGAGCTATAGATTTTACCTTCACTCGGCCGTCTTCCAATATAAGTTTTTCCACTTTATCAATATTTTCTTGTGAGGTAGCCACTACAGGCCGGCCAGGTCTAGGGTAATCTTCAATACTCTCCCTTCCACGCTTAAATTCGCTTGACCATTTTTGAATAGTAGATAAAGAAGGAGCAGACTCACGGTAAACACAATCCATTTCCTCTTTTATGGTTTTTTGATTTTTACCCTGTTTTGTCAAGAATTTTATGTCGGATCGGTGCTCTAATTTCGTTAAAATTGTTAATTCGCTCATGGTGTTCATGTTTGTTCGGCAATTGCAGAAAAACAAAAGAACATCTTGGTTCCAATTTTACTTTTTTTTAATGTCAATGGATGAATCTTAGCGGCCAGTAACAAATATATATATAAAAGAGGTTGTAACGTATCAATACCGAGAATATTTTGAACGCCCCTCGTAGGTAAAGAGCTATTATGATTGAAGCATGACACTGCTTGTTTTCATTGTGCAGTGAAGGAACTATAATTATGAAATGTGAATTGCCTAGCAAATGTAATATTTATTTATTATATACATATACAAACTTACACAAATACATCTGTTTATTCTAAATGTGTAATAAGAAGTTTTAGGGATTTTCGATAGTGAACATTGTCTAATTGAAAATGAAACAACAACTAGATACGAGTACGAGCCACTACCACGATAGTTTTTGTGCATATGCCAAAGCTGACAAGCCTAGCGCGACCGCCGAGCGTAGGTATGAAAAGTGAAATACATACATGTGATTGACTTCTGTACCTTTCTGTTTTGTGGCCAGAAACTAACTGTCACTATGCTGTTGGATTAATGTGCAGTCTGTAGTCCGTTAGTCGCCTTTTAGACACCCAAGGCAAGAGAAAGGGTGGTAGTACGATTATCTTAATAAAGCTGCTAAGCGACACAGCTCGGCACGGTGAATTTCTTCATGTATAAAAAATTATAAATATTTGAACCGCATTGTTCTTTTTTGTTCAGGCCGCGATTCCTGACGGCAGCTCGTCCGAAGAGATCGACGCGGAAGCCCTCTCCGACTCGTCGCAGGAGCTGAACGCGAAGCACAACCACAACGGGCTGGTCGAGGCCAGCATTGAGGTCAGTAGGGCACGATACATGCATACATAGGTTCCCGACTCTTATCCTCAAAGGGTAAGGCGGACACTCAGAAGCAGTCCTCTGCCATGGTCTACGGCACACCAAGCCTTTAACAGAAATTTCAAAAACGTCGAGTCTGGCATTATAGGTTTTTTTTATAGCAGAAGGAGGCAAACGAGAAGGCGGGTCACCTGATGGAGAGCAATCACCGCCGCCCATGGACCAAAGCAAAACCAGAGGAGTCGCAGACAGTGGCGTGCCTAGGGCTTCAGATTGGGGCAAGCCACGAAACCTGAAGTTCCTAACCTTGCTACCTAGGTACAATGTTGGTGCCCATTTGTGACACTAGCCACTTATAAGTTTGTTAAGATGATTACCCTGGTATTTCTCTTTTGTTAAAATAATTTATTGTCACTTGACGCTAAAATTTACAGGTTTAAGTTATTTAATTACAAAATTATACGATTTGGCCGAAATATCCTTTTAGTTTTTAGTAGGAGGCATCTGGCTCGTTCTTCCAAACTGATTCGAGCGATTCTACCCATGCACATTTTTAAAAGTGGACATTTGGCCCGCAGACCAGTTTTTGCATGGGCGAGATGTCCCATAACCACCAACCAGCAATAAAGGGGTTAAATACATGAGTATTATAAAACCATTATTTAAAATTCTCTAAACAACCCACTACTAATACTGAGAGTCTTCCACAGGGAAAAGGTATCGATGTTTATAAAAAAAGTTCAAACAAATACAGATTTAGCTTATTGGGATGATCCAAATGAATTAATAGAACGATTGAAATTACTGCTTGCGTCAAAAGCTGCTGGTAACACGGGTTTGGATGGTGAAATTGTTAATAATTGAAGAACTGCGTAAAGCGGGCATCATAAATATAGAATATAAACAAATAGCGCGGGGAAAGTTAACCAGTATACTCACAGTAAGCAAAGCATTGAGACTATTTATGTATATGTTTTATTATTTCATTTTATTTTACACTTCTTCTTTTGCCCATAGTAAATCGTACCTACCGTATAAATGAACTATTAAAAATTCATGACGCCGGCGTCGTATCGTCATTTTCGTTTGTTCGGTACGTCTTCACCGCGACGAACTGAGCGAACTGACCGCTGGCGTCGAGAACGGGTCAGTTTTCCCGCGGTCGTCCAGTTTGCAGCTTTGATAGGTGATACAGTTAGGGTTTTGTTTGATTTTTGAGGTGTCTTGATATTCTTCTTCATCTACACTACTAGACTAGAATCAATATATTCTTCATAAGAAGAATACGACTTCTCGCTTTCGTTCGTCTTAATTTTTTTTTGTTATGGGATCATGATGCTTTACTTCTTGTAAACTCTTTTCATCATTTCTTCTATTTGCAAAAACGTTAAGAGGGTCAACGATAGGTTTAAATATTGGTTCCAGGGTTACATTTCTAGAATTTTTTGCATCCTTTATCAAGTCTACCTTTCTTTTAACAGCTGATGCTAATTTTACAATTTTTCCATTTAGATATCTTTCAATTGTAATAGATTTCCTTTCAGCTTTAAGTCACAAATGAAAGTGATTTTATGTCATAATTACAACTGCTTTTGTACATTAATCTATTTCTATAAACGTATCCAATGTCTTCCTATAACATCCTTTGTTTCGTTCACAATCCTTATTTATTACAAGATAATTGAATGGTTTTTTCTAAACAGTTGAGCACATTCCTCGAAATTGCGACCAAGTCATGTCCGACCCTACGTGTTCATTAATATAAAAACAATCGATATTCTTATGACGTCCCAATCCGTCCCATAGCAAAATAATCTCGGTTTTGGTTTTGGTTTTCACATGCAACATTATCAAATATAATAATTGAGTCAGACAAAGCTTCATGTGGACTCAAATTTTAGTGTTGTCATAATATTTATGATACTATGTACCTGCAATCATATTTAATACTTTTTCTAAAAATATGTAAGTAGATTAATGTTCTTTATTTTGTTAGCATTTTATTAACGCTTAACGGAAGGTGCGTGGTTCTATTCCCGCCTGATGTTGTCGTCTTTTAACAGTGATTAAAATTTTACTTAAAGGGATCCTGCACGAAATTGTGAAAATTTACGTATTTGTAAGTCACTTGTACTATGCGCTGAATTAGTTAAATACATTAAAAGAATTTACGTAAGTTAGCCTGATTATTGCACAAGGTCGTGGCCTTGTTGAAATTTGAAACAAATTGTTTAAACAATATCAAACAATACATAAATCAAATGACTCCTAAAAACATTTTTCTTCGACAACTTTCTTAATTTTACGCATGAAACAATAATTCTTACATGAAAATATTTGTATTGATTTTCCGCAGGTCGCTCTAATCTTAAAAAAGTAAATTTTAATTTTAAACACAAGCGCGTGATGGGTTTGTACATTTCGCAGAATAAAAACATTGCTCTAATCAAATGACTAGGTCTGAAACTTCAAAGCAGAATTGTTCTAATTTTAAATATTAATATGATTGATTTTGCTTTGAAGTTCATTATGAGACTTATGTCAGATTTTGCGATCGCGCGGCTCCGCGCGGTGCCCTCCTAACTATATTTAAGCGTTAATAAAACGCTAAAATATATAAAAAATATTAATGTATAAACGCAGCTTCATCTTAACCAAATGTTCAAATATTTGTAAAAATATTCCATTCGGATCTCAGTGATGAAAACTTCAAAGATTTGATGAAGCAATGTTGACTAAGAAACATAAGCATCTAGCACTGACAAATTTCGACGGGTGAAAACCAGACCTCGGTAGCCAAGTAGTTAAGGCAGCCGCCCGGAGTGCGGAAGGTGCGTGGTTCGATTACCGCCTGACGTTGTCGTCTTTTTTTCAGTGTTTAATTTTAAAAATATGTATTTGGGCTGAAACAAAGATTTTGAATATACATAAAGGTTGCCTAACCGTGGACCATCTGTATGTAGTAATAAACTAATTAGGTACTAAGTTTGTCTTTCCACAATTTGAAGGGCCACAAACAATACAACGGATACTGTTTGGCAACTTGCAACTGGCAACTTATGCCATGACATTTTGGCTCATTTGATGATGGTGGGCAAATGCATTTTAATTTTAATGACTGCTTTTGTTTGACACATTTCATAGCAGCTGTTTTACTATTGAACACAGTGTTTCGTGAGTTTCATTATTGACTTTGAAGCATAGCGCTTAAATATATTATATATCTTTATGCTTTTAAGAAACGATTGGGCAATCTTAAACATATAGATGGCGATTGGGCATTCTAGAACACTTTTTTGTTGGCGTTGATTTTTCAAAAGTAATATTGGGTATTCTACTTCACTTCTAACGACATTGATCGAACGTCAGTGAGATCAATGGAGTGATGTGAAGTAGAATGCCCAATAATACACTTCTGTTATCTTCTTTAAAATTTAAACTTTTAGAGCCACCGCACACATGATACTTTTAGCATCGGCGATCAGCGATTTGGCGACTGGCATTGCGTTTTGGCGACTCTCTGCGTTCGATTGCAGTATTGGAATCGCGCGGTTTAGCGATTCAGTCGCTGCATTCAGCTTCAAACAAGCGTCTACATCTACGATCGCCGCTACTAAAAGTAGCATGTCTGCTCTGGCCTTTAATGATACCAAAACCAGCCAGATACAAATAGTATAGCCAAAGAGATTTTATTAGAAGTTCATACATACTACATGCGAAAAGACTTTTTCCCCAACCTAATATGTATACATACATATTACGCTATACATACATATGTGCATAAGTACAAAAGAACTGGTAGATTTAGATCAATCATATTCAATTACATTCACATCACTATCAATCGAATTAGACTTGTACCGATGCTACGTCCCTAACCTAACTTCTACTACCCTCATCATTTTTTATCCTCGATCCTATGGGGGTAAACCAATATCGCGTCTTGTCGTGTCGGCCATCTTCACTTCCGATCTAGCCTGCCTACGCGACAGGGCCTTTGAGTCGAGCTCTCGTGTTCCTCATTTATCGGTCAAGTCATAACATCTTCCAAGTGATCGCCGCGAGTTTACTACTGTGATCACGAACTTTTGCCGTGGAAAGTCAAGAAAGAGTGAGACGCGCGTCCACTACAGCCAGCACGCGGGAGCAACGTCGAACCAGGTTAGCCCCCCTAAAACCCCTCTTCTTTGATCGCCCATGTTTTGGTCTTTCGTCCCAATTCCCATCATTTCCGTAAGCATCGGAACATATTATATTCAAATTTCATCAATTGCATAAAAATCTATTTTTAGAAAATATTTTTTGCATACCTTCAATAGTTTTACAAAATTAACTTGGGGATTTCTGTTTCGCATACTAGCAGCACTGAACATCGTTCAATTAAGCTGTCAACTGTCAAGTGTCAGTCATCTGTCAACTGACAATAATAATAACGAGTTTGTTTTGTTTATTTTTACTTGCGAAATAAAATAACTTTAATTATGTCGAATGATTTGAAAATAGCCACTGTTAAATTTAACATGGCTTATGATTTCGTATGCGAGCTTTATAACCTGGCTACAGTGCTTGTGCAAACACTTCCTACAACACCGCAGGAATTGAGTAAATTTCGTGTTCGTTTCGTTGATCTAAATCAGATGCGTGAACAGTTTGATTCTAATTTTACGTTGTTAGTTGCTGCTTCACAGCCCGAAGAACAGAGAGGAACTATAGAATCTTGCTTTACAACGTTTTACGAGAAATATTACTCAATTTAAAGTATTTGGTCTGACTTAGGTGTATTGGATTCCAAAACAACTAATGCTCCTGTGACACAAGAGGTAGTTTCCAAGTCTAGCTTTGAATCAAGTCGTTTTCGTTTACCTAAAATTACATTAACACATTTCAAAGGCATTCACACTGAATGGCCCAACTTTAAATCAATATTTGACAGTTTAATTCATCAAAACAATGAAATATCTTCAATACAAAAATTCCATTATTTATTGAGTGTTTTAGAACAAGAACCTCTTAACTTAATTAAACATAGAAGCATAACTAGTGAAAACTATGGTGTGGCCTATAATCTCTTACAAGAACGTTATGAAAATAAGCGCTTGATAGCCGACAAACCTTTAGATTTGTTACTATCAGTTTCATGTTCCAACTTAAAGAATTTAAAACGTTTTCTCAACACCTTAAAAGAAAACACACACGCATTAAATACTCTTGGATTTGATGTCAGTTCTTGGAGTTTTCTTTTATATCATATAATATCTGAAAAGTTACCGTTGGACTTAAGAACTAAATTTGAGTTTACTTTACAGCAAAATGAGATACCGCGTTTTGGTAACTTGTTGAAATTTTTAGAACACAATTTAAGGGTTTTAGAAGCAACTAATTTCACATGTGTAAACAATAATCCCAAAGCGTTAATTCCTCATGCATCCACCTTACATGTAACTAATTCAACTTGTTATTATTGTAGTGGTGATCATGCAATCTATCAATGTTTAGAGTTTGAGAAACTGAAAGATAAGAAATTATTTTTAACTAAAAAAAGACTTTGTTACAATTGTTTAAGGCAACATAGTATCTAATCTAATCTTAATTTATGGCTTCGCGTTTAGCATTAAGCCAATTTCAAGTGTTGAACTTTTATTTTATAAGTAGATTTAGTATTGTACGGTAGATAGAAATAAAATGGAGTCTCACAACACGTGTTGTTACTAAAAGAACACGGGAGAAACTCGGGCAACATAGTATTTCACAATGTTTATCTAAGCGTTGTTGTCAAGTATGCAAGAAACGTCATCATACAAAATTACATAATGAGTTTAAAGCAGCGGATTCCTTTGTGAAGCCCGAACCCTCCTCTTCGAAACAGGTGTTACTTAACATAGAACCATTGTCTACCGGCCTCTTAGGTACTGCTCTTGTTGGAGTCCAGGATGTTGATGGTCTTGTGTTCATGTTGTTCGTGCGTTAGTAGATCCTGGTGCTCAATCATCTCTTATAACTGAATCTTTAGCACAGCAACTTCGACTGCGACGTCGTAAGTCCTGCGATCTGTTCGGTGTCGGTGAACACCGGCAAGCTACCCATGGAAGGGTAGATTGTTCAATCTTGTCTCTCACAGACGATTCCGTTCCTGGTTTGTCCATTGAAGCCATCGTACTCAAGCGCATCACGGGATATCAACCTGCAGCAATGGTCAATCCGATTGTGCCAGAGAAATGTAGCGACCTTCAGCTTGCTGATAAGACTTTCAACATTCCGGGTAAAATCGATCTACTTTTGGGTGTTAATCTTTTCAGTGACATTTTTTGCGGTCCAAAGTTAAAATTAGGTAATGGTTTACCTACAGCTCATTCAACCATCTTTGGTTGGGTCATTATGGGTTCGACCCCAGTGACTACAACTCAGTATCAAAATATTAGCCTACTTACCAACGAGTCTAGGTTACAACTTACTATAACTAAATTCTGGGAATCAGAAGAGTCTCCTTTGCCGCCGATTCCAGATCCTGATGACATCATATGTGAAAAGCACTTTGTTAACACACACAGTAGAGATCCCAATGGGAGGTTTGTAGTTAGGCTGCCGTTCAAGGTAGAGTCCTCTCAGCTTGGTGATTCTCGGTTAATTGCGTTAAAACGGTTTCACAATTTAGAGCGTAAACTAATAAAAGAGCCTACACTTCGTGAGCTCTACATTCAATTTATGAAAGATTATGTAGAGTCTGGACATATGAAGTTAGTACCTTCTCATAGTGCGGTTGACAGATATTATATTCCTCATCACGGCGTGCTCAAGGAGAGCTGTTTTCGATGCATCTCTACCCAGCTCTACCGGTGTTTCCCTCAATCAAATTTTGTTGTCAGGCCCTAAACTACAACAGAATATACAGGATATCATTTTAAGGTTTAGAACTTATTTAGTGGTCTTCACTTGTGACATCAAACAATGTTATCGAATGGTCAGGTTACATGATGATGATCAGCGGTTCCAAACTATCTTCTGGCGCGAATCTCAAGATCAACCGTTGCAGGAGTTCGAGTTAACAACCGTCACCTACGGTGTCACTAGTTCTGCATACCAGGCTATTAGGGTGATTCATGAGTTGGCGAATCTTAACGACTCTACATATCCCGAGGCTGCACGTGTCCTACGGGAGGACACCTTCTTAGACGATATCGTGACTGGGTGTGATACGCTAGAGGGTGCTAAGACGCTGCAGCACCAAGTCACTGACTTGTTGCCTCAAGGTCGTTTCCTTCTTAGGAAATGCTCTAGCAACTCTGGCGAGCTACTCAAGGGTTTACCTGCAGATCATTATGAAACACCTTATCGATTCGAGGATTCCGGTGACAATATTTTCAAAATCTTAGGTAGTGAATGGAACCCCTCATCCGATAACTTTCTCTATCACGTCTCTAACATGAGTAAGACTCTAACCAAACGAGGTGTTCTAGCGAACATAGCTCGTCTCTATGATCCTTGTGGCTTTATCACGCCGGTAACATTTTTCGCTAAATCTTTTATGCAGCGTTTGTGGCTTTTAGAGCTGGGTTGGGACGATACTCTCCCTTTCGATGTCCAGCAAACTTGGCTGAAGTTTGTTGACGACTTTAAATCTTTAAATCAAATACGGATTCCACGCCACGTTATGGGTGATCCTCATTCTAAATTTCAACTTCACGGTTTCAGCGACGCATCGGAGCGCGGATATGCCGCATGCGTCTATATACGCTGTGAAAGCGGTGACGGTGACAACGTTCAAGTTCATTTGTTAATCGCTAAATCTAGAATCGCTTCAGTCAGGCAAAGGCAAACCATCCCTAAGCTCGAGCTCTGTGGAGCAGTCCTGTTGGCTCGCCTTATGGCCCATGTGTGTAAGGTCTTGCACTCCAAATTAAAATCCATACCAATAATTGCATGGTGCGACTCTAGCATAGTGCTAACTTGGTTACGAACTTCACCGCACAAGCTTCAAACTTTTGAAGGAAACAGAGTTTTCCAGGTTCAAGGCATCATTCCAAACGCTACCTGGCGGCACATTCCTTCACATCTCAATCCCGCAGTTTGCGCGAGTCGAGGCTTGCTTCCTCGCGACTTAGTAGTTCATCCACTTTGGTGGAGTCCTTCTTGGCTCAAATCTGATTACAGTTCATGGCCTTCCACATGTCAACTGCTTAACCCTATGGATTTGCCAGGCGTGAAAGTAGGTCCAGTTGCTGCACATGTTGTGCAAACTGTCGACACGAAGACCCACACGAACTCTACATTTATATTTACTCCTCCCGTTGCTGCACACTTAGTGCAAACAGCCGAGACGGGACCGGATAAGCACTCTACATCGGCTGTTGCACCTTCCTCAGACGAAGTTGTCCAACACGTCATTGTAGAGTACAGCTCTCTATCTAAAGTACCACGAGTACTCGGTTGGTGGCTTCGTTATATGCATAATGTTCGGTCACCAAAGGATAAACGAGTAGGTAATTTGACGATATACGAATTAAAATCAGTGTTGTCAACTTGTATCAAATCGGTTCAATCGACAGCGTTTGCCGATACTATAAAATTGTTGCGTCAACGTAAGCCTATCAAGGGCAGCCTACGTCGCCTCCATCCCTTTCTCAATGATCTAGGTTTTCTTCGAGTTGGTGGGCGACTGGTCAACGCCAACTTGCCTTTCGATAGTAAACATCCATTTTTGTTACCTCAGTCGCATCCTTTCACAAATCTTCTCATCGATCATTATCATCAGCTCTACGGTCATCCAGGTCCTGCTATTTTAATGGCTATCCTATTGCGTAGGTATTGGATTGTGTCAGCTCGACGTGTAGTGCGGCACAGGATTTTTCAATGTCAACGCTGCTAAAGACTAAAGGCGAAACCTATGAATCCATTCATGGGCAACTTACCTGCCGATAGAGTCACTCAAGCTAGGCCCTTCCAAAGGGTTGGGTTAGATTTCGCCGGACCGTTCAACGTCAAGGATTCCAATGCTCGCAAACCTAAAATCTTTAAGGCTTACCTATGTGTGTTCATATGCTTTGCAACCAAAGCGATGCATTTGGAAGTAGTCTCCACCTTGTCTACTGACGCGTTCTTGACATGTTTAGATAGATTTGTTTCAAGAAGAGGGTTACCTTCTGACATATATTCCGACTGTAGCACAAACTTTTTAGGCGCACGCAACTATCTTAAGGATATTTATCTGCTCAAAACTCAAATCGATAGAGACTCAGATAAAATTCAATCTCATCTAGCATCTCATGAAATTCATTGGCATCTTAACGTTCCCTCGGGACCACATCTTGGTGGCCTCTGGGAGAATGCAGTGAAGTCTTCTAAAACATTACTCAAGCGTATCATAGGCGAACGTGTATTAACGTTTGAAGAACTAAGTACAGTGTTCTGCAAAATCGAATCTATACTAAATTCACGACCTATCTGTCCAATTGGTAGCGACCCAAACGATTTAGAAACTCTGACGCCGGGTCATTTTTTGATTGGACAACCGATTCTTGCCTTACCGGAGCACGATCTAGAGCACATTGCTACTCATCGTCTGAATCGTTGGCAATTGCTACTGCAAATCACCCAACATTTTTGGAAACGCTGGCACAGCGAATATTTATACACGCTGCAGCAACGTGATCGTTGGCTTAAGCCTTAACGTAATTTACAGATGGGTGACTTGGTGTTGTTGATGGAGCCTAATACACCTCCGTTACTCTGGAAAAAGGCCAGAATTACCCAACTCTATCCGGGGAATGACGGTATTGTCCGGGTCGTAGACATTAAAACAACCAAAGGAGTTTTCAAGCGTCCTGTAGCCAAGTTATGTCGCTTAATTCCCGAAACCTAGATATTTCAACATTTATCAATTAATTTAGCATGTAAGTACAGTTATATTTATATATATAGTTATTTATATGTATAGTTAACATTTACACTTTTTCAATCAGCTTTCAGTTAACTTATTTCAAATTTGTCTGTTTCAATTAAAAGAGCTAAGCCGCTCTTTGGGGGGCGGTATGGTAGATTTAGATCAATCATATTCAATTACATTCACATCACTATCAATCGAATTAGACTTGTACCGATGCTACGTCCCTAACCTAACTTCTACTACCCTCATCATTTTTTATCCTCGATCCTATGGGGGTAAACCAATATCGCGTCTTGTCGTGTCGGCCATCTTCACTTCCGATCTAGCCTGCCTACGCGACAGTGCCTTTGAGTCGAGCTCTCGTGTTCCTCATTTATAGGTCAAGTCATAACATCTTCCAAGTGATCGCCGCGAGTTTACTACTGTGATCACGAACTTTTGCCGTGGAAAGTCAAGAAAGAGTGAGACGCGCGTCCACTACAGCCAGCACGCGGGAGCAACGTCGAACCAGGTTAGCCCCCTAAAACCCCTCTTCTTTGATCGCCCAAGAACATAAATACTTACATAAAACTCAAGTCCATATAAGCGCACATTAGTAGGTACTAAAAGGCGTATTTTAAAACGGAACATATCAGATTGTAAAGTAGCAAAGCTACAGTTATCTATAACTAATTGAAAGATATTCCTTTTACTCTCTAGTCCATGTTTAAAAGTGATAAATTTAATAAATTGATTTTAGATCCACGAAGGCAACAACAAATGGTCGCACGTGGTGGACGCAGCAGACGCGAACGCATCCAACTGGTGCGAGCAGAACCTCGCGGCGCCCCAGCACCAGGGGCAGATACACCACAGGCGGGTATATTACGGCTGCACCACACACAGGCAGAGCTACAAGCAAATATATTACGGCAACTACACCCTCCGCCACATGGCAGATTAACTACAAGCGGGTGCACTACCACCTGCTACAACTACACCACATAACTAACACAGAGCAGATATACTACAAGCAAATATTATGATAACTCCTATACACCCTCTGACACATGGCAGATATAGAAACATAAATCCATATTCACGATTATTGTCCCCTATGGGTTAGTCAGAAGCAGTGCGCCCTGTGCACCTTTCACCGAGTAACAACTGCACATGTGCTCAGCGCGATAGGCGGTGAGCCCATCGCCGCGCAGTGCTGTTGGATGTGTTTGGGCCGTTGGTCGCCTGCAATGACACCCAAGCACCCAAGGCGCTGGGGACACACAAAGCGCCTGAGGGACATGCAAAAACATATACAAAAGACGAAGTACTTACACGTGACGCTGGACGCTGCGAGAGATGACGGTTTTCAACCAACTTCAAATTGATGATAGATTGCAAAAACCTCCTAAACTATTTTAAAAAAGTGCTAAAATTATGCTAACGTAGTTCTTTACTGCTATTTTCTATGGAAATACAAAACTAAATGTCTCTTAACAATCATATCGACGGCTTAATCTGCAAACCGGCTAACACCACTTTTGACCCAATATCATGTTTTGATGTCGAATACGCGAAGTTGTCACCTACAGTATGCAGAATCAAACAACTCCTAGCTTTTAAAACTACCGAGAAAATCGCGCGCACGTAAGTCTGGCAACTCCCAACACTGGCATAGCAACACATCAAAGTGGCTAACTCCGGTGTCAGCTGCCATTTTGTTCTTGACGGCGCGTAAAAAACGAGGCTCGAGTTTATTTGTTTGTCGCCGAGCATAAATAACAGATAGTTTAAGCTGAAAACAATACAGGGAATTATTGGTAAGTGTAACTTTGTGACTTTATTTAAATAATGTATAATTGTTGTGAATACTCAAAATGAATACCATGATATAGCCTGCTAAAGTGCAATGATGGAGTTGGCCATTTGTCATTGTAAAAAATGGTTCTCGTTTCGGGAGTTGCCCACTAAAAAGTTTTATGTTCTAATCCATATAATATTTAATTATTTGTCTAACTAACTAAATAAGTGTATAACTTATTATGACATACTTAAGTTATTACATACTACTATTATTAGTACATTCGAAAAACTTACCTTCGACCAGTAGTTTTTTTTGTTTGACCGTTAAAAGTAGGTACTTAATCAATTTAAAGAAAATATCTATATAGAAAGAAGAAACACACACAAATACTGTTATTTATACTAATATTGAAATAGTTTTACTTGGTATATTAGGTTATTGTTAAAAATATATGTAAGTACTGCATTTTAATGCAATTATTGTTACTTATAGATAAGGAAAATGTCGAGGGCGAAAAAAATTATTGAAGCTGCTTGCAACCGAAACCATCAAAATGACATGATATTTTTCACAAAGGAGTCTATTGAAAATATGCCTGTTATACTGGCTGCTGGTTCGTCAACATCTGATGCTGTTTCAGACGTAATTATGCAAATTGACCCTTTAGCTGATGGTGCGTTAACATTTGATATTATTACAGATGTTTCGATTATGGAAATCCAGCCACTAGCTGATGGGGCGTTAACATCTGATGCTCTTACAGAGGTGATTACTGAAATGGAACCAATAGCTGATGGTTTGTCTCTGTATCCAGGCCCGTCAACATCGGTTACCGAGGAATGCATGGCATCATCCGGACCAGCTACAACTTCACAAGCTACATCACGTCACGATAACAGTACTACTTTGATTGACACGTATATAAGCGATCATAGTGATTATAATAATAAACAAATTGTACCCTATTCGGAGCACTCGGATTCTAACAGTGAAGAAGAACCAAGTAAAGAGAAGGAAAAGGTGTCAGGTTAACAAATCAACATGGAACTATTACAAAAACAAGCTTAATCGGGAAAAGGGGAGGCAGTATAATGGGAGAAAAAAAATTAACGGAAAATGGGGAAAAACGTTTAAGAATAAACGAGTGCTTAAACCTCGATGCAAATGTGAGACAAATGACAAAACTGCTTTGAAATGCTGTGAAATTACGGAAGAAGATACAAAAGTACTATCTGAAAAGTTTTGGGGGATGACTTGGGGAGAAAAGAAGGTTTTCGTGAATAGTCTTGTACGGCCAAGAGATAGAAAAGACCCAACTATTACAAAGAGAAAAAGCTCAATGATTTATAACTTGCATTTGAATGACGAACGTCGTGTGAGAGTCTGCAAAACGATGTTTCAAAACTCTTTGTGTATTACTAAAATGACGATCTGGAACTGGAAGAAAGGTAAAGAAAATACCTCTTACAATAACCAAAATGTATCTGCTAGAAAAAATCCCCACGAAGCAGAGGTAGAGTCACTTATCGAGTTTTTGAAAAGTATACAAAAAATGGAATCCCACTTCTGCCGCAAAACTACATCGAAGTTATATTTGTTACCAGAATGGACATCAAAAAGAGCCCTGTACGAATTCTACGTAAAAGACTGGTGTGCGTCACGGAATATTAAACATTTGTCAGTAGCAAAATTTTGTAATATTTTAGAAATTGAAAACTTTCACTGTTTAAGCCGAAAAAAGATGAGTGCGAAAAGTGCCTATCTCATAAACTCGGAAATATACCTGATACAGAACATAAGGAGCATATAGAAAGAAAAAATGAAGCATGAATCGAAAAAGAAAATGATAAAAGTTCAGAAGAACACGTATTTACGATGGACACACAAGCTGTGTTACTAGCACCTAAATCTAATGTTTCATGTCTATATTATAAAACACAGCTATGCACACACAATTCCTGTTTATTCAATTTGAGAAAGAAAGATGGATTTTGCTATCTGTTTATTACAGACAAACTTCTGCTGAGTATTCACAGAGTACCTGAAAGGGATATTAAAATTGTATTATATAGCGATGGATGTACAGCGCAAAATAGGAATGTGGTGTTGGCAAATGCTTCACTGAATGTGGCAACTTTAAACAATATTACAATTGAGCAAAACTATTTGGAGGTTGGCCACACCCAGATGGCGGCTGACTCTATGCATGCCACCATAGAAAGGAAGCTGAAAAATAAAGTTATTCATGTACCAGCTGAAGATGTTGGAAATTGTCTCGGAGCACGCATACATCCTAAGCCCTACACCGTATGTTACTTAACGCACGATTTTTTAAAATCCTTTTCATGTCTTCAGTATTATAAGTCTATCAGACCAGGAAAAGTGACAGGAGACGCTAAGGTATACCTTTGATTTAATTTATATTTAGTCTTATTATTTTATTTAATGACAAATGTAGTTTTATTCAGGTTTAAAAGGGAGTAATGTAATAACGACATTGTAATCCATATTGTTTCTGTTTAAGTCACAGACATTCGTGCATTACCATATAAAAATGGGAACATATATTTTAAGCTGAGATTCAAAGATGAGTGGCAGTTAGTTACTACCACAACGTTGCGATAAAAATATTACACTCACAGCGATTGAAAATATACCAGAACTTCATACAAGTCGGCTTAAAATTAAAAATCGGAAGTTTAAAGACCTTCAGGAATTAAAATCTACCATACCCGTGGACTACAGGAACTTCTATGATAATATTCCACATAAATGAAGACTTATTGAGCATTAAAACATATTTAATGAAAAAAATAGTATTTTTTTCTCTTAAAATAACTTTACATTAACAAAATATAAGGTGACTGCTAGAAACCGCAAGAAACTTCGAGGGCTGGTCAGGTCAAGTGTTTTAAACATGACTAAAATGACAAAAAAGGAATTCGTGTTTTTTTTTTCATTTTTAGTTAAATAATTCATTCTGTAAATTTTAATGAGATTTATTTTGAGTATTTAATTTATTTTAAAGCAATATCATAAGAAAAATAAAATGAAAAGCAATTAAAAATAACGATTATTTACAACGTGCGGGCAACGATCGGCCGGCCGTCTGTTGACCCGTCCGCGTCGTCAGCTGGGCGTTAAGTACCTACGTTAGTCTGCAATCATGAGACCCCATTTATTTTCCTTTAATTGAAATGTGCGTAGGTGTAAGGTGCAGCTAAGTCCAACGACCATCGATTGCATCAAGTAAGTAATTATGATAAGTGCTATGTATGAGCGTAATTTTAATTCAATCCTACGTATTACAAAAAAAATCTATCACATTATGAGAAGATAGGTACAGCTACCTTTCCTTACAAATGAAAGATCAAATGTAGGTAGTTATCTAAGGTACGACCAACGACCGAACGATGACCTTTCATGGCCTCGACAACTAAACAGCCTAAAGCGTTGTGATAAGTATTACCTATGTTGTGTTGTTGTTAGTCAATCGTTATTTTACTATTCAGTCTTACCTACTTACACTAAATTAAGTTAAACTAATGTATGGCATTAAAGGCAACGTTGATACCTAATATGCTGCGTAATTAATAGGTAGGCAGGTACTTACATGGTGTTAAAGAGCATTCCAGTTTATTACATTAGCGCACAGGAAAGGTGATAAGCTTCCTATCACACTTAACAGGCTTTGGACTGTCAAACTAATGTAACAATAATTAAATAAAAGTGAAAACCTGTGCTAAAATTTCGTAAATAAATTCCAATTTATTAAAGGACGAACTAGAACAACTTTTGTGATCGCCACATAATTCTTATTACACTAATTCGGCGTGTTTTAGGCATTTTTACGCACACGCGACGCGAATGCACCAGAATGCATAAGTTGACTGGCGAAAAAATTTAAAGCGGCCGTGCCTTGTGATGTGAATGTCACGTGATTAGGGTTGGCACGCACGAGAAAAATAAAACCATAAGATCCTAGAAGTTACTGACATGTCAAAACTTTGGCCTTTTGGTTGACAACAAGCTCTTTCACATTTATTTACAAACATATGAATAGGCAAACTTAAATAATTAAAGCTATCCAAACTTGCATATTATGCGAATTTACAATTTGAAAAAATATTAAAGTTAAGTATTGGATTAGATCAATAATTTATCTGTAAATTTTTATTAGTTAATTTGGTAAATTAGAAAACTTGTACTATCAAGTAAATTTTAATAAATATGGATTGCAATTCAATAGATTCGACAGCAACGGCACTAACGCCATCTTGTAAAAAAAACATTAAACTAGAACAGATCCTCATTAAGGTTCAAGAAGTGAAATGTCAACGGTGAGAACTTGGAAAGCAAACATCCGCAAGATGTCATTAGTCACATGTTATAAATGCAAAAAAGATGTTGATTAAAAAAAAACATCTTTTGCTGTAATTGTAAAAACAACTTTGAATTCGATTGTGTTGGTTATTCAGAAAAGCTTTATCACCTAAGAGATGCCGAAAGTAAAAATAAATGCAAATGTCAGACTTGCATTGAGAAGAGTAAATTACAACAGCGCAACTCTCAACAAGCGTCTGTAACACCAAGAAAGAAGGTGCTATCCCATACATCGAAGGAGAATCCTCCATCTAGCGTATCTCAAGAATCCACCCCTTGGTCCACTCCAAACTACACTAATATTACCGACATACAAGATTCACATATACTAACTTTATATACAGCGGACGGGGCGCAGGAAGAGCCTGAACATTTGCTATCAAGAAGTATGGACTGCACCATAGCCGACTTTCTCTCGCCGCAAGAGTTAAAAGAAACCATACAAAAACTCCAATCTCAACTATTAAGCTCGCAAAACGAATTGGATAACACAATATTAGAAAATAATGGGTTTAAAAAGCAAATCTCAAAATTAACAAAGGAAAATAATACTCTTAAAGCGCTTTGCCAGACTCCAATAATAAAAAACCAATTATGTCGCAGTAACACAAAATTAAACAATGTTAGATGTACCTTGTTAAATTCGGACATCTGTTTCTTCACGCCACCTAGACAGCGCACCACAACACACGAGAAGGGTATATCATACAACGTTGAGACCGTCCTTACTCTTCAACGGAATGTCGCGCACTTAGAGCAACAATTACAATGAGCCAAGAGTGAAATAATAAACCTGCAAAACCAAATTATTGCCTCTCATCAAAAATTACAACGACTAAGAAACCGCTATTTGTCATCTACCTATCACGATACTTTTTCTGAAAATACCAGATCAAGAGCATCTTAATAGTATATTTATATTCAGTACTCAACAGTGTGTTGGTTTATCATCAGCTCTCACGATGTCGAGGAAAAACACAAAATACGGACAATATTTAATTACGGCTCTAACAAAACCATTTGCTCTTACTACAGATATTCTTAAGCATTGTGAACCTAATGAAATAAAACCAAATGACAAAATTATTGTATATGTAGGCGAAAATGACTACGATATCGAAATATTGTCGTCACTACTGCGTAAATTCCTCAACCGATTTCAGGACAATGATGTAATAGTTTTAAGTTTATTAAAAAATATGTACATTGATGGGAATACACCAAATGAAACATTACATAAAATATCTAGTGAATTCAAAAATTGTTACTATGTTGAATGTAAATTAAAACTTAAATTATTCAATATGTGTAAATCAATAAATTACATTATTGATTGTATTGATTACGATAATACTTACATAAATGTAAAGTCATTAAAAAAGACTGACAGTGCATAACAGGCCCGGTAATCCCAAGATCTTTTCTGCAAAACACCAAAAAGTTACCATTCCATACTATTTTGCTCGGATGCAGTCAGAGTGTGACTTCGCTAGGTTTGATGCAAAAATCTCTCCCCCTACCCCTACAAAAACTGGAACTCTATTGGACTATTACCCCGTAATAAAATAAAATGATAAACAGCTTTTTCGCTCGAAATCGCATGGCAACCACGAGTAAATACTATTTTAAAATTCTTCATCAAAACATTGCTTTTGTGCTTCTCTGAAAAAATTTTTGTGACGACAATTTACAGTACTTAAAAAATCTATAACTATGAATTGGCGACAGCGTATTGTAGAGATTAACGGAGAGGCGGAACCGACAGGACACTTTAAGACAGGGTACTGTATACAGGGAACTAACAAATCTATTACGTAGTTATACAACTCAAAAGTCATTCAAAGCCTGCGGTATTGAAATTCCCCTATACAAACTACTTGTGGCCTGTCTCTACAGGACACCGACATCCGATCCCAACATTTTTCTACACAAATGAAACCAGTTTTTGTATGAAGATTAAAAAAAATTAAAAATAATATGAATATCGTCATCACAGGTGATTTTAATATTAACATTCTCAAACAAGGAAAAATTACTGAATATTTACAAGATTTATGCCATAATTACAATTTAGAAATTCACATCAAAGTTCCCACGCGTAGAGACACTTGCATAGACAATATTCTTAGCAATATTAAAAACGCTTCTGCTAGGATATTACCACTGTATTTATCAGATCATGACACAGCACAACTATTAAGCTTTGCGATTAAACAGAGAAACTATATGTCAAAGTGATACTTTACATACAAAAAGGACTATTCTTTAAATAACATTAGGAAATTTAAAGAATGTTTAAGTTAAAGTGGATAGATGTTTATATGGAATCTGATATGAACAAGGCGTTTAATAGTTTTCACGAACTGCTGTGCTTGTTTTATAATTTATGCTTTCCAACAATACAAGTTAAAATAAATAAATCAAATAAAAATACAAAAAATGAATAAGTAAGGGTTTAAGAAATAGTTGTAAAACGAAGTGTACTCTCAGATATTTATATTCTTAAAAACAAATAGATAGTCTATTCAAATATGTTAAGAAACTGTATTCTTAAATCAAAAAAGAATTGCAATATTAAATTTATATACAATAGTAAGAATAAATGTAAAGCAACGTGGTCTGTTATAAATAATGTAATGGGATACGCACAGCAAGACCACAATATAATAGATTTAATACATAAAAATGACACCATCACGAACCCCTCTGACATTGCAAATATTTTTTATCGTAATTTTATCGACTCGACTAATATCGTAACTAACACCCGACATTCAAAATGTATAAATAGTAATGCAATGATAAGTAACTCCATTTTCCTTGACCCTACAACAGAGAGCGAAGTCAGAAACGAAATTATGTCCCTAAATAACACAAACTCGGTAGGTTACGACGGTATTAGTACTAAAGTAATTAAGGTTAGCATAAACGAACTGGGAGCTGTTTCGACACATTTAGTAAATTTATCATTTTCGTCGGGAACCTTCCCTGAGTCGTTGAAACTATCTGTTGTAAAGCCACTGTACAAAAAAGGTAAAAAAATGATGTCGATAACTATCGCCCAATTACTTTGATACCTGTTTTATCAAAGGTATTTGAAAAGTGTATGTACAAGAAAATACTTAATTTTTGTACAACATATAGTATTATTAATCAAAATCAAAATCAAAATCAATATATCTTTATTCAGTAAGCTTAAATTAAGCATTTTGAATCGTCTAAATTTATTTTTTTATGGATGGATGGATAGGCATAGGAACCCACCCACCCACCCCACCCATTCAGGAAGTCTTTTAGCTGTGGAGAAGAACGGGCACAAGAAACTCCACAGCTTTAAAATAATATAGAAGTAACGACATTTACAAAACAACATGTCGTTACCAAATCATACAATCAGTTATGTAATGTCATAAAAGACAATGGATTAAGAAAAAAAACAATGTAAATATATTATTATAACCAGGCTGTTTTGTCTTCTAGATATTCCTTGACTGTGTAATAACCTTTCCTAAGTAAACAAGATTTTACATGATTCTTCAACTTATCTAAAGGTAAATCTAGTATAGTACTTGGTATTTTATTATAATAGTGTATACCTTGCCCCAAGAAAGAGCCGAGAACCTTTTGTAACCTAAACAGTGGCATTACTAGTTTTGACTTATTTCTAGTATTGAAATTGTGTACATCACCGTGTTTAGAAAAAGTGTTAATATTGCAACGCACAAAAACTATACAATTATAAATATACTGCGATGCAACAGTAAGAACACCAACTTCCTTAAAATTATTTCTCAAAGAAGTTCGCGATCCCAGTCTATAAATGGTTCTTATTGCTCGTTTCTGTAAAATAAATATAGTTTTAACATCAGCCGCTGTTCCCCACAGAAGGACGCCATACGACATGACACTATGAAAATAACTAAAGTAAACAGTCCTAGCAGTTTCTACATCTGTTAGTTGTCTAATCTTTCTAATCGCATATGCTGCTGAACTGAGTTTGCCGGCCAAATTCGATATATGCGGATTCCATTGGAGTTTTGAGTCAAGGGTTATCCCTAAGAAAACTGTCGAGTCTACCAAATCTAATTTAACACCATTCATTCTAACATCGGTTTGTTCGGTCTTGACATTTGGTAGTATAAATTTAATACATTTCGTTTTTTAGCGTTTAGCTGTAAATTATTCGCACTAAACCAACTGAGTACCTCTGAGAGAGCATTGTTAACATCGTCATAATTATTCTTACATCTAGTCACATTAAAAATGAGTGAAGTATCATCTGCAAACAATACAATATCACAGAAGTTTTCTACAAAGAATGGCAAGTCATTGATATATATCAACAATAAAAAAGGGCCAAGAAGTGACCCTTGTGGAACTCCCATTTTTACATGAGAACCGGATGACTTAGTTCCATTAATGTCGACAGTTTGTGTTCTAGAACTAAGATACGACTGTATCAAATTACGCGCAAGACCTTTGAGACCATAGTGATTTAACTTCATCACCAGTGTCCGGTGCTCAACGCAATCGAAAGCCTTGGACAAGTCGCAAAAAACTCCAAGAGCGTTCTGAGACTTCTCCCAGGCATCAAATATATGTTTTATTAAAGCTACACCTGCGTCAGTAGTGGAACGACCCTTAGTAAAACTGAATTGTTTACTATGTAAAAGATTATTTAAGTTAAAGTATTCCACTAACTGTTCGAGAATAATTTTTTCATAAATTTTACTAAGTGCTGGTAGTATTGAAATTGGTCGATAGTTACTGGGGTCTTCTTTATTTCCCGATTTAGATATAGGTATAACCTTACTAAACTTCATAAGATCAGGAAAGATTCCCTTATCAACACACTTATTAAATATGTCAGCAAGATAGGGTGCAATAGAATATATAATATTTTTAATTATCTTTATAGACATGCCCCACAAATCACCTGTGTTTTTCATTTTTAGTTATTTAAAAGTTTTAATAATATTTTTAGAGTCAATATATTGAAAATTAAAAGAAACATTACATTTGGGTACATGTTGTTCGAGAAAGGCTTGTGCCGCCACTGGTGATGAATTTAAATTTGAGGTTGTTACCACAGGTATATTTATAAAGAAATCATCAAAAATGTTAGCAATTTGTGCATCTGAATTGATAAGGTTATCTTTAACTTTTAGAATAAAAGTGTTGTCCCGTGGTTTTAATTTACCAGTTTCACGGTTGATGATATCCCAAGTGGCTTTTATTTTATTATTAGATTTTTTTATTTTATCTTTAATGAAGTTAGATTTTGCTAGTGTGCACACTTTCTTAAACAATTTAGAGTAATTTTTTACATATTCTATAAAATTTAAATTTTGATTATATTGTCTTAAATTATATAACTCATACAGTTTATTTCTACTTTTATAAATACCAGTCGTGGCCCAGTCACAGAACTTAAGTTTTTGTGAAAACTTAATTGTTTTAGATGTAAACACTTGATTGTATTCTGTCTTTATTAAATCAAAGAGATTACTGTATAGTACATCCGGATCATCATGTATAAAGGGCAAAGTATCGATTTTACAAGCTACATTGGTTTTGAAACACTCCATTCGCTTTTTTGTAACAGGTTTACATGTTACAGTTTTAGGCGCATCCTTAACATCAAAATCATAGGTCACCTTCAAACCGCAATGGTCAGACGTAAGACTACTAATAACTGACTTAGAGACAGGGTCATAGTCTGTAAAAATATTATCGAGATAGGTGGCCGAATGTGAAGTTATTCTAGTGGGTTCAAGAAATAGATTTCTTAGATTAAAGCATTTAAATAAAGCGAGAAGACGAACACTCCCTGAAGTGTTTTCTAAAATATTTACATTAAAATCCCCACATACTACAACATATTTATTTTTCAATTTTATTTTATTAAGTACATCTTCCATCACGGACTCAAATAAATCAAAATTACCCAATGGGGGCCGGTATACACATACTATTACAAAACTATTGAATTCTACACATGATAGCTCAATGTTACGCTCCTTTGAAAGACATACAATGTCGTTGCGTTCCTTGTATTTAAAATTATTACTAACTAGTATTAGAGAACCGCCGTGAATAGCTTTGCTTCGTACGTACGCGCTTGCTAGTTGGAAATTATTTACTTGGAAAGACTTGTCATGACTTTTTAGCCAATGCTCAGTTACACAAAATATATGAATAGCCTGACTTTTTGCAATTAATTCTAATTCTAAGTCTTTGCCAGCCAAACCCTGAATATTTTGATGTATAATATTAATGTAAGTGGACTTGGCTTTTGTCTTAGACCTCAGTTTAAACAAGAGGTAGTCATCTTACTACTAATGATGATATTATTGTCAATAACAGACTTAGTTATACCAGGTATAACTGTATCATGTATATTGTAAGCTAACAAATTAGCTATTCGAGTCCTACACTTCTTCGACAGATACATACTATCTGAAGTCAAACTAAAATTATTAATAAATTTATATATAAATTATTAATATCAAAAAATAAGATAGTGTCACTATGACGGCATAATAAATTATATAATAATAAATTTAAGTCAAATATGCGTTTATTCTGTTCCCAAGTTAAATTTGTACAATAGGGAAAAGCACTAACTATTAACTTGCAATTTGTATCTAATTGTAATTTCAACAAAATATTTATATTTTCTATGATGTCACGTTTTTTAATTTGTAGACTGTCGCCACATAAAATAATCACATTAGTGGAACTGCTCAATGACTGCTGAGAAACGCTACGTACTATAGCATTCATTGATTGACCTGGGGCACAGATATTCATTACATGTTGGTTTATACTTCCATTCATGAGCAATCCTAAGCCCTGACCCAATCCATCAGAGAAAATAACTGTGTTTCTAATTGGTTTAATTACATGTTTATTGCTTATGTGATTTAAATTATCAGAAGATTTAACTGGCATTTCTGTGCAGGCCGTTAAAGGACCCGAATCCATGACAGACAAGTTATTCGACTGAATACATGAGTTTAATGATAAAGGATTTTGACATATTACATTATCCTTATTATTAACTAAGAAATTGTGCTGATTTGCATTGTGTTTGCATAAGTCAATCAACTCTGTAGCTGACGGAATATTGTCCTCAATTTCATTTTGTGCTGTCACTCCAGCACTAAAAGAGTGGCCAGTAATACAACAATTAGTACGCTTTTTATTTAAGGACTCAAATCGCTCTGCGTTATAGTTGCACATATCAACCATGTCATTTGCAGCTACAATTTGATAATTTAGGTGCTTAAGTGACAGATCACATATATTGTCATACATACTTTTCAGTGACCTTTCTAAGATATCAATCTTTTTAATTATGATATGTGAGTCGCTGTCATGTTTATCATTCCTATCAATTGTGCTATTACTATACAATTTCAACTTATTTAATAATTGAATCCTTTCTTTTCTAAGTGACATATGCTTCTGTAAATGATTTTGCCTATTGACTAGTTTTTGGGTCTGAGAAATGTACCTTTAACACAGATATATTTTTTTAACTTTTTGACACTTCTAAAATTATTATTGTTTTTACACAGTGATTTATTTAAGGCTGAGTCCTTTTTACATACCGGACTATCCATTACATTTAAACTGTCAGTTAATTCTTCAAAGTAACTTTGATTGTTAATAAAACTATTTCCATGACTCTGGTTTTCGAGAATGTCCGAATTACAAGATAATAACTCATCGAACAGGCGTTATGAGGCGTAATGAGTCACAATTTGGTTTTCAAAAGCAAAAGTCCACTACTTTGGCAATATATACTCTAGTCGAAACAGTTTTAACTAATATTAATAATAATAAGTTCACAACCGGTATTTTTATAGATTTATCTAAAGCTTTTGATAAAGAGGCACATCACATCTTACTACAAAAGCTAGATAATGTCGGTATAAGAGGACACGCTCAGCAATGGGTGTCCTCGTACTTGACGGGGCGGCAACAATGTGTTGTAATTGACAGAGTTGTTAAAAATGAATTAGTGTCGTATTATTCTAGTTATAGGGAAAACAAGTGTGTGGTCCCACAGGGTACAATACTGGGTCCAATATTATTTGTATTGTATATAAATGATGTATTGCAAGCGACAAAACATAAATGTATATTACATGCGGACGACATAGCGATAATTGTTACAACAAACAAAATTAACTCCATAAAAAATCATGAGTTTGACATTTATACAGCTTTAGAAAACATAATTAATTGGCTTGAATTCAATAATCTAAAAATAAATTTCAAACTAATTATATTCAATTTAATAAATCAAAACACACTAAGTACAATTATAATCTAGACATCACAAAAATTAAAGAAATTACGCAAACAAAGTTTTTAGGTGTTACCATTGATGCAGATTTCAATTGGAAAATGCACGTAGACAATTTATGTAGTAGGGTTAATAAGTTCGGTTACGCTATAAACCAAATTAAGAAAGTGACTAACAAAAAAACTGCGATTTTATCTTACCATGCACATATAAAATCTATATTACGCTACGGGATCATAATGTGGGGGAAATAGTACAGATAAAAATAAAGCATTTATTGCGCAGAAACGCCTGTCGTGTCTCTTTTCTAATCTGAGCCACCTCTGGAGTACACCACGGCTGTCTCCCCGCCACTGATTTTGTTTCTGGGCAGTTGTTCTGCTAGGCCGTTATCAGTGCTTCTGTGAGTCTGTCAGCTTCAAACTCTATGTCCACAACTGAGTTAAGTTTACAGCATGGACCATCTAGTTCCCGCCTGAGATCCTTTCTGAAGCCCTCCCAGTTGGTGTTTCTTGGGTTCTTCCTTTGCACAGTTCCTATGGTCTTACCTAGTCGGTACCTAAAGCATATGTAGTTGTGATCGGAGAGGGATACTTCGTCCGATACATGCCAGTTTGTGATGTTACTTACCGCTCTGTTACTAGCAATAGTTATATCAATCACCTGCGCCCTCCGGGCATTGAAAAAGGTAGCCTTATTTCCTTTGTTAAGTATTTGCATGGGTGAACTTACCAGATACTGCAGCAGTCTCTCCCCTCTCTCATTGGTGTCTGAGCTGCCATAGATCACATGATGGGCGTTGGCGTCGCAGCCGATGATGACATCTTGGTTTTCTTGGCCAGCGCAGGTTACCAGTTCCCGTATCTCCTTTGATACTAGATCCGCCTTCTCGAAAAGGAGGTAAGCTGACGATAAAATTACCGTCCGCCTAGCACCCCTTTCCCCGTAAGGACCTTAACAGTGGTCAGATCCCTGCAACAGAACTTCATTAGAGGCATTGCGTGTGGGTCGTTTCTGACATAAACGCAAGTCCTCATGTCATTAGTAGAACAATTGTAGTATATTATACCAGGGGTTCCACCTAGACCTTTAATCTGGCCCCTGTAAAGGTAAGGTTCCTGGATTAAGGCAATGTCGAATTTATTCCTTTTTAGCTGGCGTGCCAGAAGGGCAGTTGCAGCCTTACAATGATGAAGGTTAATCTGAACGCACCTTACCTCTGTTGGCGCACCCATTCATGACGGCCTTCATAAATGCTGTTTCACGCCCCGCTTAAAAGACCCGGGACTGTAGGAGCTGGGAAACACATGCGCCGGCAATTAATTCCAAAGCCGAATTGTCTTACAGAGGAACGACTTGCCAAATTTTTTGGTACGAGTACTGATAGTCTGTACAGTATGATGGTGGTTCCTAAGACCAGCACGTGTAGTCCGGGAGAGGAAAGGAGAGGGCGGGATAAGATCAAAAAGTTCTTCAGAACACTCACTCTCAGAAGACACTGAGAGAAGCAATGTCTCTACGCAGCTGGAGGTCCTCAAGCGAGGCTGTAACCTCAGCATCTCCAATAATGCGTACCGCTCGCCTTTGCAGTCTATCAAGTGCATCGAGGAGGTATTTAGCGGAGCCGTCCCATAGATGGGAACAATACTCCATACTCGATCGCACCTGAGTTTTGTACAGTAAACAGCGCTGCTCGGGAGTGAAAACCCGCCTCACCTTATTGAGAGTACCCAACTTCCGGGATGCAGTTAAAATAGCACTCTCGATGTAGCATTTCGGATTCAGTTCCTGGCCGATGTCCACGCCAAGAATGCTGAGGTTCACCGAAATGGGTAACGGAGAGTTCTGAAGAGAGGGAGGAGTAAGGAAGGGAGTTACCTTGGACGAGAATGCACAAACCTGGGTTTTGCTAGCATTAAACTCGACCAGGTTTTTAGATCCCCACTTAGAGACACGATCGAGAGTCAGGTTCAGTTTGGCAACCAGTTATTGCCTTTTCACCAAGATATCGGCTTGCTTTGCCGCAGGATGTCCTAAGTACCGCTAATGCTCCGTACTGTCATCCCTATAACAATGAATATTGCCCAAGGACAACATGTCATTAATATGCAGAAGAAATAGAGTAGGTGAGAGCACAGAACCCTGCGGCACTCCGGCATTGACTTTGTAGAACGCGGAGGAACTACCCTCACAAAGGACACGAATCCTCCGCCCTTCTAGAAAGTCTGCAACCCAGGCGCGCAAACGGGGCGGCACACCGAAGGCCGGCAACTTGGAAAGAAGGGAACGATGCCACACTCTATCGAAAGCTTTGGCGATATCAAGGCTAACTGCCAGGGATTCATTTTCATTTCACGCGTGAGAAACGTACGCTAGAAGATCATCAGTTGATCGCTTTGGTCTGAACCCATACTGGCGATCATGGAGCAGCGAGTGATCCTCTAGGTAGTGAATGAGCTGGGAATTAATTATCCGCTGTGCAAGGTTGCACAGCACAGAAGTTAAAGCGATGGGTCGATAGTTGGCCGGATCCGAGCGATCCCCTTTTTTGGGGATGGGTTGTATGTTCGCCTCCTTCCAAGACACCAGCATAATACCAATATCGTAAGACTCCCTAAACAATCGTGTCACTACAGGAGACAACTCAGCTGCGCATCTGAGCAGCACAATCGCCGGAACACAATCCGACCCGCTAGCCTTCTGCACATCGAGCGACCGCAGCACGGCACGTACATCACACTGTCTGATACGAATATCAGGCATGGTGGCCCCACAATGTGCTATAATAGGTGGAGCGGCGCCACAATCGTCAACGCGCGAATGGGCCGCGAAAAGTTCAGCCAACAAGTTCGCCTTCTCAAGCGGCTGGTAGGCTAACGAGCCATCTGGATGTTTCAACGGGGACAGCGAGGGAGAGCAGAAGTTGGCCTGCACGGCCTTAGCGAGCCGCCAATAGCTACGGCTACCCGTAGGGCGCGAGATCAACTCCGGCCCCACCATTGCCACTCTTTGTGCATCCGCTCCTGCGAGAGCCCTCTTGTTAGACTTAGAGGCCTTGTTATAGGCCGCCTTAAAGGAGCTGGTACTAGCTGCGTACGCGACGGTTCGTACCCGACGCGGAGCGTCGCGACGCTTCTTTACATTTTGTATGAAAGAGATGCGGAAGAGAAATATTATTATGTCCGAACCCCGTGTTATGTCTTTTCTGTGTGTCCAGCGCCCAAGGGCAGAGGCGGATCGGTAGTATTCTTGTAATGGCTCCATTTATTATTTAAACTTTATTAAACAATTATAAGCCATTTTAATGAAACTTAGAAGGTTACTTAGTAGGTATTAATTATTTTATATTATTTTTAGTGTAAATCCTAATTATAATATATTTTTTTATATAGAACTATTAATAAAACCAGCGGCGGCGAGTACGCACGTCTATCGGACGTCAACTTGAAACACTACAACGGCCCATCGGGATACGCGCACAAATTCGGTGAGAGTCTGCCCATCTATCTATAAAACGTGCTCTTGCGTGGATAGAAATTGCTAGACTGTGAGCCTATATAAGTAATCGATCGTGTTTCGTTCATTTATCTCTTTCATTACGGAATCGTTCTGCCAGAACCTTCGACCAGAACCTTAACTGCCGGAACGGAGCAATACTCCTATAATTATCGCTGTTATCATGGCGACAAACATAGATAGCATGGTGGTAGCTGGCGGATTTGAAATAGCCCCGTTCGGGAATCGAACCTGACCTGAAAAACCTCTGCGTCTGAGATGAACCACTCGAGTAGGTAGGTACTAGACCACAGAATTAAGGTTTCGCTATTCCAGATTTTATAAATTCCCAATGGAGCACGAGTTTTCCACAAATGAGTAACGAGTAAGAGTGGCAAGCTTGTGGAACCAATCGTGACTGCTTCGATGCCAAACAATTAATTCTAGTTTAAGCTAAATAGGTCGAATTGTGAATATAATTTGTATCTAATATGCACATTGGTGTAGGAATAGCAATAAAAACCGACCTTCATCTAAAATCATGTATTTTAAGAAATTTTTAATAATAATGAATAAACTTGATTCTGAAATTGATCAATAATACTGTGAAAACTACGAAAAAGTGCTGGAAAATTCTACACTAATTGAATCCTTCTTAAACTACAAATTTTAATAAAGTATAGAAATTAGCTTTAAATATTATACTTTTACAGGCGCTACAGTACAGAAAAAACGTAAACTAAGTACTGATACTGGCAATGGAGTCAATCAGACGTCTCCGGCAACTGAAGAAGGAAAACACAATTATGAAAATATCGAGAAAACATCCCCACAAAACACTAATAAAAAAACTGTATTTACGAAAACCAATAACAGTAATGAAGATAATACTAATATGAACAATGAACAAATCTTAAAAGGTAAAGTATGTAATTTTTGTAATAAGTCTTTTGTACGTAAAGGTGACTTTACTAGACATATTAAGACCCATACGGGCGAGAAACCATATCAGTGTAATGTTTGTAATAAGTGTTTTGCACAGAAATCTGCTTTGACTACACATATAAGGACTCACACGGGCGTGAAACCATTTCAGTGTAATGTTTGTAAAAAGTATTATATTTTCCAATCGCATTTGACTAGACATATAAGGACTCACACGGTTGAGAAACCATATCAGTGTAATGTTTGTAGTAAGTGTTTTAAACAGAAACCTGCTTTGGCTACACATATTAAAACTCACACGGGCGAGAAACCATATCAGTGTAATGTTTGTAATAAGTCTTTCTCAGATAAAAGTTATTTGCCTGCACATATTAGGACTCACACGGGCGAGAAACCATATCAGTGTAATGTTTGTAATAAGTCTTTCTCAGATAAAAGTTATTTGCGTGTACATATTAGGACTCACACGGGCGAAAAACCGTATCAGTGTAATGTTTGTAAAAAGTCTTTTACTGTTCAATCACATTTGACTAGACATATAAGAACTCACACGCGTAAGAAATCATATCAGTGTAATGTTTGTAATAAGTATTTAACTTTTCAATCACATTTTACTAGACATATAAGGACTCACACGCGCGAAAAATCATATCAGTGTAATGTTTGTAATAAGTATTTTGCACTTAAAAAAAGTTTGTCTTTACATATTAGGACTCACACGGGCGATAAACCATATCAGTGTAATGTTTGTAATAAGTGTTTTGCACAGAAATCTGTTTTAACTACACATATAAGGACTCACACGGGCGAGAAACCATATCAGTGTAATGTTTGTAATAAGTATTTTGCACAGAAACCTGCTTTGACTACACATATAAGGACTCACACGGGCGAGAAATCATATCAGTGTAATGTTTGTAATAAGTGTTTTGCAAGTAACACACAGTTGATTTCACATTTAAGGACGCACACGGGCGAGAAACCATATCAATGTAATATATGTAATAAGTATTTTACAAATAAATCTGCTTTGACTACACATATAAGGACTCACACAGGCGAGAACCCATATCAGTGTAATGTTTGTAATAAGTATTTTGCACATAAAACTAGTTTGTCTTCACATATTAGGACTCACACGGGCGAGAAATCATATCAGTGTAATGTTTGTAATAAGTGTTTTGCACGGAAATATGATTTGACTACACATATAAGGACTCACACGGGCGAGAAACCATATCAGTGTAATGTTTGTAATAAGTCTTTCTCAGATAAAAGTTATTTGCCTGCACATGTTAGGACTCACACGGGCGAGAAACCATATAAGTGTAATGTTTGTAATAAGTCTTTCTCACATAAAAGATCTTTGCGTGTCCATATTTGGACTCACATGGGCGAGAAACCATATCAGTGTAATGTTTGTAATAAGTCTTTCTCAGATAAAAGATATTTGCATGCACATATTAGGACTCACACGGGCGAGAAACCATACCAGTGTAATGTTTGTAATAAGTCTTTCTCAGATAAAAGTTATTTGCCTGCACATATTAGGACTCACATGGGCGAGAAACCATATCATTGTAATGTTTGTAATAAGTCTTTCTCAGATAAAAGTTATTTGCCTGAACATATTAGGACTCACACGGGCGAGAAACCATATCAGTGTAATGTTTGTAATAAGTCTTTCTCAGATAAAAGTTATTTGCCTGCACATATAAGGACTCACACGGGCGAGAAACCATATCAGTGTAATGTTTGTAATAAGTATTTTATACAGAAATCTGCTTTGGCTACACATATAAGAACTCACACAGGCGAGAAACCATATCAGTGTAATGTTTGTAATAAGGATTTTGCACGAAACGCATATTTAATTTCACATTTAAGGACTCACACAGGCCAGAAACCATATCAGTGTAATGTTTGTAATAAGTCTTTCTCAGATAAAAGTTCTTTGCCTGCACATGTTAGGACTCACACGGGCGAGAAACCATATCAGTGTAATGTTTGTAATAAGTCTTTCTCAGATAAAAGTCATTTGCCTGCACATATTAGGACTCACACGGGCGAGAAACCATATCAGTGTAATGTTTGTAATAAGTATTTTATACAGAAATCTGCTTTGGCTACACATATAAGGACTCACACAGGCGAGAAACCATATCAGTGTAATGTTTGTAATAAGGATTTTGCACGAAACGCACATTTGATTTTACATTTAAGGACTCACACAGGCCAGAAACCATTATAGTGTAATGTTTGTAATAAGGATTTTTCACAGAAATCTTCTTTGACTTCACATTAAGGATTCACACAGGCAAGAAACCATATCAGTGTAATGTTTGTAATAAGGATTTTGCACAAAAAAAACATTTGATTTTACATTTAAGGACGCACACGGGCAAGAAACCATATCAGTGTAATGTTTGTAATAAGTCTTTCTCAAATAAAAGTTATTTTCGTGTACATATTGGGACTCACACGGGCGAGAAACCATATCACAGAACTTAATCATTGCTACCTATACCTAACATTAGAAGTACTTATATATAAAAAAATTGATGACTGGCAAGTTGCAGCTCACTCTGGCGCAACTACACTGTGAAATAGATATTTTAAATCCTTGCCGAATATTTTAAATCCTTAACCCTAACAAAACTTCCTCAACTAGTGAACTATACGTCCTTCCGATCTAAACACCTTATTAATAAAAGTGACGGGGGTAGTTGTATACACTAAAAAATAAACTCGCAGCAAAATATAAAGAATTAAAACTTATTAATGCAACCGGAATTGAGCTGCAAATCTCAAATTACACAATATTAGGGATTTACCGATACCGATACCTTAACAATACCTACCACTTGTAATGTTACGATTTTAGGTGATAATATCATTAATTTAATTATTTCCCCAACTGAAATAAACACGAAAGAACAAATAGATTAGATTCCAAATCAAATAATCGTTAATATTTTTATAAAATAATCATTCATTATTGATATTTTATTGCTTATTTTACACTTGAACTAATAAAGGGCCGAATCAATTTTGATATTCATCTTTACTGCTCGAGTGTCGAGCAAGTAAGTATAAAAAAATAAAAATAGCGGATTTGTTGTGCCAGCCAAGTTGATGTACCTAATTAACGATTTAAAGTTAATTACGGCTCTACTCACTTCAATTTCGCAAGATACTTAATAATAACAACCATATCAGCTCCCATAATGCAATGACTGGATAGCAGCATTTACCAATTGAAAAAGACAGTGTCGAAAAAATTTCCACGAGCAGGATTCGAACCCGCACTCTTCTGGCAATATAATATTGTAAGAATGTGGTGATTTGAGATTATGATATTTTGCGAATATGGTGTTTTGATGATATGATATTTCGCGAACATCATGTTTTGCTTTTATGCTATGCAGCGACGGAGGGATAGCAACATTTACTTTAAATAATAATAATTAAAAATGTTAAATATAAAAGTAAAGTTTGCCTTCCTCCGTGGTCGAGTGGTTAGCGCGCCGGGTCTGGCGCCGCGCCATCTCTGAGGTCCCGGGTTCAATTCTGGGTCGGGTCGATTTAGAGAAAACTGTTTTTCTGAATTGATTTCGGGTCTGGGAGTTTTTTTATGTTTATGTATATTTATCCGATAACTAGTTTAACCATATTTACGAGTTTCAATAGAAGATAATGGACTTGATAATAGGTGTGAGTGTAAAAAACAAGAAAAAAAACAAGTAGTCACTTAAGTAAATAAAAATAATCAGTACACCTGATTGCTTAGAATATAAATAAAAAACAAGCCCACAAATCTTGAATATAAACACTAAAATATAGGTGAATATAGAACCTCCTCTTTTTCTGTTGGTTTAAATTAAATCATAACAGTTCTACATGTCCGTGACCCCAGCGGGATAACCTTTTCAGATCGGCTTTAAATTACTTACCGATTTAGTTGATAATATGTTTAACGTTGTTAGCAAATGCAAAAATTTGTTGATCAATAGTTATAGAGATATCCCATGTTAAAGGGTATCCCGCTGGGGTCACGCTTGGCAAAATTATTTAATCTAAAACGAGCAGGAACGAGACACGCTAGTGATATAGTTATTGTGCTAAGATTTTGTTGATTCAATACGAATCCATCAGTGAAAATTCCAGGATTTTACTTTCTGTAGTTACCGAGTTATTAAATTCCTAATTTTCGTCAAAATTCCTTCGAAAAGTAAGTTCTAGTTAAGGAATTATATTTAGAGATGATTTTGTTGACTCTGAGAATAAATTTGTAAGGCAAAAACGAGAACTCTAGCTACAGTACATCCTGAGATATAACGCTAATTATGGTTATCCCTCTGGGGTCACGGTGTTGATACCTAAACATGGTTTTTCCACAGGAACGGAGCAAGTAGCGAGTTAATGACTGTAGCCAAGATTTTGTTGATGTAAAAATCTAACTAGTTGCTACTTTTCAGTTTCCTATGTACAGTATTTTAGGAGAAATTAAAGTATATAATTTTTTCATACTAAAAGTACGCGTTACGTATTATGCCGACCAAATTAAGTTGATTTGTTTAAGGGCCGATTCCGGTAAATTGTGTTTGGAAATTATATTCAAATATTGGTACCTTATACACCATAATGTAATACACCTAATATCACCATATACCAAATGTAATGTATGAATAACTATTCATATCAATATACTAATGAAGATAGACAGGTTTACCCTTTTATGATTTACTATCTAATCTAAGGCATGTTGAAATAAAATGATCAAATTTTTTTAGCAAAGTATTTATTTTAATTGTAATTATTGAAGAAAAAAACACAGTTTGCAATCATAGGTACTTATTACTTTTTACATAGATCGGTTCACGTCGTATTAACGTCACACGTGTACAAAATAAAAAAGATAGTCTCTTTCGTCGACAGTCTCTTCATACGTTAACAGCTATAAAGAGTTATTGGATATTTTGGAAAATAATTTTAATGTCAAGAATTTGGGCACTCTAAAGAGCTGTTTAGGAATTAATGTAACACGATATAGGTCTTAAGGAATTTTAAGGTTAGACCAGTCAGAGTATATAAGGAAATTGCTCATTAAGTTTGGTATGCTAAATTGTAAGGCCGTGTGCACACCCATGTTGCCAAATAGTAAATTTTTTAGACCTGAAAAATGTTTAGATGATGATACTTATAACTATAGGCAATTGATGGGATCTTTAATGTATCTATGTGTATGCACAAGGCCCGACATTGCTTTTGCCTGCAGCCAATTATGTCAATTTAATAATGGTTTTGATCAAACTTATTGGTTGGCAGCTAAACGTATACTTCGGTATCTAGCAGGGACAATTGGCTATGGTTTGTTATTCACAAAAAATAACAATTGTATTTTAAACGCGTTTGCCGATGCCGATTGGGCTAACGACCAATTAGATAGAAAACCATATACTGGTCTTGCCAGTTCACCCTACCCCCGAGCCTCAGCCGGGGCCGAGCGGGCGTACCGCATAAATACAAACGCAGCACTCAGCAGCGCTCTCTTGGCGGCTGACGGTTGGACGTGACGGACGTATTTTAGTACTAAATAGGCATAGCTTCAGCTTTCTAGATTTAGATAGGTTACTTAAGTTGTTCTGTTTGCTAATTGTTATTAATAATAAAATTCTTCATATTGTGAGTTGTCGGGTATTTTTTTAAAAACTTAACCTCACCTGTGGTTTGTAAAATCAGAAGTGGGATAGGACTCTCGTGTTTTAAACCGTCTTAAGCTTTGTTTGTTCCTGGCACTAGTAAATTCAGTTTCGTTTTCGTAATTTTTCTCAAAAAGTCAAATCATACGATTGCGTTTATGATTTAGTTCTTTGAATTTCCTGGGTGAATAGGTAATCAGTGTGGAATTACTGTAAGTACGTACGTTATAAGATAAGTGTTAGAGAAAATCTGGTGAGTTTTTGATCATACTACCCTCATTTGATATTTTTTCCTTGTCCTTTGTAATAAGGAAATTCTTTGTGTTTTAATACATGTTGGAACGTGTTTTATTTATTAGCTTGCTAGATATTTTTTTATTTTTTAAGCTTGATAGCTACTCATTACTTAATACTTATGCAGATAATTACCAAATTCAAGTAATTGCTTACGCAGTGTGCTTGCTGTTCTTTTTACATAAGTGCTGAATTTTACAATCTTTTCTTCGCTTTACGTTATTAATTATGCCAAGTCATAATCGCTGAAGTATAAGTCGGTCAAGAAACAGAGATTCTAGGTCACTTTCTAGGCATATTCGCAGGCGACATCACTCGCCTCGAAACGAATTTAAACTTCAAATACAACTAATTCCTTATCGGGTTTCATTATTGGAGTACCTACCAGCGCAGGCCGCTTTCCCTCCGTGCCTTTTAATTGTTAGCGAGTTATCTTTCAGTGCAGAGCCATGTAATGGACACCGTGAATCGCGAGGGCGCCTCAATGCTGCCTTTATCCGAGCACCCGAGGTATCGAGTGGTTGGTAAAGATTCAGCTGAAGAGCAGTGTCGAGCATCGGTGGGCCAGTCGTCACCGAGACCTCATTCCGCGTGCACCGTGGCGTGCGCTGCTGCGTGCGCTGGCGTGCACCATGGTATGCACTGCTATGTGCGTTGGCGTGCACTATGGCGTTCGCTGTTTCGTGCGCTGGCGTGCACCATGGCGTGCGCTGCTATGTGCGCTGGCGGGCCCTATGGCGTGCACTGCTGCGTGCACTGCGTGCACTGGCGTGCTATATCGCATGCACTGCTACGTGCGTTGCTGCAGGCACTGAACAAAACGAGGGTGTAACGTAGCGGAGCATCTTCTGCACTTCGTTTACTGTAAAATGGTGAGATCTAACCAATATTTAATCTGTCATAGATTTGGATCAAAGGAACTGATAGTAATTAGAATACCCCTGTTACCAAAGTCATTAAAGAACTCTTGTTAGACGTGATTGACAAGATCAGTTACTTAATAATGAAATGAGTTCAAGATACCGAAACTAAAAGCTATCTGAGTTACAAATAAGATCACTACGTTTATTCGGTAACAAGTCTAGTACTACTTTTTATATAGGTACAAGACCTTCTGTACATCTTAATTGACTATAAATACCTTTGACTTTGACTTTAGTAGTTGAAGTTATATAGTTATGGTCAGGTACAGCCGAGCGTATGTATGCGCTGATGGCTTATACGTAAGCAATCCCTGGCGCTTGACTTCCACTCCCCAGTCGTATATGTAGACACGATCTGTTTATTTTCTACTTTGATAAGTTTAATGAATAAGTACATGTTTGTTCATTTATTGCAGTCCGTATGTAGATAGCAGTAGGCACAAGTTTCTTTGTTTTATTCCTAAGGGTCACAGACTTAGTTTACTACGAGTCTATCATGACAAACATGATAACCCATCTGCTGAAAAGACGCTAGAGCTCTTCAAACAACATTTTTGGTTTCCTTCTCTAAAATCTTTTGTTTAAAAATATATTAGTCGCTCATTGTATGCCTCGCACATAAAAAGGTGCCCAGAGCTCCCCACCAACCAATCGAATCCTGGTCAAAGCCGGATATTCCATTTTCCACGATCCACACTGACGCTCTGGGACCACTTCCAGAGTCAAATGGCTTTAAATTCATTTTGCTAATCGTTGACGCATTTTCCAAATACTGCCTGCTTTACCCTATTTACCGGCAAGACGCAGACGAACTAAAGCGTGTATTTTCTAATGCGGTTTCATTGTTTGGGACTCCTACTATCATAGTGTGTGATCGTGGCCGGATGTTCGAAAGCTCTGCATTCCAAAATTGGGTCACTGAACTAGGTAGTTCCCTCCATTTCATAACACCTGGTATGCACCAGGAAAACGGTCAGGTTGAAAGGTACTGCCGGACCGTACTCAACATGCTGCGCGTGGAAGTAGGCAACAGGGGCTCTGAGTGGTCTAATGTACTCTGGAAGGTTCAACTCACATTAAACATCACCAGACAGACCACTACACAGACCTCGCCATTACAACTATTGGTGGGTATAGAAGCCACGACGCCGGTGATTAGATCCCTAGTGAGGGACGTTGCTTTGCATAATGATAACCCTAATCGAGAAGCATTATTAACCCTCAGAAGACAGCGTGTTGCTTGCAAGTAACCAGCGCCGCCAAGACGAGTACGTCAACGAAGGTCGTCGGCAGCCACGCACTTTCGCTGTCGGTGACTTCGTGTTTGTGAACAAGGCGTCACAGTCTGCTGGAAAGCTGGACTCCGGCATGCGCGGTCCTTATAAGATCGTGCGCGCGTTGCCTCATCACCGCTACGAGCTGGAACTGCTTGCTGGTTCGTACGGCAAGAACACTCAGTCAGCTAGCGAACACATGGTGCTGTGGCGCGGCGAGTGGACGCCGGAGACTTGCTCAGCTTTCTTTGAAGGTGGTGAGTAAGTGGTGTGTCATGCTGTAACTTTTAACGCCTCTGACACAACGACAGGTACACGGTGCGGCTTGGTCGTCTTATCGTACTTCACATGTGTTAAGCTGAAACTTTTAACGCCTATGACACAACGACGGCTACACGGTGTGACTTGGTCGTCTTATTGGTACTTCTCGGGTGTCATGCTGCAACTTCTAACGCCTCTGACACAGTGACGAGTACGCAATGCACTTTCCTTTTATTTTTCATCACTTTTCAGTGTGTTATTGGTAATGGAAGACCGGTATTCTATTGTTGATGACGCACTTGCATTTTTTTTTTTTGTTATTATTTCTCGTGTGATGTCTGAAGTGTTAGTCATTTCATTGCTGTCTTAGAGAGCTTTGCTTTTGGGCACTTGAGTGCACGCTTGTGGCTGAAAGCATAAGTTTTCATGTTAACTGCTATTTAGCACATAACGATAATATTAATTTTCATTGCTTCAGAGTACACGAAGATTTTCTGAAGTGTTATTTATAAGTCATCATGTATGTTACAGATGCTGATCAGACTGATCACAACGAGACTGCGGTGAATCTGCTTTCTCAAAACGAAGAAGCTGGCGTGGTCGCCTCGCTGCCAGGATTGGCCGTCTTGCCAGTTCACCCTACCCCCGAGCCTCAGCCGGGGCCGAGCGGGCGTACCGCATAAATACAAACGCAGCACTCAGCAGCGCTCTCTTGGCGGCTGACGGTTGGACGTGACGGACGTATTTTAGTACTAAATAGGCATAGCTTCAGCTTTCTAGATTTAGATAGGTTACTTAAGTTGTTCTGTTTGCTAATTGTTATTAATAATAAAATTCTTCATATTGTGAGTTGTCGGGTATTTTTTTAAAAACTTAACCTCACCTGTGGTTTGTAAAACTGGTTTTATTATTAAATTAGGCAATGACACCATCCATTGGGAATCTAGGAAACAACGCTGTATAGCGCTTTCTAGCTGTGAGGCAGAATATTTATCAATGTCAGATGTATGTAAAGACATATGTTTCATTAAAAACTTTATGTCAGAACTTTCGGTTGAAAATTTATCTATAAATTTGTATAATGATAACCAAAGTGCTCAAAGATTGTTACAGGTACAGGAATATTGTCACAAACGAACTAAACATATAGACCTCCGCTACCATTATGTTAAAGACTTCGTTAAGTGTAATGCTATTAATGTAAAGTACTTGCCTACAGATGAAATGATAGCGGATATGTGTACTAAAGCTTTAGGTTCAGTTAAACATAAAAAGTTTGTGAAATTATGTAATATTGACATAGTGTAACTTTGTTCCAATAGCTCTACTTGTCATAGTATTGTAAGCATATTGAATGTGCATGTAATTGCTATATATGTGAATGCTGTTGTAATGTGTTTCTCTTGTGCATGTTAATGTTATATCTGTAACGTTATTGTAAGCATAAGGGGAAGTGTTAACACGTTGGCTGCTGAAATCACACCCTATGTGTTTTTTCCGACGCGACGTCAGTGCGGCCCACACACGCCAGACGTGTGCGAGATTTTTCTATGACAGCTGTGCGGTACAACACGAACGGCGTGTGAGCGCTGACGCTACGCCAGTGCGGCGCTACACGGTTGCGTGTTCGAATATTTTCTACGCTAGCTGTGCGTCGAAACACGCGCGGCGTGTTAAGCGCCGACGCTACACCTGTGCGGGACACGCGCGAGGCGTGTTTTAATTTTGTCGTATTTATAAAGTTAATAAATATATTTACATGCCAATCTTACGGTGGTTCTTATAAATGTAACCCTATCTTTTATTCATTAGGTTTATACCGCAATACCGCGCCTAATAAAGAAGTCAACAGACTATTGTTTTTCAATCATTGTAAATTGTAATGTTTTATATTTATCATCATTGTTCGATCAAACATAATTTTATTATTTTTAAGTAACATTGTATAGTCTACCAGTCTGAAGTCCTCTGAGTTGGTGACTAGACTAGACTAGTCCTGACTACTTTTTTTTATTCTACGGGAAGAAATATGAATTAATACCAGTTAATAGCGTAAAACAACCAACCGGTAACAACAATTACTAATATGTGTAAATAAACAAGTAAAATAAATAACTTGATGTGATTGATTTTAACTAAGTATTAATTTTTAAAATAAGTATTAAAATACGAGTACTTACTTAAATCTCGCGACAACCTTTTATACCATATAAATTGTGTAATGACGTTAAAAGTTGATAGTAAAAGTTTTAAAGTAAAAGTTTATTTTTTTCTTTATGACGCATATAAATAAAAGCTTGTTTTTTAAAAAAGGTTTTAACTTTTAATTTATTTTTTATTTTTTAGTTATTGCTGGACACGTTTCGCATCTGTTCATCTCACTGAATATAAATATTTATGTATACAAAATTTATTCACGTCCACCAGACCACCACCGCTCACCACCCATCAAAAACGGTCTACCCATTAAGACGAATCAAACTCGACGCGGTTGTGTCGCTTAATTACCTACTGAGTTCCTATGGCCACCTTCAAGCTCCATCATCAGACCCTGGTTACCATATAGTACCAAAGTACTCGTCAAGACGAATCAAACGAGCCCATACTAGATGGGGTTATGTTGTTTAATTACTGAGTTCCAATGGCCATCTTCCAACTCCATCATCAGACCCTGGTTACCATCTAGCACCAAAGTAATCGTCAAGACGAATCAAACGAACCCTTACTCGATGGGGTTATGTTGTTTAATTACCGAGTTCCTATTGCCATCTTTCAACTCCATCATCAGACCCCGGTTACCATCTAGCATCAAAGTACTTGTCAAGACGAATCAAACGAGCCAAGATTCGATGGGGTTGCGTCGTTTCTTTACTCAGTTCCTAGGACCACCGTTCCAGCTCCATCAACAGATCAGACCCTGGTAACCATCTAAAAACAAAGTACTCGTCAAGACGAATGAAACGAACCGAAGCTCGATGGGGTTGCGTCGTTTCATTACAGAGTTCTTATGGCCACCTTCCAGCTCCATCATCAGATCAGACCCTGACTACCATTGAAAGACAAACTACTCGTCAAGACGATTCAAACGAGCCCAAACTTGATGAGGTTGTGTTGTTTCATTGCGAAGTTCCTATGGTCACCTTCCAGCTCTATCATCAGATCAGCCAGCATGTCATCATAATATTGCATTGTCACGCGATTTACACATGTATGCAAAATTTCAGTTTAATCGGTAACCGCGGGAAGTGGGTCAAAATTGAGTTGCAAAATTCCACCCGAACAAGACATACATACATACATTGCAAGCTAAATAAAAGCTTGTAAAATGCAATTTGTCTACTAGCTAGACTCGGATTCATTTTCGTACCAACTGATGGCGTATAATAACCACCAGCTGGTAACACAAAAATTAGAGTCACAAGGACCCCCTACCTCAATTATTACCACCTACCGATTTCAATTTACTATTTACATAATTTACAAATAAATAATGGATTTAATTCTATTTACAAAATCATACCGTAACGAAATATTTTTTGGAATATAAGGTCGCGAGAAAAAATCTTGATAGCGCGATTCAGAAACTGTACAAACAAATACAGTGACATCTAGCGGGCGGTAGGTACGAAGTTCAATACATGTTTTTTTTTTATTTTATGGCTTGATGCGGTTTATACTTTTAGCCTTTTAGTAACAAAAGCAAAGTTAAAGATTTTTATAGTTTAATAATAAATACACACATTAGAATCACGACTATTATCCACGAAGGGTTAGTCAGAGACTAGGCAATGAGGACCACAAAAGCATTCCTGCCATAGTCCACTTTTCACCATTTCAAATAATAGATGGTAATAATATTATGATATTAACCGTTAGTGAATTATTAACCGTTAAATAAGTAACGGTTAATAATTCACCTTACTTGATGAATGGTCATACTATGACCAGGGCTGTCATCCCAAGTTTGATGAGTGGTCAAAATATGACCGGTGCGCGCGCACGTATTTCAAGTCTGTTTTTTACTCAATTTTGACTTTTTATTTTCTGTGTCTTGCTTAGGTTGGCAGCAATAGCTGTCTAGTTGAGAAAAATCGTCAATGAGAACAGATTTACTCTATAAAACACCTCCATATCTCATTGTGATCATACTAAGACCTCACTCAAACAATTTTCGTTGACCTCCAAAATGTAAAATATTGTAATTTTTTTAGATGAAGTAGTATTTAGTGTTCTTTTGTTTGTTATTAAAAGCTTATTTCATGTACTTTTAAATTATAAGTTCTTTGTTTCATGTTTTGGCATAGTTTTTTTCTAAAGTGATTTTAGTTTCGAAGGTCATTCTAACCACAAAGGTTTTGTTATTTTACTTAATTTTATATATAAACTCAGTGTTGTGCCCTAATTTTTATAGTATAATTTTAAGCATAAAATAAGCTTTCTAAAAATTATATATTTTCACTTTGATTTAATTCGATAAATTAAACAAAAAAAAGGCAAAGTTGAACTTAATAAAAAAGTTTTTTTATAAACTTAAAAAAATATGCTGAATTTTTATTAGAGAAAGTTGTAAATATTTTTATATATTATTGTTAGTGTATAGTAAGAGGTTACTTTTAAAGCGCAAAAAGATATATTATGTTGTTTAATTTTTTCATATTCGAAATTCTATTTTACGTAATTTCGTTGACAGTTTGACAATTTTGATATTTTTTATAGGTATATTATTAAAATCTGGGGGAAAAAAGAAATAAAAAAACTAATGACTAGGCAGTATGGTTTCTGACCTTAGCCTGTTCCTTCACGGAACAATATAAAAAGGTAGGTACTGTTTAGGGTACTACACTGTCAAGGTCATGGTGTCGTTACGTCATTAAGAAAAAATGGTGGCGTTCGTTTCATCATTGCTATTTAAAATTAATTATTTTTAGTATCGTTTGGTCATTTGCTTAAAAGAAAAGTGATTCATATCATTGTCTTACTGTTAGATATCACTCTTTTATATCTTCGGCTTTTTTAGCTCAATTATATAGGTAGTTTATCATTCAACAATTAACGAGTGAATTATTTGCTTGCTGAGCTAGGTGTTGTGTGTGAGAGAAATAGTTCGCTTGTCGTATTATCTACAATAATTAGTTACTTAACAGCAATCTCTCTTAAATTGCAATTTTTCATAATATATGCAATAGTATATTATACTATGCCTAGAGAGTGATGATGATAATGAGAGGGTAGCACACATTTTAGAAAATAAAACAACTACAAAAAATTCATTGTATAATAATTAATAAGGGGAGCTCTATCAGCTAGAGCTCCCCTATTCTAATAGGCGTCGCGTAAGGCGCGCCTCGCCGCGCGAGCGGCGCGACCGGCGATGGCGGCTGCCGCCCATCTGGCTCGCATTGCGGCCAGCTCCTCGGCAGTGGCCGGGGCGCGTGGCGGCTCTTCGGCCTCGGGGAGGGCTAGGCGACGGAAGAGGCGCGCGTGGCTGCGGCGCAACTCGGCACGAGCGTGCTCGTCCGCCGCTACAGTGGCCTCCTCCGCCGCCGGCTCCTCCACCACCGCTTGTGGCGTCGGCGTCGCGGATCTAATAACAAAATAAATATATGTTGAAAACAACTTTCGGTTGATGTCAAAATATTGCTAAGATAGTGTAAATCTTATAACTTTTAATCGCAACTAGGTACCTAATTTTTTTTTAAGAAGAATAAATAATTTAGTAATTAAAAATAAGATGTCAGGTAACTGACTAACATCTAGAACTCAGGTTATAAATATTCCATATTATTGAAATCTGAAGGTGTACGTATAATTTGTACCAAACTATTGGTTTGATGTTCTGTTAACATAAATTATTATGTGCTGTATGTTTCTCATATTGATAAATAAAATAAACTTTCACCGAGATTTAAAACCGGTACTAGTTCTTTACGAGTAGGTAAACTAATACCATTTCAATTGTTTTAACAGCAAAGTAGGCACTTACTTGCGCCGCCAGCACAGCCACAACCAACTGCAGCCACTGCCAGCCTCAGGTCCCACACTAAAAAAAGAATATAACAAACCAAAGTAAAACAATCAAGTTATTAAACATCAACATAACAATAACTGTGATAATGTTTTCCCCACCAAACCACAAACAAGCAGGAAAGTAAAATTGCAAACGCATACATTAGCTCAGCTGATCAAAATAGACAGAACAACATGCTCGTTGTTAGTGTTGTTACATTAGCAGTTTGAACACGGTATGCAACGAAACATAATTATGCTGTGTTAGTTTTCAAAAGTGCACATATAAATAATCCCAATCCTTGATCAATCTTATATCTTACTTTTAATTACATCACCTGTAAGATGGCGGCTGTCTGATTCCATTGCGAGCTGAACAAACAGGTATAGGTATTCATAATTAACATAATATAGAAAATTATTACCTACATATGAATTTAGAAATGCTTGAGTGCATTAGTAAACCTACAAAACCTAGCTAGCTAGGCACTTTTATGTCGTCTCATGGCCTTCTTACACCAATACTTCCGCTTTTCTCATAATGAAATTTTAAAAACTTACATTATGTACCTTTACATACTTAATTTCTTGTAACTATCAAAAGATTTAACATCAATTAATGAAATAACGGATAAAATGTTTACTAGAAAAAAATCAACCAGTCTCAGGAAGCTGGAGTGGGATTCGAACCCACGACCTTTGGATTGCCGGTGCACTGCTCTAACCGCTGAGCTACCGAGACCCCAGAAGACTCGTTGAATTTTTCCTAGTAGTATGATTACGCTGCAAGTGTTGATTTTTTTATAGTAAACATTCTATCCATTATCTATAAGTATAGCATTGTGAATACAAAATTTTATGATAAGATTAAATTTTCAGTTTAGTAATGAAATGTCTATTAGACATATAAAATGCTAGGTAGGTACCTACCTACGAAGTGACACTTTCAAATCATATAATTTAAAAAAGTAACTATTGCAAACTATTGCACCTAAACAACCTTTAGATTAATAAGAGTTATTTTTATAGCAAACTTACTTGGACCACCACCTCCATCCCGGAGACCCTTCGCTGCCGCGCTCCGGCGGCGTTAGCAGCGGTTCCCTAAAAGTAATAAATAAACAAACGTGCAACTTAAACAAACAATGAATATTAATAATAATTATTACGATGTTATGTTCCTCTCCACAAACAAGCAGGCAAGTGTTAACCTCAAACATTTAGCTTAGCCGATCAAAATAGAAAAAACAAATGTTAGTTGTTACAGTAGGTACTTTACATGAACGCAAACAAATAAATTGCTGTCATAGCTTTCAATAGTGTGTATATAAATAATCCATAACCAAAGTTATTTAAATTCTTACAGTAGGTATTACCAGTAAGATTGTTGCCGGTTTCCTTCCGATGCGATCTGGACAAACAGGTATTTCAATAATTGGCTTACATGTAATCAAAGTTTTATCACATCAACGTATACTTACCGGGTTCTTGTATGTAAGTTACATAACTTAGTTAGTACTAACCTTTCAGACTCCATACTATTTCGTAACCTCGCACCTCGTAATTTCGCTCGCACCTTTCGTAAATTTTAAATAAGTTTTGTTTTCTTTATGTACCTACCCTACCGACCCACCTTTTTTATATTTGTTCCGTGAAGGAACAGGCTAAGGTCGGAGACCATACTGCCTAGTCATTAGTTTTTATATTTCTTTTTCACTAGATGATAATGAGTGGTGATTAAGATGATGAATGATAAATGATATTCCCCCAAACCCATTGAGTCCTCAGTAAAGATGTGAGACTTTACTGAGATCTCACGCGGACTTCTTGAGAGAATTTGAACAGTGATGTTGCACTTTTTTGTTTCATTTGCCAACACTTATTGCACGTTCACAAACACTTAACGGTTAATAATCAACTATTAATTCACATTAATGTTCGAAAAAACTCAAATTTCAGAAAATAAAACAAAACTACAGACATGACGACAGAAATTACTTGTGTAAATAAAAAAGTAAATTAAATAACTTGATGTGATTGATTAAAATGTTCAATCTAAGTATAGATAAATACGAGTACTTACATAATCTCGCGACAACCTTTTAAATCATAAATTGTGTAACGACGTTATAAGTTGATAAAAAAAAATACAAGTGATATATACTGCTATGCGTGTACTACTTGTAAACTACTCATTTTATTCTTCACCATATAGGTTTTGAATAGTTTCTAGTACCTACCTTCTTCTGATTCTGTCGCATTTAGTTCGTTCGTTTTACGAAACATTTCGTGTGGCACTTGAAGCTGTGTACAATTACCGTGATTACGGGTTGCTTGTCTGGCTAGGAGAGTTTTATTAAGTATCATATTATTACTCATTATCATCTATTATTAAACTAAGAAAGTGTTTAACTATGCTTTTGCTACTGAAAGGCTTAAAGTATCGCTTGGCTCACCGCACCAAGCCCTTAAATTTAAAAAAGTTTTGAATTTCGTATCGACCTCCGCCCTTAAATTTAAAAAGTGTTGAATTTCGTATCGACCTCCGCCCGCTAATTGGCACTGTATATTTTAATACATTTTTCTGAATTGCGCTGACGAGATGAGACGAGGTTAATACCTACCTATTCGTTGTCATTGAAAATAATAAAATTACAATGGTCGACTTAAGCACAAAACAAAACGGTGAATTGTCGTTTTTTAAGCTACCAGTTGTTTCAAAGAGCTAAGTAGGTCTTTGTTTGCATTTCGATGGTTAGTTTTAACGTAATACAGAAGTAAGTACCTGTTGTATGTAATAGTATGTATATTGTAGGAAAAGTTTTTTGTTATGCGGGCTATACTGCGGGCTTGGAGTAGCTAGTTGCGCGCGCAACCATATCGAGACCGCCGCGCATACTCGCCCGCGTAGGTATGTAAAGTGAAGGACATACATGTGATTGATTTCTGTACCTTTCTGTTTTGTGACTTAAGTGTGGAAAGTTTATTATATTTCCAAAATAAATAAATAAATATAGCGCAAGGGAGAAGGGCCAGCGCTCACAGGCCACGCGTGTGGGGCCGCACTGGCGTAGGGCCGGCGCTTACACGCGACGCGTGTGGGGCCGCACTGGCGTGGGGCCGGCGCTCACACGTATGTGTGTGGGGCCGCACTGGCGTAGGGCCGGCGTTTACACGCGACACGTGTGGGGCCGCACTGGCGTGGGGCCGGCGCTCACACGTATGCGTGTGGGGCCGCACTGGCGTAGCGTCCGATAAATTTCGTAACACCAGTGCGGCCCACACGCCTGGAGTGTAGCGAGCCGCACCCGGGTTAGACGCTATTAGAGGCGCCGCAGCCAACGTGTTAAAAGTGTTTTTTCATATGGTATGCTTCCATAACTTAATTTATTGGAAATTAGGTATAGCAACACTCTCCCCTTTCGTTCGAGCTGTCAAGCCAACCACGCTGTATTTTTGTAACTCCGTTTATTTTATAAGGAAAATCATCATCCACTGTTTATTTTATTGCTAAATAAAACTCTGGTATGTACCTGAAGATATTGGCTGTTTAATTATTTGCTAGAATACCATCTTGACTTTTCCCATACTTCTCACACGCAGCGCTCTTCGATCTCAGACCTCTAACAGAATGAAGGTTATGCAAAATGCCTGTTATCTTAAATATTTAGCAAACTGTCAAAAAAACATTAAATGTGACCCTAAAATGCTGTGGTCATACGTTAACTCTAAACGTAAATGTAATACAGGATATCCAGGTACAATGGACGTTAGACGACAAGCAGTTGACGGGTAGCGACGACATTTGTGCAGCTTTTAATTGTTACTTTAAGTGTATGTTTGCTCAGCCATCTAGTTCTGTGGCAGGTCAAGCATATACCGGAGCTGACTCTAATAACTTCACAAGCACTTTCTCAGTTACGCAAGATACGGTTTTTAAGATGCTATCAAAGTTAGATACTAAGAAAGGGGCCGGTAGCGACCTAATTCCGCCATTTATGTGCTAAAATGTGCTGAGCAGTGACGAAGGTTCCATACAACTCGATTCCCACCGGCTTCCCTTCAGAAGTTTAGAACACAACCACTCTCTACTTGAATTGAGGAATGGCACAATCAGTAATTAAAAAAGTAAATATATAAAAGAAACATTACAAATTGCCTACACTATGCACATTAAATCAATAAAATTTGCTTTTTAACAACATATTGCTTTAAAATAAGCCGCAGGCGCGATCGGCTTTTAGGCAGTTAAACTTCTGTACAAAATAAACGTCATGACGTCACATAAAGGTCAATAAACCCACCCGCGTATTAGCAGCCGGTAAGCCGTCTTTATCCGAGTTACTTGATAGAGACAGTAATACAATTTGCGTACGCGTGAGCAGGATGGAGGAATATCGTTTTCGGTTTGTGTTCTGTTGACAGATAATTTGACGTAATTGCAATTCATCATTGAATGCATGACTGTGTTTTATTATTATTTGAATTTATTAGTTAGTTTCACCTATTAGAATGATTAGTATTGTAGTTGGACTTTGTTTATTTGTGTTGTGTGTAGAAAGTAGTTACGAAGACGTACGTTGTAATTAGGTATTTGCGGTAAGTAGATATTGTAATAAGTTGAAATTACGTATTTAGAGTAAGTAGATTTGCAAATCGGTAGAATTGTAAGATGTCGGCATTAATAGCTTTAGATTCTTCCCGGCTTTTATGATAATGTCTTAGCGCACTTTGTAAGAAAGAATAGACGAATAGCTTTAGAGTATAAGTAGTATTATTAGTACTTAGTCGATTAAGTTTTGTTTGATTTACATCATATCATCATTTCACCACAAACGGCTTTTTCAAAGCCATTTCTATTATGCTTGCAAGACACTGTTTCAATATCTCAGTGCTTACACGTATAGTAAAAGTGGACTGAAGATACATCTGCCTATACAAGACTGAAGCCAGGATGCCAATCACAGATTTTCGGTAAGGACTCAAGACTGCGTGCCCGCGCTCGGAGTAGGTAAGCATTTTTTTTTTGCTTACCTCTCAATATTTCACGCTTCGCCACTGGTGCTGAGGCACTGTCGGTCCCCCTGTGCATTATCTTCAACCGATCACTTTCTGAGGGAGTTTTTCCTACAAAATGGAAAGAAGCTAATATAGTTCCTCTTCACAAAAAAGGCACTAAATGCTAAGTAGAGAATTACCGCCCAATATCGATTTTAAATGTTTTTGCCAAATGTTTAGAGCGAGTTGTTTACGATGAAGTTTACCCAATAATAAAAAAAGGAATACCGGACGAACAACATGGTTTTGTAAAAGGTAGATCGACAACGTCAAATTTGAGCCTGTTTGTTAGCGACGTACATAGAGGCATGGGCTTTCAATCTCAGGTTGATGTGATATATACAGATTTTGAGAAAGCCTTTGACCGCGTTGATCACTTCATACTGTTGCAAAAACTCCAACAGCTTGATATACATGGCGATCTATACAGGTAAACAAGCTGTAGTTATTGGTGGCAATCGTTCGGATTTTGTATCGATCCCTTCTGGTGTGCCGCAAGGTTCCCTTCTCGGACCGTTATTTTATATAGCCTACATAAGTGTGTAAGTGTGTTGTGCCTTAGACATGCTCAGCTTTTACTATATGCCGATGACACTAAAATCTATATGAAGGTTAATACAATTGAGGATTGCATTAAACTGCAGGAAGATCTAGACAGACTATCACTGTATTACATAACCAACCGTATTACAGTCAATGTTGCAAAATGTGCACATATTCAATTCACTAGGCGTAAGATTCCCATTGATTACGATTTTAAATTAAATAACGTTAGTCTGAATAAGGTTGATTCTGTGAAAGACTTAGGGGTTTATCTTGATTCAAAACTAACATTTAATAGTCACTTTCAATATATAATAAACTAAGCTTACAAAAACTTAGGTTTCATAATAAGGGTCACACGTGATTTTACTGACATTTCTTGCATAAAAGTGCTTTACTATGCTTATATCAGAAGTATTCTTGAATACTGCAGTACTGTTTGGAATCCACAGTACGTGACTCACAGGCATTTTCTTGAACGCCTTCAAATTAAATTCGTTAAATAATGAAATTTTAAAAGTAAATTCAAAATTGATGATTACACTGAATCATGTCAAAAGTACTGCCTCATAACTCTGGCTGACAGACGTGAGATGCAAGACATGGCTGTATTTCATGATATATGTTCTGGGAAGCTAGACTGTGTTGAACTATCAAATAGAATACTCCACTTGAATGCCCCTGGTAAAAGAACTCGTCACACCCATCTTTTTCATATACCGTTAGCGCGCACAAACTATGGGGCTAATGATATGTCTATTAGATTACTAAAAACGTACAATAAGTTTTATTCAGATATTGATATATTTACAACATCCAAAACTATGTTCAAAAATGCAGTTCATAAGCTTAAGTTAAGTTAAAAGTATGATTTAAAATGAATTTTTAAAATATTAAAATATTTTAATGTTTACTACAATTAATAACCAACTGTCATAATCAATTCGAGCACCCATGTAAACCAACCACGATATTACACTCACACGCACTTACACACATCGACACAACACAATCAGATTCACACCTAATCTGTAAGTTATCAATCGACAAAATTCATTTACTTAAGTACCTACCTATTATTTTTAGACTACCTACCTGCGTTCATTAATTGTGTTAATATTTTTTAGTAGCATAATTATGTTTAAGTAACATCTTCTGTACCTTGTGTTTAGTTATATCATAGACTAATAAGATAATCGTCCTTGGTTATATGCTGTTGAAACATTGTTGAATAAATAAATAAATTGTGTTACTTGGGTAGGGTTTATTAAGTTCGAACTATGAACACTTAAATAGCTTGTCTAATGCTTTGTAATGCACTGAACATCTTTATTATTAAAAATATTGCTAGATTAGTGATTCTGTAAAGCGATTAGCAACTTCATTGACCATAATAATGCTTCTTTCTTTAATGCAATTGTTACCTTCCTTAACCGCAATAATGCTAATATAATGCCTCTGTAACACAATTAAACAACTATTTGTAAACCTACGTATTACCGTTTGTAATGCTACTATACAATACACCTAAACTCAAATGCGATAACGATACAGAAATGCTGTAATGCGACTGTTATACTGCTTTGAGGTGTTACTTAGGGGTACTATGGGTTCCAGAAAGTAAGTGTGCTTACAATTCCGCTACCACAAGGGACATTTGAAAGTCAACTTTAGAGTTGACGACCCGAGCAGTGGCAACTGCAAGTTGTAGGTACCTACTTCTACTTAATAGGTCAATTATCATAAGACCGCCGGCGGTCGCGAAACAATTGATTTTCAATTGTGTTCAAGGGGTTAAAAGGTATTGTAGTGTTGAAATTATACAATGACAAATTATGTTAGCCACATGATTTCTATAATTATTATCACGACTAGCATTAAGTAGCAAATCATTTTCAAACAATTAAATAGATAAACCGCGTCGCGTAGAAGGAATACTAATACACCCTCTCTTCCCTTGGGTGTCATATAAGGCGACTAACGGATAAAGACTGCACATAGGTACTTCCAACAGCATAGAGCGGCGATGGTCTCACCACCTGTCACGCTGAGCACATGTGTAGTCGCTATTTGGTGAAAAGTAAACTATGGTACCTATAGAACAGAGGACTATGGTATAGAGGACTGTTTTTGCTTTTTAACCCTTCGGGGATAATAGTCGTGATTATATGTAGGTATGAATGTAATTAATCATAGTTGCATACCTTTTGTCGTTACAAGTAATTAAATTTTAGATTAAAACAAAAAGGGAAGATACGGCATTAGCGTCTCGTGAGTGAGCCGCCAAAATTGGGCCTAAAGGCACAATTTCACTTCAGTCACAATTTGCCGAGCGAACAGGAAAAAGAAACGTCGGAATCGGTCGTTATACGTACTCGTCTGTTGCGAAGCGACCGAGACGTCAACGCGCTACTCGCTGACTCCCTCGCGCTGACGTTGAAACTTACCGCTTTGTCTCGCTCGCTCGATTTACACTTTATAGGTGTGTGTGTGTGTGTGTGTTTGCTTAAGTAGTTGATTGAGTAGGACTATATTTTGAATGACTACAAGTAGGAGCATGCCGTATCTTCCCTTTTTGTTTTAATCTAAGAATTAAATGCAATCATTATGAGATCTCAGAACAAATGTAGCTGCATTCTCTAAAGGCTACTAATAATATACTTTTCTCATATTTTCACTTGAACAAACACCTGCTTGCACCTGCTGATCTTTTATTATCACAATAAATGAATGTGGTATAAAAACGTCTTGACTTGATAGGTTGTATGCCTTTAGTTCGTTGCTTCAGAGAAAGAAGAATCATGAGGGTATTAATTCTTATTAGCACACAATTAATCATAGTTGCATACCTTTTGTCGTTATAAGTAATTAAATGCAATCATTATTAGATCTCAGAACAAATGTAGCTGCATTCTCTAAAGGCTACTAATAATATACTTACTTACTTTTCTCATATTTCCACTTGAACAAACACCTGCTTGCACCTACTGATCTTTTATCACCACAATAAATGAATGTGGTATAAAAACGTATTGACTTGATATGTTGTATGAGTTTAGTTCGTTGCTTCAGAGAAAGAAGAATCATGAGGGTATTAACTCTACTTCTGACTGTGGTAAGTTGGTAACATATTGATATTATAATGGTCGAGTGGTTTAATATAATAACAACTATTTAAAAAATAACTATATTTATCCCGTCTGGGTGTTTTGTGTACAAGTATTTATAATTCGACAACTATATAAAAAATAACAGTATTTTTTTATTCCAACTCTGGGTGTTTTGTGTAAGTATTTATAATTTGACGACCTCCATAGTTCTGGCGTCGCCATCTGATCTTGGTTCTGAATTCGATTCTGACTCGATTCAATTTAAATTACTTACCTAAATGTTTTTCTGAAATTGGCACGAGGGTCAGTGTTTTCTATACAACAAATATGTCCGTAAACATAGGCCTAAACAATTGGTGTTAATCCATGAGATGTGTAGGGAACGGTAGAGGAAGATTCAACAGAGACTGCCGGAAGGTGGTGGTCACGAGCCTCAGACATGGGGAATACGACGCAAGAAGGAGGCTCTAATACATTACAATCCTTAGATGCTCCGCCCTCTTAACAACTGTATTGTATTTACTGTGCCTATATAAAAAGCTTAAACATACACCTACTTATAATCACGACTATTATCCCCGAAGGGTTAGTCAGAGACTAGGCAATGAGGACAGCATAAGAGTTCTCTACCATAGTCCACTTTTCACCAAATAGCGACTGCACATGTGTTTAGCGTAACAGGTGGTGAGCCCATCGCCGCTCTATGCTGTTAGTATGCTAAGAGAGGGGGTTTATTATTATTATTATTTATATTTTTTATTTTTAACCGCCTCTGTGGTCTAGTGGCTAAGCCACCGGTTTCAGACCCATAGGTCCTGGGTTCGATTCCCAGCGGGGGGTACAACTTTGTGTGCTCGCTTTGGTTGGTGGAAGGGCTGTTAAGTCCGCCTGGCTAGCTACCACCACCTTATCTAAGTCTGTCGCCATAACAACGATGTTTATAGCATTTTTGTGTTCCGGCAGTTTGAGATAAGATAGCCAGTTCCTCAGTGGTTGAGGATTCCGGGTGAAGCGCGCTTCCACCTTCGGCCTTATCGTCACTTACCATCAGGGCCCTTATTCTGTAACGATTCCTTGTTTCAAAATTACGTTAATTCCTTAAAAAGTTACGATATCTTCCCAAAAACGTATACGTTTGACCTTTGTGCGCGGTAAGGTTTAGGTGTGGAATCTATAGATTGCGATACAGAATCGGCCCAGGTGAGATGAAGGCCAAGCGCTTACCCGTTGCCATATAAAAAAAATGTTTCTTTTTACAGGTCTGTGGCTGCCTTTGCATGCCTGGATGCCCTGTACCTATAGGTAAGTTTCTACCACATTAAAGCCTTGTTGGCACTAGACCAGGCCTGGCGCACTCCGCATGAAGTTACAAGTAGCCGACTGGACGGAAGCCCGCGAACACCCTGCAGTCGTTAGAAGGATAAGAGCTACGTGATAGTACGCGATAGAAAGAGAGGCAACTTCTAGGTGAATTTAACTGTAGGTATGGGAGCGGTGTGCGACCTGAATTGCACTTTATTGTCTTCGTAAGAGTCGCTATTTATTTAAATGACTTAGCGGAGTGAATCTTCTGTACTTGTACTGTTATGTATTCTATGACTAGACTGATAATTTAGTACAGAAGCGAGTAGGCTTAAATATTTTAAAATTCTTGTTACTCACCACCACTTGTGAACCCACCAACCCGCATTGGGCCAGCGTGCTGGGTTATGGCTAGGGTTGCCACCCGTACTCTAAAATAGAGTATTGTACTCTTTTTCATGTAGGCGTACCTACTCTATAAATTACAAAAACTGATCGTTACTGGTTTTGAGTACCTACTTCTCTCCCTTATGAATGTAGGTAAAGTGGAGAGACGAAAGAAATAGAGTTACCCTAAATTTAATAAAAAACGACTTGATTATATATTTTAATCTAAATTTTGATTGCAAAGAGGCTGTAAATATCTTCAAGATAGACAAATATTTGTTAAACGTCGCAAAGAGCAACCAAAATACGTTTTTAAGGACAAAAAAAATACTCTTTTTTTATTCTATGTACTCTATTTTGGTTCTAACAAAATGAAAAAATACTCTATTCGTCATAAAAAAGGTGGCAACCCTAGTTATGGCCCATACATACATTATAATCACGACTATTATCCCCGAAGGGTTAGTCAGACACTACATAAGCACTGAGGACCGCAAAAGCAGTCCTCTACCACAGTCCGCTTTTCACCAAATAGCGACTGCACATGTGCTAAGCGTGACAGGTGGTGAGCCCATCGCCGCTCCATCTATATGTTGGAATTATTATTATTTAGTCTTTAGTCCGTTAGTCACCTTTTTCGACACCCAAGGGAAGAGAGAGGGTGGTAGTATTCTTTTATCGCCAGGCAACACGGTAACAGGCTGGCGATGATAAAAATTATTGTTGAATGTTTTCTATTCTGTTTCAGACGATACCGCTGAATGTGCAAAGCCACCGGAAGTTACGCCACCTAATAATAACGACTGTGAAAAGCCCAAAAATAATAACAGCGGTGAGAAAGGGCATAGCGGTGAAAAGGGACATAGCGGTGAAAAAGGACATAGCGGTGAGAAAAAGAACAAAAGTGGTGAAATAGATAACAGCAGTGAAGATTGTAACAACAGCTGTGAAAAGGGGAGTAAAAGTGGAGAAAAAAAGAACAAAAGCGGTGAAAAGGGACACAAAGGCGGTAGCGGTGAAAAATGGAATAAAAGCGGAGGAAAAAAGAACAAAAGCGGTGAAGTTTGTAACAGAAGCGGTGAAAAAGGCAACGGAAGCGGTGAAAAAGGTAAAAAGGGTAAAAGCAAGCATTGTCCGAACTTTATAAAGAAGAAACACTAAGTACCTACTTTTAGATAGTCTTGAAAATTGTTTTGAATATAGTAGAACATTAGACGTGTGGTTTTGGCCTATAAATTAAAACGTTGTAAGTATTCAAACATTTATTGGTATATTTTCAACTATAAATCATGGAAGGAATATAACCATAACATTGTTATACACCCTGGTTTGTGAAGAAAATAAAATAATTTTATTATTTAAATATTTACCTACTAATTTTGTTAATCACAATAAATCTAATTAAAAAATAAATATGCAGACTTTGATTACTTACTCAATTTTAAATTCAAAATCCTTCCTGTTTGCTTTTTTGCGTTAATAACGCTTAAATGTAAACTCGAAGATAACGAAACGTTCATAAAAATTACTATCTCGGGTAGGAATCGAACCCACGTCAATTCGAATTTTTTCAACACTTTTTTAATTTGTAATTTGTTCATAACAAAATTTGCGGTAAAACTATAAAAGGCGACTTCTAGAAAGCGCAAGAAAATTCAAGGGCTGGTCAGGTCAAGTTTTTTAAACAGGACAAAAATGACAAAAAAGAAGATCGTGATTTTTTCATTTTTAATGAAATAATTCATTTTGCGAATTTTAATTGTATAGTATTTGCGTATCTAATCTATTTTAAAGCAACAACATAAATAAAAATAAAACAATAGGAAAATAAATGGTCTCATTGCAGACTAACGTAGGTACTTATCGGCCGGCTGACGCGGACGACGGGTCAACAGACGGTTGGGTCAACGACCGGCCGCTGCCCGCGCGTTGTAAATAATCGTTATTTTAACTGTTTTTCATTTTATTTTTGATATGTTAAAATAAATTAGATTATGAATTAGATACCATATAATTAAAATTCACAGGATGAATTATTTAATAAAAAATTAAAACACTAGACCTGACCAGCCCTTGAAATTTCTTGCGGTTTCTAGCAGTCGCCATACATAAACAATAATTATAACATAGCTTCTTTTATTTGATTAGATAACTGTATACATACTTATTATACAAAGAAAACACGTAGACCTGAATTCAATTGAGAAAAACAGTTATTTCTAAATTGACCCGAACGGGTGTCGAACCCTTACCTCGGAGATGGTGACACCAGAACCGGCGTGCTAACCACTCCACCACGGAGAACGTAAAAATAAATAGTGCTAGTAAATAGTATTTATAAGTCAGGCCGGGGACTGTTATTAATAAGAATTACATACATCCATATAATCACGACTATTATCCCCGAAGGGTTAGTGAGAGACTAGGCAATAAATGAGAACCGCAAAAGCAATCCTCTGCCATACTCTACTTTTCACCAAATAGCGACTGCTCTGATGATGTGATGTGACTGATGTGCTCAGCGTGACAGGTGGTGAGCCCATGGCCGCTCGATGCTGTTGGATGTATGTGCAGTCTTTAGTCTGTTAGTCGCTTTTTACGACACCCAAGGGAAGAGGGGGTGGTAGTATTCTTTTACCGCTATACGCGACACTGTTTTTTTAGGATTTACATGTATTTTAATGAAACTCTTTTTATATGGCAAGAACATTTTTAATGAAACAACATCAAACAACATAGGTACTATTTTTGGTAACTCTAGCACTCTTCACAGGATTTTTTACAGGCAATCATTTTTGGATAGCTATTATGTAAGCCAGCCAGTCTCCTGCCCCGCTGCAGTGTAAAGGCCATCATTGGAATCGAGTGGTGTACGTTACCACAGCAGGAAAGTAGCTCCTAGAGTGTTACGAGTGGAACGTATAATTAGTGTGTAATTTGCTGTACATGTGCGCCGCTTAAAAAGCTTAGTGCGTGTTGTCATTTTGGGGAAAAACTAAAAAAACGATTACTGCTGCAGTAACGTTTGTTCCAGCAGGAAAATTCTAAGCGAATCATCGGAGAAAGAAAAGTTGTGCATGGGCAGAGAGCTTACATTAGTGCAAAAATGTGCGCCGAAAATAAAATATGTGCGTCTTTAGGTTTTTGAGATTACGAATTAGATTTGCGAAAATATTTTCTTTAAATTCGAAAAAAAATCGCAGCGCCTAAAGGAGAAATCACAGAAAACTGTATTCGATACTTCTTAACACATATCCTACTAATATTATAAACGCGAAAGTTTGTAAGTATGGATGGATATTTGTTACTCTTTCACTGGATGAATTTGGATGAAATTCGGCATACAGATAGTTTATAACCTGGATTAACACATAGAATACTTTTTATCCCGATATTCCCACGGGAACGAGAACCACGCGAGTGAAACCGCGAGCGGCCGCTAGTAATAACAATAAAAAGTTTCAAAAGCATGTATGCTTATTGAATAATATTCAACCGCAACCACAACAACCGCTACAAAAGAGAGCTCCTTTAAGTCCCTCATGTAACTGCTGAAAACATTATTTTTCTTTTTTTTAATGTGATTTATTTTTGTAATTATACTTACTTAGTTCTTTTTTTAATTTTGATATAGTACTGATTCGATTAACTATTGTTCATTTAATTTTCCCGAAATTACTTCCGATTATTTGTCATTATTGTCATGTTGTGTTTGCCTATAATTGTTGTTGCATTGTAACAATTATTATTCACACTGTTATTTTAGGTTTAAGCTGTAATGTAACAATGATAGCAGACCTCGCAAAATAAATTAAAATAAAATAAAATATTACTAAAAGTCAAAACGACGATGTCATAACTTTGACGTCAATATACAAGAAATCGGCATACAGAAAATCCCATCCAAACAAAAAAAAATATTCAAATGCAATGATTCAAATATAAAACAGACATTCTATGTGAAATTGATGATGGGACAATCATTCTATTTAGTAGTGGAACTCAATGTGCTGTTTTAGGAAACACAAAATATTGCTTAATGAAAGGAGAATTCAACAAAATCAGGGATGTTGGTGCGAAACAAATTTGCCAGTATATCTGATTTAAATCAAATAAGGGACGCATTTATTGTCAATCAGGAAAGAGATAACTTTAACAATCATGTAATTTAGAAAAATATTAAAAGAATAGAAAAAAATACATTGGACCAGACTGCAATAATTGCAATTAATGATTGGCTTCCCGCGCCCGCGCACGTAACCTATCGTACTCAGCTCGTCGCAATAGCCGCCATTTTACTAACCGCATGGAAAACTACCTAGTGAAGTAAAAATACGTATTGTGTGTACAACATTGTTTGAAGTGCACCGAACCAAGAGTCATCCTGTAATCTCGCCCGGCCGTGTTCTGCTCGTTTCCCGTCTCCTGCGATTCCTGACACATTGAATCGTTTTTTTAGTTTTTCCCGAAAATGACAACACGCACTAAGCTTTTTAAGCCGCGCACATGCACAGCAGATTACGCACTAATTATACGTTCCAATCATAACACTCTAGGAGCGACTTTCCTGATGTGGTAACGTACACAATCAAGTCATCTCTACAATTATTGTATTGGCTTAATTACCTCGCTGGTCAAATGCCGGTTGGAGACCACAAACCCGGACGAAACATCAAAAAATCCGAAAAATACTTTATTTTCATAATTTTTATAAACATTTTCTCAACGTCTTTGCATCTTAGGAAACAACATCGCTCACATAGCAATATATCGTCACATCTTCATAAATACAGAAATTTACTTTAAATGGTCAACGTGTTTAAAAACGTCTAGTCAAACAAGTGGTTCAACGGCATTACGATACCTACTAATACGATACGATTTACCTACTAATCATTAGATGGCGTTAGTGTCATTCTAATATTTTGAATATTTACCTCCACTTCCGCGCAAAACAACGACACTTTAGCCAGTTGTGCACGATCATCCGCGAGAGGCACCCGCTACAAGAACTGCGTTGTCGTAAGTGTCATTTGTGCCTTTATATTTATTTACTAACTTAGCAGAACAACGGCATATTTGCCAAAAGTGTAAGTCATATTTCTTTTTTTATCAATATTTAAAATTTCAATAAATAATAAAGACAAATATTGAAGTTGAAATTCAAACAATGAGTAACCGTTTGCACCGATTGGTACAATTGTACCGAATTTAGCCAATTGGCTAAAGAAGGCTCAGTTTCTCCTCCTTTTGCCAAGACAACTAAAGATTTAATTATAACACCTGGTATGTATTTATTTTCATTATTTTTGATGAAATATTATGCTATATATTTTATATTATAGCATCTAGTACACTCACGGAACTTGACCGAACTCGAGAGTAACTAGGCGAGTAATTTGACGACTGTACTGGATGAAAAAAGTACATAATTACCAATAGGTACTATAAAATGTAAGTTATCGGCGCTATTTAAATATTATTTTAGAAGATAATTCAAATACACAAAAGCGAAAACGCTCTATATCCTCATCAAGTAGCGACTCATCGTCAAGAAGCTATTCTAGTACCTCATCGTCTACTAGTACATGGTCTAGTAGTTCTTCCATTTCTAATAATTCTAATGCAAAAAAGTGAGATAGAAGGTTTAGAAAATACTTATATTTTTTAATTTAATAAATAATTTATTTAATTACCTAAAGTAGATACTTATACTTACTGATAATATAAATAAAATATAATGATGTTGTGTACTTTTAGATTCGTTGACTGATGGAATCCATGTACTTAGATCAATTGAGAACTCCAAGTCAATTTTATTATGAAGCACTTGATATGCCTGCACCTGGAAACCTCAGAGCGCCTAATGATAATGACATCATTAAACAGATATTGCTAGAGATACATTATAATCTCCTTCGATCTGAAAACGTTTTCAACAAAGAAAATGTTAAATGCTGGATATACAAAAAACATTACATTGTGATGCGGTAATTAATCCGTATCCTGCTCAAAATATTCCATTTTGCTAGAAAGATCAATAAAAAGAGCAAAAAATCTGGACCTATCTATGTTCCAGAGCAATACGTAAGCTTGATTAGAAATGCAAAAAAATGGGTATTCCCTTTAAAGTCCAGAAAATGAACTTTGATAACTTTCATGACATAAAGACACCGGCTGACCAGCAAGGAGTAAATTTACATAAAGACATCAAAGGCGATTTGATTGACATTACTGAGATCACAATGATAAAATTTATTAAAAATAACGAAACTTATCAGTACAAAATGTCATATGAGGGAGAATGGATCAATGTTGAAATTAAGTTATCTAGAGGGCGGAAAAGAACCCAGCAGCTCGTGGATAATATACGCTTAAGGCCAGAATATGATTCGAAAATGAAAATTTCTGATGCAAATAAAAACGATATTTTACATTTAATTCGTTCAAACCTTATACCGGGCTTTTATGAAGGCTTTTATAATAAAATCTAATCTGATTTTGATAAAATAAGAATATAGTTGATTTTTTCATTACGAGAATTTTTAAGGCTGATTTAACCTAACCTATTTAATTTAGTACCTAACAATTAATTATAATAATGGTTTATTTAAATAATACATCGAGGCTGATATTAAGATAACTGGAGGCGGAGGGCGATAACAATCCCAGCGACTTGTGATTTCTGATTCAAATAAAACTTTTTATTACAGTGCATTCCTTAAAAGCATAAACATATGAAGGCTTTTACATAATCTCTAAACTGATTTAAAAAAGGGTTAATTCATTAATGAGAATTTTAAGACCGATTTGATTTACATAATCTTTTTGAGTTGCTAATAATTTATTGATTACCTACTTAGTTAAGTGAAAAGTTTTTGTTTGTTATTTTTTTAAATAAATATGTTTATATTTAATAATTTTCTTTTATTTCATGGTTATCATACAGTGTACAACGAGTTCCCAAGTGTCATATATGACCATTATTGAGAAATTACAAAGTAACAATGGCACAAATGCATGACATTCCTCTTTTAAGACTAAAAAAATATATCAAAAGATGAAATAAATAGTTAAAACTTGCTTTTAAATGTTTGTTATGATCCATATCAGCAGCATAGGCCACAAAAGCTATAATAAAAGGTACAACGAATCCACAACATAAATTTAAATATTTAATGCTTGATTCTGTAAAGTACTAAAAATGTAAATGTGCCAATATATTGCTAGGTGAGCGACATACCAACATAATAGCACCAAATAAAATGCCATGCCACGCATTTTCAGTAAGACGCCACAGAATACAGAATTTGCATGCATTTTCAATAATATACTGCAATATAGAGAATAAGCAAGCATTTTTAAAAAAATGCCGCACCTTAATTTAGTATGCATGCATTTTCAATAGTATACAGCACAATAGAGAATATACGTGACTTTCATTAAATTTCGCACAATATAATATCTACAACAAAGATTTACAATTTTAAAAATCCCTTGATTACTATTTTTCTATACATAAAAAATAAAAATGTACTTTGTACAAAAACGCGAGGTTTTAAAAATAATACAATTTACATTACAATAATAGTCATATTAATCTAAATATTAATAAAAACCACATGGATAACAGCCAAACATTATTCACTAACAGTATTTAAGACAAAAGGAAATTATTGATGGCAAAATAACTATAAAGTTTGATATTACAATAAAATATACCTGTCAATAAGTAATTTATGTAAAAAATGCATCAACCAACTAAACCTAGAAAGTTATCACATTTTAATTTGTAAGTAAGTGAATACACTCGGCGTCAAAAAAATAGCATCTCTGCAAAAATAACTTTCAAGCGGTATTAACTCTTGACACACGCTCACAAATATTGATGTTATTCAAAAGACCAATAAATAAACCTAAAAAAAACGTATCATTTAATTGATAAAAAAATTGATAGCCACTAATAATGTGACTTTGAAAAAACACCTACCTTGCGCTACCTTTTTGGGTATAAAAGGGCCATACAGGTTCAATGTGGGTCATTTGCTATCCAGCCGTCGAAGAGGACACAGCAAAGATTTTTCAGAAGAAAAAGCACCTGGGAAATGGATACCACTGCTGACGAAGTCGCCCAAGTGGTTGCACTATTGCAATCAGGGATGCGGCAGTGTGATGCCGCTCGGCGACTAAATTTGAGCCGTTTTTCGGTTCGAAGAGTATACCAGCGGTTCATAGAGACCGGTGGCTACATCCGGAAACATGGATCCGGTAGACGTCGCTGCACCTCGGAGAGAGACGATCGGTTCATCGTCTCAAATTGTTTGAGAAGTCAGTTCTCTAATGCTATTGAGTTGAACAGCAGCTCCAGGCAGTTCGCAGAACCTCCGTGAGCGTCTCTACGGTTAGACGAAGACTGATGGAGAAGAAAATAGCTGTCCATAGAGCTGCTACGGGTACAAAATTGACTGCAGCGCATCGTGGAGCCCGTTTGCAGTTCACTCGTGACCACGTCAATTGGACTCTTGACCAATGGAAGACTGTTCTCTTCTCTGACGAGACGAGAGTGTGCCTCTTCTGCAACGATAGACACAGAAGAGTATACAGAAGACAGGGTGCACGCTTTGCCCAAGCCTGCATCCAGGAGACTGTGGAATATGGGGGCGGATTCTGCATGTTCTGGGTCGGCATATCGGCTGACAGCAAAACCGACCTTGTCTGCGTCTCCCGGACTGGAGGTGCTCGTGGGCAAGGATCGCTGACTGCTCGCCACTATGTGGCAGAGATTGTAGAAGTGCATGTGGTCCCTTATGCCGATTCAATTGGCGAGGGGTTCACTTTATATGACAATGCTCGCGCTCACACTGCAGCAATTGTACGGGACTTCCTTTAAACTCCCAAATCTCTGTCATGCTGTGGCCAGCGAGAAGTCCGGACCTGAACCCGATAGAGCATCTCGGGGACCATCTTAAGGCTAGGTGTTAGTGAAAAATTAAAATAACACGTTCTTAGAACTACTTTATGAAGTAGTAAACAAAAAAATAAAATTAAAATCTGCGAAAATTATGAAATATTGTTGAGGCTTTATTCTGTGAAATACACCCGATGGAAAAACGATTTGATAAAGTTGGCTCGATAGAATAAATTCACAAAGTTGCATATTTTTGTGTCATTTTATTTTCTTTTCCAGGTTTTATTCTTAAAATAAGTGATTTGATATTATGAGTCATTTACCAAAATGAAGTTCATAGATAACTTGAGGAATTATAACCGATCGTTTTTTATTTATTACATCTATCAATTTTTTTAAATATAAAACTCGATTATTCGCGGCTCTTCGCTGTTATACCCGTCCCTTACCGTCGTACCGTCGAGAGAGCGAGAGAGAAGCGCTCGAAATACCTCCCCTGAAACGGAAGGTGCGGTTTAGGGATCCCGCTCCTACGTCTCTTCAGGAGCTCGAAAAGGCTGTTATTGAAGAATGGGCCATTATCCCTCAAGAAGAAGACCTGAAATTGGTTAGGTCGATGAGGGACGGTAATGAAGCCGTCATCAGGGCAAGGGGGGGTAACACTAGATTTTAAGTGTAGTTTTAAGCAAATTTTTGTATATTTTTGTTGTAAATTAAGACGTAATTAAGGATTTTTATAGCTTTTTGAATATATTTTTTTCTGTATAATTCCAATTTTAATTTAATTGTTTTTGGATACTCCTTTTCTTTAGCTTTCTAACGATACCCAATACTATCCTCTTAATTGATTCTTCAAAAGTTGTGATTTTTGTGACGCCGAGAGCTAGTAGCCCTAGCCCTAATAACATACTTATTTTTATGAATCAAACGGCATTTTTACTATGTTTGAGTTGTTGTTTTTGAGTCCCCGATATTTTTTTTGTTGCATGCACCATGATCACGGAGTAACTGATGCACTAACAGTTACTGATGAACTAACAGTCACTGATGAACTAATAGTTACTGATGAACTAACAGTTACTGATGGACTAACAGTTACTGATGAACTAACAGTCACTGATAAACTAACAGTTACTAATGAACTAACAGTTACTGATGGACTAACAGTTACTGATGAACTAACAGTCACTGATGGACTAAGAGTTACTGATGAACTAACAGTTACTGATGGACTAACAGTTACTGATGAACTAACAGTCACTGATGAACTAACAGTTACTGATGAACTAACCGTTACTGATGAATTAACAGTTACTCATGAACCAAAAGTTACTCCGTGGTGATGGTGCATGCAACTGCGCCGAAATATCGGGGACTCATAAACAACAACTCAAACATGGTAAAAATCCCGGGTTTTCATAAAAAATAATCGTAGTGAGCATGAAAGTTTAAAATTTATAATAACATAGTGAACGGCAAAGGAATCATTGACATCCAGCCATCGCTATTATAGATGGGTATTGGCTTATCATCACGCTTGCCTATTAAGGGCTGGTGATCGCAATCACCCAAAATTGTAATACTATATAAGGCGACTGCTAGAAACCGCAAGAAACCTTCGCCAGTTGCCCAGTACCATTTACTCAATTATACTCGATACACGGTGAAGTCAACAGTGCTGCAGATAATGTTAACGTTGTACCACTGATATATGCCTTACTATGTGATAAAAAGGAAAAAACTTATAAGAATATGTTCAGGTTAATAAAATCGCAAATACCATCTTGGAATCCTACTACGTTTCACTGTGATTTTGAAGTCGCTGCTATTAATGCAATTTTAAAAGTTTTTCCAAACATCAAAATAAATTACTATCACTGGGCTCGAAAAATATGGCGCAAAGGTAAATATTTAGGTCACACTCATTAACTAATTCTGAGAAAATAACTCATTCTGAGAATTTTAATTGGATAGTTCTTGAGTTCCTAAATTTTTTTTAACCAAAATAATAAGAAAAATAGAATGAAACAATTAAATATAACGATTATTTGCAACGCGCGGGCAGCGGCCGGCCGGCCTTGACCCGCCAACGTAGGTACTGGCGCGGACAGGCCAACTTCTTGCCCGCGCGTTGTAAATAATCGTTATTTTTAAATGTTTTTATTTCATTTTCTTATGATATTGCTATTGAATTGATATTATATTTCGTTTAAAAACACTAATTCCTTTTTGTCATTTTTGTCATGTTCAAAACACTTGACCTAACCAGTTCTTGAAGTTTGTTGCGTTTACTAGCAGTCACCTTATATAGGGTCTAACAATATCAATAAGCGAACTTTTAAGGGGAGCATCTATACATCACACTGAGCATGCTCACCAAATTTGGTCCAAAACTACAGGCTTGTTACCGAGATAATCAACGAAACATTATCATAACTCACCAAAAAATACACCAAGCCCGTACAGCTGTACCACACGCACACAAAGTTAGCCGAATATGCATATTAAACTCTGAGCACACTGAGCTATCTTTTTATTGACGCTTGCATGCGTGTTAGTAAAGATACAGCATGTTTCATGATGTGCATTATTTTAATTTATTTAGTTTGTTAGAAAACACAACTTTAAAAAATCACTATAAAACTGGAGCCCATTTTTGTGATTGTATTCAGAATGATGTATAGATACCGCCTTTACACGTTCGCTTATTGATTTTGATAGACCCTGTATAGGATTGTCCAAAGGAAGCAAGTAGGTTTACAAACTCATCGTAAAAACCGGAACACACTTCGCCCGTAGCATGCGCAACTAGAGAAAAGTTTCTCGACCCGTTATCTCGTGTTATGTCTATACACGATAATTATGTCAAAAATAGACAAAATAGTAGTTTTTGCGTGCCTGTGGTAATTTTATCGAGTTTTGACAACTGTAACCGAGATAGTTTGTCGTTCCCGCCATCGAAAAAACAGAGAATATCGTCCGCGACATATCTCGTGTTGCTTGCTAGGCCTACCGGGAATTGTACCCGGGACCTTTGGATAACATAACAATCAACATTATCTACCATAAATATTACTATCATAACTAATCTAACCTCACCATAGCCAATAACATTTATGTCTAGACAGTCTATTCTATGACATTTTGACTATAAATGATAAAACTTCATTAAAATAAGTTTAATACAACTACAGGGTGTTTGCGTCTAGGACATTCTATGAAGTGCAAATAACACCCTGTTTGTATGGGAGCAAAAACAGCAAATACTAATTCGAACTAAATGTATGGAACAAACCTTCGATCAATAAAAAATAGACGCACAATGAACGCTCTCAACGTCTGAACGAAAACGGTAATTTAAAAAACTAAAAAACCCGACTGCGCTTCTGTGTAATTTGGAAATGAAAAAACCCTAAAACAACAAAGTCGTCATACCCGATTGCACTTAACTTAAGAATCGCCAAAGTTGCAAAGTAAAATTGTAGCAATCAGGGTCTAAAAAGTCAACAAAAATTACCTTTAGGTATCACACTCTATGACTGCTAGTCACAAAAAAATATGTTATAAATCTCACCAAAGTTAATAATTACTTTAGACAAAATCGCTTACTTACCCAGAGATAACAAATTCGGAAGTAAGACTCCTTGTAACATAAACAAAAATGACCACCAAAATACTTAGCTAAAAACACAGCTCTTAGTTATAGCAACATTGTCTTTGCCCATATTCTTCTCTCTGTTGTCTATGTATTTTCTATAACCTCCACCGATGATACCAAGGAGTATGATCAGACCGACCAAAGAGTTCGATTTGAATTTCTCGGCGCAATCGTTTGGATTGTCGATGTCTAATGTGTAGATCTGAAAAGGAAATATGAAAAATGTTTACTGGTTGTGTGGAAGGATGTATGAGCGTGTGACAGAAAGTGTTTGATAAAAATGTGTGTGAACTCTCATACACCCTCATAGACAGAGTTTCTGTAAGAGTGTGTGTGATGGTATGTATATTAGAGTGTATGAGAACAATTTTTTTTATTTATTTATCTGTGTCTTTGAGAGAGTGTCTTTAGGAGAATTATATTATTTTCAATTTTTTATTTTAAATGAGTACCATTTTATACTGAAACTAGCTTTATCATTTAATTATCGTTTAATTACAAAGTTCTAATAAACTCTTTAACTTTTAAAGTACCTACGCAGTATCGCTTCAAAACGTAAAGGTTTCTAAATTGTCTCGGGTCTGGGTGTTTTCTATGTATAATAAGTATGTATTTTAAGTATGTTTATCCGTTGTCTAGTAACCATTTAACGAGTTTCTTTCGAAGCTTCTCTTGGGCTAGATAATTGGTGTGATTGTAGGAAAGATTTATTTTTTATTTTTATTTTTTATTTTAGCTCAATTAGCTCAGTGTTTCATCGGAATATGTCGGCTCTGATTGAAAGCGGCTCGCCTCGACATACAAAAGAGTTAGGGTGTCGCAAAAGGGGTGCAGGAACAAATTTTCTGTTGATTTTTACATGGAGCATTAAAACATAAAAACTTGGAAACAAATTAAGGTAACTTTTTATAAAAACGCGAATATCTTGAAAACGGTGCGTCGTAGCTAAAATCTAACGAAATTTTGGTCCCCTGTGAAAACCCGCAGGAACCTGAGCGGTATCCGATGTACTTAGCAAAAAAAAAACTTTTTTTTTTTAGTAAAGAAAAAAATTTAAATTTGTACGAAGTTAGATTTCTGTTTTCTAATAAAATAAAATACATCGAAATTCAAGACAATCGCTACGCTGCGCTTCGCGCTATTTCCTGAACGGTACACTTAAACGACTCAAGAGCCTTCTATCTTCATGAACTACACTGAGCTAAATGAGCTACTGAGCTAGAAGAGCTATATAGCTCTTGACTGGGTAAAGAGCTAAACGGCTCTTATCTCTTCAAAGAGCTAAATTTCTCATGACTACTTGGCACTTCCCCTCACGCCACACCGCCCGCGCCCCCTCCGAGACCGTATTACCTCGTCCCCGCCCACCCCTGTGCCCCGCGGGCGCGGTAAGCACGATCTTGACAACCTATAGTAGCTAGCATACGCTATGTGTATGGAAGGTGTGTAACATTGTGTAAGGGATGGTGTGTGAGAGAAGTATCTTTGAAAGAGGATAATATAAATGTTTTGCCAGGGGTTCGTCACAGGTTTTGTCATATGTTTAAGAAGTGGTTTGCCCGACATTTGAGAGGGGGTTTGCTAAGGGGTTTGGGAGAGGGTTTGCCAGGGGGTTAGTGTGAGTTTACATGGTTATTTGCGAGGGGGTTTTTGAGAATCCTCTCAATATTTACCTGACTCCCCGCGTGAGCTATGTAAGCCATCAACGCGCCGTAATAACTCACTCCTAACTCGGCCGCGTACCCCGCTGCAGTGAAGCAAGCTACGCTAGTAGCTAGCGCGCAAGCTAGCGCCGGTTTGGTGTGACTGCCGAACGTTAGTGCGGTCGACTTCATACCTATTCTGGCGTCGTCGTCTTTGTCCTGCGAAAATAATTATTCTCTATACCTAATTCTGCTATATTAAGAGGCCTATTACATCTCGACTGTGATTTTTGCGTAAAATGGCCAATTTTGGCGTTATGGATCTCAGAAACAAAAATACATTAACAATTATGACTTATTGAATAGTGTAGAATAGCTATTGGAATAGTGCGTAGCGGCCTCGCTTTTTGTAAATTTTGCTTAACTTTTTAATTAAACCCAAAATTGCAGAGAAAGATTTTCATAAAGTGCGCGAAGGCACTTTTTTGAGCTAATCGATTGAACTACTGTTCTAAACAAGTAAAAAAAATAATATAATGTTATCTCTTATATAGTCGAATAGTGCGTAGCGGCCTCGGAATTTTTAGATATCATTGATTTTATATAGGAAAAAAATCTTATTCTAATAATAATAATAATATAATAAATCTTTATTTGCATAAAGCATGGTATTAAAAGATGTTACAAAATTTAATGTGCATAGACATGAATTGCGAATTAATATTGCATGCAAATTTTTAAACATTTATGTAAAAACTAATTAATTAAATAAAATAATTGTAACGATCACAATCCATTATTTGTTATTGCTATCAAAACAGAAAAAATCCTTCAGATCATAGAAATTATTCTCATGTAACCAACTATAAAGATTCTTTTTGAATAAGTATGTGTTCAATTCTTTAATTCCCACGGGAATATTATTACAAATTCGAACACACATGGTAAGACAGCTTTTCCCATATTTATCTGACCTCGGTATATCCTATAAAACAAGTCTCTGAGAATGTCTTGTTAGTCTGGAGTGAACCTCACATGACTTTGTAAATAAGGCTTTATGACTATTCACAAAATTACCGATTTCATGCAAATACAGTGATGGCACAGGCAACAAAGCGAGGTCCCTAAACACTGGTCTGCAGGACTCGTCATGTGGAATCCCCGTTAAAGCTCGAATGCATTTCTTTTGTGCAATAAATGCTCTGTTTTTGTCTGCGCTGTTGCCCCACAAAATCAAACCATAGCGTAATATAGACTCTACGTATGCGTGGTAAGTAGTGATAACGGTTTTCCTATTGGTAACGTTTCTTACTTTGTTTAGAGCATATACAAATCTATTGATTCTACTACACAAGTTGTCTATGTGTGCCTTCCAGGTTAAGTGTTGGTCTATAATTACACCTAAAAATTGAATTTGTGTAACTTCCTTTATTTTTGTGATGTCAAGCTTAAAATTATATTTTGAATGTATTGATTTGTTAAATTGTATAAAATTTGATTTACTTAAATTTATTTTTAAATTATTTGATTCCAGCCATTTTATTATATTACCAATGGTATTATTAATTTCAATTTCATGATTATGTATAGAATTGTTTTTATTTTTATTTGATGTTATACACAAACACATTTATGGTTTGTCACTGTTGTTATGTCATTTATGTAAAATAGAAATAAGATTGGTCCTAGCACGCTTCCCTGAGGTACGCCGCAGTTGTTGTTTTTATAACCAGGTGAAAAGGGCGTCACTAGTTCATTTTTGATAACTTTATTAACGACAACATATTGACGTCGGTTTGTTAGATAAGATGATATCCATTGCAATGCAGGTCCCCTTATTCCTATGGACTCCAGTTTTTGCGCTAACAAGTTATGGGCCACAAAGTCGAAAGCTTTTGATAGATCAAAGAATAAACCTGTAGTTAAATTATTGTTATTAACATTTGTCAGAATTGTTTTAACTACAAAATGCTTGCTCTCTACAAAATGCGGTTGCTAATTCAAAGCCATTGACATTAATGTATCTCTCAGTATCATTTCGCAAGAAGGTCTCCGAGAGACAGGTCACATGACACATCTGGATTATTTTTGTCTTTTTTAACTCTAGTAATGTGACTTCTAGTAATTCCTGTTTCGACAATATACTTGCAATATTTTACGCTAGTTACGCTGAGCACATGTGCAGCGGCTATTTGGTGTGCCCCGTGGACTATGGTAGAAGACTGCTTTTACTGTCCTCATTGCCTAGTCTGTCTGACCCTTCGGGGACAACCATCATCATTTTTGGGTAGGTGGTAGGCAGGTTAAAAAAGATTTGGACGATTCAAAGTACTTATTAATTGAGTTTATTGAATAAATATATTTTAACTTTAACTTTGAATATTCATACACAATACTATTGAGTCACCGCCTACTATCGATAGCGCAAACATATCGATTCTATCGATAGAAACTACGATATTGAGCTTTAATACTATCGATACTATCGATTAGTACTATTAATTAGATTAGTACTATCGATTAGTACTATTAATTATTAGTACTATCGATTAGTACGATACTATCGATAGTAATTACAATATTGAGCTTTAATACTATCGATACTATCGATTAGTACTATTAATTATTAGTACTTTCGATTAGTACGATACTATCGATAGTAATTACGATATTGAACTTTAATACTATTAATACTATCGACAGTATTGCAATATATCGATACTATCGATAGTATTGCAGTATACCAATACTATTGTACCAAACTGAGCAATCGATACAATCGATAGTATCGATAATATCGATAGGCCTATCAATATTATAGATGATTTCCAAGGTCAAATAGTCCGGCAACACGGGCAACATTGCAAGCCGAACGCTCCTCCTCCTCTCTTTCTTTTCTTAACTTTTAGTAATTTAAATTAAAACATTACACATTTAAATTCAAATTAAAAAAGCATCTGTTCGAGTTGCAGCTTTCCAACACTTAAGCGGTCACGTTGGGTAAATATTTTATTTTATTACGGTTTTGATATTGTTTAAAAGGAGACCCGGCGTTTTATGCTTAAGTTGTATACTTTTTTAATTTTTTTATCTGTTATTCATTATTTATCTGGCAATATCTGTCAACAAATGACAGTAGTTGACAAATCAAACATGACGTGATGGCATTATTGACATTTCTCTTTTTTAAAAGCAAAAAAGTTATGGTTTATGCAGCCACGTTAGACATTTTTAAAGTAACATGTCTGTTTTTGAAGACTTAGTGTTTCCATATTAAAAAATATTATTAATTAAATAACTCTTATCCGCGATTCGATAAAAATAAGACAAAACTTGGTTTAGGTAGCAAATAATATTAGCTTTACTTTATGACCAAATTCTGTTGTATACAAATTAAGCATTTTTTCTATGGAAGTGCCGGTTCTCCTTTTGTATTGTTATTTTACAGTCTTGTTTTTTGTAGTAGCTTGCATCGTATATGTTTTTTATTGTAACTTTAAGAATTTTGAGTGCATATAATTAATTAGTAAAGTAAACGGTCTATGTCTACGGCTTGTACCACAATGTCACTATGTTCTTTGTATAATTGTATTTGTTATTTTGCAGACATGAACTTAAATTTTAGCTGTTTTTCTTTATGTCTGGAGCTAGCGCCACCCTCGTACTGGTTCCACAGAATACCAGCGCCATGGCATGTAAATGTCACGGCACAAGCTGAGTGGCGACCATTTCGGCTGCATAATATCTAGGTACATGTTTTATGTCTGTTATGTTGAATTGTCATATTTATGCTCCGAATAAATATTTTTCATTTCATTTCAAATATCAATATTCTCACCTGATGCGCGTATATAGTATCATACACCACGGTCCAAGCCAACGCTCCCACATACATGGGCAGGCACACGGCTGCGTCTATATGTCCTTGCATTGCACTAAAGCCGAGCAAAGCGCCCCAGTTAAACGTAGCGCCTAGGAACATTTGAGGGTAGTTGGTGAAACGCTTCGCTAGGGGGTAAGTTATGACGAACACTGGAACAAGACAAAAAACATATTGTGAGGTTGGCTGGTGGAAACGGCTTCTGTGCTATTTTTTTATAGATATTAAAGGGAGATATTTCGAGCGCTTCTCTTTCGCTCTCTCGACGGTACGACGGTAAGGGACGAGTATAACAGCAAACCGGCACGAAAAAGCGCGTCTTATATTTTTGAAATTTATAGATGCTATTTTAAAAAGACCTATCGGTTATAATACCTCAAGTTATCTATGAACTTCATTTTGGTAAATAACCCATAGTATCAAATCACTTATTTTAACAATAAAACCTAGAAAAGAAGATAAAATGACACAAAAATATGTAACTTTGTGAATTTTTTCTATCGAGCCAACTTTATCAAATCGTGTTTCCATCGGGTATATTCTACAGAATAAAGCCTCAACCATATTTCATAATTTACGTAGATTATAATTTTACTGTTTACTACTTCAAAAATTAATTCTAAGATCGTGTTATTTTAATTTTTCACTAACACCTAGCCTGAAGGCTAGGATTCCCGAGCGCAGAAACTAGTAGGGGACTGATTGATTGCACATCGCGATTCGCGACCGTCAACTTAGCAAAATAGGTAGGTCATTTTGAAAATCAAGAATACTTTTAAAAAAAATTACTTAACTCATAACGGCCAGAATGACTCACCTATTCAAAGACAATCATTTTCGTATATTTTTGATTAACTATAACCAAGTATAGTGGAACTTGACATTTTAGGAAGTTGGCGTTCTCAGCCTGAGGGTGCTTTTGCTGCCCTCATTGCCTAGTCTCTAACTAACCTTTCGGGGACTAGTCGGGATTATATGTGTATATGTAATGTATATATAAGGTGACTGCTACAAACCGCAAGAAACTTCAAGGGCTGGTCAGGTCAAGTGTTTTAAACAGGACAAAAATGACAAAAAACAAATTCGTGCTTTTTTATTTTTCACTAAATAGTTCATTTTATGAAATAATTTCATTTTATGAATTTTAATTTGATAGTCTTTGTGTATCATATTTATTTTAAAGCAATAACATAATAAAGATATAATGAAAGAATTCATATATTTAAAACACTTGACCCGACCAGCCCTTTAAGTTTCTTGCAGTTTCTAGCAGTCACCTTATATATAAACAAACACTGACGCATACTGCTGGCACCCAGCAACGCGCTATAACAGTTAAGCTGTAACAGCACTCCTATTTAATAAGATGTAGCTATGTAAGACGATGTGTGAATGAAAGAGTGTGTTTAAAACAGTGTGTGTAAGAGGGTGTCTGTCATAAAGAAACATTTAAACGTCTAGAAAGGAGACCGGCGAAGTTCCTTAGGACCTTGGGCCTTGACCGTTACACTGATGATCTATATGCGGTTAAGTAGATTAAAACCAGCGGATTCCAACAATATAACAATTATAAATCTATTCTATGGGATAGCACAGATAATGGGAGTTAAGTAACTCAAAGTGATGTAAGTTTACGTAAATTAAACTGTATATTTGTTTTGCCAATACTTTTTACTTACTATTTATATTGTATAATTGGCATGTAACAGAAATGTTTACATATTTTAAGCACTTACCGTAAGAGTATTCGCTTTTGTCTAACAGACAGTATTGCTTCGTCTTGTATCAAATTCAAACCTAAAGCATTGTTACGAGTAAAACGAATGCAACAGTTTATGAAGTTTATCTACCCCTAAAGGACGGCATGGCATTAATACATGCTATATTTACATTAAAAAAAATACCTACCCGTCCCTCATAAGTTGAAGAATCGGAAGCAATGGTTGGTGACTCACCACTGCTATACTGCCTAAGTAAGTCAAACAAGCAGGTAATCAATGTCCGTTGTGTAGGCGCGGGCTGTTCGTAATGGCAGCTATCGTCAAAGTCCGTAATACTTACGTTGCGTAAATCGATAATTCAAAAATCACTAAATATTTTTTTATGAGATGAATCAATTAATAATTAAATACTAAATTGAATAAAAATACAATGATCAATTTGTACTAATCGAAACAATAGGCAGTTTTTCTACTGGCAACATGGTCCTTTGACTACACGTGATATGCGTCCTTTGTTAGGTAGTTATATAAATTAATTAAAATAAATTGTTCCCCATAGAATTATTAGTTGTTTTTTATTCCACAAGTTATTAAAAATTACACTATGAGTTTTAGTTAAAGTCTGATTCCTGTAATAGTTAGGCCCAATTTCGCCGATCTTCTTTGTAGGCGTTTAGTCGCGTTGGGTCCAATTCGCGGTTCATCCAATTTCCAGTTTTCCAATGGCTGTGGATAGAGTGCCACAAGCGGCATTCTAGTACGATCGGTTACGAAGCCTTAATTACGGCATATTAGTACAAAGTGCATAGAGTGCCACAAGCGGCATCGTATCTCAATCGGTTCGGGAACCGTAACATAGTTTTTATTTGCCATAATGTTCAGAAGACATAATATTCAAAAGATATTTTTGTATGTAGTTAGATTTCTGTTATCTAATAAATTGTCTTAATTTTCTGACCTATCACGTGACCTACAGGAGTAGGGCAGCTACATAGTATTTCTGCAGTCTAATAAAAAACTTTACGGCAGATTAGGCGGCGTCAATATTATACCGCAAAACTTACGGTTCCCAAACCGAAGGAGATACAGTGCCGCTTGTAGCACTGTTTTAGCTTGTGTTTGGGAAATAAATGTACGTAAATAATCACTCACGCATACTGCTCGCGCCCAGGAGCACGCTATAGCAGTTAAGCTGTAACAGCACCCCTAGAGCCAAGCTAAGCTGCGCGCCGAGGAAGGCGATGGCCTGCTTGTCCGATATCACTCCGGACGCTAGAGGCCGGTCTTTGGTGCGCTCCACCTGGCAGATGGAAACGTTAATTAAGCCGCCACTACACAGACAGCGACGATCGTGTGATCGTCTATCCTACTAATATTTTAAACGCGAAAGTTTGTAAGTATGGATGGATGTTTGTTACTCTTTCATGTAAAAACTACTGAATGTATTTGGATGAAATTCGGCATACAGATACTTTATAACCTGGATTAACACATTGGATACTTTTATCCCGATATTCCCACGGGAACGGAAACCACGCGGGTGAAACCGCAAGCGGCCGCTAGTAATACATAAAATCTTATATTTATGTACCTGTCTATCCACGTCTTTATCCCACATATCGTTGATGGTGCACCCGGCGCCTCTCATCAGTCCAGCGCCAAGCAGGAACAGGGCTGCCATCTCTATGCTGGTGTGGAGAGGTACCGTGCCGGGTATCGAACCTAGGGCTATGCCCCACGAGCAAGGCCAGTAGAGGAGGTAGACGCCTGGAACCACCGTTGGTTTAGTGAGAAAGAAAATAAAGAAAGAAAAACACTTATTGGTACTTTGCTTACACATAATATAGCATACTTACACCCGTATTCACAAACATTACTATGAGGTCTCACAATGCGCTTGAAAGCACAGGGTCTCAAAAACCTATTCATAAACAGTGCTTGAGTGGACCGGCGCTATGCGTCCCTTAAAATGAACGCATAGCTAAGGTAGCCAGGCTTGTCATACGAAACGCACTGAGAAATGTCTTACTTCGCAAAGCATTTCTACTTTGCTTAGACAAGTAATGTTTTGAATACGGATGTTAAACACAAAATATTATTTAAAACTAAGACTGAAATTCATTTAGTAAACCGTGAAGCGAGCGTAATGTGTGTGTGTTTTTTCTTAAGGTTTAAGGTATCCCCGAAGGGTTAGTCAGAGACTAGGCAATGAGGACAGCAAAAGCAGTCCTCTACCATAGTCCACTTTTCACCAAATAGCAGCTGCACATGTGCTCAATGCGCTCAGTGTGACAGGTGGTGAGCCCATCACCGCTTTAAGCTGTTGAATGTATGTGCAGTCTTTAGTCCGTTTGTCGCCTTTTACGACACCCAAGGGAAATGAGATATTTATTATATTTATTTATTAAGTGTCAAGTCACTGTGCGTCGCGATCCACACAGTATGCCTGTCTGTGACGGCACAAACGAGTCGTGTAAATGCTATACAGTAGGTATATCGTGGTATGGGGTAACTCGGTAAAAATTAATAGGGTGTTCATTGCTCAAAAGCAATGCGTGAGAGCCATTGCTGATGTTGACTCAAGAACTACCTGCAAGCCTTTGTTTAAGTCATATGGATTATTGACAGTCACGAGTATATACATATATTCGAAGTATGTGTCTTTGTAAAAATGCACCCCGAGCTTTATACAACAAAAAAACAATATTGTGGATTTAATACCAGATATCCTAACAGATTATGTCTACCTAATTCAAAAACGGAAATCTGTGCTAGAAATAGCATGTCCATGTCAGTAAAAATATATAATAAATTGCCTGAGCTTGTAGTTGCACTCCCACTTTCCTTATTCAGGCGTCGCCTACATAAACTTTTAATTGACAAGTGCTACTACTCCCTGAATGATTTTTTTAAGGACAAGGCTATTTGAGCCTATATTATTTAGTTGGGTGATTTAAATAATATAATTATTTTTACTATAAATTATTTTAATTAATATTTATTGACATTGTGAGCTTTGATATCCTAATAATTCATTTAATTGAATACTTTAAATTTTATACTCGAATATGATTACCTAATGATTATGTTAATATTATTTGCTATTTTTACTTATTATGTACCTAATATTGCATGCTGTACGACAGTCAAATATGTGAGACTTACAAACTGATATAACAGCACTTTGTACCATATTTCTGGCAATAAATGATTTATGATTTATGATGATTTATGATTTATCCTTCTCATTAGTAGCTAGACAACAAAGTAAAATAAATATCTCTTTAATTAAATGTGTAAGAAACTGTGTAAAAAACCGGCCAAGTGCGAGTCGGACTTGTGCACGAAGGGTTCCGTTTCCATACCATTATCTATAAGACAGATACATACACGAGGATCTAAAAATCAATACCGTTAAACAAGAGATTGCTAGGTACAGCATAGGCGATCAGACGATAATATCAAACCATGTTAATGAGCTGGCATTGAAACTGACAGGCACAGGAAGCGTCATTTATTCCCGACTGAGGCCGAGATTCAACCTCACATGAAGGGAATGCCTAGGAACTCCTTCTGCTGACATTACTGTAAGGTATTTGTATATTACTTTTTGTTGTTGTACCTACATGTATGCGTCAGTCGTAAGAGTTTGTCTCGCAATAAACCAATTACCGTGACGACGTGTTTTATTCCGGCGATCCTCAAGTATCTACCTAGCGAAGATATACTTCAGTGGCGACGAGTAAACTGGATTCTGGCGTGCGAAATTGAAACCTAGTAACTTTAAAAATGTCAATTGGAAAAATTTCCGAGTTTAAAGTACAGTCGGACAACTGGAAATTATATGTGGAACGGTTGGAACAGTATTTCCTAGTGAATAAAATAACAACGGAGTTGCAAGTGCCGACGTTAATAACAGTCATGGGGGCAGAGAGCTATGAACTGTTGGTTAGCCTGTGTACCCCCGAGAAACCTCATACAAAAACTTTTAAAGAAATCGCAAGTGTCATGGAGAACCATTTACAACCAAAACCAAGTGAGCTGGCAGAAAGATTTAAATTTCGGCATAGAAAGCAGAGCGAATGCGAAAACATTTCCGAGTATGTGGCAATGTTAAAAAAAAATGTCTAAGGCTTGCGAGTTCGGAAGTTGGCTGCAGGAAAGCTTAAGTGATCAGCTGGTGTGCGGTATAAGGAGTGAGACCATTAGACAACGTTTATTTGCCGAGAGTAAGCTAGACTTTGTTAAGGCGTACAATTTAGCTGTCAGTATGGAAGCTGCAGAGAAGGACGCGGCGGTCGTTGTAGGTCATCGAAGGGCATCGTCAGGCGAGGCAAGTGCGCGGGCGGATCGTCAAGCCATGACGGCCAGGGGGCGGGCGGAGCGGAATACGGCGGGATCGGCGCGCGGCAGCGGCTGCGTCGGCGCCGGTGGAGCGTGCGCAGCGACAGCGGCTATGTCAAGTGTGTGGTGGTGCGGGACACGATTCTACATCATGCAAGTTTAGCCGTTACGCATGTCGTGTATGTAACAAAGTTGGGCACTTGCGACGAATGTGTCCGAACTTATCGGAACATCACAATGTGGACTATGTGGCGCATCAAGTTAACTTAAGCGGACAGGAAAGTGACAACAGCGAGGAGGTAAATATTGTTGACTTTAATCAGATTGCTATTGAGCAGTGTAAACCTATATTTATATCTATGGTAATACACAATAAGCACATTTCTATGGAGTGTGATACAGGCAGTGCCGTATCGTGTATTAGTTTTGAAATGTACAAAAAATACTTCAAAGATTTACCAATTCAAAAGTGTAAATTAACGTTAAGGTATTATACGGGCGATTTGATAAAACCTGTCGGAGTAATAAGACCGCTCGTTAAGTATAGAAATAAAGAAAAACAGTTAGATTTATACGTGATAAGAAACGGCAAAAGTGTATTGTTAGGTAGACAATGGATAGCTGAACTCAGTATTCAACTATCAGACATTGTATATAACAACCAAGTACATAATGTAAACGTACAGGAGTTTAACTTTAATAAATTTAGTTCCAGATATTGTAAGGTGTTTGCGGATGGTCTGGGACGATTCACGGATGAGCCGGTGCACATTTATGTGCGCTCGGGGGCGCGGCCGGTGTTCATGCCTACGCGCTGCGCGAGCCGGTAGAGCGCGCGCTGGCGCAGCTGGTGCGCGACGGCATCCTCACACCCGTCGACCGCTCCGACTGGGCGACGCCGATCGTGCCCGTCGTCAAAAAGGACGGTAACATTAGGATATGTGCAGATTATAAACTTACTCTTAATAGGGTTATAGAAGAAGAGAGTAGAGGACTTACTTACGAGATTACATGGGGGCGAACGTTTTAGTAAAATTGACCTCTCTCAGGCGTACGCGCAGTTCGTTTTGGATGATTGTAGTAAATATACCGTTATCAACACCCATCAAGGATTGTTTAGGTACAATCGTCTCGTGTACGGTCTAGCATCGAGTCCAGGAATATTTCAAAAACGATTAGAACAATTATTCTCAGATTTACCTCATGTGGGGGTATTTTTAGACGACATCATAATAACGGGAAAAAGCACAGAGGAACACATGAAAAATTTATTTAAGGTTTTCGATCGGTTAGAGTCGCACGGGCTTAAGGTTAAGAAAGAAAAATGTGCATTCTTTGAAAAATCTATTAACTATTTAGGGTACGTAATCAGTAAAGACGGAGTACATACCTGTGCCGAAAAAGTGAGGGCTGTTGTAGATACCCCAGCGCCTACAAACATATCCGAGCTGAGAGCATTCATCGGCATGGTCATGTATTACGCGAAATTTATAAAAAATGTAAGTAGGTACTATGCTCGCTCCCCTCTATAACTTGCTCAAAATTAATGTAAAATTTATTTGGAACAAAAGTTGTGGCGAAGCGTTCGAACAGGTGAAACGATCCCTGACGTCGAGCGAGGTGCTCATGCACTACTAGCCGGAGCTGCCGCTGGTGCTGACGGCTGACGCCAGCAGCGTGGGCGTGGGCGCGATGCTCTCGCAGATAGATAGGGAAGCGCTGGCTATTGTTTTTGGATTAAGGAAATATCATCAATTTTTGTATGGAAGAAAATTTTTACTGCGGACTGATCACAAGCCCTTGACGCACATTTTTGGCAAGAAGGCGGGCATACCTGTCATGGCAGCATCGCGGTTGCAACGCTGGGCCGTTCTTATGGCAGGCTATGACTATGAAATTGAGTATATAGAATCAAAAAAAAATTGTGCAGATGGGTTGTCTAGATTGCCACAGTGCAGTAAAGAGCGGCTTCCTATAAATGAAGTAACCTACGTACAATTTGTTGAAAATTTCTTGCCGGTAACGAGAAATGACATAAAGAAGGTGACGGCTAAAGATACAGACTTGTGTAAAATTATATTGTATGTACAGTCTGGTTGGCCAACGGCGTGCACGGATAAATTATTGCAACCCTTTTATAGTCGACGCCGCGAACTGTATATTGAATGCGGTTGCATTATGTGGGGCTACAGAATGATAGTGCCGAGCGAATTGCGACCGACTATACTTAAGAAATTACATAGTAGTCATATGGGAATTGTGAAAACAAAAGGTTTAGCACGAAGTTACGTATGGTGGCCCGGGATAGATGCAGACGTGGAGGCTACGTGCCGCAGCTGCGACGTATGCGCGGCCGAGGCGCCGGCGCCGCCGCGCGCCCCGCCGCAGCCCTGGCCCTATGTCTCGCTGCCGTGGAGCCGGCTGCACGTAGATTTCCTGGGACCGTATAATGGTAAAACGTTTTTCGTACTAATAGACCCTTAAGTGGCTCGAGATTTTTGAGATGGCGCGGACTAACGCCGATAGTGTCATTAAGATACTGAGATCGACGTTTGCAAGGTTCGGATTACCTACAGTGTTGGTATCCGACCAAGGTCCCCCTTTTACGAGCACTAGCTTTAAAAAAAAATTGGTTGCCTGTAAAATACGGGCGAAAGTTTTACGTGACAACGACTTTGAGTGGTAAAATTAAATTGCACAATAGGAACAAGGAATTGAATGAAAATAAGAATTGCACAAATTTTAACTATAGAAATATATTTTGTTTTATTTTGTATTTTTTTTTTTTTTTTTTTTTTTTTGTTTTATTTTGTTTACTAAAACATTGTACATGTAAACTTAAACTTAACTATTGAGTGGGAGAGAGACGCAAGGCATTCGGCGGGCCTCTCTCTCGTTCGGTGACTCATCGTAACGTTACCGAGCGTTACACTTTTTCATAAGTGACTCCCAGCCGCAACCTAATTTAAGACGTTGTCACGTCAAAATTTCTCGTGAACAACGGTATTCAGCAGGTTTTTTCACCGACATACCACCCTCAGTCGAACGGAGCAGCGGAGAACGCTGTAAAATTATGCAAAAGGGCGATTAAAAAAGCCACTAGACACTAGAGAGAACGTGGATGTAGACGCGGCTTTGCAGACATTTTTATTGGCTTATAGGAACTCAGTACAGAGCACGACCGGTGAAACTCCAGCGATGCTTCTACAGCGGCGCTCGCTGCGCTCAAGGTTGGATCTGTTACGCGACGAACGTAATGTGGAAGACAAGGTGCGTACCGCGCAACACAAACAGGTCGAGTACTCGGGCGGAGTTAACCGCGAGTTGACGCAAGGCGAACAAGTTTGGGCCAGGGAGTACGGATCTAAAGCTAAATGGGTAAAAGCTGAGGTAACGGATAGGTTAGGGTTCCGTAGGTACGTTCTCGGTGACGAAGACGGTCGACGCGTTTCACGACATGTAGATCAAATTAGGCGTAAGGCACGTTTATCTACTGTTACCTGTCCTGACGAAGTAGTGGGTGGGCACGGTGAAACGAATGAGTGTGAGGATGGAGTTGCGGATTTGAAGCCAGGTCCTTTACCGAGTGAAATAGCGGGTACAAAAAAATAGAATCGACTAGTACTACTGAGGGTACTGAGATTGCAACGGTTGCACCGGGGGACAAAGAGGAGTGGGCTACTCCTTCACGTTCTTCGCCCGTCTTACCCTCACCCGTGAATCGACGCAAACGCTCTCGTCATCCTGTGGTTAGATTTCAAATAGACTAATCAATAATACCTATGTGTATGGCTGTTACAATTATAGGTTTAATTAAGTAAGTAGATGTAAGTCATTATGTATAAGATTTAGACTGTAATTCAGAGGTTGTTAAGTTAATATCATAAGTGTAATTTAAGGGTGGAGGTGTAAGGTATTTGTATATTACTTTTTGTTGTTGTACCTTGTATGCGTCAGTCGTAAGAGTTTGTCTCGCAATAAACCAATTACCGTGACGACGTGTTTTATTCCGGCGATCCTCAAGTATCTACCTAGCGAAGATATACTTCAATTACTACAACCAAACAAATACCCTAACTGAATGGCTCATTCTGTTAGCACAGATTGCCAGGTTACAGAAAGAAAGGTATGAAGCCCCCCTTAAATATTTTATTGATTTTAATTTTTTTTTTTTAAGTGAATATATAAATAAATATTCTGTGAATACTTCAAGCGTCTACCTTGCCGTTATCAATATCCAGCAAAAGCAAGCAAAAAAAAAAATATGTTTATTGTATGGGAGCCCCCTTAAATATTTATTTTATTTTGTTTTTTAGTATTTTTAGTTATAGCGGCAACAGAAATACATCATCTGTGAAAATTTCAACTAGGTAACTATCATGGTTCATGAGATACAACCTGGTGGCAGATGAACAGACGGACGGACGGACAGACGGGCAGTGGAGTCTTAGTAATAGGGTCCCGTTTTATCCTTTGGGTACGGAACCCTAAAAATGAGATGTAAACACATACAGTTTACATTAAAGATATACTTAGGTCTAATATCTCGATTATAAGATATACCTAAACAGATAGATAGGTAAATAGATGTGCATAATGTTTGTATTGTAAGTATGTCTAATTATATACAAGATAGAAAAGATCCTGACCTTCGACTTTGACATCCAACAAAGCGTTTCGGTCAAGGTTTCGTACAATCATTATACATTCGAAACCTTAATGTTACTTAAGTAACCAAAAAAGATGATTTATGGAACATGTCATTACAGGAATAGTTTGGAATGTGAGAAGGTAAGTAATTGTTACTTTATTATCTTTAAGAGACCTATTACACCTCGAATGTGATTTTTGCGTAAAATGCATATTTTCGCATTTTGTAGTAATTTTGTAGTTGTATTTATCGTTTTTATCGAAATAGGAAAATAAATTTGTGCATAATATTACAAATCTCCATTCTGTGAGCATAAGTTGAATTCGGACGGCCGGCGCACCGCATTTTGTAGTAATTTTGCAGTTGTATTTATCATTTTTATCGAAATAGGTTAATAAATTCATTATAAAATCTTTATTCCTGATGAAGTTACAATTACTCTGGTATAAATTTTGCTCAATAATATTATCGTAGTTAAGAGATATTCACAGTTAACTTATAGCGATTTTCGAAGTTTTTTGGTTTTTAGAATAAGATTAATTTCCTATATAAAATCAATGATATCTAAAAATTCCCAGGCCGCTACGCACTATTCGACTATATAAGAAATAGGTAACATTATAATTTTTTTATTTCACTTGTCTAGAACAGTAGTTCAATGTATGAGCTCAAAAAAGTGACTTCGCGCACTTTATGAAAATCTTTGTCTGAAATTTTGGGTTTAATTAAAAAGTTAAGCAAACTTTACAAAAAGCGAGGCTGCTACGCACTATTCCATTAGCTATTCTACACTATTCAGTAAGTCATAATTGTTAATGTATTTTTGTTTCTGAGATCCATAACGCCGAAATTGGCCATTTTACGCAAAAATCACAGTCGAGATGTAATAGGCCTCTTAATAAGGTTAACAATGTGGGGGGTAGTGAATTGTAAGTATGACAGATTACATTGTGTCAGGCTATCTAGCTGAATAAACTAAGTTCTTCATAATTACGTGTTTAATTAGTGTTCTGCACATATTAGAACTATAGACGCCTATGGACTTGCGCATTTGAATTGCAATGTTGCAAGTAAAACCACATTCACAAGGCTGTGTATCTCTGAATGGGTGACCAAATTAATAAATCGAGCTTCTCCGTGCTTCAGAAGGCACGTAACGTAAATTCAATAGGCCTGTAACGTCAAAATAATGAAACAATAAATTAAACAAAAGTTTCAATATATAACCGTGCGGTGAAAGAATACTACCACCCCCTCTCTTCTCTTGGGTGTCGTAGAAGGCGACTTACGGACTAAAGACATACATCTAACAGCATAGAGCGGCGATAGGCTCACCACTTGTCACGCTGAGCACATGTGCAGTCGCTATTTTGAGAAAAGTGGATTATAGCAGAGGATTGTTTTTGTTGTCCCCATTGCCTAGTCTCTAACCCTTCGGGGATAATAGTCGTGAATATATATGCTGTGATCAACTGAGGCTATTAGCGCAAAAGTGGTGTATCCCACAATTTTGGTGAAAAATACATTATGATTTTTCAATACAAAGTGGCGTAAACCACCTTTTTTATATATTAGAGCAATCACCGCCGCCCATGGACCAAAGCAAAACCAGAGGAGTCGCAGATGCGTTGCCGACCTTTAAGAAAGGAATAGGAATTGTGGTAGGGGGGGGGGGGGAGGAGGGGGGCGGAACTCTCACTAGCCGGACGAAACACAACAGCACCAAGTGCCATTATATCACGCCGGATATTCCTGAGAGGGTGGTATTACCCCCTTTTAGTATCCATCAATAGATAGCGTTGAAAACATTTTTGGACAGGGCATATTAAAGTAAAACAATAAAGCAGGACACCACGTAAAAGTAATTCTAATTCCTCATAATATTCCGAATGAAGTAGTCTGACTGAGGTTACACCACTTTTGCGATTATACTTATACTTTATGTTATATTATTATGGATTATACTTTATGTTTATCTTCCAAAAGTAGTTTAAGAAGGAGTCCATCATTGAAATCAGCCTAAAAATCCAAAACAGACTGCCCGACCGGGGAATTGAACCTTGCACCTTTGGTTACCAGACCGAACGCTTAGCCGCTCGGCCACCGAGATGTTGACCTTCTCAAGTATTAAAATTCCAACTCACCAATAGGTCGGTCCCATCTTGCTAACTTAATGTATGGATCAAACTTCTTTTTCCACAGATCACGTAACGTATTCTCATCAATCAACTTATCCGGCAATACCTTATTATCTATGACTAATTTGGGTTCTGAAGTTTCTATAACCACTTTTTGTCTGTGCTGGTCGCTTTGCGTTGAATGCACTCTAGTATTTTTAAAGGTATCTAGTCTTTGGTTCGTTACGTATACCCGTTGGCATAGACACGAGTGAGCAAGTGGTAGTGTTGTTAGTTTTCTCTTGAAGTTGACGTTTGTGTTTCGCAAATGAAGTAACTTCATAATTTTGATGGCTTTGCATGTTTTAATTGTTGTAATAAGCATTTTGTATCTTGACTCTGGTAGCCAGTTATAGCATTGTTCTGTAACAAAAATGTTTTATAATTTTTATGGGAATTATATTTGGAAAGTTGTTGGTGTTCTTTCCTTTCTGATTGGGATGTGCATTAAAGGAATTTATTATATTACTAGCGGCCGCTCGCGGTTTCACCCGCGTGGTTCCTGTTCCCGTGAGAATATGGGGATAAAAAGTATCCTATGTGTTAATCCAGTTTATAAACTATCTGTATGCCGGATTTCGTCCAAATCCATTCAGTAGTTTTATGTGAAAGAGTAACAAACCTCCATCCATACTTACAAACTTTCGCGTTTATATTATTAGTAGGATTTATACCATGCGAAACCAAAATCGCCGACGTTGGTCATATGCCCGATTTACACGTGTTAAGTAATTTATTAGTTAACTAAATTTTAACTTAATCTAAGTGACTTATCTACTGAATTGTGTGTTTACATTCAATTATTCACTTAAAATTAAGTTAAAATTTAGTTAACTACTAAACTACTTAATACGTATAAATCGGGAAATAAAGCTTCCAGCTTTTAAGTGGAACTGGGCTGGACACGTCTGCCGCATGTCGGACCAGCTGTGGACTAAACTTACTACTGAGTGGAGTCCACACAACATTAGACGACGTAGCGGCCCAGAAGGAGATGACGGGACGAGCTAGACTACTACCGGAAGGACTGGCAAGCAGGGTTCGAAGTAATAATCATCAAGATAAATGTAAATTGATAATTATCTTGATAAGTATAATCAAAAAGTTGCAAGTTTTTATTCACAAAATTATAAACAAAAATGAATAAAAGGTTACCTTGATCGTAAAATGTGTATAATTTATTTAATTGCTTCTAAAGTAAATTTTGATATATGTAATATCAGTTAAAAAAGGACTGCTAGGCTTATATCTGTTTGATAATTATATCGGATAATTATCATGTAAATTATCGTGATAATTATGAAAGGGCATATTTATCTTGATGATTTCAAACCATGCTAGCAAGTTACAGCCTTAAACCGTGAAGAGTGGGGAGAGGGTAGGGAGGCCTTTGCACAACAGTGGAACAAGCAGGGCAGAATGATAATAATAATAATAATGTGAAATTGCCAGATAGCTGTAAAGTAAAGAATAGCTACAGCCTGTATACTGTGCTACTGCAGTGCAAAGGCCTCCACCATTGAGATCAAGTCATCACTGCAATAGACGGGTGTTGGCTTAATCATCACGCTCGCCTAATGCAAGTTGGTGATCACAAACCAGGGCTAGAAGTGGCCTGTCTGAAAAGCTGTCTTTTTGGGAAGTAGCCAGTTCGAAACAGTTAAGATTTTGGGAGGTGGTCATTTAGGAAAGTAGCCACTATAAGAAAGTTAACATTTTGGGAAGCAGCCAGTTTGAAAAAGTTTACATTTTGGGAAGTGGTCATTTAGGGAAGTAGCCAGTTTGAAAAAGCTAACATTTTGGGAATTGGTCATAATAGCAACCAGACGTCTTGGCATCCAGACGTCAATCCACTAAAGGAAAAAATCAGAAAAATTAGAACACACCCTTTGTTGGCTAGGGAATTGAACCCAGGACCTGTTGGATTTTAAGCAAAGTTGACTCTGCCACCACGGCGTTGACAATTTATGATAGAGACATAGCCAAATAAGACTTAAATTATGAACTAAATAACTTTTATGAAAAAATAGCCAATATTTATGTAATTCCTAACCTCAACCAAACAGAGCAAAAAATTGTACTCACCACTGCAAAAACTCAGTTGAGATCAACCTATTTGGGTTTCTATATAGATCAAACACTAAAAAAAACGAGTGCTACAAAAAATATTATGGTAAGTAGCTCTTTTCAAGGTTATTGTTATTATTTTCAAGTGCTTATGGTTATGTAGGTATGTGAATAACGACTCGCTGATTAAATGAGATCTTTGTATTATTACAGAGTAATAATTGTCATTAAAATGTATTTATTTAATATCTTTCAGTACCAGTGAAAATACATTAAAAACACGAAAAATCTAAACACCTGCGACAAATCCACAATCCACAACTCAACTCACAGGCACAAACACAAAAACGACACTGACAGTGACAGAATGCACGCTCGACACGACACTGCACTGACAGTGACAGCTGACTCTTTTTTTTAAATATTTGTTCCGTGAAGGAACAGGCTAAGATCAGAGACCATACTGCCTAGTCATAGTATTTTATTTCTTTTTTTCTTCTAGATGTTAATGAGTGGTGATTAAGATGATGAATGATAAATGATGTTCCCAAAACCCCCTGAGCCCTCAGTAAAGATGTGGGACTTTACTGAGGTCTTACACGGACTTCTTGAGAAAATTTGAAAAGTGATGTTGCATTGTTTTGTTACATTTGCCAACACTCGTGCACGTTCACAAACACTTAACGGTTAATAATCCAGTATTATTTCACATTAATGTTCGAAAAATCACAAATTTTAGAAAATAAAACAAAACTGCAAGCTTGACGCTACACTTTCCCGCCAAGAAGTCCTGACAGCTGACTCTGTGACGGTAAGTCTTTTTTCAAGATAAATTCATGACCCGTAGGGATGACTATCCCGTACAGCCAAGAAATCTGAACTAACAAGAGAGATCACCTAAAAAAAACACCTCAGCTCCTTCTTCTTAGAGTCAACTTTCGTGATCAACAGTATGATTTATGAGATATAATTATACCTATTTAAATGATATGTAATGAGATGTTATTCAGAAAAGCCGGCTCTCTATTGTGCTGTTGGATTAAATATGTACATGTCTTTTAAAGGCTGTAGACGACATGCCGCTTAAAAGCGACTTTCGCTTTTACGATACCCAAGGAAAGCAAAGTTTTGGTAGGTACCTAGTATTTTTTATGAATGAGCCGCCCGCCACTATTCCGCTGAGCCGCTACCATAAAGACAACCTAAGTATTCTTCATTGGGTCGTGTAATAGAACAGTTGTTTTAATGGGTTTACAATTGTTTAATAAAAAACGTATGACAAAAGATCATTTTACAAACAACGTTTGAAAAACTAATAATTTGACAAACTTTCTTTTCGCAAACATATTACTTTAATTATAATCATTTGATATAATCTTAGAGCATTCAAAATGCTCTAAGGACATAATACAGGTTTTGCAAATGTTTTACTTAGGAAATATTTCTACTGTTAAAATATTATTTTATTAATATTAACTTGACTAAATAATTCGTTTGCCAAATTGGTGATACACAAAAAGTATGGTATATTAGGTACCTATGATATATTATTTATGCAAGGATGTAAACAATTTCAATTATTTAATTTCAAGTGACCTACAGGAGTAGGGCAGCTAGTATTTCTGTTCTCTAATAAAAAAAATAACCTCAAAATTTAAGACAATCGCTACGCTGCGCTTCGCGATTGTCTTAAATTTCTAACCTATCACGTGACCTACAGGAGTAGGGCAGCTAGTATTTGTTAAATGTTATTTAATTTAATGCTTTACGTTGTTTTGCCAACTAACATGTTTAGAAAATAATCTGATATGATTTTTTTTTAGTAGATATATTGTCTAATGAGTAGTTTATTAGACAATAGTTTGTAAAATGATAAATTTATCAAGTATAATTTTGTCAAATGTTATTTTTCAAATGAAAATTTGTTATTTGTTTTTGTCAAATGATTGGACACCGGTTTATTGCTCTAAGGTCGGTAGGTCTACTCTTAGAGTGCGTTCCGTCGTTTTTGGTGTAGTTGTTTGGTTGAACTTTAACTCGTTTGAGTTGCAACCGAGCCACGGAACGATCGAGTTGTTTTTATAACCTATTCTAAAGTATTCCTGTACAAAACGAGAGAAAATTCTCCTTCTGTCTCCATTTTTTCCACTTTTATACCATATTTAACAAAATTATTAAAAAGTAAAACAATACGAAACTACAGGCGGAATTTTTGTAGACGTTTTGACATAAATGGGCGATTTTCTGACAGCCCAAATTAATAAGTAAAAATTAGTTCAATAACACTCGATAGATGTCGTTTTATGAAAGCTGGGCTACTTATAAGCTGTAATAAATTCTACACTTTTACTTGTCTACCAAAAGAATAAAAAAATTGTATTTACTTACCTATTTATATTCAGGACATCCAGAACCTATTTCTATTTTGGAATAGAATAAATATTACGCAGCCATACACGTGCTCTTCATGAACCCGCCTTTTACTAAGCGCCATACTAATCTATGCTAAGCGCCATCTATGAAGTCATTTACGAACCAATTTCTTTTTTTTTTATCTCGGAAAATCGCCCATTGCAAACTTTGACACTTTATAAAAATAGTTTAAACATCAAATAGCTGTTAGAGTAAAAAATAACCACCCGATTTGATGGTTGATTGGTTGCAACGCTCTGAGCCACAGAACGGATGAAACTAGGCTCTGACAGCCATTAAACAGAGTAAAATTTCACCAAGCCACGGAACGGTTAGAGCACGCGCCGGAGTGCGCTCGAGTCACAGACATAAATTCGAGGGCACTCGAGTGAAGCGACGGAACGCAGCCTTGGAGTGCGTTCCGTCGTTTTGGGTGTAGTTGTTTGGTTAGAGTTTAAACTGTTTGAGTTGCACCCGAGCCATGGAACGATCGAGTTGTTTTTATAACCTCATCTCAAGTATTCCTGTCCAAAACAAGAGAAAATTCTTCTTCTGTCTCCATTTTACCAATTTAATACCATATTTAACAAAGTTATTAAAAAGTAAAACAATACGGAGCAACAGGCGGAATTTTACGAGACGTTTTGACATAAATTGCAAACTTTGACAGTTTAAAACAATGATATAAACGTCAAATAGCTGTCAGAGTAAAAATTAACCATCCGATTTGATGGTTGTTTGGTTGCTGCAGCCTCAGAACAATAACTAAAGCATTATTGTTCTGAGGCTGCAGCCCATTTTTATTTAAAATATATTTGTTCCGTGATTTAATTAACGTCTGTGGTTCCGTGAAGAAACAGGCTAAGATCAGAGACCATGCTGCCTAGTCATTAGTTTTTTTTATTTATTTTTTTCCCTAGATGATAATGAGTGGTAATAAGATGATGAATGATAAATGATATTTCCCCAAACCCCTTGAGTCCTCAGTAAAGATGTGGGGCTTTACTAAGATCTGACGCGGACTTCTTGAGCGAATTTGAAAAGTGATGTTGCACTGTATTGTTCATTTGCCAACACTCATGCCAACACAAACACTTAACGGTTAATAATCCACTATTATTTCACATTAATGTTCGAAAAAACACAAATTTTAGAAAATACAACAAAACTGCAGACATGACGATTCACTTACCCGCCAAGAAGTCCCGTAACGCACCCCAGGAGTGCGTTTCGTCGTTTTGGGTGTAGTTGTTTTAAAGTTTAACTCGTTTGAGTTGCAACCGAGCCACGGAACGATCGAGTTGTTTTTATAACCACTTCTGAAGTATTCCTGTCCAAAACGAGAAAAAATTCTTCATTTGTGCCACAGACATTTTTGTCTACATTTTTTCCACTTTTATACCATATTTAACAAAATTATTAAAAAGTAAAACCATAGTACAAAACAAACAGAAGGAATTTTTCCAAACGTTTTGACTTAAATTTAAGGCAAATGAACACACCAAGGGCTATTATTTCACGCGGGATATTGTTGGAGGGTTGTCGCGACCCCGGAATATCATTGTGTTATTACATATTAATTTAATATACATTGCTCGTTATGGTATTGGTAGAGTAAAACAAAAATATTAGAGTATCTGCTTCGCTTAGTTCTGTATATTCCGAGGTGCGAAAATTACACACATAAAGACTGAGGCATTGGCGACTCACCCGTGGCTGAAGCGACGCAGGATTGGGATTGAGTTCCCTCGGGACTCCAGATTCCCGCCTATAACGTAAAAGGGGTTTATTGACTCAACTGTCAATAAGTGGCTCAATCTCTCCAGTCATCAGGAGGCATATTTAGATTACTTAAAGCACGGCAAATTGGACCAGATGATTAGGTATACTATTAAGGCTCTCGAGATTTAGGTGCAATTACTTTAATGTTTTATCATCATCACCCTACGCACATCTACCCCGGTCCACTTTCCCTTGGTGGCCACCATAAACATAGTGACCACCCCCATTCGGCGGCCACTGTCAACACAGTGGCCCGGGTCTACTGTAAATACAGTGCCCGAGGCCCAGGAGGAGCTGCTGAAAACCAGTACTGGGTGGCCTTACAGACTGCACGCTTCTCATCCAACAGTCACGTAGCCCCTCTCCTTCCGACTACCAGCACCGAGGGCACCTAGCGGTGTGACTCCCTCGGACAGTCCTGCAGGACGAAACCTCCCGACAGGACTGCACCTCCGCCATAGTCACTTACACACTCTTGGACCCGTGGAGCGAGGAGTCGTGAAGCCCAAGAGGCGGAGCTTCATTCCACTTTACTTATACTTATACACTATAACAATGATATAAACCTCAAATAGCTGTCAGAGATAATAGCCCTTGGTGCTGTTGTGTTTCGTTCGGCCAGTGAGGGTTCCGGAGGCCCCCCCCCCCCCCTCACAATACTTATTCCTTTCTTACTTACTTATTTGGTTACTCTCCATCAGGTAACCCGCCGGCTCGTTTGCCTCCTTCTATTATTAAAAAAAAATTGTGTCGTAGGTAAAGTGAAGAGCAATACTTTTTACTATTCATATTCCCGCCCATATTATTAAGATTCAAATTTGAACTACGACTGTAAAACTTAAAATGTACTTGACTGTAAACATTAGTAACTATTGATGTACCTAATCTAAAGAAAGAAAATTTAAGAAATAAGACCATATTAACTTTACTTTACTAGTGTAAACTAACCACCAACTAACCACCTTAACTCTCCTTGCTGATACCATTCGATCGAGTTTTAAAAAAGTGGTTAAAAATTTAACTACTCGCCTGGGTGTAGTCGGAATGTCTTCTGTATTGACACCATTCTCTTGCATCTTCTCAGTTTTCTAGGACTTATCATTTGAATTTCATCTTGTCGCTGTTGTGATTTTCTCTTTTTAGGTACCTAAACCATTTTTTTGGAAAAATTGATAAAATGGCATTAACAATCTAAAATGTACAGTCTTTGAAACTTCAGAATCAATACATCATCATAACTAAGTGCCCATTCGGAAGAAGGCCTATTTTCATTAGTAAACATTTACGTGCAACAGTGAAGTAGTAGTGACATCAACTAATCTTACCGATCGATAGTAAGATGGATAACCTTCAAAAATGGTCGGCACTGCATCAGTATTAAGTTTTTTTTATTAATAAACCGCCAACAATGCAGGATTTTTTAAAATGTTTGGAACAGAGCCTTGAATATTTTGTAGGCTCCCAGTTATCACGTCTAATAGCTTTAACCCATTCACGTCTTATTTCCGGGCATTTTGGGAACCTAAATAAAGAATAATAAAAAGAATATTCGTAATATCGATAAAGCTTCGATACACAAATACGTACATCACTAATCATTATGCCAAAAACAAAGCCTTTTTAATACATTTAATTAAGGTTTAAAACCTGATTCTCATGAATAGTGTACGATATAGTATGATTTAGAATTAGCAAAAATTAATGCTTTGCCGTTTTTATTATTTAAAAAACTCATAGTAAAGCATACATAATAATAGAAATCACTAACGTATGAAATGATAATTCCTGGTCTTTCACACCTCCTTTTGTTGTTCTTGACGAACAATAAACCGCTGAACAAGACATTACGTCAATTGTATATGACACAAATAACACAAACACTAAGATCTCTTAATATTTCAATATCATTTCGCACAATCCAGCAATGTTTTGACCGAGTATTCGGTCATGAAATGACACGTCTCACACCGACAGTGCGTCGCTGCCAAACATACAATCACTATCTCTTTTACTCATATCACACTACGTCATACAGACTGAGATACAGATACTTTACTTTGATACACGTATATAAAAGCCGCAACGTCGTAAGACTCTATCCATGTAATATTTGGTCCGAGAAAATAACCATTCGATTTGATGGTTGTTTGGTTGCTGCGCTCTGAGCCACAGAACGGGTGAAACTACGCTCTGACAGCCATCAGAGTAAAATTTCACCAAGCGACGGAACGGTTAGGCGAAGGCTACACGTAAAGTATTTATCGTGATCTATATCGCGATCTGGATTGACGTATCGTAGTGGATCACGGACATACCCTAGACGTTCAATATTTATCACGTCAGTATTGTGGCTTCCTTTGTGCGGTGCGGACCGTGCGGACGCTACCATGGATACAACAAGAAAAGTTAAAGCCTGTATAGCTATTATTTTAGAAATATTGATAAAGAAAATAGTGAAAAGAAAGCGATGGATGAAAAATTATTTTCTATAGTTGGACAGTAGAGTATTATTTTTAATGTTATTGAAATTTTTGCATTCTCAATGCTATAATATAGATATAGGATAAAATGTTTACTAGAAAAAAAACAACGAGCCACAGGAAAGCTCGAATGCGATTCAAGCCCATGACCTTTGGATTGCCGGACCACTGCTCTAACCACTAAGCTACCGAGACCCCTTAGCTTATCCTATTAATTTTTTTCCTGACACCGTCAATAAATGCATTTTTTATATTTGTCCAGTACCTAACTTGCTTAGGTCTTCGTTTCTTTTTGTAATAAGTGTATGAACTATCCCACAGTTCGGGCAGTATTTCCAGGTTGAGAATAAATTCATTTAGGTATGTTTGGTCATTTGCAAAAGGTTCTACAAGAGCGGGTGACGGCGCGGCGGCGCATCGTAAACCCCGCATGGCACTGGCACATCGTCACCCATCGCTGCCGCGGAGCGTACTGAAGTGATAAATATTGACCGCGCGTCTACACGTTCAATATTTATCACGATCCATGGATTGACAATCCGTAATTCGGATTTCTAGAAATCCTGTGATCCGTATCGCGATCCGTCAATACTTCAGTCTACACGCTCAATAAATATCACGATATGGAATAAAGAGCCGTGGATCACAATATTTATTGAACGTGTAGCCTTCGCCTTAGAGCGCGCGCCGGAGTGCGCTCGAGTGCACTCGAGTGAAGCGATGGAACGAAGCCATGGGGTGCGTTCCGTCGTTTTGGGTGTAGTTGTTTGGTTAAAGTTTACCCCGTTTGAGTTGCAACCGAGCCACGGAACGATCGAGTTGTTTTTATAACCTCTTCTGAAGTATTCCTGTCCAAAATGAGAGAAAATTCTTCTTTTGTCTTAATTTTTTCCACTTTTATACCATATTTAACAAAATTATTAAAAAGTAAAACAATACGAAAAAACAGGCGAAATTTTTCAAGACGTTTTCACATAAATTGCAGTTTAGAACAATAGTTTGAACGTCAAATAGCTGTCAGAGTGAAAAACAACCATCCGATTTGATGGTTGTTCGGTTGCTGCGCTCTGAGCCACGGAACGGATGAAACTACGCTCTGACAGCCATCAGAGTAAAATTTCACCAAGCCACGGAACGGTTAGAGCGCGCGCCGCCGGGGTGCGCTCGAGTGCACTCGAGTGAAGCGACGGAACGCAACCCTGGACCCACATCATGAACGAGTTCTATAAATTTAAAATAGTTTATTAAGTGTCATGTCAATGTCAAACAAAATAAAAAAAGTGTCGACTTCTTGGCGGGAAAGTGAAGCGTCATGTCTGCAGTTTTGTTTTATTTTCTAAAATTTGTGTTTTTTCGAACATTAATGTGAAATAATAGTGTATTATTAACCGTTAAGTGTTTGTGAACGTGCATGAATGTTTTCAAATGAAACAAAACAGTGCAACATCACTTTTCAAATTCTCTCAAGAAGTCCGCGTGATATCTCAGTAAAGTTCCACATCTTTACTGAGGACTCAAGGGGGTTGGGGAATATCATTTATCATTCATCATCTTAATCACCACTCATTAACATCTAGAAGAAAAAAAGAAATAAAATACTATGACTAGGCAGTATGGTCTCTGATCTTAGCCTGTTCCTTCACGTAACAAATATAAAAAAAAGAAAAAAAAAAGTGTCATCTGTCCCCTGCCTGTCATTTATGGAAGAAAAAAAAAATGCTACAATTTCGTAGCAATATAAGCTGGTATTTCCAAAAATAACATGATTTTATTATATTGTCAGTAATATCGGCAATTAGTCCAGATATGGAGACTACTGTTACTATAGAAAGAGTAAGTTATTTGAGTTTCAGAAAGTATCAGTCATGTTTTCTCTGCCTTCTTTTGTTTTTTTTAGTCTAGTTCTGAAACTTCTGAATGCAGAATAAAACTAGCAAGTGGTCGTGGTGCCTGAGCCATTTCTTGAAAATACTACTAAGATCGCTCTATTATCATCGGACAGCTAACGCTATGCTATACGTAGTTTTGACTGATCTCTGCGCTGGGCAATATTTGATATCACCCTTACATACCTCATGATTAGAACCTCGTGAAAGCCGAAAAGGACAAGCTTAGTAAGTAACTTGACTTGGCTCACGAGGTTATTGCCATATGGGATGTATGTAGCTTCAACCATTATTATAATGATGTTCCATTTGGCGAACGGCCTGTAGTTAAAAGCTTTGATCAACACCTAGAAAGGCTCTTACTGAGAGTTGGATCAAGGTTCAGAAACAGGAAGCAGTACTCCTTGAAAGGGCTTACTGTTGCATAAATTATGTCATTGTTACTAACAAAATATGAATGTTGCCCCAAATGAAACTTATTTTATTTTCATTGTTTCTTTATAAAGTGTTTTTTGGTTTACAGTTGGCTGATGATGAAGTGGAAGATCTGCCGTCACATGAAATACTGCGGGAAAACTTAACCAGGAAACCTAAGCGGCGAGCCTCTAAGAAGTTATTGAAGAAACACAAATGCAAGTTCTGTGATGAAGTAAGCTTATATAAATAAATCGTATTCTTGTCATTAACCATCCCCTCTCTTGCTTTGGGTGTCGTAATAACCATGTCGGGTAGCGGTGAAAAAATTCTACCATCCCATCTCTTCCCTTGGGTGTCGTAAAACGTGACTAACAGATTAAAGCATGCACATACATTCAACAGCATAGAGCGGCGATGGGCTCACCACCTGTCACGCTGAGCACATGTGCAGTCGGTATTTGGTGAAAAGTGGACTATGGTAGAAAACTGCTTTTGCGGTCGTCATTGCTTAGTCTCTGACTAACCCTTCGGGGATAACAGTTATGATTTTATGTATGTATAGAGCTGTGTGGTATAACGGCTTACTTAACCCTAGAACCTTACCCAGGGTGCTGTATCACCCTGGAGTAACTTTGATGGGCAATATTTATTTAAGTATTGGCAACATTTGTTTGGTAATTTTTGTAATCTCATGTTTGCTTGTGTTCGCCATTTTGTGCATGTTGTCAATTGGCTGTCATCCCGGTAAGTAATGTAAATAATTAGTGCAGGGTGATCCAGCACCCTTGGGTAGTAAAATCAGTTGTAATCAAAATAATTGTTTCGTGTGTGTTTATAGTGCTATAGGGTTTTAATTTTTGTTTTTGTTCATCAAATATTATTTTATTAGGTTATTATATAAACTGCATGTAACAAAATGGCAAGTACAAGTAGACGCATTCTGCTTGATGACGAATCTATTATAGAGCGCTTACTTACTGTTCGAAAACGACGACGAAAATGAACTTTATGTTGGATTTGATGTATGACAACAAGTTAGATCAAATTATAGAAGATTTTCTTGAACCTGTAGAATCATCAGACTCCGAAGATGAAATAAAGAAAATAAAGTAAACAGAAGAACTTACATAAAAACATTAGCCATGCTGCTCCTAACACTGTGGCTTGACTCAAGCCGCTTCAGGAACGGAAAAATTGGCCTATTTTACACAACAATATCCGTGAAATGATAAGCGGAATTTTGAAAACACCGGTTATGCCTGAACCGGTAGTGCCTGCTGTTTCAAAACAGGGGGGATGTCGCTTTTTTCCATACTTAAAATACCGCAAATCTAAAACTTTTTGCAACAAGTGCAAAATGCCTATCTGTGGCGAGCACCAAATTAAAATGTGTACCAAATGTGTGAATTAAATTATATATTCTTAATTAGTTATTTTTCCATGTTAATTTGAACTAAAGATAACAAATTAAAAAATAAAATTCTGTAATCTATTATTTACAAAAATATTATGATAAGTATTTATGAGTGCTCTAGCACCCTGGGTAGGAAAAGTCCACTCCAAATATGGGTAGGGTTCTAGGGTTAAAGACTACATCATACATAGATTCATGACTATTGTCCAGAGGGTTAGCCAGAGACTCGGCAATGAGTACCGCAGAAGCAGTTCCACTGCCATAGTACACAGTTCACCAAATTACAAATTACAACTGCTTGCTTCGGCTTGTAGCAGCGTTTATAGTAAAAGGCAGAATGATTGCAATAGATATTTATTACAGGACACCACTTTCTTATATACAATTTACACAAAACAGAAAGGCACAACACATATATTCTATCCTACTCGCACACTATAAATATATTCGAAAATCACCACTGGAGACTCCACAATCTGTCCAGAACCATGGTGCCGTACGTTGTTCTACCTTCAATTAAGTAAGGAGGAACGAGACAGCATATTCATCTGTCCTCTTCTCTGTTCACATGTGTACCGCCATGCACTTTAACATTTGCGTTATGCTGTCCTACTTGCACACTTTTTTTTTTACTCTGAATGGTTTTGCTCTTGATCCCAATCAAGCACAGGGGCTAAGACAGGATCTACGATGGAGGGAGCTAACCCAGAAGGTGCCTATTCATCCTTGCTTTAAAGGTGGACGGGTTATAAGTACTCAGAAACGCAGACGCAGGGAGGGAGTTCCACACCTTTGCTGTACGCAGTATAAAAGATGTTGAGTAGCGCTTTGTGCAACATTTAGGAGTATTCACCAAGAAAGGGTGGTAGCTATATATTGCGCGGCGCTCGGTCTCTGCTGGCTCAGTACAGTAGTCTTGGGATGCGCCGGCGAGCTGACGTATGCCTCATGCCTCCGGTGGTGAGACTATCGTCCCTCTGCTGTTGGATGTAAAGTCTCTAGTCCGTTGATTAACGGATTAGAGAAGGACGATTGTCCTTTACGACACCTAATGGAAGATAGGGGTTGGTAGAATTCTTTTATTCCCTTGTCTGTCAGTGTCTTGTAGACGTTTTTAACAATTGAATTTATATTGTGTCTGGCATGATTTAACTTATCTGGCTCCATTACGACTTCTCTTTTGTCGGATATATGCCTTAAAATCCCATCTAAGTTGTCTAGTTATATGCTGTTTATTTTTCCCAGGAATTTGAAGACAAACCCAGCCTACAGGAACATTCTACCACCCACGATCCAGACAACCCGTACGCTTGCAACCAGTGCACCTACAAGACTCATGTAAAGCAATACCTTACAAGACATACGCGCAAGGTGCATAACAAAGCCAGCTATAAGGAAGAGTGTGATGTGTGTGGGAAGAGGTTCATGTATAAATGTTTGCTCGATAAACATATGAGAGTGCATACTGGTGAGATTTGTTATATGTTTAATTGTTTACATACCTTATGATGTTATAAAAATTATTTTTACACCCTAATTTTTTACTCGTTTAATGAAATTAATTGTTAGATCCACCCATGAAACTGGACACCTTACCCCATGAAACCTATGTGCAAAAATTACAAAAAAATTTCGACTTCCCATACAAAACTGTCAGATCAGTTGACGACTATAGTGTGGGAGGTCGAAATTTTTTGTAATTTTTGCACAGGTTTCTTGGGGAAAGTTGTTCAGTTTCATGGGTGGAACTCACCCTTAATTTCATTAAACGAATAAAAAATGAGGGTGTATAATTTTTACTAGGGATGGGCCCAATATTCGTTATATATTCGGTATTCGGCATATTCGGCAGGTTTACCCAATATTCATATTCGGCTAAATTACCGAATGTTCGGCAAAGTGGTAGGTACTCAAACTTTTTACAATATTGAGCCATGTATGAGTTGAGTGTTAAATGTATTATTTTTATGAGGTACAGTAAGGCTTTATGTTTTTGTTTACACTGCAGCTTTATTTCCAATAACAGCAGATAAACAAGAAGTTTATTGATTAAAAACAAAATGTAAGTATGTGGCTGTTTTGAGATTAACCTACAGTGAATTCTTTAATTAAAATAATATTATAATAAAATCATTTCATTACTGTGAGAAATTAAGCAAGTTTTTTGTTTTAATTAAGAGTTGCATGATTAAATTACAACATTTCAACAAAAAATGAATCATATTTCTAGTTTCTACTTAGTGTAGCAAAAACATCAGGTACAGCGTAGGTAGCGGGCGGGAGGGTACGGCTTCCATCCGCGAGCTTTGCGTGAACAAGTTCAGAGTTGTATTGTTTACGTAAAGGAATCAATTATGCCGAATATTCGGTTCGGTAAAAGTTTGACCGAGCATTCGGCCGAATATTCGCATTCGGTGAAACACATGTTCGGCCCATCGCTAATTTTAACGCAAATTTTGTTGCGAAAAATTACGAAATCCACAAGCAGGATTTGAACCTGCACCCTTCAGACAATCCGGGTCACGTGCTCTTCCAATTAAGCTACCGTGGACTTATCCAGCTAGCAGAAATTAGCCACGGCAGGTTCAAATACTGCTTGTGGAAATTTTTACATTTCCCATTATGTCTTCGATCAACAATACAACTAGATGTCAGGTCGGTACTAAAAATGTGTATTAGAGCGCACTTGAGAAGTGAGCTCTTATTTTTTCGCAAGGCATAACAGGAAAAAGTTCTTTATTTGTTGCCCCTTAGGGTTGATTTCACCACTAAATGTTATTGACGTCTTTTCTTTTTTATGTGACAGGAGTAATTTATTGCTTTGAAAAAGTATTAATTCACGTGGACAGAATTTAGCTTTGATTTTGTACGTGACGCGTTATCTAGTTGGTATTGTTGATCGAAGCATTATGTAATACATTAAGATGTTACTAAGATGGAGAAAAATATGCCTACTTTGTTTCTTTCCAGTGACTAGCAAAAAACTTAATAGGCTTTTTTTTGGAAGAACTGTTTTTCTCATTAGAAGTGGTATTTAGTCAGGTGGACTTAACAAGTTCTACCGCTAACCTAACCAAATACAGAAAGATGTATCCCGCTGAAAATGAACCCGGGACTTATAGGTCTAAGACCAGTGGTTAAATCACTGACTCTCTCAGAGAGAGATTTAAGGATATAAGTATAATGACAGTTGCATCACAATATATTTATGAAAATCTTGTGTATGTTCATAAAAATATTGAAATGTTTTCAAAAAACAGTGATATTCACAAATTAAATACTAGAAGTAAGAACAAATTAGCAGTTCCTTATACTAGGCTCCATAAAATAAATAATTCTTTTAAGGGTCTGTGTGTACGATTATACAACAAAGTACCAAATGATATTCAGAAATTAGATTTTGATAAATTTAAAATCAAAATCAAAGAAAAGCTTTTTATGAAAGCTTATTATAAAGTGACGGATTATACAGAAGACAAAACAGCTTGGGTCTGAAATGCTCCAAGTACCTACTCCAACAGCTATTTCTAATTTCCTATAATTAATTTATATAGAGCACCATATTTAATTAAACTATTTACATTCAAATTCATATTTTGTATTTTGTGACCTGGTAACGACATATAATATATATATTTTTTGTAAATGTCGTTGCTTCTGTGCGCTGTGGTTTCTTGCGCCCGTTCTTTGCCACAGTTAAAAAATGATGTCCTGAATGGGTGGTAGGTTAAAAATATTTGGACGTTTCAAAGTACTTATTAATCGAGTTTATTGAATAAATATATTTTGAATATTGACTATTGACTAGACCACAGAGGCGGTTCAACTATTTCTTTTTTTTAAATGTCGTTGCTTCTGTGCGCTGTGGCTTGCGCCCGTTCTTTGCCACAGTTCAAAAAATGACGTCCTGAATGGGTGGTAGGTTTTAAATTTAGACGATTCAAAGTACTTATTAATTGAGTTTATTGAATAAATAAAAATGAAAAAAATAATTGTATATTTACAGATTTATATTTGAAAGCATTAAAAAATATTATTTTGATGTATCAATACTATCCTGTAAAACATAATAAGAAGTACCTAATGCGGAAGAGTTAAAACAATGCCAGCTAAAAACAACTGTAATAAAATTAACATAAAATTAAACTAAATAATAAATTATTATTTTTTTCGGAAAGAGACTACTACCACCCCTTCTCCTCCCTAAAAGGCGACTAACGGACTAAAGACTGCACATACATTTAACAGCATAGAGCGGCGATGGGGTCACGATTTGTCACGCTGAGCACATGTGCAGTCGCTATTTGGTGATAAGTGGACTACGGCAGAGGACTGCTTTTGCTGTCCTCATTGCCTAGTCTCTGACTAACCCTTCCGGGATAATAGTCGTGATTATATGTTATAACGATTGTTACGTTGTAATGTACACACGCCATTAGATCAATCTATTCGAAACAGACCAATTTCTCAAATCAATCTCGTTCTTTACAACCCTTGTAATAAAGTTTAAAATGCATTGAATACATCCATACAATCCCGACTATTATCCCCGAAGGGTTAATCAGAGACTAGGCAACGAGGACAGCATAAGCAGTATTTTCACGTTTCACCAAATAAATACTGCACATATGCTCAGCGTGACTGGTGATGAGCCCATCGCCGCTCTATGACGACCTCTTTGGTCGAGTGGTTTGTACACCGGTTTTCATGGTGTTGCCATCTCTGAAGTCCCGGGTTCGATCCCCGGTCGGGTCAATTTAGAAATTATTGTTTTTCTAAATTGTCACGGGTCTGGATGTTTTCTATGTATAATAAGTATGTATTTAAGTATTTTAAGTATGTTTATCCGATGTCTAGTAACCATTTAACGAGTTTCTTCGAAGCTTCTCTTGGGCTAGATAATTGGTTTGATTGTAGAAAAAGATATGCTGTTGGATGTATGTGCAGTGTTTAGTCCGTTAGTCGCCTGTTACGACACCCAAGGGAAGAGAGGGGGTGGTAGTATTCTTCTACCGCATCGGAACACGGTTAATGCATTTAATAAATGTATTGAGTAAATTTGACATTTTGTGGTAGGTTGCAGTTACCGAGACATTTTAGTGGTTGTATTCCCGCGGCAGAACGATTTACCTTTAGTAGTACTATAGAACCATGCAAGTTATTTTTTGAAAATAACAAATATTTTTGTTCTCAACTAAGTCAACGAATTCACAAAGGCCGTGTATAGTGAAGTATCATTTACTTAGGGCGGATTTTTCAGTTGTCAGGTTTTGTCTGACAGTTAAAAAACCGGCCCCTAATCCAATTATTGTTTAGATTTAACTTGTAATCGTGAACTTGTATGTGGCTGCACTATTGTATTAGGTAATGAAACCTGTAATGATAGTTGTAAGTGAATAATATATAATAAATAAATAAATAAGTAATCAGAAAAATATTCATCAACTCGAAAGCGTGAGAAACGATAGTTTCTTATACGAGATGTGACGTATTTGGGTACTGCCTGCCGCACGAAATCAATGTTTAAAGTAAAAGAAGCTCCCACACTAAGTAATGTTCCCGCGCTTTCGAGTTGATGTTTATTTTTTTGATTGTTTGAGACCAAAAATTTTTTATTTTCAAAAAATAACTCGGTATGATTCGATAGTACTACTAAAGGCGGGAAAACTACCACTAAAATGTCTCATTGTATATTGCATATAGTGTACATATTTTAATAAATGTATTTTACATTTCTTTTTCCAGGCGAGAAGCCTAACAAGTGTGACGTCTGCGGCAAAGCGTTCAACTCGAGATACTCTTTAAACACACACAAGCTCATACATACGAGTAAGTGAAATTTATATTATGTCATGTTTTATACACACGCTGAGCACATGTGCAGTCGCAATGTGGTAAAAAGTGGACTATGGCAGAGGACTGCGTTTGTGATCCTCATTGCTTAGTCTCTGACTAACCCTTCGGTGATTTATATCGATTATATGTTATATTTTATACTTACCAGTTACTTTTTTTGTAAAAGAATACTACAAACCAGTCACGGTACCTTCATAGAAGCCGAAAAGCCTGGCTTGTCCTAACCTCGCAATTCATTACAATCTCTTAAGAGGCCTAATACATCTCGACTGTGATTTTTGTGTAAAATGGCCAATTTTGGCGTTATGGATCTCAGAAACAAAAATACGTTAACAATTAAAGACGTAAGTGGATGAAGGTAAGTAGAAAGTAAGTAAAGAAAGGATAAGTCACAAAATTCAAATTTTGAGTAAATCGAGGTTAAAGTTTTACTTTTATTTTCTGTGATAAGTCAGTACATAACAGATTTTTGTACTAAACTATGATGCAAACTTGTTTAAATTACCTAAAATATTAAGGTTATGATACCAATTAAACACTTGTAATAATATTATCATATATTTTAAAGAAAAACTGAACATAACTCCTTTTTCCATGAACCAAAGTGAACTTTTCTGTACTTTTAGCTTTTTAAAATTAGGTGTTATGTACGAGTGTGAGTAAATATGGTCTCATTTTTTCGAAAACTAAACCATATCACTAAAAACGTAAACTAAGAACAGCCCCAAGTAACACATCAAAGCAGTCTTATAAGATTTCTGTATCGTTTACGCATTTTGAGTTTGTTCTATAGTAGTATTACAAACGTTAATACGCTACTGTAATGCTTATTTGGGCACAAATTATACGGCTTTAGATCTTAAATAGTTTCACCATAGTTGTTTAATTGCATTACAGAGGCATTATATTAGCACTATTGGTTTTTTTATATAGCCTCGTCATAGTGATCGCATCCTGCCTAATGGTAAGCAGCTGATGCAGTCCAAAATAATAAGAGCGCTCCCCACCGTGGAATAAGCACGGTAACAAGCGCACCCATTCATAAGGCCTGTATAAATGCCGTTTTACGCCCCGCTTAAAAGACCCGGGACTATAGAAGCTGGGAAACACATGCGCCGGCAAAGAATTCCAAAGCCGAATGGCGTTACAGAGGACCGACTTGCCAAATTTTTTGGTACGAGTACTGATAGTCTGTACAGTATGATGGTGGTTCTTAAGACCAGCACGTGTAGTCTGGAAGAGGAACGGAGAGGGCGGGATTATATCAAAAAGTTCTTCAGAACACTCTGCGTAGTAATTCCGGTAGAAGACACTGAGAGAAGCAATGTCTCTACGCAGCTCGAGGTACTCAAGAGAGGCTGTTACCTCAGCATCTCCAATATTGCGTACCACTCGCCTTTACATTCTATCAAGTGCATCGAGGAGGTATTTAGCGGAGCCGCGTCCCATAGATGGGAACAATACTCCATACTGGATCGCACCTGAGTTTTGTACAGCAAACAGAGCTGCTCGGGAGTGAAAAACCGCCCCATCTTATTGAGAATACTCAACTTACGAGAGGCAGTTAAAATAACACTCTCCATGTATCATTTTGAATTCAGTTCCTGGACGATGTCCATGCCAAGAATGCTGAGGTTCACCGAAATGGGTAACGGAGAGTTCTGAAGAGAGGGAGGAGTAAGGAAGGGGGTTACCTTGGACGAGAATGCACTAACCTGGGTTTTGCTGGCATTAAACTCGACCAGGTTTTCAGATCCCCACTTACATACGATCGAGAGCCAGGTTCAGTTTGGCAACTACTTCTTGCCTTTTTACCACGATATCGGCGTGCTTTGCCGCAGCATGCCCCAAGTACCGCTTATGCACCGTTCTGTCATCCGCATAACTTTAGTTAATAGTTTTTAATTTCGCATTTTGTGTTTTGTTGTATAGTAGCATTCTAAATGTTTATACGGCTACTGTAATGCTTATTTGGGCACATATTATACTGCTTTAGATCGGTTCGCAAATAAATGTTTAAATGCATTACAGAGGCATTATATTAGCATTATTGTGGTCAAGGAAGGTAACAATTGCATTAAAGAAGCATTATTATGGTCAATTAAGTTGCTAAACGTATTACAGAAGCACTAACCTAGTAATATTTTTTTAATGAAGATGTTCAGTACATTACATAAGCATTTGACGAGCTATATAAGTGTTCACAGTTAGAACTTAATAAACCATACAGTATTGCAAAAACATCTCTAACAAATACAAATGATTATAATACATTGACGTTGTAATAAAACTACTTTGGCTCGCATTATTATAATGGACGAAACCATGTCAAAACGCTTTATTGTAAAAACAAAATTTATAAAACCGGGTTACTTTTTGACTCTTTGTTATTTCATGCCATCAAATATGATTACGCAATGTAGTTTACTGTAAATGTCTATATAAGTTTCATTGAAAATTTTTACGCGCCATGAATATTTTGTGGTTTTGATCTAAAATGTTATAAAAAGATATGTGTGGAATAACCAAAACAATAATTGTGTATTTCTAGTATAGAACATATTTTGCATAATTAACATAATAGTATTGGTTTGGCAATACATTAAATTAGGTTTTATCCTTTGTTTTATAGGTTGATTGCTTTTGTATATAGGTTCTAATGATAATATTTTAGGATGTAAAATATTTACAAAATGGTGTCTGTCTATAGCAGCCCGGTGAGCCTTTAAAAAAGCTAATTAATGTCGCCAGCAGTAGTAGTTGGTCATACGCATTACAATAAGTCACGTGTATTTGATTAAAGAGCAGTTAGCTATACAACAGAACTCAGTTGATCATTAAAAATGCAAGCATTACATTGAATAACGTTTATGCTGTTCAGCAGTACTAGGCTTTTACTTACCACTTATAGAGCTAATAAAAAACAAAAGGCACTAAAAAAAAAGCTAAAAGCTGTATAGTGGATATACGTGGTGGCATCATAAAGTTCAAGATAATGGTATTAAATAGCATTAAGCATTTATCTATTATTTTAGAATGCTATTGTATATCCAAATGCACTAAAACTTCTAATAGCTGTATTGCTGCGTTTAGATTTGCTGCACTACAACTAAAGGCTTTACAAAAGCATTTTGATATGCCATTATCCAACCGTTATATGTGTAAAGCATCAAAACAGTTTTGAGATGCCAATATGAGGCGTCAAGATGCTCAATGAACTTATATAAGAGTTTATACGGACCTTAAGTTCTATATAAGTTTACTAGAGTAGAGATCAATATATTACAACATCGTTACTACACAAAATATGACAGATTTTTGACAGAATTAAAATCAAAATCATTGAATGTCGAGAATAAATGAAGGTGATATATATGTTACATAGAACCTTCATTCATTAAAAACTGACATCGCGTCATTTGAGCATCATAAGCTGAGTGGATAAAGGTGTTAAGTCCGTACATATCACCTTCGATCTTACAAAAACATTTTTATTGTTTATTTATTTTGGAAGTTGGTGATATGGGCCCATACCTCTTACTGTACTGTACATAAACTGTACATAACACCTTTTTCAACTTTCTATTTGCCAAAATGTGCCATAAGTCGACAGTTTTAAGGTCTGTAGCCATTTGTATCGACAAATGACTTTCATCTAAGCAAAAAAACACCAATATCCGAAAATGCGACATATCACCTTCATCCACTCACGTCTTCAATTATGACTTATTGAATGGTGTAGAATAGCTATCGGAATAGTGCGTAGCGGCCTTGCTTTTTGTAAATTTAGCTTATTTTTTTAATTAAACCCAAAATTGCAGAGAAAGATTTTCATAAAATGCGAGAAGGCAGTTTTTTGAGCTCCTCGATTGAAGTACTGTTCTAAACAAATAAAATATAAAAAAAATATAATGTTATCTCTTGTATAGTCGAATAGTTCGTAGTGGCCTTTGAATTTTTAAATATCATTGATTTTATATAGAAAGAAATCTTATTCTAAACCAAAAAACTACGAAAATCGCTTTATGTTAACTGTGCATATTATTGAGCAAAATTTATACCAGAATAATTGTTACTTCATGAGGAATAAAGATTTTATAATGAATTTAATATCCTATTTCGATAAAAACGATAAATGCAACTGCAAAATTACTACAAAATGCAAAAATGGGCATATTACGCAAAAATCACATTTGAGATGTAATAGGCCTCTTAATATTTTTTGGAAATTTACTTCCATCAGCATTAAAATTATCAATCTCTATTACGCGCATCACTTCAGAACGGCAGCACCTATTTGGCTAATTCTTTGTAATGGTGTTTGTAATTGTTAGGACAAGATTTGTGTGAAAGAAAGTGATAAAAAAGTAAGAAAAAGTGTAAAAATTTGGATTTAAAAATGTCTCCGTAGTGATTGAGTGAGTGTTAAAAGTGAGTTTTCCATCAGTTAATCTACGTGAATAGTCTACTGATTTTTAGGTTTGGACTATTGGAACTCGCCACAGTAAATGTGAGTGACGAAGTAGACAGCAAAAAGGATGAAAGTAATGAAAACAGTTAGAACATATTCAAAATAATAATCTATATATATAAAAATGAAACCCGTTTTCCGTTGTCACGACATCACGCGTGAACGGCTTTACCGATTTCGCTAATTCTTTTTTAGTTGTGTTTGTTATTGTCAGGAGAAACTTCTTATGAAAAAAAATAAAAAAAAAATTTTTTTTTTTTAATATTTAAAATTAAGACAGGACAACGTCTGTCGGGTCAACTAGTATAAAATAAATATTGCCAGAATTGACTTCGACAGCCTGACGTTATTGCTATTATTGTCATTATAATTGTAAATCTCATTTTAAAACGTAAGTAAATCCTAAATAAAAATTTAACTCAAAGTTGACACTACATGCATTGTTTGTTAGGCGGTACGAAGTTCGCCGGGACAGCTCGTCAAATAGAAAGTTTCGATCGACGCACGCATGTGTTCAGAGCGTGATAGGTGGTTAGCCTATGCTGTTGCATGTACGTGCAGTCTTTAGTCCGTTGGTCGCCTTTAACAACACCAAAGGGAAGATAAGAGTTGGCTTTTAGTGAGCTGTTATACCACACGACACATTTCCTTACACAACGCTCCAAATAAAAGACTATTAGTACGAATTCTTTAGTTATTTTTGTGTGTTTGTCAATAAACGACTATTCGTGACAGGAACTTCCTCTGGATCTCGTCTACAGGGCATTTGCTAGGTCGCACGCATTGCCCCGATTTCTCTACAAAGCTGAAATATAAAAAGAGCTTTCAAAATTCATAAAAGGTCAAGAGTACCGTAAACTGACGAGCATGTATTAAGAATGTTATGAGAGTAAGTGAAGCAAGGGATGTGCGTCAGGATCATAGCAGATGAGAAGCTGTGGTATCTGCCTACCCCTTCGGGAAGCGGGCGTGAGGTGTGTATGTAGTATGTCTATGATAAAGTCATTTTTCATTTTTCATCGTGAAAATTTAAACACTGAAAAATAACGACAACCTCAGGCGGGAATCGAACCACGAACCTTCCGCATTCCGGGCGGCTGCCTTAACCACTTGGCTACCGAGGTCTGGCTTTCAACCGTCGAAATTTGTCAGTGCTTGATGCTTATGTTTTTAGTCAACATTGCTTCATCAAATCTTAGAAGTTTTCACCTCTGAGATCCGAAAAAAATATTTTTACAAATATTTCTTTTTTAAATTTTTAAATTTTCACTTATGTATATTTAAGCGTTAATAAAACGCTAAAATATTAAACATTAATTTTTCGTCGTTTCATAATTCTTCGTCGTTCACCTCACATTCCTACATTGATAACAGCACATGTGGAGATGAGGCCATAACCTTCCACGCTGGCCCAATGGTGAGTTCGGTCCGGCCACATAAAATAACATTAAAATTATTAAATAAAACAATAAATAAAAAATGATTTCACTCACCCCTCCTTGCAAAAACATCCAGATACATACAAAGTTACGCAGTGTTTCGATCTCAATGTGATTGTTGATTTACTCTCCTCTGGCTCCAGGCGTTTGATGGCTTCCCTCAAGAACAGGATCACTTTGTCCACTTGCTGGAAACCGTTCCTCAAATCGGTGTTCGGCCCCAGGATCTTTTGTAGCAGTGTCTAGAATGAAAGCATCAGAATTTGACGATAGGCATCATTTATATCATAAAGTACACTGTCACTGTGGTCTTAAGGCCTGTTCAAACCTGAGCGGTATTCGCTGCCGCTGTGGGTAAAGGTATATACCGCGCGGTTGCCGCGCGGGTTTCGCTCAGGTATTTAGTATAAAGTTCCGCGGCTAGAGCGAACTGCGCGGTATTTTTTCTGCCGCTACCCATAGCGGTAGCGAATACCGCTCAGGTTTGAACAGACCTTTAAGATTCACTTTTATTCTTTTTTTATTCCTCTACTTACGATTTCGAGTAACTTGTAGGGGAATAATGCCTAGCTTAGACTTCATCTCACCTGATGATAAGTAAAGATAAGGTAGTTGTCATTCAAAAATAATTATTTATTGAGTTTTTTCGAATACATTCATTTGTACTTTGACTTTATCAGTAACGCGCATCGCCGATGTAGAGATCCATGGTTCGTTATTTAGAAGGATACTGGTACTGTCATCATCATCATCATCAGCCTATAAACTCCACTGCTAGGCACATGTATTCTCATGTGTACAACAGCACATGGAGAGATTGGGCCATTGCCCAGCGCTTAGGACAGTGTACTTTAGGCTGGCAGGCTGTACTTTATTTTACTAAACTGTATTTCACACACACATACATACATTCATCAAGCCCGTATCCTGGAGAAGTAAACAGAAATGGCTACATTTCTGACACCATCCTTTGCCTCTAAACAGTAACATAAAAACATACTCACTTTTGTCATAGCCAACGTGAACTTAATGTTCGTCGCGTGCTTGTTCAAAGTTTGAGTGAACATTGTCAAGAAGTAATCGTCCTCGGTGTTCTGCCGACGCTGACACTTTTTCAGTTTGTCATACAGCAGTGGTTTGACCAGAAACTTTTTGAAAATACTCGAACATTTTGAGGTAGCGTTTGAAATTGCCTTTTCGTATTGGTCTTGTAGCTCGCTTACGGCTGTGCGGTTTTCTAGTATCTTTAAGTATTCTGCAATTATTAGGAATTCAATCTTATGTTGATGTCGGTAGCGTGTTGTTGTTGATAAGAGGGTACGTATTATTATGGGTTTAGTTGGAGGTACTAACGGACTAAAGACATACATTCAACACCACCTATCACTCTGAGCACATGTGCAGTAGTTCTTTGGTGTGTCGTGGAGTGTGGCAGTGCACTGCTTTTGCGGTCCGCATTGCCTAGCGTCATACCCTTCGGGGATAACAGTCGTGATTATGTATGATACGCAACCAAAATAATTAGAATGTATGGTCTTCCTACATTTTTATGAAGTAAAGTAGATACGATACTTATTTGTAACAAGGAGGAGTAGGATGACCATAATTTTGCTATTTACAGTTGTTAACTTTACTTCTCAAACAAAAAAATTAAAAAAGAACGCTGACATGTAAGTTTTATTATTATTGCAATGGCCATTATATACTTAGTCAGAATCAGTAGGTCCTGATATGCTGGACCTGCTTGAAAAACGGCACCACGAAACCAGGCACAAATCAGAAAATTGCCTTGTTTTTCTCTCAAAATTTCGAATTCAGAACATAAAAAACTAAAATGGATCAAACATATCTACAAAAATACCGTTGATCATGGTAAATCGACCGGGACCGCGAAATTGAACTAACACATTACGATACCAGGCGGCCGGGCGGGTCAATGCACTTGCACCGACACATGACTATTATTCGCCCGGTATCCACGAGTTATTTTTTATTGTGCCGGACAAATTAAATAATTAATAAATAAATTTAAAAAATATTAAAATGATGTCTATTAACTTTACTGAATGATATAAAAAATTTAGCGCGCACTGATAAAAAAAAATCCTGTATATCTTGTTTCATTTCTGATGTTGAAATTTGGATAGTATTTATTTACGCGGGGGCATTATTTAGGTTTGATTTTGCATGACACCGTGCATCTATTGTTTATATATGATCGAAGCATTCACCCATATCCTTGCATTCGGCTTCCGACGCTTTTTCAATCGTTAACCACGCTCACCTTCAAACATACCCCTCAAGTTGTGTCCCCGCTCCCCGTTCCCGAACACGTTATGTTTTCTTACAATCTGTGCATGTGTTTCGTTCGTGAGGAAAGTCTCTGTGGGCGCTTGCCGTTTTTGGGTGCCGCTCTTTAGTAAATTGTCGTAGTCGATCATTCGTAATCTGTAAATTCAATTAAAAGTTTTTTTCTCCTTGTTTAATGGTTCGGTGCGTTCAGCACTATAGCCAATGTCAAGAGACAGAGAGAATGTTGTGAAAAACTGTTTTTCTAAATTGATTTCGGGTCTAGGTGATTTTTATGTTTATGCATGTTGATCCGTTTAAACAAGTTACAAAAGAAGCTTCACTTGGGCTAGATAATCGGTGTGAGCTTGAAAAGCTACTTATATTAGTTATTTATTTCTAGAGCTTTGGATACCTACAATAAGATATACAGTCACACACATCCGATACCTTGAATCTTAAACCATCGAATTTAAAATTTGAACTCGAAAGTTTCTAACTAAACGTAATATAATAAATAGTTTGTGGTCGTATCAACTTGTCACTCAGTGTTGTTTGTACTGACCAAATATTAGGTGTTGTGTTGTGTATGTATTTAGTGAAGTATTTTAATGTCTATAAGTGGAAACTCTTTTGGCAAATGTAAAACCTTGATTTAGTTTTTATCATGTAATATAAAAATGCTGTTGGTTTCCCAATATATAAATAAATTATTTATACTAAGAGACAATGTCAGCCACTAATAACGCCATGGTCCTTCGAACCGGATTTTTTCTAAGTATGTCCCTAAACATTGTAAAATTACTAATCAATAATGTAGTACCTCTACCACATACCTCTCAATAGCGTGCACGATATTGTGACAGTTGACGGGGCAGGAGTGGCCGAGCGGCCGCCAGGGGAACGAGTTAGCGCCTTTACAGTACACGCGGCTATCTGCAAGGCATGGGAATCAAAGTTTATATGCAAAATCGTCATTATCTGTTCAATTTTTACTATGCCTGCAAACAACGATAGAAGAAACAACAAAGGATGTGTTTGAGGATCGTCTCGTGTGTTATCTTTGCCTGACTCGCAGGGAAAAAGCTTGATTTATGTGTGGATGCAAATCAGGAAATAAGCAATGAGCCAACGATACAGTATTTAGCGAAATTTAATTGGGTGGTTTTATAAAGAGCTAATTATACATGAACATCATTCGGTCTTTGGTAGCGTAGTATGGTAGCTATCAACGATCAAATCGAGTGAGCGTAGTGTCTACATTTGTCAACCAATTCACTAACGGCAAACGCTTAAAAATAGGCAGAGCATGTGCCACTTGTCTAGAGTTCAAAAAACTTGTTAAAAAATCAACATGTCTTAATCACCTGCCCTCATAATATTTGCCATGATGACGGCAACAACGAAAAATAGCATTTTAATAAATTTTAGCTCACTGCAATGCCAATTTACGACTACATAATCTCATAAAAATTACACGAAGCAATCTTTAACACGTTGATTGCCACAAAACCAGACACAATTAAAAAATTGTTTGTCGGTCAACGGTGACCACCAAGGCGGGCGCTTAAAGTCTTAATTGTGCTATTAAGTCTAATTGACCGTGCAGTATCGTTAATTAAGGCACATTAGCTCAGCATGTCAAAATCAAAATCTCGTTATTCAGTAAGCTTAAAATGAGCATTTTGAATAATCTAAATTTAATTTTTTATGGATGGATGGATAGGCATAGGAACCCCCACCCGCCCCACCCATTCAGGACGTCTTTTAGCTGTGGAGAAGAACGGGCACAAGAAACTCCACAGCTTTATAATAATATAGAAGTAACGACATTTCCAAAACAATATGTCGTTACCAAATTATACAATCAATAATCATAAAACAATTATATAATAAAATAAAAGATAAAATGTGCAACCTATAGAAATAAAATAATTTCAATTTGTGACGATGTTCTCTTTCCAGACGAGAAACCGTTTAAGTGTTCCTTCTGCGACCACGCTTGCCGTGATAACTCGTCGCTGAGGAAACACCAGAACGTCCACCTGGGTATCGCTAACAAATACCCCTGCCTGGAGTGCCCTTGCAAGTAAGTATATACATACAATTATACAACGTTAGTCGGAAAGGGGGTACTAAGCCGAAAGGAGAGTAAAGTATACATGATAGTAAATAACTTTTGACTAAGACGTCATTTTTTAACTGTGGCAAAGAACGGGCGCAAGAAACCACAGCGCACAGAAGCAACGCAACATACAAAAAAAATCGTTACCAGGTCATAAAATACAAAACATTAATCGCAAAAAAATAAAATACAATACTACAAAACAATGTATTCATTAATTATAGACAATTAGAAATAGCTGTTGGAGTACTTGGAGCATTTCAGACCCAAGCTGTTTTGTCTTCTGTGTAATCTGACACTTTTTAATAAGCTTTTTTATAAAGCTATTCTTTGATTTTAAATTTATTAAGATCTAATTTCTGAATATCATTTGGTACTTTGTTGTAAAATCTTACACACAGACCCTTCTCTCTCCTTCGCACACCTCTCGGTCCCGTCTACACATCTCTCACGTTCCGTTACACGTATTTCATTTATCCAACATCTGTTTGTCACAGATATGACACGAAGGCTCGCCTCCAGGAGCACATCAACGTCAAACACCTGGGAATCGAGCAGCCGAAAAAGACATGCCCCATATGCAACTTAGTGTTCAAGACCAAAGCGACGCTGCGGAACCACTTGGTGAGTATGTGATGATGCTACGTTTGGCTGTTTTAGTAGACATATTTGTTTTTTTTTGCGATAACAACGCTTAAATATATTTAAAGACCGGACCTAGTGCCCAAGCAGCACACAAGCGTTTACAACATAAATTTACCAGCTCATTTAGAACTTTAGGTTCCTTAAAAGACGTACAAGAGTGTCAAAAGATACTTTTATATTTATGAGAGAGATATTTGAGTTATTATACAGCTCAAGCTGCATAAAATTAGTTTTAAGGGATCTGCGGAATCTTAAGGTTTTAAAACAGATTATTAAAACTCTGCTATAGAACCCTAAGAGTTTTGTGACACCTTAAGCTAGCTTTATCGTTAAAGCTGTATAGAGGCTGGTTTTTGTATGTGATTACTTACTTACTAATGAACTAAGCGTTATTATGGTATCACTCGATACTTGTTTCTGTACAATGGTGTATGCAACCTCCATTATAAAACTTAATCTTATAGCGTAATTAGGCACTCTTGTGAATACAGAGGTTTTAAAACAACTGTCTACAAGAGTGCTTTAAAACTAAAAAAATAAACTACATCAATAGTACAGCTTTAGCCCACTTTACTGACAGAGTCGTCACGATTGCATCATAGTGTATTTGCTGAAGCTCGCATTTATAATGTGGAAAAAAAGAAAAAGATGGACGACAGACGACTTGAGAACCTCCTCCTTTTTCTACGTCGGTTAATAACGAAATATAAATAAACCAAATGACAGTAATTATTTATAATATTTTAAATTTGACAACCGCAACAGTTCAGCGCCAATTCCATCGACGTCCAACGAAGGTTCTGTAGGAAAAACAATAATTGGTGTCGAATGTTTGAATTTAGTTAAAACTTTGGAACCTGATTAACAAAGTAATAATGATGATGACGAATTTTCAAAAAATATGTAGTTTCCCCTGTGAATAAAAGAATGGGCTACAGAAAGAAATATATATTTATTTAACCGCCTCTGTGGTCTAGTGGCTAAGCCACCGGTTTTAGACCAAGAGGTCCCGGGTTCGATTCCCAGCGGGGTGTGCATCTTTGTGTGCTCGGTTTGGTTGGTGGTAGGGCTGTTAAGTCCGCCTGGCTAGCTACCACCATCTTATCTAAGTCTGTCGCCATAACAGCGATGTTTATAGCATTGTTGTGTTCCGACAGTTTGAGATAAGATAGCCAGTTCATCAGTGGTTGAGGATTCCGGGTGAAGCGCGCTTCCATCTTCGGCCTTATCGTCACTTACTATCAGGTAAGATAAAGGCCAAGCGCTAAGCCGTTGTGGATTAAAAAAAAACTCAAATAGCTCTAAACGATTTAGCGCCACATGACGCTAGAGCTATTTTAGGTACTATCAAACAAATACGTATCAAAACGATTGAACAAGGTTGAACAATGTTCCAACTAAAATAACTTTAAATTTCAATTTTGAGGGTCTCCCAATATTTAGAAGCTCAAATAAAGAGTTTTGGCCAATTTTGTCCACTATATTTGAAAGACCAGATATTAAGCCGTTTGTAATTGGAATTTATTTTGGTGTTGGAAAACCAAACAAATTGACCAATATTTAGATGATTTTGTGTACGAAATGGAACACTTAATTAAAATCGGGATATATATAGAAAATGTGAAAAAGAAAGTATCTGTTGCAATAACATGTTTTATTTGATTAAATATTATTTTGATTGTGTGCAGCCAGCTCGCACTCGTCTATATATTGAATAACATATTTTTCAGCAGTTGTCACTTCTGGAAGTATCTGTGTGAAAATTGTTGCAGTAGGTGAAGTTAATGATTTCTCTTGTTGATTAACAATCTGGAACCAATCGTAGAATAAATTAAATATTATATTTTAATTTTTATTACTACTTTAAATTCAATTAAATACATTTCATTGTTCAATTTTTAAAATAAAACTCAGGGATAATCAATTCTTACACGGATCTCTAAACAGAATTATAATTTATCTACCCAGAACTCATATACAGCCTAGATAATAAAAAAAACACTAATAAAGCTGGTTAAAAACTAAGAGATGTATTATGCAATCCATATCCGCCGTAGTACAGCTAGTAAGACTTTAGTACCCTCCTAATATTGTCTAAGCTGTATAACAAAATGTCGCCATTTTAGAACGAATGAAAAAAGATATTCAAATATAATTAAACCAATGTTTGTTCATAGTTTGAACCGTTTCATGATTATCAGCTACAAAATTTTGTCGCTGTGTCCTACAATCTATTATTTTAAATATAATTTATATTATAACCTTAAAAACAAACACTAACTTACCCGTGTTTAATAATCTTCTTTATGTTTTTTTATAGTTTTACTGGCGCGTTAAAATATTGCCAATAACCAACCACACATTGACAATAAAATTGGATTTGCACTTTGTTTTACCAATTAACACCATCAGATTCCTAAGATTTATCAATACTTGGGATTGCACTTTGAAATATGAACATCATGCGTCATAATTATTGTAATATTCTTGTACGACATGTTTCTCTTTTATTTTCATAATTTTCTAATTCACTTATAACTCATATTTTAAACTTTTATCTTTATAAAATATTATTTGGAGTGTAGTTGCTTTTCCTTACACCGATTAACATCTCTTAAACAGCTACTAAACAGCTTCTGCTTTGCTTCTACAGCTACTATACAGCTATACTAACGCGAAAAGTTTTATAATATGGGCCCTTTTTGAGCTAATAAGGTCTGTATAATCGCTTATACAGCCTTTTTACAGCCTCAATATGCAGCCGTAAGTATAAAAATAAGTTCAAATACAGCTTTTATACAGCTTGATATGCTACTTGGGTGGAGATCCTTGGGGGACGCCTTTGTCTGATGATGATAATCTTTGACTATCTAAACACTAGATACACAATTAGCGCTCTCAAAGTGTCGCCTCGAACTAATGTTCCTACTAAGAGGGAGCATTGGATTGCTGTCATTGTCATTTGACATTGCCGTTCAAATACCTATTGTGGTGTTATATGGCAGAGTTTTAAAACTAGTTGTGATTATTCGAAAACAAACTCGTACAGAATAATTCGAACCATTTTTTCAAACTTATTTTATATGGGATTGAGACAAGACCCTCATAAGTTAGACCATTTTAGGAGGGACACGAACCCACTTTATGATACAAATTCGAAGAGGTTTGATGAGGCTAAAAAACATAAGTAAAAAGCGTTGAAAAAGTGTGTTTTTAGGGTTCCGCGCCTAAAAAGGAAAAACAAGACCCTTATAGGATCACTTTGTTGTCCGTCCGTGTCTGTCAAGACCCTTTATCTCAGGAACGCGTGTAGGTATCGAGTTTAAAATAAAACGATATACTCAGGTCTACAGTCTCTTGAAGCTGTAAAAAAATCAAACTCCTAAGTTGACGTAAAAAAAAGATATGTCTGTTTTTGCCACAAAAAACGTATATTTCCACACTCTCAAGGGAATCAAAATTTATAGGGTATTTTCCGTTGACCTAGAACTATGAAATTAAACAAGTATTACCGTCTTATACTACAAGTATAGGGAAAAATCTGAAAACTATATATTTGTAATTAAATCATTAAAATAGGTACGGCGCTTCAAATTTCGAATTGAGTTAACCTTGTCATATGGGGTATAGCATAAAAGGGCTTCATTGGCAGGAGCTTAAGAGGGTTTACTCATTTCGGTTTCCCATACAAACTTCCAAGTCGAAATTTTTAAAAACCAATAAGCCAATTTTATTGAAACTTTGCATGCTAAAGTAAAATACAGGGATCTAAATAGTTTGTTGAGAACATTTATTAAAAAACGTTTATTTAGCTGAGTTATTGCGATTTAAAGTCTACTATAGAAAGTTTAAAATAGCAATAACTCAGTTAAATAAACGTTTTTTAAAAATGTGTTCGACAAACTATTTAGATCTTTGTATAGCGTGCAAAGTTTCATTAAAATTGGGTTATTGGTTTTTAAAAGTTTGAAAATTTGTATGGTAATCCGAAATGCGTAAACCCTCTTAAACAGTTTTTAATTATTTTTATGATGTATAGTTTTCGATTTATGACGAACCACTTTTCAAAACTTTACAAATTGGTGAACGGAACCCTCGGTGGGCGAGTCAGACTCGCACTTGTCCGGTTTTCTTTTTAATATTTCACCAGTTTTACTACTTTTTTTTCGCGAAATCAAAATTAACGTGATGTAAGATGTACCAATACATGACGATTTTCCATGTTATGTCTGCAGAAATCCATGCACGGCCCCCGCCTTAGCTGCACGTGCGGCATCTGCGGGCGCTCCATCTCGCGCGCCGCCAACCTCAGGGCGCACATGCGCTCGCACCTAGACGCCAGGCCCTACAAGTGCACGCACGAGGGCTGCGGACTCAGCTATAAGGACTATGTGAGTGGGGATAAGGTTTCAATTGGGTTGGCAAGCTCCTATTGCTACTGTCATCTTATGAATGTCGCCAGTAACTTCTCTTATGTGAGTTAGTTTAAGGTTTAAATTCGTTTAGCTAGATGCTTTCTAACCTCAGGGTGCACATGCGCTCGCATCTAGACGAAAAACCTTATAAATGCACGCACGAGGGCTGCGGACTCAGCTATAAGGACTATGTGAGTGGGGATAAGGTTTCAATTGGGTTGGCAAGCTCCTATTGCTACTGTCATCTTATGAATGTCGCCAGTAACTTCTCTTATGTGAGTTAGTTTAAGGTTTAAATTCGTTTAGCTAGATGCTTTCTAACCTCAGGGTGCACATGCGCTCGCATTTAGACGAAAAACCTTATAAATGCACGCACGAGGGCTGCGGACTCAGCTATAAGGACTATGTGAGTGGGGATAAGGTTTCAATTGGGTTGGCAAGCTCCTATACCTACTGTCATCTTATGAATGTCGCCAGTAACTTCTCTTATGTGGGTTAGTTTAAGGTTTAATATCGTTTAGCTAGATGCTTTCTAACCTCAGGGTGCACATGCGCTCGCATCTAGACGAAAAACCTTATAAATGCACGCACGAGGGCTGCGGACTCAGCTATAAGGACTATGTGAGTGGGGATAAGGTTTAAATTGGGTTGGCAAGCTCCTATACCTACTGTTATCTTATGAAAGTCTCCAGTAACTCTTATGTGATTTAGATTAAAGTTCAAATTCGTTTAGCTAGATGCTTTCTAACCTCAGGGCGCACATGCGCTCGCATCTAGCCGTGAGGCCGTACAAGTGCACGCACCACGGCTGCGGACTCAGCTACAAGGACTATGTCAGTGGGGATAAGGTTTAAATTGAGTTGGCAAGCTCCTATACCTTAGTAGAGTTAGTTTAAGGTTCAAATTAGTTACGCAATCTCTTTTAGCTATGCTATCTTATCATAGGTTTTAGAGAGTATATAAGTCAGGCCTACAGCTACTACCATGTCATCGAAGTAGCTATGAACTTTTGTTGGTCTGGTATAAGATTCAAAATCATTATAAAATCCTTAAAATTGGGCTAGCAGGCTCCTATAGTTGCTGCCTTTTCATCAAAGTTGCCTTTAACTCTTATGTACAAAAAGAGACATTTAATACGATTACAAGACAACACAACAGATACAAAAGAATATTCAATAAAAAAACAGGTATTGCTCAATTTAAAGTAAAACGAACAACGTGTTACAGTACCTTTGAAACAAAAAGAAAGTATTAAATACTACCAATAATAAAAATAGATTACAAGAGCAGACCAGCCTCCACAGGCGGCACCCGTTCACGAGTATGACATGTGAATCAGCCATCGCTTCGCTCAACCATGTTTTAGGGAACGTAACGACCCGACGCACATGCCACCACCGCAGAGACACTTTGATTCAAAATCATTATGAAACTTACAGCTAGCTACTCTATCTTGGCAAACCGAGGATGTAACTGCAAAGTACTATGTCAGTTGGTTTAAGGTTCAAAGGACATAATTTTTTTACTATGGGGCTTGGTACTAAATTCCAAAGTCTTTTAACTTGACGCCAATGTATAAATAAAGAAAACATTATTATCAACATATTTATGACCGTATTATTAATTTAAAAAACTCCGATTTTTTATATAAATTAAAAACCAACATTGATTTCTACTCGAAAATGGCAACATTATAGTGGGGTTGTGACACTTTATGTTATTAAAAATGAAAAAGTGACGCTTGTCTGACGTTATAAATGTCAATACGTATCGTAGACAGATGTCAGACTGTCAGCCGCCAGACGATTCCCGGCCGCGCTTTCGTTGTGTTATTTGTGTGTGTCGTTGTTAAATACTTTTAAGTGCGAAAAAGATAACTGTGTTAACGATATCGTTTCTACATTGCCATAGACCTCATAGACTTACCAACTTAATAACCCTGCGTTCGTTAATATTAAAAAAACCGGAACATTTCGTTCAGAAACGTACAAAACTTATAAAATTACAATAATCTTTAACGGAGGTAATTAAAAATCTAAAAAATATACAGAATGACAGCATTTAGTCTCTTGGACATGGAACTATATGAATTGTTGCAGTTAATTTTTCTTTTATTTTAGTACCAAAAAAAATTATGTCCTTTGTTTAGAAAACTCTTTTAGCTACTTCCATCTTTACGGATCTACAGCTACTACGATCTCGTCAAATCCGCCGTAAAGTTTTATGTGAGTAAAGTTAAGATTCAAATTCGTTTAGCTAGAGCATATGCGGCATATGCGGACGCTCTGTAAGTATATAAGGATTAAATTAGTTTGGCAGTTACTTGCAGAAATCAATATCTTATAATGGTAGCTATAAGTCTTATGTGTATTGGGTTAAGGTTCAAATTCGTTTAGCTAGATGCTTTCTAACCTCAGACCGTTTAAGTGTACACGTGACTGGTGGGGCTATGTGAGTGGGGTTAAGGTTTAAATTGGGTTGGCAGATTACTGTAGTTGCCGTTGCATCATAGTGGCTATAAAGTCTTCGGTCGGAATGGATCGTGACGAGTACTCGACGTTAGGATAGAAATGGAATAACGAAAGGGGGGTAGGTACGCTTACTTGGTGGAAGGTGACGATGCAGGCGGAGACGGGCGGCTGTAGGCAACTGGAGATCGGGAAAAGCACGGGCAGGGCGATGAAGTGGTCTTCACGATCACGGCACAGCGTATAGTCACTCCACAAATGACTTTTAGACTCATCACGCCAGCGCGTCACTTCGTTCATTCCCGTCACGGCGCGGGCGCTGGGTTTTTTCGGTTGGCCGTACCGCGAGTGCAATTACGCGATGAACGGTTAGATGGCGCTGGGATTATTCTAAACGTCGAGCATTTGGTCCGTACAGTTGAGTTAAGGTTCAAAATCAATTAGCAAATTTATTCAGCTAGACCAACAGTCTTATAAGCACTATGTGCGTTGGGTTAAGGGTAAAATTCCTTTAGCTACCTACTGTGTATCTTAACTCAGGGCGCATATGCGTTCGCATTTAGACGCGAAACTTAGTACGGCTTTATTGTGTCATTTATAAGATAGAAGCTCCGATCACATACAAAACTTATAGATGCACAATCGACTCTCTCTCTCAAAACGTCTGCACAGAAATAGTACCTAGCGAGATGCAAAAAGAGTACCTATGACGTAGGGCTCCTTAAAAAACATGTATATGTTATTTGTTATTGTGAATGATAGTTAATTGTTTATAATTTAATGAAAATCATAGTTTATTATTATATTATTAATTTTTATTATTGCTATTGTATTAATTGAATCAAATTATATTTTATGTATGTAATGATTTAAAATCTATATTTATTATTATTTTTTGGTATATCCTCAATTATTTGCCTTATAGGCTTTTATTATTTAATGTAAATAAATTGTAATGTAATGTTTAATCGGTAATAATTTTTGATGGTTTGTAATGTTCTCAATCTATTGCTTTGGGCGTGCCTGATAGATCTGAGTTGTAAAATAAATAAATAATTTTCATTAAAACTTAATTGACGTCTCTGCCGGCAGTTAGTCGGGTAAATTTAGAAAAAAACAGTTTTTCTAAATTAATTTCGGATCTGTGTGTTTTTATTTTTCTATGTTTATGTATTATTATTCGTTATCTTACCATATTAACGAGTTTCAAAAGAACATCTTGGTCTACATAATTGGTTAGAGCATAAACAAATTTAAAATTAAAGGAGATCCGGCGTTTTATGCTTAAGTTGTATACTTTTTTAATCTGTAATTCATTACCTGGCAACATCTGATGACAGTTGTAATTTGTACAGCCGCTAGCGGTCAAATCAAACATGACGTGACGGCATTGTTGACATTTCAATTTTTTTAAAGCAAATAAATTATGGTTTATGCAGCCACGTTAGACATTTTTAAAGTAACATGTCTGCCTTTTGAAGACTCAGTGTTTCCATATTAAAAAATATTAATAATTTAATAACTGTTATCCGCGATTTGATAAAAATAAGGCAAAACTTAGTTTAGGTAGCAAATAATATTAGCTTTACTTTATGATCAAATTCTATTGTATACATGTTTAGCATTTTTTCTATGGAAAGTGCCGGTTCTCCTTTAAATTTCTTTGCATTTCATCACAGGGTACTTTGAAGAAGCACCTCCGCAAGCACGATCCTACCCAGCAGTTGTTCTGTGACGAGTGCGGACGAGCGTTTACTAGGAAGGCCCGGCTTATAGCTCACTTCAGGCAGCACACGCCCAGGGTGAAGAAGACTCAGTGCAGGTTCTGTGGAGTGTGGTGAGGAGTTTAGTTTAATAATTTCTTGCCAGCTTTGTCTCAGTCGAAGGCTCTCCCAAAATCCGAGCTGGCGGCATTGAGTTATAATGTACTACGTACTAGAGAAGACGTCTCAACTAGATTGTTTGCTACACGCGTTAGAGCCAGCTCGCTCCAACTAGTCTGTGGCAGGCGCTAGACGCAACAATACGTGTGTATTCTGTTTTCTATTTTATTCAATTTAAGTGCCTTCATGTGTGCTAAGGTACTGCTTAAAGAACTCAGGAAATACAAATAAAACCAAAGGAATCACTTTTCACCGGTAAATACGCACTAAATTATCGATTTAGGCGGCCATGTTTCGGTGCTTTAGACCTTTTGGTCGCGAGAAAACAACATTCCAGGAGCGGTCTAGCGCTATATGTTTGGATTGTTCAGAAAGACGATAAATTATTGTTTTAGCGCTGCAGCGCACTTTTGTATTAACTTTTAAAAAATAGAACAAGACTTTTGCTTGGGATAGCTGCTCTAGTACGTGGTACATTATAACTCCATGGCTGGCGGTAGATTAGTTAGGTAGGTAGTTATGTTAGTTGATAAGATTTAACTACTGTTAGCTACCTTTTTTATATAAGGCGACTGCTAGAAACCGCAAGAAACTTCACGGGCTGGGCAGACCCCTTTACTCTTGAAACCGATCGCTATTGAATCGGATTGGTATTGTGAATTTTCGTACTCCTAAGTTACGACACCAGAGTTAATATAGATTCATATTGCGTGGATATTGAGTGAAAAAAAATACAAAACTCAATGCTATTTAGTTCAACCAATATGAATCCAAATTAGCGCTGGTGTCGTAACTTAAAAATACGAAAATTCACAATACCAATCCGATCCAATAGCGATCGGTTTCAAGAGTAAGGGGGCTGGTCAAGTGTTTTAACATGACAATAATAAATTCGTGCTTTTTTCATTTTTAATTAAATAATTCATTTTGTGAATTTTAATAAGATAGTCTTTGAGTATCTAATTTATTTTAACAACAACATATGAAAAGTAAAATTAAAAATTATAAATAACGATTACTTACATCGCGCGGGCAGCGGCCGGTCGTGGACCCGTGCGCGTCAGCCGGCCGATAAGTACCTACGTTAGTCTGCAATTAGACCCCATTTATTTTCCTATTACGAAATGTGCGTATTTTTCATTTTTGTCATGTTTCAAACACTTGACCTGACCAGCCCGTGAAGTTTGTTGCGGTTGTTAGCAGTCGCCTTATATACTTACATATTTTTTGACGTCAATAAGTACCTGTAAATGTTTATATTTAATGAAGCATTTGACTTTGACTAATTTAACAGTGTCGCATAGCGATGAAAGAATATTACCACCCACTCTTTTTTCCTTTGGGTGTCGTAAAAGGCGACTAACGGACTAAATTATGCACATACATCCAACAGCGTAGAGCGGCGATGGATATCACGCTGAGCTCATGTGCAGTCGCTACTTGGTGAAAAGTGGACTATGGTAGAGGACTGCTTTTGCTGTCCTCATTGCCTAGTCTCTAACTAACCCTTTGGGGATAAAAAGGGCAAATTTTGTTGCAAACAAATTACAAATTGGAAAATGTTGAACAAGTTACCACGAACAGGCTGACGTAGTAATTGACATTGAATAGGCGCCTGGCTTTCAAAGTAATAAGTCAATAACGTTTTTATTAACCCCTTTATCACCGTAAAACCAGACACAATTGAAAATCAATTGTTTCGCGACCGCCGACGATCTTACAATCCTTGACCTATTAATTTCGGCGGGCTGGATAAGTCCACGGTAGCTTATTTGGAAGAGCACCTGTCGCCCGTATTGTCAGAAGGGCCTTGAATCCTGATTGTGGATTTTTTTCCAACATTTTCCAATTAATATTATTATACTAAAAAACGTTTGTTCCACAGTTTCTACAACAAGAACTATCTCCTGAAACACCTCCGCACCAACCACCTGAAACGCAAACGCTATATCTGCGACATGTGTGACTTTGAAACCACCAACAAGCCCAGCATAGTCATGCACATCAAGTACAGGCACGGGGAGAAGAAGGTAAGTCACACTTACATACATAGGTCCATTACTCACGTGATGATTTTTAGCATTTTTAAACCCCCACGCCCCCTCCCCCGTGGGTAATACGTGGTGAGGTTTAAATCTACCCCCCCTCCCCCCACCCAAAATCACGTGTATTTTTTTGTACCTACAAAGAATCTTACAATTTTTAGAATATTATTATCTTTAAATTGTTACAGGTACTTATAAAGTATAATCTCATTTTATTCTAGAATATTAAGGACCATAATAAAAATGTCTAGACAGTAAGGTTGCAGGGTGTTTTTTTTCAAGGGCGAGTCAAGGTCACACTACACGCCGCTTTCGGTTTAGAAGAAAAAATGAATGTGCGTGATATCTTACTACACTCCCCTACCCTCTTGTGATATTTGGTGATTTTACCGAACCCCCCCCCCCCCCTTTCGAGCACCACGTGATTAATGGACGGCTCCATACATCACACGTAAAGGGTTACATTAAAAAACCCAAAGGAAATAAAAAATGTTTCTTATTCTTAAATATAGGCATAATTGTCATCATAATAAGTACTATCGAGCAGAAACACGTGTGAAAGAGACAGGTAGAAAGGGTGGGGGGGGGGGGGTAACTTTGACACTTGATATCTCTGTGTTGTCTTAATATCGTGTTCAGGTAACATAAATGTAACGCAACCCGAAAGTTTTTGAAGTCTTATAATACAAACATAAAGGGTTACATAAAAGAACCGAACGAAATATAGGCATAATACACATCATAACAAGTAACATTGTGCAGAAACAAAGAGACAGGTGCGAACAGGATTGGAAAGATGGTGTGCAGAAACAAAGAGACAGGTGCGAACAGGATTGGAAAGATGGAAGGAAGAGGGGGGTTGTGACTTTGTCACTTGATATCTCTACCTAGTTAAAGCCTAGTACAGATAAAGACTTAAGGGTATTTTTATACACTGTATATTCAACCTTTAATTTTTATTTGTTTTAATGAAATTAAGGGTGAGTTCCACCCATGAAACTGAATAACTTTCGCCAAGAAACCTATGTGCAAAAATGACAAAAAAAAATCGACCTTCCATACTATTGTCGTAATCGGACAGTTTTGTATAGGAGGTCGAATTTTTTTTGTCATTTTTGCACATAGGTTTCTTGGGGAAAGTTGTTCAGTTTCATGGGTGGAACTCACCCTTAATTTCATTACAACGAATTAAAAATTAGGGTGTACACATACATTTGCCACATGTGTGACTTTGAAACCACAAACAAGCCCAGCATAGCCATGTACATCAAGATCACATCACACACACACCCTTTTTTGAATTGAAAGTTTGTATGGTAAACCGAAATACATAAACCCTCTTAATATTTATTTTAACTTGTTTACAGTACAACGATTGCAGATTATGCGAAAGGTCATTCAGAATGAAGTCCAAATTGAAACGGCATTATCTCGACGAACACCAGATTAGATATAAGACGTGAGTGTTTATATACATTTTTGTGTAATTTTTTGTCACATAAAATAGTAAAATTTTAAACACTGAAAAAAGACGACAACCTCAGGCGGGAATCGAACCACGCACTTTCCGAATTCCGGGCGGCTGCCTTAACCACTTGGCTACCGAGGTCTGGTTTTCACCCGCCGAAATTTGTCAGTGCTTGATGCTAGAAATTCTGAAAACTTGACAATTTGCGAATTTGACAATTTGCGAATAAACCAGCGTTTTCCTTCATCTCACCCGATAGTAAAGTGACGCAAAGGCTGAAAGTGGAAGCGCGCTTCACCCGGAATCCTCAACCACTGAGGAACTGGCTATCTTATCTCTTAACTTTAGATTAGATGGTGGTAGCTAGCCAGGGGGACTTAACAGCCCTACCACCAACCAAAGTACACAAAGATGTACCGGGAATCAAACCCGGGGCCTCTGGGTCTAACACCGGTGGCTTAGGCTTAAAGAGGCGGTTACATGATGCATTGGTCCTTGGTTTATTAATAGGCTACTGGCGGTAGATTGAAAACTCATTCAATTTTTGCACTTTTGAGGATATCTTACCACAATGTGCGTCGGGTATAAAAAGGTATACGTAGGATGCCTATAATAATTAGTTTTGCGTTAAACCCCATTCAAATATTCATGTCCTATTTTATGTATTAATATTTTTTATATATTTTAGCGTTTTATTAACGTTCAAATATACATAAGTATATTTCTAGTTCTTTAGGTCTAATAATAATTAAAGTCAACTAATTAATAGGTAGAAAATATGCCTATTAATTAGTTGACTTTAATTATTATTAAACCTAAAGAACTAGAAATTCTGAAAACTTGACAATTTGCGAATTTGACAATTTGCGAATAAAGCCAAACGCTTATCCGTTGTAGATAAAAAAATTACATGTGGCACTGTCCTTTCGACTGATAACTTACCATAAGTCCTCTATTTCACACCAGACATTTTAAAATCATTAGTATAATATTAATCTTTGTTATGAAATTAATATTAAACAGGATTTTTTTTTATCTGTGCACATATTTAATTTATTATTTTTTAATGAAAAAAAAAATAAATTAATCAAACATCCACAAAAATGATACATTCCGATACCAACGGATACCAAGGTTAGGTTACCTTTACGTTACACGTGACCTTTCGTTCGCCCGTTATACACGAGCTATTTTTTATTGTGCCGGACAAATTAAATAAATAATGAATAATAAATAATTTAAAAAAAAATATGATGTCTATTAACGTTACTGAATGATATAAAATATATACTTAGCTACTTTTAAATTTACAAGAAAAATGTTGATTTTAAGTCTTTTTCCATTTTTGTTTTTCTGTGACACACAATTTTTGGATTGTAATTCTGTCTTGTGTGTTCAAATTTATTTCAAATTAACATCTTCATCGTAGGAAAGTGAAGCAGCAACCGATGGTGGTGATCAAACAGGAGCCCCTTGACTTGGTACCTGACCTGGAGTTCGATCTGCTGGACATCGACAAGGAGGAGCCGTTTCAGGGTGAGTGCGGACATAATAATACCTGTTTTTTTTATTAGATCCATAGCAGACACGATACTTTTAGCATCGGCGATCGGCGATTTAAAGGTTTTTAGAAGCGACTACACATTCCACACCGCACACTTAAAAACATCAAACGCGGCGATTGAGTCGCTTTTCGGAAGCTCGACACAGCGTCTGAACACTACACTCCGCACATATTCAGATGCCGGTGACATCTATTCGGCAGACAATGCTGCGCTAGATTCTGCATCCAGCATCGGAGCAGTCGCTAAAACGCGCGATTCCGCGTCCGAACGCATGAAGACGCGAAATCGCGATGCTGAATCGCTAAAACGATGTTCACGTTAATGCAATTGTAAGAGTGCAGCGATGCTTAAAATTTATTACGCGTAAATATAACTTTGTTCGGTCTCTTAAGAGTTACAGTGACAGGCTATCTAAATTTGGTATGATTCCGTTGCGTGCCCGTCGAAAAAGATACGATCTCTTTTGCCTTCATAAAATAGTGCATTCCTTCTTTGATTCGCCTGAGCTGCTCTCCTTGATTGACATTACGAGTAATACCATAGGTCGCGTTGTCTGGATACGTTCTTGATTCAGGCTTATAAAAACAACACATCCTTTTATAATCCTATTTTATAATCCTATTGTCAGAATGTGCCGGACCTATTATGAATAACATCGTGTTTATAAGGATATAGATGTCTTTGACAGCAGCTTTTCACGGTTCAAGAGAGTGATCTCGGATATAATGTTATGTGGTGAAGCGCCCTCAACCCCATTTATTGTATAGATTTTGTAATTTAGGATAACAGTGATAAATTAAATTAGTAGACATATTTTAAGTTAATGACAATAAAATTTTAAAAAATGTAGTAGTGACTGGCATGTTGTGTACGCTAATTTTATGTTATTGTCTAGTTTTATCAGTAATCTGTCAGTATAACAGTAAAAATACCATTTTTTTTTTCTCTAAACACGTGGGTTCGATTTCCACCTGAGGCAGTAGTCCTGTTGATAATGATGACCTAATAAGTATCAGATAATCATACAGGTAAGTGTCAGATAAGTCTGTCAGGTAGTTTTCTTTATAGGTGTCAAATAGTCTTCCTGTTAAGTGGACAGATAGACGGTTTTTTCTCAGTGAATCCGTCTTATGGATGCCTTTACCCTCAGATAGGAACCAGAGTCATGTGAGGTTCCATGCGTACCCCATGTACACAACCACTTCAAAGACTTCTGACAGCTTTAAAAATAAAATACTGATTTTCAGTATTTTATTTTTAAAGCTGCAGCATAACGCTGAGCGGGGTCCTATTTGTTGTAGTAAGTATAATTGTATTCAAGAATCATCAGAATTATTCAGGTTAGGCCATGTTTAGATTACAGCACTTATGAAATTCATAAGTTAAATGTCATCATGCCATTGAGTTTAGAAACTTAGCCTAATTGTGCTACATCGAATAAATATTTTGAGTTTTAGTGAGTTTGAGTTTGCATGAAAGGGAGGGAAGTCTCCACTAAACACTGGAGTACACCAATTCTAGTAAATTCGAGTGAAGTGAAACGCGGGTCCTGTGTACTAAGGAATTGAACCACGAGAGACAGATAGACATTAATAAGAATCTTTAAAATAACTTTGTTACAGGATTCGAGGTCGACCTAAATTATCAACAACCCCATGAATTGAGTATAGATATTTCTGAAAATGCTAACTATGGAAATGGTATTGCGAGCTCTCGTCAAACGCAGGATGTTGGGAATGTATGCAGCGGTAAGTATATAATAAATAAATTTGTTATTTGATAATGTATTTTAGAAAATAGATAAATATACATTCGGAAATAATTATACAGCCTCATTTTTTTTGTCGTTTTAATGAAATTAAGGGTGAGTTCCACCCATGAAACTAAACAACTTTCCCCAAGAAACCTATATGCAAAAATAATGAAATAATTTCGACCTCCCATACAAAACTGTCCGATCAGCTGACGACAATAGTATGGGGGGGTCGAAATTTTATTGTCATTTTTGCACATAGGTTTCTTGGGGAAAGTTGTTCAGTTTCATGTGTGGAACTCACCCTTAATTTCATTAAAACGAATAAAAAATGAGGGTGTATTGTATAAGTAAGTAGAAATATGAAAATTTTATTTACCTACTTACACAGCTGAAGAGAATAGAAATAATAATAATATACAATCTCGTCACTGTCGATCCGGTTCGAAGGACCAATTTCTTTTCTTTTAATATACACAGCTGAAGCCAATGACGATATACAATCTCGAGATACAGAGCAAGCGGAGGTGGAGTGCAAAGCTATGCCGGTCGAGGAGTTTTTAGATCAAGTGTTGTCCGATACTGAAATACCGAAGTCTGGTGAGTTTATTTATTTTTTTATTAGCTGTCCCGGCGAACTTCGTACCGCCTTACAGCCAATCAATGTAGTGTGGCGGTGGTGTCCTCAGAATCACATCACACTTCACACTAATATTATAAAGGCGAAAGTTTGTGAGTGTGTATGTTTGTTACTCTTTCACGTAAAAACTACTGAATGGATTTGGATGAAATTCGGCATACAGATAGTTTATAACCTGGATTAACACATAGGATACTTTTTATCCCGATATTCCCACGGGAACGGGTATTACGCGGGTGAAAGCGCGAGCGGCCGCTAGTAATAACTAAATCATAGAAGGAGTGCTATGATGACATTTAAGTGTGCACTCCGTTTGGTCACCATTCGAATTACATTTGTGTGGGTCGCTTTTAAATTCTGTATCATAAATGGTGACCGGTTTTTTTTTCGTTTTACGTTTGAGGTTTTTAGCAACTTATTTTGTCTCTTTTCTTTCAACGTGTATGGCCCATTTGAAAAAATAGGACAACTTTACGAGTCTCATTTGGACTCCTTCTATGCTTTAGTTATTATTCTATGGTTGTGTCTGAACATTAACGTCAAGCTGTCAATTCTGTCAATATTTTTTGTACATTATTATTTTGAACAAGCGGCCGCTCGCGGTTTCACCCGCGTGGTTCCCGTTCCCGTGGGAATATCAAGATAAAAAGTATCCTATGTGTTAATCCAGGTTATAAACTATCTGTATGCCATATGTCATCCAAATCCATTCAGTAGTTTTTTACGTGAAAGAGTAACAAACATCCATCCATACGTTCCCGTGGGAATATCGGGATAAAAAGTATCCTATGTGTTAATCCAGGTTATAAACTATCTGTATGCCGAATTTCATCCAAATACATTCAGTAGTTTTTACGTGACAGAGTAACAAATATCCATACATACAAACTTTCGCGTTTATAATATTAGTAGGATACATCCTCTTTGCTGTCTTATATGTCACCCACTCAATCACTTCATATGGAGATGTTTTAATTAATCCAAATTTTTATTCATTTCCGTACTTTTTTAAACATTTTCTATAACAACTAACCTTGTCCTAACAATTACGAACACAACAAATAAATAATTAGCCAAATTGGTGCAGCCGTTGTGAAGTGTTAGCCGTTTGGCAGTTACTTGCAGATATCAATATCTTATTCTGGTAGCTATAAGTCTTATGTGTATTGGTTAAGGTTTAAATTCGTTTAGCTAGATGCTTTCTAACCTCATGCCGTTTAAGTGCACACGTATCTGGTGCGGAGGCAGCTATAAGGACTATGTGAGTGGAGTTAAGGTTTAAATTGGGTTGGCAGACTACTATAGTTGCTGCCGTTTCATCATAGTGGCTATAAAGTCTTATGTGAGTTAGGTTAAGGTTCAAAATCGTTTAGCAAATTCTTTCAGCCAGACCAACAGTCTTATAAGCACTATGTGAGTTGGATAAGGTAAAATTGATTTTTATGATAAAGCACACAGACAGATTACAATCGTTACATGACAATTAGAACATACAATGATTATGTATACTTAGTCTAGATAGATCGTACTCTTAAAATAGTTATTTATTTATTACACTTATGTTTACAGTATCACTATCATACAATACAGTAATTATAAAAATATATGATGGCTAGTTACGATATTATATTATAATACAAAATAACAAAATATATATTAAATAAAAGTTTACAAGGGTGAGCTTAGAGTGAGTGTACACGGCATGAATAGAGTTAGTATACAGCGGTGTGTTGCATGAAATTAAATATACTTGTAGTATATGTCGTCATCGAAGAGCTCCTTCATAAGTTGCTTTTATTTTAAAACACATAGTTACACACTAGTCTTTATAAGTGATCAAAGTAAAAAAATATTTGAATTTGATCGATTCTTATTTCAATAGTATCGACTGTGAGGGTAGACTTCACAGTGACTTAATACCGCTGGCTTGCAGCGTATATCAAACTACTAAAAAAAATTCAACGAGTCTTCTAGGGTCTCGGTAGCTTAGCGGTTAGAGCAGCGGACCGGCAATCCAAAGGTCACGGGTTCGAATCCCATTCGAGCTTTCCTGAGACTGGTTGTTTTTTCTAGTAAACACTCCCTCGAATCCTCAAACCCTCGAATCCTTGATCGATTCAAGTCCTTATTAATAATAATAAATAAAACTTTCTTACTATCACTTAAATTATCTAGTCCAATAGAAGCTCCGTTATGAAACTCGTTAAATGGTTACTAGACAACGGATAAATATACTTAAAATACTTAAATACGTACGTATTATACATAGAAAGCACCCAGACCCGAGATAATTTAGAAAAAAACAATATATTCTTTATTGATTCGACCGGGGATCGTACCCGGGATCTCAGAGATGGCGACACCATGAAAATCGGTGTACAAACCACTCGACGGAGGTCGACATTAATTAAGTTGTCTCGATTAAACATGTCTTGACTTTGACTTTGGACAGAGATCGACAAGGAAAGCGAGCGATACATGAAGATGTGTGTAGACGAGTTAGTGAAGAAATCTGACAGGAAGAATGGCATCTGCAAGAGGACCACCGGCTACGGCCGCAAGCTGCAGCGGGTGGACGCCCACGGTGGGTACATACTACATTCATACATAGCTAGTCTATAGTGTGTGCAGCTATGGTCTTTGCAGATAACGTGCGTAAAAGGTCATCGCTACCCCTGTACCAGTGCACGCCGAAACAGGATCGCGAAAAACAGAAATATTTATTTTTTTATTATTGGCAACGGGTAAGCGCTTGGCCTTCATCTCACCCGATGGTAAGTGACGATAAGGCCGGAGGTGGGGGCGCGCTTCAACCACTGAGGAACTGGCTATCTTATCTCAAACTGCCGGAACACAATAATGCTATAAACATCGTTGTTATGGCGACAGACTTAGATAAGATAGCCAGGCGGACTTAACAGCCCTATCACCAACCAAAATCTATAAGCCGTAGCGATAAAATTCTGTTTAAACAAACGTATCTTGGTACGAGACAAAATGGCGGGCAAGTGTCTCACCCCTGGCGTCACAAACGGCTAAAATTATAATTTATCGTTTTTTTGGGATGAAAGTTGAAGAATGATAAATCATAATGAATTGTAAATGTGATTTCCAATTATCGTATTGATTTTTGTGGTAATAGACCTAGGAAATAACTGAGTTTTTTATCATTGATATTTTTAATCATTCAAAATATCTATCTCTTTTTATATACATAAAAAAACGTCAAATATTTATACATTACTTTGTGTGTTTTAAAGTTGTTTCGTTTTTCGTCCTGGTACAAGTGGGGTAAATGACCTTTTATGCACATTTAGTTGGCACAGACTATAGATATATATATATTGATACAAGGAAAAGATTTTTCTTTTCTACTGCATAAAACATTTATTACTGTAGTGTGCGTTAGTTTATAAATGAACTTAATAGCATTTAAAAAATATGAAGATATGAATGTTGTTATGAATTGAATTTGTTTGCAACAAAATTATGTAAAAAGTTTATTATTTTTTTCAGAAATCTCAAAATTTCTCTTCACCAATATTAATATAGAAGTGGCGAACGGCGAAGTAATAACTCACAAGAAGGAAGATATCAAAAAAGTCAGTACACCAAGAAGAAGGGAGAAGAAGAAGAAGAGGAAAAAGGCCAAGAAGAGAGAAGAAGACAAAACTATATACATTAAGAAGGGAAGAAAGAATACACACGACACAGGTATGGGAACAACGCAACGTCAACGTCATCTTTGATCACATATAAAAACACAATCCTATACTAAATCTTAGAGGAAAAGTAGCTTTGAGATAAACATACATCCATATAATCACGACTATTATCCCCGAAAGGTCAGTCAGAGACTAGGCAATGAGGACCGCAAAAGCAGTCCTCTACCTTAGTCCACTTTTTACCGAATAGCGACTGCACATGTGCTCAGCGTGACAGGTGGTGAGCCCATCGCCGCTCTACAATGTAATAGGGGTGGTACTGACTTCTAACCTGTTAAGGATAAGTAGTACATCGAAATTCATGAACAAAAAAAATAATATGGACTTATAAAAAAGTGATTTTTAAATCACAAAATAATTCAATACTTTATTCAGAGTCAACAAATGGACCAATTACACATATGATAAAATTACAACATAAGATAAAATAAATAAAAATTAAAATTAAATCAAATCAAAATATAAAATAACATAAAATTGAATAAAATTAAAATAACAAAATTAAGTCAAATCAAAATAAAATAACAAAAATTTTAAGTAATTAAATTAAAATAATATTACAATATTATTAATTAAGTAATGATTTTTTTTCTCACCAAAATAATCTCAAACATACGAAACAAAGTAGGTATTTTATTAGTTAGCCAGTGTCATTAGCTACCGTTTGCCATTTTTTCATGTTTCTCCGACGTATGAAACCTTTGATATCGCATAAAGTAAAAATGGTCATAAATTATAGGGGGAGGGGGTTGGACCCCCATATTATTTTGTTTGTCGATGAATTTAGATGTAGTACTTAGCCTTAACGGGTTAGAAGTACCACCCTTAACACATTGTATACTGTTGGATGTATGTGCAAACTTTAGTCCGTGTCGCGAGGAGTGGGGGAATCAGAAGACCTGTAACTTATATAGGTACTTTATTGTATTCGACAATGCAGCTGTCGAAAAAAAAAGTGTGGCGGGCGCCCTTAAAAGCTAGTGGATTGGCGCTGTCTACGGTAAATATAGGAACTACAATGGAAACAGTGATTTTGGCGCCCTCTATCTATAAATGTATGACACTTGAGTTATTGTAACAATTGTGCAGATTGCATTCCTAGTTAAATTCCCTTGTCTACGCTAGATGGCGTTAATATACAGTCCTTTAGTCGCCTTTTACGACACCCAAGGGAAGAGAGGAGCTCGATGGCGCAGCGGCTAGCGCGTTCGGCTTATGATCTTGACCGTTAAGCAACTTTCGCAATGCCGGGTCGCTGGATGGGTGACCAAATTAAAAACATCTCGAGCTCCTCCGTGCTTCGGAAGGCACGTTAAGCCGTTGGTCCCGGTTGCTGTCGTAAAGATGACAGTCGTTAAAACCCACCAACCCGCATTGGGCCAGCGTGGTGGGTTATGGCCCAATATCCCCACGTGCTATTGTCCACGTGGGAGGCCTGTGCCCAGCAGTGGGACGTTTGTAGGCTGATGATGAAGGGTAGAGAGGGGGTGATAGTATTCTTTCACCGCGACGCGACACTGTTACATTGTCATTTGACATATACATTTGACGTATATGTGTTATGGCAGAATAGCAATTTATGAAGAAGCACTTCGTCATGTTGGTACTTAGCTTGCACGCTACTAAACGAAGTGCGTGCCTAAACATCTCGCTAGGTGCTCCTTTTTTGCAGACGTATTGAGAGCGTTGGTTGTGCGTCTAGTTTTTATGTGTAATCGAAGGACCAAATACAAGAACTTGTCAAATTGTCTACTGTCTACTGTCCAAGTCACTGCGAACATACCACAGGGGCCGTCCGACGTGGTGAGGTTTAAGGCCAGGTCCTGAGTCACGGCGCATCGCGCAGGCAGATTGCGGAGCGTAACAATAATGTATGTAGGCGCGCACGCTCGCAGTTCGGACAGGTTCTTACATAAGTAAAATTTTAAACACTGAAAAAAGACGACAACCTCAGGCGGGAATCGAACCACGCACCTTCCGCATTCCGGGCGGCTGCCTTAACCACTTGGCTACCGAGGTCTGGCTTTCAACCGTCGAAATTTGTCAGTGTTTGATGCTTATGTTTTTTTGTCAACATTGCTTAAAAAAACATAAGCCTCAAGCACTGACAAATTTTGACGGTTTCTGAGGTATACATTTTTTCTTCAACGTATAGTTTATATACTTTGAGTTTATTTGAGCGTTTTTTAACGTAAATAATCAAATATTACGAAAAGTGGTATAGTTCTCATCCTCCTATAAACGCCCCACTGCTGGGATTATTTCTGCTAATCCGCAAAACACTACAAAATCTTGAGTTGTTGTTTCACGTTTATGTTTTTCTTTAATAAGGCGGTGTTTTGCGTTTGTGGAATTGTACGTAGTAATTGTAATTGATGTAATTATTTCTACTAATCCGCAAAACACCACAAAACCTCGAGTTGGTGTTACACGTATATGGTTTTATGCGTCTAAAGGAAATAATGTATAATAAGCCAATTTTTTTTTGTTTTCAGGTGAAAAAGTGCATTACGACAGAAAGACAAAGTCTAAAATAGCTAGCTACGAAGAAGACTCCAATAATGATATAATAGAGCCAGAGTTAGAAAGAGTAGAAAGGATAGAAATAGAGAAAGAAACGAGACAAGTAGAGATAGACAGAGATGAAACAATAGAAGCTAATGCAGTGAGTGAAAGAGACAGTGTTACTGTGAAGAAACAGACCGCTGGGATGAAGATTACTTTCAACATGCACCAATGTTATATCTGCTTTAAGGTATGGACATGTATTGTTTGTAATAGTATTTTATGTATTTTTAAATACATACATCATGAGTATAATAAAAAATCGTTTATTTAGCTGCAATATTGCGATTTTAAGTAGTGAAAGATTAAAATCGCAGTAAATTCCGATAAATAAACGTTTTTTTAAATGTTTTCTACAAAATATTTCGATTTCCGTCTTTTTATGCTGAAGCATGCAAAATTTCATTAAAATTGACTCATTGGTATGTAAAAGTTTATGTTATGTTTAAAATGTAACATTTACAAGGGGAAAAGTATTCAGCAATTTCTGTTGAAGACTATAATTTTAAACTAAGTTAATATTATTTTTTAAATTGTAATATTCCTTGTAGGTATACCAAACCGAACCGCAGCTCATAGAACACTGCAAACAGCATTTTGACATTTGCAACGAGGTCACACTAAAGAAATGCCCCCTATGTCCTTATGTATCGGAGAAATACATAAAGAGACATATGAAATTGAAACACAATGAGAACATACAATTCTCCTTCATGCGTATTAAAGATAAGAAAGTTTCCGATACTGGATCGAGATATTACTTCGAAACGAATAATAAGAATATTAAACAGTTGGAAATTATACCCAGTATAAAGATTTTAAATAAAAAAGCCAGTATGGAGATTGATAGAAAACGTAGGGAGATGAGAGATAATAGTGTTTTAAAACGGAAATTAGTTAAAAAGGGTAATGAATGGATAGTTGAAACGGAGCAGATTGATATGAGCAATAGCGTTTTACCAAAGTTGAAAGATAAAAGCGACTATTTGGCCGGTTTAAAGAAGCTTAGTGTGAAAGCGAAAAATAATGATCTGAAAATGATGTTTCCATGCAATACTTGTAATAAAATATGCCAGAATTTGAGTGCTTTAACGCTACATATGAGAAAACACGATCCACGCGCTAAACCGTTTAAACCTAAAGTTTGGAAGCATAAATCTAAAGGGCTGCCAGTGCAGAAAAATGATGTCACTACATTTGTTAATGATAATCGAAACGCCAAACCTAAGCCCATAGAGACAAACCACAGATGCGATCCCAAACTAAAAGATTTCTACGAAAACAATATTAAAGGCGGCGATATTGAGTTCTGGCAATTTCTAAAGATTTACAACAAAATGGATAGAGAGAAAATAAACGATTTCAGTGAGTTGGAGTCGAGAACCGACTTTGGCTTGCATTTTGCTGATAAACAAACTAGTAATAACGAAAACAATGATGGTGAACAAACTACCAAAGATTGTGGTAGTAATACATTAGGTGCTGGTAACACTGAAGTTAGTCGTGCCGAAGAAACTACCAAAGATTGTGGTAGTAATACATTCGGTGCTGATAACACTGAAGCTAGTCGTGTCGAAGAAACTACCAAAGTTGGTAGTAATTCAGTTGGTGCTGTCAACACTGTGAATAGTGTTGTGAAGTCAAAACGGAATATAGTTAAAAAACTTAAATTTGTTAGAAGAATTAGATTGAGTAGAGAAGAGTATAGGAAAAGATGTGAAGCTAAAAATAAGTTAAGAGAAAAATTACTCAAGCCATCTTAATATTTAATATCGTTCTTTAGAACCGAAATGATCATGTATTATGCGGTTTCAGGAGAGATTCCTTCTGAGGTTGTGGAATGAGCTGCCCCCTATTACAGACAAACGTTCCCTGTTTATTCGTTAGCGTATGTCAATAGTAAATTGGCAGACAACATTACTGGTCACCATTTTAAATTAACCGTTTTGCGTAGCGGTGAAAGAATACTACCACCCCCTTTCTTCCCTTGGGTGGTTTAGGCTCAAAAGGACAGATTCGCAAATTAGGTTGGTGGTAGGGCTGTTAAGTCCGCCTGGCTAGCTACCACCATCTTATCTAAGTCTGTCGCCATAACAACGATGTTTATAGCATTGTTGTGTTCCGACAGTTTGAGATAAGATAGCCAGTTCCTCAGTGGTTGAGGATTCCGGGTGAAGCGCGCTTCCACCTTTCGGTCTTATCGTCACTTACCAGCAGGTGAAAAAAAATAAAAAAATGACAGTCTTAAATCGTCAAACGTTGGTAGCTTGTCGCAAAAGGTCAGAAACGCAAAAAAAAATTCTTGATAACACAGATTCCCAAAACGACAGATTCTCGGAAAGACAAATTCGCAAAATGTCAAATGCGAAAAATAAATAAGATTATGAAGTAATATAAGAGCCACCATCAATTGACGTAATAAAAGCAATCATAGTTCATTATTCATGATAGATCATAGCATTATTAACATTTTCGTAGTTCCAATTACTTTTTAAAGGAGAACCGGCACTTTCCAAAGAAAAAATGCTTAACTTGTAAACAATAGAATTGGGTCATAAAGTAAAGCTAATGTTATTTGCTACCTAAACCAAGTTTTGTCTTATTTTTATCGAATCGCGGATACGAGTTATTTAATTATTAATATTTTTTTAATATGGAAACACTGAGTCTTCAAAAACAGACATGTTACTTTAAAAATGTCTAACGTGGCTGCATAAACCATAATTCTTTTGCTTTTAAAAAAGGGAAATGTCAACAACGCCGTCACGTCATGTTTGATTTGACAACAGATATTAGCGATGCGCGATTATGACTAATTTCATTAATCGAATTGACTACTAATACTAATCTCAAAAATCGAATACCAGATAATTAATATACTAATTTCAATAATCGAATAAGCATTACTAATTAGTAATAGGATCGAACGATTATTGATATTGAAATAAATAAAGCTAAAATGTACTTTAACGCCACAGCATAAGGCTTATATAGCGGTTACTAAGAGAGGTCTGCTATAATCGAAAATGGCGACCAGTGTATTACACACAGCGAGAGGGGATCAAAATGAGTACCTAATTAGAAAAAGAAGTTAGTTACTTGCTTTTACACTACCCCAGCAACTGTTCTGTAGGAACAGAATAATATTACTAGCTGTAGGTAAAATAATTGAAATTTTTGAAAATAGCGTCGCAGAGCCAATGAATTTAGTTTCGTAATAATCCGCGGGTCTGCTTTACTAAATTAGTTACTTACAGTATCATTCATTATCAATGAATGACCATTCAGTCAGTTGCAAAATTCTGTATTCGTTAGTGGTTGATTCCTACTACACTACTGACTGATTAGCACCCGATTAGTACTGATTAGTAATTAGTAATACATTTTAGAAGTCATTCGAATTATTCGAATGAATGTAATAATCGAATGATTCAGTTAGTATCATTCATAATCGCGCATCGCGAACAGATATTGCCACTTGACATTTTGCGAATCTGTCCTTTTGAGCCTAAACCCCTTGGGTGTCGTAAAAGGCGACTAACGGACTAAAGACTGCACATACACTAAACAGCATAGACCGGCGGTGGACTCACCACCTGTCACGCTGAGCACATGTGTAGTCGCTATTTGGTGAATAGGGAACTATGGCAGCGGACTGCTTTTGCGGCCCTCATAGCCTAGTCGCTGACTAACCCTACGGGGATAATAGTCGTGATTTTGTGTATGTATGTATGTCAATAGTAAATTGGTAGACAAGCTTACTGTCCCTATCAAACATTAAATTTGTTTTTATTTTAATAGAGAAGTCTGTTGTTTATGTTTATTCTTGGCTTAGAGGGTGTTGTGCCAGAATTATCTTAAGTCACTCACCCGCACTGCAGGCCTAGCATGCGCAACACGAGATATGTCGCGGACGATGTTCTCTCTTCCTTCGATGGCGGGAACGACAAACTTACAGTAACAGTTGTCAAAACTCCTTAAAATTATGTTGCATGTTAGGGTTTGTAGACAAAAGTACCACAGGCAAGCAAAAACTATTATTATGTCTATTTTTGACATATCGTGTATATGTCGCAGGGATATGATAAAAACAGAGATATGGTCAATTCCCTAAGCCCTAAGTGATTTGATCAAATCACGAGTGAGCGTCAACTTGGCAGGCACACCACGGAATTAGACAGTTTTGACTATGTCAAAAAATTGTGTATAAATAGTGTTAAATAGTGACGTATAGCATATAAATAGTGATACTATGGTTCAAAAGATATTTGAGTATCTTGGTGCGCCTGCTAACTTGACGTCAAGATAGCAGGCACCATAAGAAATACAGTTCGTATCAATGTGATTTATATGTCAAAAAACTGTGCATAAATAGTGAATCGTATACGCAAAATTTCAACAATTGTACTTCAATACAAACCGAGATATTACGGTCTCTAAGTGGGCTGCCAACTTGACGATTCTTGCGATGGCGATTTCAGAGAAACGGGGTGAAGGTTTAAACAAATAAATACATGAAAAAATTGTGTGTGAAATTGTAAATCTTTCAATATCAATAAAAAAAGAATTCTTCTTTGCTATTTTCCTAAAACCTAATGTAAACTTCTACCATACATTCGATTTTAAGTACAATCGTGCACAATTTTATTAGTTGACTTAAGATACTGACATAAAGTCTAATTATTTTTAATTCAAGTCATAAAATTACATCTTAATCTACCGTTGTAATGTTCCGTTCCTGTCATTTAAACGTAATTTTTAATTAGAGTAAAAGAGACAAAACACGGAATAACTATTCGTAGCTCATTCTTTGTTTATTAGTCATAAAGGACTGGGCAGGTAAGATTAATATTTAATGCACTAGGAATATACTTAACCCTAGTTAACTTTACGAAAGATTAGCTAGGTAAGTACCTACTTATGAAGTTATACGTATTACTCGACCAACACAATTAGGTGCATGTCAGCTAGACGTTTATCACAGTTGTTCAATAATTTACAAACTAAACGTATCTTCTACGATATTCCATTTTAAAATCTGACCACTCAGCATGTGCAAACTAATTGAAGTGCAATATATTTAGATTGTTAATCATTGAACAATTATGATAAACGTTTAGCTTTAATGCGATTAATTATGTTGGTCGATAAACATTTAAAGTTTTGAATTACTGAGAAAATATCTACCTACCTCACATTAGGTACAATGGCGGACTCCGTCGCTTTAACAGTCTAAAGGTCAAAATCCCTTGCACACCGCGTCGTCTATTTGGTACGGGCACGTAGGTACCCGGACTGTCGGTGCGCTTCACACGAAAATCGCTGCAAAGTGGTAAAGCGACGGCGACCCCGACCGTACCTAGGTATATCTTTTTTGTAAATATGTACCATAATAGAAAATAAGCTGCGTACCTATAAAAATGTAGGTTGTTATTAAACGATTTAAACACTTTCACTTCTGATGCAAACGTACTCACTGCTTACCAATTTCAACACAAACAAAAAATACTTTTCGCGCACGATTCTCGTATCACCGGCTCACCGCACGTAAACAATATCACGCCATCTCTTGGTCGTTCGCGACACTCGCTCGTCCACCACTATCCGAGACTTATAATTCGAGTCACTAGAATTACAAATTGCTTAACATAAGTTTCATAGAAATAACGTGAAACTGACATTACAATGGTAGATTTAAGTGTAATTTTATGACTTGAATTAAAAATAATTAGACTTTATGTCAGTATCTTAAGTCAATAAATAAAATTGTACACGATTGTACTTAAAATCGAAGGTATGGTAGAAGTTTACATTAGATTTTTGGAAAATAGCAAAGAAGAAATTTTTTTTTATTGATATTGAAAGATTCACAATTACACACACAATTTTTTTATGTATTTATTTGTTTAAACCTTCAACCCGTTTCTCTGGAATCGCCATCGCAAGAATCGTCAAGTTGGCAGCCCACTTAGAGACCGTAATATCTCGGTTTGTATTGAAGTACAATTGTTGAAATTTTGCGTATACGATTCACTATTTATGCACAGTTTTTTGACATATAAATCACATTGATACGAACTGTATTTCTTATGGTGCCTGCTATCTTGACGTCAAGTTAGCAGGCACACCAAGATACTCAAATATCTTTTGAACCATAGTATCACTATTTATATGCTATACGTCACTATTTATCACTATTTATACACAATTTTTTGACATAGTCAAAACCGTTTAATTCCGTGGTGTGCCTGCCAACTTGACGCTCACAATCACGAGGATGTTAAAAAAAGAAATGTTTTATACAAAGTTCACATATGCACTATCTACTTATGTGATGAGTCTATGGGCTATTCCTATAAGATGCAACTACATAACTTTTTAAACAGACTGTTTGATACGATGATGTCACATCCCTTAGATAAATTTATAATTTTGGGTGATTTCAATTTGTGCGACAATGTCACCTGGGTTAAAAGTATGAACAGATCCGAGTTAATACCATTTGCTACCGCAAGTAGTGATCACATCACCGAGTTTTTGGATATATTATGTTCCTGTGGTCTGAGACAGTATAATGGTAAACTTAATATGAATAATCGGATTCTAGACTTAGTTCTTTCAAACATAAGTATGCGCGTCAGTGCCTCGGACGCTCCTCTTGTACCAGAAGACGCCCACCATAAATCATTAGAATTATAGTTAGTTTTCTTAAAGTTCAGACTCTGGAAAGTAGATTTGTTACAAAATACTTATTTAATCGTGGCGACTACTCAAAGATTTGTTTAGATCTAGATGCAATCGATTGGCACACTAATTTGAAATCTATACCCTTAGAGCAGGCTGTTTTATTGTTTTATAATAAATTATATGAAGTCAGGGATAAACATATACCTCAAAAATCAATAAAATCTAGTCACTACCCCCCCTGGTATAACTCGTCTCTTATTAAAATACTGAGAAAAATATCCAAATTTCACATTAAATATAAGACCTATGGCAACCTTTCAGATTATCAATCATTTAGTCTATTACGCCAAAGAGCAGTAAAATTGGAAAAAACATGTTTTGATGCCTATATTGCGAAAATTGAATCATCTTTAGTAGAAAACCCAAAAACATTCTGGTCATACATTAAAAATAAAAATTCTTCTGGTGGCATGCCTAATATGATGAGGTACAAAGACATGCAAGCGGATTCTGGTAGCGAGATTAGTAATCTGTTCTCTAACTATTTTCATTCCACATTTTTATCAGAGAATTTAAACAATACCTCTGCGATATCTCATGATGAAGCCTTAAGTACTTGTAGTATAGCCTCGGTTGAGATTTCAGCAACTGTAGTACTTAGGTTGATCAAGGGACTTGATTTGTCGAAATCTGGTGGTCCTGATCTCATACCCCCCATATTTATCGTTCGCTGTGCTGAAAGTCTAGTTGACCCGCTTTGCATTCTTTTTCAACGCTCATTAATGGAAGGAGTCGTACCCTCTATCTGGAAATCAGCATTTATCACTCCTGTCCATAAAAAAGGGGATAAATCAGATGTTGAAAATTATCGTCCCATCTCTAAACTATGTCTTTTTGCCAAGATCTTGGAAAGAATAGTGTACAACCAGGTTTATGCTTCTCTCAAATGCTCCTTTAATGATAAGCAGCATGGCTTCTTAAAAGGACGGTCAACTACATCTAATCTTATACTGGCCAATGACTTTATAACGGAGGGCATGAATGACTTAGCTCAAGTCGATGTCATTTACACCGATTATCGCAAATGTTTTGAACGTATCGATCACTGTGTACTTATGACTAAGCTTTGTAGCTGCAGGTATTCACGGGGATTTATATCGTTGGTTCTGTTCATATATCGACAACAGGAGTCAAGCCGTAGTAATCCAAGGGTACATATCAAAATGGAGCCAAATTCCTTCTGGTGTACCACAAGGTTCACTTTTAGGGCCACTTTTATTTACAATTTTTATTAACGATGTCAGTTATTGTTTTTTAAATACTAAAATAATTTTATTTGCCGACGACATGAAAATTTTAAAACATGTTAACTCTGAGTCTGATGTAAGGGATCTACAAGGTGATTTAAACAGATTTGAACAATATTGTCTTGTCAACAAGTTGGACTTGAATGTCTCCAAATGTTTCCACATGATTTTTTCACGCAAAACTAATGTTGTAAGATCTAAATATATTCTGAAAAACTGTCCCGTTTCTCTTGTAACCGAAATTAAAGATCTAGGTATAATTCACGATAATAAGCTATTATTCGATAAACACATTGACAACATAGTTAAAAAAGCAAATAAAATGCTTGGATTCATAATGAGAACATCTTCCGACTTTCGCACGTTGAAATCGCTTAAAATATTATATTGTACGTATGTAAGGAGTCAACTTAAGTACGCTAGCCAAGTTTGGAATCCTCAGTATGAAATTTATAAGTCTCGTATTGAATCAATCCAAAAAAGATTTTTGAGATATTTAGATTACAAGGCCCATCATCGCTTAATTAATTACGAATGCCGTTGCAAACATTATCATTTTCTACCATTGACACTAAGGCGGAACATAAGTGATATTGTTTATATATTTAAGATTGCGAATGGATCGATTGACTGTTGTGAGATTCTGTCTTAAGCTGTCACTACGCACTAACCTGTCATTAAGGCCACGGCCTATTTTATATACACCAACCGCTCGAACTAATTTTCGTCAAAATACATTTATTATAAAGGCAGTTAGGAGTTTTAATAATATAGTAATATCTAAAGACCTTGACTTGTTCTGTAATAGTTGTTCATTAGTTAAACGAATTTTAAGTGAACAATACTTTAATTAGTTAATTTAGCATAATTTAATGTGTTATTGTAGCAATTGCAAGTGTTAGAAAACTACCTTTTTTATTTTTTCTAATTGTGTACTTAATTTATAAGTGAGTAATAGTTCATATCTATATTACTGCTATATGTGGAAATTTTTTATTAGCATCTGATTGTTTATAACTTTATTTATTTAAAATATTTGTCTGTAAATTTCCCTAAAATAAATAAATAAATAAATATTGTATGCATGTTAGTCTGTAAGGTAAGGTATTTATTATATGGGCCTCTGTATTTTTACCATCTTTTACATTCTTTGTTGCCTGCAATAAAGATTTATTATAATTATTATTAAAAACAACACGATTTTATAATTTCCCTAAACAAATCTAGGGATTTGAACAAATACCAGAACTGGTGCCGTTAATTGACCAAAAACATGTGACCTATAGGTGTAGGGCAGCTAGTATTTCTGTAGTCTAATAAAAAAAATAACCTCACCTATTACTACGCTGTCCATCGCGATTGTCTTAAATTTCTAACCTATCACGTGACTTACAGGAGTAGGGCAATTTATGTTCTAGTGGTGGTCAAATCCCTAGATTTGTTTAGGGAAATGATAAAGTCGTGTTGTTATTTTAACATCCTCGTGATTTAATCAATTCATTTAGGGAATTGACCAAATCTCTGTTTTTATCATATGACTGCGACATATAGACATACACGAGAAAACGGGTCGAGAAAATTTTGTCGTGTTGCGCATGCTAGGCATACTGTCTAGTATTGTAGGTAATGGCCCAATATCCCCACGTGCTATTGACCACGTGGGAGGCCTGTGCCCAGCAGTGGGACGTTTATAGGCTGATGGTGATGGTATTAATTTGCCATCAATGTAGTTGCAATACTAAACTTATTTAGTTACCTTCCTAAAAATGTAAAGCTATTCCTTGTTCAGTCACCAGCATTAAGATGTGACTATTGACGGCCTGCAAAATATCTGATTATTGGTGGAAGGCATATATATATATGCCTATAATATGCCTTCCACCAATGATCAGATATTTTTGCATCATTACATCTTAATGCTGGTGACTTCCTACATGATAAGATAAATATTTATAATGCTATTTGACATGGTATAAAGATACATCACTAGTTACCGTGGCGCGTAGCGGTGAAAGAAGCACATGCGCAGTCGCTATTTGGTCAAAAGTAGACTATGGCAGAGGACTGCAGTCTTGCGGTCCTCATTGCCTAGTCTCTGACTAACCCTTCGGGGATAATAGTCTTGATTATTATATGTATAATGATACACAAGAAATACATATAAATCACATATCAAACATTACAATAGATCGCAAACATATAGAAATCCTCTCAGTATTATTAATATTATTATATATCTTTTTAATATAGTTTAATTTTACAATCTTCATCTTCAGCGTATAAACTTGATAAGCTATGGTAATTAAACCACGATTTCTAGCATCTATGTGCGGCTACAGGTTTGCCGTAACCCACTGCGCTGGCTCAAAGCAAGTCACCACTTGCTGTCATATGTGGGACGATACCGCTTCTATCATGAAGCGGTCGGAAGTTATCAGACTTATATGGTTTTTGCATAACTCTTATACAATACAAAATACAATAATCTTTAATGAATTATGGGATGTGCTTTATGTTGCACAGGAATGTTCTATCTGTGCAATCTACAAACTATATATCAGGATGGGATACTATACCAAATTAGCTGGCTATGATTATGACAAAGATTTCTGAATATTTTGTTCATAAAAATTTTTCATCGAATTTGGCTCAGAATATGGAAGGTGGCGATATGGAGCGTATAAGAATGTTCTAGCTGCGCTATCGACATACTTTACGTGAGGATAGAAACTATATGTTTAAATAAAACTAAATATATATAAGTAAACTAGAAAGGGTATGATTTAAGTTGTTAATGAATTAAAGCGTTCAGCAATAGAAACTGTTATTTATTTCATAGTTACTATGCATAATATTAGAATAACTAACAAAATACTACTGTAATTTATACATATTCGTTAACATTAAACTAAAAAACTTTAATGGAATTTAATTGATTTTTTATTTCATACAAATTCATGGTTTTGAAACTAATTTCGAGTCTTCGTTTGTCATGTATTTTTGTGTTGGTTTAGAAAAATGGCAATTGCTTAAATCCTATTCAACTTTTAGTGAACTAAAGTAAAGAAACTCGAGTTCAGCATCTCTGTTCTCAATCTCCGTGTATCTGAAAAGATAGATTTAAAGATATTTTTAACTACATCTGATTCTGTGGACTAGTAATTAGATACCTCTGACCCAAAGGTACCGGGTTCGAATCGAAGCGGATGGTACATGTTAGTACTCTGTTTGGTTCGTATTAGGGTTTTTATAAGTCCGCCTGGCTAGCCACCACCGTCTTATCTAAATATGTCGCCATAACTTCAATGGCAGTGGCATTATAAATAATAAATTAAATAAATTTGTTTACGCTCACACCATATCTAGTCCAAGATAAGCTTCTATTGAAACTCGTTAATATAGTTAAACTAGATAACGAATAAATATACATAGACATAGAAAAACACCCTGATCCAAAATCAATTTAGAAAAACAGTTTTCTCTTAATTGACCCGACCGGGAATTGAACCCGGGACCCCAGTGATGGCGCGGCGCCACACCCGGCGCGTTAACCACTCGACCACGGAGGTCTTGCGAATGTAATATTCATGCTCACAAAGGGCCTTACCAGTCAGACAATGTCACTCGTTTATTAGCACCGCCCAGTGGCCTGATTCACGTATTTCGTAATAGTCGAAATGTCGTTTACGTTTAGAAGTCGTCCTATTGAAAAACAGTCACAAATCCGTATTCACCTGTCATTTCGCTAGAACGATTACTCGATAGGAACGCAACTCAGCGATTTGTCAACTATTTAAACTTAATCCGTCTTATTACAAAAACGTACGATAGTCTGAGCTTAAACCAAGACTAGATGGTCTCGACTTAGTACGGTACTAACAGTTAGTACCGGACTAAAATCTCACCTTATTACAAAACGAAAACCATCCGTGGACCAGTTAGTACCGCACTTAGTCTTAGGTTTGAATGATATCCACAGAGAATATACAAAAAATGACAATTTTTCATTCGTTCACACAAACATCATTCACTCCACCGTTTCGTTTTACTGGATGTTAATAATTGCTGTAGAGTTTTTTTACAAAAATAATTATTAAACAAGATAAAAATATGTCATAAATAATCATAATCTATTTTGTATTGTATTTTCAACCGTTAAAAATGCAAGACTTAAACTTTTATCATGACTTTTTTCAAATTAAGTTTTTCGTTAAGAATTTTAGCGTGAAACGGATTGCAGGTAAGTAAACAAACAATCTATGAAGTACCTACCTACCTAGTCATATTATCATCATAGGCCATTGGCCTCATAAATCTATAAAAGATAATTATAACAGCGTCCAATTGTGAGGTTTGGCATTTTCTTGTGGCTTGTAATGTTTTCTATACTTGTCAGGCCATGGGAGCGACAGTAACGGCCGCATTGCATACTTGGCTGGCAGACGAACTGAGTACCTGGTGACGTTGGAGGAAGTGCAGCGCGTTGGTAATAATAATGTTTAGTTATTGAGCTAACTGGTAAAAGCCGAACAGATGGGGAAGTCGAGTTAACGTGGAAAAGCATGAAGCTGTCAGCAAAATCCAATTTGCCTATATGAGAAACTATTACTGTGACATGGAGTGGCAAAAAGCTACCTTCTCCTGAGGGTTTAGAAGTAATTTCAATTGCTCCTCACGACTTAGTCAGAAGAAAATGACTATGCTATGATAGTGATGCAGTGGTAAATAAAACATATTTATTTAGGTATGTAACATAGGTATTTTTATTAAAATTTTAATATGAACAAAATAAGTAATATTTAAAATATGTAGGTAGTAGTAAATGTTAAAATTTGTAGGTACCTACATATCTTAATTTGATTGTTTTAGATTCCGAATGTTGCATTAACAATTCCTGCGTTAAGTGCTGACCCTAAGCCTTGCACTAGTTATGATAAAACTGACTCAATACCCGTCAATTTCAATGTGGAAAACACAGGCCACCATGTTGTAGAAGTGCAAGGTAAAATTTTTGATTAAAAATACATACAATATTATCATTATAAATAATTACAATCCAATACTTACAGAATATTATGTGCATGCAAGTTTTAATTAATGTAAGTGAAATTTTGTATATTGTTTTCAGAGATATCAAACAATGAGGGCGTTGAAAGTAGTGCCAGAATGATGATAAACCATAATATTGAATTTGAATTATATTTGAACGATTGAAACTGGCAAAACCAAATCAAAGAAAAAATCTTGCACAATAGGTATTTAGACACAGTACTTTCAAATACTTATTATTGTAGTACTTTTTACATGAAATAAATTGACAACATTATTCTATTTTGTTTTACAGAAGTGAAGACATGCAACAATTAATTGTACAAAGCCATACTGATATTAAAAACAAACAGTTAGAAATGATGGAAGCTAAGCACAAATACATCATTACAATAGCCAAATAAAAATAATAGAATTAGAAATATCTTTATTGGAAAATAAAACAAACACTAACAATTAAATTTAAAAAGACTTTTACCTACTTAGTTTTAGTTACATAGTAATTTTATTTTTTTGATTCTTTTTAAACACAAGATAAACATAACTTTTTTATGAGTATGACACAGTCTTATCATATTGTTTTTATTGATAGTACATAAATGTTTCGCCTACTATCTTGTTCACACTTTTCATTAATTAAATATGCTTACTATAAGTACATCGTTTCTTAGATACTCAAAACATTCTGTTTTAAACTATTGTAACATGTACTTATTTTGTGGGTGTCCAATCATTTGACTAATAACATTTGACAAAATTATACTTGATAATTTTATTATTTTACAAACTATTGTTTAATAAACTACTCATTAGACAATATATTTACTAAAAAAAATTTCATTAATGCTAAAACATTATTTCACAAATTGATTATTTTTTAAACATGTTAGTTGGCAAAACAACGTAAAGCATAAATAACATTTAACAAATACTAGCTGCCCTACTCCTGTAGGTTACATGATAAGTTAGATATTTAAGACAATCGCGAAGCACAGCATAGCGATTGTCTTAAATTTCGAGGTTATTTTTTTATTAGACAACAGAAATACTAGCTGGCCTACTCCTGTAGGTCACTTGATCGGTTAGAAATTGCTTACATCCTTGCTTATATAATATATCGTACCTAATATACCATATTAAGTATTTGTAAAATCACCAATTTGGCAAACGAATTATTTAGTCAAGTGAATATTATTAAAATAATATTTTAACAGTAGAAATATTTCCTAAGTAAAACATTTGCGAAACCTGTATTATGTCAAATGATTATTTTTAAAGTAATATGTTTGCGAAGAGAAAGTTTGTCAAATGATTAGTTTTTCAAACATTGTTTGTAAAATGATCTTTTGTCATACGTTTTTTGTTAAACAATAGTAAACCTATTTTGTGGCTGCCTATTTTGTTGTTATTATTATTAGGTAGGTACCTATGTTATGTATGACTGCTTTGAAACTTTAAAATGTTAAAATTATGTTTAATATGGGTTTATTAAAAATGTCTTTTAATAACTGCTTTCTCTTTATTTTCCCCGTACTGAATTTAGAGCAATTTGTGGTAGGTAGGTAGTTAGGCTGCCTAGATGGAGAATGCTCAATGCTATCTTTCTGGTCACTATGTCCAAATCTTCAGGTCAGCATCACAAACCACCTAAAACATACATAATTTTTTACAAGATAATAAGTATGTTACATAATGCCGTCTGTATTTGGTCTGGCATGTAATTGTAATAAAACCATGACATAAAATTCATTTATAATAACAATTAGTTACTGTACATATAACTGACCTCCATCTGCACACATTTTTTTCACTTATGTGAGTGCAATCAATTGCGCCTGTAGGGAAATTGGCAAAATTGCGGAAGTTCTTCTAAGGTTGATGGCATTTTAATAAACCTATTAGCAGCTATTTTCTAACACCTTTGGCTGATAACGGATTGCGACACCATGTAAGTTCGCTGCATCATCTTGTATCTACAATAAAACAATAAAAATAATTAGGTTCTTACATATGTTGCTGTGATTTTTGGGAGTGTCATTAGCATCAATCAAGGTTATATTTACTTACTTCATGCCGAGCCCAGTTGCGTAATGCGCGAACTACCTGTAGTTCAGCAATCAGTGGGCATCCTCGAGGATCGTGAGTCAAATGTTAGCGTAACATTTCCACGACTAAAGCACCAAATCGTTTGGTAAATCTGTACATAATTTAAAGTCGTTATCACTTAATTCGAAGGGATTAATTCGTTGCTGACGCCGAACAGGTCGTCGGGATGTTTCCAGCATTATCTAAGTCTTCAAATCGATCAAGTCTTTAATTATATTTACCATTAATCTAAATAAAACGATATCATAAAATCAAAGTGACGTTTGTGTCAAAGTTTTTGAGGTTAGTACTGAAGTTAGTCTGCAGATAAACTAGGGGTCACGTCAGTTTATCTTAGAGCCATAGATAGTCCGCGACTAAAAGAAAAACTTGATCTTGTAATAACGTTTACGTTGGTACCTGACTTAAGTCTAGAACTAAGTCCAGTACTTTATTTAGATCTCGTTTTGTAATAAGACGGAATGTAGCCATTACAGTTCTACCAAATAAATTCAAATACTTTTTGTTAACAAAACATGCAGAAATGTTTATTATTTTTTTCCAACGACTTGGAAATTGTCTAATTTGACGTGTAATCGCTGAAATCCGATAAAACTAAACGTCAAAATAATAGGTGAATACCGCGGAGGTAACGATCGAACTTCGATTAATGCACGTGAATACGCTTACACAAAACCGACTTAAACGAAATCGTGCGATTGATACGTGAATACGAAAAGTGACTTCAGCCATCAAATCGCTTGCATGTCGTTGAAGTTTTGTTACATGAATTAGGCTACAGGAGACACTTGTAATCAAGCCCCACATTCGCGTTACAACAGGATCAAGGAAAATAAAATTTTAAACACTGAAAAAAGACGACAACCCCAGGCGGGAATCGAACCTCGCACCTTCCGCATTCCGGGCGGCTGCCTTAACCACTTGGCTACCGAGGTCTGGCTTTCAGCCGTCGAAATTTGTCAGTGCTTGATGCCTCGGTAGCCAAGTGGTTAAGGCAGCCGCCCGGAATGCGGAAGGTGAGTGGTTCGATTCCCGCCTGAGGTTGTCGTCCTTTTTCAGTGTTTAAAATTTTACTTAAGTATATTTAAGCGTTAATAAAACGCTAAAATATAAAAACATTAAGGATCAAGGAAGTTCTGGTCGACAACTTTTAGGCGATAACCTGGACGCGTAGCGGTAATAGAATACTACAACCCGTCTCTTTCCTTGGGCGTCGTAACAGGCGACTAACGGACTAAACACTGTACATACATCCAACAGCTTACACATGTGCAGTCGCTATTTGGTGAAAAGTGGACTATGGCAGAGGACTGCTTTTGCGATCCTCATTGCCTAGTTTCGGACTTCGGAGATAATAGTGTGATTATTATATGTATGTATGTACTTTCAGGCGATATTCGCTTGCGTACGGAAGCAAAACACCTTCTCAACCGTGTCAACAGATGGCGCCACAAACGCATACCAACGACGTCGCCATACTACGACAATAAAATAGTATGGGAAGCCTTTTCTTTGTTTTAGTCGGAGAAAATGCTTCTCTGCACTGGCATGAGGCCTCGAGAGGAACGTGAGACACCCCATGCACTGTCCGGGGCTGGAACCCATATGCCCCCACCCGCCCCCCCGTGGGGGCAACGGGTGAGTAAGGACATACGGGCCCGACCCGGTAAAAGAACCGACACCTTCCTTCAGAACGCGACGCGGCGCCCCGGTACCGCGCTGATACGCCCCGGGAAACAGTATGGGAAGCCTGCATCGTGGTAGTAAAGTTTTACTTCTTCGCTACATACTGTGATCTAGGGTCATTTGACAATGAAAATGTCTTACAACATTTTCATTGTCAAATGAAAACATTGCCAATTACTTTCAAAAATGAAGTTCGTTTAAAAATGCAAAGGCATGTTTTAAGGTGGCCACTGACGATCAGTATTGCGCGTCAGTCCAGGCGTAAAACTGTGGCGTCATTCCAAATGGTTTTACGCCAAAGAGATTTCCCCACTCACTGGCGTCACTCCGGCTCGTCAGTTCTCGACCGGCCGGGCTGTTTAAAGAAAAAAATCTACAATCAATTTTGAACTTTACTGTTTGGTTCTAAGGATTAATATTCATTGGAGAAATTCGAACTGACGCGATTGGAATGTTTTCGACCGGCCGGGCTGTATTTTGAACTTTACCGTTTGGTTCTAAGGATCAATATTCATTGGAGAAATTCGAACTGACGCGATTAGAGTGACGGTCACACACTCAGCGTCAGTTTGGCGCGACGCGCCGGCTGACACCGCCACTAAAAATTCCGTGTCGCGCCGTCAGTTAAAACTCTGGAGTGACGATTCGACATTCACGATCAAATTTTGGACTGACGTCAGTTCAACTGATGGGAACAACTGATCGTCAGTGGTCACCTTTATAAATGAGCGTGAGTTTTATGAATAAGCGTGATAAAAAAGGTTGTTTACGATGGTTTTTTTTTTCATACAAATGTTGTAATACACCTCGCAGTTGCTTTTCACCCCAGATTACGGTAGCACCTCCAACTAACATCCGTTGGACTTCGGTCCCCGAGCTATACCACCCAGCTCGGAGGAAGATCATCTCTTTGGCCTTCCTACAATGTGGCATTCATACAATCCGCATCCCTACAGATATAAGCGCTACCTACTGTACGTATGTATATAAGGTGACTGCTAGAAACCGCAAGAAACTTCAAGGGCTGGTCTGGTCAAGTGTTTTAGACATGACAAAAAGTAATTCGTGTTTTTTTCAATATCATATCATATTGAATAGCAATATCATAAGAAAAATAAAATGAAAACAATTAAAAATAACGATTATTTACAACGCGCGCGTTGTAAATAATCGTTATTTTTAAATTGTTTTTATTTCATTTTTCTTATTTTATTGCTTTAATATAAATTAGATACCCAAAGACTATCCAAATTAAAAATGAAAAAAAATTGGTTGCCTGTAAAGTCGGTATACGGGCGAAAGTTTTACGTGACAACGACTTTGAGTGGTAAAATAATTTTAATGTGAATATTCATTCGTATAGTAGGAAGAAGGATGAAATAATAGTAACAATTTAAAACATTTATTTAAACAAAGAATTATATTTAAAACATAGTTGAGTGGGAGAGAGACGCAAGGCATTCGGCGGGCCTCTCTCTCGTTCGGTGACTCATCGTAACGTTACCGAGCGTTACACTTTTTCATAAGTGACTCCCAGCCGCAACCTAATTTAAGACGTTGTCACGTCAAAAACACATATTCCTTTTTTGTCATTTTTGCCATGTTTAAAACCTTCGATCAACAATACCAACTAGATAACGCGTCACGTACAAAATCTAAGTTAAATTCTGTCCACGTCAATAAATACTTTTTTTCAAAGCAATAAATAATTTAATTATTACTCTTGTCACTTAAAAATGAAAATACATCAATAACATTTAGTGGTGAAATCAACTTTAAGGCGCAACAAATAAAGTGCTTTTTCCTGTTATGCCTTACGAGCAAATAAGAGCTCACTTCTCAAGTGCGCTCTTATTTACCGAGACACATTTTTAGCGCCGACCTGACATCTAGTTTATTGTTGATCGAAGTTTAAAACACTTGACCTGACCAGCCCTTGAAGATTCTTGCGGTTTCTAGCAGTCGCCTTATATACGCGCAGTCGGAATAGAGCGCGCTAGCTAATATCGCCGAAAACTGGACGATCGGCCAGTTCCCTGATTGAACCTATGTACGAGTATGTCAGTAAAAATTGTATCTACACACCGATTCAGCGATGTCGATCCAATCCATGGCTCTCACAAAGTTGTCATTCTTGGACGGTTTTTTGTCCCAATTCCAGTAAGCGAACTCTTTGAAACCTCCTGCCACCTACAACAGAAGATTATCTGATATACATTTTTTTTAAGCACGTGTCGCGGTGCGGTTAAAGACCCCCCTCTCTTCCAAAGTCAAAGTCAAAGTCAAATTATTTATTCAATGTAAACCTTTACAGGCACTTATTGACGTCAATACTAATAATAATAAAAAAACAGTTAACTAACTTATAGTTAAGACTTAATAACTAATCTAACGAGCTATTATAGTCTGTGCCAGACAAATGCGCATTGCTACCCCCAGTACCACTGCACGCCGAAACAGAATCGCGTCGAACCGAAATATAAGCCGTGGTCATAGAATTGTGTAATATGATTTCCAATTATCGTATTGATACTTCCCTTGGGTGTCGTAAAAGGCGAATGACTGACTAAAGACTGCACACACATACAACCGCGTAGAGCGGCGCTGGGCTCACCACCTGTCACGCTGGGCACATGTGCAGTCGCTTTGGTGAAAAGTGCACTAAGGCAGAGGACTGCTTTTGCAGTCCTCATTGCCTACTCTCTGACTAACCCTTCGGGGATAACAGTGTGATTATATGTACTTATGTATTTTTTTCAAGTATATATATTTTTTGGCCCAGTAAGACGCACATTAGATTGACTGGCATGAGATAACTCTGCATAGAGATAGATAGTGAACTTGGGGGATTCCTTTGCCCAGCAGTAGGACAGTATAGGCTAGCAAAAAAATTTTTTTTCGTTTCACTACAGAGAAAAGAGATTCTATGTAGAAAAAATACTAAATCTCTTCCAAATAGACAGTATATCCCAAAACAATATAACAACCCTGAAGATATACCAAATCAAGATGAGGTTCCAATTGTGCCGAAACCTAATAAATCCAAGCATTCTATAAGAGACACGCACAACACTTACCTACGCTAGAATCACAAAACAAGAAAGTTTCTCAAATCCTTCCAAAAGTTCTTCAAACAATGAAACATAGGGCGGAATAGCGGCACATACTCCTAAACAAGAATAACTTCTAATGTTTTTTTTTTTACTTAACCTATAGTGTCTCACTGCTGTGAAAAGGTCTTCCCCACTTCCTTCCAGTTCTTATAATGTAACAAAACGAAAAATTCTACCAAAGTTTTCAAAATTGTCAGAGAGTAAAATCATATCAGACCATCAATTCGGGTTCAGGCACAGACCATAAGTGGTCTGTGGCTGTAGGTTCAGGCAACCACATTGTACAATACAGCAGATACACAGGATTTGTGATACCATTCTGATCTCACCAACAAACTGTTAATAATATTTGCTAAAAATAAAATTCAACAGACCCTTGATGAACGCAAGTAAGTACTGCTTTTCAGCATTTCTTGACATCCAACAGGCGTTCGATAAGGTGTGGCATGATGGGCTACTGTCGAAAATCAAGCAGTCTATATCTCATACGTACTACCCATTACTTGAATCACATCTCTCAGACCGAATATTTTTCGTGAACGAGGATAGAAGCTGGGGCATGCCTGCTTTGCTTTGCAGCAAAGCAGGCATGCCCCAGGGGTCGGTGCTTGGACCCATGCTGTACAATTTGTACACCTCTGATCTTCCCTTGACTCCAGGTGTTACCACTGCAACATTCGCAGACGATACCGCGATCCTTGAGAGCCACAAAGATGCAGCACAAGCTACCGCGCTGTTGCAAACAGGACTGGATGCTGTACACAAATGGTTGCAAAAGTGGAAAATAAAAGCCAGCACTTCAAAATCTGTTCAAGTAACATTTGCTCTTTTTTTTAATGTGACACGTCATAGTGGCTACATCCTGCCGATGTAGTCCAAAATAATGAGAGCGCTCCCCACCGTGGAACAAGCACGGTAACAAGCGCACCCATTCATGACGGCCTGCATAAATGCCGTTTCACGCCTCGTTTAAAAGATCCGGGATTATAGGAACTGGGAAACACATGCGCCGGCAGAGAATTCCAACACCCGAATGGTCTTACAGAGGAACGACTTGCCAAATTTTTGGGTAGGAGTGCTGATATTCTGCACAGTATGATGGTGGTTCCTAAGACCAGCACGTGTAGTCCGGGACAGGAGAGGAGAGGGCGGGATTAGATCAAAAAGTTCTTCAGAACACTCCGTAGTAATTTTGGTAGAAGACACTAAGAGAAGCAATGTCTCTACGCAGCTGGAGGTCTTCAAGAGAGGCTGTAACCTTAGCATCTCCAATAATGCGTACCGCTCGCCTTTGCAGTCTATCAAGTGCATCGAGGAGGTATTTAGCGGAGCCGTCCCATAGATGAGTACAATACTCCATACTCGATCGCACCTGAGTCTTGTACAGCAAGCAGCGCTGCTCGGGAGTGAAAAACCGCCTCACCTTATTGAGAATACCCAACTTACAGGAGGCAGTTAAAAATAACACTTTCGATGTAGCATTTTGAATTCAGTTCCTGGCCGATGTCCATGCCAAGAATGCTGAGGTCCACTGAAATGGGTAAAGGAGAGCTCTGAAGAGAGGGAGGAGTAAGGAAAGGAGTTAGCTCTTAGGAATGGAACTGTCCCCCAGCAAAACTAGGAGAAACCAGTTTGCCGCATGACGACTGTGTTAGATACTTTTTTTTTTTATTTTTTTTATTATCTGTAATTTTTTTTTAATAAGGCGAAGGGGTTTGCTGTATACAGCTACTAGTTAAGTGTTCATGTTTTAATTTAAAGTCTTGTTTTGTTCTTATTTTTGTAATTGTTTTTATCTTGTATACGTTACCCATCGCAGCATCACCAAACCGGTTCCTACGGAAGATCAGCGCTGATCGCAAGGCCAGCATTTTGCTGAGTCGGAATCCGTTTTGGGACGTTTTCTGTATGTTTTTTTCTATTTTTGTCTGTAAATTACCTGTTGTGTCCCAAATTAATGTCTTTTCTTTCTTTCTTACTTGGGTCTCCATATTGATAGATAACTTGCATGGAGACTACACATTTGCGCTAAAAAACGGAGCTTGTGATGTCAAATCAGTAGGAATCTCTTCTGGATGCTTGGAAGGAATGCGCGACTTTCCATGGACAACAAACTCCTTCTTTACAAGGTTGCGCTCAAGCCGGTGTGGATGTATGGTATCCAGCTCTGGAGTAGTGCCTCCGACTCCAATTTAAACGTCCTGCAACGCCAACAAATTAAGATCCTGCGATCCATCGCAAATGTACCATGGTACATAACAAATGGCGAAATCCAGAAACACCTCAACATGACCACTGCAAAGAAGGAGGAAATGCGTGCCGCGGCTGAAAATACAAGGAGCGACTCATACATCATCCTAACGAGCTGGCTCGCCAATTGAGCATACAGCAGTATACCAGACGACTAAAGCGACATGACTTCCTGGAGCTTGAACATAGCTACTAGCGTTATACTTATGAGTAGAAGCTCCTACTGGGAAACCCTCTCGACCTGCCACTGAACGCATCCATCTGCCTATAGTCTGGGGACCGATGATAGTAGGTTCGACAAGGAAAAAAAATCACTACAGGCAAGTGCTTGGGATTCATCTCACCTGACGGTAAATGACAATAAGGCTGAATGTGGAAGCGCACTTTACCTGGAGTCCTCAACCACTGAGGAACTGGCTATATTATCCTTCAATAGTTGGAACACAACAATGCTGTTAACATTGTTGTTACGGCGCTAGACCTTTGATGAGATGGTGGTAGCTAGGGGTCACAAATTCGAAAGTATATTTGAAAACCGGGTTTACGATTTTGAATCGGTGACAAAACCGGTTTTCCGGTTTTTCGGTGATTTCGATTCTATTACTTAAAAATCGATTGTCAAGGAATATTCTTTATTAATCAGCCTTAATAATCATTTGTTACAATAATATTACCAATTAATGCCTCTTGGAATATTCCATAAAGTGAAATTAAAATTGTATTAATTATTTACAAACACACAAAATGCTTTCTTAAAATCATGACATGTATGATAATATGAAATAAAATAATAATTATCAACAATATTAAGCCACTTTTAGAGAATGTGCACCCATGATCAGCGCACTAAATTCCTTTCCTTTCTGATTTTCACTGAAAATGAGACATAAAAATTGTTAAAAGAAAAAGCACCGTAAGAATTGTTCATAGTATTAACAGAAATAATAGCTTGATTATGTTAATTATTCATTTTGCAATATATGAGAGAAAAAGGTTTTATCAAATTACTACGCTTCGGCAAGTTGGCAAGCAAAGTAATCTTAGCAACACGCTCAGCAATAAAGTTAAACAAAAACTTTATTATTAAGTAGGTATACACCGAGTATACCTACTATACTTTACGGGTATATTCGTGTACGCAGCTGAGACGTGCTGAGACACTGCGAGTAGTGGAAAGGAGGAAAATAGACGCTCTTGAGATGTGGTGCTGGAGAAGAATGCTTGGAGTGTCATGGACTGAATTTCGCACAAATGTCTCGATACTACAAGAACTCTGCATCACTCAGCGCCTATTCTCCGTAGTACAATCTCGTATCTTGGCTTTTTTCAGACACGTTTCCAGGCGAGACAACTGCTCCATAGAACGCCTCGTCGTCCAGGGGAAGGTGGAGGGTACTAGGCCGCGCGGCAGGTCACCCATGCGATGGACCGACCAGATAAAGTCAGTTGTAGGCGGATCCTTGAATGAGTGCAGCCGGATGACCTCCAGCAGGGAGAGATGGCGCGACATCGTGAGGCGAATAACATCTGCCCCCTCCGATAGTACTACGTAACGAGCACGACCGCTCTGCTTAGAGCGTAACGACAAAGAAGAAGTAAATACACCGAGACATTTTAGTGGTTGTTTGTCCGCGGCAGAACGATTTAACTTTAATTTAAAAAAAATTTTTGTTCTCAAGTAAAAAAATAAATAATCATCAACTCGAAATCGTGAGAATATTACTTAGTGCGGGAGCTTCTTTTACTTTAAACATTGATTTCGTGTGGCAGGCCGTACCCAAACACGTCACATCTCATGTAAGAAACTATTGTTTCTCACGCTTTCGAGTTGATGATTATTTATTTGAATAGTTTAAAACAAAAATATTTTTTTTTCAAAAAATAACTTGTACGATTCAATAGTGCTACTAAAGGTAAATCGTTATGCCGCGGGAAAACAACCACTAAAATGTCTCAATGTATAAAACTCGTAATTATTAGAATAAACCACAATAGAGAAAGAATTAAAGCCGCAATCGTAATCGTACAGTGAAATGCTCAATTCAATTTTAGGTTATGAAACTTGTTCTATCCCTACTTAGTCAGTGGTTATGAAATACTATAACATTTTTTTTAAATGGCTCTGGCTTCTAGAATCGTTTGAGCGCTGCGTGAAACTGGTGTTGCTAGAATAGATCCTATTTCCAGAAATCGTGTAAAGTGGGAATTTTTACCAAAAATATTAAATTAAAAATAAAAATAAAAGTTAAAAACCAAAAAATCTAAATAATTGGATTTGTCAAATCTTAAACTTGGTTTCAAAAATTTGTAGCAATACCGGTTTACTCGGTTTTTCGATTTCGGTGTAGCTAGCCAGGTGGAGTTAACAAGCCCTACCACCAAACAAACTAAGTAGGTACACAAAGATGTACCCCCCCCTGGGAATCAACCCCAGGACCTCTGGGTCTAAAACTGGTGGCTTAGCCACTAGACCACAAAGCTGGTTATTATAAATAACTAAAGGCAAGCAAACATAATATATAGTCGTTTGTATTACCTGGAATCTCCTGTCAGTAACCTCAGCGAGCGGTCTTTTTGCTTCAGTCACGAGTACTGCCCGGTAGCCTTCAGGTACTTCCATCTTAGTGCCATCTAGAGGGTGTCCACGGAATGTAGCGGTAAGATCTGCAAGGTCATTAATTCAAAAAACAAAATATTTTTAATAAAGAAGATTTAAGCACTTTTAATTATTATACTTTGCCTTTCAGCTATCTAAAAATCTGAGTCAGAGTGCCACAATCTCTGCCCAACCAAGGAGTTGTACCTAAGACTTCGGGATATCAATCCAAACACTTGATAACTCTGTCACTGAAGACAAAATGTTCAGTGTCATTCTTTCTAAGTTAAGTTATAATAAAACATGGATACAGTTCGTCCACCTGCTAGATGGGTTCATCTAAGTATATCATGGATAATAAGACGGTGTAACAGACTAGCACCAGACCGAGACAAATGACTTAGACAGTGAGTCCTATATGCCGAGCAGTGGGTTGGGAAGGGCTGAAAATTTTAATGAATAGTAAGTACCTCCACTAACATCAACGACGTACGGCTCAAAGTATTTCTTTACGTTAGCTTCGCCATCCTCTTCAATTGTGCACGGCACGTAATGTGCGCGTTGCTCAAATTCTTCCTTATTATCACTGTTCTTTAGGTTATTTTCAACTTGAATCGACATAATTACAAGTAAATTGTCACCAAAGGTACGATTTATTTTTCTATTTTACTTTTGGATAATAACTAATTAATTAAATACCTAACCATCAACCATAATCAAACTTAATTCAAATATTTACTAACTATCTGTCAGTGTCAAACATTTCGCGGGTGTATATTTTTTTTTAAATATTTGTTCCGTGATGAAACAGGCTAAGATCAGAGACCATACTGCCTAGTCATTAGTATTTTTATTTCTTTTTTTCCCCCTTGATGATAATGAGTGGTGATTAAGATAGTGATGAATGATGATGATAAATGATGTTCCCGAAACCCCTTGAGCCCTCAGTAATGATGTGGGACTTTACTGAGGTCTCACACGGACTTCTTGAGAGAATTTGAAAAGTGATGTTGCACTGTTTTGTTTCATTTGCCAACACTCATGCACGTTCACAAACACTTAACGGTTAATAATCCACTATTATTTCACATTAATGTTCAAAAAAACAGAAATTTTAGAAATTAGATCAAAACTGCAGACATGACGCTTCACTTTCCCGCCAAGAAGTCCTTTTTTTTAGTTCTCCCAAGGCCAATTAACTCAAGAAAGAGTTTAAGCCTGTACATCCAACATATTTGTTTTATATAGATTTAATATAGATTTTATAGACTTCTTTTTATAGATAATGACGACTAACGATTTATAAACGATAGTTTATTATATTAAGCGCGTAATCTATTCGAGTCATAAGGACATTGCTTTGCTGGTACCTACACTTAAATACTTTAAAATTCGTTCAAACTGAGCAAATTTAAAAAAAAATATAGACGTCACTTGACTTTAAGTAGGTAAGTCGAGGGCTTATCTAAGGGCATATTACTTAAACTTAGACCTTAGTGTACATACCAAATGAAGCAATAAATAATGACAAGCCCAGTGCGAACAAGGTTTAAGATGAAGCCTGCCTGACCAGAAAAAAAACCCTGGTCTAGGGGTGCCTCAAATGCTCTAAGGCCTCAAATGCTTTTTATTGCAACACTAAATATAGTCATACCCATGTGAGTTGGCAAGCGTTAAAAAACTGTGTTCTGTAAATAAGTGTAGGTTTTTTTTCATACGATAAGACATAGGTAGTACCTATCATTAATTTATGTATTATGTATGGTGTCATTGGAAATCAAAACAAGACTGATTTTGGATTGATGTAATCTAACGTGCTCCTGCTTTAGATATACCTACATAACAAAGACAAGGGTCAAAGAAATAAAATTATCAAAGCCAGTATGATTTTTAATAAAATATTGTTCAACAGCCAATTATGATATAAACATGTTTAAAACTTAAACATGTATTGGTGAACTTTGGTCTAAAGCCGGCTCCAGACGCTTGCTGTTTGACTCAAACACCGATCACTACAAACAAAGTCGCAAACATCGACCACGAACACCCAACACAAACAGGCATCCTCAAGTTTGGCGAACGTGCTAGTATATTCCGGATCGGCAAACATGACGGACGACGAATTTGTGGCAGCTATTAGTTTTTGGTTGACATATTTTTATTTTAAATTAAAAAAATATGTATTAATGTTTATTATATATTTAAGCGTTTTATTAACGCTTAAATATACTTAAGTAAAATTTTAAAACACTAAAAAAAGACGACAACCTCAGGCGGGAATCGAACCACGCATTTTTTTTTACCACTTGGCTACCGAGGTCTGGTTTTTACCCGTCGAAATTTGCCAGTTTTTTTTATCTACAACGGGTAAGCGCTTGGCCTTCATCTCACCTGATGGTAAGTGACGATAAGGCCAAAGATGGAAGCGCGCGAATCCTCAACCGCTGAGGAACTGGCTATCTTATCTCAAACTGTCGGAACACAACAATGCTATGAACATCGTTGTTATGGCGACAGACTTAGATAAGATGGTGGCAGCTAGTCAGGCGGACTCAACAGCCCTACCACCAACCAAACCGAGCACACAAAGATGTACCCCCCGCTGGGAATCGAACCCGGGACCTCTGGGCCTGAAACCGGTGGCTTGGCCACGAGACCAAAGAGGCGATTAAAAGTGCTTGATGCATTGATATCTACACCTATAGAGAGAGCATAAGTTTGCTATCTCTTTCTGCCTTAATCCATTACTACTTTTGTTCCGTTTCGGCACATCATGTTTACCCTAAGTAAAACAAAGACAAAACATAGGATGAAAGAACCGTGTCGGTAAAACTGTGCAACGTTTTACATGGAGCCAGCGACACTTGGCCCCAAACAAATCGCTGTCATTATTTTACCTACCAAATAATTATTTGTTTTTTTACTTGATTAAGTGTATGTTTTAGGTGTATATATTATTCCGTTGGGCTTAATTGAACAATGAGTTCAGTCAAACATTGCAGTAATAGAAGTGAGTGGCAAGTGCCTGGAATATCGTTTCTTACGTAAGTTACGTAAGTTGGTTTCGTGATGATTATTATCAATTTTTCATGCAATATTTGATTTGTTTCTATTCAAAATGCTAATAAATGTTTGTAAATCTCTAATTCTAGTCTTAAATATGTGTGCTTTTGGTTTAATACGGAAATTTCATAAAAACATTTCAACATAACCTGTAATCAGTATTGTCAGGTACTTGGCAAAGTTTACCCCAAAAATACTTAGGTTTTAGTATGGAACGAATAGCATAAAATAAATTATCTAAGTAATTGAATTATATGCACCTGTAATTTTTACCTTTCCTATCTATTCGAGCGTTAGACTGAGCGTGGTAGAAAATGCTAAATTTAGTTTTAAGGTTTTAGGGGCCTCACGAGAATCAAGCCAGCTTAGTGTAAATTATCGTTTATTTTCTATTTATTTTAGATTTCCAAAGGACGAAACACTCAAAAAAATTATAATGAAGATATAAAAATAAAGAAAAATGAAATCTTAGCGAAATCGCAGCCACTTATCAAATATTGATAACACGAACACTATTGAGGACTTGAATACTGACAATAAAAATAATCTAGAAGTAAGTATCACAAATCATAAAGTGTGTCACTTCTGAGATTTTGGTGTCAAAACTTGCATTTTTTTTTATTATTTTATATATTTTTCTCTTAACATCAAAGTTTTTGTTTGTTTTTTACTTCTCTATTGGTTTTATCAGTGACCGCGATTTCGCAAAATTCTCCTTTATTTTAGTATGAATTTTCGGTATACCACAAAGTTAAGATGAAGTATTTATGTTACAGGTTGTTTAATCGTGCAGTAGTTGCAGTAGGCACTGAAGAAATATTAGAACCAAAGCAGCAATGCATCTTTTTCACCTAAATAATCTTGACTTTGTCAGATTGATACTTATCTAAAAACAGCGATTAAAAGATAAGTTCAACGTAAGTTGAAATTAATGTTAGAAAGAAGCAATTTAGGCCACGGATTATTTCATGAATAAGAATCATTATAATTTGGCTTCACGTGTTATTTTATTTTATATTGTATAAAATTTCTCAAAGATTGATTGATATTTGATCCACAATACATTGTTGTTGATTTTATATTTTCGTTTCTATTATCCTAACCGTTCTACATAAGACACAAAAATTAGAGGTGTTATGTCGAGAGGTCGAGACGTGGTATTTATTCTTGACATTGTGTAACATTTACCCATATTTAGGGAGTGACAACTGTGAGCTGGCAACATTTTAGTAACGCACACATATTCGCCTTTTTTTGTGCATGTGTGAACATTTTGCACTTCGAAGTTACCCCTATAGAATCTATCTCAATGGCTTGATGCTTATGTTTTTTAGTCAACATTGCTTCATCAAATCTTAGAAGTTTTCACCTCTGAGATCCGAAAGACATATTTTTACAAATATTTGAACATTCGGTTTAGATGAAGCTGCGCTTATAGATTAATGTTTTTATATATTTTAGCGTTTTAATAACGCTTTAATGTACATAAGTAAAATTATTAAACACTGAAAAAGACGACAACCTCCGGCGGGAATTGAACCACGCACCTTAAGCATTCCGGGCGGCTGCCTTAACCGAGGTCTGGTTTTCACCCGTCGAAATTTATCAGTGCTTGATGCTTATGTTTTTTAGTCAAAATATTTTACTTAAATAATAATAGATATAAAATTAAAAAGGAAATAATAATATTCTTTCATAGGTAGGTACCTAACCTATGAAAAAATATTAATATTTCCTTTTTAATTTTTATATCCTTTATATTGTATGTTTGTTCATAATGAAAATAAAAACTAAGGCGCGTCCACGCATTGGTAATTTTCTATCTATTTTTATGATTTGCATCTTTAGTATACCAAATGCATTGCTCATTTTTGTATGCTTCCAAAAAGGATAGAGTAGTATCCTCAGACCAATCAGCCATTTTCCTAGCTCCGCCACATTGCGCGCGGAAAACTGCTGAGAACCGGACCGTCCGCCGCCCGCAAGCTCGCGCGCAATACTAATGCTCAACAAGCGTGTGGAGACATCGCAAACTGTTTGCCGAACATCCTTTGATTTATAAAGAAAAACTGACACCGACGCCGAACACTGACGAACACAAACACAAACAGGCAAACACACACAAACACTCGTCCACATGTTCGTGTTTGTTGTTTGCTGTTTGCCGTTGTTTGCCAAGCGTATGGAGCCGGCTTGATAGTCTATTCCATTAAAAAACCATATGTCATTGTCATTCATGTCAATGTCAATGTCATTTTCAAACTCCGCTGTGAAGGAAGGGGTTTTAGAATTTAAAAAAACCATTTCACCACTATTGGAGTTTACTCATCACAACTTTATCTGATTGTAATCTAGCAAACTTATTCGTTATTACACCTGTCTGTGTGTAACGCTCACATAATTTAGTGATGTGTAAACATTCGTTACAGACGTTCAGTGTATCATAGTGAAATCTATTGTATTTAAACAGTTGCTTTATTTATCTTTATCGTGTAATTCGCGTCACGTTCAATTATTTGGCAGAGTTCCCTTGTTTGTTTTCTGCGAATTTGTTGATTCAGAAACACTTGAAGCGCTGTGTTGGCAACATACAATCTGTTTTTGTGCGACCTTGAACCTGCAACAGCTGTCTGTAAGTACACAATAATGCATAATTAAAAGAAAATATTCAATTCTGGTTGGTTTCTATTGAATAAAAAAGTTTGTGTTAATTACCAAAAAAAGAAAGAATAAATAATTGGCGCCAACATTTTCTTTTTACACTTTACAAAACATTTCGTAAAAATAACCTTGAGTTGCGTTATGACTATTACCTTTCCCATGCAATAGATTGTAAGTACCACCATATGCTAGAAAACAATTATTATAGTCTAAAAGTGTTATTGTAGTAACATATTAGTTATTTTTGTTTAGTAAAAAAATTGAAATATGTAATGCCCTACCTATACACATGAAATGCCTAAAAAGATAAAGATAAAGAAAGCTTTTATTGGTAACATTTACATTATTTTCTTAAAAAATCTAGTTTACTATTACTAAATTATTTGTCAGTAATAACTAATTTATTAGTAACCTCAGCTTGTCTTCGGACATAAGCCTCCCCCAAGCTCATACACTCAATCCATCTTTCGCATTTCTAGACCATCCTTCCCCCACACAGCCTTAACCCGTCAAGCGCACGATGCCTATAAAAAAAAAGCGCCTCGAGCGCGCCGCTATATAACAATATTTTTTTTTTTTGGTTTATCATCAGAGATAACCTAATTACGTAATTCCTGTATAATGTATCCATAAGTGTTATGTATCAATGTAATCTGCATGAAATTTCCTATCGAAATATCATAAGCTTAGAAAAAAAATCAACTTACATGAGGGTCTGAGGTGATGATTGAATTATGATGAATGTTATCATCGCAGCGTACCTACACTTTCACACCTCAATACACATTTTTCCCATACACTTTCACTCAAAACAACACTAACACCACAAAGTTCACTTATTCAAGTATTCACATTTAAAATTTCAGGCTTTGAAGTCACATATTGACTTAGTTATTCACAATAAAATGCACCGCAAAGGCAAATACCTAACAGCGGCCATCACCGAACTGAGTCCGCGAAATCTCGTTTTTTCGTTGTTTTCATTGTTATTAGTTACATTAGTTATTTGGTAATGAAATGTTATTTTATCAATAACTGTGTATGTAATCGACCAACTTACAAACTATTATTTATATTTCTTAAGGACGAAAAAACCTACTCGCCATACATGCTTACGAAAAAATCACACTTCAAAAGTTCATGACTTTTTTTACAAAGATAAACACTGATTCTACAATAACCATTATTTTAACACAATCTACACTCTTTTCCAAGTAATTAAATATATACTTTATATAAGATTACTGGCCGTTTTCGTCAAGATTCATTTTGACCTACCTACTACAAAGTGAGTGACGCAACAACTGACAAAAAAAACGTTCGACTTTTTTATATAATTTTTCTGACTTCCGTTACAAATTGTAGTCAAATGGTTCCTAAATAAAAGTTACTCCATACAAACCAAATAATAATTAAAGCTAAACGGAAACACCGCTAGTACCAATCGAAAAGCTAAAATTTGAACGCCAGTGGCGCGCTGTAAATCTGTTCTACCGTAAGTACACTTTGCGCACGTGCAACGAGAAAATCATGTATCAAACCCGAGTACACTTTACGCTCGACGGGTTAAGTCATCCTCCTATCTCATGAAATACCCAAACTGTGCTATGCACGTACGGGTATTTGACCCTAAAAAAAAGATCAAAAATACTTTTTGGCTCTAAATAGGCCTATAGGTGTCAATCATTACAAATTTTATGTATTATCATTTACTTCGTCACTCATCATAAATAAAACCAAAAGATAAACCAAAATAAAAATAAAAGTTATTAAAAAAATCATTTAATTGTCGCAATCGTCACTATCCATGTCTGTTTCTAAACAAAAACCAATACTTGGCATTACGGCAGGCAATAATAAGGTTAAAGTTTCTTTATGGAATGGTATGGATTTCTTATTTGGTATTTTTCTCAAACCAGTAAAAAATCACGAGGCACGAATCAGCACGAAATTTGAAATTAAAAAATAAAAATATGTTTTTTTTTTCTATTAAATAAAGCTTTTTCGAGATAGAAAATATTGTACGGGGTATAAAATGAGGTATAAAATAAGCGTTTGTAATTTTTAAAATACTTTTTGGAAAACTGTCAAGTAGCCAATTGTAAATAAACCTTTTTGTTTATTAAATGCATAAACAGAAACTCTCAGCAGGGGGTTTTTAAAAGGCTGAAAATGATGATGATGACAATGTTTATTACATTAATAAATTCATCAGCCTGTACTTTTCCATTGCTCAGGCGAAAACCTTCTTGAACATCATGCTCAAAAGTGTCTTACTGCTAAACTAAGGCCTTTTTATCTTAAGGTCCACTGTCGATCAGTTTTGCGCGTCAGTCCAGGCCCTTATTCTGTAACGATTTCTTGTTTCAAAACCACGTTCATTCCTTAAAAAGTTACGATATCTTCCCAAAAACGTATGCGTTTGACGTTTGTGCGCGGTAAGGTTTAGGTGTGGAATCTATAAATTGCGATACAGAATCAGGGCCCAGGCGTAAAACTGTGGCGTCACTCCAAATGGTTATACGCCAAACAGATTTCCCCACTCACTGGCGTCACTCCGGCTCGTCAGTTCTCGACCGGCCGGTACAATCAATTTTGAACTTTATTCTTTGGTACCAAAGATCAATATTCATTGGAGAAATTCGAACTGACGCGATTGGAATGTTTTCGACCGGCCGGGCAATATTTTGAACTTTATCGTTTGGTTCTAAGGATCAATATTCATTGGAGAAATTCGATTGGAGTGACGATCACACACTCGCGGTCAGTTTGGCGCGACTACATGATTTTTAAGTTCAAAATAAACTTCGAAAAAATATATGACACACTTACCCATATTGACCTTACAATAATAGGTGCTTATACTAGGGTCGAAGATGAAGAATGTGCAAATATCCAGTGTCAATTGGAGTTTTACTGTTTTTTGAAAGGCTTTTTAGTAGTTTCCTTGTGAATCTCTCTTATTAAGAAAAATTGGAAATCCAAGTGATACTAGCTGTGCTGGTTAGCTGTGGAAAATGGATGCAAATAGGTATCCAGATATCGAAAGACATACTGAATTTGTAGTAGGCAACAACATGCTTTAAATGCAATTTTTACTTAAAAAAAGATTATTTTAATATAATTTCTTATTTCATGGCTTGCTAAAAGATTATTTTAACAAAATGTGCTTTGACTATTTTTGGTACTTTTTGTTGTAAACATCATGTTTATATAATTTACTTAGGTAAGTACCCTAAATTTGATAGAATAAATAAAAGGTTTATTTCACAACTCGGAGAAAGCCGATTTCTTGGGCTTTCTTTTCGCATCAAACTCGACCTTGGACGATGGGGAAAACTCTCCACCAACCATACCGCATTGCGCTTGTACAATGTTTAGTTCCTGCAAAGGTCAGTTCGTAAGGCTCTTTTTTTCGTTGATATCCATAAGGCGAGTGGGCCTGATGCAGTTCCACCCATTGTGCTTCGGACGTGTGCTCCTGAATTGGCACCAGTTCTAACGCGCCTTTTCCGGCTCTCTTACACTACTGGCGTCGTCCCGAGCTCTTGGAAGACAGCCCTTGTCCACCCGATTCCAAAAAAAGGCGATCGCTCAGATCCGTCCAACTACAGGCCAATAGCTATTACCTCTTTACTCTCCAAAGTAATGGAGTCCATTACAAACCGCCAGCTCTTAAGGTACCTAGAAGAGAACCAGCTACTAAGTGATCGCCAGTATGGTTTTCGTCACGGTCGTTCGGCTGGTGATCTTTTAGTGTATCTTACTCACCGATGGGCGGAGGCAGTCGAGAGTAAAGGGGAGGCACTGGCAGTTAGCTTGGACGTAGCAAAAGCCTTCGACAGGGTATGGCATAGGGCTCTTCCCTCTAAACTTCCATCATACGGGCTTCCTGAGAAATTGTGTTCATGGATTGCCAGCTTTCTCACTGGGCGTAGCATCAGAGTCGCAGTCGACGGTTCGTGCTCCGACATGAAGCCCGTGAATGCTGGAGCCCGCAGGAGTGTGTGTTATTCCCTACTCTATTTCTTCTGCATATCAATGATATGCTGCATAACAACAGCATTCATGGCTATGCAGACGACAGTACTGGGGTTACGCTCTACACCGGGCGAGCTAATATTTCTCTGGAAAGCGTCATCGAGAGCCGGAATAAACTTGTGACTGACACCGAGAACATGTTAAGTCATGTCTCGGATTGGGGCCGACATAACCTAGTCCACTTTAACCCCTCCAAAACACAAGTTTGCGCATTTACCGCGAAAAAACATCCCTTCGTCGTACCTCTGAACTTTAAGGGAGCTCCCCTTGATACCAATCCGACTATTGGAATCCTTGGCGTCGATATTTCGAGTGACATTCAGTTTCATGGTTGTCGTCTCCCGGTTCCTGTGACTCATCATCCCTGTAAGTACTTCACTATCCATACCTACCCAGCCCACAACCTTTATTACGTCGCTGTTACTGCGAACGCCTTTCGCCGTAACAATGGTCATTTGGAAGGTAAAGCTAAATTAGCTTCGAAAAAGCTGGGTGTGCTTAATAGAGCGAGTCAGTATTTCACGCCGGCCCACCGTTTACAACTGTATAAAGCACAGGTCAGGCCGCATATGGAATACTGCTCCCATCTCTGGGCTGGAGCACCCCAATACCAACTCCTTCCATTTGACCGCATTCAGCGCAGAGCTGCTCGAATCGTCGAAGACGTGGTTATTTCAGGTCGGCTCGATCCACTGGCTCTTCGGAGAGACGTGGCGTCTCTCTGTATATTGTACCGTATATATCATGGGGAGTGTTCTGAGGAATTGTTAGGCTTGATCCCTGCCGCTGATTTCCTTTACCGCACTACACGCAATCGACTGTCATTCCATCCACATCACCTTGATGGATGGCGGTCTACTACTGTGCGTTTTTCAAGAAATTTCTTGCCTCGAACTACAGTGTTGTGGAGCTCTCGGCAGCGGTATTTCCGGACCGTTACGACTTAGTGATCTTCAAGAAACGAGCCTATTCCTTCCTTAAAGGCCGGCAACGCGCCTGCGATTCCTCTGGTTTTGCGGGTGGCCATGGGCGGCGGTGATTACTTTCCATCAGCTGACCCGCTTGCTCGTTTGCCTCCTTCTGCTATAACAAGAAAAACTCCTATTAACATGCAAGATACTCGTATAGGTAGGTAGGGTAAAAAAAGGCACAAAATATCGAAACATAGACCAAGGAAACCTTTAAGATTTTATAAGGAGAATCCATATTTCAGATCAAAGAGATTTAATTTCAGATGATATTAAGAGGGTTTACACATTTCAGTTTCCCATGTAAACTTTAAAGTTCAAATTTTTTAAAACAAATAATTAAATATTAATGATACTTTTCATGCTACGTGTGATTTAAAGTCCACAATAGAAAGTTTAAAGTCGTACTAACACAGTTAAATAAACATCTTTTAAAAATGTTTTAACGAACTATTTAGATCGACGTGGCGTGCGTGGCGACCTGGACGCACACCAGACTGACTGGCATGAGGCGGCTCAGGATAGAGATGGATGGAGGGACTTGGGGGAGGCCTTTGCCCAGCAGTGTGACAGTATAGGCTAGATAAAAAAAAAATTTGATCTCAGTATTTTGCTTTAGCATGCAGTTTCATTAAAATTGGCCCATTACTTCAAAACATTTGAACTTGGAATTTATTGGGAACCGAAGTTCGTAAACCCTCAGAAGTAAAATTTTTTTTTCCCTGCCGACAAGCGCACTTACTTGGTACGCTGTGTGTGAGACATATGAAAGTAAATCTCTAGTAATAAACTAGGTATTTGTGATGATAAAATTCTCAAAAGCTTTGTAAACAAATATTGCATAACACATTTGGCAACTGCTAGCCTATTTAATATGTTTTTATTGTAAAAACAGTGACGTACAACATCAGACTACCGTTTGACATTGCCAAAATATTCCCTTGACATACCGTGTGCCTGCCAAGTGCAGTATGTGGTCACCGAAAATAATAATAACATGAATGAAATAAACATAGTTGTGTGTGTGTGATTATGTGGAACGTGGAAGGAACCTTAGCTTGGCTAGGCTTGTTGTATAACTTTCAACAATTGTTTCGCTTGTTCTATTATTTTAAATGAGCACAAATAGCAAAGCAATGTACCTACATAAACTTGAAAGGTTTTCCTTCATTTTTTATGGAAACGTTTGAAACTCTTAAAAATTATCTCTCCGCAAAACTCGTATGGGAATTGGCATAGTAAGTTAGAAGTAATACTTATTGCCGTACTCAGAGACGTCAATTATGTTTTAATGACAATTAAATGTCTTTCCTTCTCTATTTAGCACTAATTGGGGGTTAAAGTTACTCATGCCCGTACGCTTACCCTTGAGACCCTACACGTGACCCCTGGGTGGTGCTAAATGAGTGACACTAACTGAGTGGTAGAGCCACGCTGCGTTGCAGCACGCATGGGGCCGGCTCGCCCGGCGTAATACCACCACCCTCTCACGAATATCCGGCGTGAAATAATGGCACTTGGTGCTGTTGTGTTTCGTCCGGCCAGTGAGGGTTCCGGAGGCCCATCCCCCCCCGCAATTCCTATTCCTTCCTTAAGAGGAAACACTACGTCGACGTGGCATGCAAAATTCTTATACAAAACACATAAAAACGACGTTTCGTAGTCCCCTGTTTCCTCCTTCAGGACTGGACCAATTTTTATTACTTTTTCAGCATCGGTTAAAGAAAGAGATTTTCTATGTCGGTATGTTTGATTTTTTTTGCATTTATTTAATAACCAGGAGCCTTTAAAATTTATCGAAATCACTCCGTTTTAAGGCGTCTTCATAAACATTAAGTGGCTGGTTTAAAAAAAAAATCAAACATACAGACATAGAAAATCTCTTTCTTTAACCGATGCTGTAAAAGTAATAAAAATTGTTCTGTTCTGTTTCTGAAGGAGGAAACAGGGAACTACGAAACGTCGTTTTTCTGTGTTTTGTATGAGAATTTTGCATGCCTGGTCGACGCCGACGTAGCGTTTCCTCTTAACCCTATTCCTTCCAGGCCGGCAACGCACCTGCGATGCACTCTGGTGTTGCGGGTGTCCATGGGCGGCGGTGATTACTCTCCATCAGGTGACCCGCCGTCGTTTGCCTCCTTCTTTTATAAAAAAAAACATAAAAGACAGCAAGAGACATAATTGTCATTAAAACTTAACTGACGTCTATGTAAAATACCGGTATTTTCCGATAATGACCAATATGATACCTTTCTTTCCTCCGTACCAGTTGCAAACCTTGGTTATGGCCCAACCTAACTATGGGCTGCTGTCTGGGAATAAACTGGGCACCGGCCCAGCAGTGGGACGTTTGTAGGCTGACGATGATGAAAGGGGTATAAGTTAATACATACATCAGGCAGGATGCGGTCACTATGACGAGTCAATATAAAAAAATCATTTAACATCTATCACAATCGTTTTCAAGTAGAAGTACATTGCTTCTCTAGTTCGCTGATTTAAAACATTTTTAAAATAATCAAAATAGCGAAGCAATGTACAGTCGAAAGCAAAAATATGTATGTAACTCTTAATACAATGGAATAAGAGTCAAAGTGTTTTCATATTGTTATGCTGTGCCCAGACTATTGCGCTAGAATTCTTGTTCCGTTGTCGCGATAAAAAACTTTGTATTCCGTTGTCGCGATAAAAAACTTCGTGTTCCGTTGTCGCGATAAGCTTGGCCACATCAAAAAAAACCTCGCGCCAAAATCCTTTTCTAGTATACCGAACGAACGAACTTTATCGCGATAAAATCCTTTGATGTGCGGCAATTTACCGACAGCGGCAAGTGTTTGGCCAGACGTGTCGCGACAACGCGAATCTTCGCGCTAGCGCGATAGGTGTGGGCTCAGCATTACTCGTGACTGTACTTCTAAAGCGATTGTGGTAGATGTTGTTGAAGTTAGACAATTAGCCTCCAGGCAAGGAGGACCGCAGAAGCAGACAGCAGATTGCCACAGTCCACGATTCATCACACTAATTATCTAGCTTGACCAAGATGAGTATTCTTTTGAAACTCGTTAATATGGTAAGATCTTGAATCGCTGAATGTGTTGCTAAGCGCAAATCTCGAGAGCAGCCAATGATATTTTATGTTTAGATACGTTGCCTGGCCTCCGTAGTGGCAAGGACAAATCAAGGTAATTGCCTGGACTTCACTCAGTCACACGTCAGTCAGTGTCACGTCATTACGTTTGTACCTTTTAAGTTTTTTATGTTGTTTGTTAGATAAAATGCCTTCCTGTGTATACAGAAATTGCAAAAACTATACTGCAACATTAAGAGACAAGAAAAGTGTTTAATTTCATTTGTAATTATTGTAAATATGAATTTAAAATAGAAAATTATCATTTAGTTATGACATTTGCGCTGTTTGTTGCCAATTCGATATGCGTGAGCGAGAAGCGTGTACTATGTTTTCTGTAAGAGTGAAAGAGAGAAAACAATGGCGGACGAGATAGCCGTGCAATGGGGAATGCGCTGTTGCCAAATGGTCGGTTACCATTTAATAGTTTTTATCTCTTTTTAACAATAGGCTTGACATGATTGTATTTATTTTCTTTCCCTTTCGACGTGTATAACGTCATAGAAACAATTTCGCCATTTTTTAAATGCAATTCGTTCACGTATGACTAGTCTATTTATAAAAGGTCATTGAGAGCAGCTAAACCGATTTCGCTAATTCTTTTTTTTTTAATATTCCTTGAAGTACGAGGATGGTTCTTAAAGGGCTACCACACTGTTGTAAACCGACGTTTACAACAGTGTGGTAGGTTGTTTTCAACGACATTTCGGTCAACCTTTCCACGACCTTTGTTTGCGGGCGCGCGTTGAAAACTGTTGTGTTGCCACTGCCTTATACACCATTACACACAAACCGCTATCTTCAACCTACAACCTACATACAACGTGGTTATTGGAAAAAGCCAAGTTCGTATATATTAATGTACGTACAGCGCGGTATTTTTTACATATTTAGTTAATAATTATATAAATTTAATCGCGTTTTTCTCCAGTAAATTAATCATTTTTTTTAATTGCCTCACTACTAAGGTATATCAAGGAAGGGATGCCAATAGCGCTATTTAAATTCGCAAATAAAACAAAATATGTCAAATATGCTAAATTTTACGATAATGCATAACATCCTGCTGTAGCCTAAATTTTACTCTTAAAAATACTAATAAAGCAGGATCCTGCTAAAAATGGCAACACTGTGGACTGTGGCAAACCAAGTGGAAGCTCGTTCACAACAAGTTGTAAACGAGCCTCCCGCCAAGGTGACCTGGTGGAAAAGGCTTGTTTACAACAGTGTAGTAGCCCCTTTACGGAGATAAAAAAAATATTAAAGAATCGACTGTCACGGGGTACAGGATGTTCCCGCGGACGAAGTCGCGAGCGGGCCGCTAGTAACGGATAAATATACATAAACATCTTAAATTAAAACAAAAAGTGTTTTAATCTAAGATAAAAATAGAAAAAATACCCAGACACGAAATCAATTTAGAAAAACAGTTTTTCTCTATATTGACCCGACCGGGAATTGACAGACCCGTGGTAACCACTCGACCACGGAGGTCGTCAATGATAACCTCACATGTGCTCTGCGTGACAGGCAGGGTTCGAAATTATCAAAATAATTACGCTTCTAGATAATTATCCGATAATTACCATCAGTGTAACAAATTAATTTGTTATATTATATTGTTTCATAAGAAATTCGTTTGTTATATTTTTAGAATTTAACACAATAAAACATATTTAACTTAACCACTCAATGACACTCGAGTTTTTTCAACTTTGCATAATTCGAAGTGATTTTTCTTGCTAAGGTAATGCCATAATTCCCTTCCACGGCGCGGCACGTTGAAATTGACACTTCGTACGTTCGGATACACGCAAAGTGCGGAAACACCATTGACCTAGAAATATAGACAAGAACGTCCATACAAAACATTTGTTCCAATTCTGGAATGAGAGACCTAAAATTCGCTGCAGCGGCTGCAGCGCTTAAACATTTAAATGTCGTCTAATCAACAGACAGACATCGCAGCGCCGCAGCGCCAGATCGGTCAAAGACAACGTAGTGTGTATATCAAGATGGCGTCCTAAATAGATTGTCAATAACAATTTGAAAAAATATCTTTTCCATTCTTATAATACGATATAACTACATAATAATGACAATTAATTTCACTTACTTGACAACTGAATTGTAGTAAACGTCTAGGTGTACACTTAGAAAAGAAATAAAAAATTATTTTCGCCGCTCCGCACGCACGAATGTCAAAGCCACACTAAAGCATGGTGCCGAGTCGACTCCGCAGATGAGTGGAACATAGTGCGTGTTCGGAAGGGCCTATCTATAGTGTAACGTATATATCGCTGGGAAACACACGTTCAAATACTTCGCATGCAGTTCACTTTCACGAGCGCAATTTTTTGTTATTATCAATCGATAATTATCCATCTGTTATTATCACGATAATTATCATGATAATTAACATTGATAATTATCCTTTCGAACCTTGTTGACAGGTGGTGAGCTCATTGTCCCTCTATGCTGGATGTATATGCAGTCTGTGGTCCGTTAGTCGCCTTTTACGACTCCCAAGGGAAGAGACTTGGTGGTACTATTCTAATATGAGTCCCCACCACCAAGGAGGTGTTGTGTAACAACCAAAACGATTGTGACCCAGCCAAGGTCGTTTACCAGAATAGCTGTGTTGTTTTTATCTATAAATATGTACAATGTCAAGACGTTGGAGTCAACGTGTGGTCATTCACCTCACTCAGTATCGGATAGGAGATTCTGATTGTTTATTTGCAAATTACGTGTTACAACAGAATTATTGTCATTATCATTGCATCCTACTAATATTATAAACGCGAAAGTTTGTAAGTATGGATGGATGTTTGTTACTATTTCACGTAAAAACTACCGAATGGATTTAGATGAAATTCGGCATACAGATAGTTTATAACCTGGATTAACACATAGGATACTTTTTATCCCGATATTCCCACGGGAACGGGAAACACGCGAGTGAAACCGCGAGCGGCCGCTTGTATTATTATAAAGTAAGGTTGCCTTTTTCCTGTGTCTGTGCTTCATCTTTCTCCTTCTGAACCACGTAATGGATTGTTACGCGGTTTTTACTAACAAAAAGATTGATAAAAGACATTGGTCAATGAGGAGTGCGAAATAGTCCCATCACCGCTATAAGCTGTTGGATGTGTGTGCAGGCTGTAGTCCGTTAGTCGCCTTTTACTACACCCAAGGGAAGAGATGGTTAGTATTCTTTTAAGGAGGCGTTGTTTGACATTTTCATATTTTTTTATAATATTCATAAGAAACCGTGTCGCGTTTAAGAAATACTACCACCGTCTCTCTTTCCTTGGGTGTCGTTAAAGGCGACTAACGGACTAAAGACTGCACATACATTCAACAGCATAGAGCAGCGATGGGCTCACCACCTGTCAGTTGAGCACATATGCAGTCGCTATTTGGTGAAAAGTGGACTATGGTAGAGGACTACTTTTGCAGTCCTCATTGCCTATTCTCTGACTAACCCTTCGAGGCTAGTCGTGATTATTATGTATGATAAAGTTATCAATCAACAGTTAATCTAATCGGTGATTCATTTTTTGTTGTTTTGAATGACGCAATATTAACAGTGAGGTCCATGACATGACGCAGCAGCTGAAGCGTTCCGTTTGCATTCTCGCCATTTTATGCAAAAACAGAACGACAATGTCTGTCAGCCTTTGGCACTCTTCTTTAATCTGTGCTTTGGCTTTCAAAGTAAAATATAATATATTTAAGTAATAAACTAGGTTTTCATCTGCGACCTAACATTTCAACCGCTGAGCCACATATGTCATCATCTTCCAAAAGCAAGGGTACAAAATGTGATGCAATAATCCTACCAACTTAACCAGGGAAAGCCCAATGAGCAAGCGAGACGCAAGATACAATTCCCATTGTGTAAGCGGGACGGCGAATCGCGAATGTTTCTGAGAATATTTCAGTTTTGTTTTGACTTTGTTCTGTGCTGGTTGTAGTTTTTAAAGTTAATAAACATAACTTAGTGAGTTCGGTTTTGTTTGAAAAAAGTGTTGTAGGTTTGTTTTGTAGTAAGTATTAGTTAAAATATTGTGTTGTTAAGTGTAACGAACATTTTATTTTAATGGCCAAAAAAAATACGTACTTAGTCAGTGGCTAGGCAATGAGGACAGCAAAAGCAGTCCTCCACCATAGTCCACTATTTACCAAATAGCGACTGCACATGTGCTCGGCGTGAGAGCCCTTCGCCGCTCTACGCTGTTGGAAGTATGTGTAGTCTTTAGTCCGTTAGTCGCCTTTTACGACACCCGAGGGAAGAAAGGGGGTGGTAGTATTCTTTCACCGCTACGTAAAACGGTTAAGTTTAAAAAAATATATTTAATGTTATTATTTTTATTTAATTTGGGAACAATATATTAATTTGGGGTCCCGTACGTGGTATCGAAAGCCACTGTTGCGACAAACGCTGTTGCGAATTTTTTTCCACTGCCTCATAGGTTCGAAAGCTTACGGACTCGAATGATGTAGTCGCGAACGACGCTGTTTCGAAATACATTTTCACTATCTCATACGCTCGAATGCTTGTGACTTCGATTTATTAGTCATAATATGTATAAAAAAATATTCAAGTAGTAAATAAATAATGTGCTTCGGCAGGCACGTTAAGCCGTTGGTCCCGGTTGTTGTCGTAAGATGACAGTCGGTAAAACCCACAACCCGCATTGGGCCAGCGTGGTGGGTTATGGCCCAATATTCCCACCTATTAGCACGTGGGGGATATTGGGCCTCACATTTTGAAATTATTGACTTTGGCTATGTATTGAAATCGATGAAACTGAATATGAGCCTACATGTTTATTCGCATTTATTGTATGCATAATATTATCTGGGCAGGAACGGGAAGCAAAACTGCTAAATTATAACACCTGTAAATCTATGTCGCGAGACTCACGAATAGGTAAGTATGTATGATGTACCGAACCGATGTTAATACAACAAAAAACAACATAAGACATAGTTAGACAGAGAGTAAACAATGAGGACAGCAAAGCAGTCCTACCATAGTCCACTTTTCACCAAATAGCGACTGCACATGTGCACAGCGTGACAGGTGGTGAGCCCATTGCCGCTCTACGCCGTTGGAAGTATGTGCAGTCTTTAGTCCGTTAGTCGCCTTTTACGACACCCAAGGGAAGGGGGGGGGGGGTGGTAGGGTAGTTTACTTTCACCGCTACGCGTCACGGTTATCCAGTACTATTATTTATTCTGTGACACGGTAACTTACAAACAACAACAATACAACAAAATCAAAAAAAAAATTTTAATTAGATCCTAATTTTTTTTTTTTTAAATTTACCTACATTTCCTTCATTTTATTATGAATTACTGGTCTAAGTAAGTACCTAATAAATGTTGATTGACACTGAAATTTTGTTTTTAAACTGTTTTATTTAGCTTGAACCGTTTTGTTGATGTTGTTGATGTTGATGTTGGGTCAAATTAAGTACTAAAAATTTTGCCTCCTTCCTGTTGACCGATTGATCTGAAATTCGGTACACACCTTTAGTTCTGATGACAATACAATTATGTATATTCACAGTCACAGTATCATTGTAAATCCAAAATGGCCGCCTCCACAAAATGGTGGATCATATTTTTTTGTTCAACCACCACAATAAGTGTATCATTTGGCTTGACTAGTAGTACCTATACAGTAGGTACATTATAAAAAAAAACTAAAAACTTTAAATTAAAAAAAGTAAAAACATTTATATTAAATAGAAATATAGTGATAATTAAGATAATGTACTAAAAGCTACAAAATATTTAAAAATTAATTAAAAATAAAATCGTGGGGCGTAGGTAGCATAATCTGGATATGAACGGTTCACTGTTGACAGAAATTTTACGCGCCCTACGATATTGTTTTTAATATTTTTTTTATTATTTTGTAGCTTTTAGTACATTATCTAAATCATCATTATCTTTCTTTTTAATAAAACCGTTTTACTTAAAAATATTTTTTTTACTTATTTACTTACTAACTAGGTACTTACTTGAATAATTTTTATACTTACACATTATGAATGACTAATAAGTCAATCGAAGTCACAAGCATTCGAGCGTATGAGGTAGTGAAAATGTTTTTCGAAACAGCGTCGTTCGCGGCTACATCATTCGAGTCCGTAAGCTTTCGAACCTATGAGGCAGTGGAAAAATAATTCGCAACAGCGTTTGTCGCAATAGTGGCATTCGATACGTGACCCATTAATTTGTGGGTCCATATTGGCTCACATAAAACTATTATTCCTATTTTTTGTTTTACTACCGATTTGTGTTCATAATAATCACTCTTCCTAATTTTTATCCTCATACTTTTTTGGTCATAAATTTTTATTACTACCATCGGAACTCATAACAGACAGTTATCATATTTTTTTATTAATACTGCCATTACTAAGAACAAGTTTGAACATCATAATTGTGTCCTTCCTAACAGACAATTATAATAATTTTCTTTTTCAATTCAATTTCAATCATAAAACCAGACACAATTGAAAATAAATTGTTTCGCGACCGCCGGCGGTCTTATGATCCTTGACATATTAATATTGTCATTACTACAAAAATATTAAAACTCATAAGATTGTTTTTAATACTCTTATGATTAAGAAAAAGGGGGAGTCGGGGGGCCTGCGACCCCCCTCCGTTATTTGTCAAAAGTCTAAAGCCGGGTCCGCTGCGCCAGATTTTGAACAGAACATTGTTCGAAAACATAATAAGGGGCGTGGCCACATTATAACTTAATGGGGATGGGAAATCATACGAATGACTTTATTTTTTTTTGGTATCTCATTATTGCGTAGGTATTTTTGTGCACTTTTTTCTTTAACTAAGTAATCATCTTTCTAACGTTAATACAATTTACAAAAAAAAATATTTAATCTGGTGTAATGAAGTATTAAGAAAAGAAAAAATATTATAGCTCGAAAACTATCAAAAATCGCTGAACATACATAGGGCTCCAATAGATAGGTATGATAGTCCCCTATCACCACGCATCGGCTTGACAACTTACCACCTTACATTAAACACCCTGTATACAATACGTAATTTTTTTTCTGTCTGATGATGATGATGAATTGTTTCAGAGCGCCAATGGACTCGTTCTTCGGCCTGTTCGATCCGTCTGACGGCAAGCAGAGCTCCAAGAAGAAGCAACGGCCAGAACAAGACAATGCGAAGAAGAAGACGGACGCGCCCAAAGGTAAGGCTTTCTTCTTCATTATTATTTTCTAGTTTAGTTTTAACACTAAAATAAAATTATTCCGATATATTCGAAGGGTTCATTCGCAAAATGTCTATTTCGCAAAATCACGTTCACAAAAAGTCTCTTTCTCATAATGTCTCTTTCGCAGAATGTCGCTTTCGTAGAATGTCTCTTTCGCAAAAGGTCGCTTTCGCAGAATGTCGCTTTCGCAGAATGTCTCTTTCGCAAAATGTCGCGATTATACTTAGAATAAAATTTTGAATTTTAAAGAAAATCATATAAGTATTGAAGTATAACATACCATTAAATGATTTTTCTTTTAGATAATACAAAAATAGACATTTTGCGAATGAGCCATTCGAAAATCACTGGTTTGTTATTCGAATATCGGTCCTCAACAAATAATTGAATATTCGTTGCATGCCATAGTAATTATAAGGGATGATTTATATTAGAGCGGGACGTGTACGGAGCGTGCCCCGTCCGGTGGGGCCCGGACGGGACACGGATCATGCACGGTGTAATATGAACTGCTTTATACAAAATGTATGCAACGTCTCAAATCAGTGACCCGCACGGGGCCCGGACGGGGCACGCTCCGTGCACGTCCCGCTCTAATATAAATCATCCCTAAGCCATAGGTCTCTTTTCGAACACCAATAAACCTTCAGTCAAATATATACACTTTTAAACTTTCGTGTTTCATTATGTACAGGGTTCGAGTTCGAGTTGAATGAATGGTTAAGTCATTACAAAAGTTCTTTAAAAATTTAATAGAATTAAGTACATTTTTGCAGTTAGCTACTGTATTACTACTTCCCAAATGTAGATGGCGTGGGAATAGAGTTAAAAAATACTCCCTAATAGTAAGTTTTTTATTTATTATATATTATTCATTATTTTATTAATTATTTGATAATTTAATAGTTTATTACGAATGTGGAACATGACTGATTTGATAACTAAAAGACTTATTTGGTTTGATTATTCTTGAGATATTATTTGTAATATTTCTTGTTTTGCTACCTATTAGTGTAGGTATGTATACTTAAGAAAATTAATGAAGCCATTGACCAATTAGAATTTCTAAGATTTTATCTTTTTGAGATGATTTTTTCTATGAGTTTTTATGTTTTTTTAGTTGCATTTTCCTGATTTATAAGAAGATTTTAGGTTTTGAGTTTTTTCTGATTTTCTCTGATTTTTAATACCTAAATAAATTAAACAATATAAGCATTTTAGGTTTGTTTTAAATAATTTATTATGTTTATAAAACACATATTATGCAAAACAGTATACTTAAATAATACAATAAAATACTAAATGGCTCTCATACAAAATGGAAAAGTATATATAAATTTTTTGATAATATCGGATATAATATATCATAAATATCCGATATTTTGATATTTATAATAAATATCGGATATTTTGATATTTATAATAAATATCGGATATTTTGATATTTATAATAAATATCGGATATTTTCAAACCCTGATTATGTAACCGTGTTGCGTAGCGGTGAAAGAATACTACCTCACCTACCATCCCCTCTCTTCCCTTGGGTGTATAAAGACTTGCACATATTTCCAACAGCAAAGAGTGGACTATGGTAGAGGCCTGCTTTTGCGGTCCTCATTGCCTAGTCGCTGACTAACCCTTCCTTAAAATTGTTAAAATAGTTAAATATAGAAATAAGTAATAAAAACATTAGATTAATAATTAGTTTTGTAAATAGGAATTACTAAATATACAATGTTGTATATCTAGGAAATTCCAAGCATAAAACATGTTAAAAATTAATAGACTAAGAACTATAGACAATAAGAAGTATAAAAATAAAAACACTAATAAAAATAAAGAAATACTTACTATTTATGAGAACAAATTATGTAACACAAAATTGTATGTAACCCTAGCATAGATAACTTAAGAAAAATGTATGTACTAAATTAAAACCTTAGAATTAAGAAATAGGTAGCTGAAAAACCTTATTTTCCCAAAATCTCAGACCTAATAATAAAGAAGCAGAGCAGACAGTGTAGGGCATATAAAAAGCGGAGCACCCACCGCCTAAGAATGAATGTGGATGAATGAATGTGTAGTATGCGGTATGAAAGTGCGAGAAGCAAATATGCGAGAACTGGTATGGATGAGAATTAGCAAACAATATACTCCAATCATGTGGGAGTGTCGAGAACGAAAAAAAAACCCTTCCGGGGATAATAGTTGTGATTATATGTATGTATGTGATTAACGCTCCCTAAATACTGTTTGTATGTCTTTAACAGGTCGCCGCCGCGGCAGGCGCGCTCACGGCAAGAACGAAACGCTGCCAGAGGAATCGTCATTCCTCTGCGAGCCGGGCCTGAGTGACGACGTACTGGTCAAGCATGGCAGTTACATCGATAGTTACATCGAGCTGAACGACCAAGGTAAGACAATTTTGGAAAATAATGTGCCAGGGTAATTAGACAATAAACGCCAGTGGAATCCTCAATAATACGCCAGGGAAATAAACTATAGACGCTGCCAGGGAAATCCTTACTAATATGCCAGAAGAATAGACGATGGTAATTATTAATATCTTCTTGCTCACGGCAAGAACGAAACGCTGCCAAAGCAATAGTCGTGTCTCTTTGAACCGGGCCTGATTGACGACGTACTGGAAGACGAGCATGGTAGTTACATCGAACTGAATGACCAAGGTAAAATAATATGCCAGGGGAATCCTTAAAAATATGCCAGAAGAATAGACAAAAAATGATGCCAGAAGATTAGACAATTAATAGACGATGCCAGGGGAATTCTAAATAATATGCTAGGAGAATAGACGACGTCGCTACCGGAATCCTTGTTACTCTGCTGCTACTGGTCAAGCATGACAACTACATCGAGCTGAATGACAACTTATCATTTGAAAATAATATGCTAGGGAATATCTAGGCTCAGTTAAGCTTTTTTTGAAACTTGTTCAAATGGTTTACTTTGACCGCCTCTGTGGTCTAGTCACTAGTGGCTAAGCCACCGATCTCAGATCCAGAGGTCCCGGGTTCGATTCCCAGCGTAGGGTAGACCCTTGTGTTCTTGGTTTGGTTGGTGGTAGATCTGTTAAGTTCGCCTGGCTAGCTACCACCATCTTATCTAAGTCTGTCGCTATAACAACGATGTTTATAGCATTGTTGTGTTCCGACAGTATGAGATGAGATAGCCAGTTCCTCAGTGGTTGAGGATTTCGGGTTCGCGCGCTTCCACCTTTGGCCTTATCGTCACTTACCATCAGATGAGATGAAGGCCAAGCGTTTATCCGTTGTAGAATGAAAAAAAAATAGATAACGAATAAACATAGTAAAAACTCTGACCCGAAATCAACATAAAAAATAGTTTTTTTCTAAATTGTCCCGACCACTAATCGAACCCGGGACCTCAGAGATGGCGCGAACTGGGCGCGGCCCATAACTAGCAGTCTAACCCCTCGACCACGGAGGTCGTCGAGTTTTATGTATAAAAATTAGGAATAAGCTCAATGAAAATATGGATACGCTCATTCATACATTACAGTTTAAGAGGATTTTAATTTTCTTTCTTCCACCCACCCAGATGCTAAGATAGATCCCGACAAGAAGCCGAAAAGACGCAACTCGGGTCGCAAAAACCGTCGGAAAAAGAACAAGATCTCCCCTCCTAAAGACAGTCCAGCCCATGCGTGGGCGGAACCCATAGAGATGGGCTGGAACAACCAGTCGGAGGTGAGGAGCGCTAGGACCAATGAGGCGGTGGGCAAGAATGTGAATGATCTCAGTCAGGATTACAAGAGTAATTACAGGTGAGAATCTATTTATAAAGGAACTTCTATTGCTAATTTTTTTATCCGCCTCGAAGGACCATGTTTAAATTCTCCACAAGGTATTTGTAGGGGTAAAATAAAACTGTAATAAACTTGCCAGTATAAGTCTATTTGTGGAAGTCGAAGGTCCAAGTGACAAGGTATATTATTATTATTATTTTTAAAAAAATTACAGGACCCTTATATAATCTGTCCGGGAAAGCAGTAATCAAAGTTTAAGAGCGTGACCTATGGTCAATTTTATCGATAATAAAAATAAAATACTTTAATGACCTTGTTTTTATGATTAAAAAATACTTGAAAAAGAAGTGAAAACATACATGTTTTTTTACACAAATTGATCCTTACTTTCTCAAAATGTATGTTTGCTACTTCTACTAATAGGTAATCTTGTTAGCTATCGAATGATGTTCCAAATATTTGCTTAATAACATCTGCCCGCGACTTCGTCCGCGTGGAATAGTTACTTTGGGCTAACGCTCACTTTAACCTGCGACTTTGTTTACGTAGAAGGTGAAAACCGCCGGCCTCGCACATCATAAATGCGCGCGCAGTACTTGATTCCTGCGATGTTATTTTAAAACTGCGATATCTCCTAAGATATTCATTGAAATCGAATGATGGAAAGGGTAATTTTGTTTTTAATGAAATACTTGTGATGAATAACGTATTTATTTAGATAAGGGTTAATATCATGTTTATAAAAACACCTTCGCAAATAATGCATTATTTTAGAACAAATTTGGTTAGCATAAGAAAGGTTATAGTGAGCCAACCTTAAAAGATAGACATATGCTGTCGCGGATACATGATTTTTGCGAAACTTTAGCAGTTTACGCAGCGCACGCAGCGGAAGCTCTCAAAAGGAAAAAAAAACCCCGATTTTGAAACATTCTTCATTGGTGCTCCGCTCCTATTGGTCTTAGCCTGATGATATATAGCTTATAGCCTTCCTCGATAAATGGGCTATCTAACACTGAAAGAATTTTTCAAATCAGACCAGTAGTTCCTGAGATTAGCGCGTTCAAGCAAACAAACTCTTCAGCTTTATAATATTAGTATAGATTAGTGTCAAGGTGATGCTATCGCCTTTTTTAAGGAAGAGGTCAATATTAAAAATAAATACACCGCGGGTCCGACCCCTGATTTGAGGTATTTCTATAGATAAAATTGTCAATAGATCACGCTCTTAAAGTTTCATTACTACTTCTCCTGACAGATTGTATACTAATCGCACAAAAACTTCGATATCTACCGGCTTTTACACTGTTGTGGCACAGCGCCATTAGTTACAAAAACATGTATACTATGTGACATATACATATTAATTTCGATGATATCGTCTTAACAGTCTTAACAAATCGACAGACATACACTCAAGACTATTTACCCTCGAAGGGTTAGTCAGGGACTAGGCAATGGGAATCGCAGAAGCGGTTCACCGCTGCCGCACCCCACGGCACGCCGAAAACAAATAAAGGACATAATTTCACATCAAATGTTAAAATTCATGGTCTTCCTTTTATTCGTGACACTATGTTATTTAGCAAAAAATAATCCTTATGATGAAGCCTTTTCGATCGGTATGATAAAAGCTATAGGGTGATTATTTTTCTCATGGGTTAACGGGTTCGATTCCCGTTTCAACCATGTAATTATTTAAATATCTATGAATGCAGTTTAAATTGTTGTTTAAATTCAAATAATGTCTTCTTTCTGTAAAATGTTCCATCTACAATATTCAAGGTACTTTCCCTCCATGTGGCATATCCGTGGGACGCCCTGTATACTTAGTTGTCCAAGAGACTAAATGCTATCATTCTGTATATTTTTTTGACTTTTAATTACCTCCGTTAAAGAATACTGTATTTTGATAAGTTTTGTACGTTTCTGAACGAAAGTTCCGGTTTTTTTAATGTTAACTAACGCAGGCTTATAAAGTAGGTAAGTCTATGAGGTCTATGGTAATGTAGAAACGATATCGTTAACACAGTAATCTTTTTCGCACATATAGTATTTAGCAACGATACACACAACTAACACAACGAAAGCGCGGCCGGGAATCGTCTGGCGGCTGACAGTCTCTGACATCAGTCTACGATGCGTATTGACATATAAAACGTCAGACAAGCGTCACTTTTTAATTTTCAATAACATAAAGTGTCACAATCCGACTATAATGTTGCCATTTTCGAGTAAAAAAACCGAGGTCTTTAAATTAATAATACGGTCATAAGTATTTTGGTAATATTATATTCTTCAAGTATTTATACATTGGCGTCAAGTTAAAAGACTTTGGAATTTAGTACCAACCCCCATAGTAAAAAAAATATGTCCTTTGTTCAGCATCAAAAAACACAACAAAAATTACAAATAACAATATTATTTGGCACTGAAAAGGCATCTACTCAGCATTATGTCGTAGCATCTCAGTTATGCCGCGACGCTGGTCTTCCGTAGATACCCACACTAAAACGCTAAAGAGCGCACTGCTACGTACTACAATTTGGTGATTTGACAACTGTTAACAACCTACATTAAAATGCATTTACAAACATAAATATTAAGCCATATACATGATTAAATACAGAAAAATTAATATTACAAAACTGACACACATTTAGAAAGTTTTTGGAAGAAACTCAACACTGAACACGCTGGCTGTGCAGTTTTATCACCGAATGACAACTGCACAACCAGCGTGTCAGGTGGCGAGTCCATCGCCGCTCCTTGCTGTTGAATGTATCTGTGGTTGCATATCCGTTGTATGTCACGAAGAGACTTAGAGGTTGCTAACAATTTGGCTACATGACAGTTCTCGAAAAAGTATTTTAAAAATTACAAACGGTTATTTTATACATCTTATAATTTTTTTTTCTCGAAAAAGCATTTTTAATAGATTATAAAACATATTTTTCTTCATTAATTTCAAAGTTTGCGGTTGGTCACGTGACATTTTGCCCTGTGACGTCACACTTCAATAAACAAAAAAATATCTTAAAACCTTATATATAGTTTTTGTTTATTTTGTGAAATATTTTGTGACGTCACACGAAACTCAATCATGGCCGCCCTGGTTTCGGGTCTTGTAATCCACAGATAAAATCGCAAATTTATTTTGTAAAAATAAAATATTTACATCTTATATTGGATAATTATTGTTAAATTTTAAAGTACCATCAGTGCGAGCACGGATCTTTTATCGACCGATAAAGTGACATTAGACGTCGACAAATTGACATCGGCAGTAGTTGAACTGTCAAATTTTATCGTCTAATGTCATTTTATCGGTCGATAAAAGATCCGTGCTCAGGGGGCATATCCGACATAACAATTAATATTTTATTGTTTCAACTATCAAAGCCAATTGAATTTCTATAGTTTCTGGGATTACGACAGCTGAGCTTGTAGAGTTCTCCCACCAGCTCCGGCCTCAACGTTTTTATTTTATTTTTTCTCTTAAATAATGGCTTCGTGCGATCAGCACATTTAGCCAGTGTCAAGTAAGATATTATAATAGTATTTATTTTCTTTGCATTAAGTAGATTATAATGAGAATAAACGTATAATGGTAAATTATATTCTCCCAAACCCCTCGAGACTCAATAAAGCTTTGATAGGGACTTTATTGAGATCTCACACTGACTTCATGAGATAATCTAAAAAGTGATGTAACACTGTTTTGTTTTATTTGCCAACACTCATGCACGAATACTTAACAGTAAATAATCCACCATTATTTCACATTAATATGCGACGAAACACAAATCAAAGAAAATAAAACAAAACTGCAGACATGACGCTTCACTTTCCTGCCAAAAAGTCGGCCTCAACGTTTCTCCCCCCATAGGAAGGACAACGACGACTTCGAAGACCCGGATCAGGACCCCGCCTTCGACGAGTCGGTGTACAGCGCCATCGGCCGCGGCGCCCAAGGGTACTCGCTGGGCGATGACGAGGACGCCGAGGACTCGTTCGACGACACGTGAGCACATTATAATATTAGTATTCGAACTTTTATAATATTCGAGTGCTCACTATTCTGATTTTCCCAGTGGGACCCATTAGCCAATGCATCCTGTAATGGTAGGCCCGGCTGGTATTCTTTTACTAATGGTCCGCCACCGCGTAATCTTTTCAGTGTCGCGTCTTGTCTCATTTAAGACAATAACATCGTCTACGTAATCAATAATGACGACATGTGAGTTTATGACATTTTACCTTACTTTCTTGATCTTACATAAGAACTATCTAGACCCCCCCCCCTTCCTTTCTCCCTCCCTTCTTAAGTTTGCTTACATAGCATTAATGGTGTGTTTTTTTAATATTGTACTACGAAGGTAGTTGTAGATACAACTATTGTCGCTTATGGAGTAACCCTGGGGACTTCTTGTCTAACTGTTAGACTCTGACCTTTCAAATAGAAGTACATTGCTTCGCAAGTTTGATTATTGTAAAATTAGAGTTTTAAATAAGCAAACTCGCAAAGCAATGTACTTGTACTTGAAAGGTATAGCGATAGGTGTTGGAGTTAGACAATTGTATGGTATAAACCAATGTGGAATAAACCAGTCTATCACAAGTCAGTCTGTTTGATTGATGTTGCAGGAAAATAAGACTTGTTCAGAACCCCCTCTCCTCCCTCCAATCGTCTTACGTAATTAATTAACCCCTCCCCCAAACCAATGACGGACTAAACCCCTCGCCCCCAGATCCTCATCACCGGACGACTCTAGCGAGGAGGTCTACGGCAGTCTGCCGCCAGAGCCGCGCTTCGGCAACGTGGAGTACAAGTTGCAGCTAGTCAACCCGTGCGAGAGGCGACTACAGCATCTTGTCACGCAGGTGGGCTGAAAACGGCTTTTACAGGGGCACTTCATATGTTTTTACAACGTACAAGTTACGTTATGGGGTACAAGATAGAAGCTGGTAAAGAGTCTGCAGATGGCTTTTACAGCGTCTTCATTTTCATCAAATTACATTTACGTTTTTTACGAATAAAAATAAGTTTCTTGAAACTTAGCTTGGGCTAAATAATTGGGGTCAAATTTATTTTATCTTTGGTCGGCTGCAGACGGCTTTTACAGAGTCACTGCACTATGATTAAAATACTGCCAGTCGAGCGATGGAATTCAGTCACAAAAGCGTCAACGGGCGGTCAAATAAACTGACAGTTGTGTAATTAGTTCGCAACAAAATATCCGTTAAATGATATAAGTAATGAAAACGAACGTTAAAAAATATTTCTACTTCTGGTGAGAATCGAACCCCCGACCCCCGCAATCCGGGCCGACTGCGTATGTTTTTATAGCAACAGTGGATAACAAAAGAAAACTCCCTTAGAGATCTGAATGACAATATTTTTCACAATCATATTTGAGTATTACAACAAATCTGTCATCACCATCTGCAGTTGAAATGGCGCCTCCGCTCCGGCGGTGGCTCAGCAGTGTACGTGCTCGGCGTGCGCGACTGCGGAGCCCTACGCGGCTTAAGGGCTAAGGCGCTTCGGGCCTCCTTGCATTCGCTGAGGCGGATGGCAAGGGCGTTGTCAGCTACACTCACACATGTGACGGCGAGGAAGGTGGCTCCGCATAGGGCGGTGGCCGAAGTGTATATTAGAAAGGTAAGAATAACATACATACATTATAATCACGACTATTATCCGCGAAGGGTCAGTCAGAGACCAATGGGCCGCAGTTTTTAGTAGTTTAAAAGGTCTGTTGAAAACACTTTTTAGTAGTTTATAAGGTCAGTTGAAAACACTTAAGTAGTTTAAAAGGTCAGTTGAACACTCTTTTGTGGCTTTAAAAAGTGAGTTGAACACTCTTGTGATTTAAAAAGTGAGTTGAACACTCTTTTTTGGTTTAAAAAGTCAGTTGAACAGTCTTTAGTGATTTAAAAAGTGAGTTGAACAGTCTTTTCTGGTTAAAAAAGTCAGTTGAACACTCTTTTGTGGTTTAAAAAGTGAGTTGAACACTCTTTAGTGATTTAAAAAGTGAGTTGAACACTCTTGTCTTTAAAAGGTCAGTTGCGCATTCTTGTATTAATATAAAGGTCCGTTTAAATAACCCTTCTTAGTAGTTTCAAATGTCAGTTGCAAAAACCTTTTAGGAGTTTAAATTTCGACGACCTACGTGGCCGAGTGGTTGGCACGCCGCGTCGCGCCATCTCTGAGGTCCCGGGTTCAATTCCCGGTCGGGTCAATTTAGAGAAAAACGGTTTTTCTAAATTGATTTCGGGTCTGGGTGTTTTTTCCATGTTTATGTATATTTATCCGTTATCTTACCATATTAACGAGTTTTAAAAGAATACTCATCTTGGTTTAGATAATTGTTGTGAGCGTAAATAAATGTAATTTTTAAATTGTCAAGAATCAATATCATTTATCCAGGTTAGGCTCCGATCAACAATACCAACTAGATACCGCGTCACGTACAAAATCAAAGCTCAATTCTGTCCACGTCAATAAATACTTTTTAAAAGCAATAAATTACTCCTGTCACTTAAAAATGAAAAGACGTCAGTAACATTTAGTGGTGAAATCAACCTTAAGAGGGCAACAAATAAAGTACTTTTTCCTGTTATAGCCTTGCGAGAAAATAAACACTCACTTCTCAAGTGTGCTCTTATTTACCGAGACAATCTGACATCTAGTTGTATTGTTGATCGAAGAGGTTAGGCCATGTTAAGGTTACAGCACTTATGAATGTCATTATGCCATCGGTTCTATGTTCAGGTTTATATTAGAAAGGTTAGGGGCACAAATATTTTGAGCGTTCTTTAGTTAAGAGGCCTATTATATCTCGACTGTGATTTTCGCGTCAAATGCCCATTTTCGCATTTTGTAGTAATTTTGCAGTTGTATTTATCGAAATATGATAATAAATTCATTATACAATCTTTATTCCTCATGAAGTAACAAATTATTCTGGTATAAATTTTGCGAAATAATTTTATCATAAATAGGAAAAATTTCGATTTTTTTTTGGTTTAGAATAAGATTTTTTTTCTATATAAAATCAATGATATCTGAAAATTCAAAATTCCGAGGCCGCGCCAAACTATGCGACTAAATAAGATATAATATACTTATTTTTTTATTTCATTTGTTTAGAGCAGTAGTTCAATGTAGGAGCTCACAAAAGTGCCTTCGCGCATTTCATGAAAATCATTCTCTGAAATTTTTGGTTTAATTAAAAAGTTAAGCAAAATTTACAAAAAGCGAGGCCGCTACGAACTATGCCAATAGCTATTCTACAGTATTCAATAAGTCAAAATTGTTAATGTATTTTTGTTTGTGAGATCATGAACGACAAAGTTGGCCATTTTACGCAAAAACCACAGTCGAGATGTAATAGGGCTCTTAATGAATGTTTGAATGAGTCCCGTGCCGGCAGCTGGCAGACACGCAGCAGAGCGTGGAGCTGCGCGTGGCCGTGATGGGGGCCAACGAGGCGGGCAAGTCCACCCTCATCGGGGTACTCACGCAGGGTGAGTCACACACACATGTACACTGGCAGATTGTCTTGCGTCCGTCCTTCTCCATAGCTAAAAGACGTCCTGAACACATTGAGTTAACATGTACTACGTACTAGAGAAGACATCTCAACTAGATTGTTTGCAGCACGCGTTAGAGCCAGCTCGCTCCACCTCTATTAGTCTGTGGTAGGCGCTAGATGCAAATACGTGTGTAATTCTGTGTTCTGTTTAACAAAAATATGCCTTCATGTGTGTTAGGGTACTATTTAAAAAACTTAGGAAACACAAATAAAAACAATGGAATCACTTTTCACCTGTAAGTACGCATTAAATTAACGTTTTAACATGCATTTGACTAATTTTTTATCAAATCGCCAGCCATGAAGCGGCGGCCATGTTTCGGTAATAGCATTGCATAGAGTAACAATATTTCTGTTTTGTGCAGATGTGACACTTTTAACGCTTTATGTGAAATAATTACTAGGGTTGAAATTATGATGGCAGTTTGATTGGGGATTTCGTTAGAATTATTATACTTAGAATATTTTAAATTTTTGATACGTAATCCCAAAAAAAATTTTTCTGAAATAAAAATTAAACGAAACGGCAGAAACTTACCAAACATGTATTATTCCAAGGAAATTAAAATATTTTGTTACCATTGAAATACTTTTTTATTTATTTCTCATACCTATATTGGACTAAAATACGATTTTTAATCTCATCTCAATAATGTTTGAAAAATTTCAGAAATATTTTTCACGTACCTACCTACTTAAATAAATATTTTTCTTAAAAATTTGAAAAAGATTTGTATTATTGTTATGAATTATTTTAATCAATTATTTACATACTTTTATGTTTGGCATTAATTTACTTAATTTCATTTTAATATTACAATTAACAACAATAAAAACATTATCTTACAACTTTACAACTCGGTAATAAAACTGTATGAATAGTGTGTCGCATCTGCGCGCTTAGACATTTCTATGACAACTAGGTAAGCCCCGCACCACGGTACAAGTATCATTGTAGCTGTGCACAACTGCACATTTATTGTATGGGACGTCTTCTCTAGTTCATTTATCTCAATGCCTGAACATCGGTTACCGATTCTTCCACAGTACCCGTATAGTTATCTATCTGCGACGTTGCCAGTCTGTTTGTCGGGTGATATGCAGACTGCGGCCGTGCGAAATGTAGTGCAGTTAGCCAATCCAAGCGCCACCTATTTATCTAAACGGTATCTCTCGTTCGCATTAATGAATTTGCTTACTCGGTGCCGATATTATATTTCCCATCCATCCATCCATCCATCCATACATTTAAAAAAAAATTAAATTTAGACGATTCAAAATGCTAATTTTAAGCTTACTGAATAAAGATATTTTGATTTTGATTTTGACATCTGTATAATACCGGTATTACAGTAAAAGCTCTTTATTCGCGGGGTATATGTTCCAAAAATATGCCGCGAATACAGAAACCGTGAATACGGAATGGTAATTTATATGGGATTATATGGGATACGTTCCTAGGTGACAAAATGTTGCTTTCATTCTGTTTGTTTACATTCTCAAAAACACCGATCGCGGCGAAGGCGGCTATATCAAAGTCCACGGCGAAATCATTTAACAACATACTTTAGGGCAAAGTTGTAATAAGATCTGTTTTACTTTTTTTATTAGTCCATTTGACGGCATTTACAAAGAATATTGGGTAGTGTCGGTAGCGGGGTGCGGCACCCTTTGACAAGAGGCGGCAGTGCTAAGGCGGCGCGATCAATTAGATCCGCGAATAAAGAAATTTTTAACCGCGAATATAGGAATTGGGTCGCATTTTTTTAATCCGCGAATAGTGAAAACGCGAATGAAGGAAGCGCGAATAAGGAGCTTTTACTGTACTACAATCCTACTCATCGGTTAACCTGTATTATGAATACCGGTATCAAATCGATACCGGTACCTCATTTAAGTCAAAGGTACCGGTATTCCAAGCCCTGTATGAGAGTAATGTGTGTGCGGGCAGGTGAGTTGGACAACGGGCGCGGCAGCGCGCGGCTCAACATGTTCCGGCACCTGCACGAGGTCAAGAGCGGCCGCACCTCCTCGCTCAGCCACGAGATACTCGGCTTCGATGCCCAGGTGAGCCACTTTGGAATGTTATTCATACTGTTTCTGTTAGAATTAAACATAGGCTGAATGCATCTTAAAGTTGTCTATTCCATTTGTCTGTGGCAATACTCCCATCCGGCTCCGGCTTTCACTATTTTTTTGTTATCTGCTTAAGAATGTGTGTTTATTGTACCGGTGAAGTAAAGATAATTTCATTAGAAAATCTCAGCTTTTATTTATCTAATAGGCATACCCCAATAAATTATAAACACTTAATTTTAACGCAAATTTTGTTGTTAAAAAATGACAGAACTTCAAAAATGATAGAGAAAAATTCCACGAGCATAGTTCGACCCTGGTTAGGGGTGCTTGGTCATCGTGTCGTTTCGTCATTAAGAAAAAACGGTGGCGTTTCGTCATTGCTATTTAAAATTAATAATATTTAGTGTCGTTTGGTCATTCGCTTAAAGTACAGTCCGCAATGCAGTTTTATTTTTAAAAATGCATTAATTTAGTTACACACCAGTAGAGTAGTTTTAAACGTTGTTATATTCAAAGTTTTACCTAATTAAAGAATTGTAAAAATTTTACTTTTGATTTTCACACCTGTTCAAATTGGTATCATTTATTTAGTTTGTTGACTGTACAATATTTTAACAGCAGATGTACAAATGACGAAACATTGCCAAATTCGACGAACGACACCATGTCTAAACACCCCTAACCCTTCGACCCGCACCCTTCTGGCAATCCGGGTCAGGGTTTTTATACTAATGTTTATAACACAAGCTGAAAAAAAATGGATAACTACAAGTGGCAATCGAACCCATCTCAACATGTTCCGACACCTGCAGACTTTCGATGCCCGGGTGAGTCGGTTTGTGTGTATGTAGAAAAAATGATGTAGGTAGGAAGTATGCTCGCGTCAAATATTTTATTGTTGAGTTTTCGAATACTGAAGTGTAGCTTTTCAGAAATCAGGTCTTTTAATACTATAATACAACAATACTACCAACCCTTCTCTTCCATTGGGTGTCGTAGGTGTTACATTCGGGATTTTGTTCCTTTTGGGGAAAAGGAAGAAAATCCCAAACGCAAGCTTCAGTGGGTTGTTATGAAATAAAACCATAAAATGTTCAACAGCTAGGCAGTAAGTTGTCAACGAACACACTTAAAACACCCTAAATTTCGTTGCATAACAATAAAATAAAATTTTAAATTTTATTTCACTACTATTATCTAAAGAGGGGGTTAGTAACAATTTTTCCTTCTATTATGTTAGGTACTAATCATTTACATTACTCATTTTAATTTATTAGGCCGAAAATACCAAAAAAAAAACTATCAGTCGAAATTGCCCCGACGGATTAATTTCAAATTAAATTCCAATAAATTTGTCAACTCTAATTTACTGTTTAAATTAATCTAAACCTTATTACAAAGCTATTACACACCCTAAAACACAAGAAAATCCTAAGAGTCAAGAGTGACCCAGCAGGTCGATGATAATTTTAATTTTAAATAAATTTCATAATACTGTTCCTTCTACTACCTAACCAGCCAGTTAATATTTCAGTGGTAAGAGCTATGGTCGTGGTGGTTGGGATAAACCAGTACTGTCCGGAGTATGAGGCTGAAATAAAAAATTTAATTACTCCGTCTATAAAAACATTAAATTAAATGTTTTAATCAGATTGGCCGTATAAAGACCATCAAACGTTTAAAGCCAATAAACCAGAGAACCGTGGGGTTATACCAAAACACAATTAAACATTATGGGCGCCAGGATCGTATAGTCGATCCGAATCTGGAGACGACGTTAACATACAACTTCACAACAATTGTCGAACTCGAAGATCCTCAATGTTTCACAACTTCACCAACGCGTGGTGTAGTTGGATAGAGGGTATGATACCCTACTTAAAAATTATAGTATTCAAAATAAAATTTTAGAAAGGTCTAAAATAAAAAAAGAACCGTCTACGCCTGCTCATCCGCTAGGCGGTGTCCCTTCGCCGTACAGCAGGTGGCCGCTGGTACCCCCAAGGAAACAGGCCGCGCGTCCAGGCTTTAGCTGACTAATGGACTAGAGACTGCACATACACCCAACAGCTTAGAACGGCGATGGGCAGTCGCTATTTGGTAAAAAGTGGACTATGGTAGAGGGCTGCTTTTGCGGTCTTATTGCCTAGTCTCTGACTAACCCTTCGGGGATAATAGTCGTGATTATATGTGTGTATTATAAATCTGAAGAGTTTGTTTGGTTGGACGCGCTTATCTCAAGAACTGCTGGTTCTAATTTAAAAGAAACAAGTTTCAAAAGAAAATATTTATTTATTACTTCAAAAGAAGTTTAACTCGGGCTAGATAATTGGTGTGAGAGTAGAATAGTAAAAATCTACAGAGCCGGATTAATCCGACAATCAATCAATCATATATTTATTTGCTCAAATATGGTACAAAAATTGTTCTTAAAATAATGTTAACCAGCATATTCTATCGTATAATACAATGTGCAAATATTCAAAATTACATTAGACTACACAAATAATTAACAAATTATAATAAAACCGTAGTCGACGATAAGAGCCCTCTTACATGTCGACTGTGATTTTTGCGTAAAATGGTCAATTTTGGCGTTCTCGATATCAGAAACAACAATACATTAACTTGACACCTATTGGTATAGTTCGTAACGGCCTCGCTTTTTGTAAATTTAGCTTAATTTTTTAATTAAACCCAAAATTGCAGAGAAAGGTTTTCATAAAATGCGCGAAGGCACTTTTTTGAGCTCATCGATTGAACTACTTTTCTAAACAAATGAAATGAAAGAAATTGGGTGTTATCTGTTATATAGTCGTATAGTGCGTAGCGGCCTCGGAATTTTTAGATATCATTCATTTTATACAGAAAAAAATAATTATTCTAAACCAAAAAACTTCGGAAATCGCTTTAAGTTAACTTATTACAACACAACACATAACAGAGTCAGTAACAGTCAGTAAGTACAATATTATTGGAGAACTTAAAATAGGATCAGACTATGACCCAATAAAGTTATAAGTATTTACTGTGAATTTCTCCTATCTACGACAATATTATGTGGCAAAATTTATACCAGAATAATTGTTACTTTATGAGGAATATAGATTTTATAATAAATGTATTATTCTATTTCGATAAAACCGATAAATACAACTACAAAATTACTACAAAATGCATTGCGCCGGCCGACCGAACACAACTTATGCTCGCAGAGTGACGATTTGTAATATTAAGCATGAATTTATTATCCTATTTCGATAAAAACGATAAATACAACTGCAAAATTACTACAAAATGCAAAAATGGGCATTTTACGCAAAAATCACATTTGAGATGTGATAGGCCTCTTAATACAATTAAAATATAGCATGTCAAATATTATCATTTAAGTAGTCATTAATTGTATAACATTTTGTTTATTAAAAATTGAAATACTTTGGATTTAAATTTATAAAATGTCAGTACTTTTATATCACCAGGCAATTTATTGAAAATTCGCATAGACATGCAATGAACGTTCTTTGAATATAATATTAATCTTTGGTCAGGTATACATAGATTTTCTTTTTTTCTGCCTCTATATTCAGATCTATTCTTACAAATAATAATAAATAATAGTTATCGTGTCCGTTTCGCCTAGGTCGTATATATCCGACAAAAGACACACAATCACGACCATTATCCCCGAAGGGTTAGTCAAAGACCAAGCAATGAGAACCGCAGTCCTCTACCAAAGTCCACTTTTTATCAAATAGCGACTGCACATGTGCTCAGCGTAACAGGTGGTGAGCCCATCGCCGCTCTATGCAGTTGGATGTATGTGCAGTCTTTAGTCCGTTAATTCGCCTTTTACGACACCCAAGGGAAGAGAGGGAGTAGTACTAAGTCGCATATATCCGTCAAAATACCTGTGTTAGTTTATGCATTTTACCTTGACTTGCCTTACAAATTAATTACCTTACTTTTAAGAGTTTTTTTTGTTAGTATGGTGTACATTGACGAGCAAAAATATGTAAACAATTGTAACTCTTAATACAATGGAATAAGATTCAAAGTGTATAGGTACATATTAAAAAATAATAATAATAATAAAACTTTCCTACAATCACACCAATTATCTAGCCCAAGAGAAGCTTCGAAGAAACACGTTAAATGGTTACTAGACAACGGATAAACATACTTAAAATACTTAAATACATTCTTATTATACATAGAAGACCGGGGATCGAACCCGGGACCTCAGAGATGGCGACACCATGAAAATCGGTGTACAAACCACTCGACCAAGGAGGTCGTCAATTTAGAAATTTAGAAATATTGACTTTACAATAAAGAATATTTTATCTTATCTTATCTCTATCTTACCAGGGCAACGTGGTCAACTACGGTTGCTCCGAGCTGATGACGGCGGAGCGCATCGGCGAGCGCAGCGCCAAACTAGTCTCCTTCCTCGACCTGGCGGGGCACAGCAAGTACCAGAGGACTACGCTGCATGGGCTATGCGGGTATAGTCCCCACCATGCTATGCTGGTGGTGAGTACATACATACATACGTTATTACAAATTATAAAGTCGCCTTTTTCCTAGGTCTTACTAAACCACGTGTATCGATATATCGATAGTCGATAGTCGACTTTTAGTTTATCAATATTACGATAATATCGATAGTATCGTCACGGTTCAACACTATCGATGGCACTTTTTGAGCAATACTATTATAATAGCGATATTAAAGATAGATTTAAGAAAAATAATAGATAGTATTGATTGTTATTTTGTTTAAACTAGCGGTAATACGTATGCAATACTAAAGATAGTGCAGTTGTTGGGTCGAACACGCTTCATGGACTGTGCGGGTGTCTTAGTGAGCTAAACACACAGCTAACACCAAATATACACAGCACACAAACACACAGTCAATGCTACACAGCGCAGCGCCCCTTACGACACCAGCGCTAATTTGGATTCATATTTCGCGGATATTGAGTGAACTAAATGCAAAACTCAATACCATTCAGTTCACCCAATATAAATTCAAATTAGCGCTGGTGTCGTAACTCAAAAGTACGTTTCACAATACCAATCTCAAACGATCGGGATCGCATTCAAGAGTATGGGGGCTGGTCACACCAAGCACCGGGGGACTACTTTACATGGCTTGTGTGGGCACAGCCCTGCTATGCTGGCGGTGAGTATTTCAATATACACCAAGATTATAATACACACATCAAAAGTGTCTAGGGATCAAGCATTTTTATGCGGATTTCTTGAGATTGAGATGTGGCTTTGTAATAAATTTATGATTTTATAAATTTATATGGATCCTTTTTGGTGCATTTCATAATTTGAAACAGGAACTTTCAATCAATCTCTAGTAAAAGATGAAAATCAGCTGTCAATATTTTCCCTATAAAAACATACAACGCATTGAAGACATTATTAGTGCTACTGTTTCCCTACTACTGATTAAAACCAACGTTATTATGGAGCGGCGACGTCATTTAAGCAGGGAAGAAATGCTCAGAGCCGTGGGAATGATAGAAGCTGGTTCCCGGCAACGTACTGTGGCTTTAGCTCTGAATACAAGTCAGAGTGTTATCAGTCGACTTTGGACACGTTACCGAAGCACTGGTACCGTGGCTGAGCGCCATGGAGGACGGTATCGCTGCACCACACGGAGACAAGACCGATACATTCAAATCACAACTCGAAGAGCTCCAACAATGACCGCCATGATGTTAGCCGTGAGGCTTCATCACTCTTCAGGGAACTTAATTAGCGACCAAACAGTCAGAAACCGCTTGCATGAAGTGAACCTTCATTCCCGAAGACCGCTAAGGGTACCACCTATAGCAATGCACAATCGTAGGATTCGATATCAATGGGCTCTTGAACACAGAAATTGGGCAGAAGAACAATGGCGTTTCGTGTGCTTTTCTGATGAGTCTCGTTTTGGTATGAGACCGGATACAAGACGTATACGACACTGGAGAACCCCTGGACGCCAACAGCGATTAAAATCCTGCCAGGAAGTCCATCCTTATAGTGGTGGAACCATCATGGTATGGGCGAGTATTTGGATCGGCGGAAGAACTGAGTTGATTTGGATCAGAGGCAACCTCAACGCTCAAATTTATGCTGAGACGATTGTATCAGACGTCATCGTTCCTCTACAAGTGCAAATCGGTCCCTTATTTCAGTTAATGCATGATAATGCACGACCGCACACCGCAAGAGTTGTAAGACAGACTCTCGCCGCAGCTAACATCAATGTCATGCCCTGGCCTGCTCAGTCGCCAGACTTGAACCCGATTGAGCATGCATGGGATATGCTACAGAGAAGAGCTCTGCCGAATATGGAGGGTATCCAGTCGCAAGAAGACCTTTTTTTGTTGTTGCAACGAACATGGGCGGCCATTCCACAGCGTGATTTGGATGAACTCATTTTGAGTATGCCAAACCGATGTTCTTGTGTTGTTAGTGTTCGCGGTAGAAACACGGATTATTAATTGTTTAAGTTACCCAATAAAATTTTAAAGAAAACTGTTATTTCAGTCTTTTTTTCGAACTTTAATGTTAGTGGTTCAAATGTCAAAAATCCCTTTATTAGGAAAATGGCAAATTTCTTTATTAATGCAAAGGTGACTTGGTTTATCGTTACTGTAGACAAACGAAAACACTTTATTTGATGAATCCTTAAAGAAAATTTTAATTAATATCAATCAGGAGAAAAGTTATTGCAAAAATATATGTTGATCCCTAGACACTTTTGATGTGTGTATTATATAATAATATACAGAACGATTTACCTTTAATAGTACTATCGAATCATGCGAGTTATTTTATGAAAATAAAAATGATTTTGTTCTTATGTAATCAAAAAAATAATCATCAACTCGAAAGCGTGAGAATATTACTTGGTGCGGGAGCTTCTTTTACTTTTAAACATTGATTTCGTGCGGCAGGCAGTACCCAATCACGTCACATCTCGTATGAGAAACTATAATTTCTCACGCTTTCGAGTTGATGATTATTATTTTGATTACCTACTTAGTTGAGAACAAAAATATTTTAATTTTACAAATACAAATATTTTATTTGCATAAACACAGTTATAAGAGATCTTCATACATTCATAGAGGTACATGTGTTTAGCCTGCTCGCAGACATGCAAAATTTCTAAATTTGATGGTATATTGAATTATGTGCAAGTAAGACTACTAAGACACTAGACATTCAGCTAATTTTGCCAATCTAAATATTCCTTAGACTTATAAAAACATTTTTCTATTAGCTATTTGGTTAATTTTTTTTTAAATAAGACTCCATTTAGGTCTTTCAAATTTTCAGGAAGCAAGTTATATATTAATATACTCATGTTATATACATTTCTTTTATATATATCCTTGCGGCAGGGAGGTTGATATATTAAGTCTGTATATTGTTTCCTTAACTGTCTAGAGGTAACTTCTTGGCGGGTTTTGTAGTACAAAGGGAAAGATTTAATAAAAATACATGCGTTTAAAAAAATAACTTGCGTGATTCTATAGTACTACTAAAGGTGAATCGTTCTGCCGCGGGTAAACAATCACTCAAGTGTCTCGGTGTATATAAAACAGCACACATAGACAAACACTCTTGGCTAAATAAAATAAATAAATACCCACACTACATCTTTTTATTAATAATTTTCAATTAATTCAATCAATAGTCCAGTATTGATATACGATAGTCCAGTATCGATAGTCTATTAATAGTAAAGCTGTAACCGATAGCAGTCTATCGATAGTATCGTCACGTGTCAATACTATCGATAGCATTTTTTGAGCAAATTTGATAACAGCGACACTATCGATAGTTTAAACAAAAGAACCGTTAATTCAAACAAAAACAACCAAAACTTGGTTGTTTTTGTTTGAATTAACGGTTTTTGCAATACTACACGGTCACGGGCGGACACAGGAGGATACAGTCCGCCCGTGACCACGACCGGTGCAACTCGGTCGAAACGTCGGGTATAAAAAGGTATGCGTAGTATGCCTATAATATGTAGTTAGCGTTAATCCCCGTCTAAATGTGTATTTATAATGGAACGCGAAAGTTTAAAAGTGTATACGTATTATAATCTCGACTATTATCCCCGAAGGGTTAGTCAGAGACTAGGTAATGGGGACATCGAAAGCAGTCATAAGAGTGGTAATGGACTACATCATTCATGTGTATGAATGATGACTGTGTCCCCCAGATCTCGGCGACGGCAGGCATCACCCGCATCACCGAGGAGCATCTCGCTCTGCTCGTGGCTCTAGACTTGCCCTTCTTCGTGGTGATCACCAAATGTGACATCGCCGGCTCTTCGCTCCAAGATCTGTTGAGGCAGCTCGCTCATGCGCTGGAACAGGTCAATAAGGTGAGTGGGAGATAGGGTTGACAACTTTTAAAAAATAATAAAGTATTTTAAGGTAAGATAGGAAAAATAAACAGTATTTCAGAGTAATGGACAGTATTTTATTTTTATAAAGATTAAATATGGGCTGCGCTCCACGCAACTTTTTTACTTTTTAAACAGGTTTTTTTTTTTTTTTTATAAAAGAGGGAGGTAAACGAGCAGGCGGGTCACCTGATGGAAAGTAATCACCGCCGCCCGTGGACACCCGCAAAACCAGAGGAATCGCAGGCGCGTTGCCGGCCTTTAAGGGAGGAATAGGTTTAAGGAAGGAATAATAGTTGGGAGGGGGGGAGGGGGGAAGGGGCCTCCGGAACCCTCACTGGTCGGACGAAACACAACAGCACCAAGTGCCGTTATTTCACGCCGAATATTCGTGAGAGGGTGGTATTACGCCGGGCGAGCCGGCCCAATGCGTGCTGCAACGCAGCGTGGCTCTACCACTCAGAAAGGAGAAAGAAAAAAAGGTATATGGCTACCAGTGCACAGTGATACTAAAACAGTATTTTGGATAGGTACTTTATTTTTGTTCAACAGTAACAAGTATAATGTAGTGAGAAACAGTACAATACTCTTTATTATTGAAAATACAGTATAGTTGGCAACCCTAGTGGGGAATAGTAATTATAATAATAAATAGTCTTTATCTTTATTATTGAAAGGAGAACCATCACTTTCCATAGAAAAAATACATAACTTGTATAATTCACTTGTACAATATAATTCAGTCATAAAGTAAAGCTTATATTATTTGCTGCCTTAACCAAGTTTTGCCTTATTTTTAACGGATCGCGGATAAGAGTTATTCAATTATTAATATTTTTTTGATATGGAAACACTGAGTCTTCAAAAGGCAGACATGTTATTTTAGAAATGTGTAACGTAGCTGCGTAAACCATAATTCTTTTGCATTTAAAAAAAAGTGAGATCGTTTTGTCCGTTCCCGCCACAGAGACCGCTCCTGATCACCGATGAGAACTTGGCGCGCAGCTGCGTGGCGCCACAGAAGCTCATATTGGACGCCATCGGCGGCGGCGAGGAAAAGCCGCCGGTGGCCGAGGACGAGTGAGTCTCATACATTAATACATTTCTTTTATACAGGGTGTTTCTTGTAATGTATGTTCAGCGATTTTTTTTTTCTTTTCTTAGTATTTAAGAATCAGAATCAGAAATGTTTATTGCGAATATAGGTGTTAGTAGATTTTACAAAAAGTACTCGTGATTAGTTCTGCCATATTCTGTCTTACTGACATGCAACCTCGAATATAATAATCGAGTAATATAATTTACATTTTATGACGAATGGCTTAATTTTATTTTAAGTATCTTTTTTTTACGTATACATTTCTGTGCACTCCTTTATTTAACTAAGTAATCATCTTCCTAATATCAATACAAGATACCAAAATATAATTTAAACTGATGTCGTAATAAAAATACTTACAAAAGATAATAAATTATAGCTCGAAAACTACCAAAAATCACTGAACATACATGGGATTCAATAGATAGGTATGGTAGTCTCCTAACACCACGCATCGGCTTGACACCTTACAAGAAACACCCTGTATATATTGTTATAAAATTATACAGGAATATCTAAATTATGAAAATAAAAAAATACCTGTCTATTGAAGTTAAAAGGTGTTTAAAAAGTTTATACTTTAATTTTATTTTAGTTTTTATAATATAATCATCATCATAGCCTTTAAACGTCCCACTGCTGGGCACAGGCCTCCCACGTGGACAATAGCACGTGGGGATATTGGGCCATAACCCACCACGCTGGCCCAATGCGGGTTGGTGGGTTTTAACAACTGCTATCTTACGACAGCAACCGGGACCAACGGCTTTACGTGCCTTCCGAAGCACGGAGGAACACGAGATGTTTTTGATTTGGTCACCCATCCAGCGTCGCGGCATTGTGAAAATTGCTTAGCGGCCAATATCGCAAGCCGAACGCGCTAGCCGCTGTGCTATCGAGCTCCTCAATATAATCATTTATTTCAGATTATAATTGGCTATTTGACAGTTGTAACAAAAATATATCAAGTATGTCGGAAATGGTAGTTTATGATTTAACGATAATTATCCAATAGTTTTTTTATTAAGATAATTTGTAAATATTTTATTTTTACAAAATAAATTTGCGATTTTGCATCTGTGGATTACAAGACCCGAAATACGGGCGGCCATGATTGAGCTTCGTGTGACGTCACATTTTACAAAATTATCAAAAACTGTCTGTCAGGTTTCAAGATAAATTTCTATATTTATTGAAGTGTGACGTCACAGAGCAAAATGTCACGTGACCCAACTGTTTTGCACGAAATTTTAAATCAATAAAGAATAATATGCTTTTTTCTAATTAAATAAAACTTTTTCGAGGATAAAAGTATTGCACGGGGTATAAAATAAGCGTTTGTAATTTTTAAAATACTTTTTCGAAAACTGTCTAGTAGCCAATTGTAGCGATCACTACAAACACTTATTTTATACCCTGTACAATATTTTCTTTATGGAAAAAGCTTTATTTAATTGAAAAAAACATATTTTTCTTTATTCATTTCAAATTTTGTGCGAAAACGGTTGGTCACGTAACATTTATTGCTCTGTGACGTCACACTTCGTTATTGAAATAAATTTATCTTGAAACCTGACAGACAGTTTTTGATAATTTTGTGAAATGTAACGTCACACGAAGTTCAATCATGGCCGCTCCACTGATCAAAAATCGAAAATTTTGAAAAAATAAAATATTTATAAATTATCTTAGTAAAAAAAAACTATTGGATAATTATCGTTCAATAGTCAATAGTCAAAATATATTTATTCAATAAACTCAATTAATAAGTACTTTAAAACGTCCACATATTTTTTAACTGTGGCAAAGAACGGGCGCAAGAAACCACAGCGCACAGAAGCAACGACATTTACAAAAAATATATATATTATATGTCGTTACCAGGTCACAAAATACAACATATGAATTTGAATGTAAATAGTTTAATTAAATATGGTGCTCTATATAAATTAATTATAGGCAATTAGAAATAGCTTTTGGAGTAGGTACTTGGAGCATTTCAGACCCAAGCTGTTTTGTCTTCTGTATAATCCGACACTTTACAATAAGCTTTTTTATAAAGCTTTTCTTTGATTTCGATTTCAAATTTATCAAGATCTAATTTCTGAATATCATTTGGTAATTTGTTGTATGATCGTACACACAGACCCTTAAAAGAATTATTTACTAAATGAAATCGTAGACCACCATTTCCGACATATTGTATTGTTACACTGTCGAGTAGCCAATAGTGTAATAGCGATTGGCTGCTCGATGGCGCAGCGGCTAGCGCGTTCGACTTGCGGTCTGGCCCGCTAAGCAACTTTCGCAATGCCGGGTCGCTGGATGGGTGACCAAATTAAAAACATCTCGAGCTCCTCTGTGCTTCGGAAGGCACGTAAAGCCGTCGGTCCCGGTTGTTGTCGTAAGATGACAGTCGTTAAAACCCACCAACCCGCATTGGGCCAGCGTGGTGGGTTATGGCCCAAAGGCTGATGATGCCGATCGGCCGCAGCCCCCTGGCGCCGGCGGCGGTGTTCCCGGTGAGCTGCGTGCGCGGCGCGGGGCTGCGCGCGCTGCACCAGTACTTGCTCGCGCTGCAGCCGCCCGCAGCGGGGCACACGGACAATGTGAGTCTGAGTACTAGTGATGGGCGATTGTGAATGACATTATTCGAATTATTCGATTGTAGAAGTCATTCGAATTATTCGATTTTGAATATAAGCGAGAAGCGAATAAGAATGTATAGCGTCGTCTCATTCCTTCCGATTCAAATTTCATTACTACTAGTTTATCTAGTCGAATATTCAAACCATCGAACTAACTTATACGAGGGAATAAAAAGATAAACGAAACAAGTGTGTGTAAGAGAGAAAGAAAGAAGTATATACAATAATGGCGTTTGCTCTTTTTGCATTCCCGCCAATCGCGCCATTGCATTATTCGATTGTACCTTCGAATATCAAATAAAAGTAGATTTTATGTCATGATAGATAAAGACCAATTTTGAATGGCATAGTGAATGAGTGAACTAGCGGTTTCATTCGAAATTGCGAACTAGTGATCGATTGTTTTTGTATTCGAATGTTAATATTAGTTGTATCAAACCATTCGATTGTTCGAATCAGTAACAATCGCCCATCTTTGCATCCTACTGTGGCGGCGCTACCTACCGCATACGCCGCACATGGTTCGACACGAAGCTTCTCGACCGTGTCAACAGATGGCGCTACAAAAATCAACTCAACGACATCTCCATACTAACAGAGAAATAGTATGGGAAGCCTGCATCGCGGTAGCGGAGTTACACCACTTCCTTCGCTATACATAGCACCTCCGACTAACATCCGTCGGACCTCGGTCCCCGAGCTATAACACCCAGCTCGGAGGAAGATCTTCCCTTTGCCTTCCTCAAAGTTGTCACCCTATCCACCTTCGGCTTCCCATAGTACGATATATTCAAAAGTCCACAACTCTTGATATACACTGGTCATCACAAAAGTGGGCCCACCTAGAATATACACGAAAACCCACGGGACGGAACCAGTGGAGAGCGTATTTGCCCTTTTTAGGGTTCCGTAGCCAAATGGCAAAAATCGGAACCCTTATGGATTTGTCATGTCTGTCTGTCCGTCCGTATGTCACAGCCACTTTTTTCCGAAACTATAAGAACTATACTGTTGAAACTTGGTAAGTAGATGTGTTCTGTGAACCGCATTGAGATTTTCACACAAAAATAAACAATAAATTTTGGAAGTTTCCCATACGTATAGAGGTATCTATGGATAAGTCTTCAAAAATGATTTCAGGTTTCTAATATTATTTTTTTCTAAACTGAATAGTTTGCGCTAGAGACACACATAAAATGTGTGTGTGCCCCCCCCCCCCCCCACGAGGCACACGGATAACGTTAGTCGTAGAGCATTTGATGTTTGTTTTTAGATTATTTTGCTACATCACTATCACAAATGGATGGGAGTCGTCAATAACGGACTCTCGAGCATTCCCAGGAGCGAACTGTAGCTCTGATCACAATTTGCTGGTTGTGGACCTGCGCGTACGTCTGAAAACATCTCGTAAGGGAACAAACTGAATAAATAGGCTTGAACAGTCGGACTACGACTGGAGCCAGAATTTGGCATCAGAAAGCACCAGCACTTTTCAGTCCGGAGGAAGAGTGGTATCAATTTAAGTCGAAAGTCATTGAGGTGCTAGACTCTATGAACAAAAGGCCTGCAAACAAAAAATATTGGATGTCGGAGGAGGTTTGGTCAAATATAGAGCGGCGGAAAGACCTTAAGAGTGGTATGAGAGCTGACGGTTATGAGACAGAATACTCTGAGCTGTCGAGGAAAATCCAGAGACTGTGTAGAAGAGACAAGATCAGATTTCTGAAAGGTATCTGCACCGATATTGAACGTCATGCAGAAAACACCAAACTGCTGATCTCTTCAGAAAAGTTAAACAAATAACACGCAAGTTTATACCATCCTCCTGGATGTTAGATGACAAAGATGGCAAGCTCATACATGAAGTCGCAGAGGTCGCTGAGAGGTGGAGAGAGTACTGCGGGGAGCTCTATCACGATCAGTCACCCGATCGATCTGCCCGATCAGCTGAAGCAGTAGTAGTTTGAACCGAGCATACTTCATTCGGAAGTTACAGACGCTATTCAGAAGCTGAAAAGGAATAAGGCACCAGGACCGAATCGAATCACAGCCGAGGTATTAAAAGGCTTAGGTCCAAGTGGAATAATAAGCTTACATGCAATATGCAGTTCTATAAGGCAAACAGGACACTGGCCATCTGACTGGGTTCACTCTGCTGTTCTTCCTCTCCATAAAAAGGGCTCAGTGCGTAACTGTAATAACTATAGAACAATAGCTCTAACATCACATGCTAGCAAAATCTTATTGCACATCATCAACTCGAGACTGCATTCTATCCTGGATTGGCAGATACCGCAAGAGCAGGCGGGTTTTGTCAAGCGAAGAGGTACCAGAGAACAGATACTTAACCTGCGACTCATAGTGGGAAATTGCTACGAATATGACACCCCGACTATTATATGTTTTGTGGACTACCAAAAGGCTTTTGACTGTGTCAGATGGGAGAGACTGTGGGAGGTTCTGGCGGAGGCGGGGGTGCCCGAACACCTTGTAATGCTCATTCGCAACCTTTATGGGTCTGGGTATGGAACGGTGACAATAGGTGACGTAACATCAAGCCGCTTTAAATTCCATAAGGGCGTTCGACAGGGATGCGTGATCTCTCAAATTTTATTTAATATACAGGGTGTAATCGTTAAGTGTGCACAGGCGATTATTCCAAAACTATGAGAGATATCAAAAAACTTAAAACTGATAACGAAAGTACGTTATCTAATGAGTAAAATGGCATCAATAACTTTTTAAAAATCAAACGAGAAGTATCTAAAATTTTGACATTAAACACTCCCATACATTTAGTACGAGATTAGTAGAAAGGTTTTAGTTTTCTTGTTTTAAGTGGTCTAGTATTTATTTTACCTTAATCATATTTTATGATTACGTATGATATGACAATTATGATTTTCAAGTAGATACACGTGTAGATTAATAAGGTATCTTACCACTTCAAACTTATTAGTTTCCTAAACTAAACCTTGTTTCAATATCGCATTAATTTGAACTGGCTGAAAAGCAACGCACTACAAAAATACCAAAAAGAAATCTTGATCGCGGGTCGGAATTTTGAATTTAGAACGAATAACAAAAAGTTACTTTTTTTTTGGTATTTTTGTATGAATGAGAATGAGAATATTTATTTGTGAAACATAGGTATTACATTGATGTCATAAGTATATAAGTCTCACTACATTTCCACCTTAGTTAAGGTATACAAATACAAGTTTAAAAAACTACAGTCTAAAACAATGTATTGTAGTCTAAAAGTATTAGTAATAATAAATGTCAAAATAACGCAAAATGTCATTATTATCATAAATAGTGTAGTGCGTTGTACCTGGTATTTTTGTACTTTTTTTTGGTATTTTTGAATTACATCGTGTTTATAAGGTTATAGATAGACGTCTTTGACAGCAGCTTTTCGCGGTTCAAGAGAGTGATCTCAGATATTATGTTATATGGTGAAACGCCCTCAACCCCATTTATTGTATAGATTTTGTAATTTAGGATAATAGTGATAAATTAGGTTAGTAGACATAGTTTAAGTTACTATGAATAAAAAAAATATAATGATAATGTAGAAATAATTAGCATGCTGTGTACGCCAATTTTGGGTTATTGTCTAGTTTTATCATGTGGAATATGTTGGTATGATCTTGTGATGACAGTAATCTGTCAGTGTACGTTTTACAAATAAATAAATAAATGCAGGAGAGCTGCGAGTTCCAAATCGACGAGATCTTCCACGTGGGGGAGTCGAGCGGGCCCGTGGTGGGCGGCCTCATGGCGCAGGGCCAGCTGCAAGAGGGCGACGAACTCATCATTGGTGAGTTACACTTATTTGTTTCGTTTCGTTTCTGTGCACGTTTAACTAACTAACTTTTTTATATATAAATAAGAAGGAGACAAACGAGCAGGCGGGTCACCTGATGGAGAGCAATCACCGCCGCCCATGGACCAAAGCAAAACCAGAGGAGTGGAAGATGCGTTGCCGACCTTTAAGGAAGGAATAGGAATTGTGAAAGGGGGGGGGGGGCTCCGGAACTCTCACTGGCCGGACGAAACACAACAGCTCTAAGTGGCATTATTTCACGAACTCCTCTGATGATCAATTTTCAAAATTCACACTTACCAAAATAGCTATTCGGGTGTTACCCAATTCACCTATTTTCTACTGCCTCTAGTGCGTACTGCAGGCTTTTTTTTTCTTTCTTATGTAATGGCTTCGTGCGATCAGCACATTTAGCCAGTGTCAAGTTTTTAATAGTAATTATTATTTTCTTTACATTAAGTGGATGATAATGAGTGATAATGAACGTTTAATGGTAAATGATATTCCCCCAAACCTCTCGAGACTCAATAATGTTGTGGGACTTTATTGAGATCTCACACGGATTTCTTGTGAGAATTTGAAAAGTAATGTTACACTGTTTCGTTTTATTTGACAACACTAATGCACGTTCACGAACCACTTAACAGTAAATAGTCTACCATTATTTCACATTAAATATTAGACATAACACAAATTATAGAAAATAAAACAAAACTGCAGACATGACGCTTCACTTTCCCGCCAAAAAGTTCATTGGTGAGTTTAGATTGTTAAAACCTCTTTATATGTAGGCATATTACGGAGCATCCTAGCGCAGCCAGTTTCGAGGCCCGCTATGATGCTCTATGGTTTCGCTTCTAAATATAAATGGGTTTAAGTTTTTAAGGTTCGATGGGACTGGCATATTGTCTAAAAACAAAAGTTTGTTAATAAAATGTAGATTTAAAAAAAAAGTTATTTAATTATGTGCATACTGTAGGCTTACACAGGCAGTTTTTTTGGTGAATTTTGTAATTTTTAACATACTTTTCCGAAAACTGTCATGTATCCAATTGTTTGTTTTTTTAGTCCTAAAGGTTGCTTCACACATATCAGTGAAGCCACAGTACCGGCACAGTGTTTTTCATACATTATCTATGAACGCATCCTCACTTGTCAGTGATAATGCTCTCAGTGTCAGTGCCGCCACGGACGTATTCGCTTTGACAAAATTCATAGAGAATGTATGAAAGAATATTTTTCACTGTGCCAGTGCTGTGTCGGAACTGTGACTTCACATTTAAAGCTGATGCTTCCGTCATTGATGTAAGGAGATTATTGTTATTCCTTTTACACTTCGTTCAACAATACAACTAGATGTCAGGTCGGCGCTAAAAATGTGTCTCGGTAAATAAGAGCGCACTTGAGAAGTGAGCTCTTATTTTCTCGCAAGGCAATAACAGGAAAAAGTACTCTATTTGTTGCCCCTTAAGGTTGATTTCACCACTAAATGTTACTGACGTTTTTTCATTTTTAAGTGACAGGAGTAATTTATTGCTTTGAAAAAGTATATATTCACGTGGACAGAATTGAGCTTTGATTTTGTACGTGACGCGTTATCTAGTTGGTATTGTTGGTGTATGCTTTTCCATATTATAATCCCCTCCCTTAGGCCCGTTCGAGTGGGGCGAGTTCCGGCCCACGTGCGTGCGCACCATCTACCGCAACCGCGCGCGCTGCGGGCGCGTGCGGGCGGGCCACTGCGCCAGTCTAGGGCTGGCGGCCACGGAGCCACTCAGGTAACTCATACATGGGTACGAATTGTGATGCCGAATTATAAAATACCGAATTTGCTCAAAATTGAAAAAAAAATTGCCTCTGCACTCTTTTTAATAAAAAATGCTCTCCTTATTAATTTATTTTCATTTTGGTTATTTTATATTATTTTTTTTACTTTATAATTGTTTTAATAATTACGATTCTATTTCAATTTACATCATTAAAATAGAACATTATTGAATATTTTTATTTATTTTTTCAAAAAAAAGGTTGCATTCTTGTATCCAAAGAAGTTGTCCATGATGTTAAATTAAAAAAAATATATAATAATAGTATTTTAAAAAAACATGTTTTAATTACAGAGTACTTACCTATATTCTAAATATTTATTTTAATATAAATATAATAGTTAAAAAAATATAATTAATATTTTAAAAAGGCTTAATATTACGATGTAGATCTACATCATGGTGCACTTAAGGGTTAAAATAAAAGTAATATAGTTAAACATTCTACTTTTAAAATAAGTTTTGGTATGTATACTTTTTATTGTTTAAAAATAGTGCAGTAAACTAAAATTATATCGGTTCACCAAGATTCAGGCTTAGCCGAGTTTGGGAACCCCGGTCTTAGTCTAATAATATTGTACTCTGTTATTTGCACTAATAATTTCATAAGTATCTGTGTGTTATTTGTTTTTTATGTGCTATAAAGTTATAAGATAGATTAACCCGTGTTTTTACAATGTAACTTAAATTACTTTCCTATCACGTGACCTACAGGAGTAGGGCAGCTAGTATTTCTGTTGTCTAATAACAACACATAACCTCGAAATTAGGTCTTATAAAATTCAGTATTTAGAATTTTCGTGATTTTGAACTTTCGGTTATTTGAAAATCGACATATTGAGCTTCGGTATATCGGGTATAGGTATTTCATACATTCGGTATTTTGATTTTCGATGTTTTAAACGTAGGTATTTTAGTTGTAGGTATTATGAATTTAGGGGATTTTAATACGCACCCCTCATACATACTTATGTCACACAGGTCATCTTTCTATCAGTGAAAACCGCATAAAAATCCGTTGAGTCGTTTAGAAGGCGTAAGCAGAGCTACAGACTCGGGAAAACGGCGACTTTACTTTATAGTATGGGACTAGCGGCCCCCGTAATGTAACCACAGAATAACTAATAGTACTACCGTACAGAAGGTTCACTCCCTAACTAAAGTCAAGTTTAGGTAAAAAAAATTGCCTACTCTTACGACTTTCACGCGAAATTGAAACTTATCGTGTGACCCTAGCGTTCATATTCCGTTAAGCAACGCTGACTCAATATCGATTTGACGTCAAGAGCGCAGGGTTTCCACTCATGGATATATTTAAGTCTAAATTAAAATAAATCAGATTCATTGTTCTTTCTTTTATATAGACACCCGTTAACACAACAGTATCTTTAATACGGATTATAAGATCATTTAGTAGTTATTGTTTGGTGCACAAAAAGCACAGAAATTATCGTTTGTTTTACGCTGTTTGTTCGGCGCGTCGCTCACGGCAACCGATTAGGAGAACGGCCAATAGAACGGGCCTAAACTGCAGAGTGGCACCACCCTTATACACACTTTAGCCATTTTGTACAAAATGTCTGCGAATGGTTAGCAAAAACCTTCCTCAGTTATCGCTCTTTCAATTAGTGAAAATCGCATAAAAGTCCGTTGCGTGGTTAAGAAGAATAGTGCGGTGCCACACAACACAGGGAAAGGATGACTTTATAATACCTATGTAATGATTATACACACATCAAAAGTGTCTAGGGATCAACATATATTTTTGCAATAACTTTTCTCCTGTATTTTTTTTTTTTTTATAAAAGAGGGAGGCAAACGAGCAGGCGGGTCACCTGATGGAAAGTAATCACCGCCGCCCATGGACACCCGCAAAACCAGAGGGATCGCAGATGCGTTGCCGGCCTTCAAGGGAGGAATAGGTTTAAGGAAAGAATAGGAATTGGGAGGGGGGCGGGGAAGGGGCCTCTGGAACCCTCACTGGTCGGACGAAACACAACAGCACCAAGTGCCGTTATTTCACGTCGAATATTCGTGAGAGGGTGGTATTACGCCGGGCGAGCCGGCCCAATGCGTGCTGCAACGCAGCGTGGCTCTACCACTCAGTCAGTGTTACTCATTTAGCACCACCCAGGGATCACGTGTAGGGTCTCAAGGGTAAACCTACGGACGCGAGCAACTTTAACCCCCCAAAATGATTGATATTAATTAAAATTTTCTTTAAGGATTCATCAAATAAAGTGTTTTCGATTGTCTACAGTAACGATAAACCAAGTCACCTTTGCATTAATAAAGAAATTTGCCATTTTCCTAATAAAGGGATTTTTGACATTTGAACCACTAACATTAAAGTTCGAAAAAAAGACTGAAATAACAGTTTTCTTTAAAATTTTATTGGGTAACTTAAACAATTAATAATCCGTGTTTCTACCGCGAACACTAACAACACAAGAACATCGGTTTGGCATACTCAAAATGAGTTCATCCAAATCACGCTGTGGAATGGCCGCCCATGTTCGTTGCAACAACAAAAAAAGGTCTTCTTGCGACTGGATACCCTCCATATTCGGCAGAGCTCTTCTCTGTAGCATATTCCATGCATGCTCAATCGGGTTCAAGTCTGGCGACTGAGCAGGCCAGGGCATGACATTGATGTTAGCTGCGGCGAGAGTGTCTTACAACTCTTGCGGTGTGCGGTCGTGCATTATCATGCATTAACTGAAATAAGGGACCGATTTGCACTTGTAGAGGAACGATGACGTCTGATACAATCGTCTCAGCATAAATTTGAGCGTTGAGGTTGCCTCTGATCCAAATCAACTCAGTTCTTCCGCCGATCCAAATACCCGCCCATACCATGATGGTTCCACCACTATAAGGATGGACTTCCTGGCAGGATTTTAATCGCTGTTGGCGTCCAGGGGTTCTCCAGTGTCGTATACGTCTTGTATCTGGTCTCATACCAAAACGAGACTCATCAGAAAAGCACACGAAACGCCATTGTTCTTCTGCCCAATTTCTGTGTTCAAGAGCCCATTGATATCGAATCCTACGATTGTGCATTGCTATAGGTGGTACCCTTAGCGGTCTTCGGGAATGAAGGTTCACTTCATGCAAGCGGTTTCTGACTGTTTGGTCGCTAATTAAGTTCCCTGAAGAGTGATGAAGCCTCACGGCTAACATCATGGCGGTCATTGTTGGAGCTCTTCGAGTTGTGATTTGAATGTATCGGTCTTGTCTCCGTGTGGTGCAGCGATACCGTCCTCCATGGCGCTCAGCCATGGTACCAGTGCTTCGGTAACGTGTCCAAAGTCGACTGATAACACTCTGACTTGTATTCAGAGCTAAAGCCACAGTACGTTGCCGGGAACCAGCTTCTATCATTCCCACGGCTCTGAGCATTTCTTCCCTGCTTAAATGACGTCGCCGCTCCATAATAACGTTGGTTTTAATCAGTAGTAGGGAAACAGTAGTAGCACTAATAATGTCTTCAATGCGTTGTATGTTTTTATAGGGAAAATATTGACAGCTGATTTTCATCTTTTACTAGAAATTGATTGAAAGTTCCTGTTTCAAATTATGAAATGCACCAAAAAGGATCCATATAAATTTATAAAATCATAAATTTATTACAAAGCCACATCTCAATCTCAAGAAATCCGCATAAAAATGCTTGATCCCTAGACACTTTTGATGTGTGTACTTAGGTAATTATACCATCTACCGCAACCATTTTGGTGACAAACAACTATTGCTATAATTACATAATGTTTTGTCCACTTATATGACGATGTAGGTATATAATGTACTAAAAACAATACCTGAGAAAATGTTAACATGCCGTTTAAAAACCGAAAACCGGTATTTTTAAATGGCTTATCCATGTTATTATCTACTTAAAAACTCTTACCTATTTCGACGGGTATACAGGGTCCGTGGTCACAGGGAGACTGTGACTTCATGTGGCCACTCACTATGTAAAGGGTCCGAAACGTCATGACATAAACAATTAGATCCGTAAAAAGTGTTTCATTTCAATATTAGCAAACACCCTGTACTGAGATCGATACCCATTATTAAGTTTGAGTTAAATTCCGTTTAAGTGTTTTGTTTTTAGTTTAATGAAATAGTATAAAAATGTTCATATGACGATAATAAAATAAATTTTGTAACTTTTTTTTATTATTGTTATTCTCGTATTTATTTCTTTTCTTAAGTGTAGTTTTTTTATAATATTCCATATAAAAATAATAAACAAAACTACTATAAAACATTTAACATTATAAAAAACCTAAACCTAGGGTGCCGCCGGCAGCGGGGCAGAGCCCGAGCTAACGGTGGTTAGGGCTGCAGAGAGAGGAACCTCCTGACGATGCGTGCCGTGTCAAGAAGTACCGCCTTCTGTATCTGGCCCTTGATCCAGCCGTCTAGCGAGAGTTTCTTGAGGTGTTGGCTGAGACTCTTAATTATTATAACTCGATAATTGGAAATCACATTTAATTTTATTCCTTAAAGTAATAACTTAAGTTAACAATTCATTATGATTTATCATTCTTCACATTTCATCCTAAAAAAAAACGATAAATTACCTATAAATATTAGCCGTTTGTGTCGCTAGGGGAGAGACACTTGCCCGCTATTTTTGTCTCGTACCAGGATACGTTTGTTTACACAATTCTATGACCACGGCTTATATTTCGGTTCGACGCGATTCTATTTCGGCGTGCAGTGGTACTGGGGGTAGCGATGCGCATTTGTCTATAGCTCGTTAGATTAGTTGTTAAGTCTTAACTATAAGTTAGTTAACTGTTTTTTTATTATTATTATTGACGTCAATAAGTGCCTGTAAAGGTTTTCATTGAATAAATAATTTGACTTTGACTTTAACATTGTGATTGTTGTCCGTTGCAGACTGCGGGCCGGCATGGTGCTGCTCAGCAAGCCGCCGCAGTACGGCGGGCCCAAGCCCGTGTTCGGCGGATGCCCGCCCGGCAGCTGCAAGACCAGGGACCAGGTGGCCATAACACACTTCGGCATTTTGTACAGATGTGGTAGCAGTAGACCCGCCAACAAAGCCCCAACAATGCACCAACAATGTGATATTTCTACATACAAACATACATACGAATATTTAGCGCAGCTTTGTTTATTTATTTGTTCTTTGGCACGGTAACAATATACAAATCAATATACAGGATGTAATCGTTAAGTGTGCACTGGCGATTATTCCGAAACTATGAGAGATATCAAAAAACTTAAAACTGATAACGAAAGTACGTTATCTAATGAGTAAAATGGCATCAATAACTTGTTAAAAATCAAACGAGAGGTATCCAAAATTTGACATTAAACACTCCCATACATTTAGTATGAGATAAGTAGAATGGTTTTAGTTTCCTTGTTTTAGGTGGTCTAGTATTAATTTTACCTTAATCATATTTTATGATTACGTATGATATGACAATTATGATTTTCAAGTAGATACACGTGTAGATTAATAAGGTATCTTACCACTTCAAAATAATAATAAACCTTGTTTCAATATCGCATTAATTTGAACTGGCTGAAAAACAACGCACTACAAAAATACCAAAAAAAAGTAACTTTTTGTTATTCGTTCTAAATTCTAAATTCCGACCCGCGATCAAGATTACTACTAAAATACTAAAACCTTTCTACTAATCTCATACAAATGTATGAGATCGTTTGGTGTCAAAATTTTGGATACATCTCGTTTGATTTAAAAAAAGTTATTGATGTCATTTTGCTCATTAGATAACGTACTTTCGTTATCAGTTTTAAGATAAATGATATCTCTCATAGTTTCGGAATAATCGCCTGTGCACACTTAACGATTACACCCTGTATACAGTTGTGTTAGTTAATGTCGTTAATGCCTCAAGGCCATTTCGCTAGTTTGTCCTTCTGATACGGAGGGTAACAGACAGAGTCACTTTCGCTTTCATAATATTAATTTTCGTACCACTTGCTCAAAAAAGTGACATTCTATGCCACAAAAAGCGAACACAACAATAGTCATTTTTAATCTGTTAAAAACAGGGAAAGAAAATTGTACTGAATTACATTCCTCCTCTAGGGGGAGAATGTGATTTAAATTTGGAATTTTTACCGAAATTTATACTGAACTACATCTGTGTTTACACCATTGAGTTTGTATATAAAGCATTATTACATCTTTTTGAAAAAGGAAATAAAAAAAAAATTACAAATCTACTCATCAACAATAAATGTACCAAACAAAAATGTAACTCTCTCTATCAATAATTGGACCAATGTTTCGAATGTTAACTTTTACTTTTAATTGTTTATTTTTATAAATGCTTACCTCATATTATTATTGTGTTAATTTTTTCGCAAATGGTACGAAAAGTAGAGTATTTTCCTCGGTGATAAAGCTGTCTTAGTCTTGGGTGAACTTAAATCCCTCGCTACACTCAGAACTCGTCTTAAATTCACGAGCGAAGCGAGTGATTTTTTAACACCCTCGCTACGCTCGGGAGTAAACCTCGAGTCCTTCGTTACGCTCGCGATTTAAATCGTCACCCGCGACAGAAGACACTGCTTTATCCCCTTGGTTAAAAATCTACTATTATATTATTGTGTCCCATACATCGAAACAAAAACATAAAACAGCTTTTTGTTCCCAGGCGACTAACATTGTGCTGAATCGCATACACACCAAAGACAAGGCGGACCGCAAGAGTGTGCGCAGGAAAAACAAGAACCTCCTCCAAGACATAGCCAATGTAGAGAGCTCGCTCGCTAAGGACATAGACAACGACCCGAACATCTATAAGGACGGTGAGGCGAGGGGGGAGGGAGGCGACAAGATCATAGACAAGACAGATGACAACGTTTACAGGTGAGTTTGTTTTGGATATATTTTTTTAATGAAAAATCTTTGTTGCACAAATACAAAAATAATACAATATAAGGTGACTGTTAGAAACCGCAAGAAACTTCATGGGCTGGTCACGTCAAATGTTATAAACATGACAAAAATGGAATTCGTGTTTTTTTTATTTTTAATTAAATAATTCATTTAGTTAATTTTAATTGGATAGTCTTTGAGTATCTAATTTATTTTAAAGCAATAACATAAGAAAAATAAAATGAAAACAATTCAAAATAACGATCATTTACAACGCGAGGGCAACGGCCGGCCGGCCGACCGTCAGTTGGCCCGTCAACGTAGGTACTTATCGCCCAGCTGACGCGGAAAAAACACGAATTCCCTGTTTCATTCATTTTTGTCATGTTTAAAAAACTTGACCTGACCAGCCCTTCAAGTTTGTTGCGATTTCTAGCAGTCGCTTTTTATATGTACTATGTATATTACTAACACATTTGCTCGTAAAGTAGCTCTTATTACACCGATTTCAGCATCGTAATGTAATAAGTTTCACACTAGTGCGGTAATGTAATTTAAAAATTAGTAATCATTTGAATCTATGGACAACATAGGCCTTTAGCCCGTTAGTAGCTTTTACGACACCCACGGGAAGAGAGGGGTTGATAGTATTATTTTGATGAGCCCATCTACGCTCTATGCTGTACAAAGAAAAATATATGTTGGCTTACCAAAGATTCATGCACTAGAGAAACAACAAAAAAACGCAGTCATTTTCGGATTTTTTTTTCCCTTACAAATATGTTATAAAACGTCGTATGGCATACGTGCGCTTTGATAATTACAGCCTCTGCTTTCTTGTAGCCCTCGCCCACGGCTCGGGCCAGCAATATCGCCTCGGCTGTAATTTTCATCTTACCGCACTTATATCGTAATGTACTATCACTTTTCCTTGACAAATGACCAGATCGGCCAGCAGCTGTGAGCCGCCGCCGCCCCCGCTGGAGTGCATCTGCGGGGACGCGGTGCCGCTGGAGGACCCCAAGGACCCGCGCGGGTGCATGTACTTCCAGGTCAGTGGCGGATATCACCAGTTAATTTTTTTTTTTTTTTATTGGCAACGGGTAAGCGCTTGGCCTTCAAGTGACGATAAGGCCGGAGGTGGAAGCGCGCTTCACCCGGAATCCTCAACCACTGAGGAACTGGCTATCTCATCTCAAACTGTCGTAACACAACAATGCTATAAACATCGTTGTTATGGCGACAGACTTAGATAAGATGGTGGTAGCTAGCCAGGCAGACTTAACAGCCCTACCACCAACCAAACCGAGCACACAAAGATATACCCCCCGCTGGGAATCGAACCCGGGACCTCTGGGTCTGAAACAGGTAGCTTAGCCACTACACCACAGAGGCGGTTAAAACCACAGAGGCGGTTAATCGCAGTAGGTACATTAATTGATTCAGGCATCAACTCGTCACACCAAAATTTTGTTGTAACTGGTCATACGGCCAAAAGCAGTATTATTTGTTTCAACACGTCACGAGTTGATTCAACATGTGACGGGTAATTAATATGGACATACAAATTCCGTTATTTTTTAATTTTTAAGATTTTTTATTGGAATTTTAAAAATGTTTGGTGTGTAATGTATTCGAATTTAGCAAAATTATTTTCTTATTACTTTTTACGCCATGCGGACGGCTTAAGTGACCGGATATTTGTAGTAAAAACCATGGTATTCAGAGACCTAAAGTAAAAGCGTAACAAAATCTTTGATCAACGATACAACTAGATATCAGGTTGGCGCTAAAAATGTGTCTCGGTAAATAACAGCCCACTTGAGAAGTGAGCTCTTATTTTCTCGCAAGGCAATAAAAGGAAAAAGTACTTTATTTGTTGCCCTTTAAGGTTGATTTCACCATAAATGTTTTTGACGTCTTATAATTTTTAAGTGACAGGAGTAATCATTGCTTTGCTCGTTGTTTGTGACGAATGATCGAAGTATAAGATAATACTTAGAAGATTTGTGACTTTATAACTGGGTGCCATGGTTATAATTAGGTTGAACTTATAACTGTTTTATAACTTTTGTCTCAGTTCGTTAGTAAAGGAAAAGTATTTATTGACGTGGACAGAATTGAGCTTTGATTTTGTACGTGACACGTTATCTAGTTGGTATTGTTGATCGAAGAACAAAATATAAAATGGGATACATGAGTGATAGATTACTATGTTAAACACTTTATTGAATTCTGAAACACCGGAAAAAATGCCTTATCCATGTTATGCTATCTATGAACATTTATGATGCAAGTACGAAAAACCTATCTACCTACTCCGATCACTGATTATCATTCATCAAACTCAAAATATATTTATTCAATAAACTCAATTAGTAACTACTTTGAATCGTCCAAATTTTTAACCTACCACCCATTCAGGACGTCATTTTTTAACTGTGGCAAAGAACGGGCGCAAGAAACCAAAGCGCACAGAAGCATAGATAGCATAGCATAGATTTATTATTAGGCATTGTTTTCCAATAGAATCATTTTTTTTGTCTTAAAAATATTGTAGGCACCGTTAATGTTTAAATTGTTAATTCATTTGTTAAGGTTCCCACATACCAGGCTTAGCATTGTTTGTGTGGAAATTTTAGTTTAAGAAACCTATGTGTAGTCTTGGAAATAAAGAAATGGCCTTGCTGAGTTTGTTGCCGGTTCTTCTCAGTACAAGGCTCCCGCCCCATAGTTAGGACTTACGAACCGATGATGGCATAGCAACATTCATAAGTGCTCAATTATTGTAGCCCAAATTCTTCGACCAACTTTATACAACTAGATCTCAAGTCGGCGCTAAAAATAACAGCCCACTTCTTATTTTCTCGCAAACAAGGAAAATGTACTTTATTTGTTGCCATTTAAGGTTGATTTCACCACTAAATGTTATTGACGTCTTGTCATTTCTCTCAGTTCGTTAGTAAAGAGAAAGTATTTGTTCACGTGGACAGAATTGAGCTTTGATTTTGTACGTGACGCGTTATCTAGTTGGTATTGTTGATCGAAGCCTAAATTGAATAAATAATTTTTAAATTTCGAATGTTATCCCCCCTCCAGGCATGGGTGCACGTGCTGCGGCACTCGACGGCGATCGGCGCCGGCTTCCAGTGCACCGTGCACATCGGGAACGTGCGGCAGACCGCCATCATAGAGGTAATGTGACAACTACACACACACGACCGAACGGCCCATAGGCCCCGCTAAAAGTTGCCCATTTATTTTATACAGGATTTTTTTTTATTTGTGAACATAATTTTTAAAATTATAGTGTAACTTAATCTAGAGCTACAGATTTTTTTTTAAGTGAAAAATAAAGAAACTAAAATTTGTCAAACATCTCCACAAAACGACCGTTAATCATGGTCAATCGATTTACCACTTATTTTTTATTATGTCGGACAAATTAATAAATAATGAACAATAAATAATTTTCAAAATATAAAAAAAAATCCTGTATAGTTTTATAAGCCAGTTGTGAATTGAATTTAAAAAAGCAACCACCTAACAACCACCTTATACATTATCTTAATGACAATTTACTCTAAAACACGATAATCATAATAACGGCTAACTAAATGTAAAAATATAAGGGAGCACTATAACGCTACTAGACTACGTCCATCGCATCCAACCATCAGCCGCAAAGTGAGCCGGATCGCCAACTGACGCTGCCTTTTATACAGCGTTAATCGGTCCAGGCTCTGGGGTGAGGAAATTCGCTAAGAATATAATCACGACTATTATCCCCGAAGGGTTAGTCAGAGACTAGGCAATGAGGAAAAGCTCCTCTACCATAGTCCATAAGGATACTACCACCTCATTTCTTCCCTTGGGTATCGTAAAATGCGAAAAACGGACTAAAGACTGCACATACTTCTAACAGCATAGAGCGACGGCTCGCCACCTGTTACGCTAAGCTCATGTGCTGTCGCTATTTGGTGAAAAGTAGACTATGGTGGAGGACTGCTTTTGCGGTATTCATTGCCTAGTCTCTGACTAATCTTTCTGGGATAATAGTCGTGATTATATGTATGTATGACTTTATTTCAATATTGCAAGCCTTCGCCCTGCAGTGGGAAGTGTACAAGCTGTACTACACTTTTTCATCTTCAATGTGTTTCATTAATTTGTGGTATGTTTTCTATTTATTGTCATCAAATCAAATCAATCAAATATTACTATATTTGATTATTTGCGTTAATGACGCTCAAATGAACTCGCAAGTAACGAAACGTTATAAAAATGTCTACCTCTTTCTCACCCATATTTATAAACTATTTGTTTGCCTACAAGCAAATAACGATTCGTCTCCCCCTCCAGGGCATCCTTTCCCGCAACAGTTTCGTGCGCGCGGGCGGCTGGGCGGCGCTCGTGTTCCGGCTCACGAGGTGCCCCGAGTACCTGCAGCGGGGGAGGAGACTACTGCTAGCGGCCGGGCAGGGGACTAGGTAAATATATATGTTACGTTGATGATGTAATAGCACTAGGTAATTATAGGGAGAATAGTGTTCCGGCTCACACGCTTCCCCGACCTACAAAGGTGGAGGCGGCTGCTGCTAGCCGCGGGGAAGGGGGTTAATGTATACATGGATGATGTTATCATATACTAGAGAGGCACCAGGTAACTATGATAGGAAAGTAGAGAGACGTATACAAATAATACAGTACAATAAGGTGGTTACAGAACTGTAAATAATAACAGGCATAATAGGCAGGCGATAGGGCAGGTAACTAAAAACCAGTGATAATACAAACCAGGGTTCTAAGGAGAATCATGTATATGGGTGATGTTGTGATAGCCCTGTTTAATAAATCCACAATATGTAATAAAGTTAAATTAAACAGTGCCCAGGGCCAGGGCACTAAGTAACTATAAGGGGCCAAAGCGAATTAACAGGGCGAAAAGGAAGACAGGTTTTTAAGATATCGATACGTTGAAAAAATTACTACTAAAATAATGACCACCTTCGGGGTCAGTTTTTCAACGTCTAATATCTTAAAGTAAAAACATTTTTTTGTTTAATGGCATGGCGTTAGTATTCGGTTCTGAACCGTCGATATGATATATTATGATCTTGACAATGTATTTAATTATTAATACTTAGTGTTTTTTCTCTTATAGGGGCATCGGCAGAGTGACCCAAGTGTTCCCCTACGTGCCTTGAGCGCAAAAACCAGTATTTTGGTATCCACTGGTATTTGTCGAAAGGCATCTCTCACATCATCAATTAGTTCATATCAAAACACTTTGCTTCATTTCACATTTAATATTTCTCGACGATTCTTCAATTTCTACTGTACTTTTTAGTTTTCTAATAGATAAGGGCTTTTTTATATTTTGGTCTATAAACACAGCTACCGAACCAAAGGGTTTTGATATTGATTAGTTCTAAGCACAATTCAGTACTATTGAGTACATTATATTGCAATACTAATTATCGAATAAATGTTCTATACTATATTATTAAAATATTAAATAACAGTTTTTTTACATAAGTACTTATTACAAATCGAACTACACTTTTTTTAAATTTCTAATTAATATACTGCACATCGGAGCTTTGCTTAATTTTTATATAAAAATTAAGAACTTATAGGGTTTTTCTAAGCTAGTCAAATGCTTCAAATGCTCTGTATATCTATATAAACAAATAAGTATTGATGATATTTAACAGTACGAAAATTACAATAAAAAATATTTTGCTATATTGAGTAATTTATTAAAATTTGATTGAAGCGCTTGAGTATTGTGATTTTTTTTTAATTACGTTGACACCGAACAGGTTGTTTTAAAATCTTTTATACGGAATAGTCTTATAGTCTAAATATAACTTAAAATAATTATGTGTGATACTAACCGTATATAAAAATAAAATTATAAAGAGCAATATTTCTACCTAGTAGAATTTTATAGTCCGTCTAAAAATTATTAAAATATTTTGTGCAATTTTATTGCTAACCTAATAATTTATTTAGGAAAATATACAACTAATTGCCTATTCTGTTCGTTGATATTTATGAAAATATTAAGATTGGGCATCGATGACGAAGGTAGACTCTTAGGTCTTTGATTAAAACAAAAGAGGAAGATATGGTACAAGGATCTTACGAAACGAAATCCTATGTGTATCCTAATCATAACGAAATGCTACGATCGTCTCCAGTTTCCAGTATCTTTTGTTTTTGTGTTAATCAAAAGTTTGTGTTTACCAAATTCTTATGGTTTGACTGTAATTATTGAATTAAGTAGGTAATTGGTTGCTCCCAATAGTAGAATCAATCAATCACATACAATCGATCAGTAAGACATCCTTACCTTACTCTCCACTTTCTGACACATTACAACGGAAATTAATAATTCAAGAAATGTACAATATCTAACAATATTACTAATTAGATTTCGTAGAGTTAGATGATCTCAAAGTGTGGTATTTTTTTATTGTTAATAGTTTATTCATGAAACCAATCATTTAAAAATATACCCAATTCTTCTCTTTCGCGTGAGTTTTACATCTAAAGTAATCACTAAGTTTACAAGTAATTTATTAAAAACTAATATACTTATCTACCCATTTATTTTCTAACAAAAATTCATTAATTGAGTGCTATGCTAACCATCATTCTCTAATTCGATGGCTCATCATTATTTTGTTTATTCCATTAGGTACTTTGATTTTAAAAACCAAACTAGAATAGTGATCGTTCTATCGAAAATGCGATTACAAAGAAACTTTCATGTTAAGTCGTAACAGTGCTGCCCTCATTGAGATTTTTCCTAGTTTTTAATTAATTTAAAAACAAATTCATAATAAAACGCGCTGTAGTGCACTAAACAAACATCTGTAGATATTTTTGAGATGTAAATTGTATTTATTGTCTATGTACAAGTGGCAGTATAAAACAATATAGAGCGTTCTTTGTGATTTTGGTTCTAAATTCATTATAACTTAAATTAAACTTTATCAAAAATATCATGTTTTGTTGGTACATTTATTTGGCAATTCTTAATTCTTGGCGGTATTCACAGTACCTACCAATAGGCCTAGCATGCGCAACACGAGAAAATTTTCTCGACCCGTTTTCTCATGTTATGTCTATACACGATTTGTCAAAAATAGACATAATAGTAGTTTTTGCTTGTCTGTGGTACTTTTGTCTACAAACCCTAACATGCAACTTAAATTTTAAGGAGTTTTGACAACTGTAACCGAGATAGTTTGTTGTTCCCGCCATCGAAGGAAGAGAGAATATCGTCCGCGACATATCTCGTGTTGTGCATGCTAGGCCTACTGGTAGCGTAGCCGTTGTTGTGTTCCGACAGAGATAAGATAGCCAGTTCCTCAGTGGTTGAGGGTTCCGAGTTTGTATGTTTCACCATCTTAATTGTATGTAGGGTGAAGAGGTGTCTTGACCCTAATAAATTTCACTGTAAGTAATTGGCTACTTGACAGTTCATGGAAAAGTATTTTAAAAATTACAAACGCTTATTTTATACCTCTTACTATATTTTTTCTCGAAAAAGCTTTATTTAATAGAAAAAATATAAATTTTTCTTCTTTAATTTCAAATTTCGCGCGAAAACGGTTGGTCACGTGACATTTTGCCCCGTGACGTCACACTTCATTAAACAATTAATTTTTATCTTGAAACGTGACAGATAATTTTGGTTTATTTCGTGAAATGTGACGTCACACAAAGGTCAATCATGGCCGCCCGTGTTTCGGGTCTTGTAATCCACTAAAAAAGAAATCGTAAATTTATATTATAAAAATAAAATATTTACAAATTATCTTAAAAAATAACTATTGGATAATTATTGTTAAATTATAAACTACCATATCCGACATATTATTATTTAATATTTTATTGTTACAACGGTCAAATAGCCAATTATGATTGTTTATTTCTAAAAATAAATTTAAAAAAGGTTAGGAACCTATGCTGTCTATTTAATCACCAACAAAAATGCACAAAAATATGTATTTCACTCGTTATCTTCGAGATCACTTTTAACTTTTGTTCATATTTAAATAGGTAACTAAAATTATTGTCTCTCACTTGTATTCGAAACACTTAAAGCTGAAATAATTGATTGATCTGTCTTATTCAAAATTAAACATTAATTATAAATCTATACTCATTTTAGTTATTGTCTTTTGTTGTCTGTTTTATGTTGATTTTTCTTAGTTAAACGTTGTCAATTGATCAATGGTACAATTTTTGCTTTAAAATGTAATTGAAATAAATGATTCTCTTCAAATTGTTGCGTATTTATTATCTAGGTACTTATTCTCACCTGTTTTCTAACTATAATAATTGGTTTCTTTATTATTGAATTTTTGCATCCACAATGCTATTACAACGTCAGTCAGGAAGGGTACCCCCTTCCTGACTGACGTTGTAATAGACTAAGCCGAAAGGAGGGTAAAGTTGTCGTGAAGCGACATTTAAAAAGAGAAAAGATGTTAAGATTTAGCAAATATTAATAATACAAAATAAAATAACAAACAAAAAGTGAAGAAAAAAGAAGTGAGTGAGGATGGTGAGTATGGAGGTGATGATGGTAAAGATGAAGGTTGATAATATAAAAGTGAAGGGGTAGGTGCAGCTGACGTGGAGGCAGGCAAAGGTGTGGAGACAAGCGCTGAACTTGGCAGGCGCCGAAGGGCGCAGGCAAGCAAAGGCAGGCAGGCGCAGGCAGGCAGGCGCCAGCAGGCGTAGGCTGGCGAAGGTGCAGGCAGGCAGGCGCCACCAGGCGCAGGCAGGCGAAGGTGCAGGCAGACAGGCGCAGGCAGGCGTAGGCGCACGCGATGACTGGAGGCTGTAGTCTAGACTAGTCCTTCCAATTCGGAAGCTGGTGATTGTATCTGAAGATTAGTCCTTTTGAATCAGAAGCTGAAGATAGTATGAAGACTAGACCTTCCAATTCGGAAGCTGGTGATCGTCTGCCTAGTCTAAACCTTTTGAATCAGAAGCTAGAGATGTAATGATTAGTCGTCGGCTGAACTAGAAACCTCGGTTTCTGAGTTCTGCATAAATTTCAAAATAATATTTTTAAAACACTGAAATCTAGATGGCCAAATGTAAAAATAAGAAAGTCTAAAAGTTTTGATTCAATTTTGTTGATAAGTTGCATAGCAACGAAGCAAAAATAAGTTGTCAGATACGTCAAAACGTGACCAAAACACAATATTTAGTAAATAGAAAACAATTAAGGTGAGATAAATGTAAATATTACAAAGAAAAACGCATAATAAGATTATCGAAGTGATCCGAAACTTGTGGGACACGTAAAAGTGTCGAAAAATAGTGTTCGAAGTTTCCCTGGCGGTCAGCTGTTATGAGAGAGACACAGATTTGAGTTCATTGCCGGGGTTAACATATTTACATTTTTCAAATATGAATATGCATAAAATATGAATGTTTTTCGCAAAGTTTATATTTGCAATATAACAGCTGATAGTAGCACTTTCAATTGTCCGCATCTTAGTTCGCCCTTTCCGACTGACGTTATATAGATATAGGATAAAATGTTTATTAGAAAAAAATCAACTACCTACCTAATCACAAGAATTCAACGAATCTTCTGGGTTCGCCGTAGCTTAGCGGTTAGAGCAGTGGACCGGCAATCCAAAGGTCACGGGTTCGAATACCATTCGAGCTTTCCTGAGACTGGTTGATTTTATTTTTAGTAAACATCCTATAATTGGTTTCCAACAGTCGCACTAAGGCTCGTTTTCTAAAATAAAACTCAAATCCATGCTTGAATAGTTAGAAACTGATGGCGATATTGCGATGAATAGCACCATCTCTTTCTAACTGTACTCAAGCAGAGGTTTGAGTTTTGTTGTAGAATACAAGCCTAATTGTCTAGCCCAAGTTAAACTTTACCATCATCATCAGCCTATAAGGCTAGGCGTATGCTAACACGCAGGTGACGCAGCACAGCACAGTGCAGATTTTGCAGGACAGGGCAGTTTGCGCAGAAATGGGCCGCCAACGCATGCAGCGACGCAGCTAAGTGACACATTACAGATACAATTGACACCCACAATAACTTTTTTAAAGCCTTTTTTGAGTATTCATGATGATTAATGTCATATAACATGGTTCACAATAAACTAGTTCTATCAATTGTTCTTTCATTGTAATAAAATTATGATAAAATGGTTCGCGTCGCGCAGAAATCTGTGCCGGCACTACAACGAGGCGCAGAGCAGGAGAGACATGTCTGCGTCGCGTGCCTGCGCCGCAGCGTACGCAGCTCTCAACACATCCATGCATTACAAAATCTGCGCTGCGCGGAACTGCGTCTCAGCATAAGCTTAGCCTTAAGGTCCTCATGTGGGGAGGCCTGTGCCCACTGCTGGGCACAGGCCTCCCCACATGAGGACGTTGGGCCATAACCCACCACGCTGGCCCAATGCGGGTTGGTAGGTTTAGGATAAAATGTTTACTAGAAAAAAATCAACCAGTCTCAGGAAGCTCTAATGGGATTCGAACCCACGACCTTTGGATTGCCGGTCCACTGCTCTAACCGCTGATCTACAGAGACCCCAGAAGACTCGTTAAATTCTTCCTAGTACCTAATTTGATTTACGCTGCAAGCCTGCGGTATGACGTCACTGTGAAGTCTATACTCACAGTAAACATTTTATCCTACATCTATATAGCGTTGTGAAGTATGCAAAATTTCAATAATAAAGATATTGGTAGATTTTATTGCTATCTTACGTCAACAACCGGAACCAACGGCTTAACGCGCCTTCCGAAGCACGGAGGAGCTCGAGATGTTTTTAAATTTGGTCACCCATCCAAGACCCGGCATTGCGAAAGCTGCATAACGACGATCGTAAACCGAACGTCTCCGAACCGAACATAGATCTCACCCCGGACGACTATAGTAAGATTATAGCTGGCAAATCCAGAAAAATATTTCTGGACTACTGTAATAAAATTGTCAAAATAGTAAACAAGAGAAACAAAGATAAATAAACATGAAAATAAATGTAAATAAAGATAAAATATTGTACTTTTATATAAATTGTATTTATATAAATAAGTAGTATTATAAGAATATGTAATAATTAGGTCAAGACAATGTACCTATAGAATGTAAGAAAAATAAGCAATGATATAAGACTACTACTAGACTACTGTATTACCAGTTAAAAGACTACTGTACTTACTAGAAATAAGCAAAATGTAATTACTCATTCCCCCCTTTATTAAGAAACAATAAATAAATAAAGGATAGATAGCTAGTATTCAGTGTAGGCGGAAACCCCAACCGCAAAAGCATAAATGTGGAAGTATGAATGAAAAATATGAGGAATGAAAGTGCGAGAGGCACACAAGATAGAACTGTATCCCAAGCACGAACCATTATGGTACTAGTTAAGGTAATTGTATTATTTTGTATGAAAAAGATTTAATAACTTTATGGTTTTCATACAAAATAATACGATTACGATTACCTTAACTAGTACCATAATGGTTCGTGCTTGGGGTACTGGAGTGAAAAAGTAGAATAGAAATAATAAAGTCTTCAACCATCCACGTTGGAGATGTAGTGTAAAAAAAAACCCGAACGTTTTAACCGCTGCGCCATCGAGCTCTTCAGCTTCATTGAAACTTGTTTATAATTAGTGTTGCCGCTCGATAGTCCACTATCTATAGTTGAGCAAAAGTAATAGTATCGATAGGCCTATCGATAGCCCCGTAACGTCAATACAATCGACACACAGCAATACTATCGATACTATCAAATCTCAATATCGAAGGCACTATATAGCATCGATGCTATTGACGACATACAAATGAATAAATACAAATGCTTTATTTGCTTTTAAATAGGGTAATTACATTTTGATGTTATAAAAATAAAATGGGACTTAAACCTATTTAGCCATAATAACATAGCATGAAAATATCCTTGGTCGTTTTGGTTTGCACCGGTTTTCATGGTGTCGCCGTCTCTGAGGTCCCGGGTTCGATCCCCGGTCGGGTCAATTTAGAAATTATTGTTTTTCTAAATTGTCTCTGGTCTGGATGTTTTCTATGTATAATAAGTATGTATTTATTTTAAGTATGTTTATCCGTTGTCTAGTAACCATTTAACGAGTTTCATAACGAAGCTTCTTTTGGGCTAGATAATTGGTGTGAGTGTAGAAAAGTTTATTTATTTATTTATTATTGCTGCTGAATCTTCAACAACCAAAGCGCAAACATATCGATAGTATCGATAGTTGTTACAATAGTCATAGCCAATACTATCGATAGTATTGCAGTATACCGATACTATTGTACCTTTCTGAGCTATCGATACTATGATAGGCCAATCGATATTATAGATAATTTCCGAGGTCAACTATCGATAGTCAAACTATCGACAGATCGGCAACACTATTTATAATAGATATCTAGGTAAAGTAATATAGCCGATGTTAGGGCTGTAAGCTACTCAATTTCTGTTTTATCCCCTAAGTTGAAAAAATGTATAGGTACGTAACCTAAATGTAGGATTTTCCTCTAGAGATTTATTTCTAGAGAAAAAAATAAAAACAGATTTTCATAGAAAAGAATGTATTTACATTATTAAACTTCCCAAATCATTTATATACAGGATAACAATACAAGCAAAGGTCACTTAGGAAATAGTAAAAATCATGAAACTACTTTTACGTACTCGTAAACAATGAGGCGAGCTAAAAATACTATGTCACGTATAATATTTATCCTTACATAGAAAACATAATTGTTGTGAACAACGAAAACGTTGAAAAAAGTTTTACAAATTGGAAAATGTTATAAAAAAACTTGAGAGGTGTCAAGGGACACCCGGATGGAACGAAGTTCCTTTCGATTAATTAGTGAAGGAATTGTGATAAAATTTTATTTTTTTTAAGTTATAATAATATTTTTTTTATTATTAACAAATATAATGTTATATAAACTTAATCAGTAGGCTCAATTTTCGTAATAATTGGCTTGTGGTAACTGAAGTAGTAAACATATGTTTGGGATTCTATTTTACTTCGTAAACACAACAGCGTATAGGTTAGAACACGCACGGCTTGCTAAATACATACGTTCTGATATTGTAATATTAAAATATGACTTGAGGGGACTACGAAACATCGTTTTTCTGTGTTGTCGTGCGGTCACACGCCACGCCGCGGCTGATGGCAATCAAAAAAGCTTTGTTCCAAATTACAAGTAGATAATAAAAATAAAGTTAACAAAAAAAGTGTAAGTATTTATTTAAATGTGTGTGTACCTTTAACTGTGTTCTTAATAATATACAACTAAAAAATAAAAAAATTATGATGAACAAAAAATCAACTCGTGGTAGGATTTGATCTCAGAAGTGCGATTGCGTAAAGCCATCGTATTCATTTGACAGTTCATAACGTAAGGTTTCATGTGTCAAACGGTAAATTCTAATTGTCTAAGGACTTTATCTATGGTTTACGATAACGATCGTCAATTTTATCGATGAGTGAATTATTTACTCTGATGGATCCACGGCGCTCATACGGGTAAGTCCGATGCGCGAACCACTACACCAACCAGGCGATAAGTTGAGCGACGAAATAATGATTTACGTTTGCCGCACAGCTTACTAGCAAAAAGTGTCGTGACAACTTTTCGTAAGAATTTTTTCCGTCTAGCCCCCTTTCACAACGCGCGATAAGGAACTTCGTTCCAAAAACTTTCTCGAGCTGGATTCGAATCCGGGCCAGGTGCTTTTTCAGTTAAGCTACCGTGGGCTAATCCAGCCCGCTCAAATTTATCAACACTATTTACTTTTTACTTCGAATGCTTAAGATGCCTATTACATCTCAAATGTGATTTTTGCGTAAAATGCCCATTTTTGCATTTTGTAGTAAATTTGCAATTGTATTTATCGTTTTTATCGAAATAGGATAATAAATTCATGTTAATATTACTAATCTCCACTCTGTGAGAATAAGTTGAGTCCGAACTCAACCGGAGGAGGCCGGCGCATCGCATTTTGTAGTAATTTTGCAGTTGTATTTATCGTTTTTATCGAAATAGGATATTAAATTCATTATAAAATCTTTATTCCTCATGAAGTAACAACTATTCTGGTATCAATTTTGCTCAATAGTATTATCGTAGATAGGAGAAATTCACAGTTAACTTATAGCTATTTTCGAAGTTTTTCGGTCTAGAATAACATTTTTTTTCTATATAAAATCAATGATATCTAAAAATTCCGAGGCCGCTACGAACTATTCGACTATATAAGAGATAACATTCTATTTTTTTTATTTTATTTGTTTAGAACAGTAGTTCAATCGAGGAGCTCAAAAAAGTGCCTTCGCGCACTTTATAAACCTTTCTCTGCAATTTTGGGGTTAATTAAAAAATTAAGCAAAATTTACAAAAAGCGAGGCCGCTACAAACTATTCCAATAGCTATTCTACACTATTTAATAAGTCAAAACTGTTAATGTATTTTTGTTTCTGATAGAGAACGCCAAAATCACAGTCGAAATGTAATAGGGTAAAAACGTTTTTTTTTTCAACATTAAAATCAAATATTTTTATTATTGAAATTACTGCATTCACAATGCTCTATAGATATAAATAAAATGTGTACACACGGCGTCAGAACCAGTAGCACGCGCAACACGAGATATGTCGCGGACGATATTCTCTCTTCCTTCGATGGCGGGAACGACAAACTATCTCGGTTACAGTTGTCAAAACTCGACAAAATTATGTTGCATGTTAGGGTTTGCAGACAAAAATACCACAGACAAGCAAAAACTACAATTATGTCTATTTTGACAAATCGTGTATAGACATAACACGAGAAAACGGGTCGAGAAATTTTTCTCGTGTTGCGCATGCTAGGCCTACAGATCGACCTACCCTAAACAGTACAATTTCTCCAATGAATATTGATCATTAGAACCAAACCATAAAGTTCAAAATTGATCGTAGAAGTTGATCTGACGCCGTGTACATACTAGAAAAAAAAACAACCAGCCTCAGGAAAGCTCGAATGGAAAAAATCCCATTCGAGCTTTCCTGAGACTGGTCATTAAAATCAAATATTACAAAAATTGTTGTGACAATAAAAAGCATAATATTTTTCGTTAAAAAGTGGCAATACATGCACATAACTTCATAATGCAATGCACAATGCAACATAACTTCATAATACAATGCACAATGCAGCACAACTTCATAATGCAATGCACAATGCAGCATAACTTCATAATGCAATGCACAATGCAGCATAACTTCATAATGCAAAACTTGTAGGGTAGTCTGTCACTACAGAACTGCGATAAAAAACTAGGCACATTTTCATGTGCAAGTTGTCATTTGTTGTGCCGTTGACTATGGCAGAGGACTGCTTTTGCGACTAACCCTTCGGGTATGATAGTCGTGAGGTAGTAAGTAGATATTTGGATTAGTTCCCGATTCGCCGGATTCCTGATTCGCCGGAATCTTGTTTCGCCAGATTCTTGTTTCGTCGGATTTTTTTGTTAAAGAAAAACTATAGAAATATCGTGGCTTTACCTATCTATTAAATTTCGGTACATTAATAAAAAAAAAAATTTGTTCTTAGTTTAATAACGTAACAGATAAAGAATGTTTAAAGACCATAACTAAAAATAAAATATATAAATCGAACCCATTTCTAAGTAGGTAATTTTATTTTAATTTAAGTTATGTCCGATAGTGGCAACAAAATAGTAATTCATTTAATAATAAATATAAATAAGTACATGTTTTTTTTACTTAAGTGATATTATTGTATATTAATATTTCCGACGAAACAAGAATCCGGCAAATCAGGAATCCGGCGAATCGGGAACTAATCAATGAAGACTTAAATGCAATTTTGCATATTTATTTGCTTTCAACAATTAAGCAATATACATTGTATGCTTAATCATAATTACGATAAGCATTATTAAGCATTTTGATGTCTATGCCTTAGGTAGGTAATCATATGTTTAAGGTACTTTGAAACATGTTATTGGAAATACGAAAATAATACACTATCTAATATGAATAATACACTATGTAATATGAATAATCTTTCTTGTACTATGTACCGTATTTACAATTTGTATGTAGGCACAACTCACATTACCGCTTTACAATTGGCAGTGTCAAAATAGTTCTATCACACAAAATTTTAAAATGACCAAACTGTAGAACTCTCAAGAAATTTCTTTAATTCTATGAAACCTAACATTGAATATATTTAACAAACTTATGTATAAGTACAGTAAAATTATAAAAGCTTTTTATATTTTTACCTTCGCTCATTATAAAAACTACATAGGTACACAATTTCAGAATAATAACTAAAGCATAGGACTCCAAATGAGACACGTATAACAAATGGTTCATAAACATTGAAGGGAAAGAGACAAAATAAGTTGCTAAAAACGTCAAAAATGTAAAGTAAAAATAAAAATTGCGATACCAAATCACTTTAAGATACCGAATTCAAAAGCCATCTACAAATGTGACATGAAGGGTAATATTTGACATTGGCAAGGGCCAAGGCGCCCGTGTAATTTAGTTAAGTTATATTTTTGCGTGTGCATGTCACATATTATCGCATTGTTTGATGTCAAACGGAGTGCACACATAAATGTCATAGCATTCGAGTAATCGAATACTTTTACATTGTAATTGAAGCTATGTAAATCATTTTTGCATATGACTTATGTAAGCGTTTTGCAGATAAAAAAGCTGTTTGCTAATATGTATATAACAGTGACGTGTAACGTTGAAAAAATACTACCAGCACCTCTCTTCCCTTGGGCGACGGGAAAAGGCGACTAACGGACAATTGCCTAGTCTGGTCCTCATTGCCTAGTCTCTCACTAACCCATTGGGGATAATAGTCGTGATCATATAAGGGGACTGCTAGAAACCGCAAGAAACTTCAAGGGCTGGTCAGGTCAAGTGTTTTAAACATGACAAAAATGACAAAAAAGGAATTCGTGCTTTTTTCATTTTTAATTAAATAATTCATTTTGCGAATTTTAATTAGATAGTCTTTGAGTATTTAATTTATTTTAAAGCAATGACATAAGAACAATACGCACATTTCGTAATAGGAATATAAATGGTCTCATTGCAGACTAACGTAGGTACTTATCGGCCGGCTGACGCGGACGGGGCAACAGACGGCTGGGTCAACGACCGGCCGCTGCCCGCGCGTTGGAAATAATCGTTATTTTTAAGTGTTTTTCATTTTATTTATCTAATGTTATTGCTTTAAATAAATTAGATACTCAAAGATAATCAATTAAAATTAACAATATGAATTATTTAATTAAAAATGAAAGAAATATAAAATTTCTTTTTTGTCGTTTTAATCATGTTTAAAACTCTTGACCTGACCAGCCCTTGAAGTTTCTTGCGGTTTCTAGCAGTCGCCTTATATGTATGTACTCGTATCAATTGGAGAAAGGGAATTCGATACGATAGATAGATAGGGATTCGATAGATTCGAACCAGCCTATTCGATATCTATTGCGTCTTAATCATTCACATATCAAAAGTGTTCTCTTAAGTTATAATGATTACTAATAAAAAAGGTTTTCTATAGAACGCCGCGTTAAGAGTCAAGCGATAAATAAATGCTGAACTGAACTGATAGTCATACGATAACAGTTGTCATAAACTCAAAATACCTAAAAGTCTAAAGCTGAATTATGAAGATAGCTTCAACTCCCGCATGATATTGTAATGTAATTTTTTCTTCATAATTCAGGGCATTGCTGCCATTGATTACTATTTATTTCATGAAAGTGCTGTGTTACGCTAGCTAGCTAAAAACTAGCCCAACTCCCATAGTAAAAAGGTCATTCTCCTTTAATAGTTCTGTGTAGCTTGATCTGCTGACGTGTACTCTTACTACCACTTTATTACTCGCTAGTTCGAACAAGGCTACTCATGGTACGTCATGAGAGTTGGAATGTTCCACCATCTCCCAAACTTTATACCTGCAATTACATAAACAGCATTTGAAAGAATCGTCTTTAATACTCAAATGTATTTCGTTTAAGATCGACATATTGAAGCTCTCCTTGCAAAACTGGCAGTCTTTGACGCCATCCAAATGGTCTAAACTCTCATGGAACTCTTTCGAAGTATTGCTTTTAAACTTCTCATCGCAGTAACTGCATTCGTGTAGTTTGGTTTGTGTTACTTCTGTTTCTGCTTCTTCGGAATTGGTTTTTTTATCTGCGTTACAAGTCGTCGGTTCGTTTGTCAAATTTTTAGACGATGTATTTGTAGTTTTTGGAGTATTGTTGTCATTAGTACTACCCGCGTCGCTAGAATCTGCCTGATCATCAATGGGTTGGACGTTTTTGTCTATTTCCTTTACATCTTTACTGGAATCTATAAGTTGACTTGACTGAGACACAGGTTCGATTGTAGTCGTGCTGACCAAGCGAGATTGCAGCTTATCCGCCGCGTAATAGATGTCAATTTTGGGTGTTTTCCCACCGTCGTTGCTGTACTCTTCGACTAGCACTTCTTCGAGATTGAAATCGGCTTTGTGATGCTTCCTTATATGTATGTTTAAAGACATAATTTTAAAGGGAAGATTGCACAATTTACATTCGATATACTCTTTCGGATCCATGGGAGTATGATGCAGCATATGGATATAGCATGTGCTCTGGGCCATGAAGTAAACGTTGCATTGCCCGCACTTATAAATTTTGTGGGAATGCTCTTTCGGCGTTGTACTCACAGTTTTGTCAGACCCCTCTGGTGTGGTTGCTTCAACAATACTACTTTGCGATACATCACTGACGTCTTCTGTTTCAGTTACGTCTGCAATTTCTGTAGCTGGGACTCTTTTCGCTTTCGTAACTCTTTCGTGACTCATCTTTTCTGTAGCTTCGACTATTTTCGGAGGCGTTTCTTTAATCATTTCAATATCGGTTGGTACTTTTGTGATAAAATGTTCCTCCGGAATAATGATTTCCACATCGGGATCTAGAGCGTCTTTAGTGATATTATGATGCAACCTCTGATGCTTAATAAAAGTAACGGAAGGGAATAGCAGACCGCACATGGAACAAGTGCATGGTGCCCTAGATACTATATGATGTGCCATGCAATGCGAGATCCATGTATCTACATGCATATAGTGCAAATCGCATCGCTTGCATTTGAATAGCACTTTTGTAGTGATGTTACGATATACGTTGTATTCTGAGGCATGCAGTTTTTTCGGTTTAGGAACTTTAACAGGTTCAACGCTCACCAGAGGAACAACTGCGTCATTTGATACGTCATGGGCATCGCTAGCAACAGATGCTGTACTATCATCAACTTTACGCGATCCAGGTGAAGCGTATTTTCTAGTGATATTTTTTTTCGCAACATTGCGTTTATCAATCGTTACGACAACAAGATCAGCTTTCTTCCCCGTTCTCTTATGGTGATGAAGACTGTGTATTAATAAAGCGTAATCGTGGAACCTCCAGCCGCAGACGCCACACACTTTGATTGGACCCTCTGTATAGTTCTGATGGTTTGCGTCTAAATGTTTCTTCGCGTCTAAACGAGTTGTGAAATACACATTACACTTTTCACATTTATAAACGCGATCTGGGTCGTTCGGGCGAGGCGTTCCCTCTTGCTGGCCGCACCTCTGAGCATGTTTGTGGAGAGAATCTCTGTGGAAAACTAGGCCGCATTTGTCGCAGGTCTCACCTTCGAAATTGTTCGGGTTGCAACCCATTTGGTGGTTAGTCAAATCTAGTTTGTTCAAGAACAGGCATTTGCAAGAGCGGCACCTGAACAGTGTGATCGATAGTGCCGCGCTAGTATCGGGCGAGTCTTTGTCCTGTTCTTGATTTTGCGTAACTTTCGGCGTCTTAGCTTCACTGTGTTGGTGTACACCAGCAATGTGACTCGCCAAAACGTCTGAAGGATATTTTAAGCGGCAATATTTGCATTCCTTCCAAGTACCTCTCCGTTTAATGTTTTCATTGAAAGGCACAATCACAATGTTGTCTATAGTAAAGTCTTTGTGTCGCCCGTGCTTCGCTACGTGCGCGTTCATACCGACCGGGCGGAAAAAGTATGTGCATTTCGGGCACTGTATGCATTTAGTACTGCACGAGTGAGTCTTCGTACACCGGTACTTCGCCACGCAGCACATGCACGCTTGGCACTGGAAGTATCTATACTTGTTGCCGTTGGGCGTGTAAAACACCGTTTTATGTTTATTACTGACTACGTTATCGAAGTCTATAGGTTGTGTTCCCACAGCGTTGCTCTCGATTTTGCATATCTCCGTATGCTCCGCCAGCAGTTTTGAGTTAAACTCTTTCTCTTGGGGACTGTTGAATGCTACCACTCTGAAGCTGTTTGCTGTGACCGCTTGTTTCTTGTGTATGTTCGCGTGCGTATCTCTTGCGAAGCGGGTAGCGAAGCAAAAGTTGCATGTTGAGCATATAAATTTAGTGACATTCTTTGTGCATTTGACGCCATTCTTCGCGTGAAAGATTACAGTGTCCGCAGTGATTATTTTGGCACAGGATTGACATTCGTATATCGTGTACTCGGGCGGTCCGTCGACTATCAACGTCATTTTGACGGCTGGCGTGACATAAATGCTGCGACTCAAGATTTGATGGATCTCCTCTTTAGGCAAAGGATCTAATATCTTAGTCCAACCGACAGTCAGCAGCGAAAACCAATCGTACTGCAGTATCTTGAAGTCGTTTCTGTCTATAGTCCTGTTGTTATGCAGCTGGCTATGTCGGTTGAAGCAGTCGGATTCGAATCTCAGCAAGCACATTTCACATTGTTGTATCGTCACGTTGTAACTCTCCAACTTGTTGTAATGCTTCTGACAGTGCTCGACCACGTAATCGTAGTGGTCGGTTGTGACGTCACACATTTTGCAGTTATACAAAATGTTCCATGTAGGTATCAACTTTTGGTATCGCATTTTCAACGTCGAATCCAGACTTTTGTCTTCCATTTTGGGAGCTATTTTCACAGGGTGTTTGTACGTGTTTTTGACGGGATTTTTAACGGTTTTCTTTATTGGTACCTCATCAATTTTGCTGGTCACACCACCTATGTATTTGTGATGAAGCGTGTGCACCTTGAGAGCGTCTTTGTCAAAGGTTTTCTTGCAAATCTTGCACACCATCCGGACATCGTTCACACAACTATGCCTGTTTGTGATCGTCAAGTAATGGACTTCGCATCGATGACACTTCGGTAACTCTGGTATGCGAGGAAGGCACGGTTTGCAATCGGTGATTCGCTGGAAATAGCAATCTTTCACACCGACGTTGCCATGCGCATGTACTGTGTTTAAGTGAGCACGCTTGCTCTTAGGTGCGTTGAAGACTAATCCACAAATAGTGCATGTAAATTTCTTTTTATTGGCAAGACACTTCTTCTTTGCATGATACCTCTGCCTCTTCGTAAACTGCTTGTCCGGCGAATTTATAAAAACGTGACAAGTGTTGCAGTAGTAAACTAGATACTTTCGAGTATTGTCCACTTTCATCTCTTTGGGACAGTCTTTCGTTTCAATTTTCTGACGTTTTGCTTCGACGGCAGCAGTTGGTGGTTCAACAAGCTTCCTTTTCACACTACCCGCGTTTGCAGCGGGCCTATTGTACTGGGAGATGAAATCGTCGATCCGAATGAAGTCCGACTTGATGAAGCTCCTGAGTTCGTGCTTCTTTTTATGCGTCGGCATATTGTTAACAGTCACCTCACATATATTACAATGTTCCACTTCCGACGTTTTACCGCAGAGATGTTTCGTGTGTTTCATGAAGAGACGTTCCTCGAAATATATGTGGCATTTTGGGCACCGGCATAACACTCGCGAATATATGTTCTCATGCAACACATACACTTTGAACTCTTTCGTGTGTTCATGTTGTAACTCATGTAACACTTTGTCGACCTCACGGAAATTGCGTCTGCATATATCACACTTCCACAAGCCTCTACTTTTTTCCGTATGGACGTTAACACTATGAGCTATTGCTACGATACAGTTCATCGTATGAATTGGACACTTATCACATTTGAATAACACGTTCTTGGGCACTAGTCCGTCGTCGATGACGCGGTATCGTTTCGGTTTGAATGTCTTCAGCTTGGCAATCACGATCCTGCTTAGTTTACCTGTAAAATAAATTAATGATTAAAATCAAAAGTCAGATCCGTGTGGTGCAAAAAGAATACTATCAACCCTTCTCTTCCCTTGGGTGTCGTAAAAGGCGACTAACGGACTAAAGACTGCACATACATTCATCAGCATAGAGCGGCGATGGGCTCACCACATATCACGCTGAGCATATGTGCAGTTGTAATTCGGTGTGCCGTGGACTATGGCAGAGGACTGCTTCTGCGGTCCTCATTACCAAGTCACTGACTAACCCTTAGGTTAGTTTGGTTTTTGATTAGACAACACACAAAACATATGGTACGCGGACGCCATTAAAATACTCTCGGATTATCACTGTTATTCGCCGCTGAACGGTGGTATAGTGACTATTCCCGAAAAGGCAAGCTACTCTGAGAATAGTGCGTGGTAAAACGTAATTTCGATTTACTCTCGCATAACTGGCGATTTAATCTAAGAATAAAATTTACTCTAGCTTGGTCGAATCCACCCTTAAGCACTTTGGAAGAGTTTAAAATTGTAACATTTAAAATATTGTTTAAAATCATTGTTGAGTTTGTTATAAAATGTTAGACATTTACCCAAGAATGAGCCATCTGTCTTATGAAGCCTAAAACTAGAGACGCAAGTTCTTCTTAAATAATAATATACAAATACACATCATATACATGGTTTGATAATAGGTAATATATAACCTCGCAACAGGGCCCTCCCTATTAAGAATAACTTTATGGATGGAAGTAGCTCTGAAATTGCGAATGAAAATCAGCTGTTTCATACAAGACTGCAAATGCTATTCCATCACTATATATCATAAATCAATTTTTTGCAGAATATGGTATCATTTTACAGATAACAGACAATGTGCAATGTATATGGAACAGCTATTTCGAGTAGTATTTGGGGGCTTATTGTCTATTGCTCAGAGTCAGCTAGTTTGCTTATTTAAAAATATATTTAAAATAATCAAACTAGCGAAGAAATGTACTTCTATTTGAAAGGGATTGCGATAAATGTTGAGGTTAGAAAATTAGCCACCTGCTTGGACTTTGTATGAAACGTTTAATATCATTGTCTGATTTGCTTATAACTTTTCAGAAATGTATCAAATGGATTGACAAAGTCTGCTAATACACAAGTGAAGACGCAGGCAAAAGCTAGTATATTCATAGAATATAATATTATATAAGCTATCCGAGAGCCTTCACGGACACGTCAGTTTTATCCAAATTCAACACAAACCATCGCATGGTAAGAAGCTCTTTGAGAATAGAACCACCAAGGAAACCTAGGAAATACTTAGCTCCGCAAAAAACAGAACATTAAAACACTAAAGAAAATTGCCCAATCCCTGATTGAATCAGCCGAAGAAATAACAACGGAAGACAGAAACACTGATGCCTTTACGAAATATGGAAAGCTAGAAAAACTACAAACTCAAGCAAAAACGGAGAACAGAAGAGAGAACAAATACAGACTAAGTGACACAATGCTACAACTTATAGAAGAAATAAAAAACCTGCTTTCAATACACCCCAAAAGAAAAAATATCAAAAATGTAACAGAACTAAGTAAGAAAAATAAAGAGAACATTAGAAAAGACAGGAAGATCAAGAGGCTGCAAGCAATAGAAAGACATTTAGTTATAAGTTCACTTTAGTCTATTCTTTGTTATCAGAAGGATCGTGTCTGCTATCAGTCTGGAGTGAGTATCGGGTCGAAGAAATGAAACAGTCAACTATGCACAACATTCAATATATTGAACTCTATAAAAGCTATTTTTAGACATTTTACATTTACGTAATAAACGCAGACGCGCGAATACCCTAGGCGAGGATTCAGGGATGGCTGGTCAATCAACATTAAACGAGAACGAATTAGCTTACGCGCATTTTTACCAACTGTGTCACCACAGACACATAAAGAGCAGGGGAGGGGGGGGGGGGTAAAGAAAGCTACTGTTGCTGCTAAATGACGACTACTGTCTCCGAAGGGTTCCGAAAGCAGGCCTCTGCCATAGTCTACCATCGCCGCTCTATGCTGTTGGATGTATGTGCAGTCTTTAGTCCGTTAGCCGCCTTTTACGACACCCAAAGGATGAGAGGGGGTGGTAGTATTCTTTCACCGCTATGCGACACAGTTAAAAAGAGATAACAACGCTCCAAACAGAAAAGATATAACCGAAATAACTACTGAATTCTACCAGAACTTCTTAAACCCAGACAACAAGCATAAACATGGACAGAAGAGAGACCCTAACGAAAGGCATCATAAAGCGAAACCAGAACCAAAAATACTTCCTAGACAAAGTTACGGACGAACATCTAAAACGTACTCTTGAAGATCTACTCCCCATACTTACTTCAATATTCAATGAATACTAACGACGGAATGAATCCATACACAAAGGAAAACTTCGCACCTTATCTTCATATTCAAGAAAAGTCAAAAGGAAGAATAGGGAACTATAGACCTATAAGCTTGATGTCAAACGTATTTAAGGTTTTCTCCAAAATTATCTTGGAAAGAATAAGCAAAAGACTAGATGAAAACCAACCACGTAAGCAGGCAGACTTTGGACAAAAATAAAATACAAAGAATACAATAAGAACCTTTACATGGCATTAATTGATTACTCCAAAGCCTTTGACAGCATAAGCCACAATGCCATATGGAAGCCTAGAACAGCAAGGGATACTTTCAAACTACATTATTATTATTAGCCTCAATTGTCCCACTGCAGGGCAAAGGAATCCCTTCCCTTCTTCCATTCCTCCCTACTAACAGCGATCTGAGACCAATCCTTCAGGAAAAAGTCCAGCTGGTCCAAGTCCAAACTACATTAACATTCTTAAAAACATCTATTCGAATAGCGAAGCGAGGATTCAACTAGAAACCATGGGAAAACAGTTTAAGTACGAGAGGGGAGTTAGACAAGGATACCCTCTATCACCGAAATAGTTCTCGGCCGCTCTGGAGAATATATTCCGCAAATTAGAATGGAACAGCTTCGGCACAGATTAAAGAACTTCACTCGGTAGAACATTACCAATACCTACTGCTATAATAGCCTACTAATATTTAAACTATAATAACCTACCGCGCGATCCCACAGCAATCGCAGGGCTGCCTCTTCGATAAAATTAAATTAACATAAATAACTATTTGTGTCTATTTTATTGAGAACTGTAAATATGTTCTGAATAAAGGTGGTATAAGACTTTAAACTATCGCGTTGCATTGCATTAAAACTATTTTAACGGGACCAAATACGATTAATTTTTGTAAGTAAGTACATATCTACTTACTGCTTGACGTTTCGGCCGCGATGCTGCGGCCGTGGCCACAAGCGAACTGGCGGTGCGCGGCGTCGTCGGCTCGGGCGGGTATTTGTTTCTTCATCCACCCTCCCACGTTTACTTAAATTGCCACAGTGCAATGAATCGTCGGTGATGCGGCGAACTTGCGATGCGAGCGACACACGCTCGACCGCGGACATTGAGCGCACGGTGATCAACTTGTCGGATGAAGTACTGGATGGACCATCTAAGAATGTTTTGGCTAAGGGTATGAATTTTGCTTTAACACCTAAGCGAATTCCATACGAGGACATAGTGTGCAGAGTAGAGCAGACTATTATACATAACAAGGTACCACCTGCGGACGCTGATATTTTAAGACAAGATGTTGCCGTAATTTTGCGGAAGTCAAAGCTACCTAAAAGTAACATTACTACGGAAGAGCGTCTAGCACTACAACAGTTACGTAACAACGAGAAGATTTTAGTGCTAAAGGCTGACAAGGGAAATGCTACTGTAGTAATGAATACAGATGATTATGACACCAAAATCAGGGATCTGCTTTCGGACACCAATGTATACAAACCTGTGTCCTACAACCCCACGGCCAGGGTCACACGACGCATTCGAAACCTTATCGACCAGCACAAGGACATCTTCACAGAGGACGAGTACAGTTTTCTGTACAAACCTAGGATTGTACAACCTCCCAAACTTTATGGACTTCCAAAGATACACAAAAGCAACATACCACTGCGGCCTATCGTGAGTCAAATTGACTCACCGACTCACTACTTGGCGAAACATGTTGCTGGAGTACTGCAGTCGTTAGTTGGGAATATAACGTCTTTCGTGAAAGATTCTTACCACTTCAGGGACATTGTAAAGGGCATAAGGTTGGAACCTGGCGACATTATGGTGAGTTTCGACGTGGAGTCGCTTTTTACAAATGTCCCTTTGAAGGATTGCCTGGAGTTAATAAAGGTCAAACTTTGCGATAAGGAGCTGCCGAACGAATATATTGTTCTAATTGAAAATTGCCTTGATGGGAATTACCTCCTCTTCAGAGACCAGTTCTATCTACAGATCGATGGTGTTGCAATGGGTAGCCCACTCGCCCCGGTTATTGCAAATCTGTGGATGGAGCACGTTGAAGACACAGCATTAGCAACTGGACCCCAAATTGTGAAACTGTGGAGGAGGTACGTAGATGATGTTTTCTGCATTATCGGCAGAGGCCAGCAAGAAGTTGAACAATATATAGTGCACCTAAATTTAATCCACCCAAACGTAAGGTTTACCTATGAAATAGAGAGGGACAGATCGTTGGCTTTCCTTGATGTGCAGATAAAGGTAAGAGATGATGGTACTTTATTACACTCTGTGTACCGCAAACCCACTCACACGGACAGGTACCTACACGGCTCTTCTCATCATCATCCTCGGCATCTTCAGTCTGTGATGACTTCACTAACCAACAGAGCTCAGAACCTGTGTGACCCTGAACATCTTCAGCCTGAGCTTGCTCATGTTCAGGAGGTACTAAAACGTAACGGATACATGGTGTCACAGAAGAGGAAAAAGCAGAATGGAAAGAAAAATCGTCCAGAAGTGAGTCGCCAGGCAGCGTTTTTACCTTACATAAAAGGCATAACGGACAAAATTGGAACAGTACTAAGAAACTTCTCCATTAAGACTGTATATACTCCGTTATGCCAAATATCGAAAAAAGTGCGGTCGCCTAAAGACGTCATACCTTTCCAAACACCGGGAGTTTATAAACTCGATTGTAGCTGTGGTAGTTCGTATATTGGACAGACTAAGCGGACTATCGCAGAACGTGTCAAGGAACACATCGCAGCTGTCAAAAATCGACAAATAGACAAATCGGCGGTAGCTGAACATCTGCTGGAAGCTGGAGTTAATCATTGGATGGAGTTACATGATCCTAAAATCCTCTCCACCGATCGTTATTATCATAGCAGGATAGTACGTGAAGCGATTGAGATCAAGAAATATAAAAATTTCAATCGGGAGGACGGGTTTAAATTATCATCACCGTGGAATCCAGTGATAAGCATATGCAAACCGCAACATCTGTCTATAAAAAGAAACTCCGATACTGTTAGTGTAGTGTGCCGGAGTCGTGATGCTGACGATTCATTGCACTGTGGCAATTTAAGTAAACGTGGGAGGATGGATGAAGAAACAAATACCCGCCCGAGCCGACGACGCCGCGCACCGCCAGTTCGCTTGTGGCCACGGCCGCAGCATCGCGGCTGAAATGTCAAGCAGTAAGTAGATATGTACTTACTTACAAAAATTAATCGTGTTAGGTCCCATTAAAATAGTTTTAAAGGTGGTAGTTTAAAATTATATCGTTTATAAAATACATCTTTTTATAAATAGGTGCTGACATCATCATCAAAAAGTAAATATAGGTCCGTGTGTAGGTAAAATAAAAAACTACTACTGCACAACAAACCCATCTACTGCACATAAAGGCCTGTATTCACTTTGATTAGTGATTAGTGCAGGTGACGAGTGCAAGTGCTTAGTGATAAGGAGTAAACACATGTGGACAGCGATTGATTAGTGCGAGTGTAGCCTGCGTTGTAAAGTGATTAGACGCGGGTTCTATTTATTTGCGAGTGGACTGCAAGTAGCCACGTCCCGCGCGCCCTCCCTTTCCCCTCACTCGCAGCCTGCCTGCACTACACAGGTCAGGACAGCAGTGATTAGTGTAGCGTTTGGCGTCGGCGTCGGCCGCTCGCTTGTTTTGCAAATGGCGAAGTGAACCGAAGACATAACCTATTTTAAATGATTCATTAATAGATAATAAAAATAATAATTAGGTATTTCTTTAATTTCCCCCTTTTTTTTCTTCGGTTTCAGACACCACTGAGTTTAAAGTTTCTTTCATTATTTCTTGCAATTGCAAGCGCATTCCTTGACGTGCGTCAATACTTACTGGTCGACGGCTAACAACCGAATTTACTAAACAGAGCCACTTGACAAAATTGGACACTACTCGCACTACACACCTGCACTAATTACTCGCAATATTCACTCGCAACTAATCACCTGCACTCGCACTAATCAAAGAGAATACAGGCCTTACGGCACCACACGGCATCGTAGGTACGTAGGTACGCGTACAAACGAATGGAACAATTAACATTGAACAACGTGCTTGCGCTTCGTATGCGAAAACCGCACTGAATTTGGTTCGCAAACGGAAAAGGCGGTAGGTAATAATAGCGCGCAAGTATATGGAGTGACGGAGGCCTGGCTTCGGTCTCAATGAACAAGGTGTAAAACTCAACCTCCTGTGACAAAAGCTAGTGGAAATTGTTAGAGGAGGCCTATGCCAAGAGGCAGGCACGCTGAATTACGGGACATACTATAGATAAACCTGAAAACTTACATGTATACCCAGCAGTTCTGAATAAAGGGATTATTATTATATAATAATGAACAATGTATTTCTCTACAACAATAAAATTAAATTTAAGAAAAATAGACTTACCATGCTTTCCCAGTGATAAAACGGCTTTCAACAAGGCTTCACATGATCTTAAGAGACTAATCAAAGAAGACAATGACAAGAATCTCCAAACTTATCTGGCCTGCCTTACTCCATCTAAAAAACCAATTATTCTCTGTGGAAAGCAACTAAAAAGCTTAAAAGGCCAGTGGTACACGTGCCACCAATCAAATTAAGTTGTGGTTCCTGGGCTCAATCAGATCGGGAAAAGGCAACCAGGTACGCCGAGCATCTCCAATCAGTCTTCCAACCGCACGAAGTACTAACCGGACCATGACAAAGAGGTTAATTCGGACTTGAATTCCCCGTAACAGATGTGCTAACCTTTAAAGTGTGTTACTCTAAGAAGTAAAAAGACAAATAGACTCCTTGACAGATGGTAAATCGCCAGGATACGATCAAATCGACTCTAACTCTACTGAAACAACTTCCGAAGAAGGGTATTCTGCTTCTGACAATGACTTTCAATGCCTGTTTGAGGCTTAACTTCTTTCCTGGACAGTGGAAGATAGCTCAAGTGGTGATGGTGCCCAAACCAGGAAAACCGCCTAGTGAAGCAAGCTCTTACAGACCAATCAGCCTTCTTCCACTAATTGGAAAATTAATGGAAAAAATCATCCTGGTCAGAATGCGTCAACACTTGACTAAAATAATCCCATCCCATCAGTTTGGATTTCGAGAACATCACGGCACTGTAAAACAAGTGCATCGCCTTGCCGACACCATTGCTCGAAGACTGGAAAACAAACAATATTGCTCCGCTGTCTTTCTCGATATTGGACAGGCATTTGATAAGGTGTGGCACGATGGACTACTGTTCAAAGTTAAAGAGACCCTCCACATTCATTTTCCCCATTGATTGGGTCTTACCTGAACGGGCGCTGTTTTGAGGTTAAATATGGGACTGAAACCTCACAACTATGCAAAATAGAGTCTGGGGTTTCGCAAGGGAGTATTTTGGGACCAATTCTCTATCTGATCTTCACAGCCGACTTGCCAACGCATGATGACACTACCACGGCTACTTATGCAGACGAGGGGACAGGGACACAGAATAAATAATAGTACTACGTACAGAAGTTGCACTACTTTGATGTTGAAGAAAGCCGCCGTTTTAATAACCTACAATATTAGATAGGCACCGTGTGCATTCAAAATAGCACCTTATCGCTCTACGCTGAGAGTAGTTAATACTTTGTGGTGCGTTGTGTTTGTACCGAACGTACCTACGCCGTCGACTGGTGTGTTAGAGATGACAGCAAATAGACTAAATAAACATATCTATGCAACCTTAGTAAGTAATTTATTCTGTGATTGCACACCAAGTAAAATGTAGTTCTGTAACAAGCAAACACTGCACGATATGACGAGTTGAAGATATAACAAAAACAAAACGGAAACCACATTTTATTACGTTATATATATTCTATTACCTACATCATGATAAGTACAGGCGATTTTAATTCTTACGAACTCATTATAAATATAAGTTACGCAGGTAGGTGGTACCTTCTACATCACAACAGTCACAGCACAGGTCGCAGACTCACGAACGCACGCCAAAATAATTTACATAAATAAGTCATGACATACCTACCTACCTTTACTTTCGTATTACCTATTTGTTCTGTAAACAAACTTAAGTTTAAAATAAATAAAATATAATTATAGGTACCTTCCAGAATCTTACGGTAACGTAAAAAAAGATAACTTCGAATCTTTGTTTATTTCGACAGCCTTTCAAGCTACAATTATTATTGTTGCATTACACCATTATTACGGAACTTGTAGATTAAATGATATCGGAGAGGTAGTTATTTTTAAACAAATCGAAATTGCGATCCCAGACCACTTCCAACTATGCTTGTGGGCTGTGTGTGTGCTCGAAAGCGCGCTGGGGCCCTGAGTCCCTGACCGATTTACAACGCCGCGTTGTCGCGCGCTGTAGGTGCATTTCGCGGTAGGTATGACGGAGTGCAAGATGCCATACAGGGAGCTTAAGTTTCTCCCGATTAAAAAGACACCCACGTGTGATAGGAAATCACTGGATATGGATAGGAATCCAAAAGAGACATCAAACAAAAACAAACAAATGGCTCATTGTTTTAATTAACAGATTGCCATGTAACAGAAAACACAAACGAGAAAAAAAATAAAAAAAATCTTACCATGCTTGCTATGGTGATGTAATTTAGCCGCAGCAATGGTGTTAAACGCCAAATCGCATCTTACACACTTAAACTTGGCTCGCTTCACCAAAACCTTCTTTGGTATCGCTGGTTCAGCCTTCTGTACTCCACATTTCTTCAAATACTGCTCTGGATGCCTCTTTTTAATATGATAGTTGTACGAGGTTAGATTCTGCAGTTTCTTATTGCATATCTTACACTCTTGGGTGAACATTGCACACTTCTCTTCCACTTTAGACAAGTCATGTCTTTTCTCACAATGTTCTTTACATTTCACAAAAGATTTGAAGAGACACGTACATATAGGGCAGATTACGAGAGTATCAAACGAATTGTTCGTTGGTTTGTTTTCTACAGCCACCGGCACGACACTACCAACACTTATGACATTATGTTTCACTTGTTTAACAACTGTTTGAGTTTTAATAGGCATATTGGTATTGCTCACATCTTTCTTAGCCTGCTTTGCAGTAATCAGATCGTAAAGATGTTGTATTAGCAAATTATCGTCTTGAAAATACTTCTGACAATGGTTACAGTATTTATGATTGTCGGTTTGCGGTAGTTCTTTAGGAGCTTCTAAGGCCACTAAGAACGAATGAGCTACCATATTGTGGGCGTCAAGAGCGTTCCTTGTAGCGAATAGGGTTTGGCAATCTTTGCAGTAACAAGGACTAGTGTTTAACCTTTCGCTCCAATCTTCTAATAATATGGAAAGATGTTTGATCTTCTTTCTCTTTGGGCACGGTTTGCTGCCAAGTATGATTCGATTAATTGTCGGCTGTACTATAGGTTGCTCAACTGTATTCGAAGCATCAGCCTCGTCTGAAGAAGTTGATAATTCCGGCAACTCATCCTCCTGTGAATAAGCCTCATCTTCGCGCAATAGGTTCTCTATAATGCCTACATCGTATTCGCTCTGTTCGCAGTAGTTCTCGTCGTAGTTTTCTGTAAAAATTAAAGTAAACTTACTAATTAAATGTTGGCAAGTTATAAAGAGATGAAGGTTAGGAAGTGAGGAACGCGGTTTTCTTGAGAATTCACAAGACTATAACTAATAATGGTGGCTTTTTTCAAAAGACAGTAAAATCCGAGTGACACTGTAAGAATTGTAAATAATTTGTTTACAGGAGATGTCCCAAATCTCATACATAAAAAACCCAGGCCCGGCGCTAAGGTTTCTATCTTATATTTTAGAGGATATATCATCATCATCAGCCAGAAGACGTTTTTGTGACGCCTTTGTCCAGCAGTGGACTGCTGGACAAAGGCCTCACCCAAGGATCTTCACCACTCGCGGTGCTGGTCGCATCCAGCGGCTACCCGCGACCGCGCACCAGATCGTCGGACCACCTTGTTGGAGGCCTGCCCACACTGCGTCTTCCAGTGCGCGGTCGCCACTTAGAGGATATATAAAAATAATATTTTCAACAGTCACTATCTCCCTATTTAGTGGCCTATATATATTTTTTGCTCAAAAAGATTTGTAGGTGTTAAACTCGGTAATTATCGATCAAAATACTAGTTATTTTTTATTTCATTAATGATTTTGTTTATAAATAAGCATCAGTGGCCAAATTCTTTTTAGTTCAAAAAGTTTTGTTGGCGTCCCCATTAAAACCTCAGTAATTATCGACCAAAATATTTATTATTCTTTAGTTTGTTAATTATTTTGATTAAGTAGTTACAAATAAGAATATTAAGAAGAAACCATAATAAAATACCTACAAGTTATTAAAATAAATACAATGAATTTAGCTGTAAAGTATTATTTTATGGGCTCTGTATTGTTATGTGACGTCATGTTTACCTGATAAGCTAGGTACCGGTAACATTAGCACAGATTAAAGAAGAGTTAACAGATACTTCACTCAGTAGAAAATTACCAATACCTACTGCTATAATAGCCTACTAATATTTAAACTATAATAACCTACCGCGCGATCCCACAGACAGCAATCGCAGGGCTGCCTCTTCGATAAAATAAAATTAACATAAATAACTATTTGATTGAGACCTGTGAATATGTTCTAACAATAGTTTAAAATTGTGTCGTTCATAAAATATATTTTTTTATAAATTGGTGCTGGCATCATCATCAAAAGTAAATATAGGTCAGTGTGTAGGTAACATAAAAAACTACTATTGCACAACAAACCCATCTACTGCACATAAGGCACCAGACGGTATCGTAGGTACGCGTACAAACGAATGGAACAATTAAAATTGAACAACGTGTGTGCGCTTCGCTTGCTTTAACCGCACTGAATTTGGTCCGCAAACGGCCCGAGACCGCTCGGCCGGGCGGTAGGTAATAGCGCGCAAGTATATGGAGTGATGGAGGCCTGGCATTAGTAAGGGTGTTACCAGACCAATCGATCGATCGTCGATCGACAGCATCGATCGACGTCGATCGAAGTTGATCGACTGGTTTGGTAGCTTTAATCGATCGACGGATACCGTTTGACTAACCAATCGATCGACGACGGTCGGTCGACGTTGATCGATAGGTGTGGTAGCTTTAACCGATCGACGGATACCGTTCGTCTAACCCATCGATCGACGGTCGGTCGACGTTGATCGATTAACCCCGGCTATATTCCATCAGTTTCTTTCGAAATGTATTCAGAAGAGGGCTCGTTGTTCTTGGCCAGTACGATGTTGCTCGTACTATTTTTACAGAGACGCAAACGCAGAAAAATCTGGATGCGGCCGTTTTTTAAAGCCATAGATCGCTTATTTTATCCAAATGACATTTATAGCAGCGGTTTTTATTTTTTTTTGCGTAGCGATTGTCATGAATTTCGAGGTTATTTATTTATTAGACAACAGAAAACTAGCTCCATTCACAAATATCTTGGGGGAGGAAGGGACGGGGATGGAGGGGGTACGGTAATGGTAACTTAGTAGATTTTTTTTTTCCTAAAAATAACCTAAATAAATAAATAACCTAACATATAACCTCAAAATAAAAATATCTTGAAAACTTTGACTCCCCCCCCTCCCCTTCCCCCCTTTTTTGGTGTTGCTTAATCTAAAGTGCGTCCCAAGGGGTGTAGGAGAATATCATTTAGCATTTAAACGTTCATATTATCATCACTCATTATCATAATCAATGAACTCTATTATTACGACTAGTATCCATGGGCACAAAATAAAATTATAAAAAAGTGAAGCGACCGGCGCGTCTAATCAAACAGCTCGATCTAACCACCCAATGCATTCTACCGGTCGATTGTACTTCGACATCGATCGATTGGTCTGGTAGAAACTATCGTTCGACGTCGACTAATCCATTTTACATCGATCGATGTCGTCGATCGACGATCGATCGATAGTTCTGGTAGACACAATCGGTCGACGTCGACTAATCCATTCTACCATCGATCGATGCCGTCGATCGACGATCGATCGATCGGTCTGGTAACACCCTAAGAGGGACAAGTAGGTATACTATACAAACTCGGCGGCGGCCGCGTGATGCGGGTTGTCGTTACTCTTTCACTCTTGACTCTTGCTGCATATAAGCGAGAAAAATAGTGACGCCGTTTGACTTTAACATATGGCAACTCTGGCGCATCCCTAGCGCGTCATCAATAATCAGTGCTCTGTAGCCTAATTCACGTAACAAAACTTCAACGACATGCAAGCGATATGATCGCTGAAGTCACTTTTCGTATTCAAGTATCAATCGCACTATTTTGTTTAAGTCGGTTTTGTTTAAGCGTATTCACGTGCATTAATCGAAGTTCGATCGTTGCCTCCGCGGTATTCACCTATTATTTTGACGTTTAGTTTTATCCACATACATAATATGTCTGTGGTTTTATCGGATTTCAGCGATTACACGTCAAATTAGACAATTTCCAAGTCGTTGGAAAAAAAATAATAAATATTTCTGCATGTTTTGTTAACAAAAAGTATTTGAATTTATTTGGTAGAACTTTAACGGCAACATTAAGTTTAAATAGTTGACAAATCGCTGAGTTGCGTTCCTATCGAGTAATCGTTCTAGCGAAATGACAGGTGAATACGGATTTGTGACTGTTTTTCAATAGGACGACTTCTAAACGTAAACGACATTTCGACTATTACGAAATACGTGAATCAGGCCACTGGGCGCCGTGGTCACGGATAGACGATAGCCTGATGACGACATAAGCGCATAGTGATGAAAGTAGTGCAGTGCAACATGAGCGATTCAATTGAACTTCTTCGCATTTTGGAAGGCGTCGATGATGACGACGAATTTTCGGAATCTGATTCAATTATTGAAGAAGATTTAGAGTTAAGTAAGTGTATGCAAATTCTTAATAAATTAAACTTAATTTCTGTTATTATACTTATACTATACTAGACTTTATATATATTATTATTTATGTTAACAATTGTTTTATTACATTTTGTTTAATTGTATGTAGGTAATTAAGTAAATTCGAAACAAAATACCTCCTTGCAACTCTTGTAAGCCTAGGTTATTTCGCTAATTACCTACATTTTTAAAGTTTTTGTTTTCGAGTTTAAAATAACCAATATCAACTTAAAAATCAAAACAAAGGTTTTTCTAAGGCGAGTCGCAATTTTAGTTCGTAACGGTTGCGAAAAAAAGGACGAAATCACTATAAAGATGTTTAGGTATCATCTCGAGATCACGCGAGCGGATAATTCTCATTCTCATGTGTTTGGTGTATTTTTATAATTCAACGATAGTTAATGTACACACGGCGTCAGTTCAACCTACCCAAAACTGTCAAAGGAGACCTTTCCATTTCGGCTCAAAATGTACCGAGGTACACTTTATTTTAAAACATCCTCTTAATTATGCAGAAACACCTGATGATATCATTTTTCTATAAAACACGCCGAATCTAGTATTTTTTTGGAAAATTGAAAAATTATATAAATGGTTTTAGAAATCGTAAACATGAAACGAAACGTGCAAATAGAGGGCGAAAATATGACAGTGACAACTGTCATACTCGTATAATATTAAGCAAAGCCTCAGAGCAATAATGCTTTAGTTATTGTTCTGAGACTAAAGCATAGAAGGAGTCCAAATGTGACTCGTATAGTTGTCCTATTTTTTTCAAATGGGCAATAAACATTCAAAAAAAAAAGAGACAAAATAAGTTGACAAAAACGTCAAATGTCCAGCGAAAAAAAAACCGGTCACCATATAAAATACCGAATTCAAAACGACCTAAATGTAATTGGAATGTCATAGCACCCAAATGTCATAATAGCACTCCTATGCTTTAGTTATTATTCTGAGGTTATACTGGTTTTTATGTCATATATTATTCAGAGTTTTTTGTGATGGTGATCCTGTTTGTGGATCTCGCTAGAGTATATTGTTCTGTTCTGTGGTTTCGAGATGTTTGACTACACTCGGCGTCAAAAAAATCGCACCTCTTAGAAAATCACTTTCAAATGTCATTTACTCTTGATATGCACATGCAGTCGCATTAATTATGATTTTATTTACAAGGTTACTTAATTAACTTAATAAAAAACATTACTTTTCATTATCAAATAAAACCTAATGCAACAAATAAAGTGTCACAAAAATTCGATGCAAATTTTGCTACCCGTGAGAGTTGCTAGTTGCGCTTCCTTTGTGGGTATAAAACGGTCAACACGGGTTCAATGTGGGTCATTCGCTATTCAACCGTTGAAGAGGACACACGCACAGATTTTGATGGATACCACAGCTGATAAAGCCGCTCAAGTGGTTGCACTACTGCAATCAGGGGTGCGGCAGTGTGATGTCGCCCGGCAACTGAACCTGAGCCGTTATTCCGTTCGAAGAGTGTACCAGCGCTTCATAGAGACCGGTGGCTATATCCGCAGACACGGTTCGGGTAGACGTCGCTGCACTTCGGAAAGAGACGACCGGTTCGTTGTGTCGAACTCTTTGAGAAATCGTTTCTCCAACGCTGTTGAGTTGCAATAGCAGCTCCAGGCAGTTCGCAGACGCACCGTAAGCGTATCTACGGTTAGAAGAAGATTGAAGGAGAAGAAGATAGCGGCCCACAGAGCTGCTACGGGTCCAAAATTGACTGCAGCGCATCGGCGAGCCCGCTTGCAGTTTGCTCGTGACCACGTCGATTGGACCCTTGAGCAGTGGAGAGCTGTTCTCTTCTCAGACGAGACGCGAGTGTGTCTTTTCTGCAACGACCGACGGAGAAGAGTATACCGGAGGCAGGGTGAACGTTTCGCCCAAGCCTGCATCCAGGAGACGGTGGAATATGGTGGCGGATCCTGCATGTTCTGGGGCGGTATGTCTGCTGCCGGCAAAACCGACCTTGTCTGCGTCTCCCGGACTGGAGGTGCTCGCGGACAAGGGTCGCTGACTGCTCGCCGCTATGTCACTGAGGTCCTGGAAGTGCATGTGGTCCCCTTTGCCGAATCTTTTGGCGAGGGGTTCACATTAATGCACGACAACGCTCGCGCTCACACTGCAGGCATCGTGAGCGACTTCTTGCAGAGGTCCCAAATCTCTGTGATGCAGTGGCCAGCGCGAAGTCCGAATCTGAATCCTATAGAGCACCTCTGGGACCATCTTAAACGTAAGGTTCGATCTCGGGATCCAGCTCCTTCGACTCTACAGGAGCTCCAAGACGCGGTGATTGAAGAATGGGGGCTTATCCCTCAAGAAGAGCTCCTGAAGTTGGTGAGGTCCATGAGGGACCGTATGGAAGCCGTGATCAGGGCAAGGGGGGGTAACACTAGATTTTAAGTTAATTTTAAGACACTTTTTGTACATTTTTCTTTGTAAATTATCTGTTGTTAATTAGGACTTAATTAAGGATTTTTATTATTTTATTAATTTTAATGTTGTTTGTATAATTATAATTAAACAGAAAGTTAAATTTAATTGTTTTTTGATACTCCTTTTTGTTACCTTTCTAATGATACCCAACACTATCCTCTACATAAGGTTTAAGAATTTTTAAAGATGATTTTTAAAAGGTGCGATTTTTTTGACGCCGAGTGTATATGTTATGTTTGACAGTCTTTTAATTCGTTTTACATGGCCTTGGAATGTTGCATTTTAGCAATTTCCCTAGGCTGATAAAATAATTAAACCCCCAAAATAATTCGTAACAGTTATAAACACTTATTTTTGTTACCATTTTGTTTTTATATCATGTTTTTAAAAATCAATAAAAATAAGTTACTTTATGACTTTTATCTAATAATTAGTTGGCCCTTAAAGTAAGCTAACGAAACGCACCCGGCAGCGAGAGAGTTTTGCTTGCCAGTTAAATTAATCCAATGTTGCAAGCCATCAAACCTTTCTAATGATATTTTTAGGTGGTACAAATGAATTAAAAAATATAATACATATATTTCTGGAATCCACAATTTTTTTTCTACATTTTGGTACCTTTGAATCTTAGGTACATGCGTGGCCGTAGTTGTATAGAAAGAGGAAAGGTCTCCTTTCTACAATCAATTTTGGACTTCATCATTTGGTTCTAAGGATCAATATTCATTGGAGAAATTTGACAGTTTAGGGTAGGTTGATCTGACGCCGTGTGTACATATAGGTATAATGTAATGCGTAATATTCTTTACAGAAATAAATCTCTAAAACCATAGTTCAACATAATCCTTCAAAAAATAGGTATGTAACCATGAGTAAGCATTAAGGTCTAAAATAGCGGGTAAGTAGGTATATCGACTTGCTAACTTTCGGCATTACACTTGTTCCGAAAAGTATTTTGAGTACACTAAAAACGATATATTGATAAGGATTTAAGATCTAAAATAGCGTATCAGCAGGCCCGTGTCACTACCTAATTCGGTCGATTTATATACCTACACGCTCGGTCCGCGCGCGGAGACAATTTAGTAGAGTGTCACGCACGCAGTACGCAGAACGCGACCGACGCGGCAGTTTGTTTCACGTTTAGTTTATTTTCGCAAGTGGATAGTTCACAGGATGGTGAAACAAAAGCGTTAAGTACTGTTCTGCATTCGGATGCACTAACACGAAATTTAAAGATAAGGATTTAACCTTTCACAAAATTTGTTGCCGTCTGCACTTACTTAACATAAGCACATAGTAAGACATAGTAACACAAGTAGATACAACAGAGTATTAATACGGATACTTGGGCGGTGAAAAGGTTAATCGATGTCTTTCTAGGTATCAAATTCGAAATTGATACATTACGTGCGACTCGGGTACATCTCTATGGAAAAGGCAATAAAGGATGGCCAGCTGCGCCGTTGTCGTCCAGTCGTGACAATGAAGACATCACTATAGAGAATAGTGCTGTGATTTACCACCATTTTTTTTTCAATGCTATGCTTTTATTTATGTACTAAGTACATATATACAAAGAGTGGAAGATGGCACAAGTAATGGCGTTGGGACGGAGACCCGAAATGAAACAATGTCTTGCGTTGAATCAATAATCTTTATCCTCTAGTGTATCATCTTAAATACTAATTAACATCACATCTATACGTGACTAGAGGAAGGACGCCTTGTCAATCAGGAAGACCTTAATTATCACGTACTATTGAGTACGTGCTGATAGTGTAATTTACTATATCACACCTCCCCTGAAAAGGCTAGGCATCCCTTCCCTGAAAAGTAAACTCTTATTTTCTAAATATCTTAGACCTATTCTTATGAACTATATATTCTTTATTATTCTTTAATATTTTTACATTAGTACCTAGCTCTTCTAAAACTTCAAATGGACCTAAATACAAGTCATTCAATTTATTATAATTTTCATTCTTATACAAGAGTAGATCACCTTTTTTGTAGTGTACTTCCTTACAATCTAAATCATAATTAGTTTTTCTACTTTGTTTTGATATTAATAAGTTGTTCCTGGCATCATTATGAGCTTTTTGCAATCTAAATTTTAACTCCGATGGATAATTGTCGTATACATATAAGGGATCAACTTTACTAACTAAATTACTAGGTACGTTACATGTTTTCCCAAAAACTAGTTCATAAGGGGAGTATTTGGTACTAGTATTTACAGAATTATTATAAGCAAAGCACCAATATGGTATCCAGGTACTCCAATTTGCCGACTGATTCTGTGTTTGTATTCTCAAGTAACATCCGAGATGTTTGTGCCAGTTTTCTAGCGAACCTATACTCTCATGATGATAGGGTGTTGAATTTAACTTATCAATATTTAGCAATTTACATACTGTTTCTAACGTGGAATTAATAAATTCCGTTCCACAGTCAGTCGCAATAACCCTGGGAGTACCATATCGTAAAATAAAATTTTCAGTAAAAACCCTAGCAACAGTTTCAGCTGACTTATCAAGTATTGGGTAAGCTTCTACAAACTTTGTCAATTCGCATTGTATTGTTAATATGTATTTATTACCCAAATTATCGACCTCCAACGGCCCCACAATATCTAAATATAATTTTTCAAAAGAAGTAGATGCTGTAGTGGTTATTACCATTTTCTCTTTATTATTTTTATTACAAAATTTCTGCTTTTGGCAATCTTTACAGCGAGTCACATATTCAGTTATGTCTTTTTGCATATTACTCCAAAAATATTTTTTTCGAATATTCTTAGTCATTTTATTTATGCCTACATGACCACTTGTCGGCAATAAATGATAATCATTTAGTATAACACGTATCAAGTCTTTATTTGTAACATGTTCAACTTGGTTATTAATAATACATAACCGCGGTAATTCTTTGTTTCATGAAAGTTTGGGTCAAAATTTTAATAAACTTTTTATTAAACCCATTTTAAATCACAACGACTTCTACAATATTATATTTTTTACATAATGCACTCAGTTCTCCTATCGTTGCGTCTCGGCGCGCCTCCGTTAGTAGAGATTCCTGATTTATGTAAATAGTAGAGTCACTAAATAACATATCACCCGTCTGTGAGACGTATCTTTTCTTTTTCCTCAACTTCACGAAGTTTTCATACGAACAAATATCTAACCTTACATCATTTTGTGATTTCTGCATAATATCTACCACTCTTGGTTGCCTATGATCAACAGGGGGCTCAACCCTGCTACTTCCAGAGGTAGCGGGTTCATTATTTTGCTCCATGGTTCTTTTCATTGAACGGGTTAATACCCCCAAAAAATTTGAATTTAGATTTTTTAACTCGTCTGATGTTATAATGACTCTCGATAAGGCATCTGCCGTTACATTTTCGGAACCTTTTATGTATTCAATATCGAAATCATATTCTTCTAAACAAAGTCTAAACTTAGTTAAACGGCTACTAGGATCTTTTATGCTAAATAAATGAACCAATGGTCTATGATCTGTTAATATTTTAAATTTTCGTCCGTATAAATATGGTCGAAAATGTTTTATAGCCCACACTACCCCTAATAACTCTTTATGAATGGTTGGGTAGTTTATTTCTGAACTGTTTAATTGTCTGCTTGCATAAGCTACGGGCTTATTATTTCCATTTGATAATACAGCCCCCAAGGCTACCCCTGACGCATCGGTTTGCAACCGGAAAACATTATCTTTTCCAAAATCTGGATAATCTAAGACAGGAAATGAACTAAGTGACTTTTTTAAGGTCTGAAATGCCACGTCACATTCTTCCGTCCACTGAAACTCGACATGTTTCTTACAAAGACGGTTTAGTGGGTACACTATTGTGGCAAAGTTTTTTATGAATTTCCTATAAAAGTTCGCAAAAGCCACAAAACGACGAATCTCATTTACATTTTTAGGTACTGGGAACTTTTCCAAGACCTCGATTTTACTGTTGTCTGGCAACACCCCGTTTGGCGTAATAACATGCCCTAAATAATTAATTTCTTTCCTCAAAAATTCGCACTTACAAGGGTTTAGTTTTAAATTAACTGACCTAAACCTCTCAAATACACTCATTAAATTTGTATTATGCTGCGATAGGCTTTTCCCGAAAACTATTACGTCATCGAGATATAGAAAACATATCTCGTAATTTAAACCCGATAGAGCCATAGACATAAGTTTAGAAAATACGCTAGGACTCGTTTTGAGACCCATAGGTAATCTTTTCAGTTGATATTGCTTATCAGCTGTAAAAGAAGTGAATTTCCTACATTCTGGTGATAACCCTAGCTGGTAATAACTAGAACTGAGGTCTAAATGAGAATAGTATAAGCATCCCGAAAGTGAGTCAATAATTTCTTGTATATTTGGTAACGGGAACTTTTCGTCTACTATTTTTTTATTTAAAAGTCTATAATCTATTACGATTCTCCACTTTTTTTCACCGCTACTGTCAGCTTTTTTCGGAAGTAATAATAATGGAGAAGACCATTCGCTGGTACACTCTTCGATAATATCTTCTTCTAACAATTTACCTACCTGTTTTATTAACTCAGCCTTCTGAGCGTGCGGTATTCTATACGGTTTGACATAAACAGGAGACGCGTCATTTTGCAGTTTAATGTTGTACTCGTATAAGTTTGTAACGGATAGCTTATCACCCGGCATATGAAAGATATCTGCATATTTTGCACATATTTTCTCAATAGACCGTCTCTCTTCATCACCAAGATATGTTTTTAATTTAAGAAAATCGAATAGTTGTTTAACCCTCTCGACAGATTTTCCGTTTTCCGTATCAAAAGAGCATACGAAATAATCCGAGTATTTTCTAATTTTCGGGCTAAAGTTATTTAATTTTACATCTTCTTCCCGTGTGTTTAAAAATCGCACCGGAATCTTTTTCCCGTCTCCTACTACCACGGCGCCTGCTACAAATACGCCTGCAATAACTTCCTCCGCTAAAATGACACATTCGCCCTTTATCTCTGACGAAACATATTTTACGACCTCACATCTCCCTGGAATAGTCGTTATTATGTTTTTACCTAAGCCTAATTCTAGACTTATCTTATCCTGTAATGTAACCAGCTTATTTTCATAGTTAATTTTACAACTATATTTTAATAAAAAATCTTCTCCTAAAATTCCATCATTTTTACAGTGGAAGTTGCTAAACACATAAAACTTATGCCTAAAATTATAATTGTTAACACATAAGTCTAGATAAACATAACCTATTGATACTAAATCCCCACATACTCCTTTAATCTTAATTTCATCCCTTACTAGCTTTGCGTCGCGGGACACGCTACGGAGTTTATTTAACCAATCTAACTTTAAAATTGAAATGCTTGCTCTTGTGTCTACTAATAGAGAAATTTGAGTTTGACTACAAGTAAAACAAACGTAATTACCACTACCATAACTACAAATATCTACCTCAGCGCTATTCAGAACGAAAAAAATCATCGCTATGATGTTCGTTCTGACGTATACTCTGACGTTCACTTTCGTTCTCGTCATTAGACTGTTCTGCTGAGTCAACTAAGAAATGTACATTCCTACGTTTATTATGAGGTGACGTAAACCTGGTGTTGCGCTGACCCTGAAACCTATTCGAGTTATAGTAGGCACGACCCCGACCTTGCTGACTCGTCGCGTTGTTGTTACGTGACTTATTATATTGTTGATGATAGTTTTTATTTATTTTTTCAAATCGCTGGTTCGAAACATAGTTAACATAATTGTTTATTGGTGGTTTCACTACCGAGTCTTCTTGTTCTAAGGCTATAGTTATTGCCTGCCTAACTGTGCTTACGGACCTAGACGTAACTATAATGCTTGTACGAGCATTGTTTAGGCCGTCAGCGAAACGCTTGATAGCCATTTTTTCATTAATCGGCTTTAATAAATTATATGCCGACTCGTCTCCATTAGCCTGTGCTGTACTTAAATCGTTGGACATTTTTTCGATTTCACTACCAAACACTTCTATGGTCTTGTTTCCTTGCCTACATCGTAGCATTCGGTCTAAAATGGCTGTGTATGATTTAATCGGAATTAAAACATTTTTTATATCTTTTATTAGGTCTGCCACAGACACATAAGACTTATTAATTTTTGTTTTAGCACTGCTAGAAAGACGAGTTTTTAAAACAAAATTGATTAACAGAGGCTGGTCCTCGTTTCTAAGGGTACTACTATAATACTCTATTCCGTCTATTAGTTGGTTAATTTGCGTTTCGTCGCAATCTACTACTGGGAGGAGCGTGAGCGCGACTTTTAGATCGAACGTGGCCATGGTTGTGATCGTTTCTGAATGATGCGGGTTAACGAGTGACTCGATTTCCTCAAAATTACATAAAAACTTTGACGATATTGCTTTTGTTATTTGTAATTCTACAGCATCTATCCCTTTTTTACATAAGTCTGCAGATATTTGTTCAAAAATATTTTTAATTTCCTTTGCTCTTAAAAACTTATTCTGCCCCTGAGCGGAATAACGTTTGTCCTTACTTAATTTAATAATAGAGTCTCTAATAGCCTTAAGCTCACTCAAGAGTTCTGACAGGTTTGCCATGAACACACTTTAGAAAAAAAAAATCACTCACACACACACACATAGATTCTTGGTAGCATAGTTATATTAATTCGTGCTGGCTTACACGTTCTGTGCTGGTCCAATTGCCCGTCGAACCGCTCTGCGTTCTACCTCTTCTAATAGTCGTGCGTTGAAGTAACGTAGCAGCCTAAGTACTATATAGCCCGCTAGTACAACGACGATGGTCAGTAAAAAGATCTCTGAAAGTTGCATCCCAACGGCCAAGGGAGTTGATGCTGCCGCCGATTGAGTTGGTGATTGACTGACAATAATATTGTCTTTAGATTGTGGGTTTCCCATAGTTAAACAATTTTGGCTTACAGTTTTTCTTCTTATTTCCTTCGTCCTTCTTGTAGGCCCGTGTAGCACTATTTTCCTGATATTTTGTAGACTTCAACTAGCGATTTCGCGGCGCGGACTTGTGACACCATGTCACGGTCGCCATGTAATGGCGTTGGGACGGAGACCCGAAATGAAACAATGTCTTGCGTTGAATCAATAATCTTTATCCTCTAGTGTATCATCTTAAATACTAATTAACATCACATCTATACGTGACTAGAGGAAGGACGCCTTGTCAATCAGGAAGACCTTAATTATCACGTACTATTGAGTACGTGCTGATAGTGTAATTCACTATATCACAAGAGTTTTTTGTGATGGTGATCCTGTTTGTGGATCTCGCTAGAGTATATTGTTCTGTTCTGTGGTTTCGAGATGTTTGACTATATGTTATGTTTGACAGTCTTTTAATTCGTTTTACATGGCCTTGGAATGTTGCATTTTAGCAATTTCCCTAGGCTGATAAAATAATTAAACCCCCAAAATAATTCGTAACAGTTATAAACACTTATTTTTGTTACCATTTTGTTTTTATATCATGTTTTTAAAAATCAATAAAAATAAGTTACTTTATGACTTTTATCTAATAATTAGTTGGCCCTTAAAGTAAGCTAACGAAACGCACCCGGCAGCGAGAGAGTTTTGCTTGCCAGTTAAATTAATCCAATGTTGCAAGCCATCAAACCTTTCTAATGATATTTTTAGGTGGTACAAATGAATTAAAAAATATAATACATATATTTCTGGAATCCACAATTTTTTTTCTACATTTTGGTACCTTTGAATCTTAGGTACATGCGTGGCCGTAGTTGTATAGAAAGAGGAAAGGTCTCCTTTCTACAATCAATTTTGGACTTCATCATTTGGTTCTAAGGATCAATATTCATTGGAGAAATTTGACAGTTTAGGGTAGGTTGATCTGACGCCGTGTGTACATATAGGTATAATGTAATGCGTAATATTCTTTACAGAAATAAATCTCTAAAACCATAGTTCAACATAATCCTTCAAAAAATAGGTATGTAACCATGAGTAAGCATTAAGGTCTAAAATAGCGGGTAAGTAGGTATATCGACTTGCTAACTTTCGGCATTACACTTGTTCCGAAAAGTATTTTGAGTACACTAAAAACGATATATTGATAAGGATTTAAGATCTAAAATAGCGTATCAGCAGGCCCGTGTCACTACCTAATTCGGTCGATTTATATACCTACACGCTCGGTCCGCGCGCGGAGACAATTTAGTAGAGTGTCACGCACGCAGTACGCAGAACGCGACCGACGCGGCAGTTTGTTTCACGTTTAGTTTATTTTCGCAAGTGGATAGTTCACAGGATGGTGAAACAAAAGCGTTAAGTACTGTTCTGCATTCGGATGCACTAACACGAAATTTAAAGATAAGGATTTAACCTTTCACAAAATTTGTTGCCGTCTGCACTTACTTAACATAAGCACATAGTAAGACATAGTAACACAAGTAGATACAACAGAGTATTAATACGGATACTTGGGCGGTGAAAAGGTAAATCGATGTCTTTCTAGGTATCAAATTCGAAATTGATACATTACGTGCGACTCGGGTACATCTCTATGGAAAAGGCAATAAAGGATGGCCAGCTGCGCCGTTGTCGTCCAGTCGTGACAATGAAGACATCACTATAGAGAATAGTGCTGTGATTTACCACCATTTTTTTTTCAATGCTATGCTTTTATTTATGTACTAAGTACATATATACAAAGAGTGGAAGATGGCACAAGATTAAATTAAACATCCCAGATTTTAAGTAGTCATTTATTGCATATAAAAACAACAAAAACAGGTCGCCCTGTGTTACCAATATATCGACTCTTTGCAGCACTATATTTTTCGTAGGTATTTTTGTTTAGTTTATGCTCTGGCGTGCAGGACACAGGAATGCGTTTATGGCGTGGCGCCCAAAAGGTTAACCAACTATACTCTTTCGCAGTAGTTCTGTAGCGTTTGTGTCTTCTGTGTGTACTGTGCTTTTCATCTTATCTTATAAATAGTTTAAGGACATTGGCTCTTTCATACTGGATTTATTTAATATAATTAGTTAATAATTAATACGTTATTGATAAAGACGCCTATAAAACTTTTTGAGCAAAATAAATATGTTAGCCATCCAATAGGAGCACCAAAACTGGTTTATTTTATCTGTATCGAATTTGGCTGTAGTATATATTCTTAGCGCCCTAATACTAATAATAGGACGCCTCCTATACTATGCTTGCTGATACGCAGCCTTGCTGATATAGCCCACTGTACCTTGGTAATCCAATGGTTCCGTCTTGATGTTGCTTATCTGTGGCAGAATGTTCTGGACGCGAGGGTTGTCCAGGATGTCATGCTCTTCAATGTCAATGTCGTCCGCCATTTCAGAAACTCTGAAAAACACAAGTAGGTATTACGTAAGCTGGAGTTTCTAGCATGTCATTGTGCTTTTCACAACATGTGTTGAGACTCAATTTTATTTCATTGTACCATACAATACAATATTTTTTTAAATATACAGGATGGACCAAATAATGACGCCAATCGATTTTTAATAGCTTCCTCATATCCAGGGGTGTCCAAAAATACCCCATGTATGTTCCCCAACTTTTTGTTATTTTTAAGTTGAGTTTTTTTAGTGGTTTTTCAGAATATTCTGTCCGATCGGCTTAAAAAATTAAAAAGTAACTTTTTATTGCTTTTCTAATTTTTTTTTTAGCCGTGGTATCCTTAATAATTTATCTATCACACGTAAAATAACATGCTTACTAACATTAATGCAAGTTAGAATTTTTTTACCGAAATTCTAAAATTCACGTTCCAGCGAGTAAGAGTTTAACTCAAAATTAAAAATCTAAAAAAGCCATTTCAAGGCTTCAAAGTAACTTTAAAAACTTTGCCAAGTTTTCAGCTTTCATAGTAACACAAAAAAATAGTACTTAATGGGCTATCTTTCACTAATATCGGCATTCAAAGGTATAGAGGCGGAAATTTCATTAAATAGCAATTTAATTTTAAAACATTATTTTTGTCATTACTAAGGCCAATGAAGATAGGAAATACCTTTAGTAAGAAAAGAAAACTAGTGACACGCTAAATAAGTACTATTACTTGTATCATTTGACTGGTCAGTTAGCTTTGAATACTCATTCAATTAATCACATTGTTCTAAAGTCAGCCAGATAAGGGAATCAGTACTCATCCAACCGGTTTGACAATGAGGCCAGGTAGCAAAAGGACCTTTTTACTCCCCTCCCCGCACCTCGTCATCCACAGCTCAGGGCCCCCGCCTGCCAGGCGTTCACTGCTCTCGTACGTGTTACAACTAATCTCGCTCGTTTACGTTATTTATTCCAAACTCTACGACTTTTGCTGTGTTATCTGGACTTGATTTGCCTGTCGTAGGACTGACCTTTGCTTGTTTTTATGGACTTTGATTGCCTAGTGACTTGGATTACTCTTGTGCTGTGCAACATGAGTTATTCTTTAAGCGAATACGCAGAAATGCACTACTTTTTTGGGCCTTTTGAATTACCGGCTTGATTGGACGCAGACGCGTTTTTAGCATTTCTTCAAAATTATTTAAATGGGTTACTGGAAGAAGTAGACTTAGTGACCAGACGAAGAATGATTTTCAAAATGGGTTACTGGAAGAAGTAGACTTAGTGACCAGAAGAAGAATGATTTTCAAAATGACGGTGCTCCTTGCCATTATGCAAGACGAGTAAGGGAGTACCAAAGTAAAGCTTTGGCGGATTGGTGGATTGGGCGCGCCGGGCCAATTGAATGGCCTGTGCGCTCGCCAGACTTAAACCCAATAGATTTTTTTATTTGGGGATACTACAAAGAAATCGTGTATGCTCACGAAGTGAACTCAGAAGCAGAGCTCAGACAAAAATAAGAGAAAGCGAAACAGCAATAAGACAAAACTCGAGCGCTTTTCGAAGGCTAAAACATAATTTTTTAAAAGACGCTGTAGGTAGGATTGAAGTAGGAGGTAGACATTTTGAAAATCTTCTTTAAAATAAACTGATTTTATTAAATTTATTGATCCTTTTCTCTTAAAAAACCCTAAAAATTTAGCCAAATAACTAATAGTCAATTGATACAAGTAATGGTACTTATTTAGCGTGTCACTGGTTTTCTTTTCTTACTAAAGGTATTTCCTATCTTCATTGGCCTTAGTAATGACAAAAATAATGTTTTAAAATTAAATTGCTATTTAATGAAATTTCCGCCTCTATACCTTTGAATGCCGATATTAGTGAAAGATAGCCCATTAAGTACTATTTTTTTTGTGTTACTATGAAAGCTGAAAACTTGGCAAAGTTTTTAAAGTTACTTTGAAACGTTGAAATGGCTTTTTTAGATTTTTAATTTTAAGTTGAAAATTAAACTCTTACTCTATGGAACGTGAATTTTGAATTTCGGTAAAAAAAATTCTAGCTTGCATTAACCCATTAGCGCTCTCTGTACTCGTGCGAGTACAGCTACAAAGTGTAACAATTCATACTAATTATCTATGGTTTTTGTTATAAAAACCATTTATTTCATTACTAGACATCACTAGCAGATTAAAAAAAGATTAAATTTGGTGGAAACGCAAAAATTAATGTATTGTTTTCTGTTGTAAAATACGAGTTGCAGATCAAAGCACTAAGGTAAGTTTTGATAATTTGTTTTAAATATTATTATTGATTTATTTGGACTTGTTTTGTATTAGTGCTTATTGTTCGAATACACATAATCATAAAATACTGTTTTAGCTTCATTTCATTCCAATAAATACGTATTAGACTCTATTTTATCACACTGTACTTGGGCGGGTACAGTGGGCACTTATGTACTATAATTACTGGTATTTTGCAGGTATTTTTGAATAATCCACCATGGCCAACCGTCGCGTTTTTACAAGTAGAAATGAGTATTCAAGGCTGGAAGAAGCTATTAAATCAATTAAGAAGACATCATATTAAATATCATCACTTTCATCAGCCATATATGGCTGATGAAAGTGATGATATTTAGTATGATGTCTTCTTCTTGCCACCTGTATCAGCCATAGTAAGTGACGAAGAAGAAGGAAATGATGATGATCTCGCTAAATAAGACTATGCCAAGAGATGTGCCAGGGACAATTGAGGTGACTCCGCGTCGCCACAGTAATAGTACTACTCAAAAATTGTTCCCAGTGAACATATTGTTTATTTTGACAATTTGTTCACCAATTATCAGTTACTATGGGATCTACGGCGTCTAGGCTACTGAGCAACGGGCACAATTCGAGATAATAGGACAAAAAAATGCCCTGTCACTCCTGTTCAGGATATGAAGAAACGGCCAAGAGGAGAATACGACTATCGATTACCGATACGAATAATGAAATTACAATGGTGCGGTGGAAAGATAATAACATAGTTAGAATTGGAACTAGTTTTGATCAGATTGAGCCCATGGGAATAGTAAAAAGATGGTGCATATTGCTAAGCAGAAAGTTTATTTCAATATTCCTAGATTATTTGTACATTACAACAAAGGTATGGGAGGTGTTGACCAAATGGACCAGTCGATCAGCCTTTATAGAGTATGAGCCATGAAGGGAAAGAAATGGTGCTGGGTGATGCTTACCTACCTTCTAGATATTGCTATTTCTAATGCACGGCGGTTGCTTGTTTTGCTAAGCAAGAATAAAGTAGCTGAATGGATGGATGGATCAGTTATCATTTCGAAGTACCATAGCAAGAGCCTACCTGACACCTACAAAAACAAATATCCGACTTTCGTCATCGTCAGTAGTAGGATTTGATCGAAAAAATAACGGTCACAACCCAGAACGTATAGAAAATCAGTTGCGGTGTGTTATTTGTCACAATCGTGTTCGTCGTTGGCGTTGCGAACTTTGCATGAAAACATTATGTGTTGAGCGGCCTTGCTTTGGTAGTTTCCATACTTAATCCGCCCACTGTACCCGGCCGAGTACACCCCTATAACATATGTTTTAATTTTTTTTCCTGAAATTTTGATTATGATACCTTTTGTTTAATCGGTAATGATCAGTGGTCGGAGTAGGTATATTGAATTAAGGTCACTGACATCAAACGTATATGTTAATATGGATACTCCTCCGAGTTTCCGGATTATTATGATAAAAATACCGAAACATCGAAATTATTACATGAAACTAGTTAAAAATGTATCAATACTCTCAACGCTATGCTGCTAGTGGCGTAGATGACCAGAATTTAATAGTAAAAAATGACTCGTGTGTAAAAACCTTGTTGTAGTAAAAGTGTTGGAGTAAAAGCCTAAGCATGTATAAAATGATATAATAATAATATTCATTTCAACACACGACATCCGGCAAACAGGGTCTTTTGTCCTCTTATCTCTATGCTCAACGCATCTGACCAATTAGAATCAAGTATCCAGGATGACTCATTGACTGTTTGTTCGAAAACAATGCGCTCGCACCGACATCCAGACCAAGTGGCTCACTCACTTATTTCGGTTCGTGGAGTGCGCTTATTTTATGTGTTGTGAATATCTTGACTTGACCCTGGCTTGTTTACTGTCTTCTGAAATCTACTTAAAACGACGAATTTGGCTTATAACTACGGACATCGATTTATTACTCTTGGATTGGGCCCATTTGAAGTTGTTTTTGTACGGGTAAGTTTTAATTATTTTCACTATTTAAGAAGGTTTTAGAACTTGGAAACAGTTAAAAAAATCACTTTATAGCAATCATCACAGCGCATGAGAGTCCGGTACGCACACCGCAGGGCTATCACCGCTTCAGTTAAAAAAAACACTTTATATGAAACAGAATTTCATTATCGACTCTACAGTTGTGTATGTATATATTGTAAATTTAAATCATTGTTTTAGGTGAGATATAAATAAATATGGCAAAGGTCAAGGCTGAAACAGTGCAAAAGTGGTTATTGCACTATCCTGAGCTACTTTACGATAACGCTAGTGGCACTATATACTGTACAAAGTGTGAAAGTCATTTGAAAGCTGTGAATAGAGGCAACATTACCAAACACATTGAAGGCGCTGTACATCAAGGAAAATTTAAGAGACCGCAAGAGGAATTTTACTTCGACCTCATTAAGTTCCTGATTCTATGCAATATTCCTTGGTCGCAAATGAAAAATCCAGCGTTCAAAGAGTTTTTTCAGAAATATATGTGCAGTACTTGTTGTTGCGTTTGTACCAATCGTAAAGTGGTTGACGAATCACAGTTACGAAAAGTTTATTTGGAGAAGTTTTATAGGAATAAAATCAATTCGATTTATGAAACTAATAAAAATGAGAAACTATGGATATCGCTGGATGAGACAACAGACATTTTTGGTCGATACATAGTCAATTTCCTAATAAAACCATTGCATCCTAGTAATAGTGCAGGCCGGCCTTATTTGATTGCTTGTAAAATGCTAACAGCAGTAAATGGACAAACAATAACACAATTTGTACTGCAATGTCTAGAAAATTTATGGCAAAACACTTTTGAAGCGAAAGTTGACAATATTTTAATGCTTTGCACTGACAGTGTAGCGTACATGCTATCTGCAGGGCGAAATTTAAAACATTACTTACCTGAAATGAAGCATGTGACATGTTTGGCGCACGCTCTTCATCGTGTAAGTGAGCAGATAAGGTCAGAATACAACGATGTTGATATTCTTATATCAAATGTTAAAAAAGTATTTTTAAAGGCTCCTAGTAGGGTAAACATTTTAAAAGAAAAATATCCTGACTTACCGTTGCCTCCGCAACCAGTCATTACCAGATGGGGTACTTGGTTACAGGCAGCATCTTACTACGCTCAACATTTAGATAAAATAAAAGAAGTTTTATCCTGCTTGAGCAGTTCTGATGCTATAGCCATACGAAACGCAAAAAACATTTTGGATAACAAAATTTAGAAAATGATTTAAAATATATTGAAGAAAATTACTCTATTATACTACTAGCCCTAAAAGAGTTACAAAAACAAAATTTATCTCTAGCTGATTCACTTTTAGTATTTGATCAAGTAAGGGCTACGCTTAACGAGTGCAATAATGAGAATATAAAAAATAAAATAGAATCAGTTATGGAACGAAATCCAGATTTAGATACAATTAGAGAATACAGCGAGAGTATTGAAAAAAGCGTAGCAAATAATCAGAAACTTTATTTCAAATTCGCTCCATTGACATCTACAGATGTTGAACGATCATTTTCCACTTACAAATGGATCTTAGATGTTAAAAGAAATAGCTTAAAATTAGAAAATATTGAAAAAATTATAGTTATTTATTTTAATTGTATAGAGACAGAAAATCAAAATGTAGAACTTGTAACCGATGAGGATTAAAAATAATTATTTTTAATAAAACTGTAATAATGATTATTTGTATTAACAATAAACAATTTTGTTTGCTTACATATGGTTTTTTATTTTATTACTCTATTTACCAAATTTTTGGAAACTCCGGTACATTCCGGAAGAAATGCATGTCCATGTTATGATATCATGACGCAAGTATCTAAAATCAATATACCTACTCCGACCACTGGTAATGATACAATAAATAACATGAAAAAAGAATTTTTATGAGCAGTTTCATTTTGGGCGTTAATGGGTTAATGTTAGAAAGCTGGTTATTTTACGTGTGATAGATAAATTATTAAGGATACCAACGCTATAAAAATAATTTAGAAAAAGTAATAAAAAGTTACTTTTTTAATTTTTTAAGCCGATCGGACAGAATTTTCTGAAAAACCACTAAAAAAACTCATAACTTAAAAACAACAAAAAGTTGGGGAACATACATGGGAGTATTTTTGGATACCCTTGGATATGAGAAAGCTATTAAAAATCGATTGACGTCACTATTTGGTCCATCCTGTATATATAATTAGCTGTGCATCAGTGGCCTGAAGGGCACACATCCATCGATGCAGCTACCCATTTTTGATTACCATTACCATTATAATCTTATCCTATCTTATCTTATCTTATCTTAAAGGGGCCTGCAAAGGTCACTCTTTCGCAGCAGCACGTTGATCTACAGCATCCTATCCTATGCGTAACCCGAGAAGCCATTAATTAAGGTATAACTAAGCTCAGCTGTTGTAATACCAAACAATAGACTAGGGGATATGAATACAAACTTAAATAACATCTCACATCAGTTTCCTACACTCATATGCACAACCAAGTCTTACAAAGGGCACATAAAGTTATGATTGTGGTGAATTGTACACATCATTCAGTAGTCTTAAATTTATATAGGATACCACAATATCTGTAAAAATTTAGTAATGTGGTGATAAACTCGTGTAAACATTGAAAAATACAATGTTATCGAAATTGAGGTCGACAATGTAGAAAAATTATTTCGTAAATAATTAAAAAGGATGCATTTGAACAAATTATTGGACCAGAGTCATTGAGCTATTATTATGACCAGATTAAACAATATTTTGAGAATATCTCTTTCTTGTTGTTGCAGAAGCTTAGCATGATATTAGGAAACCTTAATTGCTGCGTTAAGAAAATCAATTAGATTAACCGTTAATTTTTTTAGGTTATCCTTACTGTTAACTGTCAATATAACTTTTTGTACCTACTTGTAAGTACTTACGTTTCCTGAAGAACTAGGTTACCTATAGGTTTTGGGATTAGAACTATTTACTATAATCACGAATGCTTATAGACAATGCAAAACACGGGACTCGCGATTCTAAAATAAATGTAAGAAAAGTTTCATCAATTGTAAAGAGAAACTCAGAAAGTAATAGTTTTTTTTCTGATGAATGAAATCAGAAAATGAAAGATGTCGAACGAAAAATGAGGGAGGCGGAAAAAAAAATTATACAACCGCAACTTTTTCAATTTTATTAGAGTACATGGACATGGCGTTTCGACATACAGCCTAGACATGTGTTTTTTTTTATTTAACTAGTTCCACCCACACCATTTTTTCCAACATTATTTAAGGTTCAAGTACTAAGAACTTTATTTGAACTATCGTAGTCCATATAAATATAATAATGGGCGATTTTCTGACAATAAATTCTACACTTTTGCTTGTCTATCAAAAAAATAAAAACATAGTACATACTTACAAATTTTTATTCACGATCTCCAGGACCTATTTATATTTTGGAATGGAATAAATATTACGTAGCCATACACGTGTTCTTCATGGACCCGCCTTTTACTAAGCGCCATACTAATCTGTGCTAAGCGCCATCTATGAAGTCATTTACGAACCAATTTCTTTTTTTTTTGATCTCGGAAAATCGCCCATTATCGATCGAACGTACCTAACGTAACTGCACAGACTTAGTAGAGATGCTATTCTACTGCGTAACCTGTGACCTGTGACAAACGCAGTCGTTAGACGTACGCGGCTATACGAAGTCGGCTGAACGGTATAGGTTTAGTTTTGGTAATATCGTTGGTGCTTAATGTGATTGAGATTGAGGCCCAGGTAGCGGTAAACCGTTATATCGCTACTAGCGGTTTCCCCTTTTCCCCACTGCTAAAGTGTAAGTGCCCAACTGAGAATAGTTGAGCAGTGGGGTATCCCCAATGCTTAGCGAATATCGGCCTGGTACAAAAATAAGGCCAACTAAATTAACTCTGCACTAAGAGTGCAGAGTTAATTAAAATTATTATGTATACTTATTTACTTGTACATTAATTCTCAACTTGACTAAATTACTTGCGTAGTGCGATCAAAGTTGTACCACAGTAAATTGTGTAGGTATGTTATGTAACTTGTAAGGCACCACGGAGTCGTAATAAGTAACTATTACTTTAAATAAGCTTATTAGAAAAATACATGTTATGCACGCTTTCTACTTCCCTTGACATTGATATTACGCCCTGCCTCCCTAGGCAAGTGGCTATCTATATGTTATTCTGATTCTATTGTGACATCAGTAAAATTAATTTTAAATTTCAATGTTTGTTGTAGATGAAACTGAACGCCTCAAAATTTAAGATCTCACCACCTGTACTTGTACATTGTGTTCTTACGAGTAACCGATACAAGCAATGAGTCTGTATGTCTGTGGTAAAAACAAACAACTGAGCCAAAAACTGGATATTGGCGAAATCCAAAGGGAAACGCCACTGCGTAAAAAGAAGAAGAAGAAACTGAACGCGCCATTGAATTTTTAGTCTGGGGCCAAATTGATAGATGGCGTGACAAATTCTTTCCACAAAAAGTCATCGGCTATGCTTATTGTTCTGAGGGCTATGCGGATAAAGTATTCAACCAACTGAATGCCTAAGGCTGTGCCCCTTGACTTGACTCGTGTCATTTTTAATTATTCCGCATATTAGTCTGTGTTTGAGGGAGACACGTATAAGTATGTTCGGTTGGTCGGAGCTATGAGAAGATTGAGTCTTTTAAATGTAGTGAAAATAATTCTAAGTAAAATAGGAACTAAGTTAAATTAAGATGATGCTACAAATTTGTAAGAGAATTACTGTGGATGAGGCAGCAAAGGGCAGACTTTAGTTATTATTCTATGGGCAGACTTTAGTGACTGGCCTAAGTAAGGTACCTGTGGCAGTTCGCAACTCTACCACTCTAACCGTTCTGTCAGAACCCGGTTGTCCGGGTTTGTACCTTTGAAACTCTAGCCTTTTTCCAAAGCAGTGGCGGTAAATTGGGCTCCTTCACCAGAGAACCAAATCACCAACCTGGATGTTAGCAGGCATTAAGCTATTGAAGTTGTACTTGATTCATTATCAACATACTAAGATAATTATATAAAATTAATTGTTTTTAAATTATTTTTGGTAAGTATATAAATAATCCTATGTTTTATTTCTAAACATTATCAACCAAATCATAAATAATGGCAGTGAAGTAAATAATGTAAAATAAATAAATATTTTAACTTGTCGCGTAGAGACCACGATCATGTCATTGTGTCTGTAAAGGCGTTTATTTAATAACTGATTTTTTATTTTCAATTATTTTTGGTACCTACTGCTATGAATAAGTAACAATGAAACAATCATATATTAAGGCGATGTTGTCATCATTGTCATACTATGAACTTCCTGCCGTTGGGCACAGGCCTTCCCACATGAACGACAGTACTAAGGGAGACTGGGCTATAACAGGCTACGCCCTGGGCCAATACAACCGCAGTGTGCTTTACTTGCCTTCCGAAGCACGGAGGAGCTCGAGACCTTTAGTAAATGTGTTCTGTGCTCGAGACGCTTTTTATTTGGTTACCCATTACCCATCCTTTAACTCGGTAATGTGAAAGTTGCGTAACTGGCAAGATCACAAACCGGGGCGGCGCGGGCGGGGGCATTTTGCATAAGTTGAACCTATAGCATTACCTTTCAAGTAGCAGTACATTGCTTCGCTAGTTTGCACATTTTAAAATTAGTTTTAAGCTAACTAGCAAAACAATGTACTTGAAATGTTTTTAATTTTATTTTATTTAGGACAATAATCAATTACACAAGTAATGTGATAGGTGTTGTAGTTAGACAATTAAACCCGAACGCCTTATCCGCTACGCCATAGAGTTACTTTAGGCGATGTACTCATACAAGATGCAAATGTTTTAATCACTACCTAGTGGGTACTCCGTCTTATATCCAACCGTTTAAATGATCGCGCGGTTTGTAACATAGTATTATCACTTATTTAATTACAGACGTCAAGTTGATATGTTATGAGAAATTCTTGGCAGTAAGCGTTTGCTTGTTATCTTAGTCTTAATTTATTTATATTAAGGCTTAAAAGTGGGTTTGGTCTCATAATATGGTAGGTCAGTCACTCGTCATCAAATAAGTACCGTAAAATGGGGTGACTTTGATCAATTTATAAATTGAAAGGCTTCTATTTCATTCAATTTACGTACTAGATATGTAAAAAAAATCTCAGTGACGACTCACTACAAACTTTTTTAATTTTTTTAAATCAAACAATTTGGCTTGATACTTTTGGAGAAAAAAAATTAATGTGAGTGTGGCCTATCAACTTAAGACTGAAAATGGGGTTGCTTTGATACCCGATGTTTTTATTATTGATGTCGAAAGTAACCGCAATTTGGAATTTAACACAAATTTTTTTTTTCTTTTGATCTGTCTTTGAATCTGTGGGGGCGTCTTTGACACAAGCGGCGAAGTTGATATTGGCATTTTGTGATAGCAAATAGTGGCATTTTAAGTAAAACTTAGCATTTCTGATTAAAAATATCGTGTATTAATAATTTTTACTTAAGGTACGGACATAATAGGAACATGTAAATTACTAAATTTATGTCTTAAAAACTAACCAAAAAGTCTTAATAATTTCTTCTCTCTTCTAGTCTAAATGTATGGGATGTTATATGTTGAAGAAGCAGCAAAAATAGAGAGATCACCATCGGTGATCTTCGCAAGGGCCTCTTCAAGTGCCTCGTCTGTATAATTCTTATAGTTGCGACTTCCCGCAACTTTTTTGTATGTGCGAACCATCACTAAGAACCTAAAAAAAAGTAGGGATTACTTTGTAATTCAATACAATTTCTAGTATATCTGTTGAAAAATACCCATTGGGGCGATTATGATAACTATCAATGTCGCCCGTAGCTCTAGTCAAAGTAGCCCCCAGTAACAGATTTCGTTGTGCAATACAAAATGGCCGACTTAGGTAAAAAACAAAAACCTTTTCGATTATGCAAAGCATGTCAATATAACATGACCTTATTGTCATTACTATGAATTTTATACTTACGGCCACACTTAAGAAGTTTTTTACACCACTTTTTTCACGAAAATTGAACTATAAGTTCGGGATTTTATTTTACATCGAAATTATTGTAGCGCGCTGTCGCTGACTTCTACAAGCAATGGCTGATTTTTCAAGGCTACCAACAGAACAAAAACGAAAAGGATACGTTCAAAACTTTTTAAATTAGAATTTAAAAAGTGAAAAACAAAAGCTATCGTCAAAGTCGCCCCGTTATTTAAAGTCACCCCATTTTACGGTAATTATTTACAAACGTGCTTGCCTGGCGAACTTCCGGCGAAATAAGCGATTCACTTTTCAAATTGTCTCAAGGAGTCTACCTGAATTTTTAGTAAAGTGACATTCAATTCACTAAAACTCAAAAGATTCGGTGATTGGTTTGGTTACTTCCACAGACATATGTCTGTGGGTTACTTCTCATTTATTATTCTTACTCATGCGTTAGATTATTATCAAACAAAAAATTACTAAGACAAGCCTGTATGTTCTATATCCCTTAGCTTATCGCTATCGATTTAACGTAGCCACATCGTAGCGTTAATTTGTTGAGCGTTTTTGTCGCTGTCACCGGTCGAGCGTTTGCCAGTTGACTAGGCCCTCTGGTTTTCTTTTTAACCTTTTGTACCTAGATTTTCTAAACCTATAAACTTAAGGGGTGATTTATATTAGAGCGGGACGTGCACGGGACACGGATCATGCACGGTGTAATATGAACTGCCTCATACAAAATGTATGCAACGTCTCAAACCAGTGGTGCCGTCCAGGCTCGGACGGGGCACGCCCCGTGCACGGCCCGCTGTAATATAAATCACCCTTAAGCCGGGTCCGCTGCGCCACGTTTTGAACAGAACATTGTTCGAAAACGTAATTAAGGGGCGTGGCCTAAATGTTTTGTCGAACAAAGGCACTTGAACGTGTTTGCCGGAGTTTGTGGAAAATATCCCCCGTGTTCGTTTGCGCGGGGAGGGGATCTTTCATTTTATGTTTGATTTTGACACAGGAAGACGTTTCGCTCATGACCAATGTCTATTTATTTATTTTATTTATTTATTTCACAACCATAATTCACAATGTATGTAATTACAAATAGATACACAGGATAATTATGGACCCCGCAGGGGCACGAAAATTAAGTAGAAGTGAGGAAGCGCTTTTAGATAATATAGAGTATTAAATATTTTTATGTTTGTTATTTGAATACTTATATAATAATTTACTATAACTTATCATTTAGATATTCGTCTATTTCATAATAGCTTTTAGAAGTTAATAGTTTCTTTACTTTATTTATAAATATATTGTCGTTTTTTTCTTCTATCCATTCCTTTGGAAGCTTATTATATATTTTTATTGATTGATTATATGTGTTTGATGAGTTTAGTTTAAGCCGGGTAGTTGGCAGTATTAATTTATTTTTATTTCGTAATGAATATTTACTTTGTACTTCTTCACGTTTTGTGAAGAAGTGTTTGTATTTACGGGCAAATTTACATATCTCTAAAATATAAAGGCAAGATAATGTGAGTATTCTGTATTTTTGGAAATAGGGTCGGCAGCTGTCAGTTTGAGTTATATTTGCAATTATTCTGATTAATTTCTTTTGAAGAGTGAATAAAGCAGGAGCATCCGTGCTATTTCCCCACATAATAATGCCGTAGTTGAGCCAAGCATGTGCATATGCATAGTAGGTCGATATTGCTGTTTCTACACTAGTGGTCTTTTTAGTCTCTCGTAGTGCATATGCAAAACTAGCCAACTTTGATTTAATTTTTTGTATGTGTGCTTTCCAGTTGATATGAGTGTCTATAACAATACCGAGCAAAGTAAATTCATTGACGCTTTCTAATTTAATGTTTTTATAGGTATAATTTAAATTAAGGACGGATTTTTGATATGGATGAAAAGTTATTAATTTAGTCATTCCAAAATTAATTTTAAGGTTATGTTCATTTAACCAGTCTGATGTTCTAGAAAGTAATGAGTCGAGTTTTTGATGGACATTATTATTATAATTATTTTGACATGAAGTTAATAAAGATATATCATCAGCAAACAATACGCATGGCTCCCCAATGACTTTAGGAAGGTCATTGATGTAAATCAAAAATAATATGCACCCAACAACGCTTCCTTGAGGAATGGATGCATTTATAATTTTGCAATCTGATCGCATACATGATATTGTCCTGGTGGCATCATTAAAGTGCTCAATGTCAACGAATTGTTGTCTGTCCTTTAGGTACGACGCAAACCACTCGTGGGCAGCACCGCTGATGCCTATTCCGTAAAGTTTCTTTAAAAGAATATCATGTTGGACCCTGTCATATGCCTTGGTCATGTCTAATAGGATACCTATGCCATATTGCTTGCCATCTAATACCCTAATAATCTCTTTAATGTATTTGTACACTGCCAAAACAGTAGACCTATCCTTGCGAAAACCATTTTGGCAATCGTCGAGAATATTATATTTTTCGCAAAATTTAGTAACGCAGTTGCATATCGCTTTTTCAAATATTTTTGACGCTGACGGCAGAAGAGCGATTGGGCGATAGTTGGTTGGGTCTGATTTGTCGCTTTTCTTGTGGATCGGTTTAACTATTGTTCTTTTTAGTAAAGTTGGGAATGCTGCCTCCTCAAAAGATTGGTTTATTAGTATAGTAAAGGGATACGTTAGTTCTATAGCACAATATTTTATTTTTGGTGGTATTTCATCAATGCCATGACTTTTTTTATTCTTTAAGTTTTTTATAATTTTAAATACTTCGTGACTGTCTACTGGGCTAAGGAACATGGTATTTTCAGTTGGGTTTAATACAGGATGGCCGCCGCCGGGGTCGACGTCCTTAAGCTCTCCAATCGATGCAAAGTAATTGATAAATGAGTTAGCTACTTCTTTTGGATTTGAGATAAGCATATTATTTATTTTTATTGTAACGTTTGATTTTTCCTTAATATTTATTTTATTTGTTCTCTGATTTATTATAGTCCACATGGTTTTTACTTTGTTATTTGATTTTTTAATTCTATTTACGTAGTATAGTTTTTTTGAGCGTATTATTGCCTTTTTTAATACTTTTTCATTATTATCCTTTATTGTACAAATAAATAACATTTACACACACGTTACACAAGACATATACAAGGGTGAGCTTATCTCTAAAAGAGATCTCTTCCAGCCAACCCTAGCTGTAGTTTTAAAAAAAGCAAGTATGCGGGACTAATAAAATGTAAATTTAAATACACACTTAGATAAGACAGACAAATAAATAATTTGATCCGTAACTACATATACTTATTACCTATTTATACATATATAAGCATACCTACATAATATATAAATACATAAATACATAACATATACACAATATATACATATAATAATAAACAACATTAATTTAATAAATTAAGTTACTGATTAATAATAGCGTTGGACAGGTAGTACTCTTTGAGCTTGTGTTTGAACGATTCCACCGATGAGCTGTCACGGATACTGGCAGGCAGTTTATTCCACATTCTGGCTGCATTCACTGTGAACGAATTGTGGAAAAATTTGGAGTTGGATTGAGGATAAAGGAGGGTTCTTGTGTCACAGGAACGTTTAGGCCGGGAAGAGTCTGGTAAGAGGTTAAATCGGGATCGTAGATAATGTGGAAGTTGGGGATAGTTAAGAATTTTGAAAAGGAGGCAAAGGATGTGCATATCTCGGCGTAGTCTAATTGGAAGCCACTTTAACTTTGACCGGAATTCTGAAACATGGTCATACTTACGCAAACCAAATATAAATCGGATTGCCAGGTTTTGCAGTCGTTCCAGTTTGTTAAGTAACTCCTCAGTAGCATCTAAATAGCAAACATCGGCATAGTCGAGAAGAGGGAGCAAAAGGGACTGAGCAAGCATAATTTTGGTATTGTACGGTAAGAAAAACTGAAGTCGCTTGAGGGAATGATAAGAATAGTGCATGCGCCGACTCACCTCATTTACCTGTGATCTCCAAGATAGCGTGTGATCAATAATGATTCCTAGGTTTTTGGTTTATTCGGCATATGCAAGCTTCACACCATCATACGAGATATCGGGAAGATCATTAAAATCCAATTTGCCGTACAGCCTATTGCTACCAATAATGATTGCTTGCGACTTCGCTGGGTTCACAAGCAATCCAAATGCATCAGCCCAAGTCTTCACCAAGAGAAGATCGTTGTTAATCGCTTCGATAGCGGAGCGTGTGTTGGCTGCATCAAAATGTTTATAAATTTGCAAGTCGTCTGCATATAGGTGGTACGTGGATGAAATTACTTTAGTGAGCTCATTTATAAATAAAGAGAAGAGGAGGGGTGAGAGTACACCACCTTGTGGCACACCCGTAGTCAGCGGAGCCCACTCCGAAAAAGAGTCATCATTCTTGGTTCATATTGTTTATAATTCATTTTTAGGACGGGATTTTTTGATTTTGTGGCGAGTATTTTTAGCAACCTTTTGTTTTTGCATGATATTTTTAAACCTTTAGTCAGCCAATATTTTTTCATTGTAGATTTAAATCTGATTCGTCGCTTGGGTATACACTGGTTTAGTAATGTAGTTATAAAATTGTTAAATGCTTCATAGTTGTCATTTATATTTTTCAATGGATCTATTACATTTTGCCAATCTATTAATTGTAATTGTAATTTAAATTTTGACATTGTTGAATCATGAAAAAAACGTTTTTCTATATACCATCTTTGTTTTGGTTCTATTTTTTTGTATATTTTTAAGTGTATTATAGTTCCCGCGTGATCTGAGAAGCCTAGTTCTTCAACAACAGTACTATGTATAAAATAGTTTCCAAAATTTGTGAAAATATGATCTAGACAAGTAGATGTCGTTGCTGTTATGTGAGTTGGCGTTTTTATTTGTTGGTAAAATGATGGAGTGCATTGTCGACTGAAATGCAGAGACAATACTAGAATTCATAATGTTGATTCGTGAAAGACCCGTGATTTGGGACGCGCACGCGACATGAATCTAAATAAAAATAAAACAAAAAAAATCAAATGCCTTCGCGGAAGTAGCGGAGATTAAGGGTACTTCTGTGAACTCTGTGATCTCAGATCACAATTTCACAATCTATTATTACACGAAATCTATTTCTTTTACTTTTTCCGAGAACTAAATCCATTAAAGTCAAAACAATGTTCACGTCTTCTTCGTCGCTGCTCATTTTTTTTTATGTGAAGTTTTGTTTAAAATCTTTGTTTACTGAACATTGTTAAGGCGGGTCTCCTGCGACACTGTTTTGTGTTTTCTAACACCTAACACCAAACATCTAACAAAATATTTCAAAATATGTACGTAGGCCACGCCCATATTTGTTAGATGTTTGATGTTAGGTGTTAGAAAACACAAAACAGTGTCGCAGGAGACCCGCCTTCAAAGTCGCAGCGGACGGGAAATGTTTTTAACAAAAAATGTTCATGAACAATGTTCTGTTCAAAACGTGGCGCAGCGGACGCGGCTTTAGCCTTGCTTGCTCAATAATTTAAAAAAAAAGAACTGTCTGATTTCGCGCCATTACTGGCTAATTGTCAAAAACATCGCACGGATTGGAGAAATTCGGAAGAACAATACAATTTATTATATTGAAGAAAACTTTATCTGTAAAGTGGATTTATGAATTTGTTTTGTAATTAAATATATTAAGGATCAACTACCAACCTAAATGGCACGTACCAAAGCTTCTGTAGGTGCTAAGAGTGAGTAAATAAGTTGTTTTCATAGTATTATAACATGTGTGTGTTTACTACATGGACAAGAAAATAATGTTAGACTAACATTAATTTCTGAAGAGTGTTCATATTTACCAGATACATAATACCTTCTAATGAATAAGTAGTTGCATCGAGACATAGTTTCCTATATCAGAATATTCAAAATAAAAATGTAAACAAGCCGTAATTTGATATTTCAGTTGCTTCTGGTAAAAGCAGCAAAGCGCGCTGCAGTGTCGCTCCACCAGCTAGCAGTGGCTCCTCATCCGGTTAGTATAGTTTTAAAAACAAGCATTTAATACTTTGGTTCAGTAAATAGAAAATACTTTTTAAAATATTCTAGGTTCAGTCAAAATTATTATCAGCCTATAAACGTCCCACTACTGGGCACAGTCCATACACTTCCTTTGCTATGTTTAATGTTGCTTACTAATTTTATTTCTAGGAAGCACTGAGCGTGCGGGTCGCAGTACTTCAGGAGGCAACTTGGTGTGTCCGAGAGAGACCCCCAAATGGCAGAAGCCTATAACTAACTTTTTCATAGGCAAAGAGAAGGGCAGTGACTCTGAAGAAGATGTTGATAAGATTGAAGGTGGGTACCGGACAGAATTAGGTAATACATAAATGCACGACTATCAACCCCAAAGGGTTAGTCAAAAACTAAGCAAAGAGGACCGCAGAAGTAGTTCACTGCCATAGTCCATGATTTACCAAATAACAACTGTAAATATGCTCCGTGTGTTAGGTTGTGATAAGAATGTGTGATCGGGGTCTTTGATCCAATTTATCCGATCGCAATGGATAGTAACTTCACTATCCGATCAGTGAATCGGATTGCATGCTGTCGATCCAATGTTCAGGAAATCGATCTGGATTGGATGCAAATAACTATGACACAATTAATTTTAGATCTTTATTAGGTAAACCCATGTAAACCTTGTAAAGAAGTATGCATGTGACTGGATACACACATTTTATGCTCATATACCTACCCACAATATTCGTTTATAATAATTTAACAACTATATCAATCTACCAGCAAAGGTTTCCGCCAAAATCAAAATGTAAACAAAATTAGTATGCCTGCAGATTTGACTTTTCAAAGGATCGGATTGGCGCAACCATAAGTAGCCCATTGCTGCTCTATGCTGTTGGATGTATGTGCAGTCTTTAGTCCGTTAGTCGCCTTTTACGAAACCCAAGGGAAGGGAACGGTTGTTATTATAGTCTTAGCCTGCCTGCATTGACTGCATGATTAAAGTTAAATAAATAAAAGAATAAAAACTAATTCTTACCTTTTTCTCTAGCTGGCAGCTCCAAATCCAAACCAAAGAAGAATGTCATACAATCAGACGACGAAGAACCTGAGTTGATTAACGGAACGACCGACGAACAACCCACAAACAAAGCTCTCGATGACACAATAGAATTAGAACCATTGAATGGTGAGGACAGTCATAAGATCGAAGAGTATTACACTAAAAACTCGAAAGGCAAAGGCGTTGGGAAGAAGACTAAAGATAAAGAGAATGTTGATAGTAATGTAGCAAAGAGGAATTCGTTGAAAAGAGATTTGGAAGCTGTCGTGGCTGATGATGAATCTCCCCGTGCTACGAAGAAAGTAAAAGTAAATTAGTTAAGTGTTTGTTAAAAGTTTCTGCCTAAATCTAAATGCAAGGAGTTAGGTATGTAATCCCGCAACAGAGCTATTCTTTTAAATTGAAAGAACAACTGTTTGTTTATGAGCATCTAGGAATGGTTTTTTTTTCCACTACTTGTAAGCACTAGGCCTTCTTCTCATCTGATGGTAAGTGACGATAAGGACGTAGCGCACGAACCCGGAAACCTTAACCACTGAGGTACGGGTGTTAGGATCCTAACTGGGGACTTATGAAATAATAGATGGTATTTACATAGGCTTATACTCATACGTAAAATAATAATAAATAAATTATTTATTTATTTATGATCTCTTAGTAAATGGGACGTGCTGGGACGCGCTTATCTGTCATAGTGGCAGTGGTGGTAGGGATTCCTGAAAACACCAGTGCTCCAATACTGGTTATCTTATCTCTAACTGTCAGATCACAATGCTGATATCAGTGTTGTTATGGCATCAGAATTTAGATAAGATGGCGGTAGCTATCACCTACTCACTAGAATACTGGTTATCTTATCTCTAACTGTCAGAACACAATGCTGATATCAGTGTTGTTATGGCATCAGACTTTAGATAAGATGGCGGTAGCTATCACCTACTCACTAGTTGGGAATCTAACCCAGGACCGGTGGGCGGCGGCTGAGCCACTAAACCACAGAGGCTGTTTGCACAGATACTGCGACGGGGCTTTTAAAAGGCCTGAAAAAAATTTTGTTTGCTATTTTTCCCAGTTATTAAGAGTTGTTTAAACTATCATATCCAAATATCACCAAGATCGGAAAAAAAAAATAATTTCAGTAACATCTGGGTCAAATTTCGATATAAAATCAGATCTTTCATACGTTTAGGTTGAAAGTATTCTTAGATTTGTCATCCTACTTCCTACTAATATTATAAATGCGAAAGTTTCTAAGTATAGATGGATGTTTGTTACTCTTTCACGTAAAAACTACTGACTGGATTTGAATGTCAATAGTCAATAGTCAAAATATATTTATTCAATAAACTCAATTAATAAGTACTTTGAAACGTCCAAATATTTTTTTACCTACCACCCATTCAGGACATCATTTTTTAACTGTGGCAAAGAACGGGCGCAAGAAACCACAGCGCACAGAAGCAACGACATTTACAAAATATATATATATATTATATGTCGTTACCAGGTCACAAAATACAAAATATGAATTTGAATGTAAATAGTTTAATTAAATATGGTGCTCTATATAAATTAATTATAGGCAATTAGAAATAGCTGTTGGAGTAGGTACTTGGAGCATTTCAGACCCAAGCTGTTTTGTCTTCTGTATAATCCGACACTTTATAATAAGCTTTTTTATAAAGCTTTTCTTTGATTTTGATTTTAAATTTATCAAGATCTAATTTCTGAATATCATTTGGTACTTTGTTGTATAATCGTACACACAGACCCTTAAAAGAATTATTTATTTTATGGAGCCTAGTATGAGGCACTGCTAATTTGTTCTTAATTCTAGTATTTAATTTGTGAATATCACTGTTTTTTGAAAACTCTTCAATATTTCTATGAACATAAACAAGATTTTCATAAATATATTGTGATGCAACTGTCATTATACTTATATCCTTAAATCTCTCTCTGAGAGAGTCACCAGCCTGTAGCTTATATATTGCTCGAATAGCCCTCTTCTGCAGCACAAAGATAGTTTGAATGTCGGCAGCATTTCCCCACAGTAAAATGGCGTACCACATTACACTATGAAAGTAACTGAAATAAACTAATCTAGCTGTATCAACGTCAGTTAACTGACGGATCTTCATTACTGCATAAGCCGCAGAGCTAAGTCTATTCGACAATTTAGCTATATGTGGGCCCCACTGAAGCTTGGCATCCAACGTGATGCTTAGAAACACAGTGGTGTCCACAGGATTCACATTCTTATCTTTAATTTGTACACTAGTTATTACCTGCTTAACATTAGGCAATACAAATCTTACACATTTGGTTTTTCCCTCATTTAATAGCAAGTTATTAACACTAAACCAGTGAACAATCTTTGAGACCGCATTATTCACATCGTCATAATTTGGGTGTCGTCGTTTCACTTTGAATAAATGTGAAGTATCATCAGCAAACAATACTATCTCATGACTGTCTTTTACAAAATAAGGTAAGTCATTAATATAAACCAAAAACAAGAATGGACCAAGTATTGAACCCTGCGGAACTCCCATTTTAACCACTGATCCCGGAGATCTTTTACCGTTAATGTCGACCTTTTGAATCCTGTTACTCAAGTATGAGATTAGAAGGCTCAAAGAAGCATCCCTAATTCCATAGTGGTTAAGCTTCCTGACCAAAGTTTCATGTAAAGCTTTTTTATAAAGCTTAAATATTTAAAAAATATTTGGACGTTTCAAAGTACTTATTAATTGAGTTTATTGAATAAATATATTTTGACTATTGACTATTGACTATTGATCAGCAGTTTTCTTTTTATTGAGAGTGCTAAATGTTTTTATTATATCTTTAACACAAATTTTTTGAAACCTGAAATTACTTTCACAATCTTTAACATTCTCCTTCAAAACAGATTCAGCTACAGTGGGGGAGGAAATCAAGGCTTTTGTAGTTGAAACTGGAATGTCAGTAAAAAACCTCTCAAATGCTGCAGCAATATCAGCATCAGAAGAAGTCAAGGTTTTATTATCACAATTTAAATTGTACTCATTATTACGACTTTTGACCTTTCCTGTTTCACTATTTATAATATTCCATGTCATTTTTATTTTGTCATTACTATTCTTAATCTTAGAACTCAAATAGTTTGCCTTGGCTAATCGACATACTCTTTTGAATAACTTTGAATAATTTTTAACATATAATTTGAAGTCATCGCTGGTGTTATAGTTGCGTTCACCATAAAGTTCATAAAGGCGTTTCCTACTTCTGTGAATACCAATTGTAGCCCATTCATTAAAAGTTACAGTACCACTAACTGAGATCTTTTTTGGAATAAAAGTTTTATTAAATTCTGAACAATAAATGTTAAAAAAATTATTATAAAAGACATTAGGGTTGTCATTGTATTCTAAATAATTTAATTTAGTATCTAGATTGCTTTTAAAGCAATCCAGCCGACCTGCAGTTTTTGGTACAATAGTGATATTCTTTTTCGTTACTTGTTTACGCTGGTGTGGAAAGCTGACCATTTGGCCACAATGAGCAGAGTCCAGGTTATTAATAATTTGCTTAGCCAGTGGTTTTACATTTGTATATATGTTATCAATACAGGTGGCCGAAGTGGCAGTTATTCTTGTTGGCTCCAAAAATAAGTGATTTAAGTTGTATGATAGAAATAGGTTTTTAATTTTAGTTGACATTGTGGAATTTTCTAACAAATTAATATTAAAATCCCCGCAAACAATTATTGTTTTACCTACATTACGGACTTTATGTAAAGCCTCATCCATAACTTATTCGAAAAAATCATATGATGCTGAAGGAGGTCTGTACACACTTAATACAACAGACTGCTCCAACTCCACACAAGCTATTTCTATTGTTCGCTCAACCGAGAGGCTCACTATGTCTTTGCGTTCCTTTAATTTAAACTTTTTACTAACAATAAATAAGGAGCCACCATGTATTGCATTTTCTCGACTGAACGAACTTCCTACCAAATGATTCTTAAAATTGAACATGGTCTTTAGGCCAGTGTTCTGCTATGCAAAGAATATCAATTTTATTACAGTTTATGAACAATTCAATCTCCAAATCTTTGCCCATCATTCCTTGGATGTTCTGGTGGACAATGTTTAAAGATTGTACATTTTTTAAATTTAATGATTGACATGGGCTTTTGCTGAAGCTATTTACATTCATTTAATTTCATTTTATTAACAAACATTTCGCAAGAGTTTTCCTCTTTTGTCATATAATTTAATTTAAATAATTTATTGGAATGTCAGTAGAAACACTACTGACGTCTATGTCAAATATACATTGCTCAATCAATGACCTTTTATAATATCATTGTGCTCAATAGAAGCAACTTGTTTAGCCAAGTTTTTGGCTGACGTTTGAATACAATAGGATAGCGATAAAGCTATTTGTCGCTTAAAATAATTTGGCAGATAATAACTATCTCTTGTCAAATAAAAATTACTAACATAGTTTTTAGTGTCAATTAAATGCACTAAGTATGTCATTTTTGCAAAATAAATGTAATGTCAGGTTAAGCTTATGTCTAATAGAATTTTCCTCCTGTGGCAAACTACTACAATAGGGTAATGTAAACAATATAATTTTCTTTACAATTAACTTATTCAAACATTCTAAACATTTTATAAGGCTTGTTTTGTTCAAATTACCTCTATTACCCAATGACCTGCTATTACCAACAAATAATAATAAGGCGCTATTGGAGTTATATTTATGTTCTACAGCTTTTTTCAAAATATGTTGATAAGAAGCACCCGGTATACAATAATTGATAACTGAATGTCCCAAGTCAAATAACAACCGACCCATGTTTTTACCAAATTCATCACTAAATATTACCAAGTCACTATTACAATCTGTCTTACATGGAATCTGGTTGGTTGGTATAAGTTGTGGTACATTTTTAATTGTGCACTGAGTAAGGGAACTTTTGGAAGAAACATCAATCAATTCGACAGAGCAAGAATCACATGGGATCGATGAACGGCTTGGTAACTGTTTACATTTACAATTACTTGTGAGTGAATCGATCCCTTCATTGTTACCATTACACAGGACTACCAGTTCATCAATGGCCAACATGTGTTCTTTTATTTGACCTTGTGAAAGATCATATTGCTTAGTAATAGATATAAGCGAGTCCTCTAGGTGTGCAATGAAATTAAGCATACAGTTATAAACTATTAACCTGGATTAACGCATAGGATAGTTTTTATCCCGATATTCCCACGGGAGCGGGAACCACGCGGGTGAAACCGCGAGCGGCCGCTAGTAATAAATAATAGAATCATAATAAATCATGAAATGAAGTCAGTATTTTGTGATTTGAATTGAGATGTAAGATAGTAAGTTTATACATTTGTGTTTTGAGTTTTTTTCATTCATTTTCAATTAGTTTATTTGCTTATTGATAAGAGTGTCAGTTAGCCACTTTTTGATTTGAAACTAATTTCAAATTAAAAAGTGGGTAACTGTTACAGTGTTATTGAAATATTTAGAAAATCATGTAAGTAACTGTTCTGTTTATTGTTGTGGTCTTGTGGGTAGATTGCTTGTTTGCAGCCCCAGAGGTTCAAGGTTTTATAGCAACTATAGGAAAGAAAAAGGAAATCTTTTGCCAGTGAAAAATGGTTGATATTTTTACACAAGCAAGACTCCAGACCTTACCTATTTTGTTAACTTAGCTTGTAAGCCAAAAGTGTACCTTATTCTTAATGTTAGTGGCAAATCACTTGGCCGTCATTAGGCCCTGCGTTTAATTCGCAGGTCGGAAAATTTTCGGAGTTTTAGATGTATGGCCCAGGTATGTGAAAATTTAAAAAAAAATATATTTATTAATCAAAACTTAACGTAAGCCCCGAGATACAAGTTTAATGAATGACTCCCACACAAGGCTAGGCCTGACTCGTGGGAGTCAATTATTTTACGAAGCAATGTATCTAAATAGTGGATATTCGTCTTATACAAAAACAATGACAACACTATACAATAATCATGTGATCATCAACCCGCATAACCTTTTGAACGCCACGGTCGGATATGGCCGACAAATAAAACGTGTCCAACACGCCACCGTCGTGTATAGCCGACAAGAAAAATTGCGTGTTGGGTACGTTTTCATTTCTTAAAAAGTACCTAAATAGTGTTGGTGATTTTTGGCGGGCTGGATAAGGTCACTGTAACTTAAGGTTTAAGCTACAGTAACCTTATCCAGCCTTTTACTTTCGCAAACGTATCGGCGCCCCTTCCACGCCAAGCCACAAATTCAGAGCAAATACCTACAAATAAAATAGGAACATGAAAGTTAATTTAGTTTATTTATTTTGTATTTTAAAATGGCGTTTTCTTGTCGGCTATACACGACGGTGGCGTGTTGGGCCCGTTTTCAATTGTCGGTCATATCCGACCGTGGCGTTCAAAAGGTTGAGCACCCGACCCGGATTGTCATACAGGTGCAGGTTCAAATCCTGCTTGTGAATTTTTTTTCAACTATTTTAATTTGTAAAATGCAAGATGTGTATACACAGATGTATCACTTGAGACTAGTTTCTTTGTAAAATAGCATAAGTGTAGTATAATTTGTTACCTTATCTAATGTTAAGTTTATGGACCAAGTGTTTTTGTACATAATTAAAACGGTTTTTTTGTATTATGAAATAAAACGAGATCTTTACATGTTGATAATATTTGTTGTTGTTTTATTAAACCGCGTCGCGTAGCGGTGAAGTAATACTACCACCCCCTCTCTTCCCTTGGGCGTCTAAAAGGCGACTAACGGACTAAAGACTGCACATGCATCCAACAGCATAGGCTCACCACCTGTCACGCTGAGCTCATGTGCAGTCGCTATTTGGTGAAAAGTGGACTATGGCCACTATGGCAGAGGACTGATTTTGTGGTCCTCATCAGTCCTCGTCAGACTACTGACTGACCCTTTTGGATGTGTCTACACCCAGCGGGATCACCTATCTGGGAGACTTATGAGTGATGCAGGGAATTAGATCTATATTTGTTCTATTGAATTATGCTAAAGACAGAAATAGTTTAAATTTTATTAATTTAGTGTAAAAGTTACAAAAATAATGCGTTAAGAGAAAAAGTCCACTGACTGGAGGTTTCTTTGCAGCTTGATTGTGGCTGAAGTAAGGACGGTAGAAGAATGTTTTTTGTTTTGGTGAACAGATCAATGATAGATCTAAATGTTAGTACCAATTTATACTTCATCAGACGTAACTTTGGTAAATATCCCGCTGGCTGGAGGTCGGTTAGAAAAGCCTATATTTCCGTTGTTTTTACGGAACAAATTCTGTCTTTAGCATAATTCAACAGAACAAATATAGATCTAATTCCCTGCATCACTCATAAGTCTCCCAGATAGGTGATCCCGCTGGGTAGACACATCCCTTTTAAGATAAAAGTCGTGACTGTGTAGGTAAGGTAGGAGACATGGACGCTAAAAGCCGATGACAGGCAAAGAATCGATGCTTTCGAAATGTGTTGTTGGCGCCGTATGCTAAAAATACCTTAGACGGCCCACCGTACAAATGTCGCAATCCTAAAACAATAAAAAATGCACAGCGGCTGTCTTCGATCTGCATGTAACGTGCGTTATTTCGGTCACGTTGCACGAAGAGGTGCAGATAACCTCGAGCGTCTGATGGTAACGGGGAAAGTAAAAGGTAAATAAGGTAAGACCAAGAGGCCGGAGCCCTAAACGTTGGTCAGAACAACTGGAGATGCCTGTCAGCGCCGCACTCCATCAAGCGACTGAGCGCAGCCGATGGAGACAGTTGGTTGACCGGATGAATCGGAGTCACGATCCTCAGCAGTGAGGGAACGATTAGAAAGAGGGTAGGTAATACCTACCTAAAAAAATTGTCTTTACATACCTATGAGGTATGTAATAGTCTAAGATCCGAGTATAGAACGACCTTCACCGGGCCGGTTAATGGATGAAAAGTACCGTAAAACGTGGCGACTTTGCCCGCTTTTTTTAGGTTTGACTAAATATTGTTTTAAATATACATTAATTTTACAATCTCTTTTGAACACACAAACACAAATTTACTTTTCTTTGCATACATTCATATTAATAGCTAAAAAAAAGTATGTTTACCTAAGAAAAAGTAAAATTTTAAGGCGGGCTAAAAGATATGAATATTTGGCAAAATTGCCCACTTACCATTTTAGTTCTAAAATTCGGCTGAAATCAACCTTATTCCCTGATCTTAAAAACTATAAAAACTGAACTGAGCAATGTCACAGTATAACAGATTATAGCTTTTCTAGGCATATCTATAGGACATCAAAATTTAGTGGGCAAAGTCACAAAGCTGTTAAGAGCATTTTTCATACAAAAAATAAAATGTCTTAGGGTTGTCACCGTTACTGTAGGAAGTAGGTATGTATGAAAATAATAATGCATTTTTATTGTAATCGAAAGTTTTAATTTTTCCAACTGTAATGACAATAAAGAGCTACATACTAGTAGGAGTTTCAACTTCCTACTAGGTACCACTAAACTGAACTCACTATTCTAAAAAATATGTTGTTCTAAACAATTAAAACAAAACTGAATCTTTTATAAAATATAAGACAAAAAAAAAAAAAAATAGATAAGAAATAAACTGAAAAATAAGACAGAAAAATGACTACACCTTGGGTGGAAATCAAACCACACACCTTCCGCTATCCAGGCAGCTGCCCGAATAGGAATAGAAATAGGATAGCGGAAGGTGTGTTGATTCGGTTCCCACCCGAGTTGTAGTCTTTTTTTGTCTTATATTTCAGTGTTTATTTATCTAAATATATTAATCAAAATAACAAAAAATTACAAAACTATTCTTTTTTTCAAAATATAAGATTTGGGAGATTAGACATTGAATAGACTTAAAAAAAATTGTTTTAACAAACAAGTTGTTAAACAGCATGAAAAAAACAGAACAACTTTCTACATGACAACTAAGTTGCAAAATGAAAAAAAATACCAGATCACAATTTGTATGTTTTCATTTATTTATTTATTTGTTTTTTACAACTTAGTTGTTATATAGAAAGCTTTTTAGTTTATTACTATTAATCTTAAACTAAGGCAATCTAAAAAATATTAGTAAAAAATTAACACTTATGTTATTAAAGTTATCAAATAAACACAATTAGAGATCACATTACGTTTTTTTTTTGTCTTATGTTTCAGTGTTTATCTATCTAAATACATATTTAATCAAAATATCAAAAAATTACAAAACTATTTTTTTTTAATTATTATAAGATTTGAGAGATTACACATTGAATAGACTTTTATCAAAATTGTTTTAACAAACAAGTTGTCCGCGAATTTATTAATGAGTCAGATTTAAAAGGTTTGCTGAGACACCCTGTAAATATTCATTTCTCTACCCAAACATCCCATTTTATTAAAAATATTAATTTAATAAATATACATATAAAAATAAGACTGAAAGAAGACTACATCTCGAGCGGGAAACCTTAAGGCAGTCGCCCAGATAGCGGAAGGTGTTAGGTTCTTGTAAAGTATAATATTTCAGCGATATAAAGGCTAAAATACTAATAATTGACAAAGATATTAGTATACTTACAAATTATTTTATTGACAACCCTAACAGTAATATTTTGATGGGTAAAGTTGACAACAGTGCTTTGGACATAATTGTGTGACTTTGCCCATGGTTATAAATTCGAATCTATGAACGTTATTGCGTTATTATTATATATTTGTTATTGTCATATTATTATATATTTGTTATTGAAATTAGTTAAATGAAGATTAACTTTACCAACATTTGCACTAAAATTTGTATGCTGTGTGAAACAAGCAAAACATGAGATCAAATAAGGTAACTAAGTATAACATCTCACCATGTAAACCATGTTTTATGCAAATAAATATTCTTATTCTTATGTTAAACTGTCAACCTTCATTGTTTATATTTCACAAATAAACGTTTAAAAAAACATTTAAAAAATCACTTACCTGCAGCAACTCAAAATATGAGTTTCTCCCAAAGTTTTTCACTGCTAATTTGGCCCGCAAAAACAGTACTGACTTTGGCAACGTCTGACAAGTAACTGACGTGAAGTGAGAAGAGAAGTCCGTTCCACTCCACTAGTGTTGCCACAGAATAACGAATTTTTCTACCATTGCTTAAAAAAAGTAAAAAAATGAAGCATATTCAATATTTTTTGAATATACAAAAAAATACCTAAGTGGGCAAAGCGAGATCTAAGGGGCAAAGTCGCCACGTTTTACGGTAGGTATTTTATATCAAATTTAATATGTTAAAAAATATATCGCGAGTATATAGAGAAAATATATGGCTGAGAAATTTCAGTCTAGTTCACCGTTTCACCTAGGTACCTATGATTAATTTAATATTAAAAAAATATATATTTAAATTTCACTGGTTTGGTGTGTGTGTATGTAATGAGATTATCTTTATATAGGCATAAATTTTATTTATTTATCCAGACGTTGCAAATAACTAATATTGACTTACAGGAAAAAAATAGTCAACCTAACGTTTGCATCCTTTGCACGAATATTCTATAGGCTTCGTACTTTCGATTGGTACCTATGTAATTTATCTATTATCCAAACCAGAAACCAGTGCAATGTTAAAAACAATTTTTAAATATTTAATCAATCATATACTGGACTGAAAATTTTCAGCCAATCCATGCAATATACACTTCTGGACACATCTATTAGCCCACCTTGCATTTTCAGTTTCGTTTAGCCCTAACTAAAAATTTATATTAGGTCGAGCAAAAAGATTTATACAGTTTTGAACCAGGCACATTCATAATTTTATTCAAGTCTTTTTTTAAAATTTGGAACACAGAATTTAAAGAAACAAAAGACAATTTGGAGCCTGTTCGTTGATATCAAACAATCGAACACTAAGAAAACTTGAATTTATTGATTTTCTTGGATTTATTTCTTGAAAGTGTGATTTTTCTCTTTGGTTTTGCAACAAACATACTTATCTTAACATTAAGGTGAGATTCTATCAATAATCTATGGATACTTCGCCTGAAGACGCCGCCCAAGCTGTGGCACTTATCCAGGCCGGACACAGCCAAAGAAATGTGAGTGCTCAACTTAATTTAAGTCGATCTGCGGTCCGAAATGTTTACCGGAGGTACCTAGAGACTGGCGGCTTTGTTCGTCGCCAAGGAAGGCCACGATCTCGGGTCACAACTGAAAGGCAGGATCGATTCATCGTGACGACCAGCTTGAGAAATCGTCACCTTACCTCTTCACTTACCTTACACTTTTCGCGACTTCCACGGAGTATCTGTGAGCGCTCGAACTGTTCGGTGAAGGTTAAAAGAACGCGATATGGTACCACACAAGCCAGCTCATGGCCCCAAACTAACGCGAGCCCACCGAACAGCGCGTCTTCATTTCGCGCGCACTCATTTAAATTGGACTCAGCAGCATTGGCGCCGTGTACTCTTTTCTGATGAGTCTAAAATTGCGTTACATGGCAATGATGGAAGGAAGAAGGTCTACCGACGTAAGGGAGAGCGTTTTGCACAATGCTGCTTTGAAGAGAGGGTTGCTTATGGCGGTGGCTCATGGACTGTCTGGGGCGGTATTTCCGCGAGCAGCAAAACTCAACTTGAGGTTATTACGGGACCACGGCTGCCAACATTAAATGCTGAAAGGTACATTCGTGAGTGCTTAGAACCTCACGTGATACCATACGTGGACCATGTGGGCCCAAATTCCCTTTTAATGCATGATAATGCAAGAGCCCATACGGCCGGCATCTTCAGGGAATATCTTCGGGATGTGAACATCACAGTTATGGACTGGCCAGCCAGAAGCTCAGACATGAACCCGATTGAGCACATGTGGGACGAGCTAAAAAGAGGTGTTAGGGCTCGTCAGCCAGTTGCCCAGATGATGCAGGAGTTGAAAACTGCCATAGAAGAGGAATGGGAGATGATCCCTGAATATTTCATAGAGCGGTTGATAAACTCTATGCCTAATCGTATGAGAGCTGTCGTAGATGCCCATGGAGGCAACACGCGTTATTAAATTTAACCTTTATTTGATAAAACATGTTTTTATTCAAAAATCAACTGCCTTCATTAAGACGCATACCCGACTTGTTAGGCGTAGCTCTATGTCGTGTGGTATTCTGAATTCAAATTTAAAACAATACGATCGAAAAAGATGGTAAAATGTATCAGGTTTAAAACTGCATCAATAGGTTTTGTTCAATCTAGCAATCATATTTAAGTAGGGGCCATAGAAACCTAAACTCTAAGGTGGGCCAATAGATGTGTCCAGAAGTGTATTTTTAACATATTAAATTTGATATAAAATACTTTTCATCCATTAACCGGCCCGGTGAAGGTCGTGTACACTGGGATCCTCTACTATAAGGACAATTTTTTTTATCTGAAACATATTGTATCATAACCAGTACTTACCTAAATAAATAAAACAAAATACACATTCGGTACACATTTTATTGTTCTAAACTAAAATACAAATTGGATTCTGTAGAAAATTGTAAAATACGAGTGATTATAATGGTACATGATCGCTACTTGGAAAAATCCGATAATATTAATTAACACATACAATTGCCACTGCTCATTAGGTTTGTTCGCGTTTTTCTCACCAAAGGGCCTAGACAAGTGGCCAACACTCACCCCTGTCTATTCGTAATTCGTCATACAATGCGCACTTGCTGCTGTATTTTCATTAGCAATTGGCACAGTACACAATATTAACTTTGTGGTAGCGATCGACTATAGTTAGCGTTCGCCAAGTATCTGTAAACTTGTCTACCAATTTGCCAAACCAAATGCAACTCACTCGTTCGTAGCGGTGAAAGAATACTACCACCGCCTCTCTTCCCATGGGTGTCGTAAAACGCGACTAACGGACTAAAGACTGTACATACATCCAACAGCATAGAGCGGCGATGGGCTCACCACCTGTCACGCTGAGCACATGTGCAGTCGTTATTCGGTGAAAAGTGGACTATGGTAGATAGAGCACTTGTGGTCCTCATTGCCTAGTCTCTGACTAACCCTTCGATAATAATAGTCGTGATTATATGTTTGTATTAATTAGCCATTTAAAGGGCACGCCATCTGATGTTGTATTATACTATAAAAACATATATTATTTTCAAATCAATTTATACCTTATATAATATCATGAAGTTACTACTACATTACATCCTTCAATACAAAATGATTTATAGAAAAATGTTAAATAGTCCTTATGTTCTGTGAAATAAGATACACTCTGCAGCAAATTGATGAAAGCATGTTAAATGGCCAATAATATCTTAACATTATGAAAAATTAAATTTTCATGCTAAGTATAACGGTCTATTCAAAAATTTATTTTACCATTTAAAACTTTAATTAACAAAAATATTATCGTGGATTATTTTTCAACATTTATATTTTATTTGAAAACAAACCCTTAACTTAGTATTTTCCTAAATTTTAGAAGGTTTATGTAAAACTGACTTATTGGTTTAAAAAATAATTTTAAGTAAGTATAGTAAAAAATAAGTAATAATAAAAAGAACTTATATCAAAAAGGAGCGTTTTGGTCTCTAAATGCATGGATTGTAAAGGTTCTATTTTAAAAAGTTAACCCTTTACCCGCTAGAGTCGGATTTATCAGACAAATGTTATCGTGTCCATTTCACATAGGTCGGATATATCCGACAAAATACCTGCGATTGCTTTATCCATATTATTGTTATGCGTAAACTAGGTACGTACAACCCTCTTTGTAGTTTTTTATTTTTGTATTACTGAGCTGGGCGCTGGGAACCCGGCAACCGATATAAAGCCAACCGGCCTAAGGGTTAAGATAATTTTGACCACTCCTGTTCCTTCAATAAGCAGCAGATTGTATTTTATTGCAATAGTAATGTCACGTTATTGCTATACTTCCACGAACCGTGATGTGATATCACTTAAATATTTATAATTACTTTACAATCTAATAAAATTGAGTACAAACTGCTCTAGTACGTAGTGACGCGTCACTGATTTGACTAAATACATTTTAAGATAGATAAGATAAGATAATAGCAATTTATTCAGTACAAGTACACAGCACAATTAGAACAATTTAAACAGAAACTATTCTGTACTGGTATTTTATTCAAATTATAGGAGCTATTTGGTGGCGGCTTGTAGATAAAATAATAGTACCAAACAACCCTTCTTTTTGGTGACGTTAAAGGCGACTAACGAACTGAAGACTGCACACACGTCCAACAGAATAAAGCAGCGACGGGCTCACCACATATCACGCTAAGCACATGTACAATTCTCCTTTTGGTTTTAGTTTACACGAATCCGCTAGCATCTTCTATAAATATACTAGTCAAATCAGAAACGTGTGTTCGCTATAATTATTTAAATACCTAAATAACTGTTCTTGAGTACACTATTTTTATACAAAATTGCTATTGCTAATATTTTGTGGTAGGGTTTGAATAGAGTAAGCGTTCGCCAAGTATCTGTATGCTTCTCTACCAATTTACTATTGATTAATGCTAACGAATCGACATGAATCGTTTGCTACTTGGGGGAAGATGTATCAAAAGCACACATTATCGACTCTGTAAAAACGTTTAGATGCCCTTTTTTAGTATATTCGTTTTAAAAATTTTCAATGTTATTTCAGGTGAATAGAGTTCAATTTGGTGTGTTTAAAATTTATCTTTATAAATGTGTCTAGAATCATTGATGTGATAAGATTGTTAATGGGAGAAGTAGTCCCTTAAAATGGTAATAAAACAAAGAGCTTAGATGTCACTCTGGATTTTTCTCCTGTTATTGATATTAAAACAATAATATACACAAGAACAGCTATTCCTTCCTAATAATCCCTACAATACAAATGCTTAATACTTTTCAAAGTCTTATTCTAAATTATACGTTTAGTATGACCGCTAATATTCTGCATAATATTATAAATACTTATGTAAAAGTTTAAAGCAAAATTTGTTGCGAACATGTTGTACATTCAAATAGATTTTATAATAATAATACTTTTTCTCAAATACAAGATTTATATTTGTTACTAAATAATTTTGTATGGCAAATCTTATCGTTGGGATATCAATTATGATTGTATCATCATCATCGCTCTATTAATTTGCCCACTGCCGGGCAAAAACCTTCACTATTAAAATCAGATGGGCTTAATCAGCACGCTTGCCTTGGGCAGTTGTCCCACCAACGGCGAGTAAACGACAACTATCGGCTATTTTCTCGCTCAAGAAACGTACAATAGATATACATTCCGTGTAAACAAAAGAGATGCATATATAAATAGTTGATCGCTGACTGTTCACACTGCCGGCGAGGACTCGCTGCAATAGGTTGTCGTTGAGCGACAAGAGCTATTAAAAATAATTCTCGCTTAGCGTTCAGAACTCACGCCGAGAGGTCAACCAGCAGCGGCAGTCATTTCCCGCCAAGAGGACTCTACGCTCGGCTCGGCCGCGAGCGAGTGGCGCGAGTAATCGCCCGTCTCACTCGTACACTCGCTTATAGCCCAGCCACAAAACTGTCGGAACTACACTCGTTTCTAATTCTAGCTCGACTCGCTTCTCGTTCATCGTCGGCGGTGGGACAACTGCCTAATGCGAGTTGGTTATCACCAGAGGTCGGAATAAGGTAGAGTTATTACCCACACTGATTTCATACAGCGAAAGAATAAAGTGGATATGCCTCAAATCCCGAGAAAATGATTCTGATGGGCCGTTTGAATAAGCAAAACCTCACGAGTCTAGGCTAGAAGCAAAAGTACTTTTAAAAAAGGCGAAGTATAAGTATGACAATTTGCTTATTTATTAATAATTTGTGTTGTGAATTAATGTAAATACTAATAAAAAGTATATATTAATTATCTTTGTTTTATTTGTCTTATATTATTATTTATTTGTAATATTGTTGGCCACACGGGATGTCCATTAGAAATCCCGGGAATATCCATATTAATATCAACATTTCGATGCAAGTACTTACATAAATAACTCTACCTAATTCCGACCTCTAGTGATTACTAATCTGAGAATTGAACCCTGTTCCTCTGATTATAGGGCCGAGCGCTCAGCCACTCGGCGAGGTGTTGGTCTGGTGGTGATAAAAGAACAAAACTAAAAAAGAAAGGAGAAAAAAAGAACCGTATTTTTGCTATCACTAATGAAAGTATATTATATACTATACTAGCGGCCGCTCGCGGTTTCACCCGCGTGGTTCCCATTACCTTGGGAATATCGGGATAAAAAGTATCCTATGTGTTAATTCAGGTTATAAACTATCTGTATGCCGAATTTCATCCAAATCCATTGAGTAGTTTTTACGTGAAAGAGTAACAAACATCCATCCATACTTACAAACTTTCGCGTTTATAATATTAGTAGGATTATTATCTAGGTATATTAGCGGTCATATTAACTTAACCTAACGTTTATTGTAAAATGCATTCAGATATATAATATATAATTTCTAATAAAATTTGGCTGCCATTATTGTATAATAATTAAAATAATAATAATGAAACTTATAATTAACTAGATTTCTCATACTTTGAATGGTTCTAAATACATTTATGTTTTTTTAGCAGCCTCGTTTTCAATAGTTTTGTATTCCTTATGCGATTTAGAACCCTACAAAGCATTTTACTGAATTTATTGACTTTTGTCTTTGCAAGATCATGAAATCCTCAAAGACATTGCCAAGCTTATGGCCTTCTTCTTTATTAAAGAAGCGGAGTGCTAGGGTGGCTTGCACTAAAGATTCTGATGAGTAGACGTCTTACTGCGAGTACCTCGGCAGGCTTAAGATCAGATAAGATACACCTAGCTATTTCTTTATTATGACCCTACTAAGATGAGATAAGATACACATAGGTGTTTTTTCTTTTTACCCCACTAAGATAAAATAAGATACACCTAGGTAATTCTTTATTTTGACCCTACTAAGATAAGATTAGGTATTGCTTTATTTTTACCCAACTAAGATAAGATACACCTAGGTATTTCTTTATTTTAATCCTACTAAGATAAGATACACCTAGGTATTGCTTTATTTTTACCCGACTAATGCCCGATTTACACGTAATAAGTAATTTAGAAGTTAACTAAATTTTAAGTGATTAATTGCATGTAAAAACTTGATAAGTCACTTAAAATTAAGTTAAAATTTAGTTAACTACTAAATTACTTAATACGTGTAAATCGGGCATAAGATAAGATAAGAGACAAGAAGGTACTTATTTTAAGTGAGAACCTCAAGTATTGTAAAGACAAAACTCAACAATTACTTTTTAAATTCATGGAAAGAGCAAAAATATATACCTTTCAAGTCTACCAAATATTTATAACACTACAAATAACATTGTGTTTAATACTACGTAATATTACAAAGTCGCCGTTCTTTTATTAAAACCAAACGAAGAAGATGTTACCCTTGTACCACGCGCGGTATTAAGAAACAGTCTCCAATAGTACCTATGTACACTTGGGCCACATTCGATAAAGAATTTTAGTTTACAAATGTTCTCTGTGCATACATCCTAGTGTCGCTTGAACTTTTACCGTTTCTTGTGAGGAAAACACCATTGTTAAGGTCGATTCACACATCAGCGAAATCACAGTTCCGACACAGTGCGAAATATTCTTTCATACATTCTCTATGAACGCATCCCCACTTGTCAGTGTCAGTGACGCCACAGTGCTCATTGCTCTCAGTGTTGATGCTGCTCTTCTTCTTCGTCTAAAGCAATAGCTATCATTGCTAGCTCCGTAGTATTTAACAGAGCCATAGACTCGATCACAACAATAGGCTTGTGTCCACTAACAATAAATCGGGTGGATTGGCGTTTCTAATGATCAATTATGATTTATAGAAACAAAACATCTAAAATATTCATTAATAAAAAATTAGGATTATTAATATTTTTAAATAAAAAAATCGACAATTACGCATTCAGTCATATGACATTAAACGGAAATCAGAAGCCGTGACGTCACGCTTGCCAAATGACATTTCTATAGAACAAGCCTCGAACGAAACGGATGTTTGGCACGGGGCGTAACGTCATTTACTCAACATGGCGGGTCTTAAGCGTTTTTGTGGTAAATTTAAATCGAAATATAAAAACGCAAAATAAATATTAATGATCGATTTTTTGAAAAATAATGTATTTTTAGGATAAAATAGGTTAACAGGTATCGTTTTAATATGATTTTGAAATTAGTCAACTAGCCTATTACCATACTTGACGACGGACACGTTTTCACTGAAGCTCCGTAAACTGGGTACTGACATGTGTGAATTGAATCACTGACGCAACACTGTAGCACTGGTACTGAACTGAGCGAACACGTTGACGGAACTGTGACTTCCCGGATATGTGTGAATCGACCTTTATTGGTTTTCACGTTAATCTCTCTCAATAAACAGAACTGCCATATCCGAGTGACACTAGATATGTGTAGGTACTAAGAGTTATGAATAATTTGTTTATAAACAGTCTTTAGTAGTTTTCGTAGTTGAGTAACATTATTTTTGATCATGATACTATGGGCTAAAGTATCTTCCTCTTATTGTTTTAATCAAATACGCCGTTTTATGTTTCTAATCACATTGAAAACAAGATATATTGTCATAGATATATCTAACTACCTAATAATTGTCGAAGCACAAAAAACTATTTGAACGAAAAAAATAACCTAAAAACCAACGAATATTCGAAGTCCACGCGAAAAATACACATAAAAAAGTCGTTTTATATAGATCTATACACGTTTATTCTACACATTATTTTAGCTGGATATTGCGGACGCTTAATAAGATTTTTTTATACAGCTTAAGCTAAAAGACGTCCTGAATGGGTGGTAGGTAAAAAATGTTTAAGACGATTCAAATGTATTTTAAAAGATGTTTATTTCAATAAACACTTTTTGACTTTACTTTGAAAAAATACTATTTCTTTACACAAGTATTTACTTTAAATAAGCATTTTGTCATTCATTAATAAAAAAAGAAAAATGTAAGTAGAAAGGTACAATAATAAATCATTGCGTTTGTTTGCCAACACAATTTTGAGTGAAATGGAACAAAATAATTATTAAACGTCTAGTTCCTGTTACCAAATTCAGAACAAAAAAATTGTAGAATAAACGTGTGTAGAGCCCTATAAAGCGAGTTCACAACGAATCTTATAAAAAAAGAAACAATAATATAATACCCCTATGATAATATTGAAACAATCATAATTTTTGTATTTTAAATATAAAAAGGTTGTATAAAAATCACGAATCGTGGCAAAATAAAAGGATTTCTATAGTCTTACTTAACAATCACAAAGGTTTGGAATTTCGCTACCAAATAAATATGAGCTTTACTTATGAACATTTTTGCGTCTATCTTCGTTGGACTCGACAATCTGTAAAACAAAAAAAACTAATCATTTTTAAATAGCCATGTAGTAGTATAGCCAATGAATGTTTCTGTTTAGAGTGTCTGTGCGTATGTTCAGAGTGTCGTGCGTATGTTTATAGTGTCTGTGCGTATGTTTAGAGTGTCTGTGCGTCTATTTATAGTGTCTGTGCGTATGTTTATAGTGTCTGTGCGTATGTTTATAGTGTATGTGCGTATGTTTATGGTGTCTGAGCGTATGTTTAGAGTATCTGTGCGTAAGTTTAGTGCCTGTGCGTATGTTTTGAGTGTCTGGGCGTATGTTTAGAGTATCTGTGCGTATGTTTAGTGCCTGTGCATATGTTAAGAGTGTCTGTGCGTATGATTAGAGTGTCTGTGCGTATGTTTAGTGTCTGTGTGTATGTTTAGAGTACCCAATGCGTATGTATAGAGTCTATGTTAGACCACTCACCCTAGACGCTGTCGGCGGGGCTCTGGAACTCGGCGAGTGCGTGCACGGGGCTCGGCTGCTTCTTCTGGCTGCCGCGGCGCACTTTGGCGCGAACTTCTTCCGGTTTCTCGGGTCTGATGAGTGGTTTCTTCTCGGGTGCTTTCATCCGCCATACTACTATCGGTGACTGGAGGGGGCGAGAATAAGAATATTAATTATACAGTTGTTGTACGATGCTACAGTTAAAGTTTCAAATAAACCTTTAAAGTGCTTTTGAATCGTCCAAACATTTTTTGCCTACTACCCATTCAGGACGACTTTTAGCTGTTAGTTAACCTTTAGAATAGGCGCAAGAAACTCCACAATTTTTTGGAAGTAACGTAGCAGGAAAATTTTTGGGCGATTCTAAAGCAATGATGTGTTTTGATGGTAGGGCCTGTTAAGTCCGCCTGGCAGTCGCTATTTGGAGTGCCGTGGATTATGGCAGAGGACTGCTTTCGCGGTCCTCATAGCCTAGTCTCTGACTAACCCTTCGGGGATAGTAGTCTTGATTATATGTATGTAAAAATATCATAATGCTTCACAATGGAGTTGCAAACTACCCACCGACCAGCATAGGGCCAGCGTAGTGGCTTATGGCCTAATATGTGCTATTCTATCCATCCATGTCTACGTAAAATGATGATAACATGTCTAAAGTACTCGTGTGTAAAAAAACTTATCACGTCAAAAAATGTTGGTGAATCTAGAAAACAAATATAAATAAAGGTAAGTAATTATTTGTTCACTCATACTAATTACTTTAAAATGGTGTTTTTACCGTTGCAATTGAATTAAATAAAAATAAAATTATAAAGTACAGACGCCAACTACCACACAATGGCAAATTTCTTCAATACATTCTGAACTTTGTTACAAGTAACATAACAATCTATTTCAATTGGAGAAAGGTCATTGGGCATTTTGTTCTGACATTTGATCCACGACGTACATAAACAAAATAGGGCAAACTACGCAAATAATTGTCGCTGAAACACAAAAATATAGGTCGCATGCTTGCAAACCGTAGGAGAATTGAGGAAAAAAATATTTAAAAAACAACTATTACATTTTGATTTTTATGAAACTTCTTGATAAGGAAGATAAAAATATTTTTTTTACAAAAAACGTAATTTATTACACAATAGAAACTAACGACAGAAGTGAAGTGTGAGGTGAGGCCAGAGATATAAACAATAGAGGAAGATACGGCATGCCCTTATTAGTATAAATAAAAAAATAGTCCTATTCAACTACATACTCTTTGTATTAGAACTAATAAATACTTTGTTGTTTGATTATCGATAAAGAAAACCAACATTTATTGCTCAATATCTTTTTTCTCCGGGGGATTTTAAACAAAATAATTATATGGAATGAAAAGTGACATTCAGCACTTTAATTTAAGAGTGTTAAGCATTTTGGTTTCCCATACAAACTTCCAAGTCGATATTTTTAAAAACCATTAAGCCAATTTTGATGAAACTTTGTATGCCTAAGTAAAACACAGGGATCTAAATAGTTTGTTGAAAACATTTTAAATAATGTTTATTTAGCTGAGTTATTGCGATTTAAAGTCCACTATAGAAACTTTAAAATCGCAATAACTCACTTAAATAAACGTTTTTTTTTAAATGTTTTCAACAAACTATTTAGATATCTGTATTTTACTTTAGCATGCAGTTTTATTAAAACTGGCTCAGTGGTTTTTAAAAATGTCGACTTGGAAGTTTGTATGGGAAACCGAAATGCGGAAAGCCTCTTAATACCTATTTGCTTTTTGTACGCAACCTTTTATGGTCTGGTCAAATATGCCCAATAACCTTTCTTTAATACATATTGAACTTTGTTACAAGTTAAATAAGAATCAATATCGATTAGATAAAGGAGAATGACCAAACCAGCCTATTCGATATCTATTGCGTCTTAATCATTCACATATCAAAAGTGTTCTCTTAAGTTATAATGATTACTGATAAAAAAGGTTTTCTATAGAACGCCGCGTTAGGAGTCAAGTGATAAATAAATGCTGAACTGAACTGATAGACATACGATAACAGTTATCATAACCTCAAAATACCTAAAAAGTCTTAAGCTAAAAATGAAGATAGCTTCAAACTCCCGCATGATATTGTAATGTAATTTTTTCTTCATAATTCAGAGCATTGCTGCCATTGATTACTATTTATTTCATTAAAGCGCTGTGTTACACTAGCTAGCTAAAAAACTAGCCTAAGTCCCATAGTAAAAAGGTCATTCTCCTTTGACAGGTTTGGATAGGTCGATCTGCAGGCGTAGATACCTACTTATTAATAAGCTCATTAGAGTAATTAAAAAGCCATGCATGCGTGGTCATTGTGTCGGGTAGCGGTGAGAGAATACTACCACACCCTCTCTTCCCTTGGGTGTCGTAAAAGGCGACTAACGGACTAAATACTGCACATACGTAAGCATATAACTAACACGAAGAGCTCACCACCTGTCACGCTGAGCACATGTGCAGTCGCTATCTGGTGAAAAGTGGACTATGGTAGAGGACTGCTTTTGCTGTCCCCATTGCCTAGTCTCTGACTAACCCTTCGGGGATAATAGTCGTGTTTATATTATTATGCATGCATGCGTCGACATAACATCTACGACTTACATAGTTCTGTTCCAGAGCGCATAACATAGTGATATATTTCATTTACAATGCAGTTCAATAATATTAAATCTATCTATAAATAAATAAAAATAAATGCTGCTCGTTGCGTAAGCGCATTGCTTGAAAACGGCTGAACGCATTTGGCTAATTTTTATCTCTCACATGACTGTAATCATATTGTTACAATATTTTGTAAATTTTGTCAAATATAAGATGACTGCTAGAAACCGCAAAAAACTTCAAGGGCTGGTCAGGTCAAGTGTTTTATACATGGCAAAAATTACAAAAAGGAATTTGTTTTTTTTAAATTTATAATTAAATAATTTATTTTATGAATTTTAATTAGGCCGGGCGGCCGTTGACCCGCCAACGCAGGTACTGACGCGGACGGGTCAACCCCTTGCCCGCGCGTTGTAAATAATAGTTAGTTTTAATTGTTTTAATTTTATTTTTCTTATGATACTGCTATTGAATATGATAGGATACCTATTGAAAAAAAACACGAATTCCTTTTTGTCATTTTTATCAAGTTTAAAACACTTGACCTGACCAGCCCTTGAACTTTCTTGCGGTTTCTAGCAGTCACCTTATATTGTACCACCTTTATGTGAAAGAGAAATAAATGACTTTGCTCACATTAGGTTCATACACAATATACTTCGATTACATATAAAACTAGATGCGCAATCAACTCTTTCAAAACGTCCGTTCAAAATGAGTACATAGCGAGGTGTTTGGGCACGTATTTCAGTTCCGTCAACGTATTCTCTCAGTTCAGTATCAGTGCTACAGTGTTGCGTCAGTGATTTAATTCACGCATGTCAGTACTCAGTTTACGGAGCTTCAGTGAAAACGTCTCCGTCGTCAAGTAACGTGATTGTTGCTGATTGCTATGGCTCTGTTAAATACTACGGAGCTAGCAATGATAGCTATTATTTAAGAAGATGAGCAGCATCAAAGAATAAAGGGAAAATAGGTGCACGAAGCATGGCAATTAAGAGACACTCCATGTACTTTGCATGAGAAAAAAACCCTATTTTCACGAACCAATTCTATCAATCGCCCATTCTCCATTTTGTTTCTGATGCCGCGGCGTCCGTGATCCGGCAAAAAATATCGTTGTCAACGAATACGTCCGCGTTTGCCGGTGGCGGCATTGACACTGACAAATGGGGATGCGTTCATAGCGATAATGTATGAAAGAATATTTCGCACTGTGTCGGAACTGTGCCTTCACTGATATGTGTGAATCGACCTTAAATGTGAACATGACGAGTGCTCCTCCAAAAATGGCTCTTCTGCCATAACACATAAACGTCAAATTTTAATGTACAAGTCAAAGCCGCCGTTACTCCGATACGATTTAATATGGGATTGTGTATCTAGTATTTGTATGTGACCGAAGACAATATAGAATAATTGTAAAAGTTTCGCTCCGTACGTTTACGTCCGTCAAAGTTAGTTTACGCTGTAAAGGTCATAAACAGCAAGCTCTTCCCAATATATACAGGGTGTTTCATAATAGATATATAATCCCGTAAACGGACCTTCTTATTATGTAATAATAATAATAAATTTAAAATAATAATAAATTTAAATTAATATAATAACAATAAATTTAAATTTCACAACTGTCACACCAATCATTCAGCCCCAAACTATGCAAATGAAACACTTTTTTACGGATTAACTCGCGTTTAATTTACAATTTACATAGTTTTTTTTATATAACCTTAACGTTTCAAACCCTTTACAGGGTCCGTGGTCACAGGGAGACTGAGGTGTTGGTCGTCTCATAGTTAGAAGTTATTTGTAAATAACAATGTAAATAGCAAATTAAACGCGAGTTAATCCGTAAAAAAGTGTTTCATTTCAATGTGTAGTGCTCGCTTAAACCTCATAAAACAATATATTATATACCTATAATTAAACACCATGTATAAAAGCTTTTCACCTCCAGCCATGCTACCGAGTATGCGCATTTAAGAGGAAACACTACGTCGAAGTGGCATGCAAAATTCTCATACAAAACACAGAAAAACGACGACGTTTTGTAATCCCCTGTTTCCTCCTTCAGAACTGGACCAATTTTATTACTTTTTCAGCATCGGTTAAAGAAAGAGTTTTCTATGTCTGTATGTTTGTTTTTTTTTTAAACCAATACTTAATGTTTCTGAAGACGCCTTAAAACGGAGGATTTTAAAGGCTCCTGGTTATTAAATAAATGACTTAATTCAAAAAAATCAAACATACAGACATAGAAAATCTCTTTCTTTATCCGATGCTGAAAAGGTAATAAAAATTGGTTCAGTTCTGAAGGGGGAAACAGGGGACTACGAAACGTCGTTTTTCTGTGTTTTGTATGAGAATCTTGCATGCCACGTCGACGTAGTGTTTCCTCTAATAAACGAGAAGATCGTTATTCAGATTCAAAATTCTTTATGCAAGCAACTTGATATACTTAATATTAATAATGCATTTTTAAACATGCGATCTTTATAAGTTGGCAAGCGAGCATGTCAACCCATCTCTTCCCTTGGGCGTCGTAAAAGGCAACTAACGGCCTGAACACTGCATATACAACGTCAGTCGGAAAGGGGGTACTAAGCCGAAAGGAGGGTAAAGCATACATGATACTATATAACTTTTGTCTAAGAACTTTTCCTCAAAAATGGATAATTTAAGATTAACAGCTGTTTTAAGATTTCATAATAACCCTGGCGGTCAGCTGTTTTGAGAGAGAGACAGATTTGAGTTCATTGAGTTCATTGCAGGTGTTAACGAGTGGCGTTAGCCCCGCCCCCATTCAGGGTTGTACATTTTTTAATATGAATATGCATAAAATATGAATGTTTTTCGCAAAGTTTATATTTGCAATATAACAGCCACTTTCAGTTGTCCGCGGCTTAGTACCCCCTTTCCGACTAACGTTGTGGGCTCACCACCTGTCACGCTGAGCACATGTGCAGTCGTTGTTTGGTGCCGTGGACTATGGCAGTGGACTATTTTTGTGGTCCTCATTGGCTAGTCTCTGACTAAGCCTTTGAGGATAATCATAAGTATTCTGCTTAACACTTAACTAAAGAGGCGACTCACCGCAATAGTCCCGTAGTATTTTAAGACCCATTTACTGCCGCATTTAAACTCCAAATACACAAATATACTCTTATAGTTGCCAATTTCAAGGGAATACATTTTTTTATTAATGCAATATTTGTTTTAAGTAAACAAATTACACTCCAAATTTAAAAAAAAATTACCACAAGCAGGATTCGAACCCGCACCTTACTGATATTTCGGGTCAGGTGCACTACTAATTATGATAACGTAGCTCATATCCTGCTCTTGGAAATAATTATTTTTTTTCCAAAACTTCAAGGGGACTAAACTACAAAGGCGACTCACCGCGATAGTCCCCTGGCGCGTGTACTTGGTGGAGGCGACGTAGGACGCCTTCACGGTGAGCACCACCGCGTTCATCAAGTTCTTGGCCGCTTGGATGAGAGACGTCGCGCTGTCCAGCTGAGGAAACAATACATCACCTAAATAATCATTTATATACACATAATAAAACTCCAATAGACTGGAACTATACTTTATTCCCAAGTAACAAAAGCTTCTTATAACCAAGGCATTATATCACCAAACAGTGATATAGTAGGTCTATAATGGTAATCATTGTGACTGCTTGTACCATAAAGGTTTAACAGAGCGTTTTGCTTCTATAAAATTAATGAGCATTTAAGTTCTATAATTTGGATTTAAGAACGTTTACACGACTATACAAATGATTGGAATTGTTTACGGTGCAAAAAAAGCACTATAACATGTTTTAATTACTTTTATAGTGCATATTTGTGACATAAATGCTGCAGATAGCACTATTTCAGTACCAAACAGCGTTTCTCGACACTTTTAGGTTTCAACTACAGAGCTCATTTATCACCGTGAGAGCCTTTATCTAATGCTTATAGAATAAATCAGTGATAAAACTAGGGCCTATTTGGGGTTCTTTAAACGTATGTAACATAATTATTATAGTGCTAATCATTTACACTAATTAGCACATTCTAAAACGTTTTCTGGACTTTTATAGTACCAAATTTTGTTGCTTAGGTACTGTACTTCATTCCCAAGTAACAAACCTTCTATAACCAAGGCATTTTATCACTAAAAAGTGATATAGTAAGCCTATATAATGGTGATCATTGCGACTGCTTGTACCATAAAGGTTTTAACAGAGCGTTTTGCTTCTATAATATTAATGAGCATTAAAGTTCTATAATAAGGCTTTAAGAACGCTTACAGGACTATACAAATATTTGAAATTGTTTACGGTGCAAAAGAAGACTATAACATGTTTTAATTACTTTTATAGTGCATATTTGTGATATAACTGCTGCAGATAGCACTATTTCAGTAACAAAAAGCGTTTCTCGGCACTTTTAGGTTTCAACTACATAGCTGATTTATCACTGTGAGAGCCTTTATCTAATGTTTACAGAATAAATCAGTAAAGAAATAAATAAAACTAGGGCCTATTTGGGGTTCTTTAAACGTATGTAACATAATTATATAATCATGTACACTAATTAGCACATTCTAAAACGTTCGCAGGACTTTTATAGTACCAAATTTTGTTGCTTGGGTTCTCTTATTACACATCTTTACTCTAGAGCGTCCCGGTCAAGAATGTTCTTACCAAACTAAAACCACTTTACAGCAAATCGTTATCAATTCCACTACAAATATTATTTACCACATCTGTTTCCAGGGACTTATATTTGAAGTAGACAAACAAAGACAAACTTATTTTAGACAATACCATGCTACAAGAATTATTTCTTATCCTAATTTACAGTTTTAACAAATTTATTTATTACATCTTGTTAAAAAAACAATAGGCTATTTCCGGTTCACTGATTGGCAATACAAATGATAAAAATGTCAAAACTTCCGCTTAAATTATTCTAATTTCCCGGCCAAGTCTAAAATGGTGATCCTAGGCACAAAAACACAAGTTAGTAAAGTCTTCTCATAATTCTAAGCTAACTGTTCACGGGATAAATATACATATCGATACCGAAGCAAAAAATTTAGGACTTATTATTGACAGTGAAATGAGATTCGTTAAGCATATAAATATTAAGACCAAGAACGCGTTTTATAAACTCAAAGCACTGTATAATGTGATCTCTTGGTGCTCTCTCCACTTAATTATTGCAGTGCTGTCTATGGACCTAGGCTATAGGCTGGAACAGAAAATGCCATCCAACAAGTGCAAAATGCTTGCGCTCGGTTCTGTTTCAGTATACCTAGGAGAGAGCATGTCAAGGGAGCTACATTTAGCAAGAACTACACATAAAATCATTTGGAATAAGAAGCCTGAATATCTTTTTGAAAAACATATTATGGATCAAGGATATGTATCAATTAAATACCCCATCTAAGTTCACTAATGCTCTATACTAAACGAAAATAATTGTGGCACGCGCAAAGGAGATTGGCGAAGTTCCTTAGGACCTTGGGCCTTGACCGTTACACTGATGATTTATGTGCGGCTTTGTAGATCAAAACCAGCGGATTACCACAATATAACAATTATAAATCAGTTCTACGGGATAGCACAGATATTGGGAGTTAAGTAACTCAAAGTGAGCTTAGTTTACGTTAATGAAACAAATAGCTAATACTTTTTATTTAACTATATAAATTGTTTATTTGGTATGTAACCGTAAGAGCATTCACTGTTGTATAGTATAACTGACAGTTTGGCTTCGTTTTGATCAAATGTAAACCTATAAAGCATTGTTACGCGTAAAACGAATGCCACTGTTTATGAAGTTTATCTCTAAAAGAAGTACAATCGGAAGCAATGGTCGGTGTCTCACCACTTCTAGAATACTAAGACAGTATATCCTAGCAGTGTAAGTCGAAACAACATGTAGTTTTTTACTGGCAACATTATTCTTCGACTACACGTGATATGCGTCCTTGGTTGATAAACAGGTAGTGAAATACTTTGTAATTACAATAAATTGTTCCCCATAGAAATATTAGGTGTTTTTTATGCCACAAGTTATTAAAAATTACACAATGAATTTTAGTTAAAGTCTGATTCCTGTAATAGTTAGGCCCAATTTCGCAGGTCTCCTTTACAGGATTGTCGATAAAAAGCATTGTTTGTGAGTTATCGACAAATATGCACAAATCACCTCATTATAGTATTGATCATAACTAATAGTTATTACACGCTATGAAAAATTTACACATTACGTATTGAAAATAGTTAGCTATCAAAAATGTAACTATAGAAAATTGGCAAAAAGTTCTTCGCGCTGAATTTCTGCAAGAACAGGAGACTGAAGAAATCATTTTTATGCGAACGGCTAATAATACATGTTGACAGGTAGCGACACCGACGACGTTAAAGACGATTAGTCTCAAACATTTTTTGTAAGAATATTCACAACTAATAAATAAAACAATCAATTACATTTGTCACACTGAAAATAACCCACTTAAAACTTATTGTTATCGATAACATAATATACAAACAACACGCATCACTACGTGTTTGTGACGTCACCCATAAACAGTGTAAGTGCGAGAGAGCGCATGGTGTGCGCTGTCTCATTCGCACGTTTTATTGCACCTTCTGCCACGAGTCTTTGCGTTGACTAGTTATACCAAAACATAATACGTTTTAAGTTTAAAGGCTGCTTTAAATATCGGGGGTCGAAGATCTGGAATAATCTCTCACCACCTCTGAGAAGATTAACATGTTATTTAACATTTAAAATCGATTTAAGTTAAGATAAGCTAAAGATAAAATATAAAGATAAAATATGCTTTATTGTACACCACAAAAAACATACAAAAGGACAAACACATAGTATATACAATTGGCGGCCTTATCGCTATACAGCAATTTCTTCCACCATGTTGGACTGGATAGAAGAAATAGTTACTGGCTCGGCAAAAAGATAATTTCGAAGCAGCTATCAAAACACAAGGGTAATTTAAATACACGCACATCACAAACATTGTATATTTCACCCCTCGCAACACACCCGCATGACACATCCCATAAACACACTTGCACCCACATTTTGTCATCTGTGCCTTAAAAAAATAATTTCTAATCTTTTTTTTTAAATTTTTGTATGTCTCATTTTATTTTTACTTAATCTAGTTTTGATCGAGTCGTACCTAAAAAAATCATTATTGTAAAAACGCTTCTTTCACATTACCCGGCAATTTATTTTATTTTTATTTATTAGGGATTATAACAGCATTTTACAGTGGTAAGTATAAAGATAAATAAAAAAATTGTAAGCCAATTATTGTTATTCACGCTTATCTATTGTTATCGTTATCCACCTATCAAGAACATACACCCTGACGATGAGCTAACATGTTTATGAGCTAGCATGACTGTGAACTAGCATGACAACTCACCCCGCGGACTAAGAGCTAACATGTTTTTGAGCTAGCATATCTGTGGCCTAGCATGACTATTATCTAGCATGACAATAAGCTAACATTCACACTTACCCCGCTTACGATGGCTCTCCGGATATGTTCTGCACGTCGGCATTGCCTTTGCTGGTGATCTATATCTGATGGCAGTATAGCGCGATGCGTTGGAGGTACGAAGAACTGTGAGCTAGCATGACTGTTCCCTTATCATGACTATGAACTAGCATGACTATTATCTAGCATAACTGTGCCCTGGCATGTCTGTACCCTAGCAAGACTATTCGCTAGCATGACTACTCGCACTCACCCCGCTGACGATAAGTTCTCCGGATATGTTTTGCACGTCGGCCTTGACCTTGCTGGTGATCTGCATTGGATGCTAGATGACTATGAACTAGCATGACTGTGCCCTAGTATGTCTATTATCTAGCATAAATAAGTGACTCACCCCGCTGACTATGAGCTAACATATTTTTAAACTAGCATGACTGTACCCTAGCATGACCGTACCCGAACATGACAATAAGCAAACATTCACACCCACCCCGCTTACGATGAGCTCTCCGGATATGTTCTGCACGTCGGCCTTGACCTTGCTGGTGATCTGTATCTGGTGGCAGTATAGCGCGATGCGTTGGAGGTACGCTAGTAAGTCTTGTTTGGTGGAAGACTCGGGGCACTGCATAGGGAAGAAAAAAAGGAATCATTATGTAAAGCAGTAGTTTAAATCATATGCAACATTGATCCGCTCAAGATCATTGAGCCCAAATAATTACTGGAAAATCACTTTTACTTATTTTATTTATTTATTTACCGTGAGGAATAGCGGCTACTATTTAACTCGACAAGTTCGTGCGCGACCTTTACGCCGATCAATTTGTTCCATGGTAGCGTCTGGCACTGATTTGTCTGATTACAAATATAAGATGACTGCTAGAAACCGCAAGAAACTTTAAGGGCTGGCCAGGTCAAGTGTTCTAAACATGACAAAAATGACAAAAGGAAGTCGTGTTTTTTTCAATATCATATCATATTCAATAGCAATATCATAATAAAAATAAAATGAAAACAATTTAAAAAAAAAATATTTACAACGCGCGGGCAAGGAGTTGTCCCGTACACGTCAGTACCTACGTTGACGGGTCAATGGCCGGACGTCTCGGCCGGCCGTTGCCCGCGCGTTTTAAATAACCGTTATTTTTAATTGTTTTTCTTATGTTATTGCTTCAAACTAAATTAGATACTCAAAGACTATCCAATTAAAATTCACAGAACGAATTATTTAAATAAAAATAGAAAATAAAACGCAATTTTTTTTTTGTCATTTTTGCCATGTTCAAAACACTCGACCTGACCAGTTCTTGAAGTTTCTTGCGGTTTCTAGCAGTCATCTTATATATATTTATTTATTTAATTAGGACAGCCAACAATAAAAACACTGATACATTTACACAAAACATAACACAGATACTTAGGTACATTTTTAAATGTCTTATCAATTATAGGCAGCCACAGCATGCTTATTATATAAACCAGAAAATAAAAACAATAAAAAGCACGTAATATACTAAAGTTACATAAACACACAAAATTCATTGTCCTACAAGGTAGGTAAATATTATTGTAACTAATATTTGTAATGACAAATCAGTGCCAGACGCTAATACGGAAGAAATCGATCCGCGTAAAGGTCGCGTACGAACTTGTCGGGCTATAAAAGAATACTGTCAACCCATCTCTTCCCTGTCGTAAAAGGCGACTGACGGACTAAAGACTAGTACATACATCGGCTCACCGCATGTCACGTTGAGCACATGTGTAGTTATTGTTTGGTGTGTCATAGACTACGGGACTACGGCAGATGCTTTTGCGGTCCTCATTGCCTAGTCTCTAACTAACCCTTCGGGGATAATAGTCGTGATTATATACAACCCTATTTGTTCTTAAAAGGCCTATTACATATCGACTGTGATTTTTGAGTAAAATGGCCAATTTTGGCGTTATGGATCTCAGAAACAAAAATACATTAACAAATATGACTTATTGAATAGTGTAGAATAGCTATTGGAATAGTGCGTAGCGGCATCGCTTTTTGTAAATTTTGCTTTAACTTTTTAGTTAAACCCAAAATTGCAGAGAAAGATTTTCATAAAGTGCGCGAAGGCACTTTGTTGAGCTCATCGATTGAACTACTGTTCTAAACAAGTGAAATAAAAAAATATAATGTTATCTCTTTCTTATATACTTAGTCGAATAGTGGGTAGCATTGATTTTATATAGGAATAAAAATCTTATTCTATACCAAAAATCTTCGAAAATCGCTATAAGTTAACTGTGAATATCTCCTATCTACGATAATATTATTGAGCAAAATTTATACCAGAGTAAATTGTTACTTCATGAGGAATAAAGATTTTATAATGAATTTATTATCCTATTTCGATAAAAACGATAAATACAATTGCAAAATTACTACAAAATGCAAAAATGGGCATTTTGCGCAAAAATCACATTCGAGATGTAATAGGCCTCTTAATACAAAAACAATTAAGGGTGAGTTTCACCCATGAAACTGAACAACTTTCCCAAAGAAACCTATGTGAAAAAATGACAAAAAAAATGTCGACAAATACAAATACAAAACTGTCAGATCAGCTGAGAATAATAGTATGGGAGATCGAAATTTTTTGTCACTTTTGCACATAGGTTTCTTGGGAAAAGTTGTTCAGTTTCATGGGTGGAACTCACCCTTAATTGGTTTTGCATAACGAAAAATTAAGGTTGTATATTTTTTTTACTTTGTAAACCAAAGGCGCTATTCAAATAAAAAAAAAATTAAAAGTGTCTCTTTCAATATGTAATTTGTTCGCAACAAAATTTTCGTTAAAATTATATAAACAATAACATTATGAAAATTGTCATTTTATGGTAGGTTACAGAGCTGGCGTGTTTACTTTACTTAGCCCGTAGCCCTCAAGCAGTCCATACCATTATTATTGAAATTTTTGCATTCACAATGCTATATAGATATAGGATGAAATGTTTACTAGAATGTTAGAGCAGTGGACCGGCAATCCAAAGGTGATGGGTTCGAATCCCATTCAAGCTTTTCTAAGTCTGGTAGTTTTTTTCTAGTAAACATTTTATCCGGTCCATACCTGTTCCGCTATCTCCCTGGTGAGTTTGTCCAGCTTAGTGCCCGCCTCGGAGATCTTTTTGGCGGCGTTGATGACGTCCATCGTGGTCTTCAGGGGACCGCGGCCCCTATCGAGTATAATTAAGTGTCGATGAATATACATGAATTTCTTTTTTAGTGCGCATATTTTTTTAAATTATAGAGTAACTTGATCTAGATTTACAGATTTAATTTTAATTTTTTTAAGGGCAAAGTAAAGAGAGTAAAATTGATCAAACATATCCACAAAAATACCGTTGATCATGGTACATCGACTGGGACCGCGAAATTGAACTCTAACGCAATACGATATCACCAGGCGGCCGGGCGGGTCAATGCACTTGCACCGACACGTGACCTTTCGTGCGCCTGGTATCCACGAGTTATTTTTATAGTGCGAGACAAATTAAATAAATAATGAATAATAAACTTAAAAAAAAATGAAAATTATGTCAATTATCGTTACTGAATGATATAAAAAATATGCGCACTGATAAAAAAAATCCTGTAGTGTTATTATCACATTTATTAATAATAATAATTAATAACTTTTTTATATAAAATATTGTAAGAAATTTTACATAACACCTAAATTAAATATAGAAAATAATAATAATAAATTTCACAACTGCCACACCAATCATTCAGCCCCAAACTAAGCATAGCCCCAACTATGGTGACTGAATAACGGATAAATATACATACATATATACTAATAAACATCCAGGACTCGGTCACAATAATAATATCACTATAATAGCTTGTTAGATTAGTTGTTAAGTCTTAACTATAAGTTAGTTAACTGTTTTTTTATTATTATTAGTATTGACGTCAATAAGTGCCTGTAAAGGTTTACATTGAATAAATAATTTGACTTTGACTTTGACAAATGCTCGTGCTTACCACACAAACATTTGCCTCTACCGGGATTCAAACCCGGGACCGTGGGTTGCGTAATCAGGGTCGCTGACCACTCGACCACCTGGTCGTCAAGATAAAAACTAGATCCCCAATCCTGCGGAACAGTGGCGTGGCAGCTTCGACGCATTTAACGTATATGTGTTACGGCTGAATAGCAACGCACTTCGTCAATTCTGTTCTGTTTTTGTAATGGACTGTAAATACGAAAAGTAAAAGTAAAACGAAAAATATACTCGAGAAATATGACGACAACAAAATTATGTTATGTATAGATTGTTTCACCGCACTCACCTTTAGAACTGCAGGTCTCTGCCTTGAGGTCCAGGGCTGATCGCCGACGAGTCTTGAGCGTCACGTCAAGGATTTCGTGGCCACTTACCCGTCAGATCAGCTTAAATACCTCGAAATGCGATAACCCCCTTTTCCACGTGTTCCTTTGCAATGAGGCTGTGACACAATCTTGGTAACCGCGATAACTTAAACGACGAATAACCAACTGGCGACGGATTTCATTGGTGAACTTCACTTTTATATGCAATGATTAGGACTATTTCGAAAATTAGCGACTTATTTAGCGCGCGCACTAAAACCTCAAAACGAACTCGAACCAATTCAAAAGTGGCAATGTTGCCATAACAAAAGGTACAAAAATTCTCCCAAATAGGCTAGGTGTGGCCTACTTATTTTTAGGAGAACTTCCAAAAGTGAACATTCCGCCCACTTAAATGCGAAGTATTTATAAACTATGCCATACGAAAACGAAAACTAACTTAATCCTACGAAAACTATTGCTAAATATTTGTTACGCTATGTTGCATTTAATGCTCGAAAGGCAAGGGGCATAGCTTCACTACCGGCCTTTTGTATTGACCAGCACAAGTCTTAACAGTCACTACTCTGCAAACACCGTCTGCTCCCGGATGTAGAGCCACGATACGACCTAAGGTCCAATTTAAAGGTGGGATTCGTTCATCTACAATAAGAACCAACGATCCCAATTTTATGTTCGCGTGGCTTTTATTCCAGCCAGCTCGTTGCTGCAGTGTATGTGTGTACTCACGTTGCCAACGATACCAAAAATCTTGGTGCATTTTTTGTATTAATTTCCAGCGCTGGAATACACTAATGTGACTGTTTACAAAATTTTCCTCAGGAATGATAGAAAGTGGTTCCTGAGTTAAGAAATGGCCTGGTGTCAGAGCACCTAGGTCATTAGGATCTGCACTTAGCGGCCCTAGTGGTCGAGAGTTTAACATGGCCTCGATTTGAGTGAGCACCGTGTAAAACTCTTCGTAAGTAAGACGCTGGTTTCCAATCACGCGATATAAATGAGTTTTCACCAACTTTATGCCTGCCTCAGCGTGGCTCTAAAATGTGGCGATCCAGGAGGGCTAAAGGCAAATTTTATTTGCTGAGATTCCGACGCTTTCTCCATTAAAGAAGCAAGATAGTTACTGGCTCCGACAAAATTGCGTCCTTGGTCTGAAACCAGACGGCTACATCGACCACGACGAGCGACAAAACGTTTTAATGCCGCCAAAAATGCTTCCGAAGTCAATTCAGAAGTCAACTCTATATGCACAGCTTTGGTGCTTGTACAAACGAAAACACAGATGTATCCTTTATAGGTTCTTACACCTCGACCACGCGCTAGCGCTAGATCAAAGGGTCCTCCGCAATCTACGACAGAATTCGAAAAAGGCTTAATTTGATTAACTCGATACGACGGCAAATTCCCCATGAGTGGAGCTGGTGATGGACGAGGATTCACACGGTGGCATTTCATACAGTCTGAAATGGCAGAGCGGATGGCTCGGCGAGGCGATAAAATCCAAAAGTCTTGGGACAACAACCCTTGAAGAGTCTGTGCACCAGGGTGCATAAAACGGTTGTGGTACTCTTGAATAACCAAGGTAGTCAAACGATGAGCTCGTGGTAAAAGCAAAGGATGTTTTACTGAAAATTCAACCCTGGCGTTGACCAAACGACCGCCCACTCTGAGAAAACCCACGTCATCTATGAACGGCGATAACTTCCTAAAGCTCTTAGTTAAAGAGTTAGGAGAGCCATTTCTCAACATTCCCAGCTCCTGAGCGAATGAAGATTGCTGCACATGTTTGATAAGAAACATGAGAGAATCATTCAACTCCGAGGTCTGCAAAGCACCAACAAATTTTCTCTTTGCAGAGGGATGCCTACAGTTATTTACGAAACGAAATCAAAACGATAAAACTCGCTTTAAAGTCGAGAGCGAAGAGTACTTACTAATCAAGCAATCTACAAGATTAGAATCGATAGAGTCTACTGTTAAAAGGGTTACAATTCGCTGCTCTTCTTGTACGACAGATTTATCAGAAGCGAAAGACGACAACGACACTGGCCAACATTCTTCAGACTCAGAGAGCCAAGATGGGCCTTTCCACCAAATCTCGTTATGTGTGAGATCGGCAGGGAGCGAACCACGAGAACCTACATCTGCTGGGTTTGAATGCGTACTAACATGACGCCAACGATCAGGAGCGATAATTTCCTGAATGTGACTGACTCGATTAGCAACGAAAGTTTTCCATCTTGATGGACATGACTTAATCCATGACAAAGCGACTGAGGAGTCAGACCACGCGAAAATTTCATCGACGGCATGAAAAGGTTTTAATGCATTTACAACAGCATTAATTGAATCAGCAAGCAAAACCGCAGCCTGTAGTTCCAATCTTGGTACCGACAATTTGCGAAGAGGTGCTACTTTCGATTTACCGCAACACAGCGCAACAGAGCAAGCACCTCCTGCATCTACGACACGACAATAAATTACAGCGCAATACCCACGCTCTGAAGCATCACAGTAGCCATGAAGCTGTAACCCGACAAAAGATTGCACCATACGACGAGGAATAGAAACTGACGTTAACGATGGCAGTTGTGACTTGAATCGAGACCACTCTGCAGCTACATCTTCAGGGACATCGTCGTCCCAGGACAGACCAGCAGTCCAAAGAAGTTGCATTACATATTTAGCATAAAACGTCACAGGACAGAGAAATCCTAAAGGATCATAGAGGCGCGCAATTTCCGATAAGATAGTCCGTTTAGTACAACGACGAATGTTATTATTAGCAACATTAAAGCTAAAGCTGTCAGATTGTGGTTGCCACAAAAGCCCTAATATTTTTAAAGAAATGTTAGAGATTTCCTCAAAACACTTAAAACTCTCTGAATACAAATCCGAAGATGGAAGATCGGCGAGAAAATCCTTGCTATTAGAGGTCCACTTCCTAATATGAAAGCCACCGGACGACAAGATATCGGTGAGCTCCTTTCGGAGAAGTAGCGCCGATTCGATAGAGTCAGCGCCGGTCACGACGTCATCAACGTAAAGGTCGCGCGCGAGAACCTCAGATCCAGTAGGGAACGTTTCGGCCCAGTCTTTAGCCAGCTGTGCCATTGTACGAAGCGCCTGAAAGGGCGCCGAGGATACACCGTAGGTGACGGTCAGGAGACGATAGTCGCGCACAGGACCGACAGGTGACGGCCGCCATAGGATGCGAAGATACTCTGCATCTTCTTCCGGTACAAGTATTTGACGGTACATCTGACGAACGTCCCCGGTAAAAACGACATTATGCCACCGAAAGCCAACGAGAAGATCAAATATACTAGTTTGTAATTTTGGACCTGGAAGTAGAGTATCATTCAATGACACACCATTGGCATCCTTAGTACTGGCATCGAATACCACACGAAGAGGGGTGCTGACTGAGTCTGGGCGTAAAATTCCATGATGGGGAATGTAGTAAAAATTCCCTTCTCTAGATAGAGGGGGCTCAACTTCTTCTAAGTGACCTTTAGCTTGGTAATCTTCCATAAAAACCACGTAGGCATTTTTCAGATCAAGATTAGTATTGAGTTTGCGTTCAAGTGAAAAAAACCTCTTAAGTGCAATGTTACGAGAGGCCGAAAAAGTGGGTTTAGTCATGGTGTCCGCAAAAGGCAACGGCACTATGAATCTACCTTCATCATTTCTGGAATGATGTTCAACAAAATTATTTTCGCACCATTGGTCATCCTTCGACAAATAATTTTTATTTGGAGAACCAATGCTCTCTATTTCCCAAAACCGTTTGATAGAGTCATCCAACGAAAAATTTTGTTGCGAAAGATTCGACGAAAAAAGACAATTAATTTTAGTCTTACGAGAAAAACGACAAATTGGAGGCTGACTTACATCACATTCTCCCAAAAGAATCCAACCGAAGACAGTGTTGAGTGCCCTCGGCTGTCCTGCTTTACCGCGTTTATGACCAGGTAAAAGCGAGGAGGCGAAAATATCTGCATTCAATAATAGATCTACCGGGCCCGGACTAGCAAAGTCAGGGTCAGCAAGCGACAATTTTTTTATAAAAGACCAACTTGACATATCGACAGGTTGAGTCGGTTGATCTGTGCAAATAGAAGGCAAGACGAGAGCTTCGAAAGTGATATTTGGTGCCAATGACAAATTTTTGTTACGTGGTTTCACTTCACATGAAAGTGAACCGAGGGGTTCAGCAACTGACTGACCAATCCCGCTGACTAACTGCTGACAGTGATTAATATCAAGGCCTAATTTTTTAGCACACGATTCTGTAATAAAATTACTAGCACTTGCACTGTCAAGTAATGCTCTAACAAGTTGGAATTCCCCTGAAGAGTCCTTCATTAAAACCTTTGCAGTCGAAAACAAAATTAAATTATCATTGCTAAAAGAACTCAAAACTGTTTTATTTAATTTTGGAGAACCACCCTCCTGCGAACATGCATTCGTAGGATTTTCACCCTTTTGTGGTAATTCACACTGTTGAGTCTCCATCGGTTTAGTAAAATGTAATAATGTGTTGTGCGAGTACTTACACACACTGCAACGATAAGATACATTACATTTCCCTACCCTGTGCCTAGGCGAAAAACAAAGAAGGCATAGACCTTTATTTTTAACAAAGTTAAACCTATCTTGAGTAGCTAAGTTGGAGAACTCCGAACAGGCGGTGAGACCGTGCTGGCCCGAACAAAAGGCACAAGAAGGTGACGAAACGATAAGTGTGGATTTGGGTTTCTTAATGTTGAAGGCAGCTGCTGACCGTATACTAGGTTTGACAATCTTAGAAGAATTATTTGACACAGATGTTTTCAAGTCTGACATCTGTAACGCCTGATATTGACTTTCTACAAACTTTTTAACCCTCTCAAACTGAGGTATTTCATTAGAACCAAAGTCGATTTGGAATGCTTCTCTAGTGGATTTGTCTAATTTAGTCCACAATAAGTGAAACAATATAAAGTTTTTATCCAATAAGTCAAATTTATTTAAAATGGTTAAATTCTCATGGAATGTCCGATAAATTCGCTCTAATTCAGCAGCCGTCTTCATTTTCACCGGTTCACAATTTAGCAATTTTTCATAGTAGTAAGTGGCAATCTGTCTTTCATTATTGTAGTATTTACCTAATATGTTATAAGCGTCTATATAGCTGTCTTCCGTAAGTGGGTAATTTTTTATAAGTTCATAAGCGTTATTTTGTACTAATGTCATCAAGTAATGGAGCTTCTCAACATTAGATATGTTAGGCCGGTCATGAATTAATGAGTTGAACAATTGAATGAACGAAATCCAGTTTTCCAACGTTCCATCAAACGGCTTTATATTCACTTTCGGTAGACGAGCTATAACACTATGATTGCCAGAACCCTGTTCGGTCTTCAATAATTGTGCATCCTCAGACATTTTCATGTTAGATTGCGACTTGCTACGGACAACACTAAGAACTCTTTGATATTCTGTTTCGAATTGTAAACATACATCTTTCTCATTAACTCTGTCCCCAGGATTAAGAGAAACCAATAATCTGCACTGTGCTTGGCGAAAACATTCTGCAATTTCCTTTAAATCACCTTCAATTACATTGTCTGAATTTGCTACGAGTTCCAGTCTTAATATTTGATAGTCTCTATCCACGCGTAACGCGTCCGCGGTTTCATCATTCGTAGGTGCCATTTCATACGAAAATTAAACTATAAAACTATTCTTTTAAAGTTACGACAAAATAAACAAAGCTAAACGAAAAAAGTAAACAAACACTAATGTCACTCTGACACCCCGAATGAATGAATGATTAGTGATGGCACGACCAACGACAAAAACTAGTGCGACCAACAAATCAATTGGATCACTCGAAAACGATAACTAGATGTGAATCAATTGAAGATTGGTGTACAACACTATTAAGTAGTGCCAACATACGAAAATTAACGAAAATTATGGCGGACGGATTTACGTCACTGCAAACAAAAGTGAAGGCAATCAAAATACTTTTTTGCAAATTACCTCCAAAAGTTTTACTAAATTTTTTTTAACTGCGATAAAAATGCTTAAAAACAACGAAAATTATTTAAGATTTTTACGAAAAAGGCACCGTTTATGAAATCCGGCTCGAAGGACCAAAATGTTTTTGTAATGGACTGTAAATACGAAAAGTAAAAGTAAAACGAAAAATATACTCGAGAAATATGACGACAACAAAATTATGTTATGTATAGATTGTTTCACCGCACTCACCTTTAGAACTGCAGGTCTCTGCCTTGAGGTCCATGGCTGATCGCCGACGAGTCTTGAGCGTCACGTCAAGGATTTCGTGGCCACTTACCCGTCAGATCAGCTTAAATACCTCGAAATGCGATAACCCCCTTTTCCACGTGTTCCTTTGTAATGAGGCTGTGACACAATCTTGGTAACCGCGATAACTTAAACGACGAATAACCAACAGGCGACGGATTTCATTGGTGAACTTCACTTTTATATGCAATGATTAGGACTATTTCGAAAATTAGCGACTTATTTAGCGCGCGCACTAAAACCTCAAAACGAACTCGAACCAATTCAAAAGTGGCAATGTTGCCATAACAAAAGGTACAAAAATTCTCCCAAATAGGCTAGGTGTGGCCTACTTATTTTTAGGAGAACTTCCAAAAGTGAACATGTTCATTCTTTTAAAATTAATTATAACAAATATTTACTTGAGCAGCAAATAGAACAGCTACTTTGTACAGGCAGCTCATATCCACGTACATACATAATACACTTATTGATTTTGGTTTCAAATATTTTATTTTTATTATTGTAACATCACATCCACATACACACAATATAAATATACATTAATATAGTCCATTTATTGTCAAATATTATATTAATAACATTATTTACTTTTATTATTTAATTTTTATAACAACAGTGGCACACAAACATACACACACTTCAAGGGCTTCTCTGAAAATCAGCGTTGCAGCTTTACCTATATATTTTTAAACCTGCAAACATCATGTTAAGTGGGTCCTTTTCTTTGTAGTAAAATTTATTAGTATTTTAAATGTCTTGAGTTTTAGATTAAAAAGAAATGCGTACCTACCTAAACATTTCGCCTAGTCTTTGACTAACCCTTAGGGCATAATATGTTGTGTGTATGTATGTAAAATGAAGTCACCACTCTAACTTAACATTTCGTTTTCTTTTAAAATACCTACTATTTTTTTTTGTCTTGTTATGTTATAATTTTATTTATCTATCTCTTTGTACTACCAAATCCATTCAATAGTTTTTACGTGAAAGAGTAACAAACATCTATCCATACTTACAAACTTTCGCGTTTATAATATTAGTAGGATTAGTAGGGTGTAACGTGATCATACATGGAATAAAGTAAACATACGCGGTTCCACGGGAGAGTTGAATTTGTCAAACTCGGCATCCCTCCCCACCCCCCCCCCCCCCCCGTTCCACGCAAAGCGTGTGAACTTAAGAATTGAGAATTATTATAACTCTGGATTTTGTACTGAAAACAAGTGTAAACACAACCCTAGAAGACCCAGCATGTTTCAATAAATGTGTTTTCTTTCTTTCGTTCTAACCTAACGAATGATCACACTCAGCACACTCACCTAGTGAAGTCGGTCATCTCGAGCATGATCATGCACATGTGCTTGGCGAGCATGATGATGTCGTTGCCTGCGTCGTCCCACTTGGCTACCTCGTTGTCGAACGTCATCTTCTCGCGCCGGAACAGCTCCACCTGCTGCAGGATCTTGCGCTTGTCCTCTTCCGTCATTTTGCGCATGGCTTCCTGTTTGGGGAGGTTATCTTCGTTAGCATCTTATCTTAGTGGGGGCTGCATAGGTCTCCCTCTCGCAAGAGCACTTCGACCCATTGGGATCTTTTGTGCTATTTGTGAGAATACATACATACCGCCTGGAATCCAACCATCGTGCAACTAATCAACGGTAAAGAACTGTGTGGTGACGGTTCATAAAAAGAATACTACCAAACCATTTCTTCCCTAGGGTGTCGTTAAAGGCCACTAACAAAACTATTTATTTTATTTATTTATATTAGGACTTAATGCTTTAGACATTTTCTACCAGTCAACCATTGAGTGGTGCAAAGACAAACCTCTTTCGTCTGATAATTACACTACTAGACACTAATAACTACGTTTTGAATGTTTGCACCTCCGAACATAGTAAAAAAAGTTCTCTTTATACGACTGGTTATCTGGGAGAAATCGCTTTTAAGCGATAAGTAATAGTCTGGATCGCAACTGTAACTTAATTTAATTATGTATGTAATTGACTGTATTCTGTTTTGTGTATCAATAAATACATAGATAAGACCGCCACATTGTAACTTTGTATTTTTGCTCTTTTATGTCCAATGTAATGTTTGTGTTATGTTGCAATAAAAGTATTATCTATCTACTAAGTACTAATGAAGTGTGTGCTAACGCTTACCCTGGCGTTGGTGATGCCGCTGATGTCCGGGTACTCGTCGACGCCGTGCTCGCCGGTGTGGGCGCTCGCTGCAACGCAAACCGTCAAGTCACTTCACCGTTTCACACACAAATATGAAAAAGATAACAATTTAAGATATCGTATTAAATGTAAATAGTCTTTTATCATTATTATTAAGAGTTTTTATAGCCTGTTGTGTTTCATTCGAAAATTTAAACGCGGTTTATACAGTAGAGACGTATGGCAGAGGCGGATAGTCAAAAAAACACAATATGAACCTTAATAGTACGGACGATAGCGGCGTACCGACCATAACTGAATTGCGCCCGCGCCTCGTCTCGTCGGCCATCGGACGTCTATCGGACAAATGTCTTAAGTTAAAACTATTTTAACGGGACATAACACAATTCATTTGTAAGTAAGTACATATCTACTTATTTATTTACTTACAAAATGTATCGTGTTATATCCCGTTAAAATAGTTTTAATGCAATGAAATGTCTTAAGGTCGTACTATTAAGGTAAGGTATTAAGGTCAATGTTGTGTTTTTTTGACTATCCGCCTCTGCCATATGTCTGTTCTGTATAAACCGCGCCTTAGTTACATAATAAAAAAGTACTTTTCACGTTCACCCTTATACGACCAAGAAAGCCTCATTGAATCTTGTTTTAAATGTTTAATTAGATAAAGAATAAACAGATTTCAATATAATACTTAGTACGGAAAGCACACAGTACTGAGACAATTTAGAAAAACAGTTATTTCTAAATTGATCCGACCGAGAATCAAACCCGGAACATCAAAGATGGCGCCGCCAGGCATCCACGGTGATGGGCTCTCCACCTATCACGCTGAGCACATGTGCAGTTGTAATTTCGTGTGCCGTAGACTATAGCAGAGGACTGCTATAGTCTAAAATAGCTGTTATAGCTATAGTTTAGTTGCTGAATATAAATTGAATATGAATATGCTACCGCGGTCCTCAATGCTTGGTCGCTGACTAACCCTTTGGGGATAATAGTCGTGAATCGATGTGGACATCCAGGATATTGCATGAGAAATCTAGCTAGCATTGTACTCACAGCGACTCCTCGTCTCGGCGGCGGCGTCCTCGGCCGGCTCGAACTCCGTGTCCGTGTCGAGATCGTCGCTTGTCTACAGACAAGCCACATGCGCATGCAACGTCACTACGGGCCACTCGCGGCGACGGACGATGTGAACGATGCGTATGTGCAGATGGAACGTGATACTGATGTGGTGTAGATTCTTGTTTTTTTGTGACTTGTGTACGCTTTTGGCTTTAGTTAGGTAGAGTATGGCCGCACAAATGGTACTGTTACTTCTAATAATTTAGAAGAGTACTCTAAAAACTACACATTTTTAAAATTTTGCGTAAGTCTGTGGAAGACCCGGTTATTTTGCAAGTATCCGGGAATATTGTATTTGACCGGTATACAAGGTCTGCCAGACTACTTAATAATAGCGTAGCTATTCGTGAAAGATTTTTAGAATTGGTTTATTACTTACAGGTCTTAAAATTAGTGTTACAAATGTGGCATAGACATGATTTTATTTTAATTATTAAAGTCCCGCTCGCATTTATTTACTACACTGACAATACTATTTATTTAAGTCATCGAACTATTGAGAGACAGACAAGGTCGTCAACATATATTTGCCAATGTAGTACTAGGATTAAACCAGATATTCAATTATCAATGTTGTACCAAAGATAATTGTAATGATTGTACTAACTCATATAAACTAGCTCAAGTTATATAAGGCTAACTAACCGTAACTTAATTTAATTTTGCAGTATCACGTTCCCACTTTACTATAATGTCGGCACCACGTCCACCGTCGTCGCAACAAGAGACCCGCCGAATGGACACACAAATGATCATGACGGTGATCGCCCATAATGATTATGACAAACACAATATTAAACACAAACATAATGGTGAAGTTTGGGAGTTATTTCTAAAGTTATTGTACTCAAACAAATAATTATTTTTTTCTAGTTAATATGAACACAACACAAAAAATTCAACCTTTACTTTTAACGAATTTACTCGCGTTCACTAATTACGTATTGAAAAGTGTTTTTCATTTCAACAAGAATTGACACTTTAATTTCAGATAAATTAACCATTAAATGTCTCCAAACTTCGCAATTACATGTTACTAACATAACATAAAAGGTAAGCTGATTGATTCAACATTACTAATACTTTCAGTTACTGGTTGTTTAATTATTATTAAACACAGCATTGCAAAACATTACTGCATAGCTGCAGAAATAGGTCTCTATTTAGTAGATGTCAGGGCTACCACAAGGCAAATATAACTACTTGTAATAGTAACTAAAAATAGTAATTACGTCAAGACTTCGTCAAAAGATTCTTTAATAACAAGTGAAGTTATGGGAAATGGATACTATTTTGTAATTCATGTTACCGCACATTAAAAATGCCTCAAAAGGGGCACAATTCTACGACAACTCCCATAGAGTTCACATGTAACGAAAAATCTATTAAAATGAGAATGAATGACATACACATTACAATTAAAAAAACACTTATAGCACTTATGTTAATACAAAGACATAAAATTACACAAAAAGTTTAAAATGGGCATACCTATAAAAAATCATGAAACAAAACAAAATAAACACGATGGAATCATCTAACAAAATATGAAAAATTACAAAACACAGATTTCCAACCAAACAATAGTAAGCAAATTCAAACCACTAGATAAAATAACAATGACTATGTTTTAAATGAAAATGACGTTAGTTGCCATCGTAAAAAATGACCGCAAAAATTGTTTTAACACAACCATAATAACATTTGAAGTCATGAAACACAACCACAAAACAGTTGAAGTCATGAAACAACCACAAAAACTGTTGCAGACATAAAACATGACCACAAAAACTGTTGCGGTCACAAATCATGACCACAAAAACGGTTGCAGTCACAAAACAGGAAGCATCGTAAAAAATGACCACTTAACTTTCATACCAAGACTAAAACTTTTGTGACCTTAATGAAACGTGACCACATAAAAAATGTTACTACCAAGACGCATGCTCACCGGAATTTGTTAATACAAAATTACATAACTGCTCCCGTACAGCATACCTAGACGACATCACAACATTGAGAAAAACTAGCACAAAAGCTCTGTGTCTCACATTTGCTTCTGGTCTCCAGCGTGTAGTGTTCGTCCAGTTCCACATCCTCAGGATCTAACTCCTCCTCGTCCTAAATTTTAATAAAGTGAAGTAACAAAACAAAGCTGTAAATATTATTTGACGTGAACGAATGGAACAGCTGAAATATATTTTGACCAATGTTTAGTTGTTCTTTGCACTCGATAGCATGGCCCAGTTGTGGGATCACATACATATTACCAAACACCCTAATACAGTCCCACTGGCCTCCATCATGGAAGTCAGATCATCCCTACAATTGGCTACTTGACAGTTCTCGGAAAAGTATTTCAATAATTACAAACTAAATATTTTTTTCTCGAAAAAGCTTTATTTAATAGAATAAAAACATATTTTTGTTCATTAATTTCATATTCTTCTTCATTTTCTTGTGCAATAATGTATTATTATGTAGTTTTTTCTTTGAGATGAGACGTCACCACTCAATTCAATCACGGCCGCCCATGTTTCAGGTCTTGTGATCCACAGATAAAAAAAACCGCAAATTTATTTTGTAAAAATGAACTATTTACAAATTATCTGAATAAAAAAACGGTTAATAATCGTTAAATTATACACTACCATATCCGACATATTTCATATTTAATTGTTACAACTGTCAAATAGCCAATTGATAGGATAATCAATCACCGCGCTTGCCCAATGTGAGTAAGCGAGTTGAAGATCAGGTTTAATGGCATGCATTGGGAGAGGCCTAGGCCCCAGCAGTGGACTGACACGGGCTTATTATGACTCTGGTCTTCCCACAGGCAAGATAGTACTGCTAAAGCGACTACGGTGATTGCTTATTATGACGATCGCGGATCAAACTAGTGGGGGCGTAAAAGGACAATGTTTTAATTTTTTAAATACAATTTTTTGCCTGCGTTTTATATCCTATAGTTGTAGGCTCGCGGTCAAAGCGACGGCGCGCTGTGATTGGTGCACGGGGGGAATAATAGCGGTCACGCGCATGCGCTTTGATAACCGCGGTAGGCCGCGCGCTAGGTGACAATCATTTTAATTTTCTTAAGAAAAAGTCGAGATAAAAATGAAAAAAAATATGTTTTTTTTGTTTCATTATTTGGTTGTACAGTCAGCATCAAAAGTAACTGAACAAAAACAAGGTGGCAAAAGTAATAGTCACGTGTAAGTGTCTTTACATACTCATCATTTAACATTTTAGAATTATATGACTTTTTTGTGTTCATAATAAATGGTTAAGGCAAAAGTATATTGTCATGTACTTTTGACTCAACAGCTATGTCACACAATTCAGGTCATTTTAACCGTAACAATCATTTGAAAATTTCATATGCTAAGCTACTTTTGATGCTGACTATACTGCTGCTATAGGATCACGTAAAAATTTTGGCAGGTGGTCCAAATTTTGGCGGGTGGTCCAAAATTTGGCGGATGGTCCAAAAATAACCATGTACAAAAAAGGGTTACGGGACTATTGCTGTTTATTAAGGAAGGCCTGTGCCCAGCATAGGTTAGTCTAATAATATGTTAAATAATATATCGCGAGTGGGTTGGCTGAAAAATTTCAGTCCAGCACCTTTAATGATTAATTTAATATTAAAAAAATATTTATTTTACATTGCACTTGTTTGGTGTGTGTGTGTTTGTAATGAGCTTTATATAAAAATAAATTTTATTTATTTAACCAGACGGTTGCAAATTACTAATATTGACTTGTCTGTTTACACCTGCCTACCCAATGTTATGACAGGAAAAAAATAGTCAACCTAACGTTTACATATTCTATAGGCTTCATGCTTTCGATTGGTACCTATGTAATTTATTTATTATCGATACAAGTGCAATTTAAAAAAAAAAAAATTTTAGTATTTAATTAATCATATACTAAACTGAAATTTTTCAGCCAACCCACTCGCAATATATTTTTTAACACATTCATTTTCATCCATTAACCGGCTCGGTGAAGGTCGTTGTATCTTCTACTATGTAGGCTCATGCTGACGATGGGAAAATAGTGAAAAACAATACTTATGCTGACACTAAATTACTCGTGGAAGAGTTCATTTTCCTAACCGAAAACCTATTGATGGAGTATTCTTTAGACCTGTTAAAAAATTACAACGAACAAGGAAGGATATCACTGCCTATATAATTGTTTATTCGCTGATACAGGTAAGTAAAAACACGAAACAAAAACCACATCCGTGTCTATAATAAATACTAGGGCCGAATTCGTAGAAGAATTTTTGCAAACAAATTATTCACAATTATTTGAGCATTTCGACGCGGTGCGCAACAATCACCGGAATTCAATTTTATTATGAGACCTATAGCCTAATTCACGTAACAAAACTTTAACGACATGCAAGCGATTTGATCGCTGAAGTCACTTTTCGTATTCACGTATCAATCGCACGATTTTGTTTAAGTCGGTTTTGTTTAAGCGTATTCACGTGCAGTAATCGAAGTTCGATCGTTGCCTCCGCGGTATTCACCTATTATTTTGACGTTTAGTTTGATCGGATGTTGATGATCTGTTTTTCAATAGGACGACTTCTAAACATCAGCGACATTTGGACTATTACAAAATACGTGGATCAGGCCACAGGTATATAATTAATACATGCTGTTGTCAATGTACTGAATTATATGCTATACTTGTGGCCTTTAATTAAATAAATAAATACATTTATTATAGTGTCACTCGAATTTTTACTTTTTCTTGAGATAAAGACACCATTTTTACTTAGTGGATTTCTTGTGAATCTCTCTCATCAAACGGTAAAACTCCCGAGTAAAACTAGATAGGTGCACAAAGAATGGTAAATAATTAATTTGTAAATATTCTTCACCGAAATTTGGCCCTAGCATAAGTAGGTAAAAATTTTATTTCACCATTCGATCATGTTTAACGAATGCAAGATATTGTATGGCGACAATACAACTCACCTCATTTGTCACCAGAAGTCGCTGAATGAAATGAATGTATGAATAAAATTAAAGATAGAATTTATGAATGAAATTAAATGCCATACAAAATCTCGTTTTCTTTAACATGTAATTGTGATCGAATGATTTATAAAACTTTCTCTCAGCACTCAGTATTCGGTTTCAAAACTAGTGATGTCATGAATTATCAAATATTTTAATTCAATATAAATTACTACTTTAATAGGTAAAAGTAAATCAAGTCATCGCTACATCGATACCATTTACTAATGATATTCTTCTTCTTTTTATTTCTCTTCTTCTTCCAACTCACCCTATTCATCAGCACCGCACGCCTAATCTCTAACTAATTCTTAGGGGTTAATAGTCGTGAGATTATGTATACCATTTGACAAAATGGGCGACTTTTTGTTTTAGCAGGGCAGCACACACCAGGTGGCTTATGTATGAGATTTGACAAAATTTGCGAGTTATGCTCTTCCTTCTCAGAAGTGCACCAGCCCAACCCTCGTGTGATTTTATTACCCATCATATCTTCTCTAGAAAATGTATAACTATCAGAAGCCCTTATTGAAAAGATGGGATAGTATAATCTAGTGTGGACCATATAGTCGAAATCATATTACTAATGGTCTTCTTCCAACTCACCCTATTCATCAATCAGAAGGCAGTAAGTCCTTATTGAAAAGACGGGAGAGTATACTTAATCTAGTGTGGACCTTAAAGTCGAAATCATATTACTAATGCTCTTCTTCTTCCAACTCACCCTATTCATCAGCACGGCGCGCCTGATCTCCCTCACAGCATCATACACCAGGCGAGAGGCGTCGATGAAGTCGTTCTCGTCTAGGGCGGCGCCCGCCCCGCCGCCTAGGGCGGAGACGGCTGCGTCCACGCGGACCGCGAACTTGGACATCACTGGAAAGGAAAGGAGGTTGTTATTTGTTATGGTCGAGCGAAGCGATGGCTAATTCACATGTCATGCTAGTGAACGGGTGCCGCCTGTGGAGACTGGTCTGCTCTTGCAATCTTATTTTTATTTGTTGTAGAAATTTGTAGTAGTCTTTCATTTTCTTGTTTTAAATATACTGTAAGACGTTGTACATTTTATTTTAAATTGTGCAATACTTTTTTTTATTAGATATTCTTTTGTATGTGTTGTGTTGTCTTGTAATCGTATTAATTTTTTTTTAGGTTGTAATGGAAAATGTCCTTTTCGAACCCTTTGCAGGGTCCGTGGTCACAGGGAGACGTCAGGATTATATAAAAAAAAACTATGTAAATAGTAAATTAAACGCGAGTTAATCCGTAAAAAAGTGTTTCATTTCAATAATATCAATCATCAAATAATTACTCGTATATTGGGTTTCAAAATAACAAAAGTGTCACTAAAACTGAATCACCAAACAATATAAAACTGATGAAGGGGATTTGTGTTGTCTGAAAAAAAAATAACCACGAAATGTAAAACGATCACCTTACATTTCTAACCTCACCTTGGCCTACAGAGGTACATACCTATTGACCTAACCAAAACTATAATTTAAGATACATACTTATTTACATTAATCCGATAATTTATACTTAGAGACAGTTTTGATGAATACGATGACTAATATATTTCTTAAAGATAGGGATAGATATTATTAATAGGGTATTGCAGATTAGTGAGTTGAGCGAAGCGATGGCTGATTTACATGTCATACTCGTGAACGGGTGCCGCCTGTGGAGGCTGGTCTGCTCTTGCTAACTTATTTTTATTATTAGTATTTAGTAGTTGACTATAACTTTTTATTTTTCTGTACTGTAAGACATTGATTACATTGATTATTTTATATTGATGAATACCTGAACTTTTTTTTTATTTTTATGTCGTTGTTGGTTTATGTTTTTATTATAGTAATGGAAAGTGCCCTTCTATGATAGGGAAGGCATTTTTCAATTCTAATTGACGCTGTAAAAGAAAGGGAGAAAAGAAATGCCCTTGCTGGTTTCTTGCCGGTTTTCTCAGTACCTACAAGGCTCCCGCCCCATAGTTAGACTTACGAACCGATAGCAACCGACTTTCATAAGTGATGTAACCTAAACATGGCCTAATCTGAATAAATAATATTGATTCTTGATTCTAGTGACACATCTAAACGTAGGTGACAGAAAATGTTATTCCCTAATAATAATGTAAGACTAGGACGATTATTAATTATTACTACGGATACAAAGACCAGAGAAGCTGTGCTGGCAGTCGCTCATTACTAGCATCATCATTATCATCAGCCAGAAGACGTCCACTGCTGGACAAAGGCCTCCCCCAAGGATCTCCACCACTCGCGGTGTTATGCTGCTCGCATCCAGCGGCTACCCGCGACCGCGCACCAGATCGTCGGACCACCTTGTTGAAGGCCTGCCCACACTGCGTCTTCCGGTGCGCGGTCGCCACTCGAAAACCGTTCTGCCCCAACGGGCATCGGCTCTACAGCGATGTGCCCTGCCCGTTGGCACTTGAGCTTGGTGACTCTTTGGGCTATGTCGGTTACTTTAGTTCGTCTACAAATCTCTTAATTTCTGATTCGATCACGTAGAGAAACCTCGAGCATAGCCCTCTCCATTGCTCTTTGCGTGACTTTGAGCCTGCCTATTAGGCCCATAGTGAGCGACCACGTTTCGGTACCGTATGTCATCACTGGCAACACACACTGGTGGAAGACTTTCGTCTTGAGACACTGCGGTATTTTGGATACCGCAGTGTCTCAAGGGATTTAATAGATTACTACCGACCAATGTCTTCCCTTGGGTGTCGGAAAAGGCGACTAATGCACCATTTACACGGAGCCAATACTTGAGACAATCCACTAAGCCAGTCCAATGAAAAGCGCAAAAATTCGTGCATTCATTTACACATAAGCTAGCCCAGCAAGCCAGTTCAGATTCGGACACTATGGATTTGCTATGGATAGACTTTTAAAGAGATTTTGAATATGTTAGAAGAAAAAAAATATTCATAGACATTCTTGATCTCGGTAAAGAGATGTGAATTTTGACGTCATTTCGGATGTCCATTATCATAAAACCATGGTTAGTTATCACCGAACATAAATAAACAACAACCAAAACAACACGTATGTCCGGCTATTGAAAATAAAGAATGAAATGGCTCACTGGCTCGGTCGGAAGCGTTCACACGAAGCCAATACACCAGCCAATACACTGGATCAATGGTGGGGGAAGAATTAGCGCCAGCAAATTAGAAATCGTTCTATTACGATGGACTGGCTTTATCAATGGCTTGAGGACAATCCAATGTAGTGGACTGTCTCTATTTACACGATGCCAATTGTACGGTCTATACAACCGCACATTTGCGTCACATCGGCGATTCAGCATTTTTAGTAATTTACTTCATTCTATTATAAGATTTTTTAGTACTCATTTGATCGTCCCGAGGTTTACTCGTATCAAACATTGTATCAAATATCAAGTATAATAAATTCAGACCTTCATCAAGACTTCTTATCATTTATCATTAACAAATTAAACATTGTACAGCAGCAGCTTGTACACCAATATTGGACTGGCTTAGTGGATTGTCTCAAGTATTGGCTTCGTGTAAATGGTGCATAATAGACTAAAGACAGCAGATACATCCAATAACATAAGAGCTGCGATGGGCTCATCAGATATCACGTTGAACACATGTGTCATTGTAACTTGGTGAAACGTTGAGTCCTTCTGTGGTCCTCATTGCCTAGTCTCTGACTGCCTTTGGGGATATTAGTCACGAATCTATTTACGTATGTTAACTAAACTACGCATTACACAACACCGGTCCGCCGGATGTGTTTGTGTATTCAAAAAACAGCATAAAGGTTCCGCTTTGACATTTGAGTGACCCGACCAGCTTAAAGTTCAATGTCGCTTGTGCAATCGCCCGCGGTGACCTGAGCACACCATTAATATTTATAAGTAACATGTACGCGATTATGGACCTTGACGAGCTAAACTCAATTGAGGTTTGTTTTACATGACATACAAAAAACATATACACAGAGGAGCAAGAGATGTTTTTTTTTATTTGGTCACCCATCCGATGACCCGGCATTGCGAAAGTTGCTTATAAGCCGCTTAGGCGCTCTGTGACAAATTCTTGAAATGTCCCCTTCTGGACATATCCAGAAAACACAATTGACGAAGTTTTGAAATGCCGATTGTTATTTTTTTTTAATCTTTATGTTTTTAAATCCCACTCAACGTTTGGCCGAAGCTATTAATGCTAGATGATTCATTTTCCAGAAACACGTTTCCAATATTATAAAAATACAACATTTCAAATGACAAATATTTGAAATCCATTATTATGGAAAAAATATTTAAACTGATAGGTATGGTAATAAAATAGTAAGAAAAGAAAAAAAAATATAGCTTATTACTACTATTGGGTAATTTTCGACCCAAAAATCGCTAAAAATACATGGAGGTTCAATAGATAGGTATGGTAGTTCCCTATCACCACACATCGGCTTCACACCTTACAAGAAACACCCTGTATATTGCTATCGCGTTTGACACACGCGATGGCGCTTCGGCAGAACGGCTGCGGTTCAGTTGTGGTTTGGTTGAAATTATTTAACCCCCGTGAAAGAGCACCTGAGCCTGACCCGGATTGGTTATTTGTAAAACATTGAAAAACCACGTATTCTATACACCTGCAAAAACTGAACCGTATTGTTTTAGAATATTGTAGCGTAGATATTGTAAATATAAAATATCGATTACCGCGTCGCGTAGCGGTGAAAGAATACTACCACCCCCTCTCTTCCCTTGGGTGTCGTAAAAGGCGACTCACGGACTGAACACTGCTCTACATCCAACAGCATAGTGCGGCGATGGGCTCACCACCTGTCACGCCGAGCACATGTGCAGTCTCTATTTGATGTAAAATGGACTATGGAGCACTGCTTTTGCTGTCCTCATTGCGTAGTCTCTGACTAACCCTTCGGGGATAATAGTCGTGATTATAGTATGTATGATTAACCCTTAGGCCCTAAATAGATGTCGTTTATATTTTTTTTGTTTTTAGTAATGAAAAAATGAAAGGGGGGACATGACAATATTATTTATAATCCGGGGAGGCTCGACGAAAAAAAGGTTGGGAAACTCTGCTTTAGCGGGTATTAGTCGTAACGTGTGTACGTATGTGTATTATTTACACTAATTATACAATTTAACATTATAAAGGTATTGTTGCCTCCCGCGACCTGTAAACACTTTAGTAGTATCTCGAATTGACCTCATTAGTAGCCAATGAAACTTTTAGGCGAGCAAATAAATCATCTAATAATAACAGGGCTGGCTTTACAAAGTAAAAAACCCTTGTACGCATTACGTTCTGATAATTGCACCGTTTTCGCGGCATGTCAGTGTGGCACGCGAACAAAAACGTTTTGTTGTGCATACAGACGTGCGTTTTCCGGTTTTGCTTGTTTCGGTACCGTCGACAAATTATTAAAAAAATAAATAACATTTAATTTAGTTTCATTAAATTATTACATTTAATATTAGTTAATTACCTATTTATTATATTATAATTAACGTAAAAATTACGATATCCTCTCTTCTTCTTCGACCTTCAAAGAAGAATGGGCGTTTTTGTATTAAACCCGTCCCACCCCTTGTAAGTTCCCACATGGTAAGTTTTGAAATAAATAGTGTATTTTGTTGTAAGGACAGCAAATATAAACGAGCGAATGAATAAATGGAAAAAAAAAGAAAAAAAAAATTAAAAATAGGCCTCTATTTTCATTTTATTTTATTTTATACATACGACTCATATAAATCAAAGAAATCTGGCAGGCAGGAATTTAAATTCAAGAAAAAATCTTGAATTCAATTTTAAATTATAATTTATTATTTTAATTTTCTTCTTCTCAATAACTTTTTTCTCCAATACCTGACAGATTTGCTGTCATACAATAAAATGCTTCACTTTTCAAGTACCTACTTTTATTTTATTTGATGTATAGATGTAAGTGTTACGAGGGGGGGGGGGGGGGGGACGTTTTGCCCATTCTTCTTTTGCCATTTTGTACGAAATATCTACAAATTATAAACAAAAACCATGTTTTAGTGAAATCCGCATAAGAATCCATTGCGTGGTTTAGGAGAATAGTGCCGTGCCACAGACAGAGGGAAACGGCGGCTTTACTTTATAATATGTAATGATTATTTTTTTGTAATGATAATGTATGAACCCACCAACCAACATTATGGGCCAGCGTGATGGGTAATGGCCCAATATCCCCACGGGCGAGACCTGTGCCCAGCAGTGGGACGTTTATAGGCTGGCGATGATGTAATGATAATGATAATTTATTTATTTAATCATATGACACGCCAACAGAACAGACATTATTTATTATTATTAATCTTAATTAATGGCTATCGTGTTTAGCATTAAGCCAATTTCAAGGGGTATATATTTTTTAAAGTATATTAGTATTAGAGTTGGGAAAAAGTGCTTATTTTATTTTAACGTATAAGCATTGTACGATTTTCAAAAAGCATGCTTTTAAAAATGCTTTTTTGTTTTTGCTTTTTACTTACAAAAAGCTGGCTACGTTATGTTTAAACGAAAAACGCAAAGTTGTCTGTCTGCTTTACCTTTTTCGTTTAAACACAACGTAGCCAGCTTTTTGTAAGTAAAAAGCTAAAAAGCAAACAGCATTTAAGTTTTGAACTTTTTTATGTTTTTTTTTCATTCGGCAGTTTATCATCGTGGATTTGCTAAAAAAAAATCTGAAATACTGGAAGTATTGATGTAGTTTTATAGAGACCTCATAGATGGCGGGACGTACACTTTTATAAGTGAAAAGCATAATAAGTGTAAACCTAAAAGCATGCTTATTACTTTTGTCTAAAGTATACTTTTTTAAGTGCTTTTGCTTTTAACGCCAACACGTGTTGTTGCTAAAAGAACACGGAAGAAACTCTCAACAGGCATTATACATTGTTAATAAAAGTAGCAAAAACATAGCAGTTATCTAGAATCCAATTACTGACGCGTACAACATTGATAGATTATAAAACTAAAAATTAAAAAGACACGACTGAATTTAAAAAAAACATATACAGTCGTGGTCAACTAATTAGGGACATTCAAGATAGTGAAGAGCAATAACCGGTTATGTACATATAAATATAAAACCCTATTGATTTTACAGCACCTATTATTTGCATAATTTGGTCCGATTACTATACTATAAATGGCTGTAAATAAGAGAATAATTAAATAGAAAAAAGTATTTAATATCAAAGGTTGAACATGTATTAAATTTTAAGGTATAATTATGTAGCTGGACATTTAATTAAGGACAGTAAAGTATAATGATGAATAGAGTTAAACAAAACGAATAATCTCCAGTATTATAATATTTTTAAAAGCTCCATTTTATTACGTGTAAAATCAGTACCCAGTAGCAAAACCTTTGTTAGTAATTACCGCTTGACACCGATGTGGCATAGACATTATCAGTTTCTGACATGTTTCGATAGGAATGTTTGCCCATGCCTCACAAAAAGCTTGATTAAGTTGATCTAAAGTTGTGGTACAATAAGTTGAAACTTTTTTCTTGATTTCGTGCCAAAGGTGCTCAATTGGGTTGAGGTCCGGGCTATTTGCTGGCCAATCTAGCACCGATACTGACTGACTGGTAAGAAACGACTTGACTAAACGGGCGGTATGTTTCGGGTCGTTATCATGCTGAAACGTCCATATAATAGGGAGATGCTCCTCAGCATAGGGAAGCATAGTTTCCTCCAATATTGTTTTGTATTGATGTTGGTCTAAGTTACCCTGAACTTTTCTCACAGGTCCCACTCCACGTCCAGAAAATGAACCCCAAATTTTAATGTTTCCACCGCCATGTTTCACCTGCTTTTTTGTGAATCTTGGATTCATTTCCGCTTTTACAGGACGCCGTACGTATTGCCTTCCATCTGAAGAAATTAAATTAATCTTGGTCTCGTCAGAGAATAATACATGTTGCCATTGGGCGTAGGTCCAATGTCCATATTTACGTGCAAACGCCAAACGAGCATTTCTATGTTCTTTCTTCAACAACGGTACTTTGCGAGCCACTCTTCCGAACAACCCTGCTTCTACCAGACGTCGTCGAACGGTCCTCGCTGATACACCGGCTCTTTCGTCTGCCCCAAACACTTCGTGTTTAATTAAAATAGAGCCTAGAAACGGATCTTTCTTAGCTAACCTGGTTATCATTCTATCTTCTTGCGGAGTTGTTTTTCTCGATCTTTTTGTCCTGGGCACATTTAAAGCTGTGTTATTGCGCCTGAAATGTTGCACTGCATTGCATACCATAGTTTTTGAACAATTTAAATGTTCTGCTATCCCTCGGTATGACCAACCACGCTCGACAAACTTCATGATAATTGTTCGTAGTGTTGGATCGCAACTTTTATTTTTGCCCATATTTCTTCAAAATAATTCTCAAAACTTAAAATTAAAAATCTGGATTGCCGCCAAAACTACCACAAAACAATAAAAGAAGAAATAAAAAAGTATTGAGATTCAAATTTTGAAAATAGAACGCAATATCTCAGTGTCCCTAATTAAATGGCCAGCCAGCATTCTTTGAACAAATAGCACACTGATAATCTATCAGCTATACTGTAAAGAGGTTTAATGTTTAAGAAGTTGTTATTGTTTGTATAATCGGGCACATCAATGACTAATTATACTTGCGTGTAAAAGATATGGAATATTGTTAAGACTCGTTGGAAAATAAAAAATAAATTCACAATTTGGCTTAACTAGAGATTGTCCCTAATTAGTTGACCACGACTGTATATTGACATAATTTAAACATTAATAAAATAGTAATTTATGATTTAATCATTTGATTGATAAAAATAAATGAAATAGAATTAAATTAAGTAAATTAATTGTAACGATGATAATGTAGAACAACAAAAAAACAATATTTTTTTCTGCATACTCTACACATGACGTTAAATCACACTTAACGTCGGTAATCGCATCTACTCCGTGTACACGCTAGAATTTATAATGAGCTATTTTTAATTGATACAGTTTAGACGTTTTTCGGTAGTTGGTTAGTTATACAGTGAAGCGCAGTTAGTGAAACTATAATTGATTTAAAAAATAGTTAAAACACGTAAAGGAGATAAATAATGCATATGTTTGCAATCCACAGGCAGACACAGAGAAAACAGTAAAACAGTGAAGTATTTTAATGTAAGCATCTTTTTTATGTTTTTAATACATTGATGTATAAAGCTAGATAAGACACCGCGAAGCAAGTTTGTGCGCACTCAGGTGCGGTCCATGGACCGCACCTTGTTTAGTCACTTCCGAGCGATTGCGGTGACATGATATAGACGTCTTACTAAGAAAAAAATAAATATGCCTTCTTGTGTACTCAAAGGTTGTTCGTATCACTCAAGAAACACAACAAAAAGTCTAGGTGTAACATTTCATCGGAAAGTACACGAAACTCTACTCGTTTTAACTCATAAATAAAATATTTCCAACCTCCTTAAACACGAAGCTATCGTCGCCATTTTTTCAACGCAAATCATAGACTATAAAAACAGACCGCGCAAATGAGTTTCTGCCTATTATGCCTAATTTTGTTTGTAGTATGAAAAAAATATTTGTTGTTATTTTATAAGTGTAACGCTTAAGGTCATGTCTGACAATTTAGACTACGTGATATTGTTGTAAAAAATATGAGTCTTTTAAATTGGAATGCATTGACACTCAATACTGAAGTAAATTTTTTTTACTTAATAATTTTTTTCTAAAATAAAGTTATTGAAGGAAACTTCAGCTAGGAAAAGACTTGCAGATAAAATCAAGAAATTAAATCGTCAAAACAGATACTTACAGAAAAAATGCAGATCTTAAAAAAATTGTAACCAGTTTGAAAGAAAAATTTAATATCGATTAACATACTGAACTTAATTTAATGGCCATTGCTGAGACTGTAGAGCTGCATAAATCTTTATTAACGACAAAGAGGCATAATAAACGCCAATTATTATATTCAGTACCGCTTCGAAAATTTGCCTTAACTTTGCATTACTACTCCCCAGCTGCATATAAATATGTTAGAGAAAAACATATAATAAAGTTCTTCTACATCCAAGAAAAATCAGCAGATGGTATTCTACAGTTGACGCGGAGCCTGGTTACACAACAGAAGCTTTACGAATTTTAAAAAGAAACTAAACTTATTGTAGGTTACATTTCTGGATTTGTATCAACAGCATTAACTAAACAATTGAAATGTGAAGAATGTATAGACAGCCTAACTACATCACACAAACTTCCGCATCACAAACTTATCTGTATTAAAGACATGGGTGGGTTATGTTACTCATCGGAAAATGTGTACAAAATATGCCTCTCTACGGAATTAGTAATACGTCAGTTACTACGAGTAAAAGGCTCTGTCTTCAAAATACGATTTTAAATACATTACTGTGAACACCTTAAAGTGTTTCATGAAGACAGACGTCTTTGATTGTTTATGTAATCATTCGCTTACCCAGCCTGCTTTTAATCACAGAACTCATTTGGTACGTGCCATAATAAACAAATATACAAATATTCGACTCCATCACGAATCAAAAAAATATAACAGCAATATTACGACTAAGCGGCAAAAGCTTACTAAGCCTATACTGTTTAAAGGTACATATTTTTTTTGTTACAATCTAACTCTAATTTTCTTAATAATTCTTATCTGAACCTCTTTTTTCTATGGCATTTTAATAAATGTATTTTATTTTATTCAACTTTTTTATTTACCTACTTCATGAGCTGTGACAAAAAATACCTACTTATATTCGTAAAATAAGTAATTCCAGATGAAGCAGGATAGACTCATATCCATTAATGACATCTTATTAATTTTTGAAAAAGAAAAAGATTTCATAACTATTACATATATAAATGTTTTAGCTAATAAATTATATACTTCTTTATTTTTGGTATTAATTTACTCATTTTTAAATATTACAATTAACAACATTCAATAAAATATTGATTTGTATATTTTTTTAGCAATATTCTTTTACAATACGATAAAACTATATTCAATAATGTGTCGCATCTGCGCGCTCTCGGACTACTCTATATAAACCAAGCCCCCGCCCCCAACGTACCACGTGATGCCCGCTGTCACCTAGCTGAGCACAATCTTTGTATGGGACGTCTACTCTAGTTTAATACCTCAATGTTTTAATATAATATTATTATCGCGAAAGTTTGTAAGTATGGATGGATATTTGTAACTCTTTCACATAAAAACTACTGAATGGATTTGGATGAAATTCGGCATACAGATAGTTTATAACCTGGATTAACACATAGGATACTTTTTATCCCGATATACCCAAGGTAATGGGAACCACGCGGGTGAAACCGCGAGCGACCGCTAGTGTTTTTAATAAATCAAACAGGAAGTTGCGATTTTCTAGTTTTGTGTTGTAAATATAATGTTATAACCGTGTCACGTAGCGGTGGAAGAATACTACCACCCCTGTCTCCCCTTAGGTGTAGTAAAAGGCGACTAACGGACTAAAGACCGCACATACAACTTAACAGCATAGATGGGCTCACCACCTGTCATGCTGAGCACATGTGCAGTCGCTATTAGGTGAAAAGTGGACTATGGCAGAGGACTGCTTCTGCGGTCTTCATTGCCTAGTCTCTGACTAACCCTTCGGGGATAATAGTCGCTATTTTATGTATGTAGGTATGTAATAGTACAAGGGGGGCTAATCGTGTAACTTCATTATCTATCGCAATCCCTTTCATGTAAAATTACATTGCTTTCTTAGTTTGCTTATATAAAACTTATTTCAAAATAATCAAAGTCAAACTAGCGAAGCAATGTACTTCTATTTGAGAGGGATTGCGATAGTCTCAGTTGTCCTCGTAAGATGGCCGTCGTTATAACCCACCAACCCGCATTGGGCCAGCGTGGGTTATGGCCCAATATCCCCACGTGCTAGTGTCCACGTGGAAGGCCTGTACCCAGCAGTGGGACGTTTATATAGGCTTATGACTTCATTATTTTGAAATAAATAAAAAAAAGGAGGGACAGTTATTCTCGGTTTCTAAATAATACTGAAAATATTTTTTAAAGATATAACGAAACGTTGAAAAAAAAATGTCTACCTCAGATATTGTTTCGTTATCTTTCAGTTTATTAAAGCGTTTTTTAACGCATATAATCAAATATTACGAATATTTTCCAACTTTCCTGTAACTTATCTTTCAGTTTATTAAAGGGTTATTTAACGCAAATAATCAAATATCACAAATATTTTCCAATTTTTCTGTAATTTACCTTCAGTTTACTAAAACGTTTTTTAACGCAAATAATCAAATATTACGTATATTTTTCAATAACCCATTCACAGCCACTGCCATGGTCTCCGGCCCCATCGCCCCCCACTTATGGTGGTGGTTTGTGGTGAGCATGTGCGCAACGGCTTTGGGAGCATGGTACGACACGTTCACTGGAAACCAGATCACGGAAGAGCGAGTAGAGGACTTGAGGCGGAATGACCTGCTAGCGTGAGTAATTATTTATTTATTTAAGTATATACCTTGTCGCATAGCGGTGGAAGAATACTACCACCCTCTCTCTTCCCTTGCGTGTCGTAAAAGGCGACTAACGGACTAAATAATACATTGTTCATACATCCAACAGCAAAGAGCGGCGATGGGCTCACCACCTGTCACGCTATTTGGTGAAACATGGACTATGGTAAAGGACTACTTCTGCGGTCCTCATTGCCTAGTCTCTGACTAACCCTTCGGGGATAATAGTCGGGATTATAGATATACATACATGGAGATTTTAATACAGCCCAAATAAATTTCTGGACCGCCTTTCTGTTTTCAACTTTGCACTTTAATGTCTCAATTTTACACAAAAGGACGTTGCCTCTAAAATAAAGCATTTTGATGCACGTAAAGGTTAGCAGGAGCTGGCTTTATTCTGCCGAAATTCTTTAACTGCTGCTCCTAAGACCTTGTCTTTGTCACTAACCGTTTTGTTCAATAAGTCGATTGGAACTGGGGTGTTTCCAAGACGCTGGAAGATGGCGAGTATATCCCTATATATCATTAATCAGGCAGGAGTCAGATCTTCCTGTTTTGACTATCGGCCAATAAGCATCCTTTCATGTAGGTAAGCTTTATAAATCCTTAGTATACAGTCCCCTATCTAATCTCCCCCGAAAGGGCGGCCATAAAAAAAGTCTAAATGGTTAATTAGGTTAGGTTAGGTTAGTATGTTGGCTAAAACGCGCGAGCCGAGCGAGCGAAGCCAAGAGCCGCGGCAGCGGCCGGCGCCAAAAAAAATAATTTTTCGAAAAGTACGTATCTCCGGCAGGGGTTATACCCCTCCCCCTCCCCACCTTAGCAAATTCCTATTGAGGGTATCTATACCTAATTTCTACCCAAGGTCTACTTTAAGCGATCTGTTAGAAATCAAGAACTAACTGTGTCACGCCACTTATTCGCTTTTGGAGGTCAGGCTGATGCAATATAATCTAGATTTTTCGTCAGTCAGAGTCAAGAGTCAGTCAGATCACTCTTGTTCGCAGCAGATGAGAGTTCGCGTCTGTTGCTTGGAAGTCTTGGAACCCTGTATATGCTAATTTGTTACAAGAAATTGATAAAAGTCAGAGAGCTTTTACGAGGTACCTAGCTTTTATGTCATCTGGAATTTATCATTATGGTTCCTTAAAATATGCGATTATCATTATTTAACATCGACACTCTCAAAAATCGTCGTACGGTTTCAGATTTATTGTTTCTTCATAAAATTCTCAATAATAAGATAACATGCCTGACCTGCTTTTTGCGATCAAACTGACTGTTCCTCGCAAATTGCCTCGTAAACCAATCACCAAAACCTTGAGCTTGCCATCGCACAGAACTAATCTTGGTCTTCATTACCCCTTAGCTGGAATCTGTAATATCTATAATAGTTTTAATACATAATCACCTGACTTAGATGTTTTCAGTCTCTCACAAAACAAGTTTAAAAACGATTTACATAAACGACTAAATTTTTAGTCCGTAAGATTACAGTATTCTTTGTTGTATTTTAATTTTTTTGTTTTAGTTCTATTTTTATTTTAGTGTTAGTTAACTTTTTGTGAATGCTGTGTACGCTTTTAATTAGCTGACATACATGTCCATAATGTCTTGTATTATTTATCTGTGTAATAATATTGTTTTGCTGTAATTGTACCTTATTAGTAAATAATAAATAAATAAATAGATTTCAGCAAAGCCTTCGACCAAGTTGACATCTCCTCTATTCTGAGTCAAAAAGTATCGTACTATGGAATATGTATTTTTAGAGTTATCTGTTTAGATAGATAATATCTTACTGGAATAATCGAATTAACTTGTATCCGTTAAAGGTTATTCCTCTTCTCCCATACTTTTATCTTTCGGTGTTCCGCAGGGGACAAACTTAAGGCAACTTCTTATTCTTGTTTTTATCGCTTTTAGGTATTTTAAATAGTAATTCTAATTTTAACGTTTTTTTATTTATTTATGGAAAAGGTATAACGTAACGTTGCATAAGATAGTACTAAAACATGCTGTGTATGCTATTTATGGATTACTGTCTAGTCTTACTATAATGTTAAATTTTTATGGCTGTGTAATTGACTTTTTGATTGATTTGTCTGCGTGCCTACTTTAAATAAATAAATACACGCATGTATTTTACTAACTGTGCTGAAAACGACTCATTAACAGAATAATACCGCCCGTCTTATCCCTTGGATGTCGTAAAAGGCGACTAACGGACCAAAACCTGCACATACATCCAACAGCATAGAGCGGCGTTGGGCTCACTACCTGTCACGCTGAGCATAAGCTCAGTTATCATTAACACTATCATTACTGCACATAAGTGCAGTTATTATTTGGTGAAACGTGGTGTGTGGCAGGGGACTGCTTTTGTGATCCTTATTGCCTCGTCTCTGACTAACCCTTCAGGGAAATATCCCTGAAAAAATTATAACGGCTAATAAGCCGTGTATATTTTATGTATTTTTAAGCAGATGGTGCGCAATAGAAGTGGCCGACTGTTCCCCCGACGAGCCGCGTCGCCCTGACCACACCTGCAATAACATCCACTATCCAACGCGAGGGGCATTTATGACTCCCTACTACCGCCTCCTGCCGCCAAGTTACTCTTCAAACGGTGGTCCACGCGTCGCTAAATCAGGACGGGATCTTCCCAACGCACGAGCTTTGAGGTCAGAGACAGTCCTTGTTGAGCTCACACCTTCGATAACATACAAAGTTAATTTTGGACACCCCGCGCCGCGACATTTATTTACGTGATCCTATAGCAGCAGCACAACCAAATATTTAAATAAAAAAAATATTTTTTTTACATTTTGTCTCAACTTTTCCTAAAAAATATTAAAATTATTGTCACATATTAGCGCGCGCCACCGCGCCGGCCGCCTCGTTATCAATGCGCATGCGCGTGACCACTGTTTTTTACCCCGTGCACCAATCACAGCGCGCCCGCGCCGTCGCTGTGACCGCGAGGGTGAGCGCACGCACCTACAACTATAGGATATAAAAAGCAGGCAAAAAATTGTTTTTAAGAAAAGAAAACATTCATTGTTTTTAAGTCTAATATAAAATTTTGACTTTTTTTACCCTAAGTGTATTTACTTTTGGCTAGGGTCCAACATTAACCCTGTATAATAACTACAACCTCATAGTAAATCGTAGCGGAGTAGTGGCAGCGTCGACATGTACACACGGCGTCAGATCAACCTACCCTAAACTGTCAAATTTCTACAATCAATTTTGAACTTTATTATTTAGTTTTAAGAATCAATATTCATTGGAGAAATTTGACAGTTTAGGGTAGGTTGATCTGACGCCGTGTGTACATTTGACGTGAATATATTTTCTTTTAAAACACATTTTTAGAAGAAAATATATGTTCGAAGGAATTTAAATTTCATGTCTTGTCATGTTGACTTGACACTTAGCTCGCACACTACCAAACGAAATGCGTGCTTAAACATCTCTTTTCGAGAGCGTTGGTTGTGCATCTAGCTGTTGTGGTATTTTTGTGGACATTTTTGTTTAATTTTAATTTATTAATTTTTCACTTAAAAAAATTAAATTAAATCTATATAATAGCTCTAGATTAAGTTACTTTATAATTTAAAAAATTATGTGCACATATAAAAATAATATCTTCTATTTTATATAGGAAAATAAAGAAACTAAAATTGATCAAACAATATCCACAGAAATACCGTTAATCATGGTCAATCGACCGCGCAATTGAACTCTGACACATTACGATACCACAGGATACCTAGGTTGGGTTACCTTTACGTTACACGTGACCTTTCGTTCGCCCGGTATCGACGAGTTATTTTTTATTGTGTCGGACAAATTAAATATATAATAAAATAATTTAAAAAAAATGAAAATGATGTCTATTAACGTTACTGAATGATATACTTTAAAAATGAGCACATTTAAGAAAAATCCTGTATGTGATCAAAATTCAAAATATATTTATTCAATAAACTCAATTAATAAGTACCTACTTTGAATCGTGCAAATATTTAACCTACCACCCATTCAGGACATCATTTTTTAACTGTGGCAAAGAACGGGCGCAGGAAACCACAGCGCACAAAAGCAACGACATTTACAAAAAAAAAAGATATCAAAGGCTCACACATTAAAATCAGATGTTTTCCTGTTGTATTCGTTTACTTTGTTCCCTTTTTGTTTCTTGTTCTTTGGCATGCGTGGTGATTTAGCAAAAAGCCATCAATTGGCTATTTGACAGTTGTAACAACAAAATATGAAATATGTCGGATATGGTAGTTTATAATTTAACTACTTATCCAATAGTTATTTTTGTTAAGATAATTTCTAAATATTTTTTTTTACAAAAAAAATTTGCGATTTTTTATCTGTGGTACCCGTAACACGGTTGATTGAACTTCGTGTGATGTCACATTTCACAAATAAACAAAAATCATCTGTCACGTGTAGGATCACACTTCTATCTCAGAAAAGAAACAAGGATTACAGTGATATTTTTCGATTTAATTCTCAAGTCAACCTTTTCCTATCGCAGCTCGGTGTCAAGTGACGATACAGGATACAGTCCGATACAGCCTACCCTACCATCACGAGTATCTGTCAATGTCAGTGTTGCCAGCGCAATGAATCACTTGATATTAATAACTGATACTTATATTTGTTAAAACTGTTATCGTTGACAGATACTCGTTATGATAAAAACGTGATTTAACATTATTAAATAAATGCGACAATTTACGTTGATTAAACACGATAATCTTACAACTCGGCCATCCTTTAATAGAGTGAGTCCTCTCACTAGTGTAACAATGTAATAATAATTATAATTCATGGTTTAGCAAATTACATAAATAGTTAATCAGTTACAAATAATAATTTTAATTGATCTTTATAAATTATTTGATTCATTTAGTATAATTCAAATCGATAAGTTACAATAGTTTCATTAAGGATACACAAAAATAAAAGTGCAATTATGTAAGAGATAGGAAAAAAAAAAAAATCTTATAAATTATCTTGTACAGTCTGTTACGATCTACAGTCATCTGTGCGATATCAAATAATTGATACCATTCAAGTTCTGCACTGACTGCTCGAAACCTGTACTCTCATTCTATTCAATTGTTCCACCACAATCTACGACCATCTGTGCGAAATTGTATAACAATTCCATTCGCTATCTGCACTGATCGCTTGTGGTGGTTCATAAAATCAATTCAATAAAAACCATATCACAATTCAAAAATCGTTCATTATTATTGTTTCATCACAATCTACGTCCATCTGTGGGACCACCACTGATCGCTTGTGATGATTTAAATAAGATCAATTCACTATATGTCTAATCTATTACCAGTTCAATAATAATCATACAATGAATTTACAAAATCAATTCATTACAAACTTGTTGCAAAACAGGTTAATCTCATTATAAATTGAATAATATCACATCATTATGTCTAGGATCAATTAACATTTCGTACACTATGAGTTCATTATAATAATTATTCATGTACGATCAAGCAATTGGAAAATCAAGGTAAGAATTAATATGATATTTGATTGCAATTATTTATTTACATATCCAATTCACTGTCATCGCGATCAATGTCATTTTCGCTACCTTCACTGGAAAAGTCATTATAATAAAGCCATGGGTGAATTTTATCAATTGCTATAACATTCTCATATCTTTTATTTCCTTTTTTTGTCAACGGTGTGTCCTCTACTAAAAACCGATCATTTTCTAAAATTTTTATTATCCTGTAAGGGCCTTGGAATTTTGGTATGAGTTTCTTTGATTTACCTAAGTGGTCTTTGTCAATTATAGTTCTTTCAATCCTAACCAAGTCTCCTACTTTGTATGACCTTGGGTGTTTTCTACTTTTATCAAACCTTTTCTTAGCTATAGCCATCTCTATCAATCTTGTCTTTAGCGTTCGACCTCAGCTTCACAAGATCATCGCCACTTACTAACTGGGATGTTTCTGTAATAACTTCACCTAACATGTTTTCTGATGTAGTTACTAGTTTACGATTACTAACAAATACACATTTCCTCTCCTAGAGCGAATAAACGGACCGAGGTGATCAGCGTGTATCGTATGGAATGGCATTTCTATTTTAGGGATGGGATGGAGGAAACCTTCTTTATGACCTGAAGGCGCTTTATGATGAGCACACTGTAAACAGGCTGAGACATACTTTTTGGTAAAACGGCGCATTTTTGGAAACCAAAATGTCTCTTTTAGTCTACTCAAGGTTTTTTCAAAGCCAAAATGTCCTACCTCATCGTGGTTCATGCGTAAAACCAGCCACCTTACAGCCCTGGGGACCACCCATCTAATGCCTTCATCTAAGATGCGATATACATGTTCGCCTTTGACCTGGTAATTATTTCGCACATCAGCTACATATTTGGTGTCATCATCAAGCAAAATATTTTTAATCCTTTTAATTTCCTCATCATTACTTTGTACTGTCGCAATCCAATCTTTTACTTCTACGAGTAAAACATCAATAGCATTAGGATCAGCCAAAGTCGAAAGGGATTCGGTTACAGGAGCTCGACTGAGTGCATCTACATGGGTCATGCGTGCTCCCGATCTGTACTCTATAGTACAGTCGTACTCCTGCAACTGTAACCACCAACGTGCGATTCTCGGGACAAGGTCTCTCTTCGTCAAGGTTGTCCGTAAAGCATTGCAGTCGGTGACTATCTTAAATTTTAACCCTAAAAGATACACACGAAAACGGTTCAATGAGGCGACTACAGCCAGTGTCTCAAGTTCGAACGAATGAAGTTTTTGCTCATCTTCCGTAGTCTTTCGACTATAATAAGCCACTGGTCTAAACTGATCGTCATTGCCACGCTGCATAAGTATGCCCGCAACACCTATCTTAGATGCGTCCGTATGTAACTCTGTTTCAGAGTTAACGTCAAATAAAGCTAACACTGGACGATTCATCAGTTTCTCTTTTAAGGTGTTAAAAGCTTTTGTATGTTCCTCTGTCCATCTCCATTCGAATTTAGATTTTAAAAGATTAGTCAAAGGGCATGCTAATAGTGCGAAATCCTTAACAAACCTCCGAAAGAAACTCGCTAGTCCAATGAAGCGTCGGACATCGTGGACATTTCGGGGTGTCGGAAAATTCATAATAGCAACAGTTTTTCGTGATCCGGGACGTATGCCGTTCCCGGAAACATGAAACCCCAAGAAATCCAACTCTTTTTGAAAAAAGTAACACTTTTTTAATTTGAGTCAGGTCTGACTCAGATAGTACTCGCAAAACTTCCTCTAAGCGTAATATACCTTCTTCAAACGTACGAGCTGGAATAAGTATATCATCCATGTATATAACAATATATTTTAGGGCACTAAACACTCTATTCATTGTTCGCTGGAATACGGAAGGAGCATTAGCCAAACCGAAAGGCATTCTCTTAAATTGGTATTGGCCATCTGGTGTGACAAAAGCAGTTATATTTTGCGAACCTACTGCCATCGGGATCTGATAATATCCTGATGCCAGATCTAGACTAATAAAAAGTGAATTACCAGCCAGTCTATCCAGTTGATCATCGATCAATGGTAGTGGGTAGTGTTCCTTGCGCGTTTTGTTATTTAACGCCCTATAATCGACGCAAAGTCTTTTCTCACCTGTTTTCTTCTTTACTAGAAGAACAGGGCTCGCATACGAAGAGTTTGATTCACAAACGATATCTGCATCTATCATTTCCTGCACCATTGATCTCACTAATTCGCGTTCTGGGCACGAGAGTCGGTAGGGACGGTAAACGACTGGTTGAGTATCATTTAATTCGATATTCATTTTCTCAACGTTTGTGTAACCTAGATCCTTCAGATTACTAGAAAAACAGTATTCATATCTTTTCAAAAGACCTTTAAGTACGAATACCTCATTATCGGACAAGTGCGTACCATAGTTCAGTTCACAATCATTATCGGGATTACTAAAATCTAAAATGTTGATATCTAAACTTTGTAGTGTACTATAAACTCGGGTAATTAATGTGCCTTTACGCAATGATAGTACATTATCGCTAAAATTGTGCACGAGTAAACCTCCCGCACCATTTTCTAGAACGTATTCTCCAGGTAATAGATAAAACTCTTTAGTTGGTTGACCTCTTAATGAACCCCTTACATATACAGCTCCCGTACAACCATTCACGCAAATAACTGGAATAACTGACATTTGTCGGGGTTGGACCGTAATATCGTCCTTCAAAAGAAGCTGAATTTTGTTAATATTTTCCTTTTGAAACATCAAGGAATCTGTTGTCTTTGTTATGATTATTCCCGGTTTCTCAGTAAAGCTATGTCCTACAAGAACCGGATATTTTATGACGCTATCTTCCACTATATAGGAATCGACCTTCTCAATAATGTTATTAATGCCAATTTCTACGTTTGCGATGCCCAACGGAACAACGACGTTATTTCCTAAACCTCTCATGACCGGTAAATTGCCTGACGACCAAGTAACACCTAGGCGAGTAGCTTCACTACGCTGTATCAAAGTACATTGGCTCCCCAAATCTATGTAGCCCTGAGTCATACTACCATTTATTTGCAACGGTACGATATACTTGTCGTTACTGCAATTCGAGACATTAACTTGCATGACCGATTTATCAGTAGTATTTTCCATCTTTTTATTTGATTCATTCGGAAGTCGCGGGCAATTGATAGTTGAATGACCTAGTCTATTGCAAACATTACATTTTAATATTTTTTTAGGACATTTGAAACTAAAATGACCAGGTTCGTTACAATTGTAACATACAGATGACGTACTTGTATGAGGTTTAGACGGCTTTGAATCGTTACCTACATATTTACTATTGATATAGGTATTGCCGGATTGGTAAGACCTTTTATCCTGACTAAACTTAGGCTTATCATTAACTCTGCTTTGTTGTTGAATCGACTGAAAGTACTTAAGTACTTGTTCGGGTTCCTGACACTTGGCTGCTTTTGCACCTAATCTTAAAGATCGATCCTCTATCCCGTAAAGTAAACAATCAACGGCCCGTTTGCCAAAGATTTCACACCGATTTAACAAATTAACTTTTTCATAAAAATATAATTCTAAAGACTCGTTGTATTTCACTCGCTTAGATAGCATCTCGGTTAATAGCTCTGCGTAATCGTCACTACTAGGAAATGACTCGATCAGTTTATTTTTCCACTCAGGCCACGAAAATGACATTGTAGGTAAAGCTTGATACCATGTGTGAGCGACACCGATCAACCTCGGTAGTGCGTAATGGATTACTTGATCGTCGCCCCAATTATATAACCTCGCACATTCATCAACTTTATTAAGCCACATGTGAATCGTCTGGCCCTTAGCCATGGGATCAAATTCGGGTATAACGTTACCTAACATTGGAAACTTATTGCCTTCTGGCTTAACACTTTTTAAAGATTTCACTAACTCGCATAAGAATAGTTGAGTTTCACTATTAACAAAAACAGAGTTACCTTGAGTCGGTGGCGGCGTGCCACTTACATGACGGCTCGACGAACTGCAGCTACGATCAGGTGTCATGCGTCTGCGGTTGCCACGACGCTTGCTGGATGGCTGCTTCCCCATGCTGCGGCTCCGGCGACGCTCACACATGCGCTCACGACTGCGCCTCCAATCACGCCGATGGATCCTTTCAGTTCGCGTCCGAGACCGAGTTTTCCGTTTCTGCCGACTAGTAGACCTATCACGCGTTTCTCTATGACGCCTATGGCGTTTTGCATTGTTGGATTTGTCAAGACTATCGTCGCGATTACGATGACGCTTGCGTTTCGCTTCTCGTAACTCCGGAGTGTATCGAGAGCGACTTTTTCGTAAGCTATTTTCGTCATCGTTAGAACTGTTCATGTTTTGTTAACAAATAATCGAGATCTATCGAGAAAACTAAGTGGATACCAACGTGAAGAAAAAAAATAACTATTTTTCATAAATTGTGGGTGTGCTTTCACTATCCCACTTCTGAGATGTAGGATCACACTTCTATCTCAGAAAAGAAACAAGGATTACAGTGATATTTTTCGATTTAATTCTCAAGTCAACCTTTTCCTATCGCAGCTCGGTGTCAAGTGACGATACAGGATACAGTCCGATACAGCCTACCCTACCATCACGAGTATCTGTCAATGTCAGTGTTGCCAGCGCAATGAATCACTTGATATTAATAACTGATACTTATATTTGTTAAAACTGTTATCGTTGACAGATACTCGTTATGATAAAAACGTGATTTAACATTATTAAATAAATGCGACAATTTACGTTGATTAAACACGATAATCTTACACACGTTTCAAGATAAAATTTCTTTGTTTAGTGAAGTGTGACGTCACAGGGTAAAATGTCACGTGACCAACCGTTTTCGCGCGAAATATAAAATTAATGAAGAAAAATATGTTTTGTTTTTTAAATTAAATAAAGCTTTTTCGAGAAAACAGTTATTGTACGGGGTATAAAATAAGCGTTTGTAATTTTTAAAATACTTTTCCAAAAACTGTCAAGTAGCCAATTGTATTGTCCAATGATGGAGGATCCTTTGTGCTGCAGTGGAACAGGTATATGTCTGATTCTTCTTGTGCTCATTATTTAACGTAATTCTGTTGAGTGTGAGCGTTCACAAAAATGTTTTAAGTTAAATGGTTTTATTGAAAAGAAAGATAATGATGATGTATATAATGTACTAAAAGCTACAAAATAATTAAAAATTAATTTAAAATGAAATCGTGGGGCGCGTCAAATTTCTGTCAACAGTCAACCGTTCATATCATTATAAATGCTGATTACACACTTATACAGGTTATGCTACACCCCACGATTATATTTTTAATTGTTTTGTAGCTTTTACTACATTATCTACATCATCATTCTTTCTTTTCAATAAAACAGTTAAACTTAAAAAAAAATCCTTTTTTTATTTTCAAGTATTTAGTTTTTATTATAATGTACTGTATATTACTAGTCAAGTTCTTTCATTTAATACCCATATTGAGGTGGTTGAACAATAAAATGTAATCCACCATTTTGTGGAGGCGGCCATTTTTGATTTACAATAATACTGAAAATACATAATTGTATTGTCATCAGAACTAAAGGTGTGTACCAAATTTCAGATCAATCGGTCAACAGGAAGGGAGCAAAATTTTAAATACTAAATTTGACCCAACATCAACAACAAACAGGTCAAGCTAAATAAAACCGTTTAATTATTCTTCCAGAGTCTCTCTTATACCGGACGGAAGAATCTCCAACGAGAGATTCACCAATCTTATGACCAATCTCCACGTGTTCGTAATAGCTGACGTGCTAAACGCACAAGACACAATCAATTATGTAGCTGTGACGACCACATGCTGCGCTCCCGGGGGTGACAAGGATCCCAGGTGTATTCCTATACCGGTGGCGAGCGATGACGTCCATTTGAGAAGGAGTTCAGTGAGGTGTTTGAATTTGACCAGAGCTATAACCTATCAGAGGCTGGGATGCGTGCCGACCAGTTTGCCGGGAGAAAGGGTGAGTGTCATACATACATAGTACTCACGACGTCACGACTACTATCATCAAAGGGTTAGTCAGAGACTAGGCAGTGGAGCCGCAGAAGCAGTCCACTGCCGAAGTCCACGTTACACCAAGTTACAACTGCACATGTGTTCAGCGCGACAGGTGGTGAGCCTATCGCCGCTCTATGCTGTTGGATGTATGAGTCGCCTTTTACGACACCCAAGGGAAGAGAGGGGGTGGTAGTAGTCTTTTAATGAACCGCTACACCACAAGGCTCATCATTAATGTCGATGATGACTAACTCCTCAGATCAACCCAGCAGCCCCAATGCTAGAACTTTCACACGTGTATGGGACAGGGGCGCCGCGGGCTCTCACCATCCGCGAGCTAAAGGGTGGTAGACTGAAGGCCGAGATGTTGAAGGGGAAGGAATGGCCGCCGGGCAATGGAGTTGTATGCATAAACAACGAGGGCGCCGAGAGGAGGTGCCACGAAGCGGGTGCGTAGATTTTTAGGCATACATCCTTCGTTCATCTAAATTCTAAACACTAGAAACGCAATCCCATATGAAACAGTTTCGAAAAAGTCGTTTCAATGGTTTTATACAATTTTGTTTTGGAATAATCACAACAAATTATAATACTCGGCCCTATTATCATCACAATATGTATTTTTGGACGGCAATGTTAAATGACAACTGACAGCAATGCAATCAATGCTCCCACTTGGTTGGAACTCCCTCTTGGTTCAAGGCGACACTTTGAGAGCCCTAATTGTGTATATACGAGGGGCGTTCAAAATATTCTCGGTATTGATACGTTACAACCTCTTTTATATATATATTTGTTACTGGCCGCTAAGATTCATCCATTGACATTAAGAAAAAGTAAAATTGGAATCGAGATGTTCTTTTGTTTTTCTGCAATTGCCGAACAAACATGAACACCATGAGCGAATTAACAATTTTAACGAAATTAAAGCACCGATCCGTCATAAAATTCTTGACAAAACAGGGTAAAAATCAAAAAACCATAAAAGAGGAAATGGATTGTGTTTACCGTGAGTCTGCTCCTTCTTTATCTACTATTCAAAAATGGTCAAGCGAATTTAAGCGTGGAAGGGAGAGTATTGAAGATGACCCTAGACCTGGCCGGCCTGTAGTGGCTACCTCACAAGAAAATATTGATAAAGTGGAAAAACTTATATTGGAAGACGGCCGAGTGAAGGTAAAATCTATAGCTCAAGTAACCAATCTCTCTATTGGTACCGTACATGACATTATACATGACCATCTTAATATGTCAAAAGTAAGTGCAAGATGGGTTCCGCGAATGCTGACGCTTCTTCAAAAGGATATGCGTGTGGCTTGCTGTTCAGATTTTATCGACCTGTGTGGTGAAAATCCCTATGAGGTGCTGCAAAAAATAGTTACTGGAGATGAAACCTGGGTTCATCATTATGACCCAGAGAGCAAACAGGAGTCCATGCAGTGGCACATTAAGGGTTCAGCTCATCCCAAGAAGTTCAAGGTAATCCCGTCAGCTGGCAAGGTCATGGCCACAATATTTTGGGATTGTGAAGGAGTTTTGCTTATCGATTATAAAGAAAAAGGTGTAAATATCACAGGGCAGTACTACGCTAACGTTATACGTCAATTAAGAGATGCGATCAAAGAAAAGAGGCGAGGAAAGTTAACCAAAGGTGTTCTGCTTCTGCATGACAACGCCCCTGTCCATACTGCTCATATTGCCAAGGCAGCTATTGTTGAATGTGGGTTTGAAACTGTTACTCATCCACCCTATAGTCCGGACTTAGCCCCAAGCGACTTCTTTTTGTTCCCCAATCTTAAAAAGGATCTGCGTGGAAATAAATTTTCTGACGATGAAGCGTTGAAGACGGCCGTGGAGGAGCATTTTTACACCAAAGATAAAAAATATTTTTATGAGGGATTAAAAAAAATAATTGATCGATCTTATAAGTGTATGAACATAGGGGGGGAGTATATTGAAAAATAAAAATATCAAACTTTTCGTACTTGTTTGTTTTTATCCACATACCGAGAATATTTTGAACGCCCCTCGTAGTGTTTAAATGATTGAAGCATATATCTTATCTTAGTGGGGCCCGCAGAGGTCTCTCTCTCTCGCAGTACTACGTCGACCCATTAGGATCTCTATTGGGATTAGCAACCCTATGTCTTATCACTCTGCCTACTCAGTGAAAATGACTGTCATAAGCTTGGCAATGGCTTTGTGAAGAGCCTAAAATCTGAAACTGTGAAAGCAGCTTCTTAGGATAATTTTACGAAACTTAAAACAATATAAAATGTTTTCCCTAAAGTTTAATAGGTCAAAGGTGGAAGCGCACTTCACCCGGAATCCTCAACCACTGAGGAACTGGCTATCTTATCTCAACTGTCAGAACACAATGCTTACATTTTTGTTACAGCGCCAGACTATTTCATTTAGATAAGATGGTGGTAGCTAACCATCCTGGGATCTCTGGGTTCAAAACCGATGGCTTAGACGAAAGACCACTGAAGCGTGTCAGACGTCCCGGTATATTTCTCGGAATTTTTCCTTCGAGGATCAGCCGTGAGAACTCGTTAAAGAATCCTTTATGCATGTCTCCGAAAAAGGCGACCTTGAGTCTCATGACAAGTAGCTTCGAACAATAAGATAATTCATTTCATTTCATTTCAATAATAAAATTAGTGAAATAATGAGGAATTCTTCATGAACATACATTGTTTTTATGTGAAAAATAGGTAAACGAGCCGTCCGGTTCCGGTCACCTGACAGAAAGTAATCACCGCCGCCCATGGACATCCGCAAAGTCAGAGGAGTCGCAGATGCGTTGCGAGGAATAACGTCTTTGAGGGAGAAGTAGCAATTGTGAGGGGAGAGATGAACCTCCGGTACTTTCGCACACCAAGTCACCACTCGAAGCACAACAGTAACGAGTACAATTGTTTAACGAACTTTCTTTTGTTTCCAGGAGAGAGCGGCGTAAACTCCTTGATCGGGATCAATCTCTCCTACATCTGGTTCTTCAGGCAACACAACGCCATTGCGGCCAAACTGGCCGCAGTGAACCCCTGCTGGGATGACCAGCGCCTGTACACGGCGGCGCGAGAGATCAACATCGCTATTTACCAGCAGATAGTGTACTACGAACTTATGGTCAACAGTCTAGGTAACCAATGTATTTGTTTCAATATACACTCGAGAGCAATGAATCCGGGTCACTTAAAGAAACGTATAAATCTCGGAAACTAAGAATGCTAGCTTAATAAAATAAATTGTGTTTAATAAACAATTAAATACTTCTTAAATGAAAGTAATAAATTTATTTATGTAATTTTTATTTACAAAAAATTACATAAATAAAGAAACTGCTGATCTCGCCTTAAAACAAAAATAGGAAAAATAACATTTTTGAAAACATTACGATTTTCTTGAATTTTAATACTCCATTTTGCCTCCTCGTGCTTCCATTACTGCGTTCACGCGGTTTGGCATGCTGTACACCGAGTTCATTAAGTCTCCCGTTTTCAAATTTGATTTTTTTATGACACAACTTTACAATAACTACTGAGTGGTAGAGCCACGCTGCGTTGCAGCACACATTGGGCCGGCTCGCCCGGCGTAATACCACCCTCTCACTAATATTCGGCGTGAAATAATGGCACTTGGTGCTGTTGTGTTTTGTCCGACCAGTGAGGGTTCCGAAGGCCCCTTCCCCCCCCCCTCCTCCCCCCAATTCCTATTCCTTCCTTAAACCTATTCCTCCCTTAAAGGCCGGCAACGCGTCTGCGATTCCTCTGGTTTTGCGGGTGTCCATGGGCGGCGGTGATTACTCTCCATCAGGTGACCCGCCTGCTCGTTTGCCTTCCTCTTTAAAGAAAAAAGACCTTCATTTAAGGAGTATTTAATTGCCTATTAAACACAATTTATTTAATTAAGCTAGCATTCTTAGTTTCCGAGATGTATTGGTGTCTTAAATAGGTTTGTTTAGGTGACCCGGATTCATTGCTCTCGAGGTACATCTACATACAGTCGAGCAAAGTACCCGGTTGAACACTTTTTGGCAAAAGTCGCTTGCGCTCCATTATGACCGCGCCTACGTCACAGAATAACTAATAGTACTACCGTACAGAAGGTTCACTCTCTAACTAAAGTCATGTTTAGGTATAAAATATTGCTTACTCTTACGACTTTCACGCGAAATTGAAACTTATCGTGTGACCCGAGCGTTCATATTCCCTTAAGCAATTTTGACTCGATGTCGATTTGACGTCAGGAGTGCAGGGTTTCCACTCATGGATATATTTAAGTATATTAAAATAAATCAGATTCATTGTTCTTTCTTTCAATTTCAATTCAATTCAATTGGCTACTTGACAGTTTTCGAAAAAGTATTTTAAAAATTACAAACGCTTATTTTATACCACGTACAATATTTTCTTTTTCGAAAAACCTTTATTTAAAAGAAAAAAACATATTTTTCTTTATTGATTTCAAATTTGGTGCGAAAACGGTTGCTTTTTGCTCTGTGACGTCACATTTCAATAGAAACTTATCTTGAAACCTGACAGTTAGTCGTTGATAATTGTATAAAATGTGACGTCACATGAAGCTCAATCATGGCAGCCCGTGTTTCGGGTCTTGTAAAATACAAATAAAAAAAATCTCAAATTTATTTTGTAAAAATAAAATATATAAAATCATATATACATTATTTTAATTAAAAAAAACTATTGGATAATTATCGTTAAATCATAAACAACCATTTCCGACATATTTTATTGTAAGAACTGCCAAATAGCCAATTAACAAACACCCTGTATATTTTTGGAGTAGAACAAAACACATGTTAGAGCGAACGAAGTCCATTATATATACCACACACGATAAAATTGTGGAATGAGCTGCCTTCCACTATGCCATGCAGTATTATACACCAAATAAGCGCGTCAGCGCGTGCCAGTGTGACGCGAGCAATTAAAGAAAACGGTTTCTTGTTTTTTTTATGAATATGCGTTTGTTTGTTATCATTTGGTGTGCCGTGGACTGGTTTTGCAGTCCTCGTTGCCTGGTCTCTAACCCTTCGGGGATAATAGTCGTGAAAATACAGGGTTAATTGTGGACCCCCCCCCCCCCCCCCAAAAGTAAATATAGAGTGAAAAAGTAGGGGTAGAGGGTAGAGGGGTAATATGACCGATTGAATCATGGCAGAAAATGGCGGCATTCTGTTGAAGGCAGTCAAAGTGGCTAGTATCCTATATAGTTGTAGGTGCGTGCGCTCACCCTCGCGGCCAAAGCGACGGCGCGCTGTGATTGGTGCGCGGGGGGAATCATAGCGGGCACGCGCATGCGCTTTGATAACCGCGGTAGGCCGCAGGCTAGGTGACAATCATTTTAATTTCCTTAAGAGGGTTTACGCACTTCGGTTTCCCATACAAACTTCCAAGTCGAATCATTTAAAAACCAATAAGCCAATTTTGATAAACCTTTGCATGCTAAAGTAAAACACAGGGATCTAAATAGTTTGTTGAAAACATTTTTAAAAAACGTTTACTTAACTGAGTTATTGCGATTTTAAACTGTCTATAGTGGAATTTAAATCGCATTATCTCAGCTAAATAAACGTTTTTTAAAAATGTTTTCAACAAACTATTTAGATCCCTGTGTGATCCCTTCAGCATGCAAAGTTTCATCAAAATTGGCTTATTGGTTTTTAAATGTTAAAACCCTCTTAAGGAAAATATAAAAAAAATTATGATTTTTTATTTCATTATTTGGTTGTACTGCTGTTATCACGTAAAAAAAATTAGCGGGGGATCCAAAGTTAACCCTGTATGTTTGTTTGCGGCTCAGTAATGAAACCTCTCACCCCAGGGTACGAGCACCTGGTGAGGAACCAGGTGATATTTCCGGGCGGCGGTCACGTGGACGACTACGACTCCAGTCTGGAGCAGCGCGTCAGCCTGGAGTACGCTGGCAGCATGAGGTGGTTCCACACGCTGCAGGAGGGGAGGCTCAGGTGGGTTTGGATGAGGTATAGCCCTGGAGGCGTATTGGGGGTCTCAACTTTTGATTGAAAGTGATCGAATAGTGGAGAAGTAGATAGTGCTAGCTACGAATTGAAAATAATTGACGAATTATGACAATTGCATGACAATTACATGGACATTTTTTTAATATTAATTCCCGCAAATTATCCCCCACTTCACCTGATGTTGAATAGAAGTGAAGTCCAGGCGCGAGGACAACTGGGGCAGCGCAAGGGTGTTACCAGACCAACCGAGCGATCGTCGATCGACGGCATCGATCAACGTCGATCGAAGTTGATTGACTGGTCTGGTAGCTTTAATTGATCGACGGATACCGTTCGACTAACCAATCGATCGATTCCATTGGTCGACGTTGATCGATAGGTCTAGTAGCTTTAATTGATCGACGGATACCGTTCGACTAACCAATCGATCGACGGCCGGCGCGTCTAATCAAACAGCTTGATTGATTCGATTGACCATCGATCGATTGGTCTGGTCTGGTAGAAACTATCGATCGACGACTAATCTATTCAACCATCGATCGATGTCTGGTCTGGATGGTCTGGTAACACCCTAAGAGACGTAGCACAGTCACCCTCACTCTGGCCGCCCACACAGTGCCTCTTCACGCTTCGTTTGACATAACAAATATATTTACTTTTTATTTATTTATTTATACTTTATTGCACAAAATCAAGTACAAATGGCGGACTTAATGCTAAAAACATTCTCTACCAGTCAACCAGTAAAAAGAGTTAGAAAAAGAAGATAGACGGCGCAAAAAAATAAAAAAGATACCTACTGAATATATAACATTTATATAACATAAGTACACATAATATAATTATAGATAATATACTACATAAACTACACAAATAATATGGGTTCTGATGATGTTATAGACTAAGATTAAAATAATGTTGGGAGCTTGGCGAATCTTGAGGGAAGAGCGTTCCAAAGACGAATTGCGGTTACGGTGTAGGAGTCGGAAACGAAGTTGGAATGATGTAGAGGAGTTTCTAAAAGAAGGTTATTGGAAGAACGAAGATTGAGTGAGTGAGACGTTTAGGAGCATAAGGTCAAAAGCGCAAAATGACAAACGATCGCAAATTGTCAAAAGAGCAGAATGTCAAAAGCGCACATAGTCAAAAGCGCAGATTGTCAAAAGCGCAGAATGTCAAAAGCGCACATAGTCAAAAGCGCAGAATGTCAAAGGCGCACATTGTCAAAAATCCTACTTAAACTGGGTAATTGCTTGGCTTTGTTATTAAATATGTAAACGTCGTTATTTTTGGTCAGTCAGACTCGCAATAGGAAATGAAATACTAATTTAATATTTTTAGGAAACATATTTATTTTTAATGTAAACTAAATATAAATCAACATAGATAGAAAAATAACAAATGCACTATTTAAATCACTTTCCGAAATGAACGGAAAGACCCTAGGAATTGAAATTTAGACTTAAGGTAGATAATGTGGAGTACGTGGATCAAAAAGAATATTGAACAGCATACAGACCCAGCCTATGGTTTCTACGTTCGCGGATGGGAAGCCATTTCAGCTGTTTCCGGTAACTGGAGATGTGATCATACTTGCGAAGACCACAGATGAATCTAAAATATATAAATATATCTATCGTATTGCGGCGGTGATAACTTCCCATTGGTGACTCCCTGCTCTTTTGCCTCCTTTTTCCTCAGCCTGTACGACCGTCGTGGCAAGGTGTACGACCAGCTTTCCACCGTCGACATGACACTACGCACTGGCCGGTTAGCCGTTAACAACACGTTGGAGGGACTCACGCAGGGCTGCTTCCGGCAGGCATGCGCCAGCGGCGACTACGCCGTGGATCCTGATGCAAGTTTTATTCCAACCATACACCACAGATTAAAGAAGAGTTAACAGATACTTCACTCAGTAGAAAATTACCAATACCTACTGCTATAATAGCCTACTAATATTTAAACTATGATAACCTACCGCGCGATCCCACAGCAATCGCAGGGCTGCCTCTACGATAAAATTAAATTAACATAAATAACTATTTGTGTCTATTTTATTGAGAACTGTGAATATGTTCTGACTATAGGTGGTAGTTTCAAATTGTATCGTTTATAAAATATATTTTTTTTATAAATTGGTGTTGACATTATCATCAAAAGTAAATAGAGGTCAGTGTGTAGGTAAAATAAAACTACTATTGCACAACAAACCCATCTTCTGCACATAAGGCACCAGACGGCATCGTAGGTACGCGTACAAACGAATGGACCAATTAAAATTGAACAACGTGCGTGCGCTTCGCTTGCTTTAACCGCACTGAATTTGGTCCGCAGACGGCCCGAGACCGCTCGGCCGGGCGGTAGGTAAATATAGCACGCAAGTATATGGAGTGACGGAGGCTGCATACACCAAGGAACTTGTATAAGTTACCTAAACTGGAATGTGAACGAGCTGAGTGAGATAGCTTCGCGAGTGCCCTGTGTCTCTTTTATTGATATACGTAGACAGATATAGACGCTTACAAACGCTCACGGCTCTCGCAGAGGTTTTTCACTCGGATCGCGTTTCTCTCCTGAGCAAGTGATTTATATGTGTGGAATAATACTACCACCCCCTTTCTACCCTTGGGTGGTGTAAAAGGCGACTAATGGACAAAGACTGCTCATACATCCAGCAGCATAGAGCGGCGATGGGCTCACCACCTGTCACGCTGAGCACATGTGCGGTCGCTATTTGGTGAAAAGTGGACTATGGTAGAGCACTGCTTTTGCTGTCCTCATTGCCTAGTCTCTGACTAACCCTTCGGGGATAATAGTCGTGATTATATGTATGTATTATTGAAAATAAATAATGTTGACTTTTTTATTATTGAAATTTTTGCATTCACAATGCTATATAGATAACGGATAAAAAATTTACTAAAAAAAATCAACCAGTCTCAGGAAGTTCGAGTGGGATTCGAACCCACGACCTTTGGCGGTCCACTGCTCTAACCGCTGAGCTACCGAGACCCCAGAAGACTCGTTGAATTTTTTCTAGTAGTTTGATTACGCTGTAAACCAGCGGTATTAAGCTCGAGTGGGATTCGAATCCCACTCGAGCTTCCTAAGACTGGTTGATTTTTTTTCTAGTAAACATTTTATCTATTTTGACCTTGACTTTACTACAGATGGGTGAGCGCTCCCTCGGCCGTGTGCAGATGGCGTCAGACGTGGTATCAGCTGACATCATGAAGTCCAGAGACGGCGGTTTCCCGTCCTACAACCGGTATAGGGAGCTATGCCGTCTGCCGGTGGCGAAAGAGTTCCACGATCTGTACCGATGGATGCCTGTTAGGGTGAGTGACTCCCATCATCATCATCAGTATATGAACGTCGTACAGGCCTCCCACATGCACACTTCAAACCCTAAAACCAGTATCTTATCTTATCTAGTGGGGCCTGCAGATGTCTCCCTCTCACAGCAGCACGTCGACCCATTGGGATCTTTTGTGCAACCCCGTCCTATCACTCTGCCTCCTCAGTGAGGATGAGTGCCATAAGCTTGGCAACGTCTTTAAGAGGGAAGAGCCTAAAATCTTCTGGTTCCGGGTAGGTCGATCCCAGTAGATTCATTCATTTCCTAATGCCTGTTTATCATCAATAGGACGCCTGTTGAAATACCAGACACAATAGAATTTCTATTGTTATCGAGCTCTAGGAGTCCTTGCTACAGACGAGGGGTAACAGAGATGACTTTAGATTTAACAGCTTGACGTTATTGTTCAGTATCGTAAGTTCGCCGGGACACTCGTATAAAATATATTATCATAAAAAACTTTTTTATATACAAGAAGGAGGCAAACGAGCAGGCACCCGCCTGCTCGTCACCTAATAGAGAGTAATCACCACCACCCATGGACACCCGCAAAACCAGAGGAATCGCAGACGCGTTGCTGGCCTTTAAGGAAGGAAAAGGAATTGTGAGGGGGAAAGGCCTCCAGAATCCTCACTGGCCGGACGAAACAATAATTAACTTAACCTAGTCTGCCACCGGATGCAGGCACAGACCCAAGCTATCGGTGGTTAGGGTTGCTAAACGTGCCGTATCAAGGAGTACATACTGCCTTTTGTATCTGACACTTTATTAAACCTAATTATTATTATTTTAGCAAGTGGAAGCTCTAACGCTCTCATACGAGGACGTCGACGACATCGACCTAATGGCGGGCATCCTGGCCGAGCTGCCCAAAGAGGGTGCCGTGATGGGGCCCACCCTGGCGTGCATCATCACCACACAGCTGCTGCGGTGGAGGCGGGCTGATCGGTTCTGGTTCGAGAATAGGGCGCACCCTGACGCTTTCACAACAGGTTAACTGACCTTGAATAGGTACCTAAGCCAATTCTTAGTCAAAAGACTGGAGCCAGCAACTATCTGATCTAGTAGCTCGGATACCGTCTTCTGAACCAGGTGTCTTAGATGGCCCAAACAAGGGTAGCACTTTGGCGCTTCAACATCAGGTAAGCCACCTTAGGCAACTCAGCTCTAATGGTAAGACAATCAATCTTTAAGTCCAGGTGACCCTATACCCGAGGGAGTAGGATATGTAACCTAAATATGGTGTGAATGACATCATTATGGCGGGCATTCTGGCCGAGTTGCCGTTGGAGGCGTCCGTGATAGGTCCAATTCTGGCGTGCATCATCAGCACACAGCTACTGCGGTGGCGACGGGACGATCAGGTCTGGTTCGCGAATAGGGCGCACCCTGACGCTTTCACATCAGGTTAGCGATCAGCTCTATTGGCCAGACTGCTAGCTTCAGACCTAATCCGGGGTCAGCCTTCTCAAGGTAAACCAGTTCCCCCAAGCTGGTCTCAGTTGGAGTCATTCCAAAATAGCAGTCAATTTATACATAAACAGACCTAAAAGACCAGAATATACCAGAGTGCGTTTTCCAGCTGAGAGCACACTACAAGCAAGGTACATGATTAAGTTAGATTACTTAAAGGTGGATGTGGATGGCATTATCATGGCCAGCATTCTGAGCGTGCATTATTATCATACAGCTGGTTCGGTGGAGACGAGCGAATTCTGACGCTTTCACAAAAGGTTGGCGACCAGCTCTACTAGTCTGACTGCTAGTCCCAGACCTAATGGACCTGAATGGACTAGGGTGCGTTTTCCAGCTGAAAGCACACGTACACTACCCTGGCGTTTTCACACCAGCTCAGCCATCTTCCAGCCGAAAGACTGCAGAAGACTGTAGCCATTAACATACAAAACTGTTTCTGTTATAACAGGTCAACTGCAGCAGATACGCAAGATGACCATCGCAAAGGTGATATGCGAACACGGCGACAGCGTCGACGCTGTGCAGCCCAACGCGTTCCAGCTGCCGGGATACGGGTAACCACTTCATATACAGTCCAGGAAGTTCCCAGTCGACATTTGAGCGATATTCGCTTGCGCTCCATTACGCACGCGCGTACGTACGTAGCGTGCGCTTAGATAGTGTGCAAGCCAATATCGGCTATCGCCCGTAAGTGATCGTCCACAAACTTTTTCTATCGGACATACATAATTACATACACTCAGGATCACGACTATTATCCCCAAAGGGTTAGTCAGAGACTAGGCAATAAGGACCGCAAAAGTGTACTGCTATACTCCACGTTTCATCAAATGACAACTGCACATGTGCTCAGATTGGCAGGTGGTGAGCCTAACGCCGCTTTATGGTGTATATTTATTTATTTATTTATTTACTATTATATACAACTATCCTTACAGACTACTCCTATGCGACAGTTGCTTACATTTAACCTTACCACTAATATAACCAATTAAGGCTAGGTGTTAGTGAAAAATTAACATAACACGGTTTTAGAATTAATTTTTGAAGTAGTAAACAGTAAAATTAAAATCTGCGAAAATTATGAAATATTGATGAGGCTTTATTCTGTGGAATATACCCGATGGAAACACGATTGGATAAAGTTGGCTCGATAGAATAAATTCACAAAGTTACATATTTTTGTGTCATTTTATCTTCTTTTCTAGGTTTTATTCTTAAAATAAGTGATTTGATATTATGAGTTATTTACCAAAATGAAGTTCATAGATAACTTGAGGGATAATAACCAGTGGTCGGAGTAGGTATATTGAATTAAGGTCACTGACATCAAACGTATATGTTAATATGGATACTCCTCCGAGTTTCCGGATTATTATGATAAAAATACCGAAACATCGAAATTATTACATGAAACTAGTTAAAAATGTATCAATACTCTCAACGCTATGCTGCTAGTGGCGCTGGTCTCCATCTCTAATGTTGGCCGTATCCATTGTCTCAATCTCGCAAAAGAAAAGAAATCACGTCTTAAATTATTATTAGTGATTTTTTTTTGTTAATCTTTAAATATCTTGGAAACGGTGCGTCCTACGCTAAAATGGACGAAATTTTGTCCCCCCTTTATAAAACCCCCGTCTAACGCTAACCAACCATCACGATGGTACAATTATTAATAATTGTCGCTTTTTAATAATTATTTAGGGTAAGTAACGATTAACTAGTTTAGGAAATGTAGTTTATAGATTTGTTGGGCTTATTTCCCCTTTGGAACTCATTGACTCACTTGGCCGCACATTTGGTCGTTGATTGTAGAGGTTAAGTCACTCTCACACAGGCCGGTCAACGGATAGGTGACCAAAGCTTTATTGTTTCGACCTGTTGGCTAATGTTGAGCCGGCTCTTTGGCCTAAATAAAAGTGTAAGGCCTAAGTAAAAAATCAAAATGTAGAACTTGTAACCGATGAGGATTAAAAATAATTATTTTTAATAAAACTGTAATAATGATTATTTGTATTAACAATAAACAATTTTGTTTGCTTACATATGGTTTTTTATTTTATTACTCTATTTACCAAATTTTTGGAAACTCCGGTACATTCCGGAAGAAATGCATGTCCATGTTATGATATCATGACGCAAGTATCTAAAATCAATATACCTACTCCGACCACTGATAATAACCGATCGATTTTTTTTATTACTTAAATCTATCAATTTTTTTAAATATAAAACGCGCTTTTTCTTGCCGCTTCGCTGTTATACCCGTCCCTTACCATCGTACCGTCAAGAGAGCGAGAGAGAAGCGCTCGAAATACCTGCCCTTAACTTAACAACTATTCACATTTACACAAGTACTACTATTACATTACAATTTGTCGCCCCAGTGCTTGTTTGTCCAACCGACCAAATTATTAAATGACATTTAAATGCAGTATTTTTAAGATTAAAATTTTCGTCCTGTTAGTCAAAAAATATTTAAAATATTTTTCTTTTAAAACAACAAAAAAGTTTTGGATGTATGTGCTGTCTTTAGTCCGTTAGTCGCCTTTTACGACACCCAAGGGAAGACATTGGTCGGTAGTATTATTTTAATTAGCCGCCACCACACAGTCGCCTTTCTACAAGTACCTACGTATTTTTACCCGCTTTAGACAGGGGGGTGAATTATGACCCTTTTCCCATGTAGGAAGGCCTGTGCACAGCAGTGTGACACAAGATGATGATGAAGAAGATAAGATGATGATTTTCGTAATATTTTATATTATTTGCGTTTAAAAGCTAAAATACACTTTAACCCCTTCCCTGTATCAAAAATCACATATGATACATAACAATTAACAACCAATTGTTATAATTGTTGGACAGCGAACCTGTTAAGAAATTAAAACTTTGAAAAAAAAACCTGAGGTAGTCACCATTTTGGACTTTTCAATATAAATAAATCCTACTAATATTATAAACGCTAAAGTTTGTAAGTATGGATGGATGTTTGTTACTATTTCACATAAAAACTACTCAATGGATTTGGATGGAATTCGGCATACAGAAGTTTATAACCTGGATTAACACATAGGATACTTTTTATTCCGATTACCCACGGGAACGGGAACCACGCGGGTGAAACCGCGAGCGGCCGCTAGTAATAAATAAATAAACTTTCCTACACTCACACAATTATTATTATTATCTAGCCCAAGAGAAGCTTCGTTATGAAACTCGTTAAACGGTTACTAGCCAACGGATAAATATACTTAAATACATACTTATTATACATAGAAAACTCCCAGACCCGAGACAATTTAGAAAAACAATAATCCCGGGATCGAACCCGGGACCTCAGAGATGGCGACACCATGAAAACCAGTGTACAAACCACTCGACCAAGAGGTTATTAAATATCTTAAGATGATGACTTTGTTTTCGCAGAAACGAGTTCATTCCCTGCTCGGAGTACCCCCAAATCGACTACGAAGCGTGGCGTGACTACTCCTGCGTCGTGAAGGAAGGCAACACTCAACTGTACGCCTTCAATCGATACAACGAGCTACAGACCAAGGAGATCGACGCTAACAACACACAACTCTACTCGCTAAGAGAAAACTTCCAAGAGCTGTTCGAGAAGCTGGCTTTAAAAGACAGTATCTATAAGAATCAGGGATGGATTCAATGGAACCAGAACAATAACGCAAAGAGCAACGCGCAGTTGTTTTACAGTCCCGCTTTGAGCCAGTTCAATCAAGACAACGCATTAAATCAGAACGTACAAAACAGCAATCCTACACTAAATCAGTTGAATCAGAATAACGCAATTGTCAATAGTAATCCTAACTTAAATCAGTTAAACCAAAACAATGCAGTACTCAACAACAATCCTATATTGAATCAATTGAATCAGAATAACGCAATTGTCAATAATAATGCTAATTTAAATCAGTTAAACCAAAACAATGCAATACTCAACAACAATCCTACATTGAATCAATTGAATCAAAATAACGCAATCGGCAGTAATAATGCCAACATTAATCAGTTAAACCAAAACAATGCAATTTCCAACAACAATCCTACATTGAATCAATTGAATCAAAATAACGCAATTGGCAATAATAATGCCAACATTAATCAGTTGAACCAAAACAGTGCAATTTCCAACAACAATCCTACATTGAATCAATTGAATCAAAATAACGCAATTGGCAATAATGATGACGACATTAATCAGTTAAACCAAAACAATGCCATACTCAACAACAATCCCGTTACAAATCAACAAAATCAAAATAATAATGCCATTACGAACAGCAATTCCGCCACAAATCAATTGAATCAAAATAACGCACAACAAAATGGCAAAAAACCGCCGTTTCCCGACAATGGTCAGTTTTATGGTGTCTCATACGTGAACCAATTAAACCAAAACAACGCATTGTTAAACAATAAACCCGACATCATTCAACTCAACCAAAACAATGTATTACTCAACAAAAATCCTGGCTTGAATCAATTAAATCAGAACAATGCCGATTCGTACAATAACGGCGGTGTAGCGTTGTCACCGAATGACGGTGAGCTTTATTACATCGCATTTGTGAATCAATTGAATCAAGAGAATGATTTACTAAACAACAATGTTGGGTACATTAATCAGGTCAACCATAACAATGCAATTCACAACAACAATCCCATATTGAATCAATTGAATCAAAACAACGTTCAACAAGAAATCAATCAAACACCAAATGTGAACAACATACAAACCTCAGACAACCCTGCGTTAATTCAAGTAAAGCAAAACAACGCCATTTTAAACAGCGATTCTAATATAAACCAATTGAACCAGAATAACGCACAAACTTCCAACAATCAACCAATCATTGAATTGAACCAAAACAATGCAATCCTTAACAACAATTCCACAATAGACCAATTGAATCAAAACAGTGCATCTCTCAACGATAATACGAGATAATTTTGACAGTAGCACGGAGATTGAGCTATTGCATAATACACTGCCCCAAAAGGGGATTCGGTGGGTCACATAATAAAATAATTAATATCAAACACAATAAAAACATTACTTTTTAAAGTTGACATAATTCAAGGTCATAAGGTGGAAGGTAGAACCTACCAGTGTTATAATGACATAACTAATTTGAATTAACATATAACCTTCAATTTAAAAACAATGTTAATTAATTGAATATGTCTTAAAAGAACACGAATAAAAACAATTTTGAAGATGACTCGTTTTTCTATTCCGTAGCGTATGGCATTTAGAAAATAGCCTGCAGTTTTATTTTATTTTTTACCTATATTGAATTGAATATTAATGTGAAATAATGGTGGATTATTAACCGTTAAGTGTTCGTGAACGCGCATGAGTGTTGTCAACTAAAACAAAACATATACACACATACATATAATCCCGACTATTATCCCCGAAGGGTTAGTCAGAGACTAGGCAATGAGGACAGCAAAAGCAGGCCTCTACCATTGTCCAATTTTCGACAAAAAGCACATGTGCTCAACATGACAGGTGGTGAGCCAATCGCCGCTCCATGCTGTTGGATGTAGAGCAGTGTTCAGTCCGTGAGTCGCCTTTTACGACACCCAAGGGAAGAGAGGGGGTGGTAGTATTCTTTCACCGCTACGCAACACGGTAAAGGAAACAGCGCAACATAACTCATCAAATTTTTAAGTAAAATTTTAAAAACTGAAAAAATACGACAGCCTGAGGCAGGAATCGAACCACGCACCTTCCGCGTTCCGGGCGGCTGCCTTAACCACTTGGCTACCGAGGTCTGGCTTTCAACCGTCGAAATGGTGAAAACTTCTAAGATTTGATGAAGCAATGTTGACTAAAACCTAGGCATCAAGCACTGACAAATTTCGACGGTTGAAAGCCAAACCTCGGTAGCCAAGTGGTTAAGGCAGCCGCCCAGAATGCGGAAGGTGCGTGGTTCGATTCCCGCCTGAGGTTGTCGTCTTTTTTCAGTGTTTAAAATTTTATTCAAGTATATTTAAGCGTTAATAAAACGCTAAAATATAAAACATTAATCATCAAATTCTCTTAAGCGTGTCCGTGTGAGATCTCGGTGCAGTCCCACATCTTTACTGAAACTAAAGGCTTGCGGCACTGATTAAATAAAGGCTTACGGGGAATATAATTAACGCCTAAAAAAATTATATAATCCCCCACTATCATTTACTTTATGGGAAGAAAATATTTGAGTATTACTTTTTTACTTAACACTGGCCTAATGAGCTGACCGCAAGCCATTATTTAAAGAAAAGGCTCAAACTGAGGCCTAAATAGGCCTTTTTCAGGCCTCCATGCCCCAATGCGGCCTCAGGGGGTACACCTACTGTTCTTGACATCGCATCAATGGGCAATTGTCTGATATAAAAAAAAAGAAATTGGTTCGTAATGACTTCATAGACGGCGCTTAGCATATGAAATGATATGAAATAAAAATTATTTTGTATAAAATATGGTACATATGAGGAGCTCGATGGCGCAGCGGCTAGCGCGTTCAGCTTGCGATCTTGCTCGCTAAGCAACTTTCGCAATGCCGGGTCGCTGGATGGGTGACCAAATTAAAAAAAAAATATCGAGCTCCTCCGTGCTTCGGAAGGTACGTTAAGCCGTTGGTCCCGGTTGTTGTCGTAAGATGGCAGTCGTTTAAACCCACCAACCCGCATTGGGCCAGCGTGGTGGGTTATGGCCCAATATCTCCACGTGCCATTGTCCACGTGGGAGGCCTGTGCCCAGCAGTGGGACGTTTATAGGCTGATGATGGTGATGATGATGGTACATTAGGTGTTTAACGAAAAAGGTTTCACATATTTTACCAGAAACTGGCTTGCAAAATTTTTGTTTAGAGAAGTAATGATAACTACTTGAACAGTAACTTTATTTGAGTTACAACAACGTTATTTTGACTTGAAATGATCAAAAAACACATTGACAGAGTAAAAGCAATTTTCCATAGATTAGTATGGCGCTTAGTAAAAGGCGAGTCCATGAAGAGCACGTGTATGGCTGCGTTATATTTATTCCAGTCCAAAATAGAAATGGGTCCTGGATGTCCTGAATGAAAATAATTGTACTATTTTTTTTGTTTTTTTTTTGGCAGACAAGTAAAAGTGTACTATTTATTACACCCCTTAGGTAGGTACGGCTCGGCTTTCATAAAACGCCATCTATCGAGTGTTTTTGAACTAATTTTTAATTCTTAATTTGGGCTGTCAGAAAACCGCCCATTAATGTCGCGGTTGCTAGGGGTTAAGCTCCTTCTGAAGTAGAATATACTTAGATTCGTAAAGTTAAACTCTGTCCCACAGCTGGGCATAGGCCTCCACAATTGCAATCAAGCCATAGCTACTATAGCTGGGCATTGGCTTCATCACCACAATCAAAGTCAAATTCAAAATATATTTATTCAATAAACTCAATTAATAAGTACTTTAAATCGTCCAAATCTTTTTTAACCTACCACCCATTCAGGACGTCATTTTTAACGCTTGCCTAATGCGGGTTCGTGATTACTAGGGCTCGGATAATTATGTATTAAAAATTTAAAAATATGTACATATAATATGGACTAAAAAAACTAAAATATGGCAAAAATATGTGTTAAAAAAATAACAATACTGTGAAATTTACGACTGTTTATTGCAAAAAATAAAAAAATACAATTTTACTCAGCTTCTGTTTCATTATTACTTGAATTGCAGTATAGAATCACGTGTTTCTTTAAATTTTCATAATTAAAACTTAGTCTGTTTGGACGAAACAATGCTTTGTACTTGCTGAACGATCTTTCAACATCACAGGATGTGATTGGAGCATATTTAAATTTGCATAGTTCTACAAGTGAGTACGGCATATCTTTATTTTGCCTTCTAATGTTCCGCACAGCATGCTGTAAATTTTTTTCAGGGTATGAATTCCTTTGTTTTTATCCAATACGGTTTATCTAACGTAAAATTATGAAAATATGGATAGATTGATATTTTTTTTTAATAAATATGGATTTACTTGTAAAATATGGAAAAATATGGAAAATAAAAATTGAATTTTCTCGATCTAAATATCATAATTTATGCAGAAAATATAATTAAGAACGAAAACCATTTTAATTAAAAATATGTATTTACATATTAATCCGGGCCCTAGTGATGACCCGGGTGCAGCATCGGAAAAATCCGAAACACACTTTGTCCGACATGGGAGTTAAACCTTTTTGGCTATTTGGTGAAAACTGGACTATGGCAGAGCACTAGCATTTACTGCCCGCATTGCCTGGTCTCTGACTAACCCTTCGGGGATAATAGTCGTGAATGTAATTGTATACAGGATGTCCCAGAAATCAAAGTCAAGCCGGAAATGGACAATAGGCCAAGTCGTGTTAGTTATTAGAAAAATATAAAAAAATATATTGATAAAAATAAATAAATAAACTTTCCTACTCACACCAATTATCTAGCCTCAGAGAATCTTCGTTAAGAAACTCGTTAAATGGTTACTAAACAACGGATAAACATACTTATTATACATAGAAAACACCCAGACCTGAGACAATTTAGAAAAAAAATAATTTCTAAATTGACCCGACCGGGGATCGAACCCAGGACCTGAGATGGCGACATCATGAAAACCGGTGTACAAACCACTCGACCTAAGAGGCCGTCAAAAAAAAAGAAAAAGATAAAAATTTAGATATAAACGCGCCATCTTTTAATTTTACTAGCCAACACAGTGTCGTACTTACATTTTTTTTAAAGACAATCGGTTAAAGTTGGTTGATGTAATTATTTTGTAATGTAATTATATTCAAATCTATATTTTATTTAAAACTGAGGTAGATATGTTTTAACTTTTAACTGTAATTTACAAAAGGGTTATTCATGGTTTCATCACAGAAAAAAAACTAACGAAATATTTGTAGTTACAGGACTTGGAAGATCATTACAGGGTGTCAATTTAAGGGATTTATTTTTAAATCCTTATAATTTGAAAAACATAACTTGGCCTATTGCCCATTTAGGACATGACTTTGATTTCTGGGACACCCTGTATATGTATTAAGGCTGGGATTCCCGAAATTCCCGAAAATAGGGTATTTTAAATTATGGATTACTCGCAAATCACAAGTACTCAAAATTTGGAATAAATATATGTTATTCCATAGTGTTTTATATAGGCATTCCGGCCATGAAATACTCTTTTAGTGATACTTTACTGCATCAAATAAAATTTCAAACATCCGTCTAATCGTCATTCAAATATCGTATTACTTGCATTATACTTGGTTTTAGTTAATGAAAAATATACGAAAATTATTGTCTTTGAATAGGTGAGGCATTCCGGCCGTTATATGTTAAAAAATTTAAAAAGAATTATCGATTTTCAAAATGACCTACCTGTTTTGCTAAGTTGACGGTCGCGAATCGCGATGTGCAATCAATCAGTCCCCTACTAGTTTCTGCGCTCGGGGATCCTAGCCTTAAACCCAATACATCCAGTCACCAGGCCCAGCGCTCAGCCACTCGGCCACCGAGCGAGATTAAAACACAGTCTTCAATTTCTTCATTGCGTATTTGTGAACCATAACTAATTATATACGCCCACGTTCCCTGTCACGCGTCCGTCTCCACGTAATTGCCGGTTGTCTCACACAATACACGTCTGTCGAAAGGAGAGCCGCGGGTGATTGAGTCAATGGATTGTATTTATCAAAAGAGCTGCGCGTGGCGGCTTGTTATTAAAAGTTTCATCATCATCAGCCTATAAACGTCCCACTGCTGGGCACAGGCCTCCCACGTGGACAATAGTATGTGGGGATATTGGGCCATAACCCACGCTGGCCCAATGCGGGTTAATGGGTTTAAACGACTACTATTTTACGACAACTATAATTTGGTCACCCATCCAGCGACCCGGCATTGCGAATGTTGTTTAGCGGGCAAGATCGCAAGCCGAACGCGCTAGCCGCTGCGCCATCGAGCTACTCGATTACACAAACCAATCTCTTCTCGTTCTCTTTGTTGTCGTAAAAGGCGACTAAGGGACTGAACGGGTCGGGCGTGGATTCCCTAAATCGCCTGATTATCTAAATTACCAGTTTCATACTTCGTACACATCGCAAATCGTCTTAGGGTGGATTCGACCAAACTGGAATAAGACTTACTCCGAGATTAGTCTATACAAATTCAGCGTTTAATTCAGGTATAAGACCTTATTCCAGTTTGGTCAAATTCACTCTTAGTCTCAAAATATCTAAATTTTAAAATAAGATATGAATCGGGTCGGGTAGGGCGTGGATTACCCAAAACATAATTTTGTACACTGCTCATACATCCAACAGGTGATGGACTTACCACCTGTCAAGCTGAGCATGTGTGCAGTTGTTATTTTTCCCATACGGGGAATATGGCTGAGGACTGATTTCGCGGTCCTCATTGCCTACTCTCTGACTAACCATCAATAATATTCGTAAGCGTACGTATGTATATAGACTAAAACGGCGAACAGTAATGACTTAAACACTTGCATCCGTTATTTCACAGCTGCATCTAATAAATTAATAGGAAATTCCATTTGGAAGCCAATCCTTTCTTGGATTTTTCTATATACAGAATGTGGACTGTGAGAATGTCAGACTTTTATGGGAAGTTGGTGCGATTGTGTTTGTTTTTACTACATGTGCAGTACCAACCTGCATTGGGCCAGCGTGGTGGGTATATAAAGTCATAGCAAGTTTTATTTTATCGTCCCCAACAAGTAAGCGCTTGGCCTTCATCTCACCTAAAGGTAAGTGAGGTGGAAGCGCGCTTCACCCGGAATCATTAACCACTGAAAAACTGGCTATCTTATCTCAAACTGTCGGAACACAACAATGCAATAAACATTGGTGTTATGGCGACAGACTTGACAAGATGGTGGTACTAGCCAGGCGAACTTAACAAGCCTTGCAACCAACCAAACTAAGTAAACAAATATTGTACTCCCCGCTGGGATTCGAACTTAGGACCTCTGAGTCTAAGACATTTAAGAGGGTTTACGCATTTCGGTTTCCAATACAAACTTCAAGTCGAAATTTTTGAAAACAAATGAGTAAATTTTAATGAAACTTTGCATGCTATAGTAAAATGCAGGGATCTAAATAATTAATTGAAAACATTTAAAAAAAAATTAACTAAGTTATTGCGATTTTAAACATTCTATGGTGGACTGTAAATCGCAATAACTCAGTTAAAAAAATATTAAAAAAAAATTTTTTCAACAAACTATTTAGATCTCTGTATTTTACTGTAGCATGCAAAGTTTCATCAAAATTGGCGTATTGGTTATATAAAATTTCGACTTGATAGTTTGTATGGGAAACCGAAATGTGCAAACCCTCTTAAAACTAATTTTAAAACAATAAAACTGGCAGAGCAATGGCAATGTCTTTTAATAAGCTACTATAAGTTCGATAAAAAATGTAAACAAATTATTGACATTTCTTAGTACATATTATCTAGTGTCACTCGGTCTTTAATTTTTGCTTGTGAAGAATTCACGAGGTAACAGCTAACAATGGGGTCTTTCTATCAAAAACAGTAACATTCCGTGTGAAACAAGATAGGTGTTTGCTCAAAGAAATGACAGTGATTTGTTTACAAATATTAATCATTGAATTCGGCTGTAGTATACACGTGCGGACAAGGTTCAAACTAAGACAGACACAGAACCTTGGCGCACGCGCATCGTCCTAAAAGCATTATATATAAGAGAAGGCGCTTCAAAAGCTTCGCAGTTACCACAGTGACACACACAAAAATGGTGAGACTTAGTGTGTTCATACAATAATTTTAAACTTAGCACATAAAGGTGTTTCAGTAAAATATTTTTATTTATAAGTGCAAGTGCGGATAAACCTGGATAAAACATACCTACACAGGAAAACAGGATTTCTAAATTTTTGTTTGTGAATCATAATAAAGGAGCTCGATGGTGCAAGGCGGTTTACGATCTTGTATGTTAAGGCTGGGATTCCTGAAATTCCCGAAAATAGGGTGTTTTAAATTATGGATTACTCGCAAACCACAAGTACTCAAAATTTGGAATAAATATATGTTATTCCACAGTGTTTTATATAGGCATTCCGGCCATGAAATACTCTATTAGTCGTCTTTATACGTCTTTGAATAGGGTGAGGCATTCCGGCCGTTATAAGTTAAAAAAATTAAAAAGAATTCTTGATTTTCAAAATTACCTATTTAGCTAAGTTGACGGTCGCGAATCGCGATGTGCAATCAATCAGTCCCCTACTAGTTTCTGCGCTCGGGAATCCTAGTCTTAAGCTACTTTCGTAATGGCGGGTCGCTGGATGGGTGAACAAATTACAAAACATCTCGAGCTCCTCCGTGCTTCGGGAAGCCGATGGTCCCGGTTGTTGTCGCAAGATGGCAGTCGTTCAAACCCACCGACAAGAGAACCCACACTCCGTCTCCGCGAAGCAAAAATTCGGGTTATTTTCGTTTACTGTTCATACAAAATAGGCTTGGCATTTAAATTACTAATTAACTTTAAGAAAATTGTTTAAAATTTCAAAAATAATGGTAAGCGCTATAAATAGCAAACGAAAAGGAGAATGACCATTTTACTATGGGAGTTAGGCTAGTTTTTTTTTTGGTTTTTTTGCTAGCTAGCGTAACACAGCGCATTAATGAAATAAGTAGTAATCAATAGCAGCAATGCTCTGAATTATGAAGAAAAAATTACATTACAATATCATGCGGGAGTTCGAAGCTATCTTCATTTTTAGCTTAAGACTTTTTAGGTATTTTGAGATTATGACAACTGTTATCGTATGACTATCAGTTCAGTTCGCATTTATTTATCACTTGACTCTTAACGCGGCGTTCTACAGAAAACCTTTTTTATTAGTAACCATTATAACTTAAGAGAACACTTTTGATATGTGAATGATTAAGACGCAATAGATATCGAATAGGCTGGTTTGACCATTCTCCTTTTCCCTTCAGTCCTCGTTCATAACCGATCTTTGATAACCAGATACGAATATGTAAATTTTTTCATGCTTAATAACCAGCACGAAAACGGAATTGATTTGTCGTTTTCGAAGCCATGTTTCATAACCAACTACGAAGATGGTTTTTTTTCTCTATTCATAACTGTTATTAATTAATAATATTTTATCCACTTTCGTAGCTGAGTTTCATAACCTGGAGGCCAATTCTCATTTTTCGAGATGTAGTCTCGAATCGTGTTTTGATTTCGATCTCTCTCGACCATAAAATCTCGATAATCGACATTTTGTTCACGAATCTCCTATTCTCAGCGCTAATCGACTTCGAGTTTGATTGGAATTCGAACTTTATCGAGTGGTAATCCAATTAAGTTATTCTGAAAATCTCGAACTCGACATTTCTCGAACGAGAGCCGCTCGAATTGCTTCGAGTGGTCGGCAGTGGTCGAGACGTAATTTCGACTACGAGATGCTAATGAAACGTCAAATAGCGGCGAAATTACGGTGGATATGGAAGAGTTAATTTCCAATTTTGTCGTGGAAGTGATTTAAAATATTGACAGAGCTCGCTCTCTTTTTTTAAGAAGGTGGAAGAAAACTTTCGTATTTTTTGTTGACATTGTGACGTTGTGTGTGTTTTGTGAATACTAAAATGATCGTTTCGTCACCAAACAAGCACACAACCAAACAAAAAACCAACAAACAAAAAACATAAAATTTATCGACGATACGTCACGTTTTAAACAATACAAGTTGTTTAAGGAAATCAAATTTGATCACAACACATTAAATATAATGATTTTTCGATACTTATTAAAAATTTACTTCTTTAATTAAAAAGCAAGTTCAATACATTTAAATACCTTTACAGTAAACATATTTGAGGTACATAGTTGCAACCGGTTTAAAACCGCATGAAACGTGTCAAACGGAACGCATCCCGAATTGATTGCATTAAAAAGAATGGCAATATTTATCAAAAAAAAACTCAAAGTCTATTTCGATTAGCGCTGAGAATAGGAGATTCGAACAAAATGTCGATTATCGAGATAGAAATCGAAATCAAAACTCGATTCGAGACTACATCTCGAAAAATGAGAATTGGCCTCCTGGATGTAATACTTGCCCTCTACATACTAACCATAGACATCGAATAATAAAAAATAAAAATAAAAAAACCATTTTCGTAGCTGGTTATGAAACATGGTTACGGAAACGACAATTCAATTCCGTTTTCGTAACTAGTTATAAAGCAAGAAAAAATTTCCATATTCGTATCTGGTTATCAAAAATCAGCTGTTACGAACGTGCAATAAAGGGAAAAATTTCGTTTCGGAAAAAGAGGGAGGGCTCTCTGCATTGAGCTGTGCTCTTGTCATGTGGTTAGGGCTACGCTTAGCAGTGAGACAAAAGGCTGATGATGAAATAATAATAAAAAATCGACTAATTGACGTTCCGGACACATTATATTTAGAACAGTGACCGAATTGACACTTTATAATTATATTATTTTTTCACTGACAATTCGGACACTATTATATTATTGGAACTGTATAACACAGTCAGATAAATCAAGTTGTTGTTTTTTTACTATAGTATATTTTCTTAAAATTAATGTAAATTTTTATTGGTGTCCGACTCGTCAGTGAAAAAAATAATAAAATTAAAGTGTCAATTTTTTTATTTATTTATTTGTTACATAATAATTACAATGTTTGTTTGATAAGCATCACAAAACCGTTTGTCGGTTTGTACGGATGCTTAGAGCATCACAAAAAACAAAAACTTAATAAGAAGCAATAATAATAATAATAAGTAAACAATGAATCAAAGCGGTCGTATTAGATTAAAAACTAACATGTGCTAGTTTATGTACCTATATAAAATGTAAAAGATTTGTTGTTGCAAACACAATGCTTAGATTATTAAAACATAAACTGACGGGCAGCGCCTAGCTGCCCGCCGCATGATTTTCGTGTCATTCGTCGCTCACCAGAAAGAAAACCGGTTTGCTGCGATACTACCGCTACCGCGCTAGGTAAAGTCCTATAAAGATGTTCAAAAAATTTAATAATTTAGAAGACTATAAAAATATTTTTTGTATTTGTTTTTAAAATTGTCGTCGGTCATATCGGATAATATTGTTGAAGATATTTCGTTCATTAATGTGGGGATTAAGTATTGATTTGATCGTTTGCCGTAGTAGTTGTTAACTTTAGGTACTTGAAGCTTACATTGACTAATTTTTCTTGTTGTGATACTGTGTTTGCATTTTTTTTGTACTTCCTTGTTTAGAAACTGCTCGGTAAGTATTAACATTTTAAATTTTATGTGGACTGGCAGTACTTTACAATAACTAAACACTCCTAAAGTTCCATTTTCGTTACCTAATTTGTTTTTAGTGTTTTTGGGTAGTATTGTTCTTAATATTCTTAGCTGTAAGTTGTAAATTTTATCTAAGTTGGTCTTAAAGGTTCGCCCGTAACTAGTAATACCGTACGAAATAATTTATATAAATTTAGTAAAATTCAGAATGGTACTTTATATTTTAATGTTGAGAATTTAGCTAACATCGCTCGTAATTTGTCACATACGCTATCTATGTGATTACTCCAATTGAATCGGTCGTCAATAATGACGCCCAAATATTTATAGTTTGTTACTTGTTCTAGCCTCTTACATCGACAATCGTAACCTAATGTGGAATAATCATGCAAGCAGTCGTGACTATGTGCAAGAACTTTCAGCGGTCTCACAACATTAAGTATGTGGTTAGAACGGACGTGCGTAATTTTGGTTTTGCTAACATTTATTACAAGTCCCATATCGTGTGCCCACTTGCAAAGGTTCATGAAGTCCCTTTCAATTCGGACACTGTGTCCGAATATAATGTGTCCGAAACGTCAGCGAGTCAAAAAATCGGATTTTCCGATGCTGCGCCCGGATTTGTGATCAATGAACGATTTTAATACAGGTAGTTTTCAATTATAGACTACTTGACTTAAAGAAATTGTGGACAATTTGCTCCCAGGACAATCTCTTCATGTGGTCAAGATTGGTTATATAGACATTTTGCTTGAGAAGACCAAAAGCATATGAACATTTTGCTTTGCAGCCGATCCGATCCGAAATGCATTAGATCACCAACCCGTGTTTGACAAGCGTGGGGTTGTCACCTTTTTTAGGACGAATAAAGATTTTTCTAATTTCGTTAGAACAAAAGTAAAGTACATAGCATAAAGAATGAGTATTCATTGATTTGTCCTCAAAAACGTATTTTTTGTTGCTCTTTGCGACATTTAACAAATATTGGTATTTTACGTAAATAGAGTATTTTGGCGTACATTATTGGTATTGTAGATTATAAAGTACGCCTACATGAAAGAGAGGATAATACTCTATTTTAACGTACGGGTGGCAACCCTAAGCGCGGTGATTAAGAGGGTTCGCATTTCGGTTTCCCGTACAGTCGAAATTTAGAAAAACCAATAAGCGAATTTTAATGGAACTTTGCATGCTAGAGTAAAATACAGGGATCTAAATAGTTTGTTGAAAACATTTTTAGAAAACGATTATTTAACCGAGTTATTGCGATTTTAAACTTTCTATAGTAGGCTTTAAACCGCAATAACCCAGTTAAATAAATGTTTTTTTTTCAAAATGTTTTCAACAAACTATTTAGATCCCTGTATTTTACTTTGGCATGCAAAGTTTCATTAAATTTGGCTAATTGGTTTTTAAAAATTTCGCCTTGGAAGTTTGTATGGGAAACTGAAATGCGTAAACCCTCTTAAGGGGAGGTATTTCGAGCGCTTCTCTCTTGCTCCTCTCGACGGTACGACGCGGGACGCGTTGTTTATTTAATAAAATTGATAGATGCAATAAATATAAAACGCTCGGTTAAAATCCCTCAAGTTATTTATGAACTTAATTTTGGTAAATGACTCATAATATCAAATCACTTATTTTAAGAATAAAACCTGGAAAAGAAGATAAAATGACACAAAAATATGTAACTTTATGAATTTATTCTATCGAGCCAACTTTATCAAATCGTGTTTCCATCGGGAGTATTCCACAGAAAAAGCCTTAAACAATAATTTCATATTTTTTGCAGATTTTAATTTTACTGTTTACTACTTCAAAAAGTAATACTAAGAACGTATTATTTTAATTTTTCACTAACACCTAGCCTTAAGCCAATACCCACCGATTTGGCTAATTTTATTTTGTGTTAATAATAGTCATAACAAAGTTTGCATGCCAAAAAAAAATTGTAAATTCATTACGAGCTAGCTATGGGGTATTTACGCGAACGAAGTCGCGGGCGGGTACTAGTTGATACATACATAATAATACATAATATAATCACGACCATTGAAAGCTGAACCTCTAAGTTATTTGATTGGCAACACTTTGTCTCTATGTGAGGTGTCATGTCGTATGTCAAATTGAAATTTAACTGAGAAAATTGCACTGTGTGAGTGCTCCTGTGTTAACCTGTCATGTTTTTTGTATTTGCCACGTTTTTCATGGTTACTTCATCTTTCGTTGGCAAGACTCTATTCCCAAAGGGTCAGTCAAGACTAATAGGCAATGAGGACCGCAAAAGCAGTCCCATGCCATAGTCCACTGCACACCAAATAGCGACTGCAAATGTGCTCAGCGTGACAGGAGGCGAACCCATCGCCGCTCTATTCCGTTGGACGTATGTGCAGTCTTAAAGAAATTTGACAGACGAGGTTATTTTTTTTATTAGACAACAGAAATACCTAGCTGCCCTGTCAGGACCCCGGGATATCGAGCCGAGCGCTTGACCAATCGGCCACCGAGGCGTTTACCTATAATAATCGTAAATTATCCAAAACGTAATATGCAGTGTTTAGTCCGTTAGTCGCCTTTTACGACACCCAAAGGAAGAGAGGGGGTGGTAGTATTGTTTCACCGCTACACGACACGGTTCATAGCTCACAGTTATTTATTAGCGTAACATACAAAATATTTGTCCAACGCTTTGACCTTTAAACACAGTGTGACCTTACACTCTGACCCGGCACTGCGCGGCGACTTGTTAACATTAGTAATATAATATATTCATACATACATGCATAGATATTCACGAGTATTTAAAACCCGACAGATAGTTTTTGTTTATTTTGTGAATTGTGACGTCACACGAAGCTCAATCATGGCCGCCCGTGTTTCGGGTCTTCATCAACAGATAAAAAAATCGCAAATTTATTTTGTAAAAATAAAATATTTACAAATTATCTTAATAAAAAAACTATTGGTTAATTAATGTTAAATTAAAGTTACCACATCCGACATATTTCACATTTTATTGTTACAACTGTCAAATAGCCAATCACGTGTCCAGCTAGAGCAATTTGATCAATACTGTAATTATGCGGATTATTAAGGTACCTACAGCTCTTGGAAATTCGTAACTCTCTGGCGCGCGAGTACCTATTTATGTGGGCATTCACCATTGATAAGAAGTCGATAAAGTTAACTACATTTAAAAACCGGCCAAGTGAGAATCGGACTCGCGCACTAAGGGTTCCGTACCATTATCTATACAATATTATACAGTGTAATAACCATTTTAAAATCGAGCAAAAAAGGGAAAAAAAAGGGAGGCCCCCTTAAATATTTATTTTATTCTGTTTTTAGTATTTGTTGTTATAGCGGCAACACAAATACATCATGCGTGAAAATTTCAACTGTCTAGCTATCACGGTTCATGAGATAAACAGCCTGGTGACGGACGGACGGACGGACAGTGGAGTCTTAGTTATAGGGTCCCGTTTTTACCCTAAAAAACGACGTAGTTGATTAATTTTTCCGAACTGGCTCATCTTTTCGTAATGTTTTGATTGTTTGCGTTAATAACGCTCAAATAAAGTCAAAGATAACCCGCTGCTTGGATTGCGTAGGACGTGGCTTCGATTCTTCTCACCTGGGGGTAATCATTTTTTTTTCCCAATATTTTTGATTAGTGGAACTGATTTTACTCTCAATTGTGAACAAACTAGATTTTAAGACATTTGTTTGTTTATTGAAGTGTGACGTCACTGAGCAAAATGTCACGTGACCAACCGCTTTCGCGCAAAATTTGAAATTAATGAAGAAAAATAAGTTTTTTTTTCTATTAAATAAAGCTTTTAAAGGTATAAAATAAGTATTTGTAATTTTTAAAATACTTTCCGAGAACTGTCAAGTAGCCAATTCAGTTGATAATAAGCCCTACTTTCTAAGTTCGTCCGAGTCATCGTCGGCCCGTAATGCGTCGTACACGGCTGTGCTCGCATGTACTGCGCCAGTCGCTAGTGAACAAAACAACAGCGCGCGTGCATCCTACTAATCATATTAATATTATAAACGCGAAAGTTTGTAAGTATGGGTGGATGTTTGTTACTCTTTCACGTAAAAACTACTCAATGGATTTGGATGAAATTCGGCATACAGATATAGTTTATAACCAGGATTATCACATAGGATACTTTTTATCCCGATATTCCCACGGGAACGGGAACCACGCGGGTAAAACCGGGAGCGGCCGCTAGTTGTACATACGACGAATTACGATGCCAACAATGTTTCGGATGCGCTTGGAGAGTAGGCTCTGTGGTTCAAAACCGATTGTTAGATTGTTACAACACTTTGGCCGAAGTCGTACTTATATTTGCCTGTATATTATAAATGATAATGAGGGTACACTTCATACTTTGACGTTGCATGCAAGGAACGCGACTCAAACTTAATTGCTTTGACATATCGAAGGAAAACTGAGTGACGCAGTGACGAGCGGAGCGGGCAGCGGTTGTGCGTTAAAGTTACAGTGCAGTGCAGCGCCTAATTGCCACGAATGTATGTTCGTGCATTACTTCAGAACGACTGCACCTATTTAGCTAATTATTTTTTAGTTTAATTTGTAATTTTTAGAACAAGAATTAAATTTAAAAAAAATGGAAATTCGGCACGAGATACGGTTTGTTTACGAGTACGTAGACGCCGGCAGGCCGCTAGTCAAGTATAATCTACACCATATAACCGGTTTATTAACGCTAATCGCTACCTTCTATGAAATGCGAACCGCCCCTAACCACACATATTATAATATCTGTAAAGCCCCCTCTTCACATAAGGTAGTAGGTATACAGAGTCTGCTGAGTCTACAGACGTTAAATACTTACCACAGACGCGCAAATCACCCCCCTACACGTCGGCAGGCGCATCCGCAGATGACGTCTGCAGATGCGTCTACCTATGTGAAGAGGGGGCTTAAGCCATACCAAGACGCGTACCTAGTTAAGTCACGCGAGCCCACACGCGCTCACCGGTTGCGTCACAACATGACATAGGTCACACCGACACCCCCTGAGCAGGAGAAAGTCCCCCAGCACTCCCAGGCACGTGATCGATAATGGTGATAACAATGGGTTAGGTGGTGCATGCACAAGCAAAATATGTTACAAACGTAGTGAAAGATTGAAAAATAAATATTACTATCTCAGTGTAGTCATTTCTTTACACCGTTTTTTTTCAACCTTTATTTGAGCGTTATTAACATAAAACATCAAACATTACGAAATAATACAATGATGCGTTGCAACTTGTAACCAACCAGAAAAAAAACACAACACAAAATCTTTTGCACGGCAAGCTCACATCCGCTCATCGCTACCTCCTATACAATGCGTACCGACCCTTACCACACACATTACAATGTCGGTAAGTCATACCGTATCGAGATGCGTGGACCAGTCACGCGAGCCCATATGCACTCGCGAGTGGCGACACGACATGACATAGGCCACACACGCCTAGGGTTGCTGACTATGCTGTTAAAAACAGTGTTATACTGTTGAAATGAAACACTTTTTTACGGATTAACTCGCGTTTAATTTACTATTTACATAGTTTTTTATATTATCCTGACTTTTCGAACCCTTTACAGGGTCCGTGGTCACAGGGCGTCTCCCTGTGACCACCCTGTGTTTCATTTCAATGTGTAGTGCTCGCATAAACCTCAGAAAACAATATGTATACTGTTGTTCACTACGTTATACTTACTTTTTACTGTTGAACAAAAATAAAGTATCCAGAATACTGTTTTAGTATCACTGTGCACTGATAACCGTATACCTGTTTAAAAAGTGAAAAAGTTGCGAACGTAGTCCGCGCGGTGCAGCGCAGCCACATTAAAATCTTTGAAAAAATAAAATACTGTCCATTTTTCTAAAATACTATTTAGTTTTCTTATCTTACCATACGACTAACGGACTAAAGACTGCACACACATCCAACAGCGTAGAGCGGCGATGGGCTCACCACCTGTCACGCTGAGCACATGTGCAGTCGCTATTTGGTAAAAAGAGATTTGCTTTGCAATCCTCATTGCCTAGTCCCTGACTAATCCTTTGGGGATACAAGTCGTGATTATATGGATGTACCTATACATGTTTTCTATGTCTATCCGTAATCTAGTTAACCATAACTTGGGCTAGATAATTAGTGAGAGCGTAGAATCTTATTTATTTGTATTATTATGTTTGACATTACACTTTCCACTTCCAGAAACTCCTAATCCTCTCGCTCTTCGCGTTGGTTTCGGCCGACGTCTCCCACATCCTACCGAAATCTGGCGACCGGGACGCCAAGATCCTCAAACAGGAGTTGGACGTGGGTGTAGAGGGCCAGTACCAGTGGGCCATCGAGACGGACAACGGGATCTCCCAGCATGAGCATGGCGCTTTGAACAATCCTCAAGCTGTGAGTATGCATTATATGCACTCTTTGGCGACATTAGCTAGCACACAAACTACGGGCACGCTACTGTACGTACGCGCGCAAGGAATGGAGCGCAAAGAGGGTTACCATTAGGGTTGCCAGATCCGGAAACTAAATAATCTGGAAAAATTTTCAAAATGTTTGGATTTTGGGGTTATTATCTGGAGAACTAAATTTTGACAACAATTTTGACATAATGACCAAACCTTAATAAATAAATTGTATTATTATGAGATCAATCAAATCAGACAATTTTGAGATTTGAGAGATGAAACTCGTGCTTCATTAAGTATGGGTAAACCCTATTTAACTTAATTTTTACGTTGCCACAAGTATTCTGTGTTTGATTTTACTACCTCTACCAATTTCGAGCCCTTAAGTGTTTTGAGGTAAAATTTAAAATCTAAACAATTAACATAGAAATTCAGCCTAATATTAATTCGGCTTTAGAGAGGCGTGGCGGCTGGCTGGCCTGCCCCGGCCGCCGCTATTCTTATAACTTGTTCGTTAATCTTTACGAAAACTATTTGTCTGGAGATTTTGTATGTTGTCTGGAGTCTGGACTTCATATAAAATATCTTGAGAATCCAGACAAATCCAGAACATCTGGCAACCCTAGTTACCATACGTCCGGATTAGTCCGGACATGTCCGGACTTTTAGACTCTAGTCCGGATTTTGTCCAGCTCTTTAATATGTCCGGATTTTGGAATATAAGTAACAGTAGGGTCCTTCAAACGAGGCGTGAAGAAGCACTTTGTGGGCCGGCAGAGTGAGGATGACTGATGCTACGTCTCTTACGCTGCACCAGTTGTCCTCATTTCCACTTAACATCAGGTAGAGTGGGGTCATTTGCCGGGCTTAGTATAAAAAAAAAAAAAACAAAACTATATTTTAAGTAAAATCAAATAAGTCTTTAATCTTTATTAACTACTCATTTATCTAAAAACAAAACATAAAAGTGATTAATGTTTTCATTTTGTGACTAAAAAGTCCGTACTTTTATCGGAATGTCAGGCTTTTTGTCAGGACTTTTCCAATTCCTAAATGGTAACACTAAGCGCTAGTGAATACCGCCGAACTTCTTGGCGGGAAAGTGAAGCGTCATGTCTGCAGTTTTGTTTTATTTTCTTTAATTTGTATTTTGTCAAATATTAATGTGAAATAATGGTGGATTATTTACTGTTAAATGTTAGTGAACGTGCATGAGTGTTGGCAAATAAAACAAAACAGTGCAACATCACTTTTCAAATTCTCTCAAGAAGTCCGTGCGAGATCTCTGTAAAGTCCCACATCTTTACTGGAGCTCACGGGGTTTGGGGGGAATATCATTTAGTATCATTAATCGTTCATAATATCATCACTCATTATCATCAGTATAAGCATAATCAATGAACTCTAATATTACGACTGAAGGACTAGTATCCATGGTCATGAAATAAATTAAAAAAAGCGAATATCGTAAAAAAAATGGTAGACCGTAAACTTCCTCGACTGTTCATACATACACTCACAACTAATATATCCCCAAAGAGTAAATCAGAGAGCAGCCAATGAGGATCGCAGAAGCAGTTCCCTTCCATTATCTATGGCGCATCAAGTAACAAGTGCACATGTGTTCAGCGTGATAGGTGTGAAAGAGTGGGCTCACCGGCTGCTCCTCACGAGTCGCTTCACGCTACCTATTCGGTTATCATCTTTACTGTAGTATAAATTACTAGCGGCCCGCCCGCGCCTTCCTCCACACTAACTTAGAAAAACCGTCATAGTCCAGCCATTTAAAAAAATATATCTACAAAATATAAACAAAAACCTCAGTTAACGCTCTATCATTTAGTGAAAGCCGCATAAAAATTCATTGCGGGGTTTAGGAGAATAGTGCGGTGCCACAGACAGACGAAACGGCCACTTTACTTTATAATTATGTAATATTTAAATATAAACAACTGTATATCCGGCTCGAAGGACCAAAGTTCGGGGTTCGAATCGAACTAAGAACTAAGATACTGATAGAAATGATAATTTGATATGAAACAACTGTATATTTAAATAAAACTATAAAAATAACTATGAATGGATAAAAATGCTAACACCGCTTCGTGTGCGGACTTGTTTGAAAATGTACGTGCTCGTATTGCCCTCGTCCTACAAGCGTATTACGATACGCTATACCGTGAGTGAGTGAGTGACTTGATTGATTGCTAATTGCGAACTAAAAGTAATATGGAAAATTGCTCCTAAATTAATCTAGGTCAATTAACAAAATGCTGATGAGACAATGTACGCGCTTGCTCGTACATTGTTACAAAGTAAAGTCGCCATTTCCGCATCTGGGACTGCGCTTTCTCCTACTAAACCACGCAATAGGCTTTATGCGGTTTTCACTGACAGAAATTCCGATAAAGGACGATGGGTTTTATATTGTAATCAGTAGCGATACTTTGCACAAAATGGCTGATGTATGACGATGTTTCTAGGCGGCACCAGCAGCCAGCAAGTAATTTTTTTAAAATGAAACTGGGCAAACCATTGAGATATATAAACTATAGAGGTAACTTCGATGTGCAAAATTTTCACACATGCACAAACAAAAGTCGCCTATGTGTGCGTTACAAAACTTAGCTTGAAAACGATATTCGAGACACTTTCCACTCACTTCTATTATTACAAATTGTTTAACTGAACAACTCATTATTAAATTAAACCCACCGAAATAATAAGTTCACCAAAAAAATAAACTTATTCAACTAAAAAATAGATAATGACAGCAATTTGTTTGGTTCCAAGTGCGGCTGGCTCTATGTAAAAAGTTGCACAGTTTCACCGACACGGCCCTTCCATCCTATGTTTTGTCTTTGTTTTACTTAGGTTAAACATGATGTGCCGAAACGGAACCAAAATAGTAATGGTCAAAGGCAGAAAGAGTTAGCAAACTTAAGCTCTCTCTATAGTTATAAAGCTCAATGGGGCAAACATTTGACCACCAACCTGCTTGCTGAGCAGGATGTGGTCTAGGGTGTTACATGCTTACCCAGGAGATGCCAATTCACTCTTGCCTTGGAAATACCAAGGTTGTAGTGATCGGGAAACAAATGAGCAGGCAGCGCGTTCCACTCCTTGGCGGCTCGCACAAGAAACGAACTAGCAAAACGCTTGGTACGGACAGACAGGTGGAATGTCAACTATGTAGGGGTGGTGGGCAAGCCTGCGTCTAGTGTACCGATGGTAGAATGGGGCTGGAAGAACAAGATCGTGTAGTTCCTTCGCACATTCTCTAAAATTATATACAACTTTAATGACTAAACAACGTCAAATGCTTCCCTTACAGGAGAACCCGGCTGAGGTGGTTCAAGGCGAGGCGCAGTGGACATCACCGGAAGGGGAAGTGATCAAACTACAGTACGTCGCCGACGAGAACGGCTACCAGCCACAGGTAATCTATATATTACATCTATATTATGTGTGTACATACATACATTTAATCACAACTATTATCCACCAAGGGTTAGTCAGAGACTAAGCAATGAGGACCGCAAAAGTCCTCTACCATAGTCCACTTTTCACCAACCACTGACATAATGACTGACTGACTGACATACAACGCACAGCCCTAAACTACTAGAATTAGAAACTTTAAATTTTGCACTATGCTTCCTTTATTAGTGTAGGTGAGCACAAAGAAAGGATTTTTGGAAATCACTCCCTTTTTTAAAAACCTGTTTTTCTAAATTGTTTTGTATGTTTATTTGTGTTTCATTATCGTGTACATTTGTTTCAGGGTTCCCATCTACCCACACCTCCCCCCATTCCAGCGGCGATCCTCCGCGCGTTGGAGTACATTCGAGCCCATCCTCCCCAGCCAGAAAAGCCTTAAGTGATTTCAACAAAACATGGATGTACGACTCAATTCTTAAGATTTATGAAGATTACATTTAAGTCTACATTAATAACAGCAATTACCCTAAAATACAGAAAATAAAATTACCCCAAAAATACAAGAAATACTACACTTATTTGCCGCAAGACAGTGATAGTCTTGTAATTTTATCCAGCTCGAAGGACCATGTTTTTACACGATAGTCTTGTAATTTTATCCAGCTCGAAGGACCATGTTTTTACACGATAGTCTTGTAATTTTATCCAGTTCGAAGGACCATGTTTTCACACGATAGTCTTGTAATTTTATCCAGCTCGAAGGACCATGTTTTTACACGATAGTCTTGTAATTTTATTCAGCTCGAAGGACCATGTTTTAACACGATAGTTTTGTAATTTTATTCAGCTCGAAGAACCATTTTTTACACTATTTTTTTAACTACTGCGAAATACAATCCTGTTAATTTTTTTTTTTAAATAATCTTTTTGTCTTTAAACACTAAAATAATAAAACACCTCTGAACGGTTATTTTAATAGCAACTACAAAATACTCAACATAAGATAGACAATAGATAATAAGAGATGTTTGATGTTTGTTTTATATTAATATAAAATGTTAAATAAAGATTGTTTTACATAAAATGTGGTATCATTTTGATGTCCGTGACCCCAGCGGGATAACCCCTTCAGATCGACTTCAAAACTCGCCATCATTAAGTTGACATTATGTTTAAAGGAGATCATTCAGGCTCCATACATTTTTGGGCCTTTTCTGAAAGTGCCGGCCAACAAAAAAAAATGTACGTATTGTTAGAAATGGCTAGCATTTGGGGAAATAGTTATTATAGTACAAAAGTTGCAGGATTGCTCTGAGCCAAGTGATACAAGTTCGATGATTCATCACTTTCATACATTTATTGATTTCTGAATGTGCTGGAACTGGGAAACAAAAAATATTGCTAGAACTAATGATCTGAAGCAATTGTAATTGCAACGCAAAAGCTGTGGGGTCATCTGTTCCGTTTATACAAAAAAAAAATTAGGAATCAAGAAATGTATGAAAATGATGAATCATCGAACTTGTATAACTTGGCTCGGAGCAATCCTACAACTTTTGTGCCATATTAACTATTACTCCATGTGGCGTAGCAACATTACTTTACATAAATAAATACATAAATTATTATATAAGTTTGTGTAAACTTAAATATAAAAAAGTAACATTTTAATATAGTATAAATACATTATTTACATAGTAAAGCTAAATATATACATAAACTTAATATATCGTAAAGTAGATAATACCTACTCATAATAAATTATAGTAAGTACATTTTATTTTATAAATTTTTACTATACAAAATGTATGTTTAGGCGGACGAACAGATTTGGTTTTGTTATTAGCTAGCCGTGCGCATACGTCACCCGACCGGTTGCTCTCGAACAATAGCGAGAGAATGCCTACACCGCGGCGGACAGCGGGCGCCCGTCGCCGCGCGGCAGTGCCAATTCGGTCTTGATGCTAAGCGTATGCTACCTACAGAACCAACCGCCGCTGACGTACGCGCACGGTCGTTATTTGGTCGTTCGTAATTTGTGTCTACTTTCCTTAATTCTATTACTCGTTTTCTCCTTCTGTAGCTGTACTGTTTTATTGTGGTGTGTGTGCGTGTATATCTCCTGTGTTCGTGCAATAAACTGTATGTACTAAGCTAGTGTATTTACTGCTTAGTCCCTTCTGTACACACCTACACTTCACTCCAAATGGCTAGTTCTAACAATACGTTCTATTTTTTTTGTTGGCCGGCACTTTCATAAAAGGCCCAAAACGAGCCCGAATGATCTCCTTTGTTAGCAAACATCAAAATTTGTTGACCAATAGTTATCGACTATAGAATAAAAAACATCATGCAATACAGCTCATTAAATATTAATTGGTTGCTAAAAACCTTTTGCAGTTTTCATACTTCTTTTTCGCGACATTAATCTTTTTCCCGTCAGTTGAGTTGTCATAGTGATTTGGACAGGACACCGTCTGTCGGGTCTACTAGTATTTTATAATTGGCTACTTGACAGTTCTCGGAAAAGCGTTTAAAAATTATAAACGCTTTTATTTATACCTCTTACAATATTTTTTTTTATCAAAAAAGCTTTGCTTAGTAGAAAAAAAAAACAAATTTTTCTTTATTAATTTCAAATTTTGCGCAAAAACAGTTGGTCACGTGACATTTTGCCCTGTGACGTCACACTTCAATAAACAAAAAAAATAAACTTGAAACCTGACAGATAGTTTTTGTTTATTTTGTGAAATGTGACGTCACACTAAGCTCAGTCATGGACCGTGTTTCGGGTCTTGTGATCCACAGATAAAAAATCTCAAATTTATTTTGTAAAAATAAAATATACAAATTATCTTAATAAAAAAACTATTGGATAATTATTGTTAAACTATAATAATACCATATCCGACATATTTCATATTTTATTGTTACAACTGTCAAATAGCCAATTAAAACAACATTTGTAAACATCAAAGTCCTACCTTGGTCGCGCAGCACGGTGACTGCTTCCAGCACTCGCTTGGTGTAGATACAGGGCTCGTAGTTGTCCATCTCCTGCGTCACCACCGAGCACACCCTGTATAAACGCAGTACAGGGTCAACCACTTCTCTTTGTAAACATTGTTAATTGTCTTTATTATTATTTTTTTGCCTTTACAATGCTTTACACGATAAAATGTTTACTAAAAAAAAAACCGGCAATCCAAAGTTCTAATCCCATTGTAGCTTTTCTGAGACTGGTTGTTTTTCCAGTAAACATTTTATCCTATCATTAATTTTGTTAATAGTTCTGTCCTGTTAGCCTATTTGAAAAGTTAATATGGCTGTGTAAGTATTCACGTCAAATAAATCTGTTTATAAAAAGGCTTAAAAAATGTGTAAAATACTTTCTTTCTTTTTATGTACACATTTAAAAACATCCGTGGGTTCTTTATCGGTTAGCGCAACTGCTCTAGCTACAAGTGGGGTCAACCCCCATGCATAGGGGTAGCGGGAAGTCGACCTCCATCATCATACGTTGCTTACCAGAAAGCGGGACATGTTCCAACTACAAGTTGGGGTCAGTCCCCACGCGTGGGGGTCGCTAGGGGTCGACCCCCAGCATCATTAGTAGTTTATTTGTAGACCCCCAGCATCATGAACGTGGTTAGCCTGTTAGATAACTGCTCTAACTTGCTACAAGCTCTAAATGAGCGTTAGCTATATTGTAACGGCCGTTTTAACGCCAGTTTCAAATAAAAATCTACTAAAAATCGAAATTAAATCAACGAAGTCAAAGGTCAACTTCACAACTAATTTTGACACAGACTTATTCACTTGTCAAATGAATGGCAGGTTTATTTCACAGCTTAGTTACTAAAGAACCGATTGCCATACTATAGGAAACTGATAGTGTGTAACAAAGTTTAAAATCAACTGTAGTATCGAATCGATGATTCGAATCCGCACCATTGGCCAATGACAGATGCAAATTATCAAGTTTTTATGATGGTTCGGATTGGAATCATTGGCCGTCAAAGGGTTAAGTAGGTATTTAGGTTATTGTGGAATGATCCACATCATTGCGAAGAAGTTGTAAAACTTTTTCAAGGAGTTCGCCCTTGGAAAGATAAGTAAGCTGCCAAGTGCGAATCGAAAGCAGGTAGGTTAGAAATTGTAAACTTATTATATTAAATATGCAATTTTTATGGTTTACTCATTTCCACTTGGGTGGAGATGACACTACGACAATAAATTAAAATATTGGTTAGACTAGTTCATAGAAATAATTTGAAACTATCAAATTAATCCCTACACAATTTTTTTTTAGTTTTTTATACAAACTAAATATTTTTTAACTTAATTTTGAATGAAAAATGAAAAAAAAAAACAGTGCTAAGATTAATTTGATAGTTTCAAATTATTTCTATGAACTAGTATAGCTAACATTTTCATTTATTGTCGTAGTGTCATCTCCACTTTGTATATGGTATATTTTTGCATTGAAATTATAGCAGAAGCAGATTTGAAAAATTTATTATATTCATTAATATTGCGAAAAAATTTATAATTTTTTCCTCTGTTTTAGGGTCAACCCTCACGTATGGGGGTCGACCCCTAATCCTTAGTTGCTCACCTGTTGGCGCGGCCGCGGATAGCGCCCGCGGTGCGTTCTAAAGAGTCGGGGTCACCCTCCTGTAACGCCACCACGCATTTGTTCACATCCTCCAAGATGTGGTTCTCTGTGTGAAAGAGAGGGATATAGTCACAATATGGATTTCTTGGCAAGTGAAGCCTAACGTCTGCAGTATTGTTTTAATTTTTTTTTAAATGAGATTTTGCGATTATCTCTGTTGATTGACATTGGCTTAACGCGCTCACCGCACCAAGCCCTTATTTAAGAAAAAAAATCACAATATGAGGTATATTGTGATTTTATTAATTAAAAAAAAAATCTCTAAAAAATAAGCACATTAAGGGGCCCTATTACATTTCGACTGTGATTTTTGCGTAAAATGCCCAATTTTGGCGTTCTCGATCTCAAACAAAAATACATTAACAGTTTTGACTTATTTAATAGTGTAGAATAGCTATTGAAATAGTTCGTAGCGGCCTCGCTTTTTGTAAATTTTCCTTAATTTTTATTACACCCAAAATTTAAGAGAAATATTTTCTTAAAATGCGCGAAGGCACTTTTTTGAGCACATCGATTGAACTACTGTTCTAAACATATAAAGAAAAAATTAATGTTATCTCTTATATAGTCGTATAGTGCGTAGCGGCCTCGGAATTTTTAGATATCATTGATTTAGGAAAAAAATCTTATTCTAAACCAAAAAACTTCGAAAATTGCTATCAGTTAACTGTGAATTTCTTTCTTTCTACGACAACATTATTGAGCAAAATGTATACCAGAATAATTGTTACTTCATGAGGAATATAGATTTTATAATATTATCATATTTCGATAAAATCGATAAATACAACTGCAAAATTAATACAAAATGCAAAAATGGGCATTTTACGCATAAATCACATTTGAAATGTAATAGGCCTCTTAAGGTCGAACAGTGTTTGCAGTTTCGTATGAAACTGCTGATTTTTGGAGACTCATTAAAACAATACTACCGACCCCAGGGGCGGGGGGTGTTGTAAAAGTCGAACTAACGGCATAAAGACTGCACATACATTCCCAATACTCCATTTTTTATTGCACACCATAATAAACTAATAATAATAAACTTTCCTACACTTACACCAATTATCTAAAACAAGAAAAGCTTCGTTAAGAAACTCGTTAAATGGTTATTAGACAACGGATAAACATACTTAAAATACATACTTATTATACATAAAAAACACCCAGATCCCAGACAGTTTAGAAAAACAATAATTTCTAAATTTACGCGACCGGGGAGAACCCGGGACCTCAGCGATGGCGACATTATGAAAACCGGTGTTCAAACCATTCGAGCAAGGAGGTCGTCATATAATCTGTATCGTATAATGTTACAAAGTTGTTATAATATAGGTACAAGTTCACTAAGGGCCCTGTTGGGCACAGCAATTTGAAGAGGGAAGACCTTTTTTAAATTAATTTTGAAGAAAATTAGCTTTTATTCTTATATTTTCATTTATTATATTTTATTTTTTAAGTTGTATAACAGCAAAGAGCGGCGACGTTCTATTCACTATGTTACTTGTCTAGTCTTTGACTAACACTATGAGGCTAATGTCATGGATCTCTATCCTACTAATATTATAAACGCGAAAGTTATTTATAATTTTTTATAGATTAACACATAGGATACTTTTTATCCCGATATTCCCACGGGAACGGAAACCACGCGAGTGTAACCGCGAGCGGCCGCTAGTCTCTAATAAACTCACCGCTAACAGCCAGGAAGTCATCAATAGTAGTTATATCATCCACCGCGTCAGTCAACAGTTTCACGGCCGCCTCCCAGGCACGAGCGAAAGCGGAAGCGTTTTCTTGGGCGACGCGCGAGCGGGGGCGGGCGGCGAGTACGCGCGCCGCGTTTATTACCTGTGTGTAGAAAATTAAGTTAAGTGTTGCTCAGTTAGGGACATCCTATCAACTCTTTATTTATTTATTTTATTTTATTGTTACACCAACAAAGTTAACAATTACATAAAAAAAAATAACATTACACGTTTTAGACGCCTGTCAAGTGTCACTTCAATAACCAGTGCGAACCACTTGTAAGTATACAAAAGAGCTACAGGCTTCGATCAACAATACGAACTAGATGACACGTCACGTACAAAATCAAAGCTCAATTCTGTCCACGTGAATAAATACTTTTTCAAAGCAATAAATTACTCCTGTCACTTAAAAATGAAAAGACGTCAATAATATTTAGTGGTGAAATCAACCTTAGGGGTAACAAATAAAGTACTTTTTCCTGTAATGCCTTGCGAGAAAATAAGAGCTCACTTCTCAAATGCGCTCTTATTTACCGAGACACATTTATAGCGCCGACCTGACATTTAGTTGTATTGTTGATCGAAGGCTACAGCAAAAATAATGACAACAACAAAAAAAATTGAGAAAAAGATTGCAATCATAATAATTAATTAATAATTCAATTGCACAATAAAAAAACACATAAATTGTTCAATAATAATAATCACATAAAACTCAACTCAACTTTTAATGCAGTATTACTTTATTCTTTTATTGCTATGCAAAATTCCCGTACGAATGTTGTATAGTAGTAAGATTTGCCATTTCTCTTCCCCTCCCACCTCTCAAATAAAGTCAAAGTCAAATGATTTTGTTGAATATATAAATTTTAAGATGTCTTTGTAAACGCAACTAATGGTCTAATTGAAAGCTGTCTTTATAAACGGATACTGTGTGTTCTGTTTACTGGCCGCGTGGTGGCGCTGCCTGTAGCGCTCTCTTGTGTCAAGATTTTGTAATGAAAGCATTGTGCTATTCCATAGTGAATAAATATCGGGTTATACTAAAGAAATCTTACTCAGTTTCATTTACATATCGCCCTGAATCCAATAGATTTATTCAATGTAAACCTTTACAGGCCTTTCTCTGACTAAACTTTGGGGTAATAGCCGTGAGTGTATATAAGGTGACTGCTAGAAACCGCAAGAAACTTCAAGGGCTGCCTGTTTTAAACATGATAAAAATGACAAAAAGTAATTCGTGTTTTTTTTTCATTTTTAATGAAATAATTCATTTTGTGAGTTTTAATTGGATAGTCTTTGAGTATCTAATTTATTTCAAAGCATACGGCCGTCTGTTGACCCGTCCGCGTCAGCTGGGCGATAAGTACCTACTACTCTCGCCTAACTTTTGCAGTGCCCGACAGGGTCTGTATGGTTACTACTTTTATAATTTTAAGACCTTTGTACATACGAGAAAGCAATAAAGAAATTGAATTAAATTGAAAAAAAAACACGAGTTCCTTTTTTGTTATTTTTGTCATGTATAAAACATTCGACCTGACCAGCCCTTGAAGTTTGTTGCGGTTCCTAGCAGTCACCTTATATATGCGTGTATGAGTGTGTGTGAGTCCCCACCTGCGGGCAGAGCGCCTCTATCTGTCCGGCGGCGTGTCGCACCATCTTGACGCCATCCTCGTTGTTGGACATGGAGCAAACCAGGTTGGCTACCTGTGCAAACGGAACAGATTGAGTGAGCGAATGAACGAATGTAGGAGAGAGTGAAAGGGTGTACACAGCCTAAGGCTGTATGAGCGGAATCCCATTGCCAAGCCATTTTCCTCTCAATTAAGAGGGTTTACGCATTTCGGTTTCCCATACAAACTTCCAAGTCGAAATTTTAAAAACCATTAAGCCAATTTCAATGAAACTTTGCATGCTAAAGTAGCATACAGAGATCTAAATAGTTTGTTGAAAACATTTTTAAAAAGCGTTTAAATAACTGAATTAATGCGATTTTAACCTTTCTATAGTGGACTTTAAATCGCAATAACTCAGCTTTATAAACCTTTTTTAAAAATGTTTTTAACAAACTATTCAGTTCCCTGTATTTTGCTTTAGCATGCAAAGATACATTAAAATTGGCTGATTGGTTTTTAAAAATTTCGACTTGAAAGTTAGTATGGAAAACCGACCAACGGTACGGGCGGGTGTATCAGCGAAGCGGCGCGAATAGGCGCATTTTATAGGTTTTTTGCCAAAATAGAAAAAAAAAACAAGTGAATTAAAAAAATATATGTGTTTCTTGCATTCAATGAAAAGTTTCTTCTAATGTAATGTAAAAAAATAAGTCATTTATTAATGTATTATCTGACTTCCAGCTCTTTAAAAATGTTGACAGAGCTATCTTTGAAACTTTTTTTATCGAGTGATGTATTACCAAACATGTTTCTGTCTTTAAAGAGTCATTAGATAATATGTTCAACTATATTATATATCAATTTTAGAACTGTATGTTTTATATTGGTGGCGATAAAATCAATCGAAATTGTTAAAAACGGGAAAGACCGCCTTAAAAACGGATTGTGATCTGTCAGATTAGATGCCTTCTTGACTTTTCGGTGGACACGCGGAGTGAGTTTATGTATTTTTGGGATTCGGTGATTTTATAGTCTTTTAATTTGGTAATTTCGGTATTAAGTTGTTAACTTAATATAGGTATTTATATTAGCAATTGGTGGATACATCAAGAAAGAAGATAACGAGGGCCATTGTCGAAGTTGCAGTACCACGAGGATCTAAGCTTGATTTTAATTTTAATAATTATTTCATAACACACCGCGACACAGCGGATGCTGGGTGAATGCGTTAATTAATATTGAAAGTGAGTGATTACATAAATAAATAATTAAACTGAACAGTGAATTAACGAGTGGACAAAAGATTGATTGACCGAATACATAGATAAAAGAAGATATGAATCATGTGATGCATAAATACATTAATAGCATAAAACTATTGGGTCAAGAATGAATGAATTAATGTGTAGATGAATGAATTAAGTAAATAGACGATGAAACTAATGAATAAGTGAAGGTATAAATAAAGAATCAATTCTTTTTTATGGATTAATGGAAGAATAGACGGATAGATAAACGGAAAGACGAATGTATGTATTTCCAATGCATGTATGAGTGTATGTATGGGTACCTCGACGAGCTCTTCCATTTTTCTGTATGTATAGGTGTGTATGAGTGTTTGTATGGATGTGTATGGGTACCTCGACGAGCTTGTTGGCGTGCTCGGTGAACACTAGCGCGTACTCTTCCATTTTTCTGTATGTATAGGTGTGTATGAGTGTTTGTATGGATGTGTATGGGTACCTCGACGAGCTTGTTGGCGTGCTCGGTGAACACTAGCGCGTACTCTTCCATTTTTCTGTATGTATAGGTGTGTATGAGTGTTTGTATGGATGTGTATGGGTACCTCGACGAGCTTGTTGGCGTGCTCGGTGAACACTAGCGCGTACTCTTCCATTTTTCTGTATGTATAGGTGTGTATGAGTGTTTGTATGGATGTGTATGGGTACCTCGACGAGCTTGTTGGCGTGCTCGGTGAACACTAGCGCGTACTCTTCCATTTTTATGTATGTATAGGTGTGTATGAGTGTTTGTATGGGTGTGTAATGGTACCTCGACGAGCTTGTTGGCGTGCTCGGTGAACACTAGCGCGTACTCTTCCACCTTTCATGTATGAATGGGTGTGTATGAGTGATTGTATGGGTGTGTATGGGTACCTCGACGAGCTTGTTAGCGTGCTCGGTGAACACTAGCGCGTACTCCTCGACCTCCTTTTCGTTGCCGTTGCGCGCCGCCTCCATGAGTACCAGCAGTGGGACGTTGGTCTCCAGAAAGCTAGGCAACCATACAAATCAGCCATGTAAGTCCATTCAAAATGGTTGAGACGCGAGACAAGAGACAAAACACATAATAAAGCATTGAGAGATTTACTACAAAATGATTTTATAAATAATTAATAACTATTAAAAAATAACTTTCTACTTAAAAAATAATTGGGTACTTGACAGTTCTCGGAAAAGTATTATTAAAATTACAAACGCTTATTTTATACCTCTTACTATATTTCTTTTCTCGAAAAAGCTTCTTTACATATTTCGAATTTCGCGCGAAAATGGTTGGTCACGTGACATTTTTCCCAGTGACGTCACACTACAATAAACAAACAAATTTTATCTTGAAACCTGACAGATAGTTTTTGTTTATTTTGTGAAATGTGACGTCACACGAAGCTCAATCATGGCCGCCTGTATTTCGGGTCTTGTAATCCACAGATAAAAAAATCGCATTATTTTGTAAAAATTAAATATTTACAAATTATCTTAATAAAAAATATAGGATAAATATTGTTAAATTATAAACTACCATAGCCGACATTATTTTATGGTTACAACTGTCAAATAGCCAATAATCTATCACAAAAGAAAAGTAAGCATAAAACGTAAGCATATCATACGAGTTCTTGCTATTAAAACTGATAATAATGGGAACGCCATTTAGTGCACTCAATATCCACGCAATAGGAATCCAGTTTAGCGCTAGTGTCGCAACTCCAGGGTACGAAACTTCACAATATCTCAATTACGATCGATCGGGATCGATTTCAATAGTAAGCATGCTGGTCGCAGAAGAAAGTCCTAATGTTCACTCACCACCTATCCCGCTGAGCACATGTGAAGTTGTAAGTCGGTGATAAGTGGACTATGGCGGATGACTGCTTTTGCGGTCCTCATTGCCTAGTCTCTGAATAACCCTTCGGGGATGTATTGAGAAAGACTAGTTGAATTACACCTTCGATCAACAATACAACTAGATGTCAGGGGGTTACTCTTGAACGCAAACTCAATCTTAATACAATTCCAATGCGTCTAATATGTATCGATATTGGGATAAGTAAAGATAATTCCGGAACGCCATCTCGATAATAATTTGTTCAATCAATTTCCACGCAATTTAATTCCAATGTGGCGCTATTGTCGCTTACAAAAGTGCCATTTGACATTTTTTAGATTGGTGATTGGAAATTGATTAATGCAATTGTGTTTCAAGAGTAAGCCTACTGGTCGGCGCTAAAAATGTGTCTCGGTAAATAAGCGCGCACTTGAGAAGTGAGCTCTTATTTTCTCGCAAGGCATTACAGGAAAAAGTACTTTATTTGTTGCCCCTTAAGGTTGATTTCACCACTCAATGTTATTGACGTATTTTCTTTTTTAAGTGACAGGAGTAATTTATTGCTTAGAAAAAGTATTTATTCACGTGGACAGAATTTAGCTTTGATTTTGTACGTGACGCGTTATCTAGTGGGTATTGTTGATCGAAGAATTACACCACCGCTTTCCGCAGCTGCCGGCACGTGCTCTTCCCTCCCCCCATTTCTCCCTCTACCTTTCCCAACCTGTCTACAGATGTGACATGGCCCACATTATATCCCCCCCACTCTGCCTTCCTCATACCTGTCAGAGATGTGATCCACAACGGCACAACATTTTTCGGTTTATTAGCACCTATATTTACCAACTCCAAACCCCTTAACTCTGAGACATGACCTAGCTTCTTAGGTAGCAGATATTAGCCCCTATATTTACCGACCTCCAGCCACTTTATATCTAATAGCACCTATATTTACCGATTCCCAGTAACTTTTAGTCTATTAGCACCTATATTGACCAACCCTTGGCTATTTCTATACCGATATACCGACCCCCCCTCCCCCCTCACCTGTTCGATACACGGTCCACGACAGCTGTCCTTAGCTGCCGATGCAGGTTTCTGGTCTTGCAGCAAATATGCTTTATGGCGCGTTCCAGGCCTTCCGTCTGCTCGGATTTACCGACCCCTAGCCACTTTAAGTCAAATAGCACCTATATTTACCAATCACCAGCAACTTTCTGCCTATTAACACCTATATTTATTGAACCCTAACCATATTTTGGTCGATTAGCGCTTATACTTACCGACCTTCTACCACTTTTAGTCTATCAGCACCTATACTGAAACACCCTCAGGCACTTCCTGCCTGTCAGTACCCCCACTGCCCCCTCACCTGTCCGAGACGTGGTCCACGACGGCCTTCCGCAGCTGCCGCCGCAGGTCCCTGGTCTTGCGGCACATGTGCTCTATGGCGCGCTCCAGGCCTTCCGTCTGCTCGGCCTTGCCCGCCTGCACGCACACACATACATTCAATCTTTATGTTATTTCCATTTTACATCGCGCTGTAATTGAGTGGCTGTACAGAAAGTTGGGAGTTATTTATTTATTTATTTAAACTTTTGCAACATAACATTACATGGCGGACTTAATGCCTGAGGCATTCTCTACCAGTCAACCATAGGGTGGTGCAGAGATAACATGGTAGGTGCATTTAGGTGCGATAATAAAAGTGGAAGCGTAGGTATACTTTTAAATATTTTAAACATACTTAATACAAAAACATATAAGTAGTAAAATCTATAAACACTATATTTAGAAAGTAGGTACACATCACTTTAAATATATGCATATATAAATATAATATAAATATATACATAAACATACAATACATAATTTATAAATATGAAGTTATTGAGATGATTCTGCCATGGTTTTTCCAGAGAAGAGCAAGCGGACTTTCTTTTTAAATGCTTCGCGACCAGTGGAGTTCATTCGCTCACACACTCATAAATTAATTTACGCAACCATTCATTCATGCTCTCGCTCATTCATTTATTCTCTCAAACAATTCAATTCACGCACTTACTTACTCACTATTTCATTACATACTCACTCACTCACGCTCTCTGTGTGTGTGTGTATGTATGTATGTATGTATGATGTGTTTCTGTCACTCACATCTGTCATGTACTCGTGCAACAGATCCTGCAGCGCCTGCTTCACTGCATTGCATTCCGCCACTTCACATTGGGGGTTAAAGTTGCTCGCGTCCGTAGGTTTACCCTTGAGACCCTACACGTGACCCCTGGGTGGTGCTAAATGAGTGACTCTGACTGAGTGCTAGAGCCACACGCATTGGGCCGGCTCGCCCGGCGTAATACCACCCTCTCACGAATATCCGGCGTGAAATAATGGCACTTGGTGCTGTTGTGTTTCGTCCGGCCAGTGAGAGTTCCGGAGGCCCCTTCCCCTCCCACCCCTCCTCACAATTCCTATTCCTTCCCCTAACCCTATTCTTTTCTTAAAGGTCGGCAACGCATCTGCGACTCCTCTGGTTTTGCTTTGGTCCATGGGCGGCGGTGATTGCTTTCCATCAGGTGACCCGCCTGCTCGTTTGCCTCCTTCTCAAATAAAAAAAAAAAACTTCTTATTCATTCCCCCACACACTCACTCACTCAATCGCTCACCCATTCACTCACTCATTTACTCACTCAATCAATAACTCTTCACGCACTTACTCAGTTTTTCATGACACATTCACTCATTCGCTCCCTGTGTATGTATGTTTGATGTGACTCACATTAGTCATGTACTCGTGCAACAGATCCTGCAGCGCCTGCCGCACCGCATTGCATTCCGCCACTATGCGCTCGCGGCGCTCGTCCCTGCACAAGTCATTGGATATAATTTACATACTTACATTGAATTAGTTAACTAAGGGCTGATTTTTCAATCCTCGGATAAAACTTATCCGTTTGATAAAGTATACAAGATCAAACTGAAATGTCAAAAGAAAGAAAACACATGATATGACAACATATTTTCAAAATGGTTGTGTTATACTTTAACAGACAAATAAGTTTTATCTGACAATAAAAAAGTCGGCCCTAAATAAATGTAACACATAGGTTGAATATAATTTTAATAGTACATGTGTGTAACTTACAAACTTTCGCGTCAATAATATTAGTAGGAAAGGATTCAGAAACGTTTTTTTTTTCCCTTAAATAATGGCTTCGTGCGATCAGCTCATTTAGCCAGTGTCAAGTTTTTATTATTTTCTTTAAATTAAGTGGGTGATAATGAACGTTTAATGGTAAATGATTTTCCCCCAAACCCCTCGAGACTCAATAAAGCTGCGGGACTTTATTGAGGTCTCACACGGACTTCTTGAGAGAATTTGAAAAGTGATGTTGCACTGTTTTGTTTTATTTGACAACACTCACGCCAAGAAGTCTTCAGTAACGTTAATAGACATCATTTTTTTTTTATATATATTTAACAAATATTGGTCAAAATGTAACTATTACCAGAAAAATAAAATACACTTATGTTTTTTATATAATTCTTTTCTTTTCTTTGTTTCTGGCATCGACGACATATAAAACAAGATACACAATTCCATACTAACACGTAGAGGGACAGTGGCTACTTTGACTTAAAGGTTCATAAGTTCAAAGTTCTTTATTGCATTCATGTTGTACAGTCACGAGCACCAATATGTATATATACACTTTGACTCTTATTCCATCGTATTAAGAGTTACAGTTGTTTACATATTTTTGCTCGTGACTGTACATATACACATACAGGTGGTAAAAAAGAAACAAACATGACCCAGCAAGGGCACAGCAAGTACATAATATCTTAAATTACAGTAGTTATTATTAAATTAAATTCACATAAATCCTACTAATATTATAAACGTGAAAGTTTGTAAGTATGGATGGATGTTTCTTACTCTTTCACGTAAAAACTACTGAATGGATTTGGATGATATTCGGCATACAGAGTTTATTACCTGGATTAACACATAGGATACTTTTTATCCCGATATTCCCACGGGAACGAGAACCACGCGGGTGAAACCGCGAGCGGCCGCTTGTCCAAAATAATCTAAAAATCTAAATCAAAAATAATCCTATTATTAACAATGATATAAATCCATTATTTTATAAATTATTCATCCAGAAACTCTTGCAGCGAATAAAACCACTTGTTTTTTTTTGGATATTTTTTTTAATATTACTTTTAAAGTTGAATCTTTTATATGAGGGGTTTACTTTAAAAAACCCTAGGCACATTTTTTACAAACGAAGATTGTTACGACGAAAGGCTTTCGCAGTAACAGCGGCGTAATTAAGGTTGTGGACGGGGTAGTAGGGACTTACCGGGAGCAGGCTGTACGGGATCGCAGGAACCGGGAGCTATGCTGACCAAGGGGGGGCGATGTAGGCGATCTAATGCTCTTTCACACCTTTCACTGCACTTAGTTTGTGAGGTTCACAAATGGTAGGTTACACGAGTAGGATGCTTGCGCGTGCGCTGACCGGAGACGAATGCCGCTCGCCACGTCTCCCTCAGCGTCCGTTAAATCTCGTCACGGCACACAATTCATGTTTAAATAATCAAAACTTTTCTTTTACTGTTCAAGCGGCCCGTCTGTGGAATGCATTGCCGACAGAAATAAAGCATGCACAATCTTTGGACAGCTTTAAACGACATGTTAGAGAGCACTATCTGTCACTGTCGATGTTTGTATGATTAATTTACCTATTAATTTATTTCCTGTTTTTATATTTCTTTTCTTAAGATAGAGAAAGTTTTGTATTTGTTTATGTAGTTATGTATTATTATATATAAGTATGTAAATACATATATATATATGTGTATTATGGTTATATAAGTAAGTATATGTATAATGTATGTATAAGTTTATACATAGGTATGAATAATATAATACTGGTACTTATATAAAACACCATGACTGCCCTATCAATTTTAACTAATTCTTATATCCAGTCCAACATGGTTGCCTGGAAGAAATTGCTTTTTAGCGATAAGGCCGCCAATTGTATGTACTATGTGTTTGTGTTTTTATATGTTTCTGTGGTGTACAATAAAGCATATTTTATCTTTTATCTTTATCTTTATCAATACCGAATAAAGCATCGTTCGCGACGACCACAATAACGCCCGATAGCAACCTACTGTTCTAAAGTTACGTGTCGTAATAAAGCTCTATTGGCCAACTCTATTATAGTGGAATTTGATAGTGACAGACTGGTGTTTTAGTGGGTTTTGAAACAAATGTCACTTTCCTAACGCCTTTAGTGTGCGTGTTTTAGTTGGATTTGTTACGGAATCATTAGTGGATCATGGAAGGAATTAATTGTATTTCGTTTTTCTGGTAATAGTTACATTTTGACCAATATTTGGTGAATAAATTAAAAAAAAAAAGAAAATGATGTCTATTAACGTTACTGAAGACGTCTTGGCGTGAGTGTTGTCAAATAAAAAAAAAACAGTGCAACGTCACTTTTCAAATTCTCTCAAGAAGTCCGTGTGAGACCTCAATAAAGTCCAACAGCTTTATTGAGTCTCTATTGATTTACCATTTAAACGTTCATTATCATTCATTATCATACACTTAATGTAAAGAAAATAATAATTACTATTAAAAACTTGACACTGGCTAAATGTGTGAACACACGAACCCATTATATGAATGAAAGAAAAAGTTACTGAATGATTTAAAAAATCTTGTATGTGTAGGCGACTGGTAGAAACCGCAAGAAACTTCAAGGGCTGGTCAGGTCAAGTTGTTTAAACATGTCAAAAATGGCAAAAAAATAAATTCGTGATTTTAAATTTTTAATAAAATAATTTATTTTGCGAATTTTAATTGGATAGTCTTTGAGTATCAAAGTTATTTTAAAGCAATATCATAATAAATATACGCACATTTCGTAATAGGAATATAAATGGTCTCATTGCAGACTAACGTAGGTACTTATCGGCCGGCTGACGCGGACGGGGCAACAGACGGCTGGGTCAACGACCGGCCGCTGCCCGCGCGTTGGAAATAATCGTTATTTTTAATTGTTTTTCACACGTTATTTTAAAATAAAATAAATTAGATAGACTAATTAAAATTCACAAAATGTTTTTTTTTATTTCAGCCTATATTGTCTCACTGCTGAGCAAAGGCCTCCCCCAAACCCTTCCACGCATCTTTATCTTTGGCGCTTATTTAATTATTAATTACAAAGGGCCGCTCACGGTTTCACTTGCATGGTTTCCGTTCCCGTGGGAATATCGGGATAAAAAGCATCCTATGTGTTAATCCAGGTTATAAACTATCTGTATGCGGAATTTCATCCAAATCCATTGAGTAGTTTTTACGTGAAAGAGTAACAAACATCCATCCATACTTACAACCTTTCGCGTTTATAATATTAGTAGGATGTATAGATATGCGTGCGTGTGTGTGTGTGTGTGCACCGACCGTGTGCAGGAGCTGTCGGCCATGAGCGCGGCGCCGGAGATGATGCTCTCGAGGCGCTCCTCCAGCGCCGGCCGCGTGCGCAGCTCCGAGTACGCCAGCGGCTCCAGCACCATGCGCTCCTAAACTCAAACTCTAAATATATTTATTCAATAAACTCAATTAATAAGTACTTTGAATCGTCCAAATCTTTTGACGTGACAACGTCTTAAATGAGGTTGCGGCTGGGAGTCACTTATGAAAAAGTGTAACGCTCGGTAACGTTACGATGAGTCACCGAACGAGAGAGAGGCCCGCCGAATGCCTTGCGTCTCTCTCCCACTCAACTATGTTTTAAATATAATTCTTTGTTTAAATAAATGTTTTAAATTGTTACTATTATTTCATCCTTCTTCCTACTATACGAATGAATATTCACATTAAAATTATTTTACCACTCAAAGTCGTTGTCACGTAAAACTTTCGCCCGTATACCGACTTTACAGGCAACCAATTTTTTAACCTACCACCCATTCAGGACATCATTTTTTAACTGTGGCAAACAACGGGCGCAACAAACAGCAACGACATTTACAAACAAAAAAAAAAGAATATGTCGTTAATAACACGCAGTACACAACTACAATACAATGTAGTATCAATTAAATAAAGACAATTAGAAATAGCTGTTGGAGTGCTTGGAGCATTTCAGAGCCAAGCTGTTTTGTCTTCTGTGTAATCTGACACTTTATAATAAGCTTTTTTATAAAGCTTTTCTTTGATTTTGATTTTAAATTTATCAACATCTAATTTCTGAATATCATTTGGTACTTTGTTGTAAAATCTTACACACAGACCCTTAAAAGAATTATTTATTTTATGGAGCCTAGTATAAGGTACTGCTAATTTGTTCTTACTTCTAGTGTTTACATTGTGAATATCACTGTTTTTTGAAAACATTCCAGTATTTTTATGAACATAAATCAAATTTTCATAAATGTAAACCTAACACATTACAACCATTCACGAGTGCTAGAGCCACACGCATTGGGCCGGCTCGCCCGGGGTAATACCACCCGACCACGAATATTCGGCGTCAAATAATAGCACTTGGTGCTGTTGTGTTTCGTCCGACAACCAGTTTTTTTTCATTTGGCAACGGGTAAGCGCTTGGCCTTCATCTCACCTGATGGTAAGTGACGATAAGGCCGGAGGTGGAAGCGCGCGAACCCGGAATCCTCAACCACTGAGGAACTGGCTATCTTATCTCAAACTGTCGGAATACAACAATGCTATAGAACATCGTAATAGTTAGAGCAAGGGAGAGCCCTTCTTTAAAAAAATATCTAATTTTAAATCGTTTCGAATTGCATTATAAAAAATCGATTCACATAAAAAAAATAGAGTTCTAAAGTATCGATTTCTCAAAAATCAGTTAATTTTAAAAGTTTGTATTTACGATAATAACAAATAAAAGATTACAAAAATGTAACTTTTTTTATTAGAATAGAATAGAACTTCTTTATTTCTTGGACTGTGGACTTTTCACAACTGGGTATTACAACGGTATCGTATAAATAAAAAGGACATCATTTTTTTGGGCCTTTTCTGAAAGTGCCGACCAACAAAAAAAAAAGTACGTATTGTAAGAACTAGCCATTTGGAGTAATAGTTAATATGGCACAAAAGTTGTAGGATTGCTCCGAGCCAAGTTATACAAGTTCGAAGATTCATCATTTTCATACATTTATTGATTACTAATTTTTTTTTGTATGACCCCACAGCTTGAATTGCTAGAATTAATGACAATTGTTTCAGATCATTAATTCTAGCAATATCTATCATTATTTTATAATTCCCAGTTCCAGCACTTTCAGAAATCAATAAATGTATGAAAAATGATGAATCATCGCACTTGTATAACTTGGCTCAGAGCAATCCTACAACTTTTGTGCCATAATAACTAGTACTCCAAATGGCTAGTTCTAACAATACGTACTTTTTTTTTTGTTGGCCGGCACTATTCAGAAAAGGCCCAAAAATGTATGGGGCCTGAATGATCTCCTTTACTTATTTATATTATCTAAGTATACCTGGAAGAGATTGGCACGGGACCGTCAACAGTGACACATACAAAGAGAGGCCTAAAGTCAGCAGTGGGTGAAGTCAGGCTGTGGGTGATGATGATGATCATGAAATATACCTATTGTAAGAATTGAGTTTCCTATAGCCTGACCGCAACCGCTGTACCGCGCCTTAGGTATGCGCGGGTGGTGGGGGGAGTGGGAAGTAAAGAGCATGAACTCACATGAGATTCGTAGTGTCAGACAGATCCTACGATATCGAAGCACAGTTTATTGAAGCCTTATATTTACGAGTATAATTACATCCAATCCGTTTTTGTCCAGTATGATTTTTAGATAAGTACAATTAAAGAACCAATATAAATGAAATAAATCTTTAATTCTTGGAAATATATAATATAAACTTTCTTTGTTTGCTTTTCTTTTCTTAAAATATTCGGCCACTTTAAAAATGACAGTCTTTATTATCTCGAGATAATGCACGTCCCATTTTTAGATATTTTATCCCAAGTGCGTCTGACACACTAGTTGCCGCCGTGAGCGATGACGGCAGAATGTCATAATGGAGCAACTGTTCCGCCCCCCCGCCTCGCCGCTCGCATACCCAAGGCGCGGTACAGCGGTAGCGGTCAGACTATAGTAAGCAGTAGAGCTCATGAAACACAGCTTCAGCAAGAAACTATTATATTTCACTTTTATCACAACAATTACGTACGTCTGCGTAATTTATTTTGTTTGTTTATTGAGGTGTGACGTCACAAAATGTCACGTGACCAACCGGTTTCGCACAAAATTAAAAAAAATATGTATTTTTCTACTAAAAAAAATAAATATTGCAAGAGGCATAAAAATAAGCGTTTGTAATTTTCAAAATGCAAGCCGGTATAAATGAAGGATTATAATAACAACGGTACAAAGTCCCAATGTGTAAACTACACGACCTCTTTACTGTACATAGAGGCGTGCCTAAGGTTTAAGAGTAGGGCAACATTATTTTCTTGTGATTTTTAATAGTCAATGGGCGATTTTCTTACATCCCAAATTAAGAAGTAAAAATTAGTACAAAAACACTCGATAGATGGCGTTTTATGAAAGCCGAGCCGTACCTACCTAAGCGTTGCAATAAATTCTACACTTTTGCTTATCTACCAAAAAAATAAAAAAACACGGCAAATACCCCGGTCCTATTTCTATTTTGGACTGGAATAAATATAACGCAGCCATACACATGCTCTTCTTGGCCTCGCCTTTTACTAAGCGCCATCTACGAAGTCATTACGAACCAATTTCTTTTTTTTTTGATCTCGGAAAATCGCCCATTACTATTGAGATAAATTAACTAGAGAAGACGTCACATACAAAAAGATGTGCACAGCTATCAATGACATGATACTTGTACCGTGGTGCGGGGCACGCATTGCTATGCATTTTACCGAAGCATGGCCGCCGCTTCATGTCTCGGCGATTTGATAAAATAATTAGTCAAATGCCTGTTACATCGATAATTTAGTGCGTATTTCCAGGTGAAAAGTGATTCCTTTGGTTTTGTTTGAATTTCCTGGGTTGTTTCAAATCAAATCAAAATATCTTTATTCAGTAAGCTTAAAATAAGCATTTTGAATCGTCTAAATTATTATTTTTATGGATGGATGAACAGGCACAGAAAAATCCCCACCCATTCAGGAAGTCTTTTAGCTGTGGAGAAGAACTGGCACAAGAAACTCCAACTTTTCCAATTCCGACGTTTAAACAGTACCTTAGCACACATAAAGGTATATTTTAATAAAATAGAACACAATACACACATATTGTTGCGTCTAGCGCCTGCCACAGACTACTACAGATAGAGCGAGCTGGCTCTAACGCGTGTTACAATCTAGTTGAGACGTCTTCTCTATAGTCTGACCGCTACCGCTGTACCGCGCCTTGGGTTTGCGAGCGGCGAGGCGGGGGGGCGGAACAGTTGCTGTTGACTGTCTGTGTCAGACGCACATGAGATAAAATATCTAAAAATGGTTCGTGCATTATCTCGAGATATCAAGACTGTCATTTTTTTACTGTCAATTGAGTTCACCAAAAAAACAGAAAGTTATAAAGAAAAAACATGTTATTGATGATTTTGATTTATATTTCCAAGAATTAAAGATTTATTTCATTTATATTGGTTCTTTAATTGTACTTATCTAAAAATCATATTGGACAAAAACGGATTGGATGTAGTCGTAAATATAAAGCTTCAATAAACTGTGCTTCGATATCGTAAGATATGTCTGACACTACGAATCTCATGTGAGTTCACGCTCTTTACTTTCCACTCCCCTCCTCCCCGCGCATACCTAAGGCGCGGAACAGCGGTAGCGGTCAGACTATAGTACGTAGTACATTATAACTCAATGCCCATTACTTATTTTGAGTGACTCACATCGAAATCGTCGAGCGCCTGCGCCAGTTCGCCGGGACCCTCGATAGCGGGGCGGTTGGAGGCTGCAACCAAACATGCCACATATTAATCAATACGTATTTAATAATCACAATATAACAAAAGGAATTACGACTTATATCTAGGGCTGCCACCTTTTATAGGACAAATAAAGTTAATCTATAAACGCAGCTTCATCTTAAGAGGCCTATTACATCTTGAATGTGATTTTTGCGTAAAATGCCCATTTTCGCATTTTGTAGTAATTTTGCAGTTGTATTTATCGTTGTTATCGAAATAGGATAATACATTCATTAAAAAATCTTTATTCCCCATGAAGTAATAATTACTCTGGTATAAATTTAGCTCAATAATATTATCGTAGATAGGAGATATTCACAGTTAACTTATAGCAATTTTCAAAGTTTTTTGGTTTAAAATAAGATTTTTTTCCTAAATAAAATCAATGATATCTAAAAATTCCGAGGCTGCTACGCACTATTCGACTATATAAGAGATAACATAATAATTTTTTTATTTCATTTATTTAGAACAGTAGTTCAATCAATGAGCTCAAAAAAGTGCCTTCTCGCACTTTATGAAAATCTTTCTCTGCAATTTTGGGTTTAATTAAAAAGTTAAGCAAAATTTACAAAAAGCGAGGCCGCTACGCACTATTCCAATAGCCATTCTACACTATTCAATAAGTCATATTTGTTAATGTATTTTTGTTTCTGAGATCCATAACGCCAAAATTGGCCATTTTACGCAAAAATCACAGTCGAGATGTAATAGGCCTCTTAACCGAATGTTCAAATATTTGTAAAAATATTTCTTTCGGATCTCAGAGGTGAAAACTTCTAAGATTTGATGAAGCAATGTTGACTAAAAAACATAAGCATCAAGCACTGACAAATTTCGACGGTTGAAAGCCAGACCTCGGTAGCCAAGTGGTTAAGGCAGCCGCCCGGAATGCGGAAGGTGCGTGGTTCGATTCCCGCCTGAGGTTGTCGTCTTTTTTCAATGTTTAAAAATTTTACTTGAGTATATTTAAGCGTTAATAAAACGCTAAATATATATATATATAAAAAAAACATTTTTTTTTACAAATAAAGTATTTTTTCATTATGTTAGTACAAAAATAAAGTACATAGCATAAAAAAGAGTATTTATTGATTTGTCCTTAACCATTAGCCAGGCAGTGGTCTTATAGAGACCACCATGTTTTGAACTTTATTCCCTGAACATGAGGTCGAAAACCAATGAAATGTTTTAACATGCTGTGCCTGGCTAAGGGTTGAAAACGTATTTTATTTGTTGCTCTTTGCGACATTTAACAAATATTTGTATTTTACGTAAATAGAGTATTGTAGCGTACTTTATTGGTGTCGTAATTCGACCAACAATACCAACTAGATGACGCGTCACGCACAAAATCAAAGCTAAATTCTGTCCACGTCAATAAATACTTTTTCAAAGCAATAAATTACTCCTGTCACTTAAAAATGAAAAGACGTCAATAACATTGAGTGGTGAAATCAACCTTAAGGGGCAACAAATAAAGTACTTTTTCCTGTTATGCCTTGCGAGAAAATAAGAGCTCACTTCTCAAGTGCGCTCTTATTTACCGAGACACATTTTTAGCGCCACCCAGGGATTACTCTTGAACGCAAACTCAATCTTAACACAATTCCAATGCGTTTAATATGTATCGATATTGGGATAAGTAAAGATAATTTGGGAACGCCATCTCGATAATAATTTGTTCAATCAATTTCCACGCAATTTAATTCCAATGCGGCGCTATTGTCGCTTACAAAGTGCCATTTGACATTTTTTAGATTTGTGATTGGAAATTGACTTTTGAAATTGTGTTTCAAGAGTAAGCCTACTGACATCTAGTAGTGTTGTTGATCGAAGGTGTCGTAGATTATAAAGTAGGCCTACATGAAAAAGAGGACGTAATCTAGAATAGGGTTACCACCCTACTATATAATGGTTAATTTTTCGTTAGAGTTCATGTTTGACTAAAATGCATATTTTTAAGAATAATGTTAATTTTAATTTTATAATGATTAAATTAATAATGATTTAATGAAATGTAATAATTTAATGTTTTATCTAATGTGATTTAAAAATAACATAAGTAAGTTAAAAATAAATGTAATATAAAAATTAATGTAATAATAAGTACAGTACTTAATTAAAATAAATGTTAAATATTGTAGTGCCCTAACAGGGTTCATGTCATGCCTATAATGTACACACGGCAGCACATCACGCTATCCATTATACATATCTATAACTACGTTGCGGTATGGAGTGTTAGAAAGAAAGTGTCTTCAATTTAATTGGTGGAATTCTCTAGTTTATCAAAATTCCCGAATGGCGAATACAGGCGAATATGTCAAAAACTATCGGCCAATAGTAATTATTCACGGGGGTTGGCCACGCCCCCTGCGCGGCCGCCACCGGGCCGGAATTTTTCTTCTGGCAGTCCAGTCACACGTCACGGCAGCGACGCTCGCGTTTTGTAAACACCATCTCTAAGTCTGTGGTAAACACAAAAATGGCACCTACTTTAAGTAAGGTGGAGAGAGAGCAAATAATTGCTCTAAGACAAAGTGGATGCCGAGTCAAACATATATGTGACCAAACTGGAGTAACGGTGAGTAATTTAACCTACTACAAAATATGATTTGTTAGATGTTTGATGTTAGGTGTTAGTAAAGACAAAACAGTGCCGCAGGAGACCCGGCTTAGGAGTGTTAGATTAATGTTTATTTGTAAACAAAAATGGTGGTTAACTTAACTCGTAACTTTCATCTAAATAGGTTCTGCTTTTTTATTTAGTTTCATGCTTTATTAGAGGAAGAAATTTTACTGTTTATTTGTAAACAAAAATGGCGGTTAACATAACTCGTAACTTTTATCTAAATAGGTTATCATGATATTTTATTTAGTTTCATGATAAATTAGAGGAAGAAATTTTACTAAGGGATGAATTATATAAAAGCGGGCCGTGCACGGGGCGCGTCCGGGCTCCGTCCGGGCTCGGATGGCGCACTGATTTGAGACGTTGCATAAATTTTGTATCGAGCAGTTCTTATTAAACTGTGCATTCCATGATCCGTGTCCCGTCCGGGGCACGACGCCCCGTGCACGGCCCGCTCTAATATAATTCATCCCTAAACCTGTAATTTTTAGTTTGACTGCTTGTAATGGCGGCTCCACACTATTATTGCCGACACATAATAAATAATAAAGTGCCGTGACGCTCCGTAAACAGGCGTGAACGTGAATGTGGACGGTTTTCTTGGGGTTCACGCGCGTTCACGCCTGTTCCCCGATCTGATCGGGGACGGGGAACAGGCGTGATCGCGCGCGTACTATTTTGTCCCGCGACAAAGGGTTCTCGCGGCGTTCACGCGTACAAATCCACATTCACGGCCCCGTACTAGTTTACCAAAGAGGAAATTAATCGGTTTACTCCAGACTATACTTCGATCGGTTACGATACGATGTATTTCAGTCATCTACCATCTTCTTTTTTTTCTCTACGTCCATTTCGCGGCGGGTTTCACGAACGATTGTGAGCATCCCGTGAATCTGGAGGGCACGACTTGTGCCGTGAATTCGCGCGTGAATTCACGGCACTTAAAGCCTGTATATACTTTGATTAGTGATTAGTGCTGGTGACGAGTGCAAGTGCTTAGTGATTAGGAGTAAACACGTGTGGACTGGGCTGCGTTCTGTCGCTTCACTCGAGCGCACTCCGGCGCGCGCTCTAACCTTTCCGTGGCTTGGTGAAATTTTACTCTGATGGCTGTCAGAGCGTAGTTTCATCGGTTCTGTGCTAGTATATGTGTTCTGTGGTTCTGTGGCTCAGAGCGCAGCAACCAAACAACCATCAAATCGGATGGTTATTTTCACTCTAACAGCTATTTGACGTTTATATCATTTAAAAAGTGTCAAAGTTTGCAATTTATGTCAAAACGTCTCGAAAAATTCCGCCTGTTGTTTGGTTGTTTTGTATTGTTTTACTTTTTAATAATTCTGTTATATATGGTATAAAAGTGGAAAAAATGGAGACAGAAGAATGTTTTCTCGTACAGGACAGGAATACTTCAGAAGAGGTTATAAAAACAACTTGATTGTTCCGTGGCCTGGTTGCAACTCAAACGAGTTAAACTTTAACCAAACAACTACACTACACCCAAAACGACGGAACGCACTCCAGCGATTGATTAGTGCGAGTGGTTAATATAGTTAATTAAAGTAGCTCGCATAGTAAAGTGATATGTGGGTTCTAAAGTTTCTTTCATTATTTCTTGCAATTGCAAGTGCGCTTCTTGACGTGCGTACTAAACACAGCCACTTGACAAAATGGACACTACTCGCACTACACATCCTGCACTAATCACTCGCAACTAATCACCTGCACTTGCACTGTCGCACTTATCAATGTGAATACAGGCCTTAATGTGGAGCCGCCATAATGGATTTTGTGAGAATGCGGATTTTTCATTCTTCTTTAACCGTAAAGTGTAGTAATACGAGAAATAGTTAGCCATAAAATTATAATTTTGTAAGGTAATCAATGTTTTTACACGGGACGAACAAACTAACACCAACTTGTGCTGTTGTTTTATTTGATAGTAGGTGTTACCAATGGTGTATTAAAACAAACCCTAATTGACGTTTTCTTTCAGCGAAAAACGGTATATTTTTTGCTTCGCCGATGGGAAAAGTCTGGGTCCCTAGAAGCTCACCACCGTCAGCACTACGATAGGGCCACGACGTCTGAGGAGGACGCGGCCATAGTTGATTCACACTCTGCTGATCCCTTTTTGAGCACAAGAGTGTCTTCTTCTAATTATAGCGTGAGTATATCATAACAATTACCTACCTTGTTTAAACTCTATTGAAATTAACACGTTAATAACACCTATTAAACAAAAGTGGGATTTAACTTGCTATTCTTTCTACCATTGACTTGGCTGACCAAAAAACCACTTACTGCATGTGTATTTGATGAATTTTTTGATGAAGGTTTTAGTTAAATTATTAAAATAATAAGCTCAAATGCCTTCGCACTTCTTGAGAATGACTTTTTGACAATGAGTAGTTATTGCTTAATCTTAATAATTTATTGAGATCCTTTTAAACACGTTTTAAATATCTTTACAAATAAATTAAGTAAAGAATATAATTTATTATTTACTATGACTGTAAAGTTATATTGAACATGGTTTGTAGTAGGGTGATAATGTTGAATTTTTTTTTTAAATATCTTTATAACAGAAGCTATGGCTAGATTAAAATAAAGTTTGAATAAGTATATTTTTCTAAACAAAAACAATTAAGTAAGTACTAGAATTGTTAAGAGGGTTTACGCATTTCGGTTTCCCATACAAACTTCCAAGTCGAAGTTTTTAAAAACCATTAATCCAATTTTGATGAAACTTTGTATGCTAAAGTAAAACACAGGGATCTAAATAGTTTGTTGAAAACATTTTAAAAAAACGTTCATTTAGCTGAGTTATTGCGATTTAAAGTCTACTCTAGAAAGTTTAAAATCGCAATAACTCACTTAAATAAACGTTTTTTAAAAATGTTTTTAACAAACTATTCAGATCCCTGAATTTTACTTTAGCATGCAAAGTTTTATTAAAATGGCTAAGTGGTTTTTAAATATTTCAGCTTGGAAATTTGTATAGGAAACCGAAATGCGTAAACCCTCTTAAATCAATGTTTCCAAAAAAAAAAAAAAATCTCCAACATTTGGGAAAGTTGTGAAGTGCCAGCTATTTATTGCATAATCATAATAATCAATTGGGGGGTCCCAATTGCATGTTTACTACCTATATATCCTTTAAAAAAGTTAAAAAAATTAAATTGATTAATTACTATGTATAGACATGGTTTGTATAGTAGGATGATCCGAAGAATATATTTTTATCAAATATTTGGCTTTGGATACATTTAACTACCTATAATATTAACTACATGCAGTAAAATAATTCAATCAGTGTTTCCAATACCTATTATTTTAAGCCAGGTTACAGACTGCGTGCCAAATTTCATGTGAATACATATTCAGCCTTTTTAACCAACCATAAAATATTTTACATTTTTAATAGAAATATAATTTTAGAGACCGTTGTATATTTTATGTCCACAATAAAAAAGAAACGTTGACATAAATTGGGTGAAATCACTAAAAAGTCACACACAATCCTAAAGTTGGTCCTCTGATTCCTGATTAAGTTTTTAAATTTAACATATTTACTGTATAGTTAAAATCTTTAGTTTAATGAATTTACTTTACTTTTTTCTTTGTTTTAGGTTTCCATGGACACTATCCGGAGAAGATTAAAAGAGGCCGGGAAGAAATGCAGCAGACCTGCGAAAAAAATTCAATTATATGAACATCATAAAGAGGCAAGAGTTAGCTTTTGCTTAGAATTTTACAACTTTGACTGGGATAATGATATAGTTATTTTTGTTGACGAAAAAAGGGAAAACGGGAAATAGAGAGGACCCCAGTAACTATCGACCAATTTCAATACTACCAGCAAGTAAGATTTATGAAAAAATTATTCTCAAAACTTCAATGGAATCCTCATGTATCGAAATTGGCCGGCAAACTCAGTTCTGCTGCTTACGCCATTAGAAAAATTAGGCAGTTAACCGACGTTGAAACTGCTAAAAGGTTTACTTTAGTTCACAGTGTCATGTCATATGGCGCCCTACTGTGGGGAACAGCGGCTGATGTTGAAACTATATTTATTTTACAGAAACGGGCAATAGAACCATCTATAGACTAAGCTCACGAACTTCTCTTAGAGATATTTTTAAAGAAGTTGGTGTTCTTACAGCTGCATCTCAATTTTTTTTGTGCGCTGCAATATTAACTCATTCGCTAAACACAGTGACGTACACAATTTCAGTACTAGAAATAAGTCAAAACTTATGATGCCCCTGTTCAGGTTACAGAAGGTTCTCGGCTCTTTCTTGGGGCAAGGTATTCACTATTATAATAAAATACCAAGTACTGTACTAGAATTACCTTTAGATAAGTTTAAAAATCATATATAATCTTATTTACTTAAGAAAGGTTATTATACAGTTAAGGAAGAAGAAGACAAAACAGCCTGGTAATGATAAAATAATCACATTATATTTTCTTAAGTCCATTTTCTTTGTAACTAGCTCATACCCTGGTATGATAGCCTTTATCAGCAGTGTCTTACAGACAAGAGGTACCTACTCAAAACTTATGTTGCGTAAAACGTTGCCTAAATGTTTTCTTGCTTGCTTCATTGGAGTTGCTCGAGTGTGTCATGCTCTCTTAAATGTCTCTGCGGTGGTGGCATGTGCGTCGGGTCGTTGCGTTCCCTAAAACATAGTTGAGCGAAGCGATGGCTGATTCACATGTCATACTCGTGAACGGGTGCCGCCTGTGGAGGCTGCTCTTGCTAACTTATTTTTATTATTAGTATATTAGTAGTTATAGTCTTACTTCTTTTTTCTGTACTGTAAGACATTGATTACATTGATTATTTTATATTGATGAATACCTGAACTTTTTATTTTTATTAATATATTTTTTATTTTTATGTCTTTGTAGTTGTTTTATGTTTTTATTATTGTAATGGAAAGTGCCCTTCTATGATAGGGAGGGCATTTTTCAATTCTAATTGACGCTGTAAAAGAAAGGGAGAAAGGAAATGCCCTTGCTGAGTTTGTTGCCGGTTCTTCTCATTACAAGGCTCCCGCCCCATAGTTAGACTTACGAACCGATGGCATAAATGACATTCATAAGTGCTGTAACCTAAACATGGCCTAACCTGAATAAATGATATTGAATCTTGAAGTTATGTTATGGAATTGTAATAATGAACCCTTGTTTTGAAGTCTGTTAAAAACGCCCAGTCAAATTGTAATGTTCTAAGAAAATAAACTCTTGCCTCTCATTTTATCCCTTAGCCGGCATTTGACGTAATAAGACGTATTTTTAATTTAATAATTACTTTGAAGTATTATAATGAAGTTTATAACCCTAGAGTTACTTTAGATTTGGATGGTTTATTTAAAGAAATTTTATAAATGTTTTCGTTCTATCATTTAATTGTTGGAGAATGTTCAGCTTATTGCTCTGTTTCTTAATTTCTTTTCCATGTATTTGTTATCAGAATAATAATGTGATAGGTTGAACCTTTGATATTATATTAGCTATAAGTATCGATCAAATTCGGGGTAATTAATCACCCTGAATACCTATTTGTGTAATTTATTTAGAGTAGTAAGTTTATTAAAGTTCCTACTATTTTATTGGTTAATAAATCAGGGAGTTTAAATATATTGAAGATTATAATCAATAAATGTTTATTTGTGTTAGTTTATTGTTTTTATTTTTCTAAGTTTAAGTTCGAAACTCGATAAGAGCCTTATTACAATATTTTGACAGTTATTCGTTGACTATTGAACATTTAAAAGATAATAGAAAATCAAAGACCGCGTTGTAAAATTTCTTCTTCTTTATCGAGTGGCTGGTGAGGCCTGGTGTCAGAGTTTTTACAAGCCGCCATTTAGGTCTCTGACTTGACTTGTTGCTATATTTACTACTGCAACTGTGACCAACGGCTTTACGTGCCTTCCGAAGCACGACCAGACCAGAACAAGTATACAAAGATATGTTCCGCTGAATATCGAACCCAGTCCTCCGGGTACCTATGTAAGCAGACTTACTAACATTCAACCACGAAAAAGTCTGTAAAATTAATATAGCTACAAGTATGCTCTAAGTAATTATCATTATATCAACACTTTTTGGGACATAACAATTAACCCCATGTGCTATTGTCCACGTGGGAGGCCTGTGCCCATCAGTGGGACGTTTATTTGCTGATGATGAACAATTAACCCCTTGAGCATCGTAAAACCAGATACAATTGAAAATCAATTGTTTCGTGACCGCCGGCGGTCTTATGATCCTTGACCTATTATAGTGTTTTCTTACTTTTTGCATGTTTCATATTTTGCAGAATTCACACGGCTATTAATAATATTTCCCACATTCACACAAATTACTTAGCTTAAAGTAAGCACACACACACTAAGGCTTGTGATATGGATACTAGGTAACGGATACACTTACATAAACAATACGTAGATAATATAGATATAAATACATATAAACACCGACTCGGTTCAAATTACTCGGTAAAAAATTACCATGTTCATCACACAAACATTTGCTCGTACCAGGATTTGAACCCGGGACCTTTGGGGTTGGAAGGCAGGATCTCTGCCAACGGGCCAGATCGGTCTTCGCTTGTGCTTGAGTCACTATGTTTCACTTTATTTATTTTATAAAACATTATGGCCTCAGAGTATCATTTGGTCTTTTATACTTATACCCCAGTAATCACCACCTAACTGTCAAAATAATTTTCGAATTTCTTATCAATTTCTATTCTCTTAATTTTATTATGTTGTTTTAAAGCTGGCCACTGACGATCAGTTTTGCGCGTCAGTCCAGGCGTAAAACTGTGGCGTCACTCCAAGTGGTTTTACGCCAAACAGATTTCCCCACTCACTGGCGTCACTCCGGCTCGTCGGTTCTCGACCGGCCGGTACAATCAATTTTGAACTTTATTGCTAGGTTCTAAGGATCAATAATCATTGGAGAAATTCGAACTGACGCGATTGGAGTGACGATCAGTCGATCACACACGGTCAGGTGAGAGTAGCCTACTCTTGAAACAGAAATGCATTAATCAATTTCCAATCATAAATCTAAAATATGTCAAATGGCACTTTTGTAAGCGACAATAGCGCCGCCACATTGGAATTAAATTGCGTGGAAATTGATTGAACAAATTATTATCGAGATGACGTTCCGGAATTATCTTTACTTATCCCAATATCGATACATATTATTCGCATTGGAATTGTATTAAGATTGAGTTTGCGTTCGAGAGTAACCCCCCAGGGGCCCAAGTCTGCTAATTTACGAATGGCATAATTGAATCGCAATTGGATCGCATTGTAATTGTTTGACACATTTGGTATTCTCTTACTCATTTAAGAATACCAAATGTGTCGAACAATTACAATGCGATTAAATTATGCCATTCGTAAATTAGCAGACTTGGGCCCCAGTTTGGCGCGACGCGCCGCCGCCGGCTTGGATTATGGTAGCCACGGAAAATTCCGTCTCGCGCCCTCAGTTAAAACTCTTTAGTGACGATTCGACATTCACGATCAAATTTTGGACTGACGTCAGTTCAACTAATGGGAAAAACTGATCGTCAATTTTTACGATCTAGCAGTCAAAACATGTATATATAATGAGGTAGAGTCGATCGCTATAGGACAAGTCACACAGACAAGAGAAAATTCTTTCATTACATATTTATTAAACGTTAGGAATCTCCCCTAAATTAAATCCTCACCACGAATTTAAATTTTTAAATTTGTTGTCTCAAAAGTTTTCTTATTAGACGATATAATTCGCGCAGAGCGCTGTAGGGTTTCTCACCTTGTGTTCCACTTGTCCCAGGTTAAATTCCAGGTCGGGTTAATTCCTAATGTTGGTTTTCTAAACTCCGAGATACCCAGCGTCTCTACCAACACAAGGGTGTTAAATTCCTTGTTGTCTGGCGCATATACAGTAGGTTATAAACCACATCGCAATACGAGCGAGAATTCTCTAAATTCAGTTAAAGAGTGTGTTACGCTATTTTAATACGAGCGAGAATTCTCTAAATTCAGTTAAAGAGTGTGTTACGCTATTTTAATACGAGCGAGAATTCTCTAAATTCAGTTATAGCGTGTATTACGCTATTTTACATATGAGTATGTTATTCGTTATCAATTTTAAGATTCATCGCAAATGCAAAAATCTATTTAAGCTACTTCCCAATGTTTTTTTATTTCAACGCGTCGCTTTATTTTTTAGTTCCTCATACCGAATAACTAGACAGAATCAGTGTTACCTAATACCACAATCCCAGGAATTATGAAAATACTAGAAAAAATTCGGACCGAGAATCGAGAATGTAGGTGGGATTCGAAACCGCGTCCCTCGCTTTCCGGGCAAGTGCGCTGACCACTACGCCACCGCGGCCGGCACAAAGATCGTCGAAATTCTTCTAGTGATTTTACTTACGTCCCAAGCCGACGTCATCACAACAATCTACCCTAACACCCGATAGAAACACTTTTGAAAATATTTCTATCAGATAAGTTGACATTTTGCTATGTAGGTATATTTCATAATTTAATTTAACATTAAAAATGTTACTTTTTATTTATGAAAATCCAGAATTAGTTAAATGCCCTAGTGCCTACATCGGCAAGGCATTACAAAAATTATTTCCGAGGTAATGAAGATATTATTATTACACTACTTATAATAAAAAATAGATATGAAAATATGGCTAAGATTTTTATTTTTCCATTCCATTAAGTAACGCTTTTAGGAATAAATGAGTCCAAAGTTATTCTAATATTAATAACTAAGATTAATCCTCAAACATTGTTTCATTTTCGCGATTCCTCTACAGAGCGTGATACACACATGCAAAATAACGTATAACGTATGTGTGTGCGGCGGCAATGCAGCACGACTCATTTGACGTGGGACTGATATAGGCTATTTATCTCTTTCGCACGATTCTCTCTGTTCAACTTTTGAAGCGCTCAAGGTCAAAGTGTGGTAGCCTGATGTGCTGGCGTGTGTACCTATAAGTTAATATCTGTACACCTGACGTGAGACAATAAAATTATGAATTATGAATGAATTATGAATTACTTATATCCCCGAGGGGTTTGCAGAGACTAAGCAATGAGGACAGCAAAAGCAGTCCTCTACCATAGTCCTCTTTTCACACCAAATACTGACTGCACATGTGCTCAGCGTAACAGGTGGTGAGCTCATCTCCGCTCTATGCTGTTGGTTGTATGTGCAGTCTTTAGTCCGTTAGTCGCCTTTTACGACACCCAAGGGAAGAGAGAGGGACACGTATTTAATTATTGTAGTAATTTTTTTATGATGCGTAAAATTGTACCCACATTATTGTTTATATTAACACTGTAACTTTTTTTACTAAGATGGAGAAAAAAAGGCCTCCTCAGTCTCTTGCTGGCTTCTTCTCAGTCGAGAGCTCTCCTTAATCCGAACTGGTGGTAGATTCAGTAGTTAGTTAAGATCTAACTAAATGTTAGTTAACTGTTATTTTATTAGTTTTTCATAAGTGCCTGCGATGTGAAGGCTTACAAGTACATTGAATAAACTATTTGACTTTTTATTTAAAGTCCTTTTTATTTAAACGCTGTGTACGTATGTATCGTACAATTATGCAAAAAAAAACAAAAAAAAAGATTTTTTGCATTTTTTGAGATTTTTTAAGTTTTTTTTGTTTAACATTGTTTTTTTTTCTTTTATCTGCGCTGTGTACGTATGTATCGTACATTTATGCAAAAAAAAAAAGATTTTTTTGCATTTTTTCAGATTTTTTAAGATGTTTTTTTTTTGTTTTTTCTCACCCGCATGCGGCGGCTCGCCATGCGCCGCCTTGCTGATGGCGCCCACCGCCGAGCACACCGCGCGCAGCACGTAGTCGCGGTTGGCTTTGGCCGCCGCTAGCTCGGGGTGGCGGACGTACACCTGCAAGGGGAAAGAATAACAATAAATTTAAAAAAAAAATATTTTTTTTTGCTAGCCTATACTGCCCCACTGCTGGGCAAAGGCCTCCCCCAAGTCCCTCCATCCATCTCTATCCTGAGCCACCTCATGCCAGAAAAAATATATTATTGAAAAACAACATTTTTTTATAAAATCAACAATAGGCCCCAGCTCTCACAATGCTGATAAGTATAAAATACTGTATAAGTCACTAGTTGCTATCATTACTATGTAAGGGTGTTACCAGACCAATCGATCGATCGTCGGCATCGATCAACGTCAATCGAAGTTAATCGACTGGTCTGGTAGCTTTAATCGATCGACGGATACCAATCGTCTAATGAATCTTTTTATACCATATGCCTTTCTCCTCAGATTAGAATGGTTTAGAAGATCTTTTACACAAAGATTTTTTCATCCTTGACGCTCTCAGCAGTTTCTCAACTCCTATAGATTACATAGCGTTAAGATCCTTTTATACAATAACCTCGTGCGAAGCATAACAGAGTATTGTAGCGTTGTATGGAGGCCGCATCACGCCACACACTCTTTAAGATTGGAGCGACTACAAAAAAGGTTCGTGTCAAACTTAGCCTACAGAAATGGGATCCACAAAAAAATTCGTTCCTATGAAAAAAGACTACGCTATTTTAATATTATCTCATTAGAAAATCGAAGAAATTTGTTAGATTTATCTTTTTTGTTTAAAATTTTCAATCATAAAATTTACTGCCCTCCCTTACTTCAAAAGTTTAGACTTCGCGTGCCTTCAAAAATTCCTCGTGCCCCTATCACACCACTATGCCCTCCTTTTCGCAAGTCACTTTTAGGTGCAAACTCTCCGATTCCGAGGTTGTGTAAATTGCTTAATGGATGTAGTGACTTGGGTGATCTCCATTTCGGTTCATTTGCCAAACTCAAAACAATCTTAAGCCGATCATGGCTTAAGGTTGATAATTAAATTTTTTGAAAATAATACATATAATAATTAGTAGTAAGTAGTAATTAGTAGTAAGTCTTTCTTACATTTTTTGCATGTTGTGTTCGCCTTAAAAGATTGTTACATTAAGTTAAATAATTTTTGAATTTTTATTGTATTGTAGTATTATTGTAAACAAACACTGGTGAACCTAAATAAATAAAATAAAAAAATAACCAAGCTCGTGCTGCCGCTTAGCAGCGTGTGCTATTAGGAAGCTAGCTAAGATTTACGCCATCACCATTTCTTTATGACTTCTTGAGATGGTCACTAATAGAAGAACAACCTTCCATATTGCATCCAACACTCCCTGAACACTCCACCTTAGATTTTGTTAGAAACTCCTTAGAAATAGTCCCACATATTTCATCCCCTAAAGACTTTCTCACTTTTAAGACTGCAGAAGCACTTTTAAGCATGGTAGCTTCTTCAGAACTCTAAACCTTATATATAGAAAATTAACTATCTATCACGGATTCCTTAAAGACTTTCTTACTCATGACGCTGTCAGCAGCATTTTCATTAGCTCCTGTAGAATACACATCAGATTCTCTCACTCATGAGTTTTTATTTTTTTCTCCAGCTCCTATAGATTCCACAACATCATCATTTCACTACAAAAACTCACCTTAGAAGCAGTCAGCAGCATAGTAGAGTGCTTCTTGAGCACCGCCCTAGCCGCCGCTAGCTCGTCCCTGCTCCTGGGCTCCTTGAGCTCGTGCTGCCGCTTGGCCGCGTGTGCGGCGAGTGAGCTGGCTGAGCGGCCGAATTGGCGCGCGGATTCTAGCAGCTCGGATTGGGATGAGGCGGATTTGAGCTTGTCTAAGTCCGATTCCACCTGAGGGGAGACGATAGTGTGTTAAATTTTGAAAGTTTACTATTTGTTATTTATTTATTAACGACTCAAAAATGTATAATTTCAATACACATAATAAACACGTAAAATGTAAAAAGATTTTTTTTATAACAAAAATAAGCAAACTAGAAGGCAGCAAGCTGCAGGGTCACCCAATGCAAAGTAATCAACAATATCAGAGGTATCGCAGATACGTTGCCGGCCTTTGGGTAAGGATTACCCCTTCCCCACTATACACCGTTCGTAGTAAAAAAAAAATAGTTCTTAGAACTGGATATTTTATATTTTACAATTAGTAATATTTATCGTCTTAGTGAAATAATCACTTGAAAGTTGGTCATTAGAGCTGGATTCTTATTCTTAAACAAAAAAAAGTTGGTCCTTCGAAGCGGATTTTTTTTAAATTTTATTATTTACTCACCGTCCTAGTGCTAGCTAGCAACAATCGCACATCGGCCAAGTCCGCCAGTATGAGCAGTCTCGTCACAGCTGATAGTAACGCTCTAGCCGCTCGCACCATGCCCGAGCGCGCCGCGGACGCGCACGGCTGCTCGGAGAACTCGCGCGCGGATACGCTCATGGCGGCGCCTGGGGGGAAATTAGTATTAAAATGTATAATAATATTTGGGAGTTACAGTCACTCGCGTCCGTAGGTTCACCCTTGAGGCCCTACACGTGACCCTGGATAGTGCTAAAAAAGTGACACTGTCTGAGTGGTAGGGTCACGCGCATTTCTTTTTTATACAGGATTTTTTTTAAATGTGCGCTAATTTTTTAAATCATTTAGTAACGTTAATAGACATCTTTTTTTTATATATTTATAATTTTTTTAAAATTTTATTTGTCTGTTTGTCACAATAAAACATAACTAAAGTAAAGCACGTGTAACGTAAAGGTAACCTAACCTAGGTATCCGGTGGTATCGGAATGTGTCGGAGTTCAATAGCGCGGTTTCGGTCGATTGACCATGACCAACCGTATTTTTGTGGATATGTTTGATCAATTTTAGTTTCTTCACTTTTCACTTCACGGCAAATGAATCCAATCCACCTGATGTTGAGTGCAAATGGAGTCCAGACGCGAAGACAACTGGCGCAGCGTTAAGTAGATCGGCGGTCGCCCTCACTTGTCGGCCCACAAGATGTCTTTCCTATTGAGCGGCTCGCGGCGTAATACGACCATGTAATATCAACACGGAATGAAGCAATGGCACTATTTGCTGTTTTGTTTCGTCCGGTGAGCGAAATTAGCGGAGGCCCATCTACATATAATTACGACTGGTATCCCCGAAGGATTAGTCAGAGCCTAGGCAATGAGGACCACAAAAGCCATAGTCCGCGTTTAACAACTACACATGCGCTCAGCTCGACAGGTGGTGAGCCCATCGTCGCTCTATGTTGTTGGCTGTATGTGCAGTCTGTAGTCCGTTATTCGCCTTTTACGACTCCTATCCGATCCGATCAACAATACCAACTAGATGACGCGTCACGCACAAAATCAAAGCTAAATTCTGTCCACGTCAATAAATACTTTTTCAAAGCAATAAATTACTCCTGTCACTTAAAAAGTAAAAGACGTCAATAACATTGAGTGGTGAAATCAACCCTAAGGGGCAACAAATAAAGTACTTTTTCCTGTTATGCCTTGCGAGAAAATAAGAGCTTACTTCTCAAGTGAGCTGTTATTTACCGAGACTCATTTTTAGCAACGACCTGACATCTAGTTGTATTGTTGATCGAAGTTTGCAATAGTTCACTTTTCTCAAAATAGCGACTGCACATGTGCTCAGCGTGACAGGTGGTGAGCCCATCGCCGCTCTATGCTGTTTGACGACACCCAAGGGAAGAGAGGGGGTGGTAGTATTCTTTCACCGCTACGCGACACAGTTGTAAATAAAAAATTAAAAAAATTGGTTCTTCGAATTGATTTGTTTTCTAATATTTCTATTTTTGACGACCTCCATGGTCGAGTCGTTAGTACGCCAGGTGTCTGGCATCGCGTCATCTCTGAGGTCCCGGTTTCGATTACCGGTCGGGTCAATTTAGAGAAAACAGTTTTGTTTATGTATACATCTGTTATCTAGTTTAACCATTAACGAGTTTGAAAAGAAGCTTTAACTTGGACTAGATAATTGGTGAGCGTAAATAAATTTATTAAAATTATTTACAACTAAAATGAAAAAAAAAATTGTTTACGCTCTCACCAATTATCTAGAGACCACGATAAGTATGCTTTTGAAACTCGTTAATATGGTAAGATAACGGATAAATATACATAAACAATGAAAAAAGGTAGTCGTCTTTTTTTAGTGTTTCAAAATAAAAAAAACACGCAAAAACAAATTTAAAAAAAAAAGTTTTTCTCTAAATTGACCCGACCGGGAATTTAACCCGGGACCTCAGAGATGCGACTGCGAACCACTCGAGCACGGAGGTCATCAAATCCTTATCCAAACAATATCGCATGCTACCCCACTCACCCGCCTTCCTGACCTCCTCGACGGCCGCCAGCATCTCCTGCGTGATGTCGGGGTTCTCGTAGGCGATGGTCTGCCCGCGCTCGATGAATATCTCGGTGGCGCGCTCCACGGTAGCGACCAGAGCACTGGCGCGCTTCGACTTGCCCGCTGCGGGTGGACTCACAATTCATTCAAAAAGGAAAGAAGATAAGATTAAACACGCGTGAGCCAAAATGGGTTTATGATAGTTAAAATATGGGCCGTAAAAAAAAAAAAAAAGCGACAAAAAAATTATTAAAATAATATTTTGGGAAATATCTTTATTATTAAAATTTTGCATTCACAATGCTATATAGATATAGGATAAAATGTTTACTAGAAAAAAATCAACCAATCTCAGTAAGCTTGAGTGGGTTCGAATCCCACTCGAGCTTCCTGAGACTGGTTGATTATTTTCTAGTAAACATTTAATCCAATATCTTGGGACTATAGTAAACGCCATATATAAGCTGATTTATTCACACAGTACCCACATATCAAATATCTAAAAATCACAACTTCAAACATAACATATCTTCCTCTCATAACAACAATCGATTTCGAGTAGGGAACCCGTCGGCTCATTATTACCTCCATATAATCACGACTATTATCCCCGAAGGGTTAGTCAGAGACTAGGCAATGAGGACAGCAAAAGCTATGCTCTTTTCACTAAATAGCGACTGCACATGTGCTCAGCGTGACAGCTCGTGAGCCCATCGCTGCTCCATGTGAAGTCCATGCCGTGGATGTATGTACAGTATCCAGTCCGTCAGTCGCCTTCGCTCTAAGCTGTTTGACGACACCCAAGGGAAGAGAGGGGGTGGTAGTATTCTTTCACCGCTTCGCGACGCGGTTACTGTATAATATGTAATGGTGATATAGTTACGTACGCCGCTTCTTCTTGCCGGCCTTGTCCTTGCTATTGACCAGTGTAGTGACCTGCAGCACGAGGGGCTCTAGAGTGCGCTCCACAGAGGTGGTGCGGATCTCCAGGTGCTTGGGGTCCCATTTCAGGGTGAGGGTGCCCGTTTGGCCGTAGTCCGCCATTGCTGGAATGGAATACAGTACGTTTTTAATGCTTTTTATTTATTTATGGAAAAGGTACACCAGCACCTTATATAATGTACATTGACAAATATTGTAAGCTTATAAATAATCTTCTTACATAATAATAAAAATCTTTATTGGTCTATAAAAACATTTAATATTTGGAACATTTCATTGTTTTACAATATTAAGTTTGCTTAAGTACCTAAACGAAGTCTGTCTGTTCTTATAGGCACTATTGCTCATATATTTATACCTAATAAATGCATACACAACATTTGCAGAATAATTTGTATTGCGCTTAGATACAAAATTATATTTTATAGTTTACCTACTACATGAAGGGAGAAAAAGACAAAATAATTATTAGGTAGGTTTATAATAAAGGTATTTTTAAGAATTTCAGTTAACAGAATCAAGTAGATTAAGAACTTTAAATTTGAAATTAGCTATTGACTTGTGGTTAACGTTCAAATGCAATGCTTTGCTGGAAGGAAGGAGTTTAATTGAACAAGTTGATTACAACAATGAACAAACTTATAGTTTGTATCAAATTGTTACAGATAACAATTTAGTTTTAATCCTTTGAAAATGGTATAACATTTTTATTTTGGTTAGGATGGTTCGATTATTATAGCCATGAGTGCAGTGGGACAGTTTGGCTGCACTTTACGTTGCACAATTTAGTTTTTCATTTATTTGCTTATAATCAGGGTTCGAAATTATCAAGATAATTACGCTTCTTGATAATTATCAGATAATTATTACCTTAACAAAACAATGACACTCGAGTTTTCTCAACTTGGCAAAATCCGAAATATTCTTTTTTTGTTAAGGTAATTCCTACGGCGCGGTACGTAGACATTGATACTTCGTACGTTCAGAAATACGCAAGTGCACACGTTTAAATACTTCGAAAACAGTTCCCTTCCATGAGCGAATTTTTTTGTTTTTATCAATCGATAATTATCTATCCGTTATTATCACGATAATTATCATGATAATTATCATTGATAATTATCATTGATAATTATCCTTTCAAACCTTGCTTATAAAGTAACTTAAATTAAACCTGTAACATTTCAAGCTTTATATCAGACACCAGCAGGTCAAGGTACTTATTTTTATGATTAGAGAAATTTAATAGTTTTGAACATTGACCAAGAATGTTCATACAAACCATTTGTTCCATTACTGGAATAAGAAAATTAAAAATTAAGCACTTAAACATTTATTAAAACTGTTTTAACGGGACTAAACACGATTAATTTTGTAAGTAAGTACATATCTAGGCTCAGTATTCCAAAGGGAGCCATTGAATTTTGAGGTGATTTTTTTTTTGCGTAAAGAACTCCTAATTAGGATCAAGAACACGAATTTTTATCGCTCGGAATTAAATAGGACTCTCACAATAAATTATTGAAAATATTTAATTTGTAGGTTAACATTAGTTTGTATAGTGAAGTGACAGCTCTTTTGTCAACTTTCCAACGTAAAAACGCGCGCGTATATATAGTACAATAGTAACAGAACCGAAGCAGGGGGACGGGGCGGGCGTAGCCCCCCCGTAAAGGGGGCCCGGGGGGCGAAGCCCCCCGCCATGAAATAAGTGCAGAGTTAATAATTAGGTTAGGTTAGGTTAGTATGTTGACCAAAGACGCGCGAGCCGAGCGAGCGAAGCGAGCGTGCCGCGGCAGCGGCCGGTGAAGCGCCAGAAACGACGTTTTTGTATGTGCGACGTTTTTATACATACTCTCCCCTTTCCCTACCTAAAGGGGGATTTTTATATAACAGAAATACTAGCTACCCTACCCCTGTAGGTCACGTGATAGGTTTATAGCAATTTGAAAAAATGAAAATTCTATAAAAAAAGTATGCGTTTCTGAGTTTGGCGCTTTGGGGAGGGGGGAGGGGTATACCCCCCTTACCCCTACCCCCTTCCCTCCCCCTCAAATTTGTGGGTCCCCTTTGGAATTTAGAACTGCTGCGGCCGTGGCCACAAGCGAACTGGCGGTGCGCGGCGTCGTCGGCTCGGGCGGGTATTTGTTTTTTCATCCACCCTCATACGTTCACTTAAATTGTCACAGTGCAATGAATCTTCAGTAACACGACTCCGGCACACTACACTAACAGTATGGGAGTTTCTTGTTATAGACTGACGTTGCGGTTTGCATTTGCCAATCACTGGATTCCATGCTGATGATAATTTAAACCCGTCCTCCCGATTGAAATTTTTATACTTCTTGATCTCAATCGCTTCACGTACTATCCTGCTATGATAATAACAATCGGTGGAGAGGATTTTAGGATCATGTAACTCCATCCAGTGATTAACTCCAGCTTCCAGCAGGTGTTTAGTCCCGTTAAAACAGTTTTAATGCAATGCAACGCGATAGTTTAAAGTCTTATTAAACATTTATGTCGTCTAATCAACAGACAGACATCGCAGCGCAAGATCGGTCAAAGACAATGTAGCGTGTATCAAGATGGCCCAAATAGATTGTCCATAACAATAATAGAAAAATATCTCCGCATATATCATGGGAGTGTTCTGAGGAATTGTTCGGCTTGATCCCTGCCGCTGATTTCCTACACCACACTACACATAATCAACTGTCATTCCATCCACATCACCGTGACGGATGGCGGACTACTACTGTGTGTTTTTCATTTTTTCGTTTTTTTACTATTTTTTACTATTTTAAAGTGCAATATCACGTAAAATATTGTAAAACACGTACCACGGATGTCATTTTAAAACAAACGCTAAGAAAGTCAATGCCGTACAAAGGTCATGATCAGCGTCCTGAGATCAGATCAGATCAGACCCCACCCACCCATATCCAGTACGTGATCTGCTGTTAAAGTGTTAAGCCAATTTCGAGTGGTTTTACTTTTAAAAGTACATTAAGTTTGTATGGCAGAATGAATTAAAAATGGAGTCAACAACATGACTGTTGTTGCCAAAAGATCACTGGAGGAACTCCAGCTTAAAGTTTAAACTTGACATAATTTAATTTAAAAACAAAAGAATTATGGTTATCGTCTCTGTTGCCCATGTGATGTTGTCCATGCTGGCAGGCCTGTGCCCAGCAGTGGGACGTTTATAGGCTGATGCTTTGATTTTTATTGTCACTGTTAGTCAATATGTGGGCTGTTTATATTATCTTTTGTATACGGTAAGTTTGTATTAACATTAGATTGTGAAATTGAAAAGAAATGTCCCATCAATTGTAGCAATGACTTGTATTTAATAATATTGCTTTGCCCAGCAGTGGGGACAGGAAATGGTGTATTTACGTGTACTTTATTATAAAAAATCGTCAAAAGGAGTTTAGGAATTTTAACAGTAGTATAGAAAGTTGACCATTGACAATTAAATAAAACCTAATAATTTCTCCTTATAGCTATAAATCAGTAATTAATTCAATTTCTTCTACAAGTCTTAGTCAGCTTAAATTACCACAATTTTAAAAGTAGGTGAGTCTCGATGGAATGACTCACTCACACAGTTTGTATAAAAATTACCAAGTTTTTGTATAGCTTTTGTTAGCAAACTTATAAGTTACAGATTTAGATAGAATGTAGATTCATACAATGTCTGAATAAATCTGTTCGTAGACTGAAATTCATGAATAAATAAACAAAATCGTTAGAGGTGAAAGGACTCGACAATGCTACCAATTTATATTGACACTTATTTTCTAGTGTATAAACGTGACAGAAGGCTGTTCTATTTGAAAGGATAATACTTCAAAACAATGTCTAAATAACACAACTTACTCGACATACCGACGAATCACGAAGAAAAACACCTGATAAAAGGGTCTCTAACTGTTGGAACTTAAATCACACACAAATTAACTTATTCGATGTCACAAATCACAACAAATGAACAGAAAACTGGTACCTAAATAAATTGAACACAGCTTCTTGAGGTGTGTCAAAAAACAGCAAACCATCCATAGAGAATTTAATTTTATCTACATAACTTCTTTCTTACAAAGGAACGGCATGACTAACGAAAATAGTCCATACAGCCTACTCTTCTGTTAACTTTATTATTAATTTACTGTCATGATAGTCATGAATGATTTACGGTCGCGCGCATAGCGGTGAAAGTATACTACCAGTACTACCACCATATCTCATCCCTTGGGTGAGCACATGTGCAGTCGCTATTTGGTGAAAAGTGGGCTACGGCAGGGGCTGATTTTGCGGTCCTCATATCCTTCGGGGATAATAGTCGTGATTATAATGTAAGTATGTATGTACCTGCTATAATAATGACTGTGTCGAGCTTTTTATTTAAGTATTGTTGATTAATGATTAGGTACCGATTTACGTGCTTTCATTGCGTAATGTGTACTTATATTTAGGTAAAATAAAATAAATTGGCTGAAGCTCGCTTTGGCCTCAGGGGCACCGACTAGAGTCTAAGATTTATGATTCTAGTGTTTAATAGGACCAGAAAGTCTTTTCTACAAGTTTTAACATTTAGTAGTTAGTCGGGGTCACCGTCGCTATTCACTTTGCAGCGATTTTCGTATGAAGCGCACCGACCGCCCGGGTACGTGCCCGTACCAAATAGACGACGCGGTGTGCAAGGGATTTTGACCTTTAGACTGGTAAAGCGACGGAGTCCGCCATTGTACATCCAAAGGCCGGCAGGGTAGACAAAGACCACAGCTGCTTCCCATTCCCAAGGATCCTGACATTCCTGATTCACTTCTTTTGCTTCATTTAGAGCTGAAACATCGTTAAGTGTTCGCCCGCCTCAGATAAAATTCTTCATACCACCACGGTCGTCATTTAGATTAGGTAACACGCGATGTGACCTTTCGCGAGGATGTCTCACATGGCCGAGGTCTTCTCCATTCTACCATAGTAGAATAAAACAAGTACGGTGACTTGGTGACTTGGCCCCCCAGCGAGCGATAATTGTCTAAACTGTAGGGCTGTCACTTTACGAGCGGCAAAGCGGGCGCAGCGACTAAACACGCAGGTGCGTGTGCACTACGTACGGCTCAGCCACAAAGTACCTTGTAATATACGGAAAGGCTCAGCTGCGACTGGTATGGTATGGTATAATTAGCATCAATAAACTCGTCAGTGTGTGCATGACTCGGCCGGGCTCGCATACAAACCGCGCTCGGTGCGCATGTATGAAGATACCATTCATCTGTCTACTATCATCCCATTTGCACAATTATCCCAATAGGTCGCCGTGCTACAGCGAGAGGGATACTTCGACAGGCCCTAATGGTCTAATGTCCCAACGACCCTCGCAGTCTATAGCCTCAAACACTTGTTTGTTATTGCATCCTGGACATTAACTTGACATCATCTAGGTATTTGAGGCATTGGTACAGTTAGATTCAATGGGCGATTTTCCGAGATCAAAAAAAAAAGAAATTGGTTATTAAATGACTTCATAGATGGCGCTTAGCATAAATTAGTATGGCGCATGGTAAAAGGCGGGTTCATGAAGAGCACATGTATGGCTGCGTAATATTTATTCTATTCCAAAATAGAAATAGGTTCTGGATGTCCTGAATATAAATAGGTAAGGACTTACTATTTTTTTATTCTTTTGGTAGACAAGTAAAAGTGTAGAATTTATTACAGCCCTTAGGTAGGTACGGCTTTTATAAAACGACATCTATCGGGTGTTTTTGAACGAATTTTTACTTTTTAACTTGGGCTGTCAGAAAATCGCCCATTATGATGACGGTTGTGAATTTAGCTGCGAATGCCGCAGTGCGCAGGTGCCGAGCGGCGGGAGGGCCACCGCGGGTTGCGGTCTGCTAGCGGGCGGGGGTGACACCTAAAATTCGCTACTGCGACGCTACTTGTGACTAACTTCAAGGACGCTATTCTATTTGAATTGGACTGTAGCCGAGCGGATAAGTAGATGCTCGGGTTGAACGCGGGAAATCGTGGTTCAATCCTCGGAGCTATCTCCGTTACACTACTGATGTGAACCCACTCCGGCACAGTCATTTAGATTAAAGCAGCGGCCGTGGTCACGGGCTGACTGCTGTCGCGGTGTATCGCCTCCGTTGGCGTCGAAGAGTCTTCATCCACCGTCACATTATTTAACAAACTACCGTCACACGCAACACTAACAGTGTCCCTATTCCGTATACAAGCCTTATTCTGATAGTTAGCCGATTGCGAGCTAAAACGAAGTTGCGTTTTTGTAAACACTGGATTCCACGCTGATGATAGTTTGTGACCATCTTCCCGATTGAAATTGTTGGGATGTTTCTTAATTTCAATCGCTTCACGCACTACTCTTGAATAAAAGTGGCGATCTGTGGAGAGGACTTGCGTACGATGAAATTCAATCCAGTGATTTGCGCCTCTTTCAAGTAAATGTTCTGCAATGGCTGATTTGTTAGACTGGCAGTTTTTTACAGCCGCAATATGTTCCTTGACCCTCTCATGGATCGTCCGTTTTGTCTGGCCTATGTAGGAGCTACTGCAGCTGCAGTCTATCTTGTATACGCCTGGTGTTTGAAGTGGCAAAACATCATTCGGAGAGCCCACAATGTTGTGGACCTTTATGCCTGGAGTGTATATTGTCGGTATTGAGTACTGACGTAATATGTGGCCGATCTTGTCCGTCACTCCCTTGACATAAGGCATGTAGGCCGCTTGCCTGCTAACTTCGGGATGCTTGCACCTCTTTGTCCGCTCTTTCCGTTGTCGATTCACTTGATATCCGTTATACCTTAGTACCTCCTGAACATGATCCAGCTCACGCTCTAAATGCTCAGGGTCATAGAGGTCAAATGCTCTATTCTTTAGTGACGTTATCACGGATTGCAAGTGTCGAGGGTGGTGGTGTGAGGTAGCGTGTAGGTATCTATCCGTGTGCGTGGGTTTTCGATAAACACAGTGTGTTACGGATCCGTGTGGTCTCACGGTTATCTTAACATCTAGAAAGGACAACGACCTGCTCGCCTCCATCTCATATGTGAACCTCATATTCGGGTGAAAGGAGTTAAGATGTTTAATCCACTGATCTACTTCCTGCTTGCTGCCCTTAACGACACTGAAGATATCATCAACGTATCTACACCGCGACAGCAGTCAGCCCGTGACCACGGCCGGTGCAGTTCGGTCGAAACGTCGGGTATAAAAGGTATGCGTAGGATGCCTTTACTAAATAGTTTTGCGTTAAATCCCGTTTATATATGTGTTTTTTTACATCTGTCGAATTTCCCCATAGGATTCTTGCATATCTCGGTACAGATGCTACATAGCCATGATAGGCAAGCAGTGCTGTTGTCTCACCAGCATTAAGCCTAAGACGATAAAGAGCGTATACGAATCGACTTAACCTGTTGCAAACATCAGACACGTGACTTTATTTTTTTTATTGGCAACGGGTAAGCGCTTGGCCTTCATCTCACCTGATGGTAAGTGACGATAAGGCCGAAGGTGGAAGCGCGCTTCACCCGGAATCCTCAACCACTGAGGAACTGGCTATCTTATCTCAAACTGCCGGAACACAACAATGCTATAAACATCGTTGTTATGGCGACAGACTTAGATAAGATGGTGGTAGCTAGCCAGGCGGACTTGACAGCCCTACCACCAACCAAACCGAGCACACAAAGATGTACCCCCCGCTGGGAATCGAACCCGGGACCTCTGGGTCTGAAACCGGTAGCTTAGCCAATAGACCACAGAGGCGGTTTAAAAACTTAACTTTTCCAGTTACAATGATTATCTACCACAATGCCTAAGAATTTGGTTTCATGTTCAGTCTTGATAAGAGTTTCCCCTTTACACCGTAAACTAAGTTTATACTTATTTGTTTTATAATTAGTAAACTGTATATTTTTTTATTTTTTTTTTATAAAAGAGGGAGGCAAACGAGCAGGCGGGTCACCTGATGGAGAGTAATCACCGCCGCCCATGGACACCCGCAAAACCAGGGGAATCGCAGACGCGTTGCCGGCCTTTAAGGGAGGAATAGGTTTAAGGAAGGAATAGGAATTGGGGGAGGGGGGGGGGGGTGAGGGGCCTCCGGTACCCTCACTGGTCGGACGAAACACAACAGCACCAAGTGCCATTATTTCACGCCGAATATTCGTGAGAGGGTGGTATTACGCCGGGCGAGCCGGCCCAATGCGTGCTGCAGCGCGGCTCTACCACTCAGTCAGTGTCACTCATTTAGCACCACCCAGGGATCACGTGTAGGGTCTCAAGGGTAAACCTACGGACGCGAGCAACTTTGACCCCCATTATAATATATATACTATAATTAGTTTTGACAGCATTTACATTAAGAGTATTTGCCCGTAACCAGTTTTCGATGTCTTCGATAGTTTTATTTATGACTTGTTCGTATGTTATTTTTTTGTCAATGTAGGGTATAATTAATGAAAAATCATCTGCATATAGCACGGTTTTAAATCTAGTTTATACTTGGTAGCAATTTTTAATCTGTTTTATTAGGTGCTGTTGATTGGTCTAAAGTCAGATTTTTTATTAAAAGCCAGACATATGTGAGAGAAAGTTTCAAAATAACAATTTTATGTTTGTGGTTAGACATTGTATTTTTGAAGTTTTTTGGCAACATACACTCATGTTTTATACCATTTTTGTATCAATTAATCATCCACAACACATATTCAATATTAAAGATGCCAATCAATGATATTGTAACATCATTGATGCCAATAATCAAGATCAAGACCATACTTGAGTTTTATTTTAAATAAAAATAACGGATCGGACAACCACAGACAACAGTGACAGAAAGACCTGATACTTATCTGACAAGTCAAAAATTGACTCTCGCTACACGTACGTGAACCCGTGCGTCGTCTCGTCGGTCGGTCCCGGTCGGAGAGGTCACGCACAGGTTGTGCGTGACCTCTCTCTCACCGACGAGACACATAACCGCGCTATGTAATAGTCTACCTATCTTAGCGCACTCTAGGAAGCTTTGTCTCTGTTTGGTATTTACTCATGTGCTCATACATGATGTGGCAAAAGGTCTTAGATTAAAACAAATCTAAGCAAAACATAGATATAAGTGGACGTCGATTCTTTAAAGCTCCATCGTAAACCATCCTCTCACCCCACTCTCAGTTCACCGAATGCGGATTCAGGCTCAAGTCTCGAGTGATCAAATTTGATTCTCTAATTACGCTAACGTCACAAAGGTCACTTGTGATCGGAACGTGAGGGTCGCAGTGAGAGGAGAATTTACGATCGAACTTTACATAGTCGCATTTCTGTACTTAATTAAGTATTTCTATTTATTTTTATTGTAAACTTGTTTCAAAGTTATTTATTTCATAATATCACCGCCCTCGTCGAATATTTTTAATAGATCTGTATTATCCACATCATTGGTAGAAACAGGTTCAGTAGCAGCCCTCTCATTTTCCCTTTCATCAGGCATTATCGTCTTCAAGTCATCCATTATCATCTGTAGGACCTTTTTAGATTTCTGTTTGACTTCGCCATCGTTCATGTCTCCGACGACGTAGTTACCAAATTCAAAATCTCGAGTTACATCTCTGATCGCATTTTCATCGCTGTCTAGAGCTTTTACTATTTCATTATCACCTGCAGATAAGATTATATTACTTTGGTCAATTCTTCAACAGTCAGATAAAACTTATTTGTCCGAAAAAGTGTTTTAAGCAACCATTTTGAGATTATATTGTGAAATCATGTCGTTTCTTTTTTTGCAGGTGATATTTTAGGTTTATCTTGTAACACTTTAACCAATAGATAAGTTGTATCCGAGGATTGAAAAATCAGCCCTTAATTAAGGCTGGATTCCATTGGATGAATATTCCCATTTCCCACCATATTTTTAACTGTGTATCCCTCGTATTTAAGCACGGAGTAAAGTTAAAATTAGATTAAGCTTGATGCTGTCTTATTTAGTTTATAGAGCCAGGTGAAGACAGCAACAGTATTTTATCCAGGCATCAATTTCGTCCAGGTTAAATGATTTATTACACGATAATATATGATGGGGCTGAGATAATAAACCACATTCGAACATGTTTAGTAGCTGCCTTATAAAGGGTTAAGATGGCGTCGTCAGTTGGAAGACAAGTAGGTATTGAATAATAATAAGAAGAAGAGAAAGAAAAGAATCAGGCACTCGGAGAGTCCTATGTCTTTCTAGAAAGAAAAATAATCAAGCTAAGCAAGCTAAGAAAACCTAGCTATGTCTTTGTAGCTTGAGTTTGTGGACTCTACTTGTACCTATTCCACTCAAGTTGCGTTGCGGTGCTCTCAGGGTATGATCCTACCCCTTACCTATCTGACTTTTGCCCAGAGTGAAGGAATGACCTGGCAATGCAAAAATTGCTTTACTGGCTAGATCGTAAAATCTGATGCACAAACAAGAAAAAGATATTAGTAGGTGAAACCATACATACATACATATAATCACGGCTATTATCCCCGAAGGGTTAGTCAGAGACCAGGCAATAAAGCAGTCCTCTATCATAGTCTACTTGTCACCAATAATATCGACTGCACATGTGCTCCGTGACAGGCGTTGAGCCCATCGCCGCTCTATGCTGTTGGATGTATGTGCTGTCTTTAGTCAGTTAGTCGCCTTTTACGACACCCAAGATAAGAGAGGGGTGGCAGTATTCTTTCACCGCTATGCGACACGGTTAACCCCCACGGTGAAACCAGTATTACCTGAATTGTGGTAATCCTTTTTTGATTTAGAGTTTGCACATTTTTTTGATGTGTCACCGCGGGATTCTTTCAACTTCACTAAATCCATTGCAACAGAAGCTGGCTTCACAGTGGTTTTACGAGTGACATAAGAGTCTTCACTGGATTTATTACTTCTACCACGGAAGAAGAAAGTATCAGACATATTCTCGCCTATATTTGTTGCCGCTTCAGTTGTAGTTTTCGTTGTAGTTTCTTCTGTAGTTGTTTGTTCCGTAGGTTGAAGTGTGGTAATCGATTTTGGGGGTTTGCTTGGTTTTATGGTAGTTCTCGTGATTACTGCTGGCTTGCGTGTGCCATCCCAGAACTCAAAATGCTGTTGCTCTAATGAGTCTGAATCGTTTTTGACTGTATGCACATACTGGTTTTTGACTTCGTTCAATTCTTTCTCCAAGTCCCTAATTCTTTTAATATAGTTACTATTGTCGTTTGCTCTTTCGCTCGAGCTTTGTGTCGTTGCGACATTTGTTTGTAACAGCGTGTCGTTGTCGTTACTATTTCTATACGATTTGGCTTCTTCGCTAAAGCTGCTTTCAAAGGGCTCTATGTCCATACCTTCTGAAGACTCAGCAGTAAAAGTTATTCTGTCATCTGGAGCATCTTGAAACTTCATTGCTTTACCTCTGTCTTTGGTCGTTCGATAACTTTTTGTGGTTCCATCAATAATTGAGGTTCTTGTGACAACGTCGAATCTGTTAAATATAAAAAAATTAGGATAGTACAAATTCAGAGACTTTTTAAACATACATACAAACTATTAAAAATATAATATATCACTTTATCTCTAAAGGGTTAGTCAGACTAGTTAATGTGGACCGCGTAAAAGCTGCCCACTGCCCCAGTCCACGTTTCCATCAATAACAACTGTACATGTGATGAGCGTGATAGGGTGGTGAGCCCATCGCCGCTTATTTATGCTTTAGGGTGTACGTGCAATCGTTACTTTTGCGCTTTATCTTGCCTTATGCTTTTAGGGCACCCAAGGTAAAACAAAAATTGGTATTGGTAAAGTAAAGTATAACCCATATACTGTAACACTGCAGGGATTAGAAGAGAAACTGTATGACAAAAAAAGAAAATGTACTAGACTAAAAAGAAAGAGAAAAGAAAAGAATTTAAAGATAACAATTATGAAATTGAAAGAAAAGACAAAAGAAAAGAAACAATAATAGAGTTGAGCTCATAAAGAAAAGAATTTAAAGATAACAATTATGAAATTGAAAGAAAAGACAAAAGAAAAGAAACAATAATAGAGTTGAGCTCATAAAGCTCCAGTTCATTTAACCCTTTGGAAGAAAGAGAAAAAAAGACACAAAAGAACAAAAATCCCTGCAAAAATAGCGGGAAGCAGCGGATAAAAAATAACACTGAAGGGAAAAGGCCTCCTTCATTGAAATCAAGTCATCGCTACAATTGCTGGGTATTGGCTTAATTGGTATTGGTAGGTAGTATTATTTAAACAAAGAGCAAAAACTAGTAAACAGATAATAATTCTAACCTCATCTTTCCCATTATGTCAGGGCTTGTCCCGTAATCAGGTTCTGGGTCGATACTCTTAGTGCGTGAAGGTTTACTAACAACCACGTGTTCTCTTTCAGACGTCGATCTAATTAGTAGACCATCATGTTCATTGGCTCTGTGCATTGTATACAGTTTGTGCTTTTTGATAATGTCATGTGTGCTGAGTTGATGTTGTTTCGTCACCGTTGTGGGTTTAAGTCGTTTATGTTTGTGTTTGCTGGTGGTCGTCTCCGGGTAAAAAGTTATAAATGAGAATTTCGCTCGTCCAGTGCTTCTCCTCCTCTTCCTTTTCTCTGTCGTTCGTTCTGTTTTCATTATTTTCTCTGTCACATATTGTTTTTCGACGTTGTTGTTCTGTTCAATTTTCTTAATCTTTCTCATTTTAAGTTGAGCTGGTTTTCTTGTGGTGGATGTGTGTCGTTTCTCGTAATTGCTAGCGCTTAATTTTTCACCCGATTTCCCTTTCGGTACGATGACTTTGCTTCTGACAATAGGGACAGATTCTTGCCGCCATACGTTGCTGTGCGTCGTCGTAGGGCCGTAAAACATTTTCCAGAAAGTCTCCAATTTCATTTTAAGGTTACTTCGCTGCTCGTGATCCAGATTAGTGTAATGGTCGAAGACGATGGAGCGCAATCCAGTCCTGATGATGTCGACGAGATTAAAATTGGCACGTTCAGATTTACGCTTGTACAAAGTAAGGTTGTGGAGGAATTTGTTGAATTTCAAGGAGTCCTCCTGTGTGTATAGAGAATTTAAGTAAGCAATGATCATTTTGACCACTAAGCCGCTATCCTTGTTCTTCAACTTGTGGAAGAGCTCATCCAATGTCTGTTTTATGTCTTCCGCTCGTTTCGTTTTCAATTGATCCAGTTTGTCTGCGATCTCTCTTCTCATATCGTAGTTTTCTACAAGCTCGTAAAACCTGCATCCTCTGTAGTGGTATTTTCTCACTTCGTCATCGAACACAGTTATTACTTCTTCTAAATCTTCATCGTTGTAAGTTTGCAGGGTAGTTACAACGTTTCTGATGAACTCTGTGAACGTTTGGTTGGTGTGTGCAGCGGTGTAGTCAGCACCGCTTCGTCTAATGCTTCTAGTGGTGTGTACGAAAATTTTCAGTCGTTCCAGGAGCCCTTGCACCTTGTTAATGAGTTGCTCGTCGAGAAAGCTTTCGTTGTTGCCCACCTCGAAGATGGTTTTAAGGTTCAGGTTGACGCTACGCGTTTTGTTATCGTTGTGGCAATCTGTGAATGGTGTTTTATTTGGTTTTATTTTTTTTTTGTTTTAATCCAATATGCAAAAAAATAAAACCGACATAAAAAAGCAAATAAACAAATATCAAAAAGAAGTAAAAAAAACTTAACCACTAAAAAGTAAAAAAAAAGATATTAAAATGAAATAATCCAACGAATTAAAAATAATTCTTTTATAATTCATTATTATTCTAAGTCTACACTATCAGAAATAACGGAAAACAGTACTATCTATTTAAACAAAAAATAAATTTTCAAAACTAATTTCGAAGTAGGTATGGCGGAGGGTGGGTAAACAGTATATTGTAAACGACTGTGGTCAGTAATTTGTTTTGGCTTTCATTCTCTTTGCAGTTGACTTTTGTGTTTTAGTATTCTTACACTCGGTTATTTATTAGTAAAGAATTAGCTCCCTAGATGGCGCTATCCTGGGCGCGCTAAGCTGGGCGTCTTAAACGATATTTCATGCCGGGACAGCTTTTAACTCTCTATAAAGCTCAAGTCCGATCTTGCATGGAGTATAAAGCGATATTTCATGCCGGGACAGCTTTTAATTCTCTATAAAGCTCAAGTCCGATCTTGCATGGAATATTGCAGTCACCTATGGGACGGCTCAGCGAAATACCAACTAGCTGCACTGGACACGATTCAACGCAGAGCTGAGAGGCTAATCGGCGACAAAGAACTGGTGAAGAGCAAGTTTCACACCCTAGCTCACCGCCGCAAAGTTACCTGTCTGTCGGTCTTTTACAGACTGTACTTCCGAGAGTGTGCTCTGGAGATGCATGAGCTCATCCCGCCATCCCCCTTCTTCCATCGGACATCCAGGCGCACTGCAGGCTACCACCCTTTCTTGGTTCTCGCACAAAGCGATACTCAACATCTTTTATACTGCGTACAGCAAAGGAGTGGAACTCCCTCCCTGCGTCTGTGTTTCCGAGTACATATAACCCGTCCATCTTCAAAGCAAAAGTAAATAGGCACCTTCTGGGTTAGCTCGCACCATCGTGGATCCTGTCTTAGCCCCTGGGCTTGATTGGGATCAAGAGCAAACCATACAAAGTAAAAAAAAAAATCCGCAGCTGACTCGCGCTATGGAGTTGTATTGCTGCACACAATAATTAGTCGAGCCTTTCACGTTAATTCATTCTTATCTTCTTGAGACTGTGCCTTTTGCCTATGGGGTTGCCTCCCTGAGTTCGAGTTTTTCTTCATCGTTTTATTATAATATTTGTTTCCCAATTACAGTTTATTATTATTTTAGTACAGGACAGTTTTATGGTTTATTTTATAACTTGGCACATTCTCATTTACCACGTTTTTCGGATATTCCTTTGAAAATAGTACCTAATACTTTCATTGGGAAGAGCATTAAAAGTTTGCTACTGTTCGATACCTAAACACTTTTTACATATAGTCAAACTTCAAATGTATTGATTATGTAAACATATTTCTGTAAAATGCCAGTCAAACAAGCATTTTCTCAGACACATGGCGTGGGACTTTCTACCTTCGTGACAAAAAGTATCTCTGAAAGAATCTCGAATGTAAATGATTCGTAAGGTTTGTTTCTTGTGAGTAATGACTTTTTTTATCTTATCCTATGTTTTGTACATAAAAAACCACAACGGTTTTTTTTAAAATCCGTTATTAGTACGTGAGCCAACAAGTTATTTCAGATTTTGTTGCGCTTACTCAGATCGCTTGTATTCGTAAACGGTGAGTGCTATGGCATGTAAAACCGGAAGCTCAACTCCGGATCTGGCTTCCGGTGTTGGCAGTTCAATTCCGGAGTTTCGGAGCTAAATCCGGACTTAGTCTTTTCAGAGTTAAAAAAACTAACGAAATATTTTGTCTAAAATCAGTTTTATTCATCAATTACTCTTTGGTATAAAATCAACCAATATTAAATCACATCTCTAACAAATCACTTGAACAAAAACAGTAAACGATCAGTCTCACAATACATTCTGTCAACAAAGTTTCGGGAACGGATGATTTGTTTTTGATTCCAAATTCAATTTTTTTTTTGTTAGATTGGCACAACGTTATCTATTTTGGCGCGGAGTTTGAGTTGCATCTGTTATTTAGATTTAATACAGTGCTGTTTTTAGTTAGTTTATATCTAGTGTGTGTTGCGAATTTCATATTGGATAATTAAACATCGAACAAAGAGTTTGTCTTAAATTTTGCGTCGCCAATGAAATTTCGTGTTCGGAGTCACTGAAAATGTTACGGTGAATCGACTTTATCAAAAGCACGTGCTTATGAAAAGTGTTCAAAAGCGGTCGAGATGTGATGAAACTGATGGAAGATTTGCTTCGCTCTGGTAGGCCATCAACGTCTTCAACTGAAGTTAACATCGCAAAAGTGAAGGAAATGGTGACTGAAAATCCTCATTCAAGTTTGAGAGAGATAGCCGCTGAACTTTCTGTGTCTTACGAGTCGATCCGCACCATTTTAAATAATCACTTAGGTATGAAACATGTTGCCGCTCGGCTAGTCCAAAAACTCAATCGCATAAGAGTCGCTGAGGACAAACTAGAACGAGTCAATTCCGACCCAACATTCATGCAACGAACGCATTGTTACTGGTGACGAGACGTGCCTTTACGAGTTTGACATGCAAACTAGTCAACAAGCTTCGGTGTGGCGCCTTCCGACTGAATTAAAACCGAAAAAACCACGACAAAGTCGATCAAAAGTCAAAGTCATGTTGACTGTTTTCTTTGACTATCGCGGTGTTGTGCACTCGGAATTCTTACCGGAAGGTCAAACGGTAAATAAAGAATATTATTTGAGCAATTTGCGGAGATTAAGAGAGCAAATTCGATGAATAAGGCCAAATTTGTGGAAAGAAAATTCTTGGATTTTGTTGCACCACGATAATGCGCCTTCGCACGAGGCCATCATTGTGAACGAATTTTTGACCAAAAACTCAACAAATACCATCGAGCAACTACCTTATTCACCAGATATGGCTCCAGCCAACTTCTTTCTTTTTCCTAAACTCAAATTACCACTTCGTGGCACCCGTTTCATTCGGTAGAAGACATAAAGAAGAATTCGCGGCGAGAACTGGACTCAATTCCGGAAAAAGCGTTAATGTTTTGATGATTGGATTATTCGTTGGCGTAAGTGTTTCGTTTCTGAAGGAGCATAATTTGAAGGCGATAAAATAAATTTGGATATATAACTAACATTTTGTGTATTATTGATCTTTTCCCGGTACTTTCTTGACAGAGTAGTAAAAGTAATAAAATTTTTAAAGTCAAAATATAAAATTAAGAGAGATATTCTTTTCCATTTACTCATTACTTAATTAATATTTTGGCAAATGCAATCAAATTCACCTATCATATTTTCGATTATTGTTCTCCTTCTTCTTGAAAGTGCGTTCTTAAGAAAATAAGAGCACCAAGCGTTTTGTCAGAGAGTGAGCTACGTATTTTATATTAAATGGTCAAAAATTATAAACCTGTCTCTTTCACTAAATGCCGAGAGTTGGAATAGGTATTAGTTCATTGGAGAGACGGATATTGCTTCGCTGTGTAGGATTTTAACTAGGAATACTGAACTCAGGAGTTGCGATGTTAAAGCCTCCAACTCCGTATTTGAAATACCGGTAAAAATAGCCCGGAACTCCGGAGTTACGGAACTCCGAAACTCCGGAGTACATGCCCTAGTGTGTGCTACCTTCCTCCCTTCCCCGCACATCGGTAGGGCCAGTGCCGTCGCTGACATCTTGTGGGAAGGTCAAGCTGCTCGATGTTTGGTGTTTGCTCACGAAGGTTAGTACCATTACAGCCACGTATTTATTCGGTGCAACTCTCAAATACATGGTATCGTTTTACCAACTTCATAACTATGGTAATGGTTTCTATATTTTTATGTTAATTGCTTTTGCTATCTTTCTTATCTCAGAGGTGAAAACTTCTAAGATTTGATGAAGCAATGTTGACTAAAAACATAAGCATCAAGCACTGACAAATTTCGACGGTTGAAAGCCAGACCTCGGTAGCCAAGTGGTTAAGGCAGCCGCCCGGAATGCGGAAGGTGCGTGGTGCGATTCCCGCCTGAGGTTGTGGTCTTTTTTCAGTGTTTAAAATTTTACTTAAGTATATTTAAGCGTTAATAAAAACGCTAAAATATAAAACATTAATATTTAATTTCTATTGAATTTCAAGTTTATAAATGAGTCAAGTATTAACAAAGAGGTAACCTGTTTTATTCCAAATATTTCATTTACAAATTAATAGTTATTAAGTTAACATTCTACAATGTTCGTAAAAAAATATCACAATTGTAGAAAAAAATTGCACAAATTGTAGATTTTTTTTTCAAGTTGCAAAACTATTTTCTACGTCAGTAAACACTTTACTCTGTTAGTAATTGTAGTGTTAGCAATTTTCCTACAAGTGATTACGTTTTGGAAATATAAAAAGTTGTAATTAAGCGTTCTACACCAGTGTCAAATTTGACTTATCATTTCTGTATTCAACACAGAAAAGTAAACAGTTAAAAAAAATAATTTGCATGTGGCCTAATGAATAATCAGGTTAACTCACCTCTGTCGATAGTCTAGTTTCAGTCTTCACCTATAACAATATTTTATGACTGAAACTAGAAAATATGCACCACAGGCAGAGAGTTATAGTAATATTATTGTATTATAAAAGAATGAAATTATTACGCTCAAAGCAAGGAAGCAGGTGATAACAGTAACAGCTAAACAACGAACAAGAAGTAGTAACAGCAAAGGAAACTTCCTTTGCTTGTATTTTGTTTACTTTTGATTTTCGCTAATTAATAAATTACGAATATTCTTTTTATAAGATATACTTATACCTAATTGGGTTAAAATTGATAAATGAATGTTCGTAAAGAGATATTTCACAACTCTTTTTGCAAATATCTAGTGTCACCCAGATTTTTATTCATTCTTGAGAGAGAATCACGAGAAAACTACTAATCTAATCTAATCTTAAAACGCTTCGCGTTTAGCATTTAGCCAATTTTAAGTATTAAGTCAAGTCAAGTCAAAATATATTTATTCAATAAACTCAATTAATAAGTACTTTGAATCGTCCAAATCTTTTTAACCTACCACCCATTCAGGACATAATTTTTAACTGTTGCAAAGAATGGGCGCAAGAAACCACAGCGCACAAAAGCAACGACATTTACAAACAAAAAAAAAGAAAATGTCATTACCAGGTCAAAACAAAATATGAATTTAAAAAATAATAAATGATGCAATACAAAACTACAATACAATGTAGTATCAATTAAATAAAGACAGTTAGAAATAGCTGTTGGAGTACTTGGAGCAATTCAAATCCAAGCTGTTTTGTCTTCTGTGTAAATTGACACTTTATAATAAGCTTTTTTATAAAGCTTTTCTTTGATTTTGATTTTAAATTTATTAAGATCTAATTTCTGAATATCATTTGGTACTTTGTTGTAAAATCTTACACACAGACCCTTAAAAGAATTATTTATTTTATGGAGCCTAGTATAAGGTACTGCTAATTTGTTCTTACTTCTAGTGTTTACATTGTGAATATCACTGTTTTTTGAAAACATTTCATTATTTTTATGAACATAAATCAAATTTTCATAAATGTATTGTGATGGAACTGTCATTATATTTATATTCTTAAATCTCTCTCTGAAAGAGTCGCCAGCCTTTAGGTTATAGATTGCTCGAATAGCCCTCTTCTGAAGCACAAAGATAGTTTGAATGTCGGCAGATTTCCCCACAGTAAAATGGCGTACGACATTACACTATGAAAGTAAATAAAATAAACTAATCTAGATGTATCAACGTCAGTTAACTGACGGATCTTCATTACTGCATAAGCCGCAGAGCTAAGTCTATTCGACAATTTAGCTATATGTGGGCCCCACTGAAGCTTGGCATCTAACGTGATGCCTAGAAACACAGTGGTGTCCACAGGATTCACATTCCTATCTTTAATTTGTACACTAGTTGTTACTTGCTTAACATTAGGCAATACAAATCTTACACATTTGGTTCTTCCCTCGTTTAATAGCAAGTTATTTACATTAAACCAGTAAACAATCTTTGAGATCGCTTTATTCACATCGTCATAATTTGGGTGTCGTCGTTTCACTTTGAATAAAAGTGAAGTTACATCAGCAAACAATACTATCTCATGACTCTCTTTTACAAAATAAGGTAAGTCATTAACATAAACCAAAAACAAGAATGGACCTAGTATTGAACCCTGCGGAACTCCAATTGTAACCACTGATCCCGGAGATCTTTTACCGTTTGTATCGAACAAAACGGCCAATTCGTGCGCCCCCGCTATGGTTTTAAAAATATAGTGACAGACGACTGTCAGTGTCAGTGTGACACACACTCACTTTGGAAAATTGGCTAGGTTAAGTTTTATTCGCGCGGTCGTGTAAAGACTTTGTATTGGTAATTTTGATATGTAGGGCACATGATCATTAAATTCGGCGGACCATAGTAATTAAGTACAGTGAAAACCATTAGTTTAGTTTGAAACCAGGGCGGCCTAATTGGATTCAGTGATTTGTTTGGTTGACACGTACACGCCCAACTAGCAAAGTAGTGGAATAAGCGATCAGTTACTCCACTAAAGATCGAATAAATGTTTCATAATGGCAACCGAGTGATCATATTGTGCTAAAGATGCGTTCGTGTGACTTTTTAGCTATTTTCCCTATTGTACGCTATAATTATGACGTATAAACGTTTATTCTACGTACTTATACCGCAACTATTCGACAATCGTGTAATAGTGTCTATTACTCGTTTATTCAACATGAGTTTGTTATAGTAGCACTATAAGAGCATTGAATTAGCTATTTGTCTGTGTAGGTCGCAACTATACAGCCACTACTAAACGTTCCGTTATTGGAGCCAATTTGCTGAATATTTGCTACCCGTTTATTAAAAAGCGTCATGATTACTGATACAGCGTTATAAATCGACTAGTTCAATAATAGCTTTTAGATTACATCTAATGAACCAGAATTGTTTACAATGCCATTATATCACATTTATTCAGTACAAGATGCAATAACAGATTTTTAGTGACCTTTAGAGCTCTAATGTGAGGATATTTTCTTAACCACTCTGAAGATAGTGGATCCGTACATAATTGATTAGTTCACGACAATCTTGAAATTCATGTTTAATTAATTAAATTGATAGTTTGCAATAGAAGTTTAATTAATTGTTTGCAATAGAAGTTAATAATAATGAGTTTTTGAAGATTTCTGTAATTGCAGTTCAAATGTTGAAAACCCAGAGAGTTTTAAAAATGAACAAGACAGAGAGATTTAGAATAAAATGTATTTTTCTCGTATTCAAATCTGTTTACACTGTACATCCGTAGCACCTTTCTAATAAAATAAAATGCGTTTCCTGCCATGTGTCCACATTCATAATTATAAACAATCATCTAGAAAGAGAAAAAACTTAATCATTTCAGTGGCTACCAGACTATAGTGTTGTATCTATAGTTGTAAACCAGCGGCTTGTAAGCCGGTAGTTACCGAAACCAGCGGCTAGAAACGAATAACCAGCCGCTTGATACCGGGTAGAAGATACCCGACTTGACATCGAAAAAAAACGATTTTTATTACATTTTTTATTGTTAAACTCTTATTTTTGTTAAAAAGTAGGACTTACTATGTTCTGCTTTTTTGTTTTTTTTTTAAATAAACACGGAATACACCATTATTTAATTTATAGACGAACAGGAAACTGAAACTGTAACAAGAGTTTGTGTTTATGATATGATATGATATGATATGATAGTGTGTGATAGTGTGTGTATGAAAATTATAAGAATAAAGGTAGCTAAATTAGTTTACTTTAGATCTAATCATCATAAACCAAACGCAGGAATCTCGCGGCAAAATTTAGGCTCACAGGCTTTTGGTACATTGAAGAAATACAAGTAAATGCTTACTATTACTAGGTCCACACCTTATTTCATAGATAAATACATATTTCCAAAACATCTCTCACAAATAAATTAAAATAGTCCTATTCCACTACTGCGTCACATTTTGTATGAGAATTTTGAGTATTTAACACAATACGGATGCAAATTTCACTGTTTATGTCTATTTATGTTAAATGTACCTATCCTATAGTAAATATATCAGAAAAACAACAAAAACAAAAACTAAATCATGTGAATATAAACTGTACAGTAAAATGTAAGCAGTCGTTTTTAGCCGCTAGCTATCGCTAGAAATTATAACAAGCCAAATAAGCCGTTCCTAGCCGCCAGGCTAGAAATGTTAGTAACCAGCTTTACATCTATAGTTATATCTAACCATTCAAGTTTTGTTACCAACTTTGAATCAGGAACCCTAAAATAACTCCATTTATTAAATATGGCGGAACAGTGTCGCAGTTATTCAACACATAATCGAATTTATGCGCTATAACAGCAATCTATTTACCAAATTCGTGTAATTTATATATTATTTTAATATTTATTTATTAAAGTAACGTTTTTAGCAAAGCCCATAAATATATGTGAATTATGGCATATCACTTTATCGGTAAATTAATTTTGCAAGGTTTCTACACCTGTACACGTACAACCATACTACAAAATTCATATTTGGTTGAGTACTTCCATTACTATTGGATAATAACATAAGGAGGAGATTGGTATTTGTTCACTCAGTTGCAGTTGCATTAAAGCAGAACTTTTTGGAAAAACAGTATTTTATTCGCTTTTATCGCATCAAAATATCGATTTGTAGCGCATCGGCAACCTTTATAGCATTATTTTGTGGAATATTGGAAACCATGTAACTTTAACTCCATCAAATAGTGCAGTAGTTGCCGCGCCAATGCTATTACTGCTCTAAAATGTGTTAGGTTTGCTGTTAAATCACATCTATTCCATAATTAGGCGATTTATTACACAGTTACTCTGCTTCTATTGCACCAATTAGTGGAGTAATTTGCGCCTAAATCCCGTTGAATACACGTTGACTCCACATCTATTTAACTTATAACGACGCTCTTAAAGAACTGTTTAGTAAAACAGGAACGTTGCCGTGACTGTTATAGCACACCGTTTTGCTAGTTGGGCGTGGCGTGAACCGTGCTAAGTGATTTGTGCAAGTGGTACGTATGATTCTGGGATTATCAGTACTGAGGGGTAGCCGGGAAGCTTAGGGCCTTTCCACCACCACAGCACCAACCTGAAGACGCGCAGGAGCGCGGTCTACCAGCACCACAGAAGGCAGCCGGCGGCCGGCGAGTCCCCGGGAGCACCGCGAACAGCGCGGGCGGACGAGAGGAAGACTAGTACGTAAGTCGTTTTCGTTTAATTATAAGAACCTAGTCAGTTAAGTTTAGTTAGTAGTAATCAAATGGGCCCAGCATTGATGTAGACTTATCTATATCAAACATTTTTTGGTAACAAGGAGCGTGGTTTACCTACGGACCTGAATTAGGTAGTAATTAGTTATTAGTTTAGCGTTAAGATAAGTTGCAACCGCATATTAAATTGCATTCAGAATGCAATGTTAATATGTAGGTTTTGTTGTGTTGATTGTAGCAAGTAGGTAGCGTAAGATTGTCTCACTTTTTTTTTTTATACTAAGCCCGGCAAATGACCCCACTCCACCTGATGTTAAGTGGAAATGAGGTCCAGGCGCGAGGACAACTGGTGCAGCGTGAGAGACGTAGCATCAGTCATCCTCACTCTGCCGGCCTCTTTTGGAAGTGCGGCAAAGAAACGAGTCACCAAATTTCTTTGTGCGAGATGGAATGTTAGAGACTGTAAATTGGTGACTCCGCAGAGCAGCACGCGTACTCCTATGGAGGAAGGGAGAAGGAGGGATGAGGTCAAAGAGTTCTTCAGAGCACTCGCCATGGTATAAACGGTAAAAGACGCTGAGTGACGCAATATCTCTACGCAATTGCAAAGGCTCGAGAGTTTTAGTGACCTCTGCATTGCCGATAATGCGCACAGCGCTGCGCTGCAATCTGTCCAAGGCATCGAGAAGGTACTTTGCGGAGCCGTCCCAAAGGTGAGAGCAATACTCCACGCAAGACCGCACCTGTGTCTTGTATAATAGACACAACTGATCAGGCGTGAAGAATCGCCGCACCTTGTTCAGGACACCGAGTTTACGTGAGGCATTTTTAATCACGGTTTCGATGTAGTCCTTTTGGTTCAGATCGCAGCGGATATCCATACCGAGCATGTTAATACTGCTCTGCAGGCCTAGAGATGTACCCTGAAGAGAGGGAAGGGGAAGGAATGGCGACTTTTTCGCTGTGAACGCGCACACCTGTGTTTTCTTGGCATTGAACTCCACCAGATTATCGGAGCCCCATTTAGAAATGAGGTCCAACATCCGATCGAGCTCAATGACAAGATTTGCTCGCTTCATTTCGGTGTCTACCCGCCCAGCCGTTGGGTGCCCGTTATATCCCCCATGCACTGTGCTATCATCTGCATAGCAATGAATGTTTCCAAGAGGAAGCATGTCATTGACATGCAGAAGGAACAGCGTGGGGGATAGAACGGAGCCTTGAGGAACACCATCGTTCACTGACATGAACCGCGAAGCGCATCCATCCGAAAGGACACGGATTCTACGCTCATGCAGGAAGCTGGCAATCCAGGTACAGAACTGAGCGGGCAAACCGTATGCCGGGAGCTTGGAGAGAAGAGCTTTGTGCCAGACCCGATCAAAAGCCTTGGCTATGTCAAGGCTAACTGCCAGTGACTCGCCACGCTTGTCAATTGCCTCACCCCAGAGATGTGTGACGTACGCTAGAAGATCACCCGTTAACCGTTTTGGCCGAAATCCATATTGACGATCGTGAATTAGGGAGTGATCTTCTAGGTATCGAATAAGCTGTTTGTTCAATATTCGTTCTAGGATCTTACACAACACTGAAGTTACGGCTATAGGGCGGTAATTAGTCGGATCTGACCGATCTCCTTTTTTAGGGATCGGTTGCACATTAGCTGCTCTCCAAGATTCCGGCACACAACCCGAAGAGAGCGAGAGACGGTACAGACGCGTTAACACAGGGGACAACTCCGCTGCACACATTTTCAGGACTATTGCTGGGATGCCATCAGGACCGTTAGCTTTCCGGACATCGATTGACTGCATTTCCGTACGGACATCACACTGTCTGATTTTAATATCAGACATTGTGTGGCCACAGTGAGGAATTGAGGGTGGCTGTGCATTACAGTCATCGATCCGGGAGTTAGCCGCAAAGAGTTTGGCCAGGAGATCGACCTTTTCCTGCGGCTTGTGAGCTAAAGTTCCGTCAAGACATCTCAGTGGTGGCAGCGAGGGTTGGCAGAAGTTGGATTGCACGGCTTTGGCCAGACGCCAGTAGCTACGGCTGCCCGTAGGATGCGTCAGGAGTTCTTGGCCTACTCGTGCAACGCGCTGGGCATCCGCTCTAATGTAGGCCCTCTTACACGACTTGGTGGCATTATTATAGGCTGCTTTTAGCGAGCGAGTTTCGGGAGCCCCATGAGCTTTACCTCTGATCCAAGCGCGGTATGCTGTCTGTTTGCTCTCAACAGCGCTGGCACACTCGCGATTGAACCAGCGGTTGCGTCTGCCTTTGCTGATGACATAGGAGTGTGGAATATAGTATTCCATTCCTAATACTATCTCATCAGCAACGGCAGTGGCGCTAGCGGTCGGGTCCTTCCCACTAAAGCAGCGCTGCCTCCAAGGGACGGATGCAAAATACTCCCGCATCCCGTCCCAGTCTGCCGACGCGTAGTGCCAAATCTGGCGTTTCGAAACCGCTGTTGGCGGGCGCGATGCCAAGGGCACTGTGCTGGATATCAAGCAGTGATCCGAGGTACCTAAAGGAGCTCAAATCTCCACCCGGTATCCAGCTGGGCGACTCGTCAGCAGAAGGTCGAGTAAGGAGGGCGCATGGCCAACTATGTCTGGGATCCTGGTGGGCTGGTTCACCAGTTGCGTCAGGTCATGCGTGAGAGCGAATGCGTGGGCAGTTCTACCAGCATGGTCTGTTTTAGAGGAACCTAACCACAACTCATGGTGGGCGTTGAAGTCCCCCAAAAACACCAGTTCCGCCGATGGAAACCGCTCCTGCGCATCATCTGCTACCCGAATAATATGTTCAATTAGTCGAGTTGTCTCCATGTCGCCGTTATGGGATCGGTAGACGCAGACGTAGACACGGAAATGAGAGCCTAAGTCGACGTGTACCACTAGGAGGGAGAAGGAAGGGTCCTCCAGACAGCGCAGACGGCGACAGCAAATATCCGCCCGAACGAATAAGCAAACTCCGGCTTTGGCTTTGAAGGATTCTTCAAGCACAAAGCCGGGATAGTTCAGGTAGGTGGTGTCAGCTGGGCGGATTATTTGCGTCTCCGTCAGGAACAACATTGCTGGCCGTGCCGTCTCAAGATGGTGGTGGACGGCATTGAGGTTTGCATGGAGTCCGTGGATGTTAGCGAACTCCACCTCAAACGGTAAGGTTGTGGTGGGGGTGTGCACCGCTGTAGAACCAGTTTTGTTGTTAGGCGCTGTCATTTTAGGAGTGGAAAGAGAGAGGCGTGAATCGAGAAAATGATGCCGCGATGCGAATGGTCAAAGTGTGGTGGCCTGTTTCCCCAGGAATTTGCCCACAGACGGACGATCCCCCCCGGGAATGGCCGCCGGGACCCCACCTTCCGGTCACCAACCGGCACGACGGACCACCCCGAGATTATGCGTGGCATGGTGAGGCAGCCTCACGAGCTGGTTAGGCTCGCTTGGGCCCCTGTACTGCGCCACGGGCGGCCAGCGGGACAACCGTTTCTACGGGTCTCCCTGGTCGGCAGGTTAACGAAGTCCTCCTGGCACTGGTTTGACGGAAGCCTCCACAGACCAAATACATCGCAGCATCATCCTCTCGAGCTCTGGTTATACGCTGGCTGATCCCGAAACGCGACCGACAAGCAGTCACTTGACGGGTTTTACACCATGCGTACGGTGGTCACCAACCAGACGGGTCAAGCCCTACCACCAGTGGAGCAGATCATTGCTCAAAAGAGTCCGTTAGTCGCTTCTTACGACACCCACCGGACGGAGAGAGGGGCGGCGATTGGTATTCTTTCTCCGTCACCGCACGGATAAAACTGCGGTCAATGTTATCATAATTAACTTGGTTTGGTTGTCTCGCATTTAGAATGCGTTGAGTATGTAAGATTAGTTCATTGCGGAAAGTGCAACTGATACCTAACTTGCTATAATTACTTGCTTTGAATTTATTTGAGTAATATCAACTCACCGGGGCGGTGTAATTGTCAGACAACTTTAATGTACTTACTGACTAAAACTGTTTGTGGCAGTTTATTGTTGCTTTGTTGTCTAACTTTAATTTAGAATTAGTCTCGCTAGGGTAGTGTAAATTTGTGACAACAAATAAATGTTTTGATTTTGGTTGTTGTATTTGTTGTGCAAACTGAATTTTAAGATTCTAGCGGTTTGCAAATAATTAAACATTTGTTTGTTCCTTGATTGATTAAAAACTTAATTTGGAATTTAAAGCATTGAAAATTGTGGAATTTTGATTTGGTTTGTTGTTTCATTTTGAAAACATATTTAAATATTGTAGGCATTTGATTCACAATATTTGTAGTTAGGTTGTCTAGCGATTGCAAGGCTGTAGACACATATATTAATATTGCAGTTATGTTACCATATAACATGTTTGCTTACATAGTGAGTTTGGCCTATGTATGATTTATTGTAACATATTTTGTTTGTTAAATTACTTGTTTACATAGTAAATTTTAATTGAAAAGTCAATGTTTATTGTGGCTGCTTTAGAATCAACTAGGGTTGATTTATTGCTTTGTTTTGATTGCATGGCGGTCTGTGCAATGCTTGTTATTGCATTTCATTTGGTATAATCATATTGTAGTCACATATCAATGTTGTAGTTGCATTATACATTGTGTGTTAACATAGTTGTGTACCTATATGATATTAAGGAACACTTTTATTTAAATTTTTATTTTTCTTTGGAAATTCTTTGGAACCGATTAGATTTGTTTTGTTCTACACAGCGGCATATGTGAAATTTGGTTGGATTATTATATAACGGTTTATACAATAATAATAGCACATTTTGTTTTGTTTGTGCCTTCATTTTTGAAAACCAATTTTAAAATTTAATTCGATTATTACATTGGTTTAAATTGGTTGATTTATGCATAGGGACTATGTAATAATAATAATTGCACATTATTTGTTAGTGCGCTTCTTGTTGCAAACCCGTTTAAGTTTTTTTATGTACTTATTCATTTTGGTTGTGGCTGCATTGTAATTAAAAGGCTACATTAGTAGGGAACATTGCCCTGTCTTTGTGCTATTGTTGGACATAGAATCTAATTCCTCGTTATTTGTTTTTTGTTGACAACGCGATGGCGGAGGCAGTCTTTGCAATGCAGCTGCGCTGGTTCGTGCATACGCAGGATCTGCTGTCTCGGAGGGGCTGCGATGATGACATCCTCGAGCGAGCCAGGCAGTTAAGGCAGCGGGTGTCTTCGGCTGAGACCGCCATGCCATGGTCGTTTTGTTGGAGACTGCTCCAACATCCCACAAAGAGGTATGGTCGGCATATGAAAAGATTTTGACTAAATAATGGAAATCAATGATAATGTCGTCCAGGCGGCCTGTGACATTAAAAGGCGACGGATAGGGGATGTCCAGCCATCCACACCGCCACCAATGAGAGGGCCCAGGATACTTGATAGGCTTCCTACCCATCAGTTAGGAAGCTTGGGTGGCGAAGTGGAAGAAGGGTAATTGGTAGACGCACACACGCGCCAATTGTTGTCGCTACCTAAGGTAGCCAATCGGGCGGACTTAACGACGCAGCTGTTGACGCCAATCACAGTTGCGTGTACCGCGTTGCGAAATTTAGGGCTGCCAGTAGCCGAGTGTTCGGTGCTACTGGTACACATTGTGTTGGATAAGCTGCCAACGGACGTTCGTTCCCGGTTTGAGCGGGAAACGGCAGAGAAATGGGGGACTACTCTGCCGGGATTGGAGGAGCTTCTTAAGTTCCTCGGCGATGAGGTGGGAGTCGTAGCGACCTCCCAGCCTGACCTGCCGCCATCAGAGGCGCAGGTTTCAATGGGACGCCAGGCGAATCCCACTGTACAGCCGCAGCCAGGACACACTACGGCGCGGCTGGCGGCGCTGACTGCAGCAGCCGGCATGGACCCGGCTTGTACACACTGTGGCCAAAAGGGCCACACTACGATGCGGTGCCAGGACCGACGAGGGCTGCGTGTAATGACGAGGCGGCGCATAGCAAGGCGCAGCGGCCTTTGCTTTAGCTATAGGCCTCAACGCCGCAGTGCATTTGGTGGACCACAGCATTTATTATTGTTTGGTGTTCACAGGTCGGGAGCGGCTTCACCGACCACACAACAGCGGTGGCAGCGTTACACGGGCAGGGGTGCTCCAGCGCGGAGCACACACCTACCAGCGGACTGGAGGCCCAGTCATGCGCAAGGCGCGCCCCCACACCGGAAGGTGAACCATGCGCAGGCGCGCAAACCCGCGCCTGCAGGTTACCATGCCGCCGGCCCGAGTGCGATTTGGGTATCACACGGGCGGGGGCCCCGACGGTGTCACGAAGGAGGGACCCCTCCCTGCAACTAGCTCTGTGCGCGCCAGCGTGCAGCCGCGATCGAGCTATGCCGCAGCTGTTATAGTACCACCCGCGGTATCACACGGGCGGAGGCCTTCTTTGGAGTTTGGGGACTCGGGCAGGACATAGCTAGCCTGCCCCTTTGCGAGAGCAAAACCACGGACGGTTTTGCTTTATACTACGGCGGCCGCGGTTTGAGAGATTTTAAAGAAATCTTAGATTTGAAATTTTAATTTGTGCCACATTGTTTAGTGGCATGCTTACTGGGTGTTTGACGGGGCAAACCCAAGTCACCCTCACATCGGTACATAATCTACGGTGAGGAATTTAATTTTGGTAACGGTAATGAATTTACCATTGTAGGTTAACAGCCTTATACCGATTCGCCCGCAGGGATAACGGCACAGACATTGGTCTAGATCGGGCAGACCCACACTTTGTCACCTGGCCCAATGGACCTACTCTTGGGCGGGTACTAGGACGGGTCCTACTAGGCACCCAGATAGCTCTGGGTCGCTCTACACTGCTGGCAGTGCCAACTATTTTGGTTTTGTTTCTATTATGTACACAGTTTGACGACTCGACTCCGCATAGTCTAGAGTCAATGCGTTTGTGTACCATTTCCATAACTATGCACAAGTTTGGGAAATTGAGAAACCTCCCATGGTCTACATGGTAGCCCATGCCCATGAGGATTGTGAAGCCTTTCAATAGGCCAGTACGTCACGGTTGACGTCTGTTGGATGTGTTACTAGGTAACCTATTTGTAATTTTGAATATTGTTTGTCCAAAGAGCTTTATTTGTGTAGTGCTCTTTCGGTGTTTATTTTGTCACAGTGGACGTCTTCACTCGTGCAGCCGCAGACGGGGTCTGCCTTCGGACCGAGTCACTCAGTCTCGTCCGTTCTTGGGGATCGCACGCAATAGGTTCTGCTGGACCTTTCTCGGTAAAACCGATCAACTTTTGCAACGCTCGGGTTGTAGGTAAATATTTTGTGTTTTTTTGTGCCTGGCTACTAAGGCCGTCCTCTTGGGAGATTCTTCGTTGTCTACGGAGGCCTTCGTCGTCGCGTTAGATCTTTTCGTGTCGCGTAAGGGTCTACTTCTTTTATTCGCTCCGACAATGGCACAAAATGGCAAGGGCACGGGTGTATGTAACTGAATGATGTTTGTAAATTTTTAGAAAATAAGCTTTGGTAAATAAGATAATTTAATATTACTTTAATTTGGCTAATATTAATCTAATTAGATTTAGTATGTTGTTGAAGGAGAATAACTTGCCCTCCTGCTTGTAGCTAGGGCAGCATTGTAAAGTTGTTAGTTGGCGAGTATGGGACTGCAGTTCGATTCCGCGATGAGCCGCAACAACTGTCTCTCCTTGTCCGATTGATTGAGCTAACGATCGGAGCCTCCCGATCGGGGCAGGGGTGTGTATCGAACAAAACGGCCAATTCGTGCGCCCCCGCTGTGGTTTTAAAAATATAGTGACAGACGACTGTCAGTGTCAGTGTGACACACACTCACTTTGGAAAATTGGCTAGATTAAGTTTTATTCGCGCGGTCGTGTAAAGACTTTGTATTGGTAATTTTGATATGTAGGGCACATGATCATTAAATTCGGCGGACCATAGTAATTAAGTACAGTGAAAACCATTAGTTTAGTTTGAAACCAGGGCGGCCTAATTGGATTCAGTGATTTGTTTGGTTGACACGTACACGTGGCGTGAACCGTGCTAAGTTATTTGTGCAAGTGGTACGTATGATTCTGGGATTATCAGTACTGAGGGGTAGCCGGGAAGCTTAGGGCCTTTCCACCACCACAGCACCAACCTGAAGACGCGCAGGAGCGCGGTCTACCAGCACCACAGAAGGCAGCCGGCGGCCGGCGAGTCCCCGGGAGCACCGCGAACAGCGCGGGCGGACGAGAGGAAGACTAGTACGTAAGTCGTTTTCGTTTAATTATAAGAACCTAGTCAGTTAAGTTTAGTTAGTAGTAATCAAATGGGCCCAGCATTGATGTAGACTTATCTATATCAAACACCGTTAATGTCGACCTTCTGAATCCTGTTACTCAAGTATGAGATTAGAAGGCTAAAAGAAGCATCCCTAATGTCATAGTGGTTAAACTTATATTTTTAAGTAAATTTAGTATTGTACAGTAGACTGAAATAAAATGGAGTCTCACAACACGTGTTGTTGCTAAAAGAACACGGGAGAAACTCCCAGAAAACCACTAACTAGTATCTTTCCTTTATAAAAAAACGGATAATCGAGTGCATTAAACATTTGCAAAAAGAAATGTCAATAATTTGTTTCCAACCATTCTTCATTTTATTTGGCCGTAGTATAAGTAGTCGAATCACGTCCGGAAAAAGGAGAACATTACAAAAATGAATAAAATGTTAATTATTTATTATGTTCCTACTATTTAGATTAAGTTCTCCAGAAATATTATCATGATTACTACGTCATTTCCGTAGAATAATTTTGTTAATTTCTTAAAGTAAGTAAGTAAGTATATAAGTACTTTTTTAATTTAATTTTGTTATTTGCAATTACATATTTTAGGCTATTAACACTACGAGTATAAGTAATTAAACCCACCTATTATTTTTATTGTTAGATAACTTAAATTACTAGTTTTATGAAAAAATATGTCACTCATGTCGAAATGCAAATCACTCCTGTCGATGTGATAAAATTCAAATTAGTGATTTTTCGTTAAATATTGGCAATTTTTCGAGAAATTCCCATAGTGCTCCTAAATGCTTTTTTAGCGAGATTGATCTCGGCCGAAAAATGGGCGAGATCTCGCGAGTTTAACGAGATTGCACTCTAGCATAAAAACGTCTATTCGACTGCTGCATTCAAAGAACCAACTACTCAGCGTTGAATGCGAAAGGGCCTTCTCAGCGGCTGGTTATCTGGCTAGCAAAATAAGAAGCCTATAATAGATTTCAGAGTAGGTATAGTTTTCTTTAATTAAAAATAATATCTCAGTTTAATAGTTAACTCAACTTATTTAACGAGTTTTATTTTAGTTTTTGTCTTCTTGTTGTTTTGGTATAAAAGAACTGCTTTATTATTCAATAAAGGCCGTAGGCCCTCGCCCCCTCTGGTTCACGCGCGAGACGGCGCCCGACAGAGCCCCGCGGCTGCGGCACACACGCACCAGTTCTGGAACTGCAAAGCGCGTCAGGACTTTTGTTTGTTTGATATTAAAAGACAAGACTGGTTGTATATTTCATTTCTTATTTGATTAGATACGTCAAAGTTTACTACTTAATAGTTTATTAAAAATGATAGATACATCAAACAATGTTAAATACTTACTTACATCAAAGTTTATTTAAAAAAATCGTAAAACTAAATGTTTTTTTCTTAATACCTATAATTCTTATATATTTTTTTCTAATTTATTCAAATATTGTGATAATATTCAAGAATAAACTCACAAAACGGTATTGTTATTCATCAATTCGCGAGATCTCGCCTGAGCCCCAATCTCGCGAGATTGCATTCCCTAGTCGGAAGACAACTATGCTATTGACCTTGCTAAGTGATTAAGTAAGTAAACTAGAAAGCACCACCTACCGTACATTTGAAATAGAACAATAAACACGAGAAGCCGCATTTCGCAACTCGAACCAATGCATTTTTATGAATATCAAACAAATGGCCAACACATAAAAAAACACTTAACTGTCGATACAAAATGAAGTACAGTTGTAAAATAAGAATTTGGATTGGAGATAATGTTATGTCTATTGAGTGCTGTGCTAAGCTTGTGTTTCGTCGATGTGACTTTATTGCAAATAGGTCAGTGACTAAAGAAGACATCGCTTTCAGTGATAAGACCGCTTTTGCTCATACTTGATTTAAGATCTCACGTAAAACTATTTCTAATGTACAAAGAATTTATCTATACATAAAGGCACCGTACACTGATAGCAGGTTGGATAATTCTTACGGCACGTCTCTAAACCGCCTCAAAAGTTGTCTTGTAGGCTTGTCTCTGAAATTGATAGTTCTCTACTCAGAGAATCAATCAAAAGACTGAGGATACTTAACTCACCTTATTTCAACCTCACTTAGACACAAGTGCAGTGCGTGCTTGTCCCCAGAGTTGTTTAAATAAAGAAATATTCTATTCTATTCTCCACTCCTGCGTAACTACCACCAGTTTTTCCACTCTCTCACTTTTATTCCAGCACCGAAGCACGCTTCGCCACACAGGATATCCACCATGCGTCGATATTTCACTACTCTACCCTATTTACAGCAAGAAAGAAGGAGACAGAATATACATAGAACAGCGACCTTCGGCAAAACTACCTCTGAACTCCTCTCATATGACTACAAAGACAAATGGTGGGCTACATTGAGAGCTCTCAATGACAATGTCGTTAAAGAGAATATTACACAAACACAACATGTAAACGCAACTAACGCTACCACAGAAAGGAGCTATGCATATACCATGACGGATATACATAACGGAGATGAGCATTACACAGCTAAAATAATACATATGGAAAATTCTTCAATAATAGCCAAAATTGAGGGACCTATACCAACTGCCCCATATACCGAACCCTATGACGAAGTAGAAACCAATACGAATGACGATGTTAATTTAGCTGACGTTAGGTACATTACTGATGATGATGCTACCGTGGCTCAAACTACTCAGTCGTTTCAAGATACAGAGACAGAAACTGATCGTCATACAACGGAAGAGATAACAAAGAAAGGTTTCAACCAGATTAAAGTGAGAAACTTGCCTGCCATCACTAGTCTTAGGTTGACTGCCTCTACGAAATTAAAAATGGTTTTAACAAGGAACATATTGAGGCATGGCGTCACAACGAATCCGAAAAACTTTATCAATAGCAATACAGAACAATATGAAGCTTTTGCTAAAGTCAAAAGTTTAATTTACAAATTGAAGAAAGTAGACCATTTCTATAATCATTTAAATAGACATTCGAAAGTAGATATCAGCAGTAATGTTACATCGATTTACAAGTATCTTAATAGAATTTTTAAAAGAATTAAGTACCAGAAATATTTTAGTTACGACACTATGAAGATTATCCGAGCGTTGACGAATAAATCTGATTTGGCTGCAGAAAATGTAGATCGGAAAGAAATGAATGGAATAGTGGATGATTACAATAGGAGTTTGAACATTATTAGAAGGTGGCCAGACTTTAATGTGAGCAAGATTTTTGATTGTAGTAACATCACGTATGCGCAAAGGCAATTGGAAAACAGTAAGTTTCCTTTTACATTTGATATCATCATCATTATCATATGCGGCGATGAGCTCACCACCTGTCATGTTTAGCACATACATTGTGCGGTCGCTATTCGGTGAAAAGCTTCTGCTGTCCTCATTGCCTAGTCTTTGACTAACCCTTCGGCGATATCAGTCGGTATTACATCCTATTAATATAAGGTGACTGCTAGAAACCGCAAGAAACTACAAGGGCTGGTCAGGTCAAGTGTTTTAAACATGACAAAAATGACAAATAAGGAATTCGTGTTTTTTTCATTTTTAATTAAATAATTCATTTAGTGAATTTTAATTGGATAGTCTTTGAGTATCTAATTTATTTTAAAGCTTACGGCCGTCTGTTGACCCGTCCGCGTCAGCTGAGCGATAAGTACCTACGTTGACGGGTCAACAGACGGCTGGCCGGCCCGCCATTGCCCCCGTCAGCTGGGCGATAAGTACCTACGTCGACGGGTCAACAGACGGCTGGCCGGCCGGCCGTTGGCCCCGTCAGCTGGGCCATAAGTACCTACGAAAAAACACGAAGTCCTTTTTTGTCATGTATAAAACACTTGACCTGACCAGCCCTTGAAGTTTCTTGCGGTTTCTAGCAGTCATCTTATATTATAAACGCGGAAGTTTGTAAGTATGGATGGATGTTTGTTACTATTTCACGTAAAAACTACTAAGTGGATTTGGATGAAATTCGGCATACAGATAGTTTATAACCTGGATTAACACATAGGATACTTTTTATCCCGATATTCCCACGGGAACGGGAACCACGCGAGTGAAACCGCGAGCGGCCGCTAGTACATACATATTTTATTTATTCTACTACGGGTAAGCCTTCATCTCACCTGATAGTAAGTGAGGATAAGGCCGAACGTGGAAGCGCGTGAACCCGGTATCCTCAACCACTGAGGAACTGGCTATCTTAACTCAAACTGTCGGAACACAACAATGCTATAAACATCGTTGTTATGGCGACAGACATAGATAAGATGGTGGTAGATAGCCAGGCGGACTTAACAGCCCTACCACCAACCAAACCGAGCACACATAGATGTACCCCCCGCTGGGAATCGAACCCGGGACCTCTGGGTCTGAGACCGGTGGCTTAGCCACTAGACCATAGAGGCGGTTAAATATAAGCACGACTTGATAGTCGGGGATGATTCCCCAAAGAGTTAGTCAGAGACTAGGTAATGAGGACCGCAATTACAGTAGTCCTCTGCCATAGTCCACGGCACACTAAATGACTACTTACAGCACTAGTTTAGATGGTGAGCCCATCGCCGCTGTTGGATGTATGTGCAGTATTCAGCTATGCGACTCTCTAAGCGACACATATACGATGTACGCATGTCTGTGATTGTGGATGTTACAGCCGTCACATCTGTCGCTGCAGTCACGACTGTGGTCAAAGTCGAGGCTGTTTTACTTACAGAATACCGATTTTATACCTACAAGAAATGTCAAAGAAGTGATTCCTTAACACACCGTTTACAGCCGCGCAGCTGTGCGATTCTCTAAGTTAAAGCCTTTTTAGCAGCGACTGCCGCAGCGCTGAGAATTTTCTCTGTCTCTTTCATATTCATAAAATTCACAGTCATGCGCGCAGCGTCTATGTGTCGTTTAGAGAATCGCATAGCTGAAGTAGTGTCGAACAGCGTTATAAATTATTTTGAAGAATACCAGATACGCTCATCGCCGTTGCAGCCGCTGCTACCAAGGCTTTAACGATGTTTGCGCTTAGAGAATCGCACTACAGTACGTTAGTCGCCTTTTACGATACCCAAGGGAACCGATGGGTCAGTAGTATTTTTTAAATAAGTCGCTGTCACCCAGCTCTATGTATTTCCTTATTTTGCAGAATACACATTTCAAATATCAACAACCCCGTCATATGATGAGGAATACCAGTACGATGACTTCTATTCCGTCCCGATAGGGGGGACTACCGGAACAACGTGGGCCGTATCATTCTATCCTGAGGCTGGCCATCACAACAAACCTCCTGACCAGTTTCCATACCACACAGTGCCTTATTTGACGAGGTTTCCACCATCAAGCGAGTATTTTGTATACTTCTATAAAATTATAAGTTCTCGCCGAATAAAACGGATAAAAAGCAGATTCGTGATAAGAAACTAAGAGAGAACTTGTCGCGAAAATTAAGTCGTCAAGTCTGACTGTTTTCTAAAAGTTGTGTTCCACTCCTGGGTGCAGGTTTTCTACACAGAGATATTAGGCTTCACAACACTACGCAAGACCAAAGCATGTTGGTGGGTTTTAACGACTGCTATCTTACGACAACAACCGGGACCAACGGCTTAACGTACCTTCCGAAGCACGGAGGAGCTTAAGTTTTTTAATTTTTCCCTTACTTTCCTTCGGTGTCGTAAAAGGCGACTAGCGGACTAAAGACTGCTACCAACAGCATAAAGCGGCGATGGGCTTACCACCTGTCAAACTGAGCACATGTGTAGTCGCTATTTGGTGAAAAGTGACTGTTTTTGCGGTCCTCATTGCCTGGTCTCTGATTAAACCTTCGGGGATAATGGTCGTGATTATGATATGATTATTATATATATATATATGTAGGTATACATCCACAGAACCTGCAATAAAATAAATAAATAAACTTTCCTACACTAACACCAATTATCTAGCTATAACTACTCTACCTGACCTATCTTCTAACCTTATATACATACACACATCATCGCCACCTTTACCTTAGCTTAACTTATTATATAATTCTTGTATAAAATAAAACTAGTTGACCTAATTTATCTACAATCTAATGTTTGTGTCTGGAGGTTTTGTAGAGTGCGTAGTGTTTGTATGATAATGGAACCTTAGCATAACTTAATTCTATTTGCGATAAATTTCAGTCAAGCAATGTAATATTATAATAAATACTATTTTGGCCAGATCGTCTAGTGAACCCTCCGTTGTTAATCGCGTTTAAGTAACTCAAGTTCTTTTCGTGAAAGTTTAGTAATTGGCTTAACCCTGTGTTAAATTATTTTCTCCTGACCTAATTACCTATCCGTCAATAACTAATATCCTAGATATGTGTAGCCTAGCAATGACTCCGTCTGAACTGTGACCTAAATCCTTCACAGCAGCTGCGGGAAGGAATGTTAACCACTCAAAGGTAATCAGATGATAGCTTAGCTTGTAGGTATTATTATTTATTAACAATAGCATTATACATAAAAAGTCTTATGGAAATATATCAGCCCCATCCTCGCCCATATCGTGCCGAATCATCACATTGTGTCTTTATGGCCCCGCCACATTGACTTAAATTTATACTTTATAGAGAGTCTACACAACTTTCAACTTAATTTCATCTTATATTATAACTATGTGTTAGCATTTACATTCTTATTATTCCACTTAAATCAATAGAGTTTATCTCAAGGCTTGCTATCATCCAAATATCCTTTTCACATTAAGAACTTAATTATTCAATGCAATAACTCATGTCTTATGATATCACTTATTGAACAGAGGTGGGAAGCCAACAATTAACAGAACCCACTTATTTCTCTAATTATTGTGTTTATTATAAAGATATTACAATGTAGCATTATTAACTGACTGACTGGGTGATTATTTAATAGCCTACCAAATCATAGTTAGTATATTTTTAGTAGGTAGTAAATCAGGTAATTATCCCTGTTAATAATTAAATCAATTATATTTAGAGTTATCCTTTACTCACTTTAATAGGTATAAAGCAGACCGTACTATTAGTCTTATTGGTTTAGATTGTTACCATCAAATATTTCTATGTTTCATATTATTAGAAGTAAGTACATAACTTATAAGGTCTTTGACCATTAAAGTGAATTCAAATGGTATAAAGTAGACTGTACTATTAGGCTAATTAGTAGGTTGTTATCAATCAATTATTTCTATGTTTCATAATATTAGGAGCTCATAGCTTGTAAGGTCTTTGACCATTAAGGTGAACTTGCAGCTTCAACGAATTAACCTAGGTTCTAAACTGGTTTTAGTTGTTTAGTATCAGCTTAAATTTTACCAATAGGTATCGGATGTCTATTTATAATACTTTGGAGTGTAGCTATATTAAGGCCGTATCGCACCTCAGGGAAAGCTAAAAATGCCTGTTTGGTTATTTCAGTATTAGAAATCAAACATCACAGTACAGTTACGCTTACTTTATAACCTTTTACTTACTTTATAACCTTTTAGTATTTTCTTGTAATAGGAAACCAGTCTAGACTCTTAGGTACTCCAAAGTAATGATGGTTCAATATTACCACTTTTCTGCTAATTATTTAAAATGAATAGTTAATTGGTAACAACTTTTAGGAAAACAATTAGAATTTTATTGGCCTACGGTAACAGATTACATGCCTAGATAGGTCCTTTCAGCGCTCCTAACCCCCGTCACTTCATAGTAATTTCTATTTAGGCACCATAACTTAATTATCCCTACCTTATTAGTCCGAATTAATCCAGCCCCGGCTTCGCAACCTACGTACCTAGTCTATGTACGCACAGCGTGCACACACCGTGCTGTCCCCCACTACCTAATAACATATATAGAAACGCCTACCTATAGATTCCTACAGCCTACCTCACTTGAAATACCTATATTTTGTCGAACTAACAGTCCCTACTTGTATACCTTTGCAATCTAGGCCCAAGCCACATTTAACTTAATTTCGTGGTGAGTTGTGCAAGTCGAGTCGCCCTTGCAAGCAACAGACTTCTAAATGAACTAGAAAGACGGGCCAGGATACCCATTGTGTCAGCCTAACACTACCCTGTGTGTACGAAGATAGGCTCGAAATTGGATTTGGTTATACGTGCCTATCTCCAGCTAATTGGTGTATGATCTATCTTCGATTTTCACTAGGGAGACAACTGTCTCTTCCCCGTTACTCTCTCGAATATAGTGTATTATTTAGCGTTGTAATAGATAACGCCGACCTTATTAAATACAATCAAAGGCCATCCTGACCGAGGTCAGTTAAAATCATATTAGTTTTCGTTGCCACCGTGATACGTTTCCGCTAATATGATCCAGAATACTGCATTCTGTTAACAATTCGAGTTGCGATAACAATAATTTTACTTTAATAATCACTTTCTAATTTACAATCAATTTTAGTTAATATCGCAGCTCGAATATCACTTAGCGCGTTAAAATCGCTCGGACGCTCGTTTCCACGTATGAGATCGTTACCGCCACTTGTAAATCGGACCGCGCCTCCGACGTCCTTCAATTGGATGCCTGTCTTCCCTCCCACAAAAACCGCGCCACTTCGCCCGACATTCGCCCGCGCAAACCCGCCTTTCTTCCCTTCAGCCAACCGCTAGCCGTTTCGCCTAAGCGCCTCAACTTCACGTGTCTTATCATTTGTTACATGCGAACTTCGTGTCGCTCCACGTGGAGATATCATCTCCCCTCTCTTTCTGTCCTTCATTCTCAACTTCTCGCTCGCTCATTGCCGCCGTTTCCCGCGTAAATTCTAAAGTTTTTCCATAATCCAACCAAATCTCTTTAGATAGCCAATATTACATGTTTGAACATCTAGATGTAGCCTTCCATCAACAATTTCCTCTCAATAACCACCCACTTAAGCCAATAATTCTGTATTTTGTAAAATTATAAAAAGTTCCGTATTCAGAACATAGGTGGCGCCTGCCTGTATGTGAATCGGTCTTGCCAACCTACGCCGTCCTCCGCGAAACTCAAGTAAATAACGCACGCTAGACGGCGCCTATGTCGCAAGAGACACGTTAGCCAACCCCATCACTCTAATCCATGGCCAACCTAACAATCCTACGCGAAACTCAAGTAAATGACGCACGCTAGACGTCGCCTCTGTCGCAAGGACATACGGAACAGTCCCCGCGAAATTCAAAATAATGATAAACCCCTAGTCTATTAACACATTCTTAATACCTTTAACGCAAAGCCACTTGTCCACATGTCCACCATTTTAAACTAGTTTATTTTTCCCTTTTCATGCTTATTATATTAATAGTGCTACGCATTAATATTAATTTTAGTGCTACTCCCATACATTCCTTACTAACGGACGGATACCATTCATTTTACATAGTTACATAGCCCAAGAGAAGCTTCATTATGAAACTCGTTAAATGGTTACTAGACAACGGATAAACATACTTAAAATACTTTAATCTTATTATATATAGGAAACACCCAGACCCGAGACAATTTAGAAAAAAAATAATTTCTTAATTTACCTGACCGGGGATCGAACCCGGGACCTCAGAGATGGCGACACCATGAAAACCGGTGTACAAACCACTCGACCAAGGAGGTCAGCAATGATGCTTAACTGGTAAGATCGCAAACTGAACGCCGCAGCCGCTGCGCTGTCAAGCTTCTTCACATGCTGTAACACAGTTTAAACCGTGACTTTAGTACCACGTCATGCTAACTACAGCGTTAAATACATAATAATTACGGCTATTATGCCCGAAGGGTCAGTCAGAGACTAGGCAATGAGGACCGCAAAAGCAGTCCTCTGCCTTAGTTCGCTTTTCACCAAACAGCGAATGCACGTGTGCTCATCGTGACATAAGGGGTGGTAGTATTCTTTAGGTTAAGACACTACTGCCACAGTATAAATATGAGCTAAATTTATACTGTGCTACTGCGTTCATTTATAAATAATGGTTGCACACGAAAGCGTTCCGAACGAGTTGGTGTAACGTGGTACCAGAGGCGTAGAGCTACTAATGATACAGGTGCCCCGAACGTGTATGATATATCTTACGACTACCATGGAACAGGAACAGCTATCAGACTTGTCAGTATTTTCAGAAAATCTACAAAAACTAAAATCGTCTTTCGTCCAAAAAAAAGTAAGCCCAATACCAATTTGAATACAGGACTCGTCTAAGGCAAGCTACGCCACTGCGTGGTACTCAAGCGTTTTAAGACCTCTACACATAACCCATTCCGGCACATTTTGCATGGAAACTACCACCATCTGTGTACCTAATTTGTTTCTATTTCACAATGAAGAAGCACTTTGCTTTTATCTAACACTGTTGCTCCTTCCAGCGCACTACGACTTCATGCAGAAGCTCAGGGAAGAAATGGCGATCTACCGCGAGGGTTATTTTGTGACGTTCCTCGTGAACCTGATGGAAATCGTGGCACACATGGAAGACAAGCAGCTGAGGCTACTCTGCATCTCTGTCGGCAAGGAGTATGTCCGGCTGTAAGTTATTCTTTTGTTATGTTGACCCATCAAATGACACCACTCCACCTCATGTTAAGTGGAAGAATCCTGGCGCGAGGACTGAACAACTGATTTCCCCTCCTGCAATTCCAGATTGCGTCCTTGTAATGGAAAGTGCTCTTCTATGACAGGTAGGGCATTTTTCAATTTAGTTTGAAAGAAAGGAAAAAACGAAATGTCCTTCCTGAGTTTTTTGCCGATTCTTCTCAGTACAAGGTCTCCCAAACTAAACTATAGACTTACGAACCGATGGCGTAAAGACATTCATAAGTGCTGTAGCCTAAATGGCCTCTAACTGAATAAATGATACTGATTCTCCCATAGAAATAGTTGAACTTTGCACTTAAGAGGGTTTACGCATTTCGGTTTCCCATACAAACTTTCAAGGCGAAATTTTTTAAAACCGATAAGCCAATTTTAATGAAACTTTGCATGCTAAAGTTTAAAACAGGGACCTTAAAAGTTTGTTGACAACATTTTTTAAATCGTTTTAATTCCTCACACACGGAAAGTAGGTCTGAAGTTGCCTGAGGAGCGAGAGGAAAGTAGTACTTTTCCTCCCTAGGATAAGAATCGTTTTTCTGACATTTGTAATTCAGAAATTATCAAATTAATACTAACAACACATCTCTTCCCTTGGGTATCGTAAAAGGCGACTAACGGACTAAAGACTGCACATACAACCAACAGCATAGAGCATATATTCTTTGATAGAGCGGCGATGGGCTCATTAAAATAATACTACCAACCCCTCTCTTCCCTTCGGTGTCGTAAAAGGCGACTAACGGATAAAAGACTGCACATACATAGAACAGCAAAGAGCGGCGATGGGCTCATCAAAATAATACTACAAACCCCTTTATTCCCTTGGGTGTCGTAAAAGGCGACTAACGGACTAAAGAATTTCTATTTTTTTTTACTTTCCTTATATTCGTAATGAAAAGCACATTGTTTACCTCGGGTGAAAGACTTATTTACTCCCTTTCACCCCTAGGGTAACAATGTAATTGCGGGTCTACCTCGTCGCATTACTGACTCTTTTCATTTTTCTCCTGTTACTGTGGATGAAATCAAAAAGATTATCCTCTCCATCAAATCCGGAGCCCTGGGACATGATGGCATCAGTCGTCGTATGATTGTCTCTATCCTAGATCATGTTATTTCTCCAATTACCCACATCATCAACTTTTCCTTTGACTCTGGTCAATCCCCTTCCCAATGGCGTAAGGGTTATGTCCGTCCTTTACCCAAAATCTCCAATCCGTCCCATCCAACCCATTTTCGACCCATATCTATTCTTCCGTTCCTGTCCAAGGCAATCGAGGTCTGTGTCCAAAAGCAACTTGCAAGATTCATTTACCAAAATAACCTCGTTGTTCCTCTGCAATCTGGTTTTAGGCCTGGGCACAGCACAGTTTCCGCTCTCCTGAAAGTTACCGGCGACATTAGACAGGGTATGGAGGATACAAAAGTCACAGTCTTGGTACTAATAGACTTCTCGAACGCCTTTAATGCCGTCAGTCATGACATCCTCCTTTCTATCCTTTCTCATCTTATGGTTTCATCAGAGGTAAAGGAATGGTTCACCTCTTATCTTCAAGAGCGTCAGCAGTCGGTCCGCATTGATGAGACATCATCAAATTGGCGTAACCTGAATGCTGGTGTTCCACAAGGCGGTATTCTTTCTCCATTATTATTTTCAATATTCATCAACTTTATTACCCATCACCTTCAGTGTGTGTATCATCTGTACGCCGATGACCTTCAGCTTTACACCCAAACACGTGTAGATGACTTATCAGACGCTATTATTAATATAAATCGGGACTTGGAAGCTGTTAACGACTGGTCTCGTAGGTTTGGTGTGGCTGTAAACCCTACAAAATGTCAGGCGATAATTGTTGGCAGCTTGCGAATGACGAATAAAGTGAGAATTAACTCTGTTGCTCCTATAATATTTGATGGTACGGTCATACCATTTAGCACGACCGTTAAAAACCTCGGCTTACATCTGGATAATACACTCAGCTGGCATTCTCAGGTTGCTAGTGTTTGTAAAAAAGTTACTTGGACTCAGCGCTCCTTAAATCGTCTGAGGAACTTTTTACCGTTCAAGACAAAAGTAATGCTTGCGCAGACTTTAATTTATCCTATGATTGACTATGGTGACGTATGTTATTACGATCTTAATTCAGTCTTGCTGGATAAGCTTGACAGACTGCTCAATAACAGTATCAGATTAATTTGCAACCTGACGAAGTACGACCACATCTCACAGCATAGGTCTGAGTTAAAATGGTTGCCCATTCGCCAGCGGACGTGTTGGCGCGCCCTTACCACACTTTTCTCCTTCCTAAATTCTCCTAATGCTCCTTCCTATCTTACTCCCCATTTTCAATATCTTTGCACCTCTCATGACAGGAATCTCAGATCTTCAAATAATCTTCTCCTTCTCTCTCCTTGCCACTCTTCTGGCTTTGCTCATTCTTCCTTTTATATTCAGTCCATACTGCTCTGGAACGCGCTACCTCAGGAAGTCAGAATGGCTACGACTCGTGACGCTTTTAAAAAGAAAGTCCACATGCTACTTTTTGATAGAACCATGGCAGAATCATCTCGATAACGCCTATTTTATATATTATTTAGTGTATGTAAGTATATTTATATTATTGTAAAAGTATTTATGTATATATTCCTACACCTATGTATATGTTTATTTATATATATATATATTTTTATTGTTTTTTTTTACATCTTTTGTCACCGCAGCTAATTGCACCTACCATGTCATCTCTGCACCACCCTATGGTTGACTGGTAGAGAATGCCTGAGGCATTAAGTCCGTCATGTAATATATTGTTGCAAAAGTTTTAATAAATTAATAAAATAAATAAATGTACCTACCTACTATTATTTAGTTGAGTTATTGCAGGGTAATATAATAACTATGTTATTGCGATTTAAAGTCCACTATAGGAAGTTTAAAATCACAACAACTCAGTTAAATAAACGTTTTTTATAAAAGTTTTCAACAAACTATTTAGATCTCTGTATTTTACTTTAGCATGCCAAGTTTCATTAAAATTGACGTATATTGGTTTAAATGTTATATATTTTAGCGTTTTATTAACGCTTAAATATACTTAAGTAAAATATTAAACACTGAATGCGGAAGGTGCGTGGTTCGATTCCCGCCTGAGGTTGTCGTCTTTTTTTAGTGTTTAAAATTTTACTTAAGTATATTTAAGCGTTAATAAAACGCTAAAATATAAAACATTTATCTATAAACGCAGCTTCATCTTAACCGAATGTTCAAATATTTGTAAAAATGTTTCTTTCGGATCTCAGAGGTGAAAACTTCTAAGATTTGATGAAGCAATGTTGACTAAAAACATAAGCATCAAGCACTGACAAATTTCGACGGTTGAAAGCCAGACCTCGGTAGCCAAGTGGTTAAGGCAGCCGCCCGGAATGCGGAAGGTGCGTGGTTCGATTCCCGCCTGAGGTTGTCGTCTTTTTTCAGTGTTTAAAATTTTACTTAAGTATATTGGTTTATAAAAATTTAAACTTAGAAGTTTGTATGCGAAACCAAAATGCGTAAACCCTCCTAATAGGATGGCCTAGTTGCGAGATACATACCTACCTACTGTTAGATGTTGCCAACAAACAAAATATATATTGGCACGTGGACGTTATCAGAATGGTCCATTTTCCTTTATGAGCGTGGAATAGCGGGCAAGGAGATAATATTTTAATAAAATAACGGTTTTAACAATCACTGCTATTACAGTTAATCAAACTACAATTATCCGTTGCAAGAAATTATCGAAGATGGCTACGATTAAACCGATTAAAATTAACGTCCACCAAGCACGTGAACGCTTGCGCACGTCAGAACGACTCGATCTAAATTAACCTTGTCACAAGATGGCCGCCTATTCAGTGCTTGGTGTTCGTTCATTCAGCCTAAGATCTAGGCCATTAATTATAGGTGGCGCTGCCACGCTTTTTTGTGGATGCCCCGTCATATACATACATACCATATACTCACGACTGTTATCCCCGAAGGGTTAGTTAGAGCACGGCCATGAGGATCGCTAAAGCAGTTCTCTGCCGTAGTCCACTTTTCACCAACTGCACATGTGCTCAGCGTGACAGGTGGTGACTCACCACCTGTCACCTGTTGTCGTGGGGTGTGCACGGCATCCATACTCGGCAGAGCTCTTCTTTGGAGCATGTCCCATGCATGCTCAATTGGGTTGTGGTCTGGTGATTCTGCAGGTCACGGCAAGACGTTGATATGAGAATCGGCAAGAGTGCGTGTTACGACTCTAGCCGTATTTGGACGTGCACTGTCATGCATTAGTCGATTCGAATCACCCAATCGGCTTCGCAAGGGGATGATCACATCTGAATCAATCCTCTCTGCGTCGATTTGAGCATTGAGGTTACACCTGATCTAAATGAGATCGGGTTCTTCCACCGATCCAAGTACCGGCCCAAACCATGATTATTCCCCCTCCATCTAAATGAACTTCCTGACAAAATCTCAAGCGTTCTTGACATCCAGAGGTCCTCCAAACTCGAGTGCGTCTTGTATCCTGCCTCATATGTCATAAGAAAATAAAAATGTTAATATGTTAGAATATATTTTCTAAATTACTAGCTTTATTACATCGAAAAGAATGAAATTAAGATAATTTGTTGTATTTCAACTTACTTTTTAACTATAGTTTGGTTTTCCTTTACTCCGAAAATCACTGAGACCGAAGTGCAATGTCTCGTCGGGACTGACAATACTTCGAGACTCCCGGGAAACCGATACTCTAGATTCCCGGGATGGAAGTCCTAGTGGTAAGCCCATCACTCCTCTATGCTGTTGGAAGTATTATTCTATACTAATATTATAAAGAGGAAAGATTTGATTGTTTGTTTGTTAGCATTGAATAGGCTCCGAAACTACTTGACCGATTTGAAAAATTATTTCACTGTTGGAAAGCTACCGTTTCTCCGGGTGACATAGGCTATATATTTTCAAAAATTCGTCACGGGGTACGGGGTTCACGCGGACGAAGTCGCGAGCGGTCCGCTTGTACAAAATATACTTAAATATTTGTATTAATTTGTTGTAATGGCCCTTATTGTACACTCTATCTTTGGCCATATTCAGAACAATAAACACGTGTTACCAAATGTCCTGCTATACTTATTATTACCACGGAGTCTTGACAATCACATTCCAGCACCTATCGAAAACACCTAGCTTCTACTACATACATTACACCTACCACCAAACATTATTTATTAACAGCTTGTAAATGAATAATATGCAAAGAAAATGATGATGACAATGAAAAAAACGCATGTTTGTGTTTTAGGACCAAAGAAGAAACGTATCTATTCAGCTTCGGGGCACCATTCTTGAAGGTGCTTCACGATTTCGCTACACGGGTGGGAGACATTCCTACAGATTATACACAGCGTAAGTTATTTCAGTAGGTAGTAAGAATTACCCGTCATCTCATGGTTTCCCAAAATCCAGGCACTGCCAAACGACCAAACTCAATTTTTTTTAATGTTTATAAATAAAATACTGACATTTCTTAGTGCAAATATCTAGTTTGACTTGGATTTGTACTGTTTTTCAAACTGTTTCTAGCTGTTTTCTTCTAAATCTCACTCAAGAAAGAGTAAAATTCCGAATCACACGCATAACTTCTGCACAAAGAAAATATGTCAATAATTTGTTTACAAACGAATTTGGCCAAATAAAACGGCCAAATTAGGAATAGAATAAAAAAATTAGGAATATTGTTTTAGGAAGAGTATGAAGAATTCTCAACAACCCTAATAGTGATTCTGTAACAATAACACAACACATTTAATAATATTGTTTTGTTTATTGATCTGTGTATTAGGTAAATATTGTAGTACTTATTTCCAGATCAAGCTGAACAGCTATCCGATGCGGTTCGAAACAGACAATACGCTATGAGACACGAAATCACCGCTATCATAAACTACATCGACACACTATACGATGACAATGAGGGAAATGAACTTTTCAAAGCGTTAGAACTAGTCGTCCAATACCCGAACATAACGAAAAACCCACATGAACTGTTGAGGAATCTCTCTACCGCCATCTTTGCTCCGTACAGAAGACTTTCGGGCACATACAAAAGACAAGTCCTCATCGACTCCATTAACAGAGAAATTGAAAGAGTCAACTCTTTACCCGTAGCTAAAGCTCTTGATGACGATGAAACTATATTAATGAGTTATACTAGAAGAGGTTCAGCTTTCCTCGTAAACAAAACTAGATTTTCTGTAGTTAAACGTGAGAAGAGTAAATTTGTGAAACGTAAGAAAGTTGAAACAAATACTGCTAAAAATAACGTTATAGGTCTTACTATAAGTTTTGGTACGATGGGTACTAAAAATGTGATGAAAATTAAGAGATTTCCAAAGGTCAATGCCACAAGTAGAATTGTGGACAGTATTCATGTAACAAAGCCTGCCTATGCAACTGAACACAAACGTTTTGGTAAATATATTTATATTTTTTAGTTTCCTCACACATTGCCACATTGGCCGAGCGGTCAAGCGCTTCTCGATATCCAGATGTCTTTGGTTCAATTCATCATTCATCGAGATGGATCACTAACCCTTTTTGCCACCAACCCGCAGTAGATAGACCCTATTTTTCTAAAATAGTCTATGCGAGAAGGTCAGTTTTATAAGTTAAGTGCGTAGCAGCGCCTGTTATGTATATCTATTATTTAAGTGATAGTTTTACTTATACTTCTGTAATACTTTGGTATTGACAATTGTATTTATTTCTGAGCATGAACTGATAAAAACCAATCAATAAGTAATTATGTGTGACATTTTCATATATTTTTCAGTGACGACGACGTTGACAAAACCGAATAAAACTTCATTAGAACATTTCAAATTCAAACACCCGAAAATGTACAGCAAATACATGGAACTTAAGAGACTCTTACAAGACTTTACGGCAACAGCTGTTCAAACGCCGTCTAACAATATGAATAATAACACAAAATCAGATATAGACATCCGAAGACCAATGAGGAACACTCAAAAGAGATTTATAATCAAAAAAGGCGTGACGACAACTTTTAACAATACAAAAAGGAGCACAAGAACAATATTAAACACTAGAACAACACCAAGAAACACACAAAAGATATTTATAATCAAGAAAGAATTGATGACAGCTTCTAACAAAACAAAAAGTAACACAAGAACAATTTTAAACACTAGAACAACACTAAGAAACCCTCAAAAGAGATTTATAATCATAAAAGGAGTGGCGAAGATCGTTGATGGCAACCAGACTAATAACGACAGAAAACCAGATCGCGTTCCAGATAATTTACTAGACGAATCAGCACCGAATTCGAAATATTCCAGCAAGAGTTCCGAATGTAATTCCAGTGCCACACTAAGCGTCGAAGTTGGTTTAGACGTACCAGTGCCAACCTCAAAACCTAAACTTGCTACAAAAAAACCTAAAATTGGCTTCACAGCGTACATACCTTTTGTTTCCAAAAAAACGACTAAAGTACACAAAATTAAAGGAGTAAATAAACCTAAATATTATGTTAGTGGTAAAGCTGATTTTAAAACTTTCAAAAATGAAGATATACTTAAACAGAAACAGCATCGTCAGACTACAATTAATGAAGTCTTAAACAAACTAACAGCAGCTCATAGCAGCTATAGCGATGAAGAGGATACTCTCAAATTTTATCTGTTCGACGCAATGAGGCATAACGATACAAACGCATACTTGAAGAATGCTCGGAGGTTTAATCAGAATCCTGTGCCAAAACGAAGGATAAACGATTTAACCAGTTACAGTAGCGAAGAGGTTGCCCTCAAATCAAACATCTACAAAGAATTAGGTTTCAATCAAGATTATAGAAGGACGAACATCAGTGACATTGTGAGGAGGGTCAATGATAATTTTGCCACGTATACTAGTACTGCTGAAGATGCGAAAGTAATACAGCCTGTGAATGAGTTGTCGAGTTATAGCGATGAAGAGGATTATTTGAGAGGAAAATTAAACTTGAAATAGAAGTATTTTCAAAGTCTTTTGTTTAACTAAATAAGTTATTATTGTGTGTATTAATATTTTTAGGTCAAAATCCACAAATAATAGTTTTTTTTTATTCAGTACGGGTAAGCCTCTCCTCACCTAACGGTAAGTGCCGATAGGCCGAAAGTGAAGGGCGCATTACCCGGAGTCCTCAGCCTCACCCACTGACGCACTGGCTATCTTATCTCTAAACTGCCGGAATCGAAACACAACAGTGCTAACATTGTTGTTATGGCGCAATACTTATTGCCGCGTCCGCACGCTTGCCACTTGCCGCAAACTCGAAACCTCTACAAACGTTATTTTGTGATTTTGTTCGACGGATCGGCAACAAGCGCTTGCACACCAAGCCAAACGCTCTATCCACACGTTTAAATTTATGACGGCTTGTTGAGGTTTGCTAATTATTATTATTACCTATTATTATATCTTAATTAATGGCTTCGCGTTTAGCATTAAGCCAATTTCAAGTGGTATATATTTTAAAATTATATCAAGTTTTGTACGGTAGATTGAGTTAAAATGGAGTCTCACAACACGTGTTGTTGTTAAAAGAACACGGGAGAAACACCGAGGTTTGCCAAGCGAGTGGATCTGGCATTTACATTTAGCGAAAACAATACAAAACAGTTAATAATCAATACATTTTACAAATGATTTTCCCTGTGTCCCATGGCTCCGCTTTCTCCTTCTAAACCACGAAAAGTATTTTTACAGGGTCTACACTGATTGAAAGACCGATAAAGACGATTACTTTTATTTAATTTGTAGATATTCTGTACAAAACGACGGTGTTTCTAAGTTAGCGTCGACGAAGGTGCGGGCGGGCCGACAGCACGATTATAAAAGTAAGTAAGTACCTATTGCACCACAATTTTGTTCAAAGTTCCAAACACAACGATCCAATAAAATATGAAAATCAATAAAAATGAAATTAAACTTCACGCTATTCCATCAAACATATTTCTATAATCAAAATCATGTTTACATAAAATGTTTTGTATTTTGTGTGTTTTACTACATTTGGAAGTAGTGACAACAAATAATTTAGTACAAGGTAGAAAATAATAGTGGGTAGTTCTCTCACCCTCTCACGAATATCCGGCGTGAAATAATGGCACTTGGTGCTGTTCTCACAGTTCCTATTCCTTCCTTAACCCTATTCCTTTCTTAAAGGTCGGCAACGCATCTGCGACTCCTCTGGTTTTGCGGGTGTCCATGGGCGGCGGTGACCCGCATGCTCGTTTGCCTCCTTCTGAAGAACACATTAAAAAAAAAGTTTAGTTTGTGCTGAGTGGTGGCTGCTGATGGCTCACTAATAAAATACTAACTACTACTAACTAAAGGACTAAAGACTGAACATGTATAAGTACTTCCAACAATATGGAGCGGCGATTGGTTTACGTGCAAATTGATATTTGATAAAACGTGTACTATGGTAGGTAGAGGACGGACTTTGCGGTCTACATTGCCTAGTCTCTGATTACTCCTTCGGGGATAATGGTCGTGAGTGTATGTATGTCTGTATGTTTTAATTAATGTTACTATAAAGTTTCGATTTGATAGCCAAAACGGATAGATGCGAGACATAGTGGTACGATGCCCATACCTCTAATAAACCAAAAAACCTGAATTGTGAAGAAACCATAAAAAAGATCGATCGATCGGCTAACTGACATAAACCCATACCTGACATAAGAGTAACGACATCGATAGATTACTTTGATGTGATTCTCTAACGCTCGATCGTACACTCTACTCGGAGTCAATTCAACCCACAAGCCACGCACAAACTCAACACTAACATTTCAAAGGTCAATTTTGATCGAAACGTATGGTAAAGTGAGTTCGAGCTTACGATCGAGCGTTACAGAATCGACGTTTATAGAGAATAACAAGAATATCAAAACTTCTTTTAGCATATAGCAAAAATGAATCGTTATATCCCAGCCAGCGTGTCCTGTCCAATCCAGTCAAGAAGTTATTCAAAAACATGGATGGTACACATAGGAGATTCAATGTCAACTCTAGTATTGACAAATTGATTTATGGCGAAGTGTCCGAACCATACGCGTACGATTATTCAGATGTTTGGTGGACAGCAAACACCAAGAAAGAAGTCAAAAAAGTTACTGTAAAACTATACCATCGAGATTTGAATGGAACACTGACAACACCTACTAACGTACCCAAAGTAGCAACAAAACATGCAAGTGCGAGAGAGACTTTGAAGCCGACAATAATAAAGAAGAAAATCAAAGTCGTCAACCGGTTGAGTGAAGTTAAAGGAAAGAGGCCATTGCAGAGGAACCAGAACTCAAATAATGTAAAAAAGATGAAAAAGACAATGAAAACTACCACTCCCGTAGCTCCTACTAAAGAAATACAGAGAGATAGCGAGAAATTGATATACGTACTGAATAGAGATGATGCTAAAGGAGACTTATCGATAAAATCCAATGATACGGACATCATGGTCGACGCAAGAAAAAACATAAGTGAAACAGGCGTGCATGCCTCCGTAATGTCTGGATTATTATTTAAAAACGAAACAGTTTTCAGCGACTTCGATTACATTATTTATGATAGGGCAAAGAGCCACGGCGCTGAATCTTACGGAGTTAATTTGGGAGATTTAGATAGAACAGATGGTACAGTTCCTATAATCATTAAAGTAATGAAACCGGAAGAAACAGCAGAAGGCCTAGAGAAGTTTAAGAAAGGTGCGCAAATGCTTGTCGGACCAGAAAATATTGGTAATATGCCAAAAGTTTATAGAGAAGGCATTTACCGGATAGAAGTGACGGAGGGAAATAAGGCAATGAACATAACCGCTGGGTTGCCAAACCGTAATTTTGATCCTAGATATATTTCCCAAAATCAAATGCCTCCGCAAGCTAGACAATCGTTCAACCAAAACAGACATCCAAATTATAATCAAAATTTCAATCCGAATGGTAATAGCAATCCGTTCAACCAAAACTATAATCCAAATCATAATCCTAATAGAAGTCCGCAAGGCCAAAGCTATAATCCGAATGCTCCATTTGGCCAAAATTCTAATAAAGGCCATTATGGTCAAAACTTCAATACAAGACATCCATATGGTCCAAATTCTAATAGAAATCCGTATGGCCCAAATTTCTCTCCTAACAAAAGGCCATTTAGTCCAAACTCTCGTCCTAATTCTAATAGAAATCCGTACGGCCCTAACTTTCCCCCAGATGCTGACATAAATCCGTTTGACCCAAACTTTGATTTTGACGAAGGGCCATTTGGTCCTTCTGGTCCATATTCTAATAGAAATCCGTATCGCCCTAACTCTCGACCCAATCCTAATAGAAATCCATTTAGTCTAAACTCTCCGCCCAATTTTGAGAGAAATCCGTTTGGTAGAAACTCTCGTCCCAATTTTAATAGAAATCCGTTTGGCCCAAACTCTCGTCCCAACTCTAATAGAAATCCGTATGGCCCAAATTTTCCTCCAGATCCTGATATAAATCCATTTGACCCAAATTTTTATCCTAACAAAACTCCATTTGGTCCATCCTCTCGTCCGAATTCTAATAGAAATCCATACGGCTCAAACTCTCGGCCCAATCCTAATAGAAATCCGTATAGCCCAAACTCTCGACCCAATTCTAATAGGAATCCGTATGGCCCAAATTTTCCCCCATATGGTAACAGGGGTCCACACAGCCCGAACTTTCCTCCAAATGCTGATATAAATTCATTTGACCCAATCTTTGATCCTAATAAAACTTCATTTGGTCCGTCCTCTCGACCTAATTCTAATAGGAACCCTTATGGTCCGAATTTGCCTCCACATGGTAACAGAGGTCCAAACGTGCCAAACTTTACACCGATTGCAAATAGAAATCCATATGACCCTAACGTTCCTCCAAATGGCAAAGGAAATCCATTTGGCTCCTTTCCTTCAAACGCTGATAGAAACCAATTCAATCAAAACTTTGATCCCAACTTTAACAAAAACCCTTTAGATCATAATGTAAACTTAAATACGAAGGGCAATCCGTTCAACCAAAATTTTAATCTGACCCCTAACGGAATGACATTATATACAAAAGCAACGGAGTCTCAACCTCCAAAACTCATTAAAGACCAAAACAGCTCAAGGCCTCCCGATGATGTTACGTACGGTCACGTCCAAGATAATACAGAAGGAGCAAACACTAATGTAAGCAACCGTCCCTTTCGAGACGACACGAGACAGGCTAAAGAATTGGAGACAAAGCCTTCGAAGCAACCAACGCCATCGGTTGAACCAACACCGGACCCTCATATAGATCCAGAAGCGTATCTGCCGACTGTTCTCGGAACTGGTCTGTACGAAGGCATGGGTTTGCCGGGAGGAGGGATAACAGAGGAGGTCACTGTCCCTACTACCACCACGAAACTAGTTAGAACAACGCTTAGGACTACTATAGACATGCATACCGAGCGTGTGACTGGGATGGAGACGCGACCGGGTGGTTTCGGGCGGAGGAAGACTACTATGCATCCATCGTTTGGGACTACTCCAGGTAAACTTTTAATTGCATTAAACATTGCTGTTGTTTTTTTCATCTATTTGGGAAATGCTTAGAGCATTATTGGTTTAATGCTCTAAGGGGGAATGGGTACTATTTGCAGATGACGTATCTATATTGGATATAACTGAGAATAACAGGTAACATTAACTACCCAAGACAATACCGAAACAACTGGGTGGATAAAAATAAAACTTTTTATTACCTATGTTATTACTTTTTACCTACACCGAAGCCACAATCACAATTCACAATGCAATGTTAGTTGGACTATCTTTATTTGTAAAATTATAATAAAGCTTGTTACATTCCCTTACAAATAAGTATTCTGATTGCAGAGAAGCTGAGCCTTTACGTGCACGAGCTAGTAGACCTGATGGTGGAACTGAACGCCGGCTACTTCACCGTATCGGTGGTCGGCCTTCTGGACACGATGGCACTTATGCCCAGTAGACAGGCGTCGGTGCTGTTCAACGCTTATGTGACTGAGGTGGACACTATGTGAGTGCTAGTGGGTTAGACAAGAAGCATGGGCGGTTGTAGAATAGAATAATATACAATGTTAAGAAAGAGGCTTTGTAAGCTCTTAAGCACGTGCGAGATCGAGATTTTGTTTATTAATGCTTAACCATACTTAGCTTCACAGTGTTCCGAGGGTGTTGACAATTTATGCTTGTAATTTTAATAAATGAGATGATAATAGATGTCTGAGGCAGGAGTAAAATATTTTCATTCAGAAATCTTAGGGTGTAAATTCTAAGAGGTTCGATGAGACACTGTTGCTTTAAGAATATTATGTTAAAAGAAAGCGTTAAGAAAATTCGACAGGTCAATCGCCTCGGTGGCGGAGTGGTCAACGCAGCCGGCAATCCGGGCGAATTGCGGAGGATATGTAGGTTCGATTCCCATCTGAGGTAGTAATTTTTTCAACGTTTCGTTATTTTCGAGTCAACTTGAGCATTATTAAGGCAATGAAATCAAATATTACGTTATAGTTTACAGATACTTGATGAATGAACACTCCTTCGGGAATCCCTTTTTTCGACTAATTTTTTTGTCCTAATTTAATTTGGCATAACGAGTTACTTGGGTATTTTTTTGTGATTATAATATTTTGACATAATTGTTTTTTGGCATAGTATTTCAGTAAGCATAAATATGGTTTATTAGGCTAATGTCTTTTGCCCTAATTTTGATTTAGGCATATTGTTTATTCGTCTAATAGTTATTAGGCATAAAGATAGTCTGGTAGATTAGACAAGACAAAAGCTGATGTTATAGTTTCAAAATCCGCTATAGTTTGAATTGTTTTTTTTAAATCAGGATTTGTCTTTGAACATTTTTCATTTTTTTGATAGCTATTTGAATCTGAAAAACAATAACTAGGTATTAGGCACGGAGCAAAAACAGCTCCGTGGTATTAGGTATATCAAATATAACTTGGGGACCATAATATAATAGTAGGTTAGGGTGCGGCGAGGGTGGCCCTTGGGCCAACCCTAAGCCGCCAACATGTTTTTTTTTAAATGCAAACACAAAAATTCCAAAATATACTTTTTCCCTATATAATTATAATGCCTCTAAAAATTATGCTTAAATACGTAAGCAAATTTAGGCTTTATAATAGTATGCTTAACAATTATTATGCTAATAGTAGTAATGCTTAAAAAAATGTGCCTAAAAAGAATGCCGATTTAATATTGTGCGTAACTATTATTAGCTTAAGTAAAATGCTATGTTAAATTATGACATAAAATTTTAAGCAAAAAAGTAGGGAAACCCTCCTTCGATAGTTCGTAAGTTGTCCAGTTCCTAACAATCATATTTGTCTTTGACAGGATAAATATAGATCATATGTACGATCTAGGCCGTGACTTTATTATGGCACTGCAAAGACTAGCCGAGTACATAACTACCACACCCGTAGACGTAGTACAAGGTGAGCATCCAATTGGGTCAGGCGCGGATGCCCTAAATCGCAATTCGTCTGATTATCTAAATTACATTTTAAAATTTAGACATTTTGCGACTAAGACGTTTTGCGATGTGTACGAAGTGAGAAACTGGTAAATTAGATAATCAGACGAATTGCGATTAAGGGAATCCGCGCCCGACCCACTTTATTTAAGAAGTTATTACAAAATCAAAAGTAACTTATTTAAATGTGAAGTCTTGACTCAATTCAAAATGATGGTCCAAAATCCTAAAGTTTATTACTACACTTTCAGAGGAAGCCAAAATCATTCACCACGCCATGCTTAACCGACGAGAAAGCTTAACGCTCGACATCAACTCCCTCATAGACTACATAGACAACATATTCATAGAAGAGGAAGGCATTAAGTTGTTTAAAGTCATAGAAAAAGTACACGACTATCCAAAGGGGAAGATTACAGCTAGATTGCTGCATAGAGAGCTTACGGATGTTCTATACCACCCTTTAGTGAGACTGCACAAAACTGCGAAGAAACAAATCTTAATTGACTCCATTAATAAGTTGATTGACAACCATATGCATGCTCCGCCTATACATAGAAGACAAAGTAAACTTAGAACATCTAACACAACTTTAGACGAAGATATCGAAGATGATCTCAGCGACATGAACAATTACAGATACTACAAAAAGATATTTATGCATTACAAAAGAAAAATCGGACGCACAAAGAAATCTACAGTCTATACTAGCGAAACACGAAAACTTAGGAACGGAACAATGTCTGGCTATAGCACACTCGCGTATCTTTCTGAGGAAAAAAAATATGATAACGTAGCCAATGTATCCAAAAAGGCTAATCTTAAAACGAAAAGCATTAATAGTACCACAGCAATGCAATTGGACAAACTTAAACAAAAACAAAGCCTCAGAATGAATAAAAACAAAAAGAAAAAACATAAGGTTACCGCCACAGAACAACCTACGACAACAACAACAACTACAACGACAACTACAACGACAACAACAACATCAACTACAACGACAACTAAGAAGCTACCAGCGATCAATGAAGCGAAAATGATAACAACGAACAAAGAGAAATTTAAGAAAAAGGATCACAAACGCAAAATAGTGTTAATCAAAAAGAAGAAACTGCGCCGTCTGAAATCGAAACATCCTAAGATATACAAAAAATATTTTAAACGCAAGAAGCATGAGAAACACAAGAAAAATCGCATTCACAAGAACCACATGAAACGACATTCGAAACGCAACTTAGCGAAATTGAAGAAGGTAATGCGACAGTACAAAAGCGTAGAACGCCAATACAAAGGTCTAATAAAACATTATACTGATAAAATCCAATCTTTGACATCCGTCAGCAATGCTCAAACGCCAGCAGGTATCAATGATGTCCAGCTAGAATTGATGGCATATGACAATATGAAGTACCCACGCAATCACCCCACCACGATAAAACCTATGAAACATACAAAGACAAAACCAGACATTGTAGATAACATGAACGTAGCTCCGAAATGGCAGACAAAGCCCACCAGTTTACAGAATCCTGTCATTCAGAATTTCGCATTTAATCCTTTAACAGAGAATAACGATCCTGATGACTCCATTAAGATGTTATCGCAAAAGTTTTACAATTTCAAAGGTGTCGTACAGAAATCGAAAAAAAATACAAGCATAAAGTTATTACAACCTTCCAGTTATAGTGACGACGAGGATGCTCTGAAGATCAACATACACGACGCAATGAGACAAGACACGACATACTTCAAAGCAAGGAGGCATAATGATGGGAATCATAAGGCAAATACCAAAAGTGTTATCGTACCCTCCAGTTATAGCAACGAAGAGGTGGTTCTAAAATCAAAAATTTACGAAGGATTAGTTTTTAACAAAAGTTCTGTTAGGAGCAGCAGTAAAGAAGTTATTAATAGCAATGATAAAGAATTTAATAATGATAGAGTATTGTCAAGAAGACATGATGCGACATCGTATTATGATACATCAAGTTATAGTGACGAAGAAGATCTCATCAAGAAGAACTTGAAATTGTAGTTGAGTGTTTTAGATACCTCCCTCTTACTACTACATAAATTAATAAAGCAATTAGCCTACCGTCCCACTGATGAACAAAGACCTCAATCGTTGAAATGAAACTATCACTACAATGGATTGGTATTGACTATAACAGCACAATTACTAAATGCCGGTCACTTATCGTGATCACAAATCCAAGATACCATCGAAAAATCCTAATCACACTTTGCCCGGCCTGTCAATTGAACCTAGGCAAGAGCGTCGCCAGCCGATGGCCCAGGGGGGGGGGGGCAAGTCGATATAAATGGTCGGTGCAAAGTCCCATTGTATAAACTCTACAACCTCTGCACTTTTCTTGTAATTTTTTCCAATTCATTATGTATTATTTTAGTTTCTAGGGGCGGGGGGGGGGGGGCAGCTGCCCTTACCTGCCCCCCCCCCCCCCCCTGGCGACGCTCTTGAACCTATTACCTCTGGTTACATCTCGGCCACCGATTCGAGACATTAAATAGTTTGTAAAAATCTTTGGAAGACATGACAAGGTTGCTGTCGTAAGATGGCTGATGGCTTGGGCCAGCATGGTGTGTTTAGGCCCAAACTTCCCGTCTACCGTTGTCTACGTGGGAAGGCGTGCTCAGTGGGACGTTTATAAGCTGATGATGACGTGCTATTTGAGTAGTGATAGGAAGTGTCCTTTTATGATAGGAGGACATCCTACTAATATTATAAACACAAAATTTTGTAAGTATGGATGGATGTTTGTAAAAACTACTAAATGGATTTGGGTGAAATTCGGCATACAAATAGTTCATAACCTGGATTAACACATAGGATACTTTTAATCCCGATATTCCCACGGGAACGGGAACCACGCGGGTGAAACCGCGAGCGGCCGCTAGTTTTCTAATATTTAACGCTGTAAAAGAGTGGGAGAAAAGAAATGCTCGTGCTGTTTGCGTGCTGCTGCTCTTCTCCGTGCAAGGTCTCCCGCCGCATGGGCACGAGCCGATGGCGTACCGATAAAGCCTAAAAAATTAAACCGTGTCGCTCTCTTCCTTTGGGTGTCGTAAAAGGCGACTAACGGACTAAATACTGCACATACATCCAAACCCCCAACAGCATAGAACGGCGATGGGCTCACCACCTGTCACGCTGAGCACATGTGCTGTCAGTCGCTTTTTCATGTGCTTAGCGTGAGTCAGTTGCTATTTGGTGAAAAGTGTACTACGAGTATGGTAGAGAACTGCTTCTGCGGTCCTCATTGCCTAGTCTCAGAGTATCCCTTAGGGGGTGATTATATTTATGTAGTATGTACACACATCAAAAGTGTCTAGGGATCAACATATATTTTTGCAATAACTTTTCTCCTGATTGATATTAATTAAAATTTTCTTTAAGGATTCATCAAATAAAGTGTTTTCGTTTGTCTACAGTAACGATAAACCAAGTCACCTTTGCATTAATAAAGAAATTTGCCATTTTCCTAATAAAGGGATTTTTGACATTTGAACCACTAACATTAAAGTTCGAAAAAAAGACTGAAATAACAGTTTTCTTTAAAATTTTATTGGGTAACTTAAACAATTAATAATCCGTGTTTCTACCGCGAACACTAACAACACAAGAACATCGGTTTGGCATACTCAAAATGAGTTCATCCAAATCACGCTGTGGAATGTGATGTGCCCATGTTCGTTGCAACAACAAAAAAAGGTCTTCTTGCGACTGGATACCCTCCATATTCGGCAGAGCTCTTCTCTGTAGCATATCCCATGCATGCTCAATCGGGTTCAAGTCTGGCGACTGAGCAGGCCAGGGCATGACATTGATGTTAGCTGCGGCGAGAGTCTGTCTTACAACTCTTGCGGTGTGCGGTCGTGCATTATCATGCATTAACTGAAATAAGGGACCGATTTGCACTTGTAGAGGAACGATGACGTCTGATACAATCGTCTCAGCATAAATTTGAGCGTTGAGGTTGCCTCTGATCCAAATCAACTCAGTTCTTCCGCCGATCCAAATACCCGCCCATACCATGATGGTTCCACCACTATAAGGATGGACTTCCTGGCAGGATTTTAATCGCTGTTGGCGTCCAGGGGTTCTCCAGTGTCGTATACGTCTTGTATCCGGTCTCATACCAAAACGAGACTTATCAGAAAAGCACACGAAACGCCATTGTTCTTCTGCCCAATTTCTGTGTTCAAGAGCCCATTGATATCGAATCCTACGATTGTGCATTGCTATAGGTGGTACCCCTAGCGGTCTTCGGGAATGAAGGTTCACTTCATGCAAGCGGTTTCTGACTGTTTGGTCGCTAATTAAGTTCCCTGAAGAGTGATGAAGCCTCACGGCTAACATCATGGCGGTTATTGTTGGAGCTCTTCGAGTTGTGATTTGAATGTATCGGTCTTGTCTCCGTGTGGTGCAGCGATACCGTCCTCCATGGCGCTCAGCCACGGTACCAGTGCTTCGGTAACGTGTCCAAAGTCGACTGATAACACTCTGACTTGTATTCAGAGCTAAAGCCACAGTACGTTGCCGGGAACCAGCTTCTATCATTCCCACGGCTCTGAGCATTTCTTCTCTGCTTAAATGACGTCGCCGCTCCATAATAACGTTGGTTTTAATCAGTAGTAGGGAAACAGTAGCACTAATAATGTCTTCAATGCGTTGTATGTTTTTATAGGGAAAATATTGACAGCTGATTTTCATCTTTTACTAGAAATTGATTGAAAGTTCCTGTTTCAAATTATGAAATGCACCAAAAAGGATCCATATAAATTTATAAAATCATAAATTTATTACAAAGCCACATCTCAATCTCAAGAAATCCGCATAAAAATGCTTGATCCCTAGACACTTTTGATGTGTGTATATGTATGTATGACTGCTAGAAACCGCAGGAAACTTCAAGGGCTGGTCAGGTCAAGTGTTTTAAACATGACAGAAATGACAAAAAAGGAATTCGTGTTTTTTGATAGGTACTTATCGCCAAGATGAGGCGGACGGGCCAACAGACGGCCGTATGCTTCAAAATAAATTAGATACTCAAAGACTATCCAATTAAAACTCACAAAATGAATTATTTCATTAAAAATGAAAAAAGCACGAATTCCTTTTTTGTCATTTCTGTCATGTTTAAAACACTTGACCTGACCAGCCCTTGAAGTTTCTTGCGGTTTCTAGCAGTCGCCTTATATAAAAAAATAAGTAAATACAGGCATACTAACATAGGTTTAAGTATAAAATTTATTATGTATAAGTATTCGAGTTGTATATTACTAACAAAATATGCTTCTCTGTTGTACGTGTCGTAAGATGACAGTCGTTAAAACCCACCAACCCGCATTGGGCCAGCGTGGTGGGGTATGGCCCAAACCTTTCCATGGTAGAGAATGCCGCATGCATTAAGTCCACCATGTAAAGTACTTAATGTAAACATTTAAATATGTAAATACAATTTTATGCAAATCACGCCATTAATTTATCAATCACTTGTTAACTTAGTTGTTACATCAAAATAATAGTGAAGTGTGCCTTTTCCCGCCCTTTTATAACACTATTGTCCTTGACAAAGGAGGCTGTATGCACAAACAGCTCTATCCATAGACCTCTAACGGAAGTGGCACAATGGTACGAAACTGCTACAAAACAGGTTACAGGCTCACATCCTGTGCAAGCGAACAGTGAAGATATGTTGGAGGGATTAGATATGTGGCTTAATAAGAGAAGAAGAAAAAAAACAATGTTACAAATTGGCGGTCTTATCGCTTCAAAGCGATTTCTGCCAGACAACCAGTCGGATGGAGAGAACTAATACTCTAAGATGTGAGGTGCATCATTGTAATTAAGTCATCATAAGGCGCTATATTCCCATTTTTAACAATTTCGATTGACTGTACCGCCACCAATATAAAACATACAGTTCTAAAATTCATATTTAATATAGTTGAACATAATTATCTAGTGACTCTTAAAGACAGAAACATGAATGGTAATACTTCACTCGATAGAAAAAAAATCAAAGATAGCTCTGTTCAACATTTAAAAGAGCTGTAAGTCAGATAATACATTAATTAATGACTTAATTTTTTTACCAATAGTAGAAACTTTTTATTATCTAGTGAATGCAAAAGACACATTTTTTTACTTCACTTATTTTTTCCTTTATAGGCAAAAACCCTATAAAACGCGCCTGTTCGCGCCGCTTCGCTCTTAAACCCGTCCCTTACCGTCGGCGTCGTACCGTCGAGAGAGCGAGAGAGAAGCGCTCGGAATACCTTGCCTTAAGTCAACTGATGGATATTTTGGCTTATACACCGCGCTTGCCTAATGCGGTCGGTGGTCACAAACCCGGACGCGGCATAGGAAAATACGAAAACACACTTTGCTCGACCTGGGAATTGAACCTAGGACCTCCGAATATCGAGCCACACGCTAGACCAAATGGCTAGCCGGAAACGTCATTAAGCGAACGCCAAATTGATAATTTTAAAACTTTTAAAGTGATAATTTTTGAAACATTATTATTTATTTTATTTAATATTTTGTGGTAGCGATTAGGGTTATATTTAGGAATTTGAAAAGTCCTGACAAAAAGCCTGACATTTTGATAAAATTCCGGACTTTTTAATCACAAAATGGAAATATTACTCACTCCTTATAATAATATTTTGTTTATAGATAAATGAGAAGTTAATAAAGATTAAAGACCTATTTGATATTACTTAATATATAGTTTTGTTACTCATATTCCAAAATACTAACAAATTCGGGGGTCAAAGTTGCTCGCGTCCGTAGGTTTACCCTTGAGACCCTACACGTGATCCCTGGGTGGTGCTAAATGAGTGACTCTGACTGAGTGGTAGAGCCACGCTGCGTTGCAGCACGCATTGGTGCTGTTGTGTTTCGTCCGACCAGTGAGGGTTCCGGAGGCCCTTCCCCCCCCTCCTCCCATTCCTATTCCTTCCTTAAACCTATTCCTCCCTTAAAGGCCGGCAACGCGCCTGCGATTCCTCTGGTTTTGCGGGGGTGTCCATGGGCGGCGGTGATTACTCTCCATCAGGTGACCCGCCTGCTCGTTTGCCTCCCTCTTATATAAAAAAGAGCCGGACAAAATCCAGACTAGAGTCTTAAATACCGGACATGTCCCGACTAATCTGGTCTTCCAATTTACCTTAGACAATTATGCTGACGAATAGACAAGGAACGTAATGTCATTTGCTTAGGGGGCTAGTTTCATTTTGCTATCTATCGATTTTCTGAATAATACTCAATACTCAAAATTTATATTGGTTTAAAAGATGGTAACAAAATCTTGATTTTGAATTATAGAGACTACAAACAAAAACAAAATTCTTTTAACAACTCTTCGATTTTTTTCAAACAAGGCTTTTTTATTTTTCAACAAAATCAAGTTTTTTTATGTCTATCTTATAGCTCCCATAGGACACCAAGCTTATCACCAATAAAGGCATTGTCACAGCATCCCGTGTCCTATTTATAATAGCGACTTCCCAAAACTACTGACGAAACGACCGCTGGCCACAATAACATGAATAGAACCTAGAGTTGTGACGGAACCAGCTCCTGAGAGATTACGAGATTCCTACATTCGATTTTTTCATCTCACCTGCTGGTAAGCGACAATAAGGCCAGAGGTAGAAGCGCGCTTCACCCGGAATCTTCAACCACTGAGGATTTTTCTATCTTATCTCTAAACTGCTGGAACACAGCAATAATGCTATTAATATTTTTTATTTTTTTATTTTTTACAAGCTTTTATTTGACGTCCCCTGTGTGTGGGACAAATCTTGCAACTGAATTTAAGACCAGTTACCAGTTCTCCTCAACCGATTAAGCTGTGACAATGCAATGTTAGGGCACTATTGATCCACTAGTCTGATGATGGAGTCTGGAGGTGGCCATAGGAACTCCTAAACGAAACGGCGGATTCGCATCGAGTTTGGGTTCGTTGGATTTGTCTTTTCGTGCACTTTAGTGCTAGATGATGTCTAGGGTCCTGATGATGGAGTAGGGAGGTAGCCATAGGAACTCCTAAACGAAACGGCGGAAACTCATCGAGTTTGGATTCGTTGGATCATGAGTAAGCTACTTAATCGCTGAGCCAAGCTCGTTTGCTACTTGTTTACCCATTCTAATTGTTAAAAGAAAACAATGGCTACCGGAAATCGAAGTCAAAACAAAATACAATGAAAGGAATACCAACAACAAGAAATGAAAACATATAATACATACTTACCAACAATATAATACCAAAATCGAGGTATAAGTTTCCCGTGAGATCAGGATAAACGGATTCCTTACTGTTGAATAACATGAAACATCAAATTCGCGCCATCATACGGGTACCGACAAAGGGAAGAATTCCAAAAACGCATGTAAGTAAGAGTACTTACAGTTTATTTTTATTTTATTAAATCCGTACTTGTCCCACACACTTTATCGCCAACGAAAACATCAATAAAAATAGTAGGTGGCACTGTTAAGGCGCTGACAACACTCAAATGCGCTTCACTTAGAAATATTTTATACTATAGCGGGGCGCGCCCGCGACTGCATCTGCGTGGACACGGTACCCCGGGATGAATTACTAATGAACCATAGAAACCTTCTCCTGACAATTACAAACGTGGTGGTTCCCGCCTGAGGAAGACATTTTTTTAACGTTTTGTTATCTTTGAAAAAATAATTAGCCAAATAGGTGCAGCCATTCTGTAGTGATAATAAAGTCTCTTCTGCGACTAAAACTCAATTATGCGCTCAAGTGCCAAAATTCAGGACGTCTCACAAAAATCTGGCCAACTTTTAGGTATGGGCCGGGCAAATCCACCACCGCATGCCAGAGAAACTTTGGACCAAAGCCACTACCGTTTGGGTACCACTAAACGCTAGAAGGTGTAGTCGCGGCAGACCGAGGCGAAGATGGCGTGACAAGTTGTGACGGCGCGCGGCGGTCAGAAACAAGTTTCATAAAATTATCTCAAAATAATTCGAGATAACACATTGAGTTATTATGTACACATAACACGAGAAAACGGGTCCAGAAAATTTTCTCGTCCGAGTGGAGAAAAAAATCGTATGCGCAAGTAAAAACTAGATAGAAGTAGAAACTAGAAAAAGAGTACTTAGCGACATGTTTAGGTACTCATTTAATTTGTTAGTGTGCGAGATAAGTGTCGAAGAACATGACGAAGGCTCCTTTAAAAATTGCTGTTCTGCCAAAACACAACGTCTAATGTAAATCTGCATTCCACTATGATTTTAGTAAGTATGAGATTTTGTCTTTTTAAGTTATCGAAAGCGGTCGCCGGCTGTGTTGTCAGCGCCTTAACGGAAGCAAAAACGCGGGCAATCACGCGGACACGCACTCTATACTCTATGGTACGATGCGGATGTTCATTCATAGATTATAGAGCGCACCAAAGGATTCTACGAAAAGCGCGCGAGCCCAAGCAGTTGAGTTTGACAATGCGTTTAGACTGCAAATAACACAAAAACCTTTGCCCTGTTCGTTCACAATTAAACAGTGTGTAATGCGATTCGGTATTTGGACATTTGAGATGCTCTCATGCTTTGGATGGCGCCAGGGTTTTGGCGGGCGGTTGCGTTTTGTTATTTAGTTATTCATAAAAGTGGGAGGCAGACCGTTAGTTGAACATATTAACCGACACTTACGTAATTCAGGGCTTAGGCCACACTTGAACAAAATGTATAACAGTTATGCCAATCTAACAACAAAAAAAAAAACAAAAAATTGAATTTGGAATCATAAACAAATCATCCGTTCCCGAAACTTTTTTGACAGAATGTACATTGCATTACTATTTACATAATATATCTATTATAATTAATTCAGTTCACCTTAATGGGTGGCGGTCTACTACTGCTATACCTTTTTACGTAATTTTTTACAGTACTGTGGAACAGTATTTCACGACCGTTACGACATCTTCAAGAAAAGAGCCTTCATACACACATACATATAAAAACGACTATTATCCCCGTGGGGTTAGTCAGAGACTAGGCAATGAGGACAGCAAAAGCAGTCCTCTGCGAACAAACATGGTATAGGACTGCTTTTGAGATCCATAACTAATCCTTCGGGGATAATTAGTCGTGATATAAAGTGTAAAATGTAAATTTAAGTTTTTATTACATTTTTGTAACTTTTTTGAAAGAACAACGGTTAAACATTTAATTAATTTATTAAGTCACGCAAACAATGCAACAATTTCATGATGTTCACCCATTTTGAGCCGCAAAAATATACGTCCATTGTCGTTTTCTTGAGCGATTAATACTGTGTTTTTTTTGCCGTCCTTTCATCCGCCATTGCTAGTAGGTACGAATCTATTTATACTGTCATGGAACAGGTAGAATATTGAATTATTGCGCCAAAGAGGCATGAGTTTTGTGTTTTTATTCGATGCTTTTTGCCCCTTAAGTTTGTGGGTTAGAATTTAGATGGTAACGCCATAATTTTGAGAATAACGCACAACAGACCACCTGATCGCTTAGACCATTATGCTTTAAGCCTGATCATGATAAATATTGGGTAGATAACCTTTTTTTTGCGACGACGGTCAGAGACATTAATTTTATCGATAGAAACGTAAGGTGTCTTTAGTGTAAAGTGCACCTATGAATGTCACAACTACACATGTGTGCAAGGTGTACAGCATGATAGGTGCTAAGCCCATCGCCGGTTTAAGCAGTTGGATGTATTTGAAGGCTTTAGTCCGTTAGTCGCCTTTAACGACACCCACGGGAAGAGATGGTTGGCCAGTAACTGTATTCGATGAATGAGCTGACACAAGTATTAATAATTACTAAATATTATTAATTATTAATAAAACAACATTATTAGCTTTCAACTTTCTGTAAAACGGTAAATTAAGGTAAGTACTGTTCGCATTATTCTTGACTATAGATACGTAAAAAGTTTACAACACAGCTTTCGTTTAATTTTTACGACAGCTCAATAGACAGACGGTTTTTATGAAATTGTTATTTTTTGTAACCGTGTCCCGTAGCGGTGAAAGAATACTACCACAAGCTCTCTTCCCTTGGGTGTCCAACAGTATAGCACTGCTTTTGCTGTCCTCATTGCCTTCCTCTAACCCTTCGGGATAATAATCGGGATTATATGCGTATGTAGGTATGTTCTTTTCTGTATACTTCTTGTTTTAAACCCCTCAAACCCCAAGCGGTCGCATGAGACCGCACCTACAAAAACACACTTGACTTTGTACCGTGTTTTCATAGACTTACAGACTACTTTAGTATGAACAAGTTTGGTTATTTCGGTTCTGTGGTTCATCTTATGTATTGTTATCGCAAAATATCGCATAGTCTATGCTCGATTCTGTCAAATTTGACGTTGACAGTTGCGCCAAAAAAAGTGTCAAAAAAAATCCAAGACTGAGTGGTAACCGCTGAAGCCCTTTGGGCCAACGTGTTGAGTTATGATCTTACATCTCGATGTACGGTTGCCCATGTCCAAACAATCAATATGGTTTAATGTTTTATATTTTAGCGTTTTATTAACGCTTAAATATACTTAACATAAGCATCAAGCACTGACAAATTTCGACGGTTGAAAGCCAGACCTCGGTAGCCAAGTGGTTAAGGCAGCCGCCCGGAATGCGGAAGGTGCGCGGTTCGATTCCCGCATGAGGTTGTCGTCTTTTTTCAGTGTTTAAAATTTTACTTTAATTAATATGGTATAATCAATTAAGAGTTTGGCTATCATCTCATACGATGGTAAGTGACGACAAGGCCGGAAGTGAATCATTGGGGTTATAGTATCACATGGTCAAAAACGCAAGTACTCGCCTAAAAATCATTTGGGTAATTTGCAGATAGTCGAATACGTTATCGGTCTATGATGCAACACGTCGCAAAATCATTTCGTTTACTATCATATTTTAATTCGTCTTAAATGCATGTGGTCTAAATAGCTGGTCGCCGACAAAAGTTGCGTTTTAGACCAGTTGCGACTTGGACCAGTTGCGTTTTAGTCCAGTAGACCAGTTGCGTTTTAGACTATTTGCTACTTAGACCAGTCGTGATTTAGACCAACTGATAGGTACTAACCCGATCTTTGTTAAGTATCGCTAAAGTATGTATATCAGACTAAATTTCATCTATTAAAAGGAAATTTCCAAGCGTTCCTTAAAATGTCCAATTTCAAAATTTTTTCACTTTAACTTTTGGTAGGTAGGTACTTAAGTAACTAAACTTCTTAAATAAAATCATATTAGAAAAATTTTATAGTTTTACATACTTTTGTTTGAGTTCTGCGAGTGCATGCATTTGTGTGTATGATTTTTAAACAGTTTATTTCTAGGTTCTAATAGCTGATTTAACTGATTATTGTTGTCCTCCTTCTTGATGTATAGGCCGAATATCTGGAATACAGTAAGCTGTATATCTTTAGTGTGCGTCTAACATCTAACTAAAGCATCGAACCTTGAACCCTCAGCGACCGGCGGCTGGTCTCGTTTGGGCGCGGCCCTCGTAAGATTCAACAAAAAAAGTTTCTCTACAACGCGCTATCTGCTTGAAATTAGACAGTTTTAATACTATTTGCGTTATTTTTAATCAAAGCAAATGGATAAACAAGATGTTTATGAATAAGTATACAATTTTAGACAGAGCCATCAACAACTACGTATTTGAACGTATGCGAAAGAATATTACCAACCCAAAGCCGAAATCTCTTTGTACCACCATCTCTTCTCTTGGGTGTCGTTATCGGACCGAAGACTGTCCATACATCAAACAGCATGATCGGCAATGGGCAACCTCTATCACATACCACAAATAGGAACGTGCTCTCAGCATAATAATATTAAACACATATTTTTGCTTTGCTGGTTTGTTTACTACATAGTGTGTAACGGCTCCAAAAAAAAACTACCAAAAACTCCTCTTTTCCCTTGAGTATCGCAAAAGGCGTCTAACGGACTAAAGACTGGACATACTTACATCAAACAGCATAGAGTGGTGATGGGCTCAGTTGTAATTTGATGAAATATGAACTATGGCAGTGGTCCTCATTGCCTAGTCTCTGGGGATAATAGTCTTGATCGTGATTGAATGCATGATCTACAGTAGCCACCGTAAAATAGTATGAGAATTTGTCCGTGGCTACAAAATGTCTGCTACATCCAGATCGGTAACGATTTCATTAAAAACCTTTAATAATATAAATCGTACGGTACTCGATGATCGAATAATGGGCCAATCAGGTATTTTCTCAACACATGGCAACCAACCTGTTTGGAGGCCAACATGGCGGCGAATTCGCGCTAAAATCAGCTGTTCGATACCCCACGGTACAACTTTAGCTATGCGGCCGGCGAAAACATAGAACGTTGAAAATTCTCAGTATAACCTCAAAATGAAACTGCATTTGTCACATTGTTGGTTGTTACGTGAGAAATCGCATTTCTATTGTCACGCAGAGGTCATTGTTGGCCCCAAGTACAAATTATTTAACAAGACATTTCGAACAATGGTCGCAAAAGGAGTGTTTGTGCGAAGATGACGCCGAACGCAGGAATCAGCTGAGCGAAGACGTCAGACGGGTCGCCATTATTAGGAAACGCTTTAGTTTTGGTTGTTGATTTTTTGTCGTGAAACCAGTTACGTTTTAAAAATATAAGCTTTGTCTTTGCGAGCGTGCATATGGGATGGGTCTCCTTTCCCAAGTTTACTGAGAACTTGACAATTTTAAAGATTCCAGTCTCCTCATGCTATTACTTTGTGCATTGTTATGGTATTAGGTATTCATTTTGTTTTATTGGACTCCTGTAAACTTTTAATACCTACTTATATTTGGAGATAATAAGGCATAGCATGTGCTGAGCAGTGAGACATTTTACCTCAATGGACATACTGTCCAGAATACTTAGCTTGATCTTCGTCCAGATACATTGTAATTATTTTTTTGTTATGAGACTTTATCGATAAATAAATCAGCTGTAAAAAGCAGTTGGGTGAGGTTCAAAAACGTTGAAAGAATGTCAAAATTCTTCATTAAATTTTGAACTTTATCGGATACCCAGGTATAAAAATCATGTGTAAAAAGACATACTAGGTATCGTGTATTTATACTCAATCGTTATTCAATTACAGAGACAGACCGAACAACCTGCTACATAATACATTCATTTAACGGACAAACCGTTTCAAAAGTGCGTTGTGGCGTGGTGTGGCACACATCCAGAAGGCCTAGACAAGTGGCATAAAACTATTGTAGAAAAAGAATATGGGTACTTTCTTTATTAGACATTGTTCTAAGTATATGTCAATTTAAACCAAATTGTTATGAAAAATAACAAAAGTAACATGTAATATTAAAATTAAAATATTTACAACTTAAAAAGATAAATAGAAAACTATAAAAAAAGAATTTAACCCAGATCATCCCCATCAGGCAGAGTACCCAGAATACTAGCCGAAAAAGAATTAGGTATAAATGTAGAGTCTGATGTAGAACCGTGTGGTATGGTATGGCTGATTACTAAAAGAACCCCTCTTCCCTTGGGTGAGACTGCACATAGAGCAGCGATGATCTCACCACCTATCACGCTGAGCACATGTGCAGTTGCAATGTGGTGTGCCGTGGACTATGGCAGGAGGACTGCTTCTGCGGTCCTAGTCTCTGAATAACCCTTAGGGAATCCTTTTCCGAGTGGTAGAGCCACGCTGCGTTGCATCACGCATTGGGCCGGCTCACCCGGGGTAATACCACCCTCTCACAAATATCCAGTGTGAAATAATGGCACTTGGTGCTGTTGTGTTCCGTCCGGCCAGTGATGGTTCCGGAGGCCCCTTCCCCCTCCCTCCCAATTCCTATTCCTTCCTTAAACCTATTCCTTCCTTAAAGGCCGGCAACGCGTCTCCGATTCCTCTGGTTTTGCGGGTGTCCATGGGCGGCGGTGATTATATTACTCTCCATCAGGAGACCCGCCTGCTTGTTTGCATCCTTTTAAAAAAAAAGGGAATAATAGTCAGAAATCTATTATGTAAATATGTTTGTTTGTTTGTTATAGGTAAATGGTATTAGAAGTGGTTGTGATTTACATTGGTTTAGCAACTATCGTAAACCCATAGCATGAATACAATAACATTATTAGTATCATTGCTTCTTGGTAGGAAGGAATCAGCTGACTGTATTGACAATGTCAATTTACATTATTAAATTTCTGTAACGAAAGAATTGAAGAATGGAAAAACCGGCCAAGCGCGAGTCGGACTCGCGCACGAAGAGTTCCGTACCATTATCTATAAAACTTTGATCAATGTTTCAATAATAGTGTATTTTTTAAATTAATTAATTTATGACGTATTGAAAAAAACTACTTACTAGATCTCGTTCAAACCATCTATTTTTGTGTAATGCGGTTCACAGAAAACATCTACTTACCAAGTTCAACAGTATAGTTCTTATAGTTACGGAAAAAAGTGGCTGTGACATACGGACGGATAGACAGACAGACATGACGAATCCATAAGGGTTCCGGTTTTTGCCATTTGGCTACAGAACCCTAAAAATATATGGGCAATCAACGCTCTTTTAACGTCCGCACAAAATGAGCACCTACCTACCTAGCGAGATGTTCAGGCACGCATTTCGTTTTGTAGTTATGTATCAATATGACGAAGAGCTCCTTCAAAAATTGCTATTCTGACAGCCTTATCAAAAGAAGCGATGACACAGCGAGGCACTTTCCCGCCAACCGTCTCATGGTACGCGGGCGCCTCAAAATGGTGTATCAGCTGGGACGAGGCGGCGGCCTTTTTGCCGTCTCATTATGTTGCCGGACAAGTCCATGTTATCTCGAACCTGTGTTGTTTGTATGTATGTGTTGAGAATGTGTGAGAGGGACAGACATATTTGAGTTTATACGATTATCGTTGTAGGTGGTATGGAGTATGAAGTAAGTAAGTATTATGAATTTAAACGGTGTAAGCAATGATATTTAATTTTATAATATCATTGGGTGTGACGTGTGAGTAATATTTTTAATATTATTATTTAAGTGTGATGAGCCCATCTACCCGCTATTATTGTAATTTATTAAATTTACCACAATAACATACTTACAATAAAACTATGGTGAAAATATGTCAAGCAAAAAAACCGCCCAGATTAAGTTTATGGTTAGATCTAAGTAAGTAAGTAAGTTATCTGATTTTTTTTACATTTATGATTAAGTATTGCTTTAACTCATGGCTGCACCAAAATAAATATCATCCCGATCTCCTCCGTGCACCCGGAACACGTCAAGCAGTAATTCCCGGTTGTTGTCGTAAGATGGCTGCCGTTGGAACCCTCCAACCAGCATTGGGCCAGCGTTGTGGGTTATGAATAGCCATAAGAAGGCCTGTGCCTAGTACTAACAGCTGATAATGATAAATTAATGTCATATTTCGGAAAGATAATGCTTCAATTAGAACACCAGAAAAAATAACAATAATGAGGCCCGAATTTTCTTGTCGTATGAAACTTACTTATTAATTATTTGTCTGTTAATCATACGTAAATACCATACAACCATTTTGAAAATGTAATGTCATAATCTTATTAAAGGTAAGTACCTAATTTTCTTTCTTTACTGGTGACATTTTAGGTTGATCGCGTAATACTTTACCAGATGGATAGGTAATTTTATACATGGATAAAAAAATCGGCACTTATTCGATTTAAAAACAATCTCATGCAGGCACACGTACGCACACATACAGCCACAATCTCCCGCGCTTTTGTATGCTCCCTCTCTTTCCACTATTACCAAACAGGTCCTATGCATTCTTTTGTACATGGCCCGTGTTTCTGGGAATGAGATGGTTGATGGTTGCTTTTTTTGATATAGTTGCAGGTATGTTCCGGACTTTGGGCAGCCATTAGTATTTTGGCTATTTTTTTATAGTCACGATCAGCTGAGAGCTTCACAAAAACATGTCGGAAAGCAACAAAAAAAGCGTTTTTTTCACTACCTTCGAAATTTATTTGAGTATGCCGATTTTGGTTGAGTTTTAGGTAAACTTTCTAAGAGTTATAAATGGTATTAAAAGTGGTGGTGATTTACATTGGCTTTGCAACTGTCGTAAAGCTCTAAAATGGATACAATACGTTGCTTCTTGGTAGGAAGGAATCAGCTGACTGTATTGACAAATTGTACCTCAATGATTGACAATGTCGATAAGTAACTTTGTTACGTCTCTGTAACGAAATTGAAAACGGGAAGACTGCATAATATGTGTACGATTATACAAAGCAAGATAATACATTTAATCTATTTTGTTTTCTTTTTATTCCAAAAGCCTTGTTTAACTTCAACATCGAACTTCTTGGCAGGAAGTGAAGCGTCATACCCATCATACCCTCATACCTGCAGTTTGATTTTTGTTACTCTCATATACATTTTTTACTTATTATAACATGTCTTTAGTTTCCAATTGAACTTGAATTGTTGGCGATAGCCGCTTCTTCTTGAAAGACGAAATCACAAAAGCGCTCCGACGAGCTAAGACTGGAAACGCTCCGGGACCAAATGATGTTCACATCAAAATCATCAAGCTTATTGATGAAGAACATATACCTAGTCTACATACATATGCAGTACTAGTGAACCTTTTCAATCTGGTTTATAACACTGGCCGCATATCTAAAGGATTGGCTGAAATCGAAATTTGTAACATTGCCCAAAAAGAGAAACGCCAGAAAAATGTGAAGAGTTTCGGACGATTAGCCTTATAAGCCACCTGGCTTATAAGGCTAATCGTCAGGATGCGTCAGGATAGGATCTTCGTTCAGGACCTCCTGAAGCACTCTCTCTGCAATTGACGAGCGAATCAGGATAAAATACGATGAAAACCTTAGTGACTGTGACGGGCACTATAGAGAAGCTTTGTTCGCAGTACAGGTTTTGGTGCAGAAATGTAGAGTCATGCAGCAAGACGTCTTTCTATGCTTCATTGATTATGAGAATAGAGTACATCACAGTCGTCTAATCGTGCTTCTCAACGACATCGGATTAAATGAGAGAGACATACCGTATTATACAAAATCTGTGTTGGAACCAACGCGCTATTGTCAGGAATCAGGAGGTGAAGAGCCCAAAGAAATTGTCATCGGGAGGAGAGTGGGGCAGGGCTGTATTTTGTCGCCGACACTTTTCAACATTTACTCGGAGGCGATCATGGCGGAAGCTCTAGAAGACCTGAACTGTGGTATAAAAATAAATAGCCGTCTCATGAACAACTTGAGGTATGCCGATGACTCTGTTCTCATAGCATCTACATAATAATAAAAATAAATAAATAATAAAATTTATTTATTCATAATCAACAGTTTTACAAATCACATGTAGGTAAACTCCTTCTTTTGAACGCTGAAAGCGCCCGTGCCAGAAGGAAGTCACTCTTCTTTAGCTTATTATAGGTACATACAAAAAACCGCATTACAATTATTATTAATTTACAAAAACGTAAAACAAAAATATAGGTACTTACAACCTTTTGATTGTGTGTGTGTTTATGTGTGTGTAAAAACGTGTGTGTGATTGTGTGTGTGAGTGAGTACATGTGTGTATAGATGTGTGTATGTGTATGTGTGTATAGGAGTGCGCGTGTGTGTGTAAAACTCACATCAAACACCAATTTTCAATAGGTTTTCTACTTCAGAATATCCTAAGGGCAAAAGCCATTCAGTAACTTTTAGCTTACAGTTGCGGTAAGTCATCGTATATATATCTAAGATATTATTAATTTTGTTGTATAAATGAGATGAGATATTTTTAAACTGATTTTGAGCAAATTTTGTGTTAAGTTTAATAATATTGGCAACTCTGTCTTTCCTTCTCTTAGATAAATTTTCCGCGTCAAAACTTAATGACATGTGTTTTTTGAGGACTACATGCAATAAATATAGTTTTCTCACTGACAAAATCCCACTGTTTGAATATAATGCAATTGTTGGAAACAAACGTGGTTTAAAGTACATTATTTTCACCAATCTTCTTTGAGCTCGTTCTAGTTGAATAAAATTTCACAGCTCTACCCCATAAAGTTATGCAGTAAATTTGTATTGATTGGGCCAATGCTATGTAGATTTGATTTAACAATTTTTGGTTAGCCACGTATCTTAGAGTTTTAAAGAGCCACATTAATATTCGTAATCTACCCACTACCAATTCAACATGGCCCAGCCACGAGAGTCTTTGGTCTACTAGTATCCCTAGGTATTTAGTATCTGTCACTCTTGTTATAGTGGGACAGTTACAGTTTGCATTTGTTAATGACATGCAGGTATGAACCCTAATACCATTTGGAAAATCAGGCAAACTATTTTTGATTGAAAATAAAATATAATTAGTTTTGCTATTATTTAATGTGAGCAAATTTAGGCATAACCAATCCGGAATGATGGCCAAGCCATACTCTGCATTAACTTTAAGATCATTCAGAGAGTCTCCGGAGAATACAATTGCAGTATCATCCGCGTATGAAAATATATTAGCATGTGGAATATTCATACTGCAAAGTTCATTTATATAAATGAGAAACAGTGTGGGCCCCAAGACACTTCCCTGCGGCACGCCATAAGTTATAGTAGTTTTTTGACTTATATAAGATCCTATCTTTACCCTCTGTGACCTACCAGTCAAATAGCTTTTTAGCAGATCCAGGGGCACACCCCTTATTCCAATATTTTCCAATTTCTGCAATAGAATGAGAGTGGACACAGTGTCAAATGCCTTCTTAAGGTCAAGAAACACAGTGAGACACTTTGATTTCTTGTCCAGATGATCAACAACTACAGACGTAAGAGCCATTACTGCATCTTCGCTTGATTTTTTAGCTTGAAAGCCAAATTGAGAATTAGATAATATATTAAATTTATTGAGATAATTTAAAAATCTTTTATTAATTAATTTTTCTAATAATTTTGCAATTGCTGGCAGTACTGAAATTGGTCTGTAGTTGTTTATATCCTTCTCATCTCCATTTTTGTGTACAGGTGGAAATGTACCACTATGAAAGCATAGGTTAACTAAATGACACAAGACTGGCACTAATTCTGTTTTTGCTAGTTTTAAAAAACTTGTTGGAATACTGTCCCAGCCTGAGGCACTATTTGATTTTTACGACATAAGGATAGCATGTACTTCTTCCACGTCTGCATCATGAAGAGCAAAAGAAGACAGCAGTGGGTTTGTAAAGGAACTGTTCATAAATTGACTTTGTTTTGGCTGGACAATGGCATCTGCTACATTTTTACCAACATTGCTAAAGAAACTATTAACTTTGTCTATAGATTTTTCTGCCGAAGATTCAGTTTGCAACAGAATTGTAGAATCAGTTTTGGTGCACTTCCTATAAGTAATTTTAGCCACATTTTTCCAAAGCTTCCTAGAATCGCCTACAGAATCTTCCAGAAGCTTTCTTTCATAATTTCTTTTGAGATTTCTAATCAGATTTTTACAGTGATTGCGGTACCTTCTGTAGGAAATTCCAAGAATAACGTCAGTAGGATTCTGGCGTAACTCAGACTGCAGTTTATTCCTGTGCTTGATACAACGTAGTAACCCTGTAGTCATCTACGGTTTAATTACTCGATCACGTTTTGGTACCTTAAGTAATCTGGTATTTTCTTTTAAGGATTCCATTAATTTTTGAAACAATAATTCGGTTAACAGATTTGGTTCGTTACAAAAGAGAAGTTCCGATACATTTTTGTTTATAAGACATTTTAAAGCACCGTCAAAGTCCACAACTGATTTAGTTTTATTATATAACGGCTGTGCTTTAACATTTGTCAGGTGTAAGAGAACCATTGCATGATCAGTTATTGTCGTGCTTAATACAGCAGTCTGACCCAACTTATCATGTGCAAGCTTGTGCTATCTTCCCTAGTAGGGTGACAATGTCCAATCATTATATTGTGTTTACCTAACATATCCAAATAATTTAATCGATTTTTCCGTTCTAAACTTGAGTCAGTGTCTTTAGATATAATATTTATATTAATGTCACCAGATAACATTACATTTTTACATGTATGTAGAGATTCCAAATAATTATTTAATGAATCTATAAAAATGTCAGTATCTGAATTCGGTGATCTATATATAGCCAAAATTATAATTCGATCTATTTCTAGTTGAAGACAAGAGGCATTTTTTAATAATATTTCATTGACTTTAATGCTAATATCATTTTTAACATAGACTACCACGCCATCAATTTTATTAAAGTATCGCGTAGTTGAATATGTTACATAATTTATGATGTTAGGTATGGGTTTATGATCTGAGAGCCAGCATTCGGTTAAAATAATTATGTCAGGGCAAAATTGGAAATTAGCAAGAGCAACAAGTAGGTCATCAAAATTGGAATACACACTGCGAATATTCTGAGTTATCATTGTAAAATCCCTTTCACATATATTTAATATCTTTTCTACCTTGTCAACATCACATTTTATAGAGCGTGCTATTTCTAAGTTGTCTACATTTGTAATAGTATTTATTAAACTATCCATTAATTAATGATGGCAGAGAAACAATTTGTCACAATAGGGTTTTGTGTTTTGTAATATAGTTGTTCATATTTATACAAATGATATATAACTCATATTTGTTATTATAAAAAAAATGTTTTGTTATTGTAGATATAGATGAGAATGTGAGCTTGATTGTGATTGTGTTTATGTGTGTGTTTGTGTTTATGTGTGTGATTGTGTGTAATTAATCGACTACAAAGTATAATAAGACTTATTATTATGATTCTCAAGCATACACGATAGATTCTTACAGAGAAAAAACTATAGGTATTTTTTGAATATATGAAGGTAGTTATATTTATAAGGTTATATGTAACAGGATACCTTATGGAAATGCAAAAGTATGCTATTTTGCAACAATAATAAACAACATGACGTCTTGAGACCATCATCAGTCACTTTTCCATAAGTTTGTGCACTTGGGCTTCCGATTTAATAGTAATAATAGGAGAATCATCGGTCTCCCGGACATAAACCCTGCCGTAAGCAGTCCAGCAAAACTTATACGCCTTTGACCTGACTAGATCCCTGGCCAGGAAGTACAACCGAGCGCCCTTTGAAGTAAGTTGTTCAGTAACGTAAATAGGCGTGTCCTCTGAAGTTCGAAAGCCCAAGTGCTTCGCACACAGTTTATTTTTTGTTTTTATATTAAACGCCTTACATAATTTTAAAATATATTTTTTTATTAACGTTGATGAACTTTCAATTACAATCGGAGAGTTATGAGAGTCTTTTTTTGCACGGACCCTATAAATATCCTTAATATCGGTTTTGAGTAGGCTACCACCCACAGATTTGGACAAACATAGGGCCATTTCGATTAAATCCTCCTTCGATTCATTACTTTTTTTTGGCACATTTTTTATCTCCTAATTTGTTTTACGACATCCTATTTGCAGATTTTCAAACCTCTCCTCCAACAACATATTAGATTCACTGTCCTCTTTTCTTTTGTTTTCCAACTGATTTACTTTATTAGTCAGTTCTTTGTTTTGAGAAGTCAATAACGCAACAGAATTTTCTATATTAATATTTGCCTGTTTAATTTCCAAAAGAGTAGATGAAAAATTTTTGAATTCTTGATGTTGACTCTTTACCGTAGAACTTAAAGATTCCAACATAGATTTCATATCAGCTTGGAATTTATTAAAATCTTCCATCTACAGAAGCCGAGATACAAGTAATCGTCAATCGCGTAAACGAGTGTAGCGTATGGGCTGGGCTTCGAATGAATGTCACCAAGACAAAGTTTATGGTCATCTCCAACAATCCCAATATCCAACCTGTGACCAAATATAAGTACCTGGGCACCTGACTTACACAGAACTGGGACAGTGATGTAGAAATCAAAACACGCATCGAAATGGAGCGCAGTGCCGTTGGAAAAATGAGAAAAGTACATTCCAACCGAAACCTTACAATCGCCCCCCGAATACGGCTTCTCTAATGTTACATCTGACCTATAATACTTCTATACGGATGTGAGGCTTGGACTATAAAAAAAGATCTGAGGAAACGTCTAGAAGCTTTTGTTAAGTGAGTATACAGACGCTTGATGTCTATATCCTGGACTCAGATAGTCACCAATGAGGAAGTTCTGGCCAGAAACGTAAGCTTTTGCAGACTATCAAGCAAAGAAAAGTTGCGTATCTGGGCTATGTGTTAAGACACGACAGATACGAGTTCTTGCAACTGATAATGATGGGAAGGGTTGCAGGAAAAAGGAGACCTGGCCGCAGAAGAAAGTCTTGGTTGCGAAACATTCGGGGAAATAGGGAATGCCGCTGAACTCTTTCGCCTTGCCAGAAAGAAGTCCAAATGTGCAAAGCTGACTACCAACCTTCACTAATTAGAGAGGCACTATGAGAAGAAGTTTCCAATTGCCCCATACAAAACACTTATTTGAATCGCTTACATGCTTACTGACAATTTAATGTAATTAATTATTATAACTACGGACAGTTATATTGACTTTCAACGGTTTTAGTGCCGGCAAACCCGATCTCTTCAACATTCTGACGACTTTTGTGTTGTTTTCGATTACCAGAACGTTGTCATATGACTTGATATTGTAGAAAAAAAGTGATGGGCTTATTTATACTGTAAAGTGTATAGGTACAATGTTTTACAATATAAAGTAAATTGTAAGTAATAATAGTCACTAAAATACATAAATATAATTGTCAGTGCATTTTTTATTTTATTTTTGCAAACATGTTTGTTCTGCAAACAGTAACCATGCCAAAGAAATTTTCAATGTGCAATGCCCTTGCTTAGCAAGTTAGCAACAATAAAAATTACTAATTACTAGGTACTTTAAGTTAATAAGTATTTAATTATTATACTTACCTAAAGTACTAATAATTAACTACTAACTTAAAGTTGATTATATTTTTCTAAACTATGATAACAATCCTCTGCAAAATATTTTTAAAGTAATATGTACATATATATAAAGCAATGATAAAAACTCTTTCTTTCGATTTATTTTTTATTGCGGTAAGTAGGTACCTACCTATGTATTTTAATAAAATATTTTAATAAAATATTTTAATTGACGTGGTTTGTGCGAATGAACTAACCAATATGATGGTGTTAAATAAATGAAAGAGCCATTCATTCATGTTGCTTCTACCACTGTTTACTTCTACCCTATTGTTGGCACAACAAAGGAACACTTAGAAGCACACTTTTGTTGAATTAGCATTCTCTAGAGACAGTGTTTTGAGAAATACTCACTTACTTGCTTACTTACGAAAAACTTCTTTACTTTTTTCACTATACACTTTTCGTGTGTGTCAAGCAACAAGGTCATTTATCTTTTAATACAAAAATACTATACTATAATATTATAATATAATACTATAAATTATACTATAATATATACTATAATATAATACTATAAATTATACTGAAAATAATTGTAATAATATAATAATTACCGTGGTAATAGCCCTGTTTGTCCAGTGCTAGAAAGTACCAACCAAATTAATATTTAATAAAGACGCTTAAGCCCCATCGGCCAATCGCGTCTAAAATTCCCCTCTTTATTATAGAATAGAATATCTCTTTTGTTTACGAGAATAAGAAGAAATTGACTTATGAATTTTGAAGGCAGAAAAACCCGGTACACACTTCAGTTATGGATATAGGGCATAGTCTGTTACGCGACTTACAATTTGACGTAAAAATTGTTGGGAGTAAAACTGTGACGCTATTGCCCCGTCACGACTATTATCCCCGAAGGGTTACTCAGAGACTAGGCAATGAGGACCGCAATTAAGCAGTCCTCTGCCATAGTCCTCTTTTCACCTAATAGCGACTGCACATGTGCTCATCGTGACAGGTGGTGAGCCCATCATCGACGCTTTATGCTATTGGATGTATGTGCAATGCAGTCTTTAGTCCGTCAGTAATCAGTTTTCTCTACCAGTACTCTTCCTGGTCTCGTCTTTGCCTGTTTTATGAAGGTCTTCTTCGCAATCTTTATATTGAGCTAATACCTAGTTCTGCCGTCAAGCTGATGCATTGTTTCACATTATAGCTTTCCGGTTTAAAGGGTACCAAATCCAGTTGCATTACAGGGCGTAGACTCTACCCGTAGAGGCTTAAGAACTGAAGATTTGTGATCGTCAAAGCGTTATACCCGTGGTGTCACGGGTCCATGGGCTGCGGTGACCGTTTTTCTTTCAGACGGGCTGTATACTCGTTTGTCGGCTCACTATCATAAAAAAGACTACTTACAACACAGCCATTAAACGTTTACAAAAAATATGAGCTTTAACATTGTCTTAATTCTCAAGGACTCGTTATCTGAGCGAATAAACAATACCCTTCCTTATCTAAGGAGCTAAACACAATATTAAAATATGCGCGGTTGTCATGTCACAAAGCAAAGCTCATACACCACCGAAAGCACGTGTAGAAGACACGGTATGGTAAAAAAACTAACTTTACCAAAACGCACCTTATTCCAACGCAGTTAAGACCTCAAAAAAGCAGTCTCAACATTATAGACCGTGAGAAAAATTGTAGCTCGAGTGAAAATAAACTCTATGATCTTCAGTTTAATATTGAGAATCCAACTTGGCATTTTAAAATACCTGTTCCTTGACCGACAATGACCTCGTAAAAAAGCGAGGGAAACGTCGGTAAAGATGGCGGCGCAGTCGGCGGCGGCGCCACTATCTATGGGAGCTGTCAAAATGTGTATACGTTCGTTGTAGTTCCGTATTTCACCGTACGCTCTCCATTTTGTATTAGTAACACATTGTAAGCGTTCGTTTTTGTGATTTATAGAGACGGTGTAAGACACAATATTGCTTGTAAAATTCGTGTGACGTAACTCGTCAATCGAATATGGATGACAAAAGGTCCAGTAAATTAATTATATAGGGTACCGTTTTAACAAATTATGAAACAAAAAATCCATTGATATTCACTTGATAATTCAATAATTGTGTCCGAATGTTATGTCTTTATAGGACATGAGATAAAAAATAATTTTTTGCTTGTGACAACCCGGCCATGGCCGGGTCGTCGGCAATGGATAACATAATAGCAGCATATAGCAGCGATGGGCTCTCCAACTATCACGCTGAGCACATGTGCAGTTACAAATGCACATGTGGTGAAACATGGACGATGGCAGAGAAGAGAAAAGCTTCTGCGGTCCTCTTTGCCTAGTCGGTTGTGGACTAAGCTAACCCTTTGCGTAGTCTTGAATCTAAAAGTCGCACCAACACTCACGCGTTGTCGACCCTATAATATTATGACTCATTTAAAAACATGAAAAGTAAATTGTTTTCTCACAATTGCAGTAAGTAAGTAAGTTCTAAGTAATTTGACTTACCGACGTCGCAGCGCCATTTTGTGACCAAAATCAACATAGAGTTTTCGCGGGAAATGTCAAGTACTGATACAACTACGATACTACAACGGTTGGACGCGAGTTGAAAAAGCCATTTCTGTAATAAACTGGCTCCTAAGTAGGTAAGTACCTACTTAATTATTAATAGTAACTAAAAAATAATGGCCATGAATGTTTGTCCGCTGCCCGCGCATCGCTTCAGAACGTCTGCAGCAATTTGACTATTTTTTTTATTTTTGTGTTTGTAAGTAATTGTCAGTTTGTATGATTTAAATTTTGGAAATTTGGCACGGGGGATAGGATACGCCGTATTCGTTCCCGCAGACGAAGTCGCGGGCTGGGGCCGCTCGCTAGTATAAAATAAAAGACTAAGAATCTTTGTTCTACAAAATTTAATATTAATAAGGTTTTAGGAGTCTTACAAGCCTTATATCAACAAGAGTGATAGCTTCCAGGCAACCTATCTAGGTCACTAGATTAGACTCACAAAGACATCCTACCTTAAGATTAGGTATCTGATATGGATCAGCTGTTCTTTTTCACAATTTTAGTGTTGCTATAAACTTAAAGTAAGTAAGTATGATAGCCCAGTAGAGGAATTATTTAATTATCATACCTATTACTAGGGAATGCAATCTCGACGATCTGTAATCTCGATGTATGTGATATCGATCGAGATCTCGACAATATTGATCGAGATTATCGAGATTTTGGGTCATGAGAGTGTGCGAATCATGCGTGTTCATTTGTGCGCGGCAGCGCGGCGAGTCGGCGACTGGTGGCCAGCGTCATCTCATCAGGCCAGCGATTCCAGCGCAGCGACGCGCGCGGGAGCCGGGAATCGACGGCTTGTTCGCTCCAGAAAGAGTTGGAAGAAGCTTTAAAGACGAGTAAAGATACTCAACCCTAAGCTGTGATAACAGACAGGTTTGACATTGACAGACTTGACTAGACATTGGTGGCGAAAGAGGGCAGTTCATTAAATTTGCTTACAACAGCTTACTTACCGTAGTCCCTACAAGCGTGGAGGCCGAACGGGCTTTCTCAGCTGCAGGCTATTTAGTGTCGCTTAGCAGATGAAACTTTGAAGACGCTGTGCTTCTTAAGAAGCTATTTCCAAAACCACGATTATTAATGTTTCAATTTCATTGTTAATTTTCTTCAAATTATATTTCGTTCCCTTAAATTAAAGATTTACGTGATTTAATAATAAAATATCTTGTTTTATTTACAAAACATCACAGCAATATCATATTAATTTTATACTTCGTAGTTGTTCATGATTCCTTAGAGCAGGTTGAATGCTCTAAGGTCAATCTCGACCTTATGATTATGACGCGAGATCTCGATTTATCAATCTTGAGTCGAGATTGCATTCCCTACCTATTACCAAGTACACAATTGTATATTTTATGCTATTACCAAAGACGGGTAGAAGCATAGCATATCATAAATTAATATTAATAAGTATTCAAAAGAATATTTTGTGAATATTAGTGTTTTTTTTTCTTAAATAATGGCTTGGTGCTATCAGCACATTTAGCCAGTGCCAATTAATAGAGTAGGTACTTTATTTGATGATAATGACTAATGAGTGATCATATGAATTTTAGTGTTTCTACTAGTGCATTTAGAAATTGTTATTATTTTTTCTCATAGTATCTTTGGTGTTGCGAAAACAGGCAAGAAGGTCGGCGATGCGTTCACAGAGCTTTTGTCTATAGTACTTTAGCAACGGATGTTAGCTGAGCTAAAACCATCCACAGTTTGCTGTACCACTTATAAGGGGGGAGTGCTTCCTGAGAATTTTCGCACAAGACGGCTACAAATAGGCTTTCCTGTTAGGACTATAAGACTATTTTAGTTACTGTTTGCTTTATGGTCATTGACTCGGCTGTTAAGTTACAGAATAAACTTACCGTCTCTGTGGTGTAGTGGGTAAGCCGACGGTCTCAGATAAATCCCGGGTTCGACTAGGGGGGGACTAGGGGGACTAGGGGGAGCGGTACATGTTTGTTTTTGGTTTGGTTGTTGGTAGCGTTTGTTTAAAGTCCGAATGGTTAACTATCACCATCTTATCTAAATATGTCGCCGTAATATACATTTCTAGCATTATTGTAGAGATAAGATGGCTGTTATGATGGATGGATGGATGTTACTCAGTAGTTGAGGTAAGTACCAAACTTCAGGTTAGTTAAAGGGCGATTGATTACCCATACTGTTGAATGCTCTAAGCCCATACTAGAATAAAAAAGAAGAAAAAAGATGTGAGTTGCCAGAGCCATACAAATTCTAGTCTTCTTGTATCGTCAACGTCCTTTGACCCAATCCTAACTAATATTATAACTGCGAAATTAGGTTTGTTTGTTAGTTAGTTAAGCCTAAACCGCTTAACCGACTTTAAAAAATTTTGGTAAATAGATATTTACATGAGATCCTATGAAGACGGTTATATGCCACTTTTTTCCGCGGAAAATGAACGCGAGCGAAGCTACGGAAATAAGCTCGTGGTGGGTGAATAAATCACACAGCTCTCAACACTAAAATAACCGCCGACGCTTTCGAATATTACCGCTTAAAGTTAGCGACGGTGACGATAATTTGAGGACTTCATACGCGCGGGCACGTCCTCACGCGAGCCGGAAACCGCTATTTTTATTGCTAGCTGTACGATTACTAACAACAGCATTTTAGAATAGAATAAGTACTCGAAAACGTCAAAATTCTAACTTCTTACTAAATATTGAACTTAAAACTTAACCGCTAAAGTTGGAAAGGGATTTGGAGAATTTGGACAGTTCCAAAAAAAATAGGTATACCTACTTAAACTTACTTTATTAGTCCAATATGTTTTTATTGGTTAATAACGGATAAACCATAGAATAATAACGCATAGAACGATAGTCTTGTATAAGGAAACTATCATGGCGTGAGGCAAGAAAAAAATGGATGTAGGAGCACAGAATAAATAATAGTACTGCAAGTTACGCGTACTATCTCGACACGCACACAAGTGTACAAGTAATGTTGCTAGAGGAATCAAATTTGCCCCAAAAGTAAAGAAATTGGAACTGTTATAGAATAAGTTTAGATTATTAGTACTGACGCGGGCCGTTTCGGTACCAAAGCCAGTATGGCTTGGTTTTACTGGCCTCATTTATCATGCGCTTTCTACATACTATCTTATACATAGAAAACACCCAGACCTAAAATCAAATAAGAAAAACAGTTAGAAGTATTTCTAAATTGACCCAACCCTGAATCGAACCCTCATCTAACCACTAGACCACGGAGGTCATCAAAAGTTCCGTATAGAATAAAGTGTTGTATTTGTTTTGTTAACTTTATCGCTGCAATGGGCGATTTTCTGACAGCCCAAATTAAAAAATAAAAAATAGTTCAAAAATACTCGATAGATGGCGTTTTATGAAAGCCGACCCGTTCCTACCTAAGGGCTGTAATAAATTCTACACTTTTGTTTGTCTATCAAAAAAATAAAAAAATAGTACCTACTTACAAATTTTTATTCAGGATCTCCAGGATCAATTTTTATTTTGGAATGTAATAAATATTACGTAGCCATACACGTGTTCTTCATGGACTCGCCTTTTAATAAGCGCCATACTATCTATGCTAAGCGCCATCTATGAAGTCATTTACGAACCAAATTTTTTTTTTTGATTTAGGAAAATCGCCCATTGTAAAGTTGGATCGTTGTTTGTGGGTTTAAAAGAGCTAAGGGAACGGTAGATCTTGCAAGGAATTCGTCCTTTCAACCACCAGACAATACAGACATACGTATAATCACGACCATTATCCCCGAAGAGTTAGTCAGAGACCAGGCAAAACCGCAAGAGCAGTCCTCTTCCATAGTCCACTTTTTACCAAATAGTGACTACACATGTGCTCAGGGTATCAGGTGATGATCCCATCGCCGCTCTATGATGTTTGATGTATATCAGTCTGATCTGATAGACAATAGTTCTGTTCCGTCTCAGTCTTGGATTTTTTTGACAGTTTTTTGACACTAACTGTCAACGTCAAATTTGACAGAATCGAGCATAAAATAAGCGATATTTTGCGATAACAATACATAAGATGAACCACAGAACCGAAATAACCAAACTTGTTCATACTAAAGTAGTCTGTAAGTCTATGACATCACGGTACAAAGTCAAGTGTGTTTTTGTAGGTGCGGTCTCATGCGACCGCTTGGGGTTTGAGGGGTTGATGCAAGCAGTACTACAAAAGCGCACAGCTGATGATGACGCCGATTATAATTGTCTTTTGTTTGGCATTGTATTCGATTGCTGTGTGGTGATTTTTAAAAGAACTCAAACACTTATTATTATAAGAATACTTATTTACCAACTCAACTCATATCTTGGTCTGTGTTTTGGGTATTGTAATAGGTGACTAAAACGGTTTGAAGACCGCTCCAACATCCATATCCATACCTATTCATAAATCCAACAGCTTACAGCGGCGATGTGCTCACTCACCTCACCACACATCACGCCGGGCACAAAGCACATGTTATTTGGTATGATGGGAAGTGTTGCAGTAGGCAGGTAGGTAGGTACTGCTTTTGCGGTCCTAATTGAATAGTCTCTGACAAACCCTTTATGGATATAGTTGTGAGTGTATGTCTGTATGGTAATGTTGATCGAGTCTATATCCGGGCAGTAAAGCATCCAGCGGGCTAGCACGCGCAACACGTGTTATGTCGCGGTCTCGCGGACGATATTCTCTGTTCCTTCGATGGCGGGATCGACAACTATCTCGGTTACAGTAATTGTCAAAACTCGATAAAATTAAAATACTTACCACAGACAAGCAAAAACTACTAGTCTGGCTAACGAACGCTGAACCTCGTAGTTATTTGATTGGCAACACTTTGTCTCTATGTGTGCCTATCTGAGGTGTCATGTCGTATGTCAAATTGAAATTTTTCTGAGAAAATTGCAGCTATGTTAATGACCCTGTGTTACCCTGTCATGGTTTTTTTGAAATCGCCGCTTTTTTGCTGGTTCAGCTTTCGTTGGCCAGACTATATTACTTATGTCTATTTTTGACATATCGTGTAAGTATAGACTTAACTTAACACGAGAAAAAAAGTCGAGAAAATTTTCTCGTGTGCGCATGCTAAGCCCACTAGTTAAATTTCTAGATCGGGCAAAGTCTTCCTCCATAACACCAACACGCAATTGGTAAGCGTACCTATTAGGTATTTCACTCATTACCTACTCAATGTAGAGATGACATGATTTCAAGCATAGAAGCATTTGACCAGCTGTGGACAAACACAAGTGACATTGAAAAAATCTCAGGCCCCAGTAAAGTTTGCTAACTATAAAATTGCAATTTCATACACACAAGCAAGATTATTAGTTAGGAATTCAATAAAGGAGGCCGCATACACGTTTCCCAGAAAAAAAACCTTATCGCCTCGCCCATTCAAAAAAACATTTATCTGTCAAGTGTACCAATCACCGGAGGATAAACAGAAAAAGTTTGCTTATCAATATTGCACTTTCTTCCTACAGTAATAAGAGCTACGCGTCCACAAAACATCTGTTTGTCAGAATGCGAAAGCGCGCGAAACCGTCGCGTCGGTTACGGTACCGTTGCGCGGGCGTTAACATTTTAAATCTGGAATGTTAGGATCCAGACGACTCTCCCGCCAACACAGCGGAACAGACTTATTCGAATTTCGAATTCGAAATTACATTAAAAGCGTAATCTTTATTACTTTAGCAGTAAAGGTCGGTTTAGTTAAATTTGATTTTAAACAAACGAGAAAGTTAAATTGGCACAGCTGGAGTCCGGCAAACTCATTCTTGCTATCACCTAACACTTTAATTTTATTCAAATTGAATGACATAAGAGTTTTTAATACGCCACTTTTGTACACTTGGAAAAAGGTGTGTTTACATGGACTTATTATGATTTTCGATAATGAAGCAATTAGGTAGGTACTTTCTGTCTCTTTCTCTCTGTACGTACTTATTTGAATAGGACAATCGTAAAGAGCTCTAGTAAAGCCGTTGGTCCCGGTTGTTGTCGTAAGATAGCAGTCGCGTTGGGCCAGCCTGGTGTGTTATGGGCCATAACACACCAGGCTGGCCCAATGGCACAACCTCCCCACGTGCCATTGTCCGTGTGAGAAAGCCTGCCCAGCAGTAGGCAGTGGGACGTTTATTTATATAGGCTAAAAAAATAAATAAATAAACTTTCCTACACTCACACCATATCTAGCCCAAGAGAAGCTTCGTTATGAAACTCGTTAAAATGGTTACTAGACAAGCGAGAGAAAGAGAGAGAGAGCGAGAGAGAGAAACATTTATTGACACACAAAACAATACGATAATAACAAAACAAAAAATAAAAAACAAAGGTCAATCAGGACCCCCCGCCTCAACTTGTGTTGTTGCGAACAGGACGACGACAAAACAACGGATAAACATACCTACTTAAAATACTTAAATACATACTTAATACACATAGAAAACACCCCCCTCCCCCCTTTAATAATGAATAAAAGAATTTAATATGTAGGTAAGTGTACCTACAATATTTTATGATATAATTTAATATGTAGGTAAGTGTACCTACAATATTTTATGATATAATTTAAAATGTAGGTAAGTGTACCTACAATATTTTATGATATAATTTAAAATGTAGGTAAGTGTACCTACAATATTTTATGATATAATTTAAAATGTAGGTAAGTGTACCTACAATATTTTATGATATAATTTAATATGTAGGTAAGTGTACCTACAATATTTTATGATATAATTTAATATGTAGGTAAGTGTACCTACAATATTTTATGATATAATTTAATATGTAGGTAAGTGTACCTACAATATTTTATGATATAATTTAATATGTAGGTAAGTGTACCTACAATATTTTATGATATAATTTAATATGTAGGTAAGTGTACCTACAATATTTTATGATATAATTTAATAAGTAGGTAAGTGTACCTACAATATTTTATGATATAATTTAATATGAAGGTAAGTGTACCTACAATATTTTATGATATAATTTAATATGTAGGTAAGTGTACCTACAATATTTTATGATATAATTTAATATGTAGGTAAGTGTACCTACAATATTTTATGATATAATTTAATATGTAGGTAAGTGTACCTACAATATTTTATGATATAATTTAATATGTAGGTAAGTGTACCTACAATATTTTATGATATAATTTAAAATGTAGGTAAGTGTACCTACAATATTTTATGATATAATTTAATATGTAGGTAAGTGTACCTACAATATTTTATGATATAATTTAATATGTAACCGTGTCACGTAGCGGTGAAACAATACTACCTCACCTACCACCCCCTCTCTTCGCTTGGGTGTCATAAAAGGCGACTAACGGACTAAAGACTGCACATACATCCAACAGCATAGAGCGGCGATGGGCTGACCTGTCACGCTGAGCACATGTGCAGTCGCTATTTGGTGAAAAGTGGACTGCTTTTGCTGTGCTCATTGCCTAGTCTCTGACTAACCCTTCGGGGATAATAGTCGTGATTTTGTGTATGTATAAGTACCCTACCTAATTGAGCCTGTTGCAGGATTGTTTGTATTGAGTCTACGTATTCATATTTGCTAAACAGATTTCTGGTTAGATATCAGCTTATCTATAGCAATGCAATTTGTCGCCATCAAAAACGGATCAATCAAATTCAAAACGTCTGTTGGTATAAAAAAAAATATAAATAAAACTTATGTTAGGTAATCTAGATATAAATAAATATATACAAACACACACAAGTATGCACTTTTATTATTACTATAAAATGAGAGCGCAGCAGCTTCAAGTTACTTATTTCAATTTCTCGCGATGGGTGACCAAATAAAACCCTGCTCCATATCCCCTGACCCGTTTAGCAGCTTATGGTCTTCTGGCGCTATCTCCTACATACCTACACAGATCACGGCTGCTTTCCAGAGGAGTAGAAGAGCACTGCAGTTTCCATGCAACCATGTCGTCGAGGTAAAACACAATAGTTTTTTTTATTTTATCTACAAAATCTTTAAAAATTAAAATTTTTATTTATATGTATTTTAAATTTGTATCGTTTGCTGTAAGTATTTTAAACTTATGAAAACAATACGTGTCGTCAGGTTACCCTCCTAAATGTGTCTCTTGACCGTTACTTTACGTCATAGACAATCTACATAGATAGGTAGTTGCTATCTGTAAGTCCAATAGATAACCTCAAACTTACCCACGGTTTAGTCCGGAAGTTGTGTTTGTATACTGAGGGCATGGTAGTATAATATCACAAAGGGGTTTCCCTGTACTTGACGAGTCTAGACCTAAAGAGCTAACCGTTTTAGTAGGTACTTGAGCCAATGTTATTGTTTATTAAATTTTAACGCAAATTTTGTTGCGAACAAATCACAAATTGAAACGGTAGCTCAACTGGAAATTGCACCTGGTCCGGATTGCCAGAAAAGTGGACTAAGTGACAATTCGGACACTTTAAATTCAGACACAGTGTCCGAATTGACACTTTTTAATTTTATTACTTTTTCACTGACGATTCGGACACTATTAAATTATTGGAGCTGTTCAGTACAGTCAGATAAAAAAGCTTCAAAATATAATGTTTTTTACTTTACATTAATTTTTAGAAAATATACTATATATTTTCTTAAAATTAATGTAAAGAAATCTATAGAAGTTTTTTATCTGACTGTACAAAGCAGCTATTTTTGTTGGTGTCCGAATCGTCAGTGAAAAAAATGATAAAATTAAAACGTTTCAATTCGGACACTGTGTCCGAATTTAAAGTGCCCGACTTGTCACTTAGTCAAGTGCGGGTTCGAATACTGCTCGTTGAAATTTTCGACACTGTCTTTTTCAATTTGTTACTCCAGCCAAATTTGATGAAGACAGTTTTTAAACAAAGTAGCTGTAACAAGGCAAGGCCTTGTTGGTTTTTGTGACCTTCTTTGTGAATGACATTCTTTTATATCTAGTTTAAAATTCAAATATTTACTTGCATTCTCTGTCTAGCCTCTGTTCATTATAGCTCTACTCTTTGGTGTAAGTTCAGTTCAGATTTATCCGCGGAGCTAGAATGAGCTCCTTCTAATTATTGTTTTCCTTCCGAAATGTTGTTATTGCGAATAGTGCATTATTATAACTAGGCAGTTCCAGGCATACGTCCTGGTAATAATAATAAATTATAACCTAAACCTTTACCTAGTCTTGTGTGTGCTAACGCTTAAATTGTGCTTCATATAATAACTAACCATTAAATTAAAATAATATACGTCTGAACTCGTCAAGCTTTTATCTTCATTCTACTTCTCCTCATCATGTCACTCCTCCGTTCCTCTGCAAAGTGACATAGCGGTCCGCCCGCAACTTCTTCTACGTAAACACGTTGTATCCCTTGACGAATATCCAAAAACATATTTTACACAAATCTCGTCCTAAGAATTACAAATACAACAAAAACAGAGTTAGCCAAAAAGGTAAAGCCGTTCTGAAGTGATGCTCTTACAAAAATTCGCAATTGATTTTTATTTAAGTTTTGAAGATTCTTTGTGCAAATCTGTAACATTAGATTTAGATAGGTATTAGGTTATTTTGTTTTATTTTGATTCTCTTTGTTTTATTTCTGACTAGCGGCCGCTCGCGGTTTCACCCGCGTGGTTCCCGTTCCCGTGAGAATATCGGGATAAAAAGTATCCTATGTGTTAATCCAGGGTGTCAGCTAACTCCATACCTAATTTTATTAAATCGCTCCAGTCATTTAGACGTGAAGAAGTAACAAACATACACACTCACAAACTTTCGCCTTTATAATATTAGTGTGATTTAAATTTTGTTTTAATTATGTTTAACTATAATTTATTGATTTTTAAAATGTTATTCAAAATAAAGTACATTTGTTACTTAATAACGTAATTTTTTAATCTCAATTTGAAATTAACCTATGGGTCAATATACTTATAATCACGACTATTATCCCCGAAGGGTTAGTCGTAGCGGTGAAAGAATACTACCACCCCCTCTCTTCCCTTTGGTGTCGTAAAAGGCAACTAACGGACTAAACACTGCACATACACAAACAACATAGCGCGGCGATGGGCTCACCACCTGTCACGCTGAGCACATGTGCAGTCGCTATTTGGTGAAAAGCGGACTATGATAGTGGACAGCTTTTGCAGTCCTTATTGCCTAGTCTCTGACTAACCCTTCGGGGATAATAGTCGGGATTATATGCGTACGTATTTCGAAGAACATTGCCACCGGGGAGGTTTGAGTCTTACTTTGACGTTATCTTGGCTTACATAACGCCATAAAACATTATCGCGTCACTGATCAAAATGACATTAATGTATTCTCGACGCGGAGGGCGTTTGGATTTAACTCGTAAATTTTTAACACAATGACGACCTCCGTGGTCAATTGATTAGCGCGCCGGGTGTGGCGTCGCGCTATCTCCGAGGTCCCGGGTTCAATTCCCGGTCGGGTCAATTTAGAGAAAACTGTTTTTCGGAATTGATTTCGGATTTGGGTGTTTTTCTCTGTTTATGTATTTATCCGTGTCTAGTTTAACCATATTAACGAGTTTCAACAGAATTGGCTATGGCTGACAGTTCTCGGAAAAGTATTTTAAAAATTCCAAATGCCTATTTTATACCTCTTACAATAAGTACTTTCTTTCTCGAAAAGGCTTTATTAAATAAAATAAAAAATTATTTAATTTTAAAATTTCGCGACAAAACGGTTGGTCACGTGACATTTTGCCCTGTGACGTCACACTTCAATAAACAAACAAATGTATCTTAAAACCTGACAGATAGTTATAGTTTATTTTGTGAAATGTGACGTCACACGAAGCTCAATCATGGCCGCCCGTGTCTCCGGTCTTGTAATTCACAGATAAAAAATCGCAAAATTATGTAAAAATAAAATATTTACAAATTATCTTATTAAAAAAATTGGATAATAATTATTGTTCAATTATAAACTACCTTATCCGACATATTTCATACTTTTTTTTATACTAAGCCCGGCAAACGACCCCACTTCACCTGATGTTAAGTGGAAATGAAGTCCAGGCGCGAGGACAACTGGTGCAGCGTAAGAGACGTAGCATCAGTCACCCTCACTCTGCCGGCCCAGACTATATTGTTACATACAACTGTCAAATATCTAATTGGTGAGAGCGTAAACAAATATAAAACTATCCTACCTCTTGTTGGTCCTATCCTAATCATCAGGCTTGTCTAACTCTGTCGGTTGGTGATAGATCGGGCGTAGTATCGATCGGAAAACATATAGGGTGACTGCTAGAAACCGCAAGAAACTTCAAGGGCTGCTACCCTATCAGCTAAAAAATATGAATAAGGACATGGGCTTCATTTGACATTTGAAGCCCATAATATGCCCATATAAGGACAAATATAGGCTTCAAATGTCAAATGGAGCCCATGTCCATATCCATATTTTTTGCCGATAGACCCGCTGGTCAGGTCAAGTGTTTTAAACATGACAAGAAAGACATAAAGTTTGTGCCTTATTCATTTTTTTTAATAATTCATTTTGTGTATTTTAATTAGATAGTCTTTGAGTATCTAATTTAAGTTAAGCCTTAACATAAGAAAAATACGAGTATAATGAAAAACAATCAAAAATAACGATTATTTACAACGCGCGGGCAGCGGCCGGTCGTTGACCCAACCGTCTGTTGACCCCGCGTCAGCTGGGCGATAAGTACCTACGTGCTACGGTTAGTGTGCAATGAGACCCAATTTATTTTCCTATTACGAAATGTGCGTATTTTTCTTATGTTATTGCTTTAAAATAAATTAGATACTGAAAGAGTATCCAATTAAAATTCGCAAAATGAATAATTTAGGTAAGTTCGGTTCGACGCGATTCTGTTTCAGCGTGCAGTGGTACTGGGGGTAGCGATGCGTATTTGTCTGGCACAGACTATAGCTCGTTAGATTAGTTGTTAAGTCTTAACTATAAGTTAGTTAACTGTTTTTTTATTTTATTAGTATTGACGTCAATAAGTGCCTGTAAAGGTTAACATTGAATAAATAATTTGACTTTGAATCAAAAATAAAAAAGCACGAATTTCTTTATTGTCATTTTAGTCATGTTTAAAACATTTGACCTGACCAGCCCTTGAAGTTTCTTGCGGTTTCTAGAAGTCACCTTATATACATAGGCACAACCACAACTATTATCCCCGAAGGGTTAGTCAGAGACTAGGCTATGAGGACTGCAGAAGTGCACTGCCATTGTACACGGCACTCCATATGACAAGTGCACATGTGGTCGGCGTGATAGGTGGCCCATCGATGCTGTTGGACGTAGGCAGTCTGCAGTCCGTTAGTCGCCTCATACGACACCTAAGAGAAGAGATGTTTTGGTACTTACTGTTCTTTTAATGTCCCTATCTACCGACCTCAATAGATAGGGTATCGCAACTGGAACTACGGGCCCGGTTGTGTTTTCAGAGGTACTACGGGTTCCGGTTCAAGCCCCCCGCTGGTCGTGCCTTTAACCAGGCGCCTCCGGCGGGATCCGGACATGGATTGGACTCGTAGTGGCGTGTGGTTAGCTGTAGAGCTTGGTTCGTCTGTCCTGGTATTGTGTGCCAGGACTTCCAAACTCGTGCACAGCGAGCGGGGCCTAGTAGCGGTCTCTGAGGGGCCAGAAGCGAAAAGTCCTGCGGGGAACGTGAGTTTCCCTATAGTTGGCAGCTTTGTCCGGTGGTTTTCATTGGACATTGGTGTTGACATCTCCGGTACTAGTCTGGAGAACAGTAGAGGCGGCCTCCTAGATGCTGTAGCCTCCGGTCCAGCCATCCGCGTAGGACGTGGAAACTGGCTAGGCGCCCGGATTGGTTCCGAGAAGTGCGTGTGCTTACTACTCCGCTACCAAGGTGGACACTTGGGAGTCGACTTTAGAGTCGACGACCCTAGCAGTGGCAACTGCGAGTTGTGCCCTTCGTGTAACGAGAAGTGAGCGAGCACGACAGCTCCGGCTACCTATCTGGACAATAGGCAGTGAACTACACGTGTTCACGGGGATACTCTCCCGAAACACTAGTCTTATGAGTACCGAATGAAGAGCGCGCTGCGGCGGGCACTAATTTGGCGTCAAGACCTAACGTTGGTGGTTTCCTGCGCTAGTGTTCTACTGGCGCAGGGACGTCTGGCACTTCTTGCATTACCTAACGGTTGGTCTCGAGGTGCCAGTACAAATAAACTTAGTGAATTAAGGAGAGGGGATGTTCTTTTAGTAATGAACCGCCATCACACACACATCTTAAAATAGAGCAAAAATAGCGAAAAATATGACAGTCACTTTTACCGAATTGGGACTAATAATTAGTCAATTATTGAATCCAGGACCTCCAGATCTCGGGACAAGTGTTTCACCACTACTAGACCACTTAGGCGTTTAACACACTATGTAGTATTTTATTTATTTATTAGCGACCCGCCCTGGCTTCGTACGGGTTATGTTGCTACTCGTACCCGTATCTAAACAAATTATAGCCTATAACCTTTCTGGATAAATGGGCTATCTAACACTGAAAGAATTTTTTAAATCGGACCAGTAGTTCCTTAGATTAGCGCGTTCAAGCAAACAAACAAACAAACTCTTCAGATTTATAATATTAGTATATTATAAATCTGATTCTTTCATTTTATTCAGATAGGCACACTTAAAGCAATGCATACTCTTAGAAACTTAATAATATTACACATTAAAAGCACGCATTACATGTTTGCCGCTTAAAAAGAGTGTAAGTAAGTACACAACATTCAAAAGTAAATACATAAAGTAACATACTAATCTACTCTACTAGACTACGAATCTACTAAAGCAACAAAACCAAAATATAATAACAAAACAATACAACAACAAAACCTGGATGGATTTCAGCATCTTACCACAGAATAATATTACATCTTACGCTTAATTTGATTTATTTATGTGATTTGCGCCCGCAAATGTTAGCAGCACATGCAAAATGAGCGATAAATGCAAGCAAACATGCGAACCGAAAGCCTGCTTCATTATTATTAACCGTGTCGCGCAGCGGTGAAAGAATACTACCCCCCCCTCTCTTCCCTTGGGTGTCGTAAAAGGCGACTAACGGACTCAAGACTGCATATACATCCAACAGCGTAGAGCCGTAGTATTATTATTTATTCTGTGGTAGAGCGACGATGCGCTCACCACCTGTCACGCTCTGCGCACATGTGTAGCCGCTATTTGGTGAAAAGGGGACTATGGCAGACCTGGTAGGCTACTCTTGAAACAGAATTGCATTAATCAATTTCCAATCACAAATCTAAAAAATGTCATATGGCACTTTCGTAAGCGACAATAGCGCCACATTGGAATTAAATTGCGTGGAAATTGATTGAACAAATTATTATCGAGATGGCGTTCCGGAATTATATTTACTTATCCCAATATCGATACATGTTAATCGCATTGGAGTTGTATTAAGATTGAGTTTGCGTTCGAGAGTAACCCCCCTGCTCTTACAGTCCTATCCTATAGTCTCTGACGTTCGAGGATAATGGTCGTGATTATAGGTATGTATGGATATAATTACTTTTGTTGTATTTTTGTTAGTCATACATTTCCGCAAAGTAACGCTTGGAGACTTATTGAATAGGTCTGTTGCTAACTGTTTTATATCTACGTTCCACCCATGAAACTGAACAACTTTCCCCAAGAAACCTATGTGCAAAAATGACAAAAAAATTCGATCTCCCATACTTACTATTGTCACCAGCTGATCAGACAGTTTTGTATGGGAGGTCGAAATTTTTTGTAATTTTTGCACATGGTTTCTTGGGGAAAGTTGTTCAGCTTCATGGGTGGAACTCACCCTTAGTTGTTTTTGTTAAGGCCGAAATGTTTGTACGCGCATCACTTCGGCTTCACCTATTTGACTAATTCTTTTTTTGTTGTGTTTGTAATTGTCAGGCCAAGGTTTGTATGTATTTATATAATAAATTTATAGGCAATTCGTCGCGGGGTGCGGGGTCCACGCGGACGGTGTCGCGGGCGGGCTGCTAGTTGTCTAAATAAAACCTACTTTTAAATAAAAAAACCGCCCTCATATCGGTTCTTCCGTTTAAGAGCTACGGTGTGCCGGACAGATACACACATAAAACACACAGACACGTCAAACTTAAAACACCCCTCTTTTTGCGTTGGAGGTTAAAAACAAAAGAGGAAAAACTTTCACTTTCCCGCCCAGAGCTCCGTAGCATTATATTGGGCAGGGTTACCTGTATCTCCAATAGGAAAACTACTATTTAACTACAATGGGCGATTTTCCGAGATAAAAAAAAAGAAATTGGTTCGTAAATGACTTCATAGATGGCGCTTAGCATAGATTAGTATGGCGCTTAGTAAAAGGCGAGTCCATGAAGAACACGTGTATGGCTACGTAATATTTATTCCATTCCAAAATAGAAATAGGTCCTGGAGATCCTGAATAAAAATTTGTAAGTACTACTTTTTTATTTTTTTGATAGACAAGCAAAAGTGTAGAATTTATTACAGCCCTTAAGGCTAGGTGTTAGTGAAAAATTAAAATAACACGTTCTTAGAATTACTTTTTGAAGTAGTAAACAGTAAAATTAAAATCTGCGAAAATTATGAAATATTGTTGAGGCTTTATTCTGTGAAATACACCCGATGGAAACACGATTTTATAAAGTTGGCTCGATAGATTTTATCTTCTTTTCCAGGTTTTATTCTTAAAATAAGTGATTTGATATTATGAGTCATTTACTAAAATGAAGCTCGTAAATAACTTGAGTTATTATAACCGATGGTTTTTTATTTATTACATCTATCAATTTTTTTAAATATAAAACGCGATTATTCGCGCCGCTTCGCTGTTATACCCGTCCCTTATCGTTGTACCGTCGAGAGAACGAGAGGGAAGCGCTCGAAATACCTCCCCTTAAGTAGGGACGGGTCGGCTTTCATAAAACGCCATCTATCGAGTATTTTTGAACTAATTTTTATTTTTTAATTTGGGCTGTCAGAAAATCGCCCATTCACCCTAAAAAGAAAGAAATAACTGTAAATATTTATTTTCTAAATTAATTTTTTTTTCATAATTATGTGATGCCAATTAGCAGAACTCTACTCTATTATATTAATTTGTGATTGTAAAACTGTCGAAATTGCTAATATATTAATAGCTAATATAATTGTAAACCGTGTCGCGTAGCGGTGAAAGAATACTACCACCCCCTCTCTTCCCTTGGATGTCGTAAAAGGCGACTAACGAACTAAAGACTGCATACATACATCAGCATAGAGCGGCGATGGGCTCACAACCTGTCACGCTGACCACATGTGCAGTCGCTATTTGGTGAAAAGTGGACTGTGGTAGAGGACGGCTTTTGCTGTCCTCAATGCCTAGTCTCCGTTTAACCCTTCGGGGATAATAGTCAGTTAACAGGATTCAAAAGGTCGACATTAACGGTAAAAGATCTCCGGGATCAGTGGTTAAAATGGGAGTTCCGCAGGGTTCAATACTTGGTCCATTCTTGTTTTTGGTTTATATTAATGACTTACCTTATTTTGTAAAAGACAGTCATGAGATAGTATTGTTTGCTGATGATACTTCACTTTTATTCAAAGTGAAACGACGACACCCAAATTATGACGATGTGAATAATGCGGTCTCAAAGATTGTTCACTGGTTTAGTATTAATAACTTGCTTGCTTGTATTAAAAACCAAATGTGTAAGATTTGTATTGCCTAATGTTAAGCAGGTAATAACTAGTGTACAAATTAAAGATAAGAATGTGAATCCTGTGGACACCACTGTGTTTCTAGGCATCACATTGGATGCCAAGCTTCAGTGGGGCCCACATATAGCTAAATTGTCGAATAGACTTAGCTCTGCGGCTTATGCAGTAATGAAGATCCGTCAGTTAACTGACGTTGATACAGCTAGATTAGTTTACTTCAGTTACTTTCATAGTGTAATGTCGTACGCTATTTTACTGTGGGGAAATGCTGCCGACATTCAAACTATCTTTGTGCTGCAGAAGAGGGCTATTCGAGCAATATATAACCTACAGGCTGGTGACTCTCTCAGAGAGAGATTTAAGGATATAAGTATAATGACAGTTGCATCACAATATATTTATGAAAATCTTGTGTATGTTCATAAAAATATTGAAATGTTTTCAAAAAACAGTGATATTCACAAATTAAATACTAGAAGTAAGAACAAATTAGTAGTGCCTTATACTAGGCTCCATAAAATAAATAATTCTTTTAAGGGTCGGTGTGTACGATTATACAACAAAGTACCAAATGATATTCAGAAATTAGATCTTGATAAATTTAAAATCAAAATCAAAGAAAAGCTTTAAAAAAAAGCTTATTATAAAGTGTCGGATTATACAGAAGACAAAACAGCTTGGGTCTGTAATGCTCCAAGTACCTACTCCAACAGCTATTTCTAATTGCCTATAATTAATTTATATAGAGCACCATATTTAATTAAAGTATTTACATTCAAATTCATATTTTGTATTTTGTGACCTGGTAACGACATTATAATATATATATTTTTTGTAAATGGCGTTGCTTCTGTGCGCTGTGGTTTCTTGCGCCCGTTCTTTGCCACAGTTAAAAAATGATGTCCTGAATGGGTGGTAGGTTAAAAAATATTTGGACGTTTCAAAGTACTTATTAATTGAGTTTATTGAATAAATATATTTTGACTATTGACTATTGACTAGTCGTGTTTATATGTTTGTATGCATGATTGTAAAACTGTCAAAATTGTTTATTTATTTATTTGTTTGGGTAACCATCAAAGCAATTACACAAAAAATTGCTTAAAAATACATTGCATCTTACAAAAAATGAGTAATGCTTTACTTATAGGGATCACTACATGCAAGTAACATAATTATTACATGTTCAATCTCAAGTAACAGACATCCCTTAGAGACAAAATAATATAAAATTCACCACAGTGAAAAGTAAATTAATGTTAAATTAATTAAAATAAAGGTTGTAACATAATTTAAGTAACAGACATACCCTAGAGACAACATAATATAAAATTTACTACATGAAAAATAAGTTAATGTTAAATTAATTAAAATAAAGGTTGTAACATAATTTTGTTCTTAAAACTTTTACGTGTATCGAAAAAAATATCTTTCGTCGTTTCTTTGTCTGTCGTATTGTTAATATTTATCGAAAAAATATTAAGCTTCCGGCTCGAAAGAATTCGATGTGCTTAGATATAATGTCCTGCCACACATTTTCTGCACATGCAAAAGGAATTCGCCCTCATTTGTCACGGTCACAATGACTTCCTTTTGTAAAATAATCTGTTAAACTTATTTGTTGCAGAGAACCAAAATGTGTATTTCATACCTAATAATTACTTAATATTGTAACTCAAATCCGAGGATATCTTTTTAGTGTGCAAAGAATGTGTGCCAGAAAGAAACTATTTTCTATGTTTAGTTTCATTTCCTGAGAGAACATGTTACAAAAACAAAAAATAACATACAGAAAATTTATTTACTTATTCGATATCTGTCAGTTAGTAAATAGTAATGAATGAACGTCTAATAAATCCAAAATATATTCTTAGGTATTCATGATATGCTTCATCATAACATAACAGCTAAACGGATGTGAACGCTCTATAAGATTGTTTATATTTCAATAACAGTGTTTCTCTTCATCTACAACTCAAGGTCATTTTAAATAAATTTTCCATATTGGATTCATTAAGATCCTTTCGACGTTATTCGTGTAGAATAAATTACATAATATATTATAATTAGGTAAGTATAGGTACCTATGTTTGCTAGTTATTTTGGTTAAGATAATTGTTGTGTGTTAATTTTTCTATTTTATTCACAAAACAAGATCGTAATGGTGTATTTTTTTAACTAATTATAAGGACGCAATTCCTTCTAGTTATTAAGTACTAACTTGACTCTTAACGTACTAATAGAGCAATATCTATACATATCGACAACAGGTTGCCAGTACAAAATAGATAAAAGAAATTAAATTTCACTGCCGATGGTTCTACCCCACACACTGTACAATAGTAATCCGAAAAACGAAAAAACCATCTTCCCACATACCTAGCCGAACTACAACTATACATGTTTAACTACAAAGACGACTTTTAAGAGGAACGGACCGAATGCTCATGTAGCAAATAAAAAAGTAGAAGCACGTCCAAAGGAGAAAAAAACGTCGATAGAGGCTTTTTTCTACCGAGGGGCCTCGCAGGATCATAAAGGATGTGGTGTGACGGTGTGGAACCGTGAAGGCTCGGGGCCAGTTCGTATCAATTGACTGATCAAAGCAAATCGTTTGTTCACAAAACTCAAGGTAACAGAGAGACATGAAAGACTCATAGCAATATACAGCTATTGGTAGTTTATAAAAATATATACAAGTAAAATAAAGCTAGTGGAAAGTTGAAAAAAAACGTTAATGATCAAGCCAACGCCCATCAATTGTAGCGATCTTTATTTCAATAAAGGATGCCTTAAACCAGCATTGTGACAGAATAGAAGCTAAATATTGCTAATTACTACGGGTTAATCATTCAATTTCAAAATTCAGTGCTGCAGGATAGCAGAAAAAGACTCTCTGCAATAAAATACATAAGCTTTCCCAAAAGTTCGACTTACCTAGAAGCACTGAGAACAAATAATTACTGTTTACTGTATGTATGAACTTTAAACATTTCAGGTATTGATAACGAAATGGCATAAAGTACAGCGTTTCATTTCGTATATGAAAGCAAAGCTTGTTTCTAAGGGCGTGTTTGTAGGTAGAGTTGCTGTTATTTTCTATTAGCAAATATTTCATTTTTTCAAGCCAATGAAACACACCGCACCTAACAAAAATACCACATTTTATAATTTGCATAACTTTGTTTTTTTTTAGATCTTGTACTGCTGTTCTTTTGCTTGTTTGAGTTAATTGTAATTCTTAATGGCATTATAGCTCTTACAGTTTCATAGATACGTCCAATGACAAATGATTATATAATAATATATAGGTATGTTTAAATATCTCTGTGAAGTGAGACTAAATCATAATAATTTAGTTAAGTTATTGACATGGATGACGTAGATGCTGACATTGAATATTATAATGTAAGTACGACGTATAAACCTCAATGAGGGGCTATAAAAGAGTTGATAGGATTAACTAAATTCGCACTGGTCAGGTATAACAACGACAGCTTAATTAGTATTTAGTAAGAAAGTGCAGATTTAAATCTGACTCGTGGGATTAATTTCAATACCTTTTTAAGATTTATTTAAAATTAGTTTTTAAAGGGGTTTGATGCAAACTAGGTACTTACTATTTATAGTTTAGAATGATATACTTAGCATGTTTTTTTCGAGGAGTGTAACATTTTATACTTATTCGTTTGCACTGATCCTCATTAAACACTCTGGTTTTCTAAATTAGACTCACACCTTAGAACCTACCTACCTACCTACCTACCTACCTACCTACCCGCTATTAAGCCGACTTCTAGGCCTATGTAGGTAAGATCTTTATCTTTCACAAACATCCGGTGACGTACCTACCGACTAGGCTAGGGTATCAGTTAAACTGTTTCGAATATCGCTTCTATTGAGGATTACGAAAAGATACATATAAGTATTTCATATGTTTTATAATCCTACAAGACGTAAAGAATGCCTCAGGTTATTTCTCTATATTTTTCGTTTATTATGTAGAAACCTCAGCTTCCTATTGGCTACGATCTCAACATACTTCTTTTGCTTCATTTTTTCTCATGTAACATTCTGGGCTTTCCAATAAAAATATAAAATCAGCCATGCGATGCGGGGTGGTCATAAGAAATTTACGATCACATGCTTTCCAATCATCGTCGCAGACAAAAGTAGTTATCCCATCATTGTATAGATAGATCACTTGATAGTTGATACGTAACCTTAAACGTTGGTCTTAGAAACATTCCTTGCAATCATATGGTAGACGCGGTACGTTTAAGACCACAGTTGAATGATTTACAACCATATTGCTTCGTGTGTTGGTGTGTATATCGCTTGACAGCGGCGCAGGAGTAACCATATGATTTAGCTCTGAATCGTCCTGCCTGTATTTGTGTGTGAAATACCGGCTTTTTTACATTTCTTCGTGTCTTCCAACCTTATACGTGAAGGTCATAAGGTTGATTTTTCAATGTTTGTGTTAGATTGTGTGCGTGAAAACAGGATTTGCTTTCCATATGATTTTTGTATGACATTCCATTCCCGGTGGGACCATTGAATTTATGTTGTCAGCTGTGAGTGTTACAGTTGGTTTTGCGTTGCACTGGATGCTTCGAGCCGATCTAGTTAGGTTGGGTCAGACGGGTTGGTCTCCGGCGCGGCTTTGTGGCCAGGTAGCTCCACAAAAATCATACCAACGGCACTCGACATTTGAATTGTAACAGTTAACTTACTTGTTGGATGGTTAAAACAAAACTTTTGGTGAAAATCGGATAACTACTGTATCAATAAACTTATTTAAGGAATTAAAATGTAAGTACCATGCAAAATGCAAATTGGTTACAGAACAACAAAGAACACATTGAGTTCGTACTACATTATAACTTAATACTCATTTTCGCATTTACAATATTAGTTAGAATACTTATTTTGGAGCTGCTTTAAATTCAGTTTTTTTTGTTATTTTAAGTATTTTAAACTCTATATTTCAGACTGACTTTATGAGTAGCGTTACTGCGGTAGTAACAAACGTTCTAGTACAATTAGTGTCAGTAAAACAATCAATTATAGTTTTATTATACTATTGTATGAATCTTAACCCATCTTTGTAGCAATGGCAGACCCCAAAGAACACACACAGCAAACACAATTCCACAAATCGTATCGTCTCACAAGCTAGAGCTTGAGCTATAGCTAACTATTAGCTACTGAGGAATGGATACACAATAAAATACATTTAATCTGAGTAACAAATACTTGTACTTCACACAAATATTTGAGCATTCAAACTTCCTGCGCGGTAGAATTCGCAGTCGTTATTGTTAACCCTAATCAAAAACTGATACACAGTCATTTATTCTTGATATCTTAATCTTTATTAAATATTATAAAGTAAAGTCGCCGTTTTCCTCTGTCTGTGGCACCGCACTATTCTCCTAAACCAAGCAATGGATTTTTATTCGGTTTTCACTAAAAGATAGAGCGTTAACTGAGGATGGTTTTTGTTTATATTTTGTAAATATATTTTTTAAATGGCTGAACTATGACGGTCTTTCTAAGTTAGCGTGGACGAAGGCGCGGGGGGGCCGCTAGTATTAAATAATGTAAGCATATGAAGGTTTAAAGTTATCTTGATATGTCGTCGAGAAAAATACTTTCAGACAGTACAAGCACACACTTCAGTATATTTTAAATCATCATTGGGCTCTGCGTCTGTTTTTGAAGATTTATTTGTGCAGTGTACAGTGACTTGGAGCACTTCTTTGCATAGTTTAAAAACTAATGTAATTCATAACAAAAGTTTAATGAACTGAATGTGCTTTGGAAATTAACAATAATGTTAATTACTTAACATTAGAAGGAGATTTAATGTTACAATTTCTCAGAAAAAAGAAATATATTTTATACAATCTGTCTTCGCTATAAACGAAATGGGTACTAAGAATTTAACACAGTAAAAAACAAATTAATAAGTAAGTAAATAGCTACTGTTGCCTAAAAATCTTAAAACACTACGTGTGTGTGTTTATAGGTTATCCAACATAACCCACGCCGTCATTCAATTCAATGCACGTGTTAATAAAAATACTTTCAACTGCTATCTAAAAAGTCAAGCATAAAATAATATACACATAAACAAAATAAAAGTAGGTACACAATTTTTATTTTTATTTACTATTTGATAAACTATTCAAATATCTCAACGGTACATTCACCAACGATATAAAACTAACTACTACAATGGTAGAATTTCCAGAACGCAGCCCGTCAGGACCACACAGGGGTGGCAACAACTGGCAGGACGAGAAATTCGCGCCTACGGGAGAACGAACGAAACGCGAGCGCGAGCGTTGGGCCATCAAAACATTTTTCAACAGCTCTCATTCAGTCGTCCACCGGCCGCAGACGAGGACGCATCGCGGTGCGCGCGTTGCCCAAATCAGCTGAGAGAGATTTTAAGACTGATTGCTTTGTAAAGATGGACTTGTGATTTTTGTGTATTGACTTTTTTGTGTTTACAAACTGTGTTTATTATTAATTCGATCGAAATGTGGGGGGAGAGCAGTAGCAATTGCGAAAACAACTGCCAGTGCTCTGGGTGAGTTCCGAAATAACCGTTTTGTTTATTAATAAGTTGACTAATACATTAGATGAGCTATTACTACATCTAGTAGTTCTAACATTAGTTCTACTTCATGTTTTAAGTGAAACGTGACGAGCTTACGAACATTTTGTGTGTTTATTTGGTGAAATATTGTCCTAACTTATTTTATTTTAGTATGTAGCGAATTTTATCTTATTTACTAGCAGTGTCTAGCACAGATTTAGATTTATTATAAATATTTTATCTACAGTATTTTTAATACGAATTCTAAATTAACACAGAATTTAAAACTTCTAAATTGCATCCAAACATTTTGTCTAGTCGATCGTCAACGTCAACCAAAGCTACACAAAATGTTGATTTAGTTAAACGTTTTAGGAACCCTTTGCATGATTACAGGAAGCATTCTCTAACCAAAAAGAGCTAGCTATCCAAATTATATGTACACAATTACTTTAAGGTAATTGTCTCTAATCTTACACATTAGATAGGTACCTAACTAACTACTTACATTCAGTAGGTATTTCGTGTTATCATCAAAAGCTAAGGTTACCATCTCTATCGTCTGGCAACGAGGACGAAAAGCTCGATAACCCCAGATTTTTGAGTTTAGAACCCGGATGTGTGTGTGAGCCATGATTTTGGTTTACGGCTTCCCGACTCATACACTCAAGAGTCCCTCCCTGTATTCGCTAGGTACTGAGGGTATTCGTTTTTACTTATTCAGAAAAAAAACCGGTGACTTGAACTTAAACCCCGAAGTGCAACAAGTAGAACCCCGCGCTACCTTTCTCGGAAGCCCTATAAAACTAGAACAAATCCAGGGAAACCTGGCCGGATGGCCACCCTATCAAGAGCATAGAACTAATATAGCAATGTAAGGTACCTACTCCACTAACTCGCCTACTGTGAACAAGGCTCTAGACTATTTGTATGTATTGTATGTAATGTTAGTGGACTTATACATACACTGACGACACGACTTATCACTAAAGGATTAGCCAGAGACTAATTGTGGACGAAGCAGTGCACGGCCACTGTCCACGGCAAACTAAAATACAGTTCCGCAACTGAGTTCCCAAAAGGTAGGTACATTTTCAGTGCTGAAAACGTACCATTGTGGGGTGAAAAGGTACCTACATAAGCTTTTTTTTCGCCAAAATCACTCGTACAGCTTTGATTGCTCTTTCATTAGTAGGTACTTAGCTAAAAAAAAAGCTCGTCGACTAAATCAAAAGCTACATCAGCTGTCCCCGTTACACACATGACACATTGGAGGCTAAAAAGGTACGTCAAATGTGTATACAACTGCACTTGTGATCGGCGCGTGGCGTGTGGTGAGCCCATCGCCGCTTTTGCTGTTGGATGTTGGTACAGTCGACGAAGTTTCCGGTAGACCACTTTTCGGCGATACTCACTTGCGCTTAGGGTTACCATACGTCCGGAAAATTCCGGACGTGTCCGGACTTTTAGACTAGTCCTGATTTTGTCCGGCTCTTTAATTTGTCCGGATTTTGGAATATGAATAACAAAACTACATTTTAAGTATTATATCAAATAAGTCTTTAATCTTTATTAACTTCTCGTTCATCTAAAAACAAAATATAAAAAGTAAGTAGGTACATAATGTTACATTTTGTGACTAAAAAGTTCGGACTTTTACCGAAGTATTAGGCTTATTGTCAGGACTTTACAAATTCCTAAATTATGGTAACCCTACTTGCGCCCCATTGCGACCGCGCCTACGACCGTAGCGTGCGCGTAGATACCTAGTGTGCTTGCTTAGGGAACATATCGCCGAAATGTCGAACGGGAACTTCATCTGTACCTACCCTATGAGCAGTCTTCAGTCCGTTATTCACCCTTTACTCCACCCAAACGAAGAGATGAGGTAGGATAATTTTTTGGGTGTCGTAAAAGGCGAAGACTCTTAATCCTGCTGATCTATAGAGAAGTTTAGGATTTTTCACTTTTCATAACGGCCACCACACAGATCCAACGCCTCCCTGTTACTAAAAAAAATAAAGAAACCCCGTCTAACCAAGATCAGGTCGTAACGTAACGAGCAAATAGCAAAGTGATTCGCCCGACCGGTTACGTGGGAAATGATCTTGTTGCAGCGTTTAGCTAGTACGTTATTCCCTGTAATAGGTAACCTTAGAACGGAGATAAGACAAGCTATGATTACTTTAACTAAGTAAAGAATATGTATAAAGCATAGTCACAATATTTTTAGTCAAGTAAACTTACTAAATAAGTAGGTAGGTACTTACTCATTTTCGAATCGATTGTTATAAATTAGAACGGAGATAAGACAAGCTATGATTACTTTAACTAAGTAAAGAATATGTATAAAGCATAGTCACAATATTTTTAGTCAAGTAAACTTACTAAATAAGTAGGTAGGTACTTACTCATTTTCGAATCGATTGTTATAAACCTATCGATTTTCAGATGTCTACAGTTTCAAATAAGAGGTTATTGCTTTATTATAAGGCTAGTTGCTGCTACGTAAAGACAATATTTTCATTGATAAATAAGTAAGTCTGCCTTATAAGTCACACCAACTCGTTCGGAACCATACAACCATTATGTATGGACGCAATAGTAGGTAGGTACCTATTATGGTACTAAAATGTTAAGTTTCTTCAGATTCTGTCGAGTGTACCTGCGTAAATAGTTGATATTAGTTGAAAAGTGACGTTGCAGTTTCGTTTCATTCGCACAACACTCGTGCAAACACTTGACGGCTAACAATACTTGATCCAAGATTATTATTAACACATTTAAATTTGTCAAAACAACTTAACCTCAAACTTACAAGCAAAGCAAAGCAAGACTGCATGCAATTAATTTAATACTGCAATGCCCCGTCCGCTAACATTCCAAAAATAACATTTATTCAAACTTAGAACGCAGTTCTTTTTTTCTTTGCAAACGTGGTCCAAGTTAAATGTGCCAAGTTCGTTGTGAGTTTAAAAGAAGATTACGTCACGGATTAACCTTGGCGGGCGGGTGGCCGGTGCGTTGACCTCTTTTCCGAAATCATTGTCTATGCCTGTTTCTATGGCGAAAAAAACGCGAGAAAGTAATTTCCATTTCGTTTGGAATGAAAGCGAATTACTTACCATAGAATAGTTGAGTGTAATAGACATTCTTTTTTTAATGTAGGTAAGTATTTTGTATATTTTAAACATTTTTGCTTGGTTAAGTTACGTTTCGTAGGTAATTCAATTCGATGTAAGTAAGGGTAATTTAAGCTGGTAAAATTATGAAAAATTCAATAAGTAATTTGATTAAAATAATACAGTAGGTCAGTATTTTACAAATAAAAACAAAAATACATATGGCCTTTTCAAGGTGTGTGATAAAAACGATTTATTAGTTAAGCTTTTACCATCTTAGATTAAATCGCGTCTTACTTGTCATTAGAAAAGTTGTGATTTTTGTCTAGGTTATTTAATATTATAAGTATAAGAGGTTTCAGTATGTCTTATTAAAAAATAACTTAAAAATGCTTTACGTAGCTAACTTGAGATAAGCCTAACCCACAGACCACTAACCTAACTAATTCAAATTATCTAGCATTTACCACCTTATGACATTACAATACAGTCTTTAACCGATCTTGATTTTTCTGGAGATGGTAACGATCTCTATTGAATCTGTTGTTTACCTAAATCTCACTCTTATCTACTAATTATGCGGTGATGAAAGAAATAGCTATAGAACGAGTTGTACCTACCTATGTCTACAAGTTGAGTTTAGGAATTCTTGTTGTCATTGTATAATTAAAACTACAATAAATAATGTTGAAAATCAAAATTATTATGTTTAAGCATCGACATAGTTCAAGCTATAGAACATACAAAAATCATCAAATTGAATGTTTATATATGTTAAGGCTTCTAACACAATTTCAATTTCTTTATTGCATTGCCATATTTTTATGTGTACAAATTATCTTTTAACACGTGTATGTTAGTCGCCTTTTACGACACCCAAGAAAAGAGATGGGTTGGGTAGTATTCTATTAATTTGTCGCCACCACGCAGCTCTATATATATTAAACTAGGGATTAGAGGTGGGTCGACTAGTCGGGAAAGCCGACTATTCGGTACCTTTGGTAGTCGGCGACTAGTCACCGACTATTCGGCAAATTATGCGGATTATTATCGGCATTCGGCACGAGATAAATGAAATAAACCCAAAAAAAATACACATGTTTTATAATTTACGTTTGTAATTCACGTGACGAAGAACCCCGAAGATCTCCGAGTAAGTATTTCAAAATTTAAAAAAATTAACGACTTAAAAAAAATCAACAAAAATAAATAATAGTGTTGTCTTGAATAGCTAAATCCAATCCCAAGTTTTATTTATGTTATAAATTATACTTAAGTACATGCTTTTGAAGTCGGTGCCAAAAGCCTCGAAATATACCCTGCCTTTGTCTACATACAATTCAATTAGGTATGCTTCGCATTATGGAAAACAAGTAAACTTACACGTAAAAAGTGTTCGGTTTATTTTATTTGTTAATTTTTTTTGTAACAACGTGTCTGGAATAAGCAATGGACAAGCATTTATATGTAGAAATGCAAAGATTAAAAAATCTTATTTCAGATAGTTATACCATACCGCTACCTACCTTAAACACCTCATCCATCACAGTAACATTTTATATAGTTTAATATTATTTCTTTCTCGCTTTTATTGGCTCAGTTAGTATTTTTTTCAATTTACAATAGCCTAATGTCAACTGCTCATCATTCTGTACAAAATATTGCTTTCCCCGATGCAGGGACGTTAATTCTTGAGGAGTTCCCTTGGTGGTTTACTATTAGCTCCACTGCATCATGACATGATGCATTGTGGCGAGCATAAATTTCTCAGCAATCATATGAAAATTGGTAATCGCAACTTTCTACTACTCAATATTAAATATTTTAGCACACACTTACAATATTTAATATTGAGTAGTTCCGGTGGCCGTCTGTGGTCTTCTTCATCAGTTCCACTTCACTAAATGGTGCTTTCCGAGGACCAATGTCCAGGTTATTGCAAAAAATACCTTAATCGCTATATGGTGTGCCTATAATATTCGAAGAGTCCCATCATCAGATCCTGCATGACTTGATGAAAATGACCAAACTAGAAAGTACATCCTTTCAATTCTAAAAAGAATGATCTAAATGGTTTCAACCAGCTTCAATGGTTTCAAAAAGCTCCCGACACGAAATGAGAACCTCCTTTCTTGAAGTCGGTTAAAAATTATTGGTATTGCTGACTCGTCGGTGATTTTTAAACCGATTAGTCGGCTAGTCGGCAAATACCATAGTCGGACTAACTCTACTAGGGATATTTACTATTGCCAAAATAGCACATAATGCATGCGTCATTTTATAACGAGTTATATGTATACTAAATTGTAAAAAATCTTAACAAGAAGATTCAAAGTAGCCCACCAACGAATCTAAAAGCCATTTATGTTATTAATGAATGAAAATACAATTTGATAAAGCTTTGCGAGTGGGTCGCAAGTTCGCGTCTTTTTCGGTAAATAAAACGTCATTATAATTAATTATCTCCATTTTAACGGGTGTTCTGGTTCACTAGAACTGGAACACACTGATAATGGCAATGCACACGGAGTAAAGTATAGATAACAAAAAATATTACAAACAAAACTTTTTTTAACCGTTAACTAACGGTTTTTGCTCGATTATGCAAATATTAAATGATGGTTTTCATCACAGAACAGTTTATCGTGGTTTATCTATTCCATGGTTGCACCAATACGAAGTCTTCGTTCATCGTGAACGGACGAATAGTAGGTAATTATTAAAAAAACGGTTGGAATTTGAACCAAACTAAGAAACAATAAAGATAGAAAAATCTTTGAAAACAAAATACGGAAAACGAACAATTTCACTGTTGCAATTAATATTTGTTAAGAGTGTAATTATTCGTTTATGTCAATGTGTTGTCCTTACAGTTTAATCTATAGAAATATCTGGAAAAGATCAAGCACAGGGTAGCCAGATGATAATTTGATCAAGGAGGGCAGTCTAAAAAGGAGGATTGTCTGTAAAAAGGAGGACATACACAATTAAATGATTTTTTTAATGTTATTTTAGTTACTTTATTTTAATCATATTTAGCTGAGCTGCCAATTTTTGTAAGTAGTTCTTGGTTTTTCAACAAATAATGACGAAAATCTGAATATGTCACGTTTTTAAAGTTGTTATTGAGCAAGAATTAAAGATTTAACTGACTGCACACCCGTTCCACTCTTTGCTCCAAAAACTCTTTCCACATTTGCGTTATGTGCGTTTATACAAAAATAAAACTCGCAGATCTTGAGCAGTTCTGAGAAACATTCAATGTCTTTAGCACTTGGAGGACTTACAAGTAGGTAAGGGAGGACGGGAGGAGGAAACATGGAAAAGGAGGACATGTCCTCCTTTTGGATACCATCTAACAACTCTAAGCACAGGAGAGAGGGAGGGCTGGCACAAAATAAGTTAGGGGTATTCTATACCTAGCTGTGGGGGTGATTGCGAGATGATGATGATGATGAATGGTTATGGATAGTACCTCTATTTTATTAATGTATTATAACCATAATTATGTAGCTAAAGTGCTCTTTCGTAAACTATAGGTACTTAACGATCACTAGTACACGTCAGCACCACAGACAATAGATTCAGCTGATAGGGGCCCATTGTTCCTCAACCGCAGCGCCATAAAACACCCTCTCGCTTGTCTATGATCTTTTTTAAAATGGCCGCTTTTCTGCCGCGTATAATGTTTATATCTAAATCGGGCTAGTCTAATAGCTTTTTTTGCTCTGTGGTCTGCGAGGAAGCTTCGGCGGTTGTGTTGGGCGTTTGAAATGGTTGGCGTGGTAGTTTTTTTTATCATTATTTTACAACGAGAATGGTTGAATTTCATCTTACTTGGTGGTTAGTGACGATAAGGCTGGTTGAAGCGCAGAACCCGGAATCTTTAACTACTGAGGCACCATCTTATCTCTAACAGCTGTGCTACTGACATATTTTATAACTTCACACATTAATATCGTAATCAGAAAACCGTAGCGGTGAAAGAATACTACCACCCCTCTCTTCTCTTCGGTGTCGTAAAAGGCGACTAACGGACTAAATACTGCACATACACACAACGGCATAGAGCGGCGATGGGATCACCACCTGTCACGCGAAGCACATGTGCAGTCGCTATTTGGTGAAAAGTGGACTATGGTAGAGGACTGCTTTTGCTGTCCTCATTGCCTAGTCTCTGACTAACCCTTCGGGGATAATAGTCGTGATTATGATATGTATTTAATACCAATTGAAGGCCTTTGCTCTGAAGTGGGATATACAGGTCCTTCTTTACTTTACTATAAGATCTTTTGGGCTAATTCACAATGCCTTGGTCTCCGAGCGGCAAAGAGGTCCAAGGTTCAATTCCCAGGTCAAAAGTGTGACTTTAGAACGCCTCCGAAGAAAAGTTTACGTCAGTGGCTTCAGAAGCACATGGTACAAAAGTGTTAAGCTACTTCTGAGGTTGACTGTACATCTTAATGTAACACACCACAACGTTTTGCTGCTTACGTCACGGCTGACCGGCCAAGGGTGGTTAGGGGTGGCTGGCGAGGCCGTTGCAACATTTCAATACATTTGCATTGTTTAACATTAGTTTTGGATGAACTTGGTCAGTTGTTGAATGGTGGGGTTTTGTTTAACTGACGACAGCAAAGCTTGGCTGATGGAAAGACATCAGCTTCTTCAACGTCAAATAATTTGTTCAATATCAGCCTTTACACACAATTGGCTATTTGACAGTTGTAAACAATAAAATATGAAATATGTCGGAAATGGTAGTTTATGATTTAACGATAATTATCCGATAGTTTATTTTATTAAGATAATTCGTAAATGATTTATTTTTACAAGCGATTCTGTATCTGTGGATGACAAGACCCGAAACACGGGCGGCCATGATTGAGCTTCATGTGACGTCACATTTCACAAAATTATCAAAAAAGTATCTGTCAGGTTTCAAAATAAGTTTCTGTATTAATTATTGAAGCGTGACGTCACAGAGGAAAATGTCACGTGACAAAATTTGAAATCAATAAAGAAAAATATGTTTTTTTTTCTATTTAATAAAGCTTTTTCGAGAAAGAAAATATTGTACGGGTAGGGTATAAAATAAGCGTTTGTAATTTTTAAAATACTTTTTCGAAAACTGTCAAGTGGCCAATTATTGACGTCAAAAACTAATAAAATAACAGTTACTTATCTACCACCACCCCACGTGATATTGTCCTCGTGGGAGGCCTGCGCCCAGCAGTGGGACGTTTATAGGCTGATGGTGATGATGAACAGTTAACTAACATTTAGTTTATAACTACTGAATCTACCACTAGTTTGGATCTTGGGAGATCCTTTCGACTGAGAAGAATACGTCCGTACATAATAATCACGACTGTTATCCCCGAAGGATTAGTCAAAGACTAGGCAATGAGGACGGTAAAAGCAGTCCTCTGCCATAGTCCACTTTTCACCAAATGGCGACTGCACATGTGCTCAGCGTGACAGATGGTCAGCCCATCTCCGCTCTGGGGGGTTACTCTCGAACGCAAACTCAATCTTAATACAATTCCAATGCGATTTATATGTATCGATACAGGAATAAGTAAAGATAATTCCGGAACGCCATCTTGATAATAATTTTTTCAATCAATTTCTACGCAATTTGATTCCAATGTGGCGCTATTGTCGCTTACAAAAGTGTCATTTGACATTTTTTAGATTTGTGATTGGAAATTGATTAATGCAATTCTGTTTCAAGAGTAGCCTACCTGTGCTGTTGGATGTATGCAGTCTTTAGTCCGTTCGCCTTTTATGACACCCAAGGGAAGAGATGGTAGTATTCTTTCACCGCTACCGGACACGGTTAGTTTTTATATGTATAGAAGGAAAGAGCACAATCTAAACACACTCTTAAACACCGTAGTGAAGCCCTGAATGTCTTACCAAGTAATTACGTATAGTTCGTTAGCGTTTGGTCTGTTCTATGACATCTGTCGGTGCGCTTGCGATGGCTGCGTCCAACGGAACGTCACGGTTCTGCGTCTAACGGCGGAGCGAGCGTTATTCCGCGTACCGACTACCGTGTTTTTTTTACTGATTTTTGCTACTACGAAAGTTATGCAACGTATAAAAGTTAGTACGTTTTTTTGGTGGTACTTACTTCTATTTTTTTGTTAAGTAACTCTATGGCAAAAAATATTTATTTATTTAAACAGTATGTAATGTAATTCATACTAATAAAAGTAAGATGTTATACGAACTAAAATTAACTAATAATAAGTAATTATTACGTTTATACAATACAATAAAAAAAATCAATGATAGAGTCTGGCTAACGAAAGCTGAACCAGGAAATACGCGGGAAATTCAAAAAAATCATGACTGGGTAACCAGTCACTCACACAGCTACAATTTTCTCAGAAAAATTTCAATTTGACATACGACATGACGCCTCAGATAGACACACATAGACACAAAGTGTTGCCAATCAAATAACTTAGAGGTTCAGCTTTCGTTTCTATCTATAAAAATACCACGATTTTAATTTCTGACGATTCAAAATATTAAGTTAATAAAATTAAATGGTCATCGACCTATGACGTAAGTACCTACATGTAAACTGAAAAACAAAAAAATGTCTGTTGTTTACATTACTCTACATAGTTTAAAAAAATGCCTAAGCGATAACAACCGGAACCAACGGCTCAACGGGCCTTCCGTAGCAGTGCGAAGTAATGAGAGTCGTTTATTCTCTAATTACGGAAAAAGTATATAATTATTTTCCCGCTTTTCCCCGCCATTTTGCACCATAGACATAGAGTGATAGTCGCACTCGCTGACATTTACTTGACGCGATTTTTACGGTCGTTGACTTTGAATTTAATTAAAGTTTTTTGCTTTTCGTTTCGATAAATACAATCCGTTGCCATTTCAGAATCTAGACTTACTAGACGGGCTAGGAGACATGTTCTGGTTTTAGTAATTAATCACCATAGAATAATATGATTTAGTTATTATATTGAGTAGATCACTGAATCTGATGTCATGTATAGATTCTTTGACATATAGAACAACGAGTCAGTCGTTTAGAATGTATTATTTTATGCGTTTTTTGGAATTTTGCGTGTAGGTATTCTATTATACTTGCAGTTGCAGTCTTTTAAGGCCTTTAAAGTTATTGATATTTTTCTGTATTCGACTACTTACTTGATCTCTATTTTTGTGTGAAAGGAATAGAGGGCCTTGCAGTGAGACGACTACGGCTGATATAATAGCTACTTATTTTTATTTAAACGCTTTGTTTTGAGGTGTTGACATATTTTGCTTTTTTAAATAATATTTTATTTTTGATCTGTGGGTGGCGGCTCACTTAATGAATACTACCAGGGTTGGCTGATTTAAATCGAACTGATTTTAATCAGATGATTTATTGTATAAAAATCATTGATTTAAATCAATTTAAAATGTTATATTATCTTTAATGAAAATTACAATAAATAAGTATTCTTAGTAGTTACTAACAATAAATACTGTCAAAGGGCTTACACAGAATTAGCAGTCTCATAAATAAAATTAAAAAAAAGACTTGCATGCATACCATACCTACTTGAAATTTGTCTTCAACTGTATCAAAACAAATCAGCAATCAGTCTTGTAAAGTCGGATACTTACAATAATTGGTCCAGATTTTTTTTATTAATTTTTAAAGTAGTTTAAAATAATCAACAAATTTTAAAAATATAAATTTTATTTTAATAATTTTAAAAGTATCTGTGTCATACAGCTTATTCAATTTTCAGCAAGTACTAATAATAGTGTTTGGTTTTGTCACATAAAAAATCAAAATACTTAAATAAAAAAACAATAAAAATCAAAAAATCATGATTTTTTGAAAAGAAATAAAAAAAACGATTTTTTTTATCATGATTTTTCTAACCCTAAATACTAACCCCCCCCCCCCCCCCCATATCTGTTCCCATGGGTGTCGTAAAAGGCGACTAACGGACTAAAGACTGCACATACATCCCACAGCAAAAAGCGGCGATGGGCTCACCACCTGTCACGCTGAGCAATTGGCCATTGTAATATTTGGTGTAAGTACCATAGACTATGGTCCTGCTTCTGCGGTCCTTATAGCCTAGTCTCTGATTACCCCGTTGGGGATGATGGTCGTGTATGTATCTATCTATGTATGTACGTCACACGCAAGCTAGTACAGCCAGCACGACGTACTAGGAAGTGCGATAGCGGGTGCAGGTCATTGACCTCGCCAGATGCGCGCGCGCACCCTCGCGATCATAGCCAAGGGTGGCGCATGAAGCCTCACATTTTGATTAGTGCTTACAGTGTGCTGCCATAGACAAGTTTCACGGAATAACTGCACATGTAACTATAGACAATAAGAAAACTTTAATGTTAGTGTGGTCTTGTTATCTGTCCTAAATGAATATGCTTAGCGTGAAGGTGATGAGCCATTCGTCGCTCTATACTATTGGATGTATTCGAGCAGTCTTTACGAACGCTAACGAATAGACTGGGAGCGTTCGCCGCTGTTCTAGTGGAGCTGGTGAGTTGCAATTTTGGCATACCGTCAGCTCGTCAACATCTTTCGCAATCGCTTTCAAGTAGAAGTAAGTACATAGTTTCGCTAGTATGCTTATTTAGAACTATTTTTAAAATAATCTAACTAGCGAAGCAATGTAGGTAGGTACTTCTACTTGAAAACCGATTGCGATAGATGTTGAATTTAGACAGTAAGCCCCCTGATCGGGTTTTGAAAACTCAAACTAGCGAAGTAATGTACTTCTACCTACAAGAGATTGCGATAGATGTTGAAGTTAGACAGACAGCCCCCTGATCGGGTTTTGATAACGCACTAAAGAGTTCTTGCGCACTGATCGAAGACTTTCGTCTTTAGATATTGTGGAATTTTAGAAGAAATCAACATCTGTTTAAATCCCGAAAGGTTTTCAAACAGCTCCGAGGAAGATACTGATTCTGATGTGGAAGATAATGAACGGTTTAAGTGCAAGTGGTACGAAATAAAAACTTTAAAACACAATAATAAAAGATGGCGTCGATTGTTTACTGTTTAGACATTATCAAACATTTCACGGATATAATAGAAACTAGCGGTTCCATTCGTGGTGCCAAGCTTGAAGGGCGATCGATAAAATGCCAGGAAAAAAAGAGTACAACGCCCCAAAAGCAATCAATATTAGCTTTAGTTTCAATGGGTTTAAGGTCCATTTTTATTTATAACTCCTATGCTGTATCGATCCGAATGAAAGCAGGTGTCATTGCACCCCAATCAAACGCCACGCCATTTAATTCGCAACCCTCACCCTAGAGCTTTAATGGGCGACTATTGTCATAAATAAACACAATCGTATTAATTTGTATTGTTTCATAGATAACCTTATCTTGCAAAACTTTTTCGGAAAGCTCGATAATCCTAATTCCTTTGTCTTTTCTTTTTTGCGGCGAAAAGTTTCCGCCCGCCAAAAAGCCATTCGAGCCGAGTTCCTTTGCTCATAAATAATTGAATGAGATAAAAGTGTAATTTGCTTTCTAAAAAGAACTTGTCAGCGAATTTCTACTTTTTGTCTGCAAGTACTTTTTTTGTGTGAACACAGCGAAAGGTAGCAATTTCAAAATTTTACTTAAGCACAATACAACAATAAAGGCATTCTTGACAATTACCAGTAAACGTTTGCAATCACGTAATATTCTTTTGTTCCTTATTAAAGTCCTTTGAAAAGATTTTGCTCCTTTGAATAGCTTTCAAAGGATCCGTTTCTCTCCTTCGTTCATCTTTTTTGATGCAATTACTTAACTGAGGTTAAAGATATTGTTAACTTTCTGTAGCCACGATTGGTTTCCATACTTTACTGGAAGCTACGGTTCTTGTTCTCAAAATATAACTACTGCCTTCAATTCTGCCTTTTATTTAGCTTGGGTTTTAGCTATAACGCTGTTTGCTATAACACCAATTTACTTACTACGTCAATAACAATAATGCAAGTTCAGTCCAATGCCATAGCTACTAAGGCCATAGTCCACGTTTCACGTAAATTATGTCCTTAGCGTGATAGGATAGGTAACGTGAGCCCGACGAATCCGACGATCGCCGCTCTATGCTGTTTGTAACTATGTGCAGCCTTAAGTCCTATGAACCCTTGGGGTTCCTGGTGTGTCCGACAGACCCGTCACTTCAAGAAATTGTCGATATTTTTTAAACATGAAACCAAGCTTGCGGTGCTCAAGAGTAGCTTCGCAATATAGACTAGAGCTAATTTTGCCACCGCACGTGCAGCCTTCAGTGCACTTGCGTCGGGGTAGCACGTTTGTTAAGTGCGTTTGTGTCAGAGAAACCCGACCAGGCACGGGGCCATTTTTTTACCTAAAGTTAGATGCATTTTTAATTGAATGAATCTTAATGCGGAATTGATTAATGAAGTTTTTTAATACATATTTGGTTTTATTTTGTAAATATATCACTAAAATAACAGAAAATATGAATTGAAATATTTCTATACTATGTATTATATTTAATACAATAATATTTTTATAAACGGGTCCATCAGACCCATCAGGCACGCCATGTAAGTTTTACCCACCAGGCACCCCAAGGGTTACGACGCCCAAGGGAGAAGACTATTGTTAATCTGTGTTAGAGCGCTTCTTTGTATACTAACCTAACCTCTTTGCTGTCTCATGTAGCATAAATACATTAACAAATAAATAAAAGTGCTTTTGATCGTCCAAAGTCCTAACCTTTTTTGCCGCGGGTGTCGCGTCTTCGTGTACTAACAGTGGTTTATTCTTTGGTAATTAGAGACAGTTGAGTCGGACTCTCGCTTTCAATACCACTTTCGCCTTCGCCGGCGTAGCACTCGTTGCTACAACAGTTGAGCGTCCATTGTGTTTTGTCTGTGGTTGAAAACTTTACGTGCCACAGATTAATAAACTATTTGTGACACCTGTAAATATCATGGAACCTTTTTTGTACGTGCGTGGAATAACTATAATATTATTCATATTCTTTTAATGAAATTAGCTTAAAATTATGTAGTTACTACATTATAGTCTTATATCTTTACGTAATATGCGAATAATTTAGACGATAAGACGGCTTAAAAAAAATCCTTGAACCAACTAAACGAATCGAGTACAAATATGTATCTACCCCTGTTGGAAATCGAACCTCGCTTCGAGTTTGAGCCGCGTGGTCTAACCACTAGATCGAAGAGGCTGTTATAAACAAACTTTTAATGCTATATTAAATACTATCATTGCTATAAATAGACTCCCAAACTAGATTACTGTACGATTTTACTTACTTACAGAATAATCCTTAATCCAAAGCTTTTCAATAAAACATAAGAAACTTATTGTTATTCATTTACTGTTACTTATAGGTAATCATTGTTCATTATTGTTCCAAAAATATCGGAAACTTTGAAACGAAAAATACAAAAAAAACCATGCTAAACTAATTAATCTTGGTACTAATCAAATTCCAGAAAGTGGAAGATTATTCAAAATGGTCGATATTCTTTTTTCCATTTGTGACATTCCATTTTTTTTTTTACTTGTGGCATTGGCCTCTATGACTTGACTTTTTTAACTAGAAATACAAGCCTAGCCTTAGACATCCTTCAGTGTATGACGTAATCCCGCTTCACATTGTATGTGTGAGAGGGACAGCAATATAGCGTGTGAGAGAGACGCGCAATAACCGTTGGGCCTCAATGGAGCCTGTTTTCGTCACAGGTCTTTTGAACCTTTTTTTAATAGCGCCGCATGATTTGTTTTTATGAGTAGTTGAGGCCTGCCCGGTAACTATGGATTTTATAGTCCGTCCTATCATCGTATCCGTATTCCGTACAGGTTGTAGTTTGTTAGCAGTTAAATCTATCAATTAAATATAGTACCTATAAGTTTATAAGAAACATTTTTTAAAAATTTCGTGTGGCTGTATGAAACGATTTCCTTTTATTTTTACAGTTAGGAAAAAAAAAGAAAAGTAAAGTAAACGCAACGCTTATTTTTTTATTTGCGGTCTTTGAAGAAAGGAAAACTTAACTCATTGTTAAGTTTCTAATTTATGATTAAATAAAATGTATTAATTAAGTAATATATAATTAATTGTAATTTATATTAAATTAGTGTAATTCTAAATTAATGCTCGGTTAATAGTTATTATGTTAAATTATACTAAGTATTTTATATTAGTTGAGTAGGCTTCTACCATCGAGTACTAAGTACACAAAACAGATAGGTTTTTGTGGTAAGATGGTATAACAAGCAATTTAGATATTTCTTTTTTACAAACACGTTCCATCACAAACTCACAACACAAGACGCTGCGCAATTTAAACGCACTTTGCAACAGATTGTATATTGGATTGGTAACAAAACAACTAGCACACAGGTAGAGGCTGCGATTTTCAGCCGATGACCATCAGTTCTTAAAAAAAATATATAGTGTAAGGCTGGCCTCACACAGCCGGAATGGCTTGCTGAATTCAGAATCTTAATTCAGATTCTGAATTCAGAAAGGCCGGAATACCATATAATATCAGTGTGCTCCACACAGATTCTGATTTTTTCAGAATATGAATTTCTCAGATCGATCTGGAAGAATGATGCTGACGAGCGTTCTGGAATTCCGGATCTGAATATTTAAGATTCTGAATTTAGAACGCGCGTATTCCCATACATTTTATATTGAGCGGCACACGTATGGAATTCAGCAGTGCGATTGTGTAAAGCAATCGTATTTATTTGACAGTTCATATCGTATTCCATCGGCTGCATTTTGTATGGAATGACATTATTATGATACAATATGAACTGTCAAATAAATACGATTGACTTTACGCAACCGCACAGCAGATTCTAAATCAATTCAGTTGACAGCCAGTGTTGCCATTTTTAGGAGTAAATTTAAGATATTTATTTTGTATGTTATCTTATTCATACCTTGCTATGTGTTTAATTTTGCTTTTTTACTACAACACATGTATTTCTTTTACAATGTAGGTACTTTAATTCTTAAAAATTGTACAGGTAAATATAAAGCAGTTTTGGTGCATTTTTATAAACAACTCTTAGCAGGTTTAGCAGGATTTACCATAAATTTTTATTTTTTTATAATTAAATTTAAAAGCAAGAAAAGCTTCTATTGAAACACGTTAATGTGGTTAAATTAGATAACAGAAAAATATACATAAACATAGAAAAACACCCAGACCCGAAATCAATTAAGAAAAACAGTTGGTTTTCTTCAAATTGACTCGACCGGGAATTGAACCCGGGACCTCAGAGATGGCGTGACGCCAGACCCGGCGCGCTAACCAATTGACTACGGAGGTCGTCAATTGGTAGGAACAGTGAAAAAAAAATGGCAACTTTGGTTGACACAGCAAGCGGTTAACGTCCCGGAGACGTTTGCATGTGCCGGGAATCACAAGACTACTGATCAATTTGAATTTTTGAGAATGTGTGAGTCAAGGTGCCGGAATTCAGAACCTTAATTCAGATTCTGAATTCAGAAAGCCATTCCGGCTGTGTGAGGCCGGCCTTAGGCTCGGACTACATGCATCCGGAATCACACGGACCCGAAAAAACACGGCCCCGGATTCATTCCGTAGCTCAAACAAATATATGAATTTTTACTGCATCGACTACATGTGATCAGGGGCCTTCCGATCCCGATTTTCACCCGGAAGCAACCGAAACATGCTCCGGACGTCTCCGAGCACCCGGTCCGTTATTTTTCGGCACGGGGGGCGGGGCCTATCAATATCGTATGAAGTTGTATGGAGCTGACCACACGAGAACGCGAGAAACGTCCGTTCCGATCCGGTCCGGGGGAATCACGCGCCAGTCGATGACAGACGCTCAAAGCGGTCGGTCGCGTCGCGTGCGCAAGCAAAACTGCAAAATAGTAGTTGATTCGCCTCAGCGCCTCATTATGGTGATAGTAGTAGTAGCACAGAATAAATAATAGTACCTACTAGTAGTAGTGTTCGTAGAATTTACCAGGAAAGAACCTAATTTTTGTATAAGACTTGTAAAATACATAATATAATATATAATCAAAATACGCTAGTGAATAAATATTTTATAATTAATTAATTATCCTATTTCGATAAAAACGATAAAAACCACTGCAAAATTACTTCAAAATGCGATGCGCCGGCCGTCCGAACTCAGCTTATCCGCGCAGAAGGACATTTGTAATATTAAGCATGAATTTATTATCCTATTTCGATAATAACGATAAATACAACTGCTAAATTACAACAAAATGCGAAAATGGGCATTTTACGCAAAAATCACAGTCGAGACATCTCGACTGTGATTTTTGCGTAAAATGCCCATTTTCGCATTTTGTTGTAATTTAGCAGTTGTATTTATCGTTATTATCGAAATAGTATAATAAATTCATGCTTAAAATTACAAATGTCCTTTTGCGAGGATAAGCTGAGTTCGGACGGCCGGCGCGTCGCATTTTGAAGTAATTTTACAGTTGTATTTCTCGTTTTTATCGAAATAGGATAAATAATTAATTATAAAATATTTATTCATTATGAAGTAAGTAACGATTATTCTGGTATAAATTTTGCTCAATAATATTATCGTAGATAGAAGAAATTCACGGTTACCTTAAAGCAATTTTCAAAGTTTTTTGGTTTCGAATAAGATTTTTTTTTCTATATAAAATCAATGATATCTAAAAATTCCGAGACCGCTACGCACTTTAAGACTATATAAGTGATAACATTCTATTTTTTTTATTTCATTTGTTTAGAACAGTACTTAGTTCAATCTAGGAGCTCAAAAAAGTGCCTTCCCGCATTTTATGAAAATCTTTCTCTGCAATTTTGGGTTTAATTAAAAATCTTTATTATTGAAATTTTGCATTCACAATGCTATATAAGTAGTTGTAGAATAAAATGTTTACTAGAAAAAAAACAACCAGTTTCTGGAAAGCTCAAACGGGATTCGAACCCGTGACCTTTGGATTGCCGGTCCACTGCTCTAACCGCTAAGCTACCTCTCGGAAACCCCAGAAGACTCTTGAATTATTATTTTTTTATCGGGTAAGCGCTTGGTCTTCATCTCACCTTATGGTAAGTGACGATAAGGCCGAAGGTGGAAGCGCGCTTCACCTGGAATCCTCACTGAGGAACTGGCTATCTTATCTCAAACTGCCGAAACACAACAATGCTATAAACATCGTTGTTATGGCGACAGACTTAGATAAGATGGTGGTAGCTAGCCAGGCGGACTTAACAGCCCTACCACCAACCAAACCGAGCACAAAAAGATGTACCCCCCGCTGGGAATCGAACCCGGGACCTCTAGGTCTGAAACAGGTAGCTTAGCCACTAGACCACACAGGCGGTTAAATTTTATGATTTTTTCTAGTAGTGCTGCAAGCCAGCGGTATTACGTCACTGTGAAGTGTGTGTGCGTGTGTTTTTTTCTAGTAAACATTTTAATTAAAAGGACAAATTATTACAAAAAGATAAGGAAATAATATTATGGCCGGAACATGGGTCTAAAACAGACTCAGCTACAATCAACAGTCTGGTTGGCATTTGTTAAATCACCCGGACCCTAGTATTTGTCCGGTGCGTCTTATACAATTATTAATACAGGCTTCTCAAAGGAGAAGATCAGAAGTAAACATAGACCAACTGTTTATTTCAGTAACAGGAATAGTTAAGACTGCCACCAGGACTATGTTGTCTGGATGGATAAGATCCATTTTTAAAGTTGCAAATATAGAAAGCACCTCCGGGCAGCATACGTTAAGCAAAATTTACAAAAAGCGAGGCCGCTACGCATTATTCCAAAAGCTATTCTACATTATTCAATAAGTCAAAATTGTTAATGTATTTTGGTTTCCGAGATCCGCAACGCCAAAATTGGCCATTTTACGCAAAAATCGCAGTCGAAATGTAATTGGAATAAAAATGGAAACAGAAGAAAGTGAAAAGATATTGGGTTAATCCGTTTCACATAGACCGCATAACGGAATATGAATTCTACAAGTCTTATACAAATATAAGGTTCTTTTCTGATAAATTCTACGAACACTACTACTACTAGTGTACTAGTAGTAGGGTACTATTATTTATTCTGTGCTACTACTACTATCACCATAATGAGGCGCTCGGAATCAACTACTATTTTGCAGTTTGGCTTGCGCACGCGACGCGACCGACCGCTTCGAGCGTCTGTCATCGACTGGCGCGTGATTCCTCCGGACCGGACCGGAACGGACGTTTCTCGAGTTCTCGTGTGGTCAGCTCTATACAACTTCATACGATATTGATAGGCCCCGCCCCCCGTGCCGAAAAATAACGGACCGGCTACTCGGAGACGTCCGGAGCATGTTTCGGTTGCTTCCGGGTGAAAATCGGGATCGGAAGGCCCCTAATCACATGTAGTCGATGCAGTAAAAACTCATATATTTGTTTGAGCTACGGAATGAATCCGGGGCCGTGTTTTTTCGGAGCCTAAGGCTCGGACTACATGCATCCGGAATCACACGGACCCGAAAAAACACGGCCCCGGATTCATTCCGTAGCTCAAACAAATATATGAGTTTTTACTGCATCGACTACATGTGATCAGGGGCCTTCCGATCCCGATTTTCACCCGGAAGCAACCGAAACATGCTCCGGACGTCTCCGAGTAGCCGGTCCGTTATTTTTCGGCACGGGGGGCGGGGCCTATCAATATCGTATGAAGTTGTATGGAGCTGACCACACGAGCACTCGAGAAACGTCCGTTCCGGTCCGGTCCGGAGGAATCACGCGCCAGTCGATGACAGACGCTCAAAGCGGTCGGTCGCGTCGCGTGCGCAAGCAAAACTGCAAAATAGTAGTTGATTCCGAGCGCCTCATTATGGTGAGAGTAGTAGTAGCACAGAATAAATAATAGTACCCTACTACTAGTACACTACTACTACTACTAGTAGTAGTAGTGTTCGTAGAATTTATCAGAAAAGAACCTTATTTTTGTATAAGACTTGTAGAATTCATATTCCGTTATGCGGTCTATGTGAAACGGATTAACCCGATATCTTTTCACTTTCTTCTGTTTCCATTTTTATTCCAATTACATTTCGACTGCGATTTTTGCGTAAAATGGCCAAAATACATTAACAATTTTGACTTATTGAATAATGTAGAATAGCTTTTGGAATAATGCGTAGCGGCCTCGCATTTTGTAAATTTTGCTTAACGTATACTGCCCGGAGGTGCTTCTATATTTGCAACTTTAAAAATGGATCTTATCCATCCAGACAACATAGTCCTGGTGGCAGTCTTAACTATTCCTGTTACTGAAATAAACAGTTGGTCTATGTTTACTTCTGATCTTCTCCTTTGAGAAGCCTGTATTAATAATTGTATAAGACGCACCGGACAAATACTAGGGTCCGGGTGATTTAACAAATGCCAACCAGACTGTTGATTGTAGCTGAGTCTGTTTTAGACCCATGTTCCGGCCATAATATTATTTCCTTATCTTTTTGTAATAATTTGTTCTTTTTAATTAAAATGTTTACTAGAAAAAAACACACGCACACACACTTCACAGTGACGTAATACCGCTGGCTGGCAGCACTACTAGTAAAAATCATAAAATTTAACCGCCTGTGTGGTCTAGTGGCTAAGCTACCTGTTTCAGACCTAGAGGTCCCGGGTTCGATTCCCAGCGGGGGGGTACATCTTTGTGTGCTCGGTTTGGTTGGTGGTAGGGCTGTTAAGTCCGCCTGGCTAGCTACCACCATCTTATCTAAGTCTGTCGCCATAACAACGATGTTTATAGCATTGTTGTGTTTCGGCAGTTTGAGATAAGATAGCCAGTTCCTCAGTGAGGATTCCAGGTGAAGCGCGCTTCCACCTTCGGCCTTATCATCACTTACCATAAGGTGAGATGAAGACCAAGCGCTTACCCGATAAAAAAATAATAATTCAAGAGTCTTCTGGGGTTTCCGAGAGGTAGCTTAGCGGTTAGAGCAGTGGACCGGCAATCCAAAGGTCACGGGTTCGAATCCCGTTCGAGCTTTCCAGAGACTGGTTGTTTTTTTTCTAGTAAACATTTTATTCTACAACTATATAGCTTTGTGAATGCAAAATTTCAATAATAAAGATTTTTAATTAAACCCAAAATTGCAGAGAAAGATTTTCATAAAATGCGGGAAGGCACTTTTTTGAGCTCCTAGATTATACTAAGTACTGTTTCTAAACAAATAAAATAAAAAAAATAGAAGGTTATCACTTATATAGTCTTAAAGTGCGTAGCGGCCTCGGAATTTTTAGATATCATTGATTTTATATAGAAAAAAAATCTTATTCGAAACCAAAAAACTTCGAAAATTGCTTTAAGGTAACCGTGAATTTCTTCTATCTACGATAATATTATTGAGCAAAATTTATACCTGAATAATCGTTACTTACTTCATAATGAATAAATATTTTATAATTAATTAATTATCCTATTTCGATAAAAACGAGAAATACAACTGTAAAATTACTTCAAAATGCGACGCGCCGGCCGTCCGAACTCAGTTTATCCTCGCAAAAGGACATTTGTAATATTAAGCATGAATTTATTATCCTATTTCGATAATAAGGATAAATACAACTGCTAAATTACAACAAAATGCGAAAATGGGCATTTTACGCAAAAATCACAGTCGAGATGTAAGTAATAAGGCCTCTTAACGGCTACAGCTAAGCATACAATTTTAACTAAAGTTAAACTTTCCATTGTCGACTGGACGACTGTCCAGCGCAAGTGCTAGAGACCGACTGAGTAAATTTCTCTCCGGATTCAAAACGGAGCGCGTGTAGTCGATTACTTGCCGAATTTGGTTTTTTCCCGGGCCGGACTGATTCCGGATGCATGTAGTCCGAGCCTTAGGCTCGGACTACATGCATCCGGAATCACACGGACCCGAAAAAACACGGCCCCGGATTCATTCCGTAGCTCAAACAAATATATGAGTTTTTACTGCATCGACTACATGTGATCAGGGGCCTTCCGATCCCGATTTTCACCCGGAAGCAACCGAAACATGCTCCGGACGTCTCCGAGTAGCCGGTCCGTTATTTTTCGGCACGGGGGGCGGGGCCTATCAATATCGTATGAAGTTGTATGGAGCTGACCACACGAGAACTCGAGAAACGTCCGTTCCGGTCCGGTCCGGAGGAATCACGCGCCAGTCGATGACAGACGCTCGAAGCGGTCGGTCGCGTCGCGTGCGCAAGCAAAACTGCAAAATAGTAGTTGATTCCGAGCGCCTCATTATGGTGATAGTAGTAGTAGCACAGATTAAATAATAGTACCCTACTACTAGTACACTAGTAGTAGTAGTGTTCGTAGAATTTATCAGAAAAGAACCTTATTTTTGTATAAGACTTGTAGAATTCATATTCCGTTATGCGGTCTATGTGAAACGGATTAACCCAATATCTTTTCACTTTCTTCTGTTTCCATTTTTATTCCAATTACATTTCGACTGCGATTTTTGCGTAAAATGGCCAATTTTGGCGTTGCGGATCTCGGAAACCAAAATACATTAACAATTTTGACTTATTGAATAATGTAGAATAGCTTTTGGAATAATGCGTAGCGGCCTCGCATTTTGTAAATTTTGCTTAACGTATGCTGCCCGGAGGTGCTTTCTATATTTGCAACTTTAAAAATGGATCTTATCCATCCAGACAACATAGTCCTGGTGGCAGTCTTAACTATTCCTGTTACTGAAATAAACAGTTGGTCTATGTTTACTTCTGATCTTCTCCTTTGAGAAGCCTGTATTAATAATTGTATAAGACGCACCGGACAAATACTAGGGTCCGGGTGATTTAACAAATGCCAACCAGACTGTTGATTGTAGCTGAGTCTGTTTTAGACCCATGTTCCGGCCATAATATTATTTCCTTATCTTTTTGTAATAATTTGTCCTTTTTAATTAAAATGTTTACTAGAAAAAAACACACGCACACACACTTCACAGTGACGTAATACCGCTGGCTTGCAGCACTACTAGAAAAAATCATAAAATTTAACCGCCTGTGTGGTCTAGTGGCTAAGCTACCTGTTTCAGACCTAGAGGTCCCGGGTTCGATTCCCAGCGGGGGGTACATCTTTGTGTGCTCGGTTTGGTTGGTGGTAGGGCTGTTAAGTCCGCCTGGCTAGCTACCACCATCTTATCTAAGTCTGTCGCCATAACAACGATGTTTATAGCATTGTTGTGTTTCGGCAGTTTGAGATAAGATAGCCAGTTCCTCAGTGAGGATTCCAGGTGAAGCGCGCTTCCACCTTCGGCCTTATCGTCACTTACCATAAGGTGAGATGAAGACCAAGCGCTTACCCGATAAAAAAATAATAATTCAAGAGTCTTCTGGGGTTTCTGAGAGGTAGCTTAGCGGTTAGAGCAGTGGACCGGCAATCCAAAGGTCACGGGTTCGAATCCCGTTCGAGCTTTCCAGAGACTGGTTGTTTTTTTTCTAGTAAACATTTTATTCTACAACTATATAGCATTGTGAATGCAAAATTTCAATAATAAAGATTTTTTATTAAACCCAAAATTGCAGAGAAAGATTTTCATAAAATGCGGGAAGGCACTGTTTTGAGCTCCTAGATTGAACTAAGTACTGTTCTAAACAAATGAAATAAAAAAAATAGAATGTTATCACTTATATAGTCTTAAAGTGCGTAGCGGTCTCGGAATTTTTAGATATCATTGATTTTATATAGAAAAAAAAATCTTATTCGAAACCAAAAAACTTCGAAAATTGCTTTAAGGTAACCGTGAATTTCTTCTATCTACGATAATATTATTGAGCAAAATTTATACCAGAATAATCGTTACTTACTTCATAATGAATAAATATTTTATAATTAATTAATTATCCTATTTCGATAAAAACGAGAAATACAACTGTAAAATTACTTCAAAATGCGACGCGCCGGCCGTCCGAACTCAGCTTATCCTCGCAAAAGGACATTTGTAATTTTAAGCATGAATTTATTATCCTATTTCGATAATAACGATAAATACAACTGCTAAATTACAACAAAATGCGAAAATGGGCATTTTACGCAAAAATCACAGTCGAGATGTAAGTAATAGGCCTCTTAACGGCTACAGCTAAGCATACAATTTCAACTAAAGTTAAACTTTCCATTGTCGACTGGACGACTATCCAGCGCAAGTGCTAGAGACCGACTGACTAAATTTCTCTCCGGATTCAAAACGGAGCGCGTGTAGTCGATTACTTGCCGAATTTGGTTTTTTCCCGGGCCGGACTGATTCCGTATGCATGTAGTCCGAGCCTTAGAGACAAGGCAAAACGGGGACCGCAAAATCAGTTCTATGCTATAGTCCATGTCCATTGATATATAAAGATAAATATAGATCGGTTCTCTTAAAGATAGTTTTTGGTTTTTAGTTTTTAAGTTGTGTAGTTTTACTTATAATTTATTTTTATAAAATAAACGTTTTTCTGTATCTAGTGTTTAGATGATCAAAGGTTAAAACTGGTGAGATTCCAACGCAGCATCTCTCGAATAGGCTAGTCGTGATTGCGTCCATCTAGATAATCATCGGTCAGGTACGTGCGGTGCTTTCATCCATCAGCAGTCGGGAGCAAATTGCTTTTTTCTGGATGAAATTGCTCGCATACCACTGCTAAGGTGTTTTGCTCTCTCGATATAGGAGCTCTATAGCACCATAGTTTGTAATGTATTTAATAACTAGCCTCTTTGAATTTTACCAACCTACATTGTTGCCTGATATAATAATAATTATTAAAACGACAATTTGTTACTACACTTTATACTGGTGCAAAAGTTTTAATTGTATTTAGTTAGTAGGTACGTTAATATTATGCTTTTCTTATCAGTCTTATCTATCACAAATTAACCCAGCATATTATGTATATTATTATAATCTTTAATACTTACATATATTATCTACTTAAATTATAAAAATACTAGGTGATACTGCATGCTAAAAAGAAAATACAGAAAAGTGTATCTAAAAGAAAACACAAAAAAAATGTTTATTTGGCTGAGTTAAACTTATTATGTGGACTTTAAAAAGCAATAATTAGGATAAGTAAAGGTTTTTTTTTTAAATGTTGTCTACCAAATACATTTTCAGTTCTCCGAAATGCGTAAAGCCTCATAAATTCTAAATAAAATAGTTATATCCAAAGCTAGAAGACAGTTGGTGGTTTATTCATGAGCCTCACAAATGGATTCACAGTATGTTCCACAACTTGTTTGAATGTATTTGTGTGACGTCACTTCCTATTACATCATGGGAGCCGTCAGGAATGCTTGTGCGCAGAATTCACTAACGCCTTTTACTTTAACTCCTTTTCTTCATTATAGAAATTGTTAAAAACTCATTCACCAATGACATTAATAAACAATAAAAAATACGTTATTTATAATTTACCTCCTCTGTGGTCTAGTGCTAAATCACCGGTCTTACCCCGCACCGGTTCCGGGTTTTTCCCGGTTTTCCAACGGGGGTACATCTTTGTGTATGTGTACGGTTTGGTTGGTGGAAGAAATTGTTAAGTCCGCCTGGCTAGCTAACGCCATCTTATCTAAAGTCTTGCGCTATAACAACAATGTTAAAAGCTTTGTTGTGTAACAGTTTATGAGATTAAATAAAATTGTATACTTATTTATCCTTTTTTGTCACGAGGACTCGTAGAGGTAGCTACTATTGAATTTCTTTTGTCTGGTATCGGTAAGTAGTTTAAAAATAATAAAATTATGTTGTTGTTCTTATTATTACTCTTGTTTTATTAGTTAAGTTAGTTCAAGTTCATGATTTTGACAGATTTGTTAAAAAAAATACTACTTACCATGTCACCAAAGAAGTGGCTTACGCCACAGACGCTAAACGATCCAACAGCCAGCAAACGGAACTCGCTACGATTACGAAAGCGAAGCTCTCTCGAGATTTTCAAACGCTAACGGATTTCTAACCGATATCCACGCCCGCGGAGGATGGAGTGCGCCGGTTTGTCTTATCTATTCTTTCCTTTTTTTTTAAATCGAAGTTTTTATTTCTGATATACGGAAGACACATGCTTTATTACAACATTCAAAAAGATTTATACATATCCTAGCGGCCTCCCCGCGTCTTTGTCCACGCTAACTTAGAAACACTGTCATTCTTCAGCTATTTTGTACTAAATACCTACAAATTATTTAATAAAACAATCCTCAGTTAGTATCGCTCTTTCTTTTAGCCGCATAAAAATCCATTTAGTGGTTGAAGAATAAAGCGTAGCTAAGGGGAAACGGGCGGCGACTTTACTTTTTGTAAAGATGAAGATTGAAACTCGATAGGTTATATTAATATAATTATTATGAATTGTTATCAATAGTTTGAGTTATGGAAAGGATGTGTCATCATGATTGTAGCATTGAAAGCCGTTTCTGTCTGTAATTTAAATTAAAAGTCCAAAGTTCAAATCCTAGGTCGAGAATTCTGTTTCATAATTTGTCAAGCGCATTTGGCTAGCATGATGAATGACTCGACTTCAATGATGGAAACCTTTCCCTAGCAGTAGGACTGATCACATCACAGTATAAGCTTTTATTTTCCGGTTGTTATCGTAATGCAAACTTTTTTATCGCATCCTTCTGGCGAGCATAGATTGCGGAGTCTTTCTAAGGGTATATAATCAATTTGCGCGGGAAATCTTTTTCTTCCATTTTGAAAACGTCTTGATCGTTAGTGTGCACTCGAGAGGCACTTGTTGGATAGAGATGGAAAGCAACGGCCGTTGGGCTAGGGTGGTCACGATATAGGATAAAATTAGGATACAAAGGAGAACCGGCATTTCCCATAGAAAAAATGCTAAACTTGTATATAATAGAATTTTGGTTATAAAGTAAAGCTAATATTATTTGCTACCCAAACCAAGTTTTGTCTTATTTTTATCGAATCGCAAATAAGAGTTATTTAATTATTATAATATTTTTTAATATGGAAACACTTAGTATTCAAAAGGCAGACATGTTACTTTAAAAATGTCTAAAGTGGCGGCATACACCATAATTCTTTTGCTTTTAAAAAAGGGAAATGTTAGCAATGCCGTCACTTCATGTTTGATTTGACAACTAGCGGCTGTACAACTGTCATTTGTTGACAGATATTGAATTACAGATTAAAAAACTATACAACTTAAGCATAGAACACCGGGTCGCCTTTGGTACAAATCTTAAAGAATACTGTCAACCCCTCTCTTTACTTAGATGTCGTAAGCGACTAACAGACTTAAGACTGCACATACATCCAACAGCATAGAGCGACGATGGGCTCACCACCTATCACGCTGAGCACATGTGCAGTTGTAATTTAACATGGACTGTGGTAGTGGACTGCTTCCACGGTCCTCTAGGCAATGATCGGAGAAGGAGTCCACAGCGTGTCTCTGACTAACACTTTGGAGATAATAGGTAATCGTGGGGGTGTAAATGTATTATTGTAAGTTTTTACTCTGAATTGAATGCTTGACGTACACAGGGCACTGTTTAAACTGTAATTGTCAAAAGGTAAACGCAGTCAGACCAAAGATATCCATATGTTGTAAACAGAAATGCGTCCTGCGCAACATCCGAAGCGCGGCCACCCCACACCGGACCAGTTCCATAGAGCGGCGCGGCGTTTTTTTGTTGTTTTAACTCTGATTTTGTTTTCTATTCGTCTCTGTGCGCAACTTTTTTGTTTATTTCTAATTTTTAACGCTTAGAACATCTGCCCTAGCAGGTATTCTAATGGCTGGTGGTTATGTACCTTCGCCTTTTTCAAAGTAATAGACGTTGGATTAGTGATGTGAGTAACAAAACGTTTGGACGATTCAATAATGCTTTTAGAAAAGTTATTTGAATGGGCGATTTTCTGACAGCCTAAATTAAAAAATATAAATTAGTTCAAAAATACTCGATAGATGGCGTTTTATGAAAGCCGACCCGTTCCTACCTAAGGGCTGTAAGAAATTCTACACATTTGCTTGTTTATCAAAAAAATGTGTAGAATTTGTATAACTACATCGAATAAATGTCTTGAGTTTGAGTTTGAGTTTGAAATAAAAGAAATAGTACTTACAAATTTTTATTCAGGATCTCCAGGACCTATTTCTATTTTGGAATGGAATAAATATTACGTAGCCATACACGTCTTCTTCATGGACTCGCCTTTTATTAGGCGCCAAACTAATCTATGCTAAGCGCCATCTATGAAGTCATTTACGAACCAATTTCTTTTTTTTTTGATCTCGGAAAATCGCCCATTGGTTAGAACTACCTAAGAAAAGAGAAAACTAGAAGGAAATGGTTGAGACCTTTGCATAGCAGTGAGTGGGACATTAGGTAAAGTAAAAATAAATAAATTAAATAGATATTTTTAACTTTGATTAAGTGATCAATGATCATAGACAACACTTTGGTTGTCTGTTTTTATTTCTTAGGTAATGGCACACAAGGTAATGGATTGTATTGGACAAGTTTTGGAGGTTGTAATTTTTCAAGATTCTTCATTGTTTATGGTATAATGTCAATGTGTTCACCATTCACATATTTTTCTCTGTCTACGCATTAGTAATTTATTATGTTTTAGATTTTTATCGCATATTTCGACTTGCCTACTGTAAAAAACTAAACATTTCTGTTGATTCTTCCAAACATTATTTCGTGACTATCATCATTTGCTTGCGCTGCTCCCATGTTCTTTGGGTCGGCGCAGTATGTATTTTTCTTCCATACAACTCGGTCATTCGTCATCAAATCATCCAATCCCTTCTCATCCATGTCACACAATCCATTCATCTTTCTTTAGCCTTTCTCTTCCTATTTCGTGACTAAAATACATATACAGGGTTATTGGAAATACGTAGCGATCCCTTAATGGGGTGATAGTAGAGATCATTAGCTATCAAATTTCCCGAGAGTAGATGCGGCAAAAATGTACCGAATTAGAAAAAAATATTCTCTTTTTTAAATTCCTGTTCTTTTTTTTTACATACACTCTAAGTGTTAGCAAACTAAAAACACACAAAAACAACCATTAAATACGTAAATTTCTTTTGTAATCCACTTTGATGTAGCCTGACCCACTTTTCTAAATATTTTAAATATTTCTTTTACAAATATTTTTTTGAAATCTGTACAATTTTTCCCCATCTACCCGAGGGCAATTTGATAGCTATTGATCTCCACTATCACCCCTTAAAGGGATCGCTACGTATTTCCAATAATCCTGTATAAATGTTCTTTTTATTTTAAACGCTGCATAAGCACATAAAGTACACAGAGGCGGACTTAATGTCTTAAGCATTATCCATCTCCCAGTTATCTGTTTAACTTTTAAAGTCGTAATCTCCCAAACTTAGGTTAAACAAGTGTAAGTACGTCTTTGTTTATGATGACACAAAGCTTTTCTAAAACTCGGGACGTCGACCCGACTGCGTCCGTTAACTAGTTTTATCAACGCAGGATGTCAGCAATATAAGCGGGATGACTGGTACCATACAGGGGGTTCATAAACATAACATAACAACGACAATTATCCCCGAAGGGTCAGTCAGAGACTAGGCAATGAGGACCGCAAAAGCAGGGCATACAAAATGACAACTGATTAAATAATGCTTTGTTCGTCCCGAAGTTTCGTCCCAAATTCCAGAAAATTCTTAGTTTGTCCCATATCACTATTGAAGTTGTGCTTCGTCCCAAATTACAAGTAGATAGTTAAAAGTAAAGTCAAAAAAAATATTCTGATTGTAAGTAACTAAGTACCTACATACAATAAGATTAAAGTAAGTTTGGCATATAAATAAAATATGGGCCGTAAAAGAAATATAAAATAGGACAAAGCAAGAATAAAATAATATTTGTTTGGGGCAAACCAGGATTTTTTTATGTGGGACGAATTAATAGCCTCCACACACAGCTACAGGGAAATAAATAAATAAAAAGGTTACTTATTTTTTTCATGATTTCATAGTTGCCTCCACATAAACAATGTAGTTGTTCTATGGACTTAGTAGGATGGTCCAGTAGCGGGATTACATACTTATTTTACCATAGACAAATTGTATCGTCCTTGCTTACAAACATCCTGTAGACAACAGTGGAGAGTAACACTGCTCACTCTGTGGTTTAAAAGTAAACATTGAATTAAATCTGTGTGTTGTCTAAGCTATGGCTTACAATATCTGTACAGATTTTGTTATAAAATTATGTCTTTCATCTCTAATCTCTAGTAGGTAAAAAAAAACTATAGATTGAATATTACCACAGAATATTACCTTCAACCATAGTTACGACTGTAATTGTTTTGATTTAATTTGGTTTTTATTTTTGGCTAGTGTGTTAAACTATTTATAGCAAATAAAGTCATTTTAAAGATTCCGATTCCAACATTAACATTTCAACTTCAAGTTAACAGTCTCATCAATTAACACTTCCATACGCTATAACGAACTTAACTGTTTGAGTGAGTGAGATACAGAACTAACAAAACAAACATACAGGCAAGCTTACGAAACCGTATTTAAAGTTTATCTCGTGGTTTAAATTTTCTGTCTTTGTCTAATAGTATTAGAGAAAATGCTAGCATTTTTTTTAAACATTGTCTTACTTTAGACATTGTTTTATTGAGTCGTAACGTAAGAGATTTTTATTTGTTTTAATTAAGTCTACGGTGTGGATAATACCATGTGTTTCGCCTTTGCCTAAATTTAAAATTAGAACGCCGGACATCTGCCAGCCCAAATAACGTGGTACTTATCACAATTTAAGAAAAAGGTTTTATTCTGACTTGGTTTATGTAATAAATTTAAGTTTGTAGTTTTATTGTTGTAAGCAATTCTATAATACCTATCTGACCCCAGTCCATCTGTCAATATAGCATCGATGCTTGTGGGAAATGTGTCTGACCGTATACATGCAAGCGGGTCAAATCAAACTACCCGAAACTGTCACATTTCTACAATCCATATTGGTCCTTATGTCCAAACGATAAAGTTGAAAATCCTTGAAGAAATTACACATTTTGTTTGGTAGTTTGCTCTGCTGTACCATTTAACAATTATTATTGCAGTAACGCGGAACTTTAAGATGTTACCCTTAATTCAGCACCCCCGGGCAAAGATGCCAAAAAAATACTACAATAGACAATCAGATGATCCAGATTCGCATGGGAACCGTGAGGTCGTGACCTTTTCGCGTAGCAAATTAAAAAGTAAAAATGCATTCCTTATTTAAAATGCAACAGCTGCCGTTGCGGTTGCGTAGACATTTTAAAATCGGAACTATGGGAGGTTGTATTTTGTTTATTTATTTAATTAAGATGTTGAAACATACTAGATAGGTATACAAATACAAGCAATAGCTAGAAATAAAGGGCTTAATAACTAAGTGGAACAAAGTGTCTTATCTATCAATCAGAGGCTGGCATTTCATTTTACAATATTACACCCTTTTTTATTTTAAGTGCTTTTGTCAGGTCATCGATAGGGATATATAACACATCACATTATTGAGGTATAGTAAAGAATCTCTCCAATAAACCTTAAAAAGCTTAAGATGATTGATGGTAAGTAATTAAGATGAATAGATTATTAATTTCGGCCGTTTTGTTTGATTTGTTGTCATGTAAAGTAGTAATATTTACGCTTATTGTTTGCTATTTGAATTATCTTATCTTATCTATTTACTGATTTATGGTATGGTAGGTACCTGCATAAATAATATTCGTAACATTATAGAACTTTTAACTTACCTACACCTTTCGCGCCTGTTTATTCCAAAATGGCGGCCGTTGTTTACGAGGGAGGTCGCGACCTTTGCGGATGTGATAAAGATAGCCTTTTCCTGTGTGATATTATGATAATACCTAATTATGGTTAAAACAATAAATAATGTTTAAAAGGAGCTCTGACGTTGATTCACCGTAAAGCCTTTATGAGCTCAGCTGTCTACCAGAAACCATAGAAATCCAAATGTTAGCAACGGTTCACTATTTTGTCATGTGACTTTATAGCAAGAAAAATTAGGATATCTAAATATTATAGCACCCGATATTATGACAAAAAAGCATTAAAATTAAAGACGATTAGGTAAAATAAAATTTCGTATACGCGAACATTATGAACAGTTATGATTATAGCAAACGCGTTAGGGATTTTGATTTTCGAACGAACGATATTCGGAGAAGAAAGGGACTACAGTTAGCAACCTGTAGGAGTCTTCGTAACAAACAAAGGGATAAACTTCCCACTGTTGGACATAGGTCTTCCCACGTAGATAACAATGCACACGGAAGAGACTAGGTTATAACTCCAACAATGGTCATATAATCACGACTATTATCCCCGAAGGGTTAGTCAGAGACTAGGCAATGAGGACCGCAAAAGCAGTCCTCTGCCATAGTCCACGGCACACCAAATAGCGACTGCACATGTGTTTAGCGTGACAGGTGGTGAGCCTATCGCCGCTCTATGCTGTTGGGTGTATGTGCAGTCTTTAGTCCGTTAGTCGCCTTTTACGACACTTCAATATAGCGGGTTGGTGGGTTACAATAACAACTGTCATATAATAATAATCTGGATCAGAACACAATAGCTCGGAGGGAGATATTTTGCTCACTTATCCGGTCACTAAGCTATACTTGCAAGATGGCTAAATCAACAAACTTATCAGCTTAAATATTTACGTGCTTAATTAAATTATTATTATTATAAAAAAGCCCTATAAACGACTTAGAAAGGTTAGGTAGCCGATTTGCAAACTTAAAATTTAACTAAACCGGTTAAAAAAATAAACATTTTTTAGAACAACACACAATAAAGTAAGCACCTCATCCATTCTCATGAGTTACATTTACCTGCTTTCTTTTAAAAGAAAAAACTTATACATGTCAACAAAGGATGTCTCTAAATGCAAAAGTCGGTGAAACTATTTTTTTTGCTCTTTCTTTTTAATACGCGGTATAAAAGTGGGGTGTTTATACAATAGAAATGTTTTAATCCTTTTGCAAAAATGTAACTGCTTACAGGTAGCTGTAAAGACTAAAAACAACTACTCGTCATATTGAATTGACGTGTAAATTAGAAATAGTCGAAAGTTGAGGCATTACTACTAAATGGGGATGCCATACTATAGACAATTTTATTTTAGTCCTAATTTAATTTGGCAACGAGTTAGGCATATTTTCTTTTAGCATAATTCTACTTTGATATAATTGTTTTTTTTTTGGCAAAAGTATAATTTCTTTTAAACCGTGTCTTTAACCCCTCTCTTCACTTGGGTGAAGTGAAGTGAAGTTAACTAACGGACTAAAAACTGCACGGAAGTACATCCAACAGCACAGATCCGTTATGGGCACACTACCTGGCACGCTGAGCACATGTGCAGTCGCTATTTGGTGAAATGTGGACTATGGTAGAGTACTGCATTTACTGTCCTCATTGCCTAGTCTCTGAATAACCCATAAGGGATAAAAGTAGTGATTTTATATACTATATTATACAATATCTAGTCTGCACATACATCTATCAGCAGAAGCGATGGGCTCACTCACCACCAGGCTTGCCAGACCAAATTTATAAAATTACCGAACACTTCTTGGCGAAGGAATTTGCTGGGAAATTTAACATTTATTGAAGAAAATTTACTGACGAAAAACGGTTAATTTTATCAAAATTTGTTCAAAGATAAATTGAATGAAAAGATAAATTGTTATGGCCAAGCATTTTACTGTGGCCAACCTTCCCATACAAGGAAAAACAGTGTGCGCCCAGTTATTAGCAATCTGCGCGTCGTCGTCGCGCGCCTACTCTTTGTTGATTTGAGTTTGCAAATCAATAAATAAATAAATAATATGCAAGGCTTCAAAAATACCGAACCATTCATACTTCGGTATTTCTGTCATACCGAACACCTAACACGCAGTTAAAATACCGAACAGTTCGTTAAAAACCGAACACCTGGCAAGCCTGCTAAGCACAATGTGCAGTGGACTGCTTCTGCGATCCTCAGCCTAGTTTTATGACTAACCATTTTGGGATAATTATATCTACTGTTCTTAGATTTGCTACACGATTTTTTCATACAATGTCTTTTCGAAGATAACGTACTTACGTGACAATAATCTCTATATTTTATCAACAATATTATTATTTGTATACTTACATAATGTAAGTATTATATACATATTGTGTACAATTAACGGTCATTTTTATCTCGCACAAGGCCATTTTTGTATAATGGGTGACGCATTAGTTTAATTATTGCTAACTGTAACAGCAGGCTGTAGGCGCTGATAACAACAATAACCCATTTTAATAATAAAATAACATAACATACCACACAGCTCGTTGGCGCAGAAATTGCGTTCGATTTGCAATCGTGAATGTTATGCAACTTTCGCAATGGCGACGCCACGAATGGGTGGGTGATCTACATCAGAATCAGACAGGTTACCTTATCAAAATTATGAGTTAGTCGATGTTGTAATAATACTTATCTACCTACATATTTATTTTTGTTGTGAGTATTAATAAATGGACTTCAATTTAAAGATTTATGTATTTCTGTGTAGAGTATCTCACTAAATGGCGAATATTATGTAAATAATATGCAAACTTTTTATTTATACGATCTCTTTTCTCACGGTCTTCTTCATCTGATTTACATAAACTTATTAATTTAGTTTAATATATTGATATCAATAAAGATCATAGGTAGGTACAAACTTACTATCATTTTATTGTATTAGGTAACTAAGTAGGTACTTATATTAAATTACAGATTATGAAACATCTACCTACCTTAAAAATACGTAATTTGTAATATTTTATTTTATACTGTTTCAAAAATTTCCAACATCAATTATTTGTATTTAAACATAACTTGATTTCAATTAATATTATTATGAAAACCTTTGCATAACAGTGGGACAGTAATATATTCGAATGCAACGTACCTAGGTACTTAAATGTTTAAAGAACTTGTTTAACTCAAACCTCTTTATTAAAGAACGAACTGTAAAAACGTACCATAGACAAAAACAAAAGTCATCTCGTTCATTCTCATCCCGCGAATCGCGCGTTCTAATTTTAAAACAAACGCAGTATTGTTCCCGCGTTTCAGGCGCCGCCGTGACGTCATCGTAACGGTTTTCGCGAGTGCACGCTCCCGCCCTTGTGCTGAATTGTCACGCAAATTTACACTTTATTACTAAAGTGGCAACGGCTGTAACTAATCACAGAGTCGCTTTGTTTAGTCCATAAATAAGGTCGAACAGGTCAAAATGAAATCATGTGTTTTAGTTAAAGCTTTTTTAACTCTTAATTTACGATACAGCTGTATGTTTTTCAGATCGTTGTCGTACGAAGTTAAGTAGATACTGTATCAGGGAATACTTGTTTAACATTTTTAAGTCTTGCCTGACTAGCTGTAGCTAATCAACTTATCTAAATATGTCGTTATAACAGATTAAGCGGTAAGATTGCCAGTGCCTCAGTGTTTGAGGCCTCCACCTTCGTCTTATCGTCACTCACCATCAGGTGATATCAAGGCTGAGCACAATAAAGAAAACTCCAAATAAATGTGAAGATTAAACACAAAAGTGTATGAGGTTAGACTGGATGGGACAATTTGTTTGTTGGGAGACATCGGCGAACGCTGATCATACTCCCTAGGCAATGGCAAACGCTCACCCCCTGTCTATCCGTTATTATGACGAGAGCACCCTAAATTGACTTTATGAGAGTAAAAGAAGCAAAGGCTGTGTGCCAGGACTCAGGATCGTAGAAAATGGAAAGCTCTGTCTACCGCGCACGAAATCGTCGAATAAACATTAAAGAATAAAACAAGGCCAGTACTGAATGATTGCAGTGTTGTTGTCAAACACCAATTGCCGCTCTAACTGGGTCACAATGCTGATAATACGTGAAATTAGAATACATTCGGTTCAGAGATCAATTGTTCCGTATCATTAATGTACATGGAGTTAATGAGAACTAGACGTTTTGTAGCTGGCTGGTAAAGGCTGGGCGAAAAGAAACACTTTCGCTTTTATAATATTAGAAGGATGTCAAAATAAACTTTTATTACTTAGCGAGTTCGTCGTTCAAGAGTCCCCCATATTACTCGTTTGTTTCTAAGAACCATAAATCATACAGATTGGTGTTTTAAAAAAAAGGGAAGCGAAACTTTTTGCCTCCCTTTTCTTAGGAACTGTCAAAGAGCCCGCCAATACGCTAATTGCCCGCACAAAAATGCGTGCGAGACACCTGTGGCCTATTTTTTTGGGCTGGCAATGCCAATGGCTTTATCTCCGGTTTGCCAATGGCTTTATCTCCGGTTTTAAGGATTCTATGGATTTCTGCGTTGCTTTCTAAATGCTAGTGTTGGATTTTGCACGTTTTGCAGTTATAAAAGCAAAATGTGGTGTTATGTGTAAACAATCTTTAAATTGGGATGCGAAATCTCACTGAGAAAAAACACACATGTTAAAGATTTAAATTAGGGAAACGATGCTTTTATTTCATTGTTATCTAAAGATACGTGGCGTCTAGAAATGTTCCACTTCTGGGTTTAGGCTTATACACACATAAAAACTTGTACCCTCTTAATAAACTAAAACTGAAAAAATAGCCTCCAGTCCTCCATCGCTAGGATATCATATCTATTTCAGATCTGAGGCTGTAACTAAACTAGCAATTACGTGTCATCTCCAAATAATGATTGATACACGCCGTATCGTCTCAAGCCCCAACATCTTGGATCCTTGACCCATTTAGATCAATTGCTGCCTTTTTCTGGGTTAGTTGTCCGTCCGGGGTCTGGTGATTATGGTAGAACAATGATGACACAGTTACGAGAGAAGTAGATTAGGAATGATGTGCGTCGCGTTGTGTACAACAAACAAGTTCGGTTCGCTCGTTTTCGAATTCGAAGACAGCAGTGTCCATTTTACTTCATTTTACACTGTTATTTCCATAGCCACACCGCACACATCCTGAGCACATGTCTAGTTGTTATTTGGTAAACGTGGACTACGGCAGACAATTGATTTAGCGGTACTCATTACCTCATATTATTATCTTAATATAAAATATGTATTTCTATAACCAGAAAAAACCAACTGTAAGCTACTGTACGTAGACAGCTACCGGTATAATTCTGTTGCAAAAGTGACGAACGAGTGAATGAACGAATTTCGTTCGTTTCAAAAATTGTCATAGACAACTTCACAACTGAACTGACACTTTAGTAAGAGTGGTAATTTAAAAACGCTTCTTTCTTTTTCAGATTACATTAAATCAATGCGAAAGTGTTGTCATGGTAGCATGACTAGAGAAGATCGATAGAAATGTGTTTTACTTTTTAGCATGTCATCATCTTTATGCACACCCACCGGATGTTGTGAGCGTTTCAATGGCTTCTAAGTAATTTCCGGTCAGTTGACCGCCCTTTCCTTTTCTTTTAACTCATTGAGACTTCTGTATGGGTTGACTTGCTTTATTTTATGAACGGAATAATTGAACATTTTAATGTGAGTTTCGGAATTAACTTTTATTCTTCTTTTTTTTTACAGACTCATTGCATGTATCGGTTTCTCGTAAGAGCACAATGTACAAGTACAGAGGTGGTGAGAATGGCATTATCTTTGTCTACGTCTGCCAACAACACACCGCATTCGCCAATATCCGCGATTCCGCTAATGATGATTTTATTGAAATGATGGAGACTTGCGCAGCAGTGGAAATAGTTAATAGGCTAATGCTGACTTATGTAACTCGACAAATAGAAAATAAACTCGCACAAAAAACTCTCAAAACCGTTATTTCAAACTGAAAAACCGTTTTACCAAAATGGCGGTGTTGTGATCTTGACACTTGTGATGTTTGACAAACTAAGTTCGCGCATCGACCCAAAATAAGTGTTGGCATCCGATAATCCTCCATCTGGAATGTCACATTCAACAAGTTTCGAATTTAGAAGCGTTTTGTCACTGCCATGTACACTTGAATGTTGTGAACGGTTTTTTTTTCTTTTTGTGTTATTACTTACGGTTTGTTTTGAGCATGTGTTTGCACGTCTGGTGCCGTGGCTATCATGTATCTGGGATGGAACTTGAAGGCTGCTGTTTTATTTCATTTATAAAAAGTTTCGCTGCTTTCAACGTTACATTTGACGCACTGAATTTGTTTTTTGCATAATTAAGAAATGGCGACAGAATTATACCTATGAGATGGTACTAGCAATAGCTAGTACCTTCTTAATAACTAGTAACTAATAACTAGTAATAGCTTTGCCCTGAATACAGGGCAAAGCTATTTGGCACTAAACCACTAATCGGAATAGCCAAAAGACGTAGGGGGTCATCGGACGTAGGTATAATCAGACCAGGCGTAACATCCATACACCACGCGATCACGCCCGTTTTCCTGCAGTACCTAGGCAGAGGCAGATCCTAGTGATGAGCGATTGAGAATGACATTATTCGAATTACTCGATTGTAAAAGTCATTCGATCAAATAACCTTACAAATCATTCGAATTTGAATAAAAGCGAGAAGCAAATAAGAATGTATAGCGTCGTCTCATACCTTTCGATTCGAATTTCATTACTACTTACTAGTTTATCTAGTCGAATATTCAAACCATCGAACTAAATTGTAGGATGGAATAAAAAGATAAACAAAACAAGTGTGTGTGTGTGTGTAAGCGAGAAAGAAAGAAGTATAAACAATCAGTGGAGTGACCCTGACTTTTCGATCGTTCCTTCGAATATCAATTAAAAGTAGACTTTATTTACGACAAAAAAGACCAATTTTGTGTGGCAAAGTGAATGAATGAAATAGCGGTTTCATTCGAATTTGCGAACTAGTGATCGATTGTTAATATTAGTAGTATCAAACTATTCGATTGTTCGAATCAGTAACAATTCCCTTATCTTTGGCAGATACCACATATTTCCATTTATTGCTACACTGACATCCCTGACACACATCTTTTGCTTCACTAACTCATGAACTATTATCCCCGAAGAGTCAGAGACTAGGCAATGAGGACCGCAAAGGCAGTCCTCTAACATACTCCACTTTTTATCGAATAGCGACTGCACATGTGCTCAGCGTGACAGGTGGTGAGCCCATCGCCGCTCTATACTGTTGGAAGTATGTGCTGTCTTTAGTCCGTTAGTCGCCTTTTACGACACCCAAGGACTACGCGACACGATTTACATGTAACCTTGAATAATTTAAAACTTTTTAAATACGGTACTCCATAATATAGTTATTTTCCGTTTTTATTTGTTACTAAGATTACGCAGCATATGTGTAAGCGCTGTTTCACAAATGGCCGCACACGACCTCCCCTGCTAAGCGCCCCACGCAATGAGGTATTATAACATTTATATCTGGAGACGTCACCGCAATGCAATTGTTTGCGTAATGAGTTGCGGTTGCGGCCCATAGGCTGCCAACGCACCGCAATCGTTTAGAAGTGCGAAGAAGAAATAATGAGTCCATATTGGCTCAGCTATAAGTTCTTTACCTGAAATTGTTCTTCCTACCGATTTGTAAGCCGAACGATCACTCTTCTTCCTAAAGTTTTCATTCAATCAGGTTATCTTGCGACCCAGAAAACCCGAAATACCCGGGTTTTTTCGGGTCGGGTAAACCCGGGTATGATGCCCTAGTCTCTAGTTATAATACCTCACGCGTCGCCCGGCAGATGGCGCGCAACGCACACGTACGGAAATCGCATCATGTTGCCGGTGCGCGGTGTTGCCACACTTTTATGTTATCGCGTTCATTCATTTGGGTAAGAGTTCATTCAGAGGAATAAATTGGCGCTATTTTTATGGCGACCGCCCGCGGTTTCTCAATTCAAATGATTTTATTAATAAAAAAGTACCTACTTAACATTAAACTCAATACTCCATAAACAATTTTAATGATATGTCTTCGTCTAAAAGTATTGAAGAGTGACGCCACGTAAACAACCAACATTGTAAAAATTCTAAAAGATTTGATCGAGTTATGCATTATGCTACAGTTGCTTTTTCATGAATTTAGAGTTGGTCCCATTGAAAACCCAAAGAAGAGTTGTGTAAAATCATCTTGGTAAAATGATAAAATTATCCATAAAGCGATTGTATTTATTTTAAAACTATCTGTCCCCGTGAATTTCTTACCGCCTAATAATCAAAGAATGTAGCGGCCCGCCCGCGACTTCGGCCGCGTGGACCACGTACAGTCACGAGCAAAAACATGTAAACAATTGTAACTCTTGATACAATGGAATAAGAGTCAAAGTGTTTACATGTTAGTGCTCGTGACCTACACCCGTGACGGATTAAAAAAAAATTGTTTTGCACAAACCATGTCCTGACAATCATTACTAACACAACAAAAAAGTTAAGCCAAACAGGTGCAGCCGTTCTGAAGTGATGCGCGCACAAACACAACACATTCAGATTGATTTTTAATAATATAGATCGAAGATAGATAAGGATGTATATCGGCAATCGGATCCTCGTATTCTGAATTCTGATACGCGTGGTAACTTATGATTTAAAACCACACCAAACCACATTGGCGGATAATACCGACCGCAAGCAAAATAAATCACTCACAGAGGAAGGTAATGTATATACTTGGGTTGAGACAAGTAGAGGGCACTGTCTATGGTACAGCCAGCCGAGCTTGAATCCTGCCGCGCCCTTCCGGCGACATCACAAACGGACAGGATGTGACGACACTGACGTCTTGGCCCGTGCCGATGGTGGTATGATGAAAATTGGCCTCATATTTTGTTAATTTTGTAAATTATATTGTTTATTTCAGGGCCATTCACAAATAATTAGTGCGAAATAAAAGAAATAGTTATAGCCAAAATATTGTCGCAATGTTGACATAGGCCGTCCATCATTGGAGTATTGACTTATTGGATAAAACGCAATTAGGTATTCATATTTTCATATTAATGTATTGTTTCCTTATCCATACTCTATTATTTAAATATAACAGCATTCTCATACTATCCATACTCTATTATTTAAATATAACAGCATTCTTATACATTGGCGGCAATCTGTTTGTAGTACTAAAATAAATAATTACGTTATTATGAAATAACGCCTAACCACAACAACATCGATAAACAAACAAATATAAAAGCTTTTTTGAATCGATCACTGAACGGCGAACGCAATCAAGCCAACTTGTTTCGAATACCATAGACATTACACTTTTTTCTTTCTCCTTTAATCCCCACACCCTCGAATTTGAATAGAGAACAATGCACAATGCCCGCGTCGTCGTGTTTATCGATCAGTAACGGTTTGTCTGCATCCCTCGCAGTCGTGTTATAATGTGGTCGACTTGAACGTATGGTAAAAGAAAAAAAAGCGGTCGATACTTTCATATGTCCATGTTACTTCGTGTAAATATCGTGCGTACTCAAACATCGTGTAAGAAAGACCTAATAAAAAAAATTATGTTTGGTTTTCTTTCTATATTTACAATTGATTTGAATTTGACATAAATCAAGCTGCTAAAACAAACTTTATTATCATAACTACGTGGGTAATAATAAAAACAACAACATAACTTAATTACTTAAATAAAATTAAAGTACCTACTTACCCAAACTTAAAACTGAAGAATTAAACCTATAAATAAAAAATGTCCTCCAACTGTGGGCTCATGGGTACGGTACGAAGAATGCTGGCAACGTTACCACTTCGCCCTACTATCTGTGGACTACCCTGGCGCCAAGACGGAGGCAGACCGCTAGGTTGAGAGACGGCCCGTCCAACAAGGTACCGAATTGGCGGATGGTAATGCCTGGAGCCAGTGGCCTGACTCTCTCTCGAAGACGGCAGTGAGACGAGCGAGTTCTGCCGAATCAGCAGAAGTGGATATAAGCTCCTCAAGAACTTGTTTGCAAAGTGGCTTGTCCCATTGTCTCTGCGACTGTTTTAACAAAGGGAGGTCTAAATTTGGACAGGTGGATAGCCAGGCGTTTTTGGCATCCGTCATCATACACGACAACTCTACGGAACCCAAAGCAAAAATGGGTTGATAATCTTCCGGTAGAGATTGTTCGTGCTATAAAAGCTGTTGTTCAAGCAGCTTATTAACTATGCAGTTTTTTTGTTTAAAAACTCAACAGGAATTCTCTGGCATTGCACGGTTTTAACTCCCAGCTGGGAATCGAACCCGAGACATTTGGGTGTGATACCGGTAGTTTAACAATAAAGTGGGTTAAATAAATAAACGACTTACGGTGGATTCGACCAAACTGGAATAAAGTCTTATACCTAGATTAAACGCCGACTTTGTATAGACTAATCTCGGAGTAAGCCTTATTCCAGTTTGGTCGAATCCACCCTTAGTAGTTATAATCATCGAACTTTATACTGAAATGAATTAGTGATTATGTCTTCCGAGTTCCTCTCTAAACCTGTTGAATAGAGGCACGCCACCATCAAATCCTTTTCCTTTCAACTTTTACTTATTATTTTGTCAAAACAGTAATGGTTAACACACGCTCATACAAAACGGACATTACAATATGAATGAAAGTGAATTGGATGAGCGCAATGTACTATCGGTTGAATGGCGCGCACGTGCGCTTCCGTATCCGGTGGCAATACCATAGATAGAGTATGAAAATATATGTGTCATGATCATGAGTTTGAATATGGGTATTCATTGCTCTTTGGTTTCAAGAGTGGCAGTTGTTTTTAATTATTATTCTCTTCATTCATGATAATATTTTTTTTAAAGTAAGTACCTACAGATTGTTAAAAAAATATACTTATTTATTAACAATTTCGATCACATAAACTGTGATCAAAGAATTACAATAATAAAATATTGTAAAACAAAACTTTAAAATTTTTATTATAATATTACGTATCTCGCTCGTTAAATTATTTTATGATAACATTTTGTACTAACCCATGAATCATGTCCGAAATAAACATAAGTACCTACATACTTATGTTTATTTAAAATGTACTTTAAAATCGGATTTCATACAAAAATATAAAATCTAATTTTGCTGTTTTTTTCGCCACTTTAGGGTTGTTTTCATACACTTTGCACCAAATAGGATTACGAATTGACGAGTTACGGGATTATACCTATTATCAAACTCCTTGTAAGTATTTAAGTTCAAACGATACTATGTTTGTATGAAGTTAATTTTAATTTTTAACAATACTCTTCTACCAATTCCTTGTAACGATCTACAAATCAAGCTACAATCTTATCTATTAGGCATGCCATCTGGCTGGTTCCCCCTTCATACTTAAGGTCAACGTTCGCAAAAAAAATAAGAAAGAGCGAATTGTATTCGGCCATTAAGGAGTTCCGTGGATAATATTTGTAGCTACTACGGGCGAGCATGTATGAACAATATTATGAAAGTGATTGGAACGAAGAAATGTGTCAGTAATTCAGGATCGTATTGCATGACATAATAGGAATAAAATATGCAAATAAAGCTGGTAGGCAGATCCAACAGCTTTCCATGACACACAAAGGAAGATAATATTATTATTAATAATATAATAAATAATTTATACTAATTAATATACCTAAAAAAATGTTTTAAGTTTTAAGTATATAATTTTATCGTGACATTCCATTTGTTGTTACTTACGTAGAGTTTCTAATAAACTTTGAAATAATATAAAGTACTTAAGTATATGATTTTAATTATTATTCTCTTCATTCATTCTAAATCTTAACATTTTTTACAAATTGTAAAAAATGTACCTACTTATTTATTTACAATTTCGATCACATAAACTGTGATCAAAGAATTACAATAATAAAATATTGTGAAACAAAACTTTAAAAATTTTATTATAATATTATGCACTTCCAAAAGATGGAATAGTCTACCAGCACACGTATTCCCTCCTACCTATGACATAGGGTCCTTCAAACGAGGCGTGAAGAAGCACTTTGTGGGCCGGCAGAGTAAGGATGACTGATGCTACGTCTCTTACGCTGCACCAGTTGTCCTCGCGCCTCATTTCCACTTAACATCAGGTGGAGTGGGGTAATTTGCCGGGCTTAGTATAAAAAAAAATAAAAAAAAACGTGTCTCGTTCGCCAGTATTAATATTAAATTATTTTGTGATAACATTTTGTACTAACCCATGGATCATGTCCGAAATAAATAAACATAATACATACTTATACATAATACATAATATGTACTTACATAAACTCACGCCTGTTGTCCAGAAATAAATAACGTTTTATTAATTCAATTAATGATTGCGTTTCGTTATTCCTTCCACTAACTACGGTACCCTAGCATCGCATATATATAGGGCGAGTAATTGAACGCAGCCATTGCCTATAGCCAGCTGCGGCAGCTGATCTCAATGCACTTGTCGCATCTCAGATGCTATTGTTAAGGATGGGGGCGCACGAGCCAAACTCCTCGTCCTTCCTGGCTATGTTAAGAAAAAAAAGGTAACGTCTTGTAAATTGTAAAATTGGTTTATAAACGTTATGAATTTTATTTTTAATAAATGTTACGGTTGGGTTAGTTAATTAATATTGATTTTATCGATACAACATCTGGTGTAGATACTATTTTATATACTTAAATATTTTTTTTATGACTTATTCGTTTTTCTTTACTTACCTACCTATATTGTTTTCTGAGGTTTAAGCGAGCACTACACATTGAAATGAAACACTTTTTTACGGATTAACTCGCGTTTAATTTACATAGTTTTATATTACCTACCTATATTTTTGCTTTCTGATTTGAGATGTTTTATAAAATCAAATCAAATAATTTACTGCAATTATGTAGTGTAAAGATGGTACAAAACATTTAAGAAACATAAACATAAACCCTGTTAGGGATTGCAATAAAGAACACAAATATTTTAAGACAAGATTAGTTAATTGGTTACCTGTTTTTTTAAACCCCATTCCAGCACCGAAAGTAGTCTGACCCTGTAAAGCACATCTACCTGTCAATCTCTACGGAAGGACTTTAACTTAGACTTTAACTAACACCAGTCTTATCAAGTTGTGACTAAACATCTCTCACCTACCGTTATACGGATTAACGGCTCCCACCCCAAAAATTAGGTACTACGGTATTGTATCGTATCAAAACAATAATAATGCATTGTAACTTGCCAAACACCAAAGATATTACGAAAAAAAAGTAACGTCTTCACAGCTGCAACGTAAAATTAAGCGCCAATTTCACTTGTCGCCATCTTCCATCTTTGTATGGACTTCAGCTGCCTCCCCCGCACGCGCCATAGATATTCGTTTACCTTTTTCTTTACCTTTGACCCCATTTTGACCCCATGCAATGCAACGGAGTTACCACCGTTAGGCCTATTGTGATGGTGCGATTGTGATTCCTCGAGAATTGATTGAGGTTTTTGAACGGGGGAAAGACGTTAGGAAAAATTCGTTGGTGAAATATTGTTTTTTTTTTCGTTTGTTTTGGTTTCTTAGTTGTAGAACATCTATTTTCTACAAAACACTATACATTGATGGGATCCTATTTACAGTTTGGTATTATTTCAGAAGTTATGTACCTACCTAAGTATTGTCGAATATGAAATATTGATAGATTTTAACCCGCGTGGGGGATTTTAGTATAGTACCACAATTTTACTAAAATGCAATGAGATTGGGGGAAATATAACTGTAATTTATCAGTTTTATCACCAATTAATGATGAATGTTTTATAAATGAAAAAAAAACTTCATTATCTTGGACATTGACACAAAGCTATGAGAATAGAATAAAAGGAACCTACCTAGTTTAATTTCAAAAATTACTGAAGTAAAACATACGACTAAGTACCTAATTAATAACGAAAACTGTTAATTTATCACCATAACAGTATCGTTTTTGCATTTAGCCATCTGTCAAACTACTTCCCCCATCTATAATGCACTTATTGTCTACTAATATTAAACTGTATTGTTAATTTATAGAGTTGATTATTGTATGACATTATTGAAAATGTCAAATCGCTTATGTGGGTGTTGATACGTGGCGTCCACGTGCCATATGCTATTGTGATGCAATATGAGTACAGTTATCAAACGACTTTATTAAAACACCCCTTTATGTCGTTACTCAGTAGAAATGGTCTAATCGCACAAAACACTGCAAAGAAGCTGGGCAAGTTTGTACAGCCACAGAGGTCTGAAAAGCTTTAAGTTTAAACTAGATAAAAGGTATATTAAGAAAGTCAAGTTTGATTGATTCTTAACGATCGATGGTATATCATCCTAATATACTTAATAGAATGATGATGATATATGGAAAAAAAAACTTTATGGTTTGCATCCTTCTATAAAATTAATTAATTACAACTTATGTCCTTTTGATGCTGTTAAAAAGTTTTTAGGGTTTTAGCAGTAAAATAATAGAATGAAATGTAATACTTAATGAGTTTTACTAGAAATACTTTTCTTTTTTTATAATAAAATGCTCAATTTCAAATCGTCTTTTCCGTAAAACTCGATACGCTTACTCTAACCGTTAACGGCTTATTAACGCATTCACCGTAATTACGCGGCGACGTTAGAATAGAAACGAGCTAGCGATATTAAGGTGGTGCAACCCCAATGCAGCAACGGTTGTTTGGGTCGGTTGCGTGCGATGGGGGGCCGTGATTTACCCGGCCGGGCAATAACGGTTTCCATATCGGCTTTTTTACCGTTTTATTTTTTTTTGTTATTTTTTTATTGGATTTTTGGTAAGTATTATCTTTTATAATTTCTAGTGAACTTAAAGAAAAGCTTATAAGGGATTCACATACTTACAAACAAAATAATGTTTGTATACAATAATTTATTACTATTTCATTTCAACACGGTTCGCGAATTAAAAAACAATGGTTTTAATAGAACATAATATTGTTTAATAATAGTCTTTTGTTTAAGGTAAATAGTACGTGTTTATTATTTACTTTAATATTATCCTTATTAATTGTAAATACCAACTTACATAGGTATGTTTATACCTTGTCTTATCATTTGCTAATATTATATATTGAGTTTCTAACGCGGTTTAGGTTCCTGTAAACAGGATGTCATGTTCATACCTCAGTTGAGCCGATATCCATAAACGTCTATTTTTAGACAGCAGATGTTTGAAGCTGAAACCAATGTCGCAGATAAGTCATAGGTTATAACGGTTTTTAAGTTAAGGCTAGGTGTTAGAGAAAATTAAAATAACACGTTCTTAGAATTACTTTTTGAAGTAGTAAACAGTAAGATTAAAATCTGCGAAAATTACGAAATATTGTTCAGGCTTTATTCTGTAGAATAGACCCGATGGAAACACGATTTGATAAAGTTGGCTTGATAGAGTAAATTCACAAAGTTACATAATTTTTGTGTCATTTTATCGTCTTTTCTAGGTTTTATTCTTAAAATAAGTGATTTGATATTAAGAGTCATTTACCAAAATGAAGTTCATAGATAACTTGAGAAATTATAACCGATCGTTTTTTTTTATTACATCTATCAATTTTTTTAAAATATAAAACGCGATTTTTGTCACGCTTCGCTGTTATACCCGTTCGTACCGTCGTACCGTCGAGAAAGCGAGAGAGAAGCGCTCGAAATACCTCCCCTTAAGTACCTACCTAATACCTATATTCTTTCAGTTATAATGTGATAATAATAGTTTATTTACATAAATATATTTACTACTATTGTATCCAAAGGGTTAGGTAGGGACTGTACTACGAATGTACGTTTATAAACAAATAATTCACAACTTTTTTGCATATATATATATATATATACATATAATCACGACTATTATCCCCGAAGGGTCAGTCAGAGACTAGGCAATGAGGACTATTGAGCACCGCAAAAGCATTCCTCTGCCATAATCCACTTTTCACCAAATAGCGAGTGCACATGTGATCAGCGTGACTCTCGCTCTATGCTGTAGATGTATATGCAGTATTTAGTCCGTTAGTCGCCTTCTACGACACCCATGGGGTGTGGTTAGTATTCTTTCACCGCTAAGCGGCACGGTTATCTATATCTTGCTATACCGACGACGCTAAATACGTGTCCCGACTCCATTACTCTACGAATGCAGAGGAGATCGTAGAGCATATACGGATCAAGACCAAATTCACTCTAAGGGACGAACAGTTGGAGTCCCGCCACAACGTGAATTTTAATTCATTTGTGGTGAGAGTCCCGACCGTCCGTGTATCGGCCTTTATAAAAGAGGAGTTTTGGCCGGAGGGTGTCCTGTTCCGGCGGTTCCGTGGTCGGCTACCGGACACCGCGCTGCGTCACACGTCGCCGTGTATACGTGTAAAATAGTGATATAGTGATAAGGTTTTATATTGTATGTATGTTAGTCTGTAAGGTATTTATCTATGGGCCTGCGTTGCCTGAAAACAAATAAATAAATATCTAGTGTCCCTCGAATTATTATCTTTTTCTTGAGACTTGAAAGAGGTTCCCTAGAAAAAATAATTTCTTTCCAAAAACAACAAATATCCGAGTGTTACTAGATATTTGCACGAAGAAATGTCAAAATAATTTGGTTACAATACAATACAAACAGTGTTCATCTAATTTGGCCGTAGTTTATGCAATGAGGAATGGGTTGCCACATTATTTTTAGGACGAATGAAGTATTTTTAATTTTGTTAGAACAAAAATAAAGTAAGTACATAGTTACATAGCATAAAAAGAGTTTTAATTTATTTGGCCTTAAAAACGTATTTTTTGTTGCTCTTTGCGACATTTAACAAATATTTGTCTTTTACGTAAATAGTGTAACGTAAATAGAGTATTTTAGCGCACTTTATTGGTGTCGTAGCAATGGTATTATAAACTACTAGCGGTTTCACCTGCGTGGTTCCGTTTCCCGTGGGAATATCGGGATAAAAGTATCCTATGTGTTAATCTCGGTTATAAACTATCTGTATGCCGGATTTCATCCAAAACCATTCAGTAGTTTTTACGTGAAAGAGTAACAAATATCCATCCATACTTACAAACTTTCGCGTTTATAATATTAGTAGGACAGATATGTTACGTTCATAGTATACCATGTGGTGAGTAGAGCGGAATCCGCCCTGGAGAACAAAGAGATCTGCGTCTGCACATTCGTAGATATTGAAGGTGCATTCGATCGCACAACCTTACTCCGTTAATGTTGCAGCCAGGGATCATGGCGTGCCACAACCGATCTGCAAATGGATTGAATGTATGCTAAAGGGTAGAATCATCTACTCGGAACTACTAGGGAACAGCTTACTTGCTCAGACAACTAGAGGGTGCCCGCAAGGGGGGGTTCTCACTCCTTTGCTATGGAGCCTTATGGTTGATTCAATCATAGCAAAGCTGAACCATGGACCATTCTTTACGGTTGGTTACGCTGATGATCTAGTTATCACGGTCAGTGGGAAATTTCCCTCCACGGTATCGGAGCTAATGCAACGTGCCCTGGGTTTGCTGGAAGGTTGGTGTAATACCAATCATCTATCTGTAAACCCAGGAAAAACGACCGCCATCTCCTTTACTAGAATGAAAAACCTTACGAAACTGGGAAACTTAACGCTTTACGGCACCCAGCTTCCTTGGTCCAGAGAAGTGAAATATCTAGGCTTAACACTAGATAAGGAACTCGCCTGGAAACAGCACATGGATACGACTGTCGTCAAGGCCTATAGGGTCTTTGGTATGTGCCGGTCCACTTATGGTAAAATGTGGGGACTCAACCTCCATAAGATGACCATAAGATGGATCTACATGATGATGGTGCGGCCGATTCTCACATACGGATCTGTAAGAATGCTTTGAGCAAACTACAGAGAACAGTATGCCTGGCGATTACCGGGGCATTTAGAACCACACCGACAGCAGCGCTGGAGGTCCTCACGGACCTCCCACCTCTGCACAGTGTCATAGAGACGGAGGCAAGGAAAGCGCTACACAGACTAAAGGTGGCAGGGCTGTGGGACGCATCTTTGCCTCTGACCAGACACACAAAATGGGAACATAATGATACCCTTGATAGGATCATGGAATTGAGGTGCGACAAGATTGCCCCAAAGTACATGTTCGAAAAGAAATTCAGTATACATGTCCCAACCCGGGGCCAATGGAAACAGCCACCGTCTCCAGAGCAAGACAGCCTGATCTGGTACACCGACGGATCCAAAATGAAGTCGGGCACTGGAGCAGATATCTTTAGCAATGATTTTAAACACAGTCAGAGTATGAGAAAGTTCGCTACTGTTTATCAGGCAGAAACTTTCGCAATTCTCCTGTGCGCTAAAAAGAATTTAGAAATCGCTCCTAAGAAGCGAACATATTCATCCTGAGTGACAGCCAAGCCGCGCTTAAGTCACTTATAACGCCTCGAATCAACTCCAGTCTTGTGCTTGAAACTACGAAAGCCTTAAACAAGCACAGGTAGGCACAACAGGGTGAGATTGATCTGGGTACCAGGCCACATGGGAATCCATGGCAATGAGATGGCCGATGCACTCGCTAGGGAGGGCTCAGAGACCCCATATATTGGCCCTGAGCCATTTGTGGCACTAGCATCGAGTACCATCAACAAAGCCTTCAAGGACCATATCCAAAACAGGCATAAAACCGAATGGAAGGAGCTACCCGGCATAAGACACTCAAAATCCTTTATAGGCGAAGGCGCCCTAGGACGGATTGTGATCATATGCGGAGGTAGCAGAAGGCAGGCCCGATTAATCACCGGTGCCCTGACTGGGCACTATGCCACTAAACAAATGCTCCACAAAATGCAACTAGCAACAGACAACCTGTGCAGGGCATGTGGAGGGGAAACGGAGTCTATGCAGCACCTACTGTGTGACTGCGACTCTTTTGCCAGGAAAAGAATGAATCTTCTGGGATCGGCCTACCCCAAACCAGAAGATTTTAGGCTCTTCGCCCTCAAGGACATTGCCAAGCTTATGGCAATTATCTTCACTGAGGAAGCAGAGTGATAGGACGGGGTGGCACAAAAGATCCCAATGGGTCGACGTGCTGCTGCGAGAGGGAGACCTCTGCAGGCCCCACTAGATAAGATAAGAAGATAAGATACGTTCATAGTAATTTGCGTTATAAATGTGTTCCGAGCTGCACACATTGACAAGTTTCACTGATAAGTAAAACAAAAGATACGAAATAGCACGCAAATGAAAGAGATAGCTATAATTTTAATGCTTGCACTTCAAATTATTCTTGTGCATAGAGTTACATACAAGACTTCCCAATTGGGACGTATTGAGTCTTGACTTCGCGCGCGTTTATAACATAAAATATCTGCTTCTTGTTTTATATAATATCATTGTGTCGTAGGTTATAAAGTACGCCTACATGAAAAAAAGGACAATACTCTGTTTTAGAGTACAACCCTAAATGGAGCGCAAGAGCAGTGCACCGTCATCACAGTCTACGTTCTAACAAATAACATTAATTAACAAAACGTTTATTTAACGAAGTCATTTAGCATTATACAGGGTGTTTTATAATCCCGAAACAGGACCTTATTTTGACCGATTTCGGCCATAGCGACTTTAAACCTAATTATGTAATTTTATTCGAACGTCAAAATCTAAGCCAACCTATCATAAACCGTACCTTGGAGGACTCTCGGCAAGACAGCGCTCCCTTGTATGTCACAAAAAAACATAACTTGTTAAGACATCAATGCAACACGGTGCATGCATGTCACAAAGAGTAACGAACTCGCTCCATTGGGATTCGACCCCTCCCTTCCAGCTATGAACAACGACGACTGATTGCAGTTTAATAAAACTGGTTATGTGTGAACGTTGTTTTTTTTGTATTATTTTACAATGGGGAAGAAGTCTGCCTTCATACTCACCTGATAGTAAGTGATAAGGGGCACAAACTCAAACTCAAAAATCATTTACTAGTAACGTCGCGTTCTTGAGTAGTCTAAAAATTGTTTGGATGTTGGTATATAGTAGGTATATTAGCGGCCCGCCCGCGCCTCCGTCACGCTAACTTAGTAAAACTGTCATCCTTTAGCCATTTTAAAAAATAAATCTACAAAATATAAACGAAAGCCATCCTCAGTTAACGCTCTATCTTTAAGTGAAAACCGCATATAAATCCATTGCGTGGTTTAGGAGAATAGTGCGAACAGAGGAAAACGGCGACTTTACTTTATAATATGTAAAGATTAGAAAGCACTAAGAAATTTTAAAATTCGCCCTTTAAGGGGGTTAAGGGGGGGGGGGGGATTCATCATCAGCCTATAAACATCCCACTGTTAGGCACAGGCCTTCCACGTGGACAAAATAAAGTATAGTATAAAAAGGAACTTTAAAGACTGTGTGACATAATATCAACGCAAAAACCTAACTTCTAGGATAATAAACTTAAAATTTTGCACCATGATGCTTCTATTGTCGTTGTGAACTATGATAGGATTCGTTTACATCAGCTTCTCTCACCGTTTAATGTTTAAGGGCAGTCCCGCCATTTTGACTTCCCCTCGTCTCGAGTCTCGACACCAAAACGCCGTTGGGCATAAAAAAAAACACCCCACCGTCTGACAAGACGGTGCAACGAATGCAGCATCCATTGTCGCGGCTCGCACAGAACGGCCTTTTCGGCGGAGCGGTAAAAGTGAGCTGAGCACAAAAAAAAGATTTTTATTAGTAATTTTTTTTTCGGGTTACTTTAAAAAATTTGAAATAAGAATGAGTGAATGAAGAATGATTTAAAAAATGCCAAAAATATACAACAAAAAACAAAAACAACACATTTTTACAACATGCGACGAATCTTTCGTAAAATAAAAGAACAGTCATTGTTCTAAAATAATAAAATAAATCATAAAAAAAACAAATATATTGGAAATCATTTAGGTAATATCGTACAACCAAATTGCATATAAAAATTGAATCCTTCTCGAAAACGGTTATCAAATTGACCGTTATTTAAACGTAAACATATTCTTAACGATAAACCCTATCCATCTGTCAGTGTTGAATATTGATCGTCCTCCATAACGCACTATTTATCCATTGTAGTAAATGCGCATCAATAATGGCATATTATTTTAAAATGCCATATCTTTACATTATATTGGGGTTTGAAGATGATTAAAGAAACTGTTTGAAGAGTTGTATCGCCCAAGATAGTAATTTTTATTTTTATTCTATGGCTCATATTTTAAGTTATGTAGATAAACAAGGTAAAAAAAAAACTTAATCTAAAAAACTTATTTGTATGTAAGTAAGTAAGTTATAAAAAAATAAATCTGTACAAAATAGGAAAGTAAGTTTGTAGTAAATACTACTACTTACTACTAAATATTTACATATTTAAAGTATTAATTTAAGTACCTAAGTGTAGGTACTAAGTAGGTACCTACTCAAAAACTTATACCAAACTTACATTAACATAAACCGATTATTAGGGTTGATTTTTAAAAATTGTCAGTTATGGCGTCTTTAATGTTTGTAGTACCTACTTACCTATTGTACTTTTTCAAAATGTATTGCCATACTATCATCATCTTTTCATATTTTGCTGGTGACATCTTAGGTGGATCGCTTAATACTTTAACAGACGTATATAGTTTTATCTGAAAATTTAAGAATTGGCCCTAAACATTATGACGCCATGACGTGGTTAAAACTATGCAAGTAAAAACAAGAATTTGTGTAAAAAAATAAACATCAATTTAAATGTTCTTCTGACGAGCGGTCACGGTTGGCCTTATGAAGAATGTCCGGTACCTGAGGTGATCTGTCCTAATCCTAAACTATGAATTTAATTAATGTTCTTTTTGAGTGAACTAACACATTATTTAAGGCTGATTTAACACAGGTTAATTTAACAAATATTTAACAATTTTATACTGTATCTTTATAACATTCGGAGGGTTGACTCTCTTAACCAATAAAATATGTTATGTAGATAGATGTTAAGTAGACTACTTACATTATTAATAATAAACATAAAACTAAAATATAAAAGTGTTATTTTAAGTTTTTTAAACCAAAAACTCTAAACCAAAAAAGAAAATCAAACTAGGTAGGTACCTACTGACCTGAAATAGTCCTTGACGATAATATTTTATTAACTGGGGCCCAAGTCTTCTAATTTACGAATGGCATAATTGAATCGCAATTGGATCGTATTGTAATTGTTTGACACATTTGGTATTCTCTTACTCATTTATGAATACCAAATGTGTCAAACAATTACAATGCGATACAATTGCGATTCAATTATGCCATTCGTAAATTAGCAGACTTGGGCCCCTGATGTATGGTACCTAATTTTTTAAAATTTGTATTATTTTATTATTTGTAAAATACAAATAATAATTACGAAACATTTTTATTTTTAAATCATCATCCCATCACACCACCCTTTGATAATATAATTTTTAATGTACACAAAAAATATTAGCAAAAGTTCGAAACAAAATTGGCTCAACCACAGTGGAAAACAGCTGATAACAGCTGGTTCCCGAACGAAAGCCGGCCGGTCGCGCAGAGGCCGGTTTGACATTAGCAATTTAGCATTAAAAAAACAACAGTGGTAAACGCGCGAACGCGAACTCCTGTCAAATTCAATACGGAGTGACCGTGATTCATTATAAATTTTATTTCTACCGCATTTACCGATCGTGTCTCCAATATTACTTTACTAATCTATAGAAAAATCATGTTTCAACGTAGTTACTATTATTAAACAGTGTTCTCATGGGAAATTGGTGTGAAAATATCGTTCAATAACTTTCGTCATAACCTTTTTGTACAAAATATCTCTTTGTTACTTGAGTTACCTACTTCTACAAGATATAAAGTTGACAATGCCGCCAATGGGCATGAGAACGGGCGCGGAGGTACGTAGAACCAGTTGTACGCTTTATTTATGACCACCGATAGGTTATATTGGTTCCCTGTGCGTAAAAAATAGACATTATTGTCTCCACCCTTCCATGATAGGGTTACTTTCATTTATCTCTAAAGTTTACTTAAGATTGACAGCTCTAATGTATTTTATGTCTTAAGCCAATGGGGTTGGATGAATTTTAGCTAGTTAGGTTGGATTGGGGTTGACATATTGAAACAAATTTATTGTCTGGTTTTTGTTAGCTCTTAAGTATTGTTTTCAGGTATTTATTAGGTACTTCCTTGCTTGACTCTTTTAAATAGTTGCCAACTAAATAGTTTATTGATAGAGCAATTGTTTATCTATTAAAACCAATAATTTAAAAAAAATATGTTTAAAAAATTCATTTATTTATCTAATAACAATACACACTCTAATGAGGTACTTACTTACATACACTAATTATAAAAAATACATAATTATTTAAAGAAAGAAAGAAAAGCTTCCCACTACGGTTGCTAACTATACTGTTAAAAACAGTATTCTACTGTTTTTCACTACATTTTATACTTTTTACTGTTGAACAAAAATAAAGTATCCAAAATACTGTTTAGTATCACTGTGCACTGGTAATCATATACCTACCTGTTTCTAAAATTAAAAAATTGCGAACGTCGTCCGCCTGGTGCAGCCATACTTAAATCATTAAAAAATTGAAATACTGTCCATTTTTCTTAAATACTGTTTATTTTCTTATCTTACCGTAAAAGTTGACAACCCTACTTCCCCCATAGGTGGCAGGCAAAAAAATTACATAAGACAATTTAAAAGTGTGTATTAATTAAGTCTCATGGAACAAAAATATTTAGTTTTACCCCTTCCTTGCGTTGTGCTCCTAGTTACTCAGGGTTGTGACTCCCCCGCAGAATCACTATCTCTTATCCCTCCATTGGCTTCGTGAAGGGCCTTGTTATTAGGCCTTTTAGCGTTTAAAACTTTTTAAAAGAGATGATAGATATTTTTTAAACAAACAAACATATTGCGCCAATAAATATTCTAAAGACTGCCAATCAGTAATTATATTAATCCCCACCGTCTCTCTTTACAGGTTGATCACTGACAGTTTCAAGATCAACTCCGGCAACAGTGCGACCAAACGCAAACGGAGCGAGGCGTTCGCGCAGAACTTCAAAATTAAAATGAGCCCGCTCTCACTGAACTTCAATAAGTCTCCATCGCCCATCGCTACACCGTCCAAAAGGAGGATCTTAGGTGAAATACAGAACGTGCACAGCTCACCGTTCAGACCTAAAAACTCACCGTTCCGGCCTAAAGACTCACCCACCATCGAACGGCTGAAGTGTTCACCGATAATTGACAGAAACTCATCACCATTAACAAGTAAATCCTTCAGGTGTGCAACCAAGATTACAAGGATATTCGAAGACCGCTCAAAGTTTAAGATGAATAAGGAGAACGAGTCCTTGATCAGCGAGACGTTTGTCAAGTTGGACGTAGAGGAGGAGACCAGGGATTGTTCATTTGGTGAAACGTTCCAGTCGACACGGACCCAGAATTGGTGTACCGCCAAGGTTGGTGTTGTATAGTTGTTGTGATTTCTTTTGCAATGGTATATTATCATCACCTTTATTGGATCTTCACCACACACTGTTAGGTAAAGGCATATTATTTTATATTACTTAAAAAAAACCGTGTCGTGTAGCGGTGAAAGAAAACTACCACCCTATCTCTTCCCTTGGGTGTCGTAAAAGGTGACTAACGGACTAAAGACTGCACATACATCCAACAGCACATGTGCAGTCGTTATTTGGTGTGCTGTGGACTATGGCAGAGGACTACTTCTGCGGTCCTCACTGCCTAGTCTCTGACTAACCCTTCAGGGATAATAGTCGTGATTATATATATGTATGTATGTACTTAAAAAAAGCTACAACCTGTCTACTGTCCCACAGCTGGGCAAAGGGCTGGGCATAATTGGAATCAAGTCATCGCTACTATAGATGGGTGTTGGCTTGGTTACTACACTTGCCAATGCGGGTAGGTAATCACAAACTCGCGAAAATCAGTAAACACATTTTGCCCGACCTGGGACTTGAACCCGGAACCTCCAGATATCGAGCCGAGCGCTCAACCACTCTGCCATCGAGGCGTTATCACCTTATGTATCTACTTACATGTAAAAGGAGAATGACCAAACCAGCCTATTCTATATCTATTGCGTCTTAATCATTCACATATCAAAAGTGTTCTCTTAAGTTATAATGATTACTGTTAAAAAAGGTTTTCTATAGAACGCCGCGTTAAGAGTCAAGTGATAAATAAATGCTGAACTGATAGTCATACGATAACAGTTGTCATAACCTAAAAATACCTAAAAAGTCTTAAGCTAAAAATGAAGATAGCTTCAAACTCCCGCATGATATTGTAATGTAATTTTTTCTACATAATTCAGAGCATTGCTGCTATTGATTACTATTTATTTCATTAAAGCGCTGTGTTACGCTAGCTAGCTAATAAACTAGCCTAACTCCCATAGTAAAATGGTCATTCTCCTTAAGAGAGAGTGAGAGTGGGTGGGTGACTGCCTACACCTCAAGGAAACATGCGTGATATACAGGTTGTCCCAGAAATCAAAGTCAAGCCGGAAATGGGCAATAGGCCAAGTTGTGTTAGTTATTAGACAAATATGAAAAGAAATCTTCGTCATGTACTTCTCAAATTATAAGGATTTAAAAATAAATCCTAAACCTAAACACCCTGAGATAATCTTTCAAGTCCTGTGACTACAAATATTAACTTTTCGTCAGTTTTCTTTCTGTGTATGTATGTAACCATGTATCTCTTCTGTAAATTACAGTTAAAAGTAAAAACATAACTGCCTCAGTTTTAAATAAAATATTAGATTTGTGCCCAACATTGATTCAAAATAATTACATTAACCAACTTTAACAGCTCTACTTTTGTAAAAATGTACTACACTGTTTTGGCAAGTAACAATAAAAGATGGCGCGTTTAAATTTATTTATGTCTTTTAAATATTTTTGAATTTTATAATTTTTTTTTTCATATTTTTCTAATGACTTACACGACTTGGCCTATCCTATTGCCCATTTCTTCCGGCTTGACTTTGATTTCTGGGACATCCTGTATGTATGTTTGCATTACTTTCCATATTTTATATCTGTCCCTATCTCTATTTGTGTAAGAGCTCTGCTGTCGTAATGCCATACACAAAAGAAATTTAATTGTTAACAACCTCTAGGATTCTTAGACAGGGGATAATTGTCATTATTATAAAATAACAATTCAAATTGTAACTTCTGTCATTGTCTTTAATAATCACATGCATTACCATCAGTATGATGATAGTTAAGTTCAATTTTTATTAACAGCAATATAATTATCATTAAACTCTGCATACAAATTACCTATTAATTGTAACCATTTCTCCCATTTTCAGTTGGACTTCACAGACACTATACCGTCAAAACCTTCATCACCACAAGAAGACAAAGAGAACATATATGTGCCAGAAAACAAGATGGATTACGAGACAGATTATGAAACACTACACGATTTGGAAGAAGAATTTGACAATGATAACTTTGATCAGTGCACAAAATACGAGATTATTTCTACAGATAGCCCTAATATTATATCGAGAGGACGTACATCGTCATCCAGAAAAGTTACATCCAGAAACTTTGTGTTTGGTGCACCCATAGCGGACACAGAACAGTCCACTTCGTTCAACAAACCTACAGTGACTGCTACAAGAATGCTCAACTTTGAAGATGAGAAGTTTGAGTTCACATCACCGCCTGCTAAGAAATTATCAACTAACAACATGTCCGTTAAGAAGTCATTGAAGTTTAACAATGAGACTCCTACGAAGAATTTATTGAGACATGAACGCAGTGATTCTAGTATAGGTTCAATGAGTTCTTTCTCATCGCCAGCTTCTACCAAATCTAGATTGTTCACGTTAGAATCTACTACTTCAATGGAAAGTGGTTTCATAAGTGAATTGGACGAACCGTTCCTAGATATTGAGGAACCGTCTAACTCACCAAAAATGGCTAATTTTAACGATTTACTATCAGGACCGATCAAAGACAACATTTTGACAGACAGAAGTTTTATCAAACAACCGCTGCATAGGAGTTTGAGCTTCAACCCGGAGAGCTCGAAAGCTAGGGTGTCTCTGTTCTCAATTTTAGAGAATCCGGAGAAGAAGACTATGAAAAGGACTGAGAGGTGTGAGGGGGAGGACTCGGTGCACAAGAAGAGGAAGCAGGAGGGACTTAACTCGGATGTGGAAAGGGTGAAACGGCCTGTACTGCAGCGTGCATATTCGGAGAACAATGCTTCTATAATGTCTGCGTTGGCTAGATGTAAGTTATTTTATTTTGTTTATTTAGATCAGGAACCACTTACCAACTCGCATTGGGCCAGAGTGGTGGGTTATGACCCTCCTATTGCTATTGTCCACGTGGGAGGCCTGTGCTCAGCAGTGGGAAGTTTATAGGCTGGTGATGAAATATGGTGAATAGCTTTCTTTCAAAATCTTACATAATGCCATTTAAAAGATAATATTAAAGGAGATGTCTCATTCCCCATATATTGTCCGCCCCACAAAAAATTATTAATGTTACTTGGTTAAAATTGAATTTCTGTATTGGTTCTTCATACTGTTAAGAATCAACAGTAGTTATTGTTGTAAATAGAGATGTTTTTAGGATAATAAATATTTAATATTAATTCCTTGTAACATTTGACATTGCGGCCATAGATTTTATTACAATTCATATTTTTTTAAACATAGGAAAAGCAAAGGGATTAATCTCATACAGACTTAATAATGTGTGATACGTAATTTGTGCTTAGCACAATTAGCATAAGTTTTCAAATAAATGCTGTCTGTGTCGCTAGGGGAGACACTAATTGCCCGCCATTGTTGTCTCGTACCAGGATACGTTTGTTTATACACAATTCTATCGCCACGGCTTATATTTCGGTTCGACGCGATTCTGCTTCGCCGTGCAGTGGTACTGGGGGTAGCGATGCGCGTTTGTCTGGCACAGACTATAGTTAGTTATTTAGATTAGTTGTTAAGTCTTAACTACAAGTTAGTTAATCGTTTTTTTTAAATTATTATTAGTATTGACGTCAATAAGTGCCTGTAAAGGTTTACATTGAATAAATACTTTGACTTTGTCTAGTAGTGACAACTTAATTTATTACTTGCGAACTTTACCTTTTTTCTTAACTCTCAAAAAATAAAATGTATATTGATTAGATTTTTTTATTTATTTATAAGGTTACGCTCAAAAATCCTTGATGCCAGTGCCTTAAATTATTACAAAAATGCAGATGTGGTAGAAAGGAAATGACGTAAGTCTAACTTTAATTCCTTTTTAAAGGTAATTTTCTAAAGTATCTATATATTATTATAAACGTTTACTTTAAATTAGACTGCAATTTCTTGATATTATGTTCAACAGATGGCACGCTATTTTTCACTATCGAAACATGAAACGTCTCTAGGGCAGAAATGGGACATCTTTAAAACTACCTAGTTACAATAAATATTTTTGAATTAATAATTTATATATTTTTGGATAATGGTTGGCATTAATCTATTGGCTCGGCCGCTCGCTGTTTCACCCGCGTGGTTCCCGTTCCCGTGGGAATATCGGGATAAAAAGTATCCTATGTGTTAATCCAGGTTATAAACTATCTGTATGCCGAATTTCATCCAAATCCATTCTGTAATTTTTACGTGAAAGAGTAACAAACATCCATCCATACTTACAAACTTTTGCGTTTATAATATTAGTAGGATTTTTAGCCATTAAATGAGACCTCTTCTGTGTATGTAGGACGTCTACACCCACTTATCTTATTACACTTTGGTGACAAAAGTTTGAATGGCTGTCATTTCACTAAGACACACACAAAAGCCTCATATAGTTTAATTTGCTTTGTTATAAATAAATCTTTACTACAATAAATCTTTACTACAATCACACCAATTATCTAGCCCAAGAGAAGCTTCGAAGAAACTCGTTAAATGGTTACTAGACAACGGATAAACATACTTAAAATGCATAAATACATACTTATTATACATAGAAAACACCCAGACCCAAGACAATTTAGAAAAACAATAATTTCTAAATTGACCCGACCGGGGATCGAACCCGGGACCTCAGAGATGGCGACACCATGAAAACCGGAGTACAAACCACTCGACCAAGGAGATCGTCAGGTATAAACAAAGCAAATTAAACTATATGAGGCTATATGAGGCTATACATTGATTCTATTAAATAAATACCATTAAAGGCTCCCATCCTGTACAGTTTTAAATGATCAAAACAGGGTTCTTATCGTTCCTTATCTTAATTTATTTGAAAACCTTTTGTGCGCCACCTTATAACCATAATAGGGTTCATTAATTTATATGAAAACCTTTTGTACTCTTACCCTACTTAATGGTAAAGAAACATCTCTGCACCACCCTATGGTTGACTGGTAGAGAATTCCTTAGGCATTATGTCCGCCATGTAATATAATGTTGCAAAAGAATAAAAATTTAAAATAAACATGTGGTTTTTAGCCGCTTCGGAGCCTGACCTGATCGGGGACTTCTCACAGCCGTTCCTGCTGCCGGCGGCGGGCGGCGATCACACAGACCTAAGGAGCATATCGTGCCACACGCTGGCGCAGCTGCTTTCGGGGGGGTATCGGGACAGCGTGGCCGAATATCAGGTACGTGTTCTTGATACAATTTTTTTTTTAAATCTAATTATTTATTTGCTGATGGAGGTTTTCAAACAGCAGTGGGATAGAGTGTAGGCTATAAAATGCTTTTTTAAATTTTAATTTACAATTATTAGGAAATCTTTTTATTACTTTTGTTTTGGTTGACTGTCCAATTATTAAATTAATAAATAAAATCATTCAGTCACTTTTTTATACATTAATTTTTGTAAGTACTTTGTTGTTTGCTTAGTATTATTTTGTTGACTGTCAAAATAAATAAATAAATAAATACTTACATATACCCTACAATCACACCAATTATCTAGCCCAAGAGAAGCTTCGAAGAAACTCGTTAAATGGTTACTAGACAACGGATAAACATACTTAAAATACTTAAATACATACTTATTATACATAGACAACTCCCAGACCCGAGTCAATTTAGAAAAACAATAATTTCTAAATTGACCCGGCCGGGGATCGAACCCGGGACCTCAGAGATGGCGACACCATGAAAACCGGTGTACAAACCACTCGACCAAGGAGGTCGTCAAAAATAATTAAATGAAATGACAAAAAACACTCAATCATTCAAACGTTCACTCACCCCCCAGGTCATCGACTGCCGTTACCCATACGAGTTCGAAGGCGGTCACATCATGGATGCAATCAATCTGTACACCCCTGCACAAGTACAAGCGCTGGTGGGCGAACCGAGAACCGAACCCGGGACCAAAAGGCGGATACTGGTGTTCCACTGCGAGTTCTCGCTGGAGCGGGGGCCGAAGCTGTGAGTGTTGTTGTTTTTAATTACATCCCATACATACATAGTCCACGGTAGCTTATTTGGAAGAGCCCCTTACGAATTGTCAGAAAAGTGCAGGTTCGAACTTGCTTGTAGAAAATTTTTTAACATTTCGTTACGAACAATTTGTAATTTGTTAGTAAAAAAAATCGCGTTCAAATTATATAAGAAATATTTATAGATTCACTCATTAGGTAATGGTATTTAATAGGAAACATAATTTATTTTAACCTGCATTTTGTGTATAGAATTCCAGTGGAATATATCCAACTTTCGTTTGAAATAACAGTTTATTTTGCTGACCAATTACTGGTTCAAGCAGAAATTGCTTTAAAGCAATAAGACCGCCAAATTATAACCTTGTATTTTGTTTTCTTATTTATTTTCTCTGTACGTATAATATGTGTAAGTATAGAGAAAATAAATAGGTTAGTTTGTTAGTAGTCATTACAATAATAATACTAGCGGCTGCTCGCGGTTTCACACGCATGGTTCCCGTTCCCATGGGAATAGCGGGATAAAAAATAACCTATGTGTTAATCCAGGTTATAAACTATCTGTGTGAAGAATTTTATCCAAATCCATTCAGTAGTTTTTACGTGAAAGAGTAACAAACATCCATCCATACTTATAAACTTTCGAGTTTATGATATTAGTAGGATCTTTAATTATATTTTGCCATTACCATTCTCTATTCTAAACTGGCCCATCTCTTTTCTCGCCAGCTCTCGCTACCTTCGCTCCTCCGATCGCGCAAAGAACAAGGAGAACTACCCATCGCTCCACTACCCAGAGGTATACTTACTACACGAGGGATACCGCGCCTTCTACCAAAGGTATCCTGAGCTATGCTTGCCCGCCGGATACACCGCCATGTTGGATCCTAAACACAAGGATTCTTTGAAGAAACACCGGTCTGTATCCCAGCCTTCCGCTTCTATACATCATCGGAGGCATAGGCTGCTACTTTAGATGTTAAGATTTTGATGGTCTACTGAAAAGACCGCGGTCTGCTGAGTAGACCGTGACAGGAAAAGGTTTTAGATGTTAAAATAATTATGGTCTACTGACAAAGACTGGCTGGAAAGGTTTGAGATGTATAAATTGTGATGGTCTACTGAGTAAATCGTGGTATACTGGAAACGCGGTAGTCTACTGAGAAGACTGAGACTGGGTTACGTCAGATTTGTATATAATTAGTGTAAAAAGTAGAGTACTTACATAAAAAAAGGTCTAAGTAGGTACTAAAAATATTTTGAGTGGAAAGTGTCGGGTTTTTATGTAATACGTGTATAAAAGTGGCATGAGTGTCGATCTACTAAAACAACCGTGGTCATAAGACGCTGACTAGGATAACGTTTAGTTAGGTTCTGATAGTAAGTAAAATATTCCCTTTCTTGTTATTGGTAACGTCTGTTGAACATTTACAGTCTTCTCAAAAGACCGTACAATATAGCAAAAGATAGGCTTCTGGAAATGCTTCCACGTATTTCAATCAGAATTAACAACAGCAACTTGTATGTTTGTATTGGTCTACTGAAAAGACTGTTCTTTTAAACCTACAAGTCTTAACTAAACATCTTGATATTCTGAGTATACTAACATAATATGTGTAATTCTCACAAGGAACGTAAAACTGAGCCATTTACCTTAATATAAAGATCTACTATAAGACCACGGTCTTTTTAGTAGACTACAAAAAGACTGCTCTTTTATTGAGTAAACTATTGTCAATTATTAAAATTATAAATACAAATAGAAAAGACACCTTATCTATATTATTGTCACTAAAAGCATTTCTTTTAGTATTCAATGTCAAAATAATTATAATATTTATATGGTAGTCTTCTTTGCTAAGATATTTTACCCAGTAACTAGAAACTGTGGGTTCGTAACCTTGTAGTAATTTATTACACACTTCGAAATATAAAGTCAAAAAGTCTTTTAAAATTAACAAATAACTATTTTTTAAAGTAGGTTTTGGAATCGTCTAAACATTATTTACCTACCATACCTTACATTGTTCATGACGTCTTTTAGTTGTGGACAAGCATGATTGCAAGAAACTTCACAGTTTTATATAGAAATGATAGATAGATAGAATAGACTTTATTGTACTAAAAACTAAAATTATTACAATTTAAAAAAGAAGTCATACAATGGGCGGTCTTATACCTAAAATCGATATCTTCCACGCAACTTGAGGATGGTGACGAGAGATATCAGATACAGAAAGCGGTGAAATGACGACATTTACAAAATAATGTCTGTTTGGTCTTCTCAGTAGACTGCTGTTCCTACGAAAGCATTATGCTATGAATTGTGTGTAAATCAAATTTAAATTTGTGTATGAAATATCTAATGAGCGATGGTCGTAAGTCGACGCTGAATCCAATTTAGTGTCTATTGGAAAGAAAGAGTTTATACGAGTGCAATGGGATTACGTTTTGCGTTACGTCTACTCGGTCTACTGGGAAGACTGCTCGGTCTATTGAGTAGTCATTACTGGAAAGTCTGTTCAGTTTACTGAGAAAGCTACTTAGTCTTTATTGTTCTCAATCTACTGTACCTATTTGGTCTACTAGAAAGTTTTTTGGTCTACTGAGACAGCTACTATGCCTACTGTGAAGACAACTCGGTCTACTGAAAAGTATTCTCATTTCTATTTAGTCTATTGAGTATTATTTGGTCTACTGAAAATTACTCGATCTACTGAGTAGTCTACTCCGGTCTACCGAGAAGACTAACGTGTTAAACGCAACCGGGAATATCGTAATTGTAAATACAGAGAAGAATGTTTATGCCATATTATTATTATTGTAATTTATTAGTACAAAGCTTTAGTGTTAGCTGAGATACATATATCCCACCTCTACTGAATATGCCATTATTAATAATGTTAAGGTTTTTTTTATCATTAATAATATAATTTTTTTGACTGCAATATAATATTCTAGGGAAGTTGAAAAAAAATGTTTGGTAGTATCTTAGAATTTATTATTTTTATGTTGGAACGAAATGCTTTTAACGTCTTTAGTTGTGTTTAGTTTGTGTATTACATTGTTTCGATTCAAAACACAAAACCATCTGAGTAAGGAAGTTATTAAGCCTAACTATAACTTAAATTTTTTAAAGTAACAAACATTTCGTTAATTACAAAATAGTATGTATGAATTAAACTCAACTAAATCGTCAAAAAGGGTTTTATTGCAACATCTTTTTTTTTGTTTAGTTTGTCGAAAGAATTTTATCTGGAAAATTAGTTCTCGTTGGTGTTACTAACTTAGAAGGCTTATTCATAAACACTATTTAATCTTTAATTAGTTAGACATTGTTTTGTCTAAACCACACAAATGTTATTAGGAATTGGAGCAATTTTAGCCATCTCTGTGTTCTAGTGGCTGGATAACCAGCGATTTGTGTTCCGAGATAATATATCCAGTCCCTGAATGGTTAAGGATTCCGGATTCATTCGTTTCCACCTTCAATCAACAATACCAACTAGATAACGCGTCACGTGCAAAATCAAAGCTCAATTCTGTCCACGTCAATAAATACTTTTCCTTTACTAACGAACTGAGACAAAAGTTATAAAACAGTTTTAAGTACAACCTAATTACCACCATGGCACCCAGTTATAAAGTCACAAATCTTCTAAGTATTATCTTATACTTACGATCATTCGTCACAACAAACAACGAGCAAAGCAATGACTAACATTTAAACATACAGACATAGAAAATCGCTTTCTTTAGCCGATGCTGAAAAAGTATTAAAAATTGGTCCAGTTCTGAAGGAGGAAACAGGAGACTACGAAACGTCGTTTTTCTGTGTTTTGTATGAGAATTTTGCATGCCACGTCGACGTAGTGTTTCCTCTTAAAAATGAAAAGACGTCAATAACATTTAGTGGTGAAATCAACCCTGAAGGGGCAACAAATAAAGTACTTTTTCCTGTTATTGCCTTGCGAGAAAATAAAGAGCTCCCTTCGCAAGTGGGCTGTTATTTGCCGAGACATATTTTTAGCGCCGACCTGACATCTAGTTGTATTGTTGATCGAAGGTTTCCACCTCCGGCCTTATCGTCACTTACCATCCGGTGAGATGAAGGCCAAGCGCTTACCCGTAGAGGAAAGAAAAGAGCAAAAGAGACAAAACTATGTTTAACTAAATGCTTAAATAGTGTTTATCAATTAGGGCGTAAGTGTCTAATGCAATTTTTTTATAGAAAATATAATTTAGCGTTAGGCTCTCTGCATTTATCAACAGATTAAAAGCTTTAAAATACTTAATTAAACTGAATCACTTAAAACTAGTGAATTATAGTTTAATAAGACTAATGCCCGTTTTCACCAAATCCCCCATTATTATTATTAACTTAAAAGCCAATATGATTATTAGACGAATCTATACTAATATTATAAAGAGGCTCTGAAACTACTAGACCGATGTAAAAAATTCTTAAATCTCCCAATAAAAAAAATCTGCAAATAATTATTATTATAATTATTTGCAATAAACATATTAAAGCCAATTTCAAGTATTACATTTGTAATAGTACACTTGGAATTGTACTGTAGATTGAAATAGAAATGGACTCTTACAACGTGTTGTTGCAAAAATAAATTCTAACATTCCAAATAGCTGTTTAACAAATGATTCGGGTGAATCCTAAAAGTTCATGTGACAATTTCACTTTGGCTACTGTCACCTTAATTTGCCACCAAAACTTAAGTTTTCCCAGTGTCACCTAAAACTTACGCCGCGTTCGCACTACGCGAGTAATTTAATAGCACAATTAAGAAGTGCGAGCGAACAAGGTTTTACAGGTCTGAGTGAAAACGGGCATAAGTTCCTAATGCAAGTCTTATTCATAATTCGATTGACTTCAAGTTGAGTTTCTTTGGTAAGCGAACGTATACATTTTATTTGGTAATAGCCGTACTATAATCTCGCAACTGTGCAATCTTATTAAGCGCAAATAACAACTTACTATTTGATGTGCAAAGAGCAACTCTGGAATTGCGAAAAAACATCTTTACATCGAATATTATTAATTGTAGTTAATGAGATAGCCTAGTTGCTGGATTATATATCAGTTACCAAACATTCTGTATAAAACGAACTCAGTTTATATGTCGCAGGGATATGATAAAAACAGATTTGGTCAATTCCCAAAGTGATTTGATCAAATCACGAGGATGTTAAAATAACAACACGATTTTATCATTTCCCTAAACAAATCTAGGGATTTGAACAAATACCAGAACTGGTTCCGTGAAATGACCAAAAACATGTGACCTACAGGAGTAGGGCAGCAGTATTTCTTTTGTCTAATAAAAAAAATAACCTCGAAATTCAAGGCAATCGCTGCGTTACGAGTTTGTCTTAAATTTCTAACCTATCACGTGACCTACAGGAGTAGGGCAAATGTTCTAGTGGTGTTCAAATCCCTAGATTTGTTTAGGGAAATGATAAAGTCGTGTTGTTATTTTGACATCCTCGTGATTTGATCAAATTACTTAGGGAATTGACCAAATCTCTGTTTTTATCATATGACTGCGACATATATAAAAAGATAATATGTTTTATAAACACATACAAATAAACAATTATAACATCGCGTTTTCTCTTTTATGTAGTACGAAGTATATAGTTTGTTAGGTGAACTTTTATGTGTAATTTGGTTTTGGATATTGGCCCGAGTGCATCGATACTGATTTTAATTAAAGATCCGTTAAATTTGGGTGACGTAGTCATGTAAGGTGACAGATTAACTTTGGCAAGTGTCACCTATAAGATTAAATTGTCACCTAGAGTTATGGGGTCGTCGGTGAAAACGGACGTCAGTGTCAAATAGCCCAAGTATATAATTTTTCATTTTGTCTTATTGATGTATAGATGTGATTGAAAAAATATATAGTGGGATATGTCTGACACATAGTTGACAATTAGAACAATGCCAATTCCATATTGAAACAGAGTTATTCATTTAATAATTAATTAAACAATTTGATAAAAAATTCTATATTATAATGTGACTAAGATGGGTCAACTGTTTTTTCCTTTTTAAAAAAAAATACCTATATATACTTTAATTTGTTTTTCAAACAAGTTTTCTCGCTATGTTAAACGGTCAAATGTTTAAATCTTGAGATTGTCGAGGCGCTGTTTGTCATGACGTGTTTGGTGATGTGTCAGATTTATGTCAGAAATGTATGTAAAGTCATTTATTTACGTCAAATTTGTCAGACAAAGCACGTTTACGTCATAAAACTGCCAGACATGTCAGTTTTACGTCATAAATTTGACTGTTGTAAGTCAGAATGGTCGGGTTTACGTCAGGATTGTGTTCATTATATGTATTTTTCGTTATTCATCAAAATCATGTTAATTTTAGACATCAAAGCTATTCCAATGAATTGTTTCGTTTTTTTTCTTGACACAATTTAACGCATACGTCATACACGTCTGACAAACGGTGTGCGCTCGTAAAGAACTTACGCTTATTATCAATAACGTGTTTTTAAAGTAATTTATGTAAATAGAGTATTAGCTTAAGTTAGACTTAAGTTATTTTTATTAGTATTAACTGTTTTTTTCGATGTATTCGTAAAAATAATTGTTGGGTCTGATTTGAGGTTTTAACAATAGGGTTCTGATTAAATACAAATAATAAAATACGAAAATTTTGTACAATACTTTTATGCAATTGATTTTTGGTGATAATTATAAAATCCTGCATTTAGGCGATTCTATTAAGTGCAAAGAACAACTATTTCTATAGGGGCATATCTGAAATTTCGAGAAATAATATGTTTTTCATACAAGACAGGATATTATTATACTATTCAACTTACAATGTATACCGAATAGTTATTATTTGCACTCACTAGGATGGCTCAGTTGTGGGATTACGTAAGCTATTACCAAAAACGGGTTTTATTTTTAAACTAAGTGTAAAATTGATTTCAACTATTCGTAAAGTACCTAAGTAATGTGTATAAGCTATCTTGTCGTCTTTAGTTTACCTCTAAAATGATACATATCCTACCTGCTGATCCACCTAACATAACCATAGAATACAATATAGTACAAGTACAGAAGATTCACTCCGCTAAGTCATTTAAATAAATAGCGACTCTAGCGAAGACACAATAAAGTGCAATTCAGGTCGCACACCGCTCCCATGCCTACAGTTAAATTCACCTAGAAGTTGCCTCTCTTTCTATCGCGTACTATCGCATAGCTCTTATCTCTTCTAACGACTGCAGGGTGTTCGCGGGCGTGCCATAACCTTCAAACTTCTCCAATCAATATTGATTCTTATACCCTTAACCATAAAGTTCAAATTGATTGACCAGCTGGTGTCTACAATTTCCCGGTGGAGTAGGTAGATACTACAGCAGCTCTCTATTAGCTATGATCCTAAAACACATCCTTCGCTTCATATATCAGGTGACTGCTAGACACCGCAATAAACTTCAAGGGCTGGTCAGGTCAAGTGTTTTAAACATGATAAAAATGACAAAAAAGGAATTCGTGTTTTTTTCATTAAATAATTCATTTTGTGAATTTTAATTGGATAGTCAAAGTCAAAATATATTTATTCAATAAACTCAATTAATAAGTACTTTGAATCGTCCGAATCTTTTTTTTTTAACCTACCACCCATTCAGGACATTATTTTTTAACTGTGGCAAAGAATGGGCGCAAGAAACCACAGCGCACAAAAGCAACGATAGTCTTTGAGTATCTAATTTATTTTAAAGCAATAACATAAAAAAATACAATTGGAAACAACGATTATTTACATCGCGCGGGCAACGGCCGGCCGGCCGACCGTCTGTTGGCCCGTCCGCGTCAGCTGGACCAGCCCTTGAAGTTTCTTGCGGATTCTAGCAGTTACCTTATATACTCTCAAAACATTATTCGTACATGCACGTTGGCTTAGTTTAGGGTATTCTCAACCAGAATCTTGAAGACAACTTTTAAGAACAGCTGTGATCAATGCTTCACTTGATTTGAAATAACTCTTAATGAAATAACCCTGTTCTATGGTAGGAAATATATTTTATCATGTGTATGACAATTTTACTAACTATCAATTTTATTAAAATTGAATTTGACAATAGTTTTTTCTGATTTTTAAAAGAGTTTTAGCGACTTGGAGATTTCATTCAACGTAAGTGATTGCTTGGGCATTTATGATTTTACTAAAAATTACGGTATTTCTTTAAGAAGTAAGTTCTTAAAAAATGCCGTAAAAAGTAATCTTTAGTGTTGAGTGTTGTGTCTTGAGTGTGGCAATATATTTGTATATCTGATTCTGTAGTAACAGATTTCATTAGTTATTTTTCTTTTAATATTAAGACCTGTTCGCCATAACCTAATCCAAAGTTTATATTGTTTCTGAAGTTATGTATACGTCAACTAATAATGGCAGTATTTTTCATAAAATTTTATTAACTTAAAGGTTGGAGTTGGATCTAACTCTGGATGGTCCAATACTATCATGATATCTGTAGTAGTTTTATAAATGTTGAATTAACTTACTTATTATTTTAAAGGAACTATCAAATGTTAGACCAATGTAACATTTTAAACTTTCATGGTCACTACAATTATTTTTAGGAAAGAAACGGGATTTTTACTATATTTATGTTGGTATTGAGTCCCCGATATTTCGGCGCAGTTGCATGCACCATGATCGCGGAGTAACTGCGGCTAATGCGGGTGGATGTTAGGAGCAGACGAAACGGTCTACCCTCTTTCTTGTTCGTTTACTACGGTCGACACCCGTACCACTGATCTCGATCGCACTGTCAACTCGAACTTGTTCACGACACACATAACTCACAGTATCACTCCGGGAAGCGCCACCGTTTTAATTCTTGCGGTTTTTACATTTTTAACTACTCAAACATGGTAATAATCCCGGTTTTTCCTAAAAATAGTTAGACCTATATTTTCGTAGTATTTCGATCTATCCAAAACTGTTAAATTTCTCCAATTGATATTGTTCTTAGTAACAAAGTTCAAAATGTATAGACAAAGTTTGACATTTTGTAGTAGATTGAAGTGCCGCCGTTTGTACGTACGAGTCACTGTCAAAATTTTAATGTTGCTGACATTTTTACTGTTTCTGTCAAACAGATGATTGATAATTAACAATCACGCATCTCTGGGAAAAATTAATTGCAAAGAAAAAATATTTATATTCTCTTGAAATTGTGAAACCACACAGCTGGTCCATACATTTACGACGAATAGTATTTGCATTTAAATTAACTATGTTTACTCTCACCAACCCCGAAATCAATTTAGAATAACAGTTTTTCTCCAAAATCATATAAATATTTGTTCTTTGCACCTAATAGGATAAAGGTACCGATAGACATGCTCATTACTAGCATGAAAGCATGCCACTATTGAGCAATTGCTACTTAGTAGTATGCGTATCAAAGCGTTGCTAGTAATTAGCATGCTTATTACGTATACGCTTGTAATAAGCATGCTTATTACGTATACGCTATTAATAAGCATGCTTATTTAGTAGCATGTCTATCAGTACCTTTACCCAGTTGTTGGATTGTGTAACTATTTTCAAACGCAGACTATAAATAAATGTTTTTGTAGAATGTGAGCTAATTGTGTTTTAACTATTTGAAAAGTAACTTATGAATTAGTTTTGCTGTTGGGTAGTTTGACAAAATAAATGTGTCTTCTCTCTTACTACTTATTTTGGTGAATTTCGAAAAATGTACTTTAATATATTATTTTAACGAGTTTAAATGGAACAACGATTTTTATTATTGATAAGATTATAAGAAACATGTGAAATTTAGATATTTAAGTTGGAATAAATTATGAAAATATAATGCTGTGAATCTTTTATTTTTTCCTCTAACCCGCATTGGCCCAGTGCGGTGGGTTATGGCCTATGTGGGAAAACCTTTTCCACGCAGTAGGACGTTAACAGGCTGGCAATGATTTTTTTATTATATAAATGAAGTAGGTAAACTATGTAGCAAATGATTGCCGCTAAACACTTTATGCTACACCCTGCAAATTTGGCGCTGAACTAGGTGACCCAGCCAACCTGACGTTGGCTGGGTCACCTAGTTGTATGTAGCAATTAGTTAATTGTTTATTCAACTCTCACAGCCAAACGCCATAATGCAACCAGCCATTTTGACGGAGACTGTATTTTTCAATGTCCGTGACCCTCATCCGTGGCTTCAAATTATGCACTGATTTAGTTGATAATATGTTTAAATTTGTCAGCAAATACCAAAATTTACCTACCCCTCTAAAGCCTTGTTCGCACTAGGCGGGTAATTAGTAGAGTAGGTATAGGGTTGTAAATTTGATTAAAACAAATGTAAGAAACGACACAAATATACGTATAATTCTTATAAACATGCAACACTTTACTATGGAATACATGGAACGATCACAAAATTTAAAGTAAAAGTAGAGCCTGTATCTATATACATTCTTATACCTATGTATAAGGTGACTGCTAGAATCCGCAAGAAACAGGGCTGGTCAGGTAAAGTGTTTTAAACATGACTAAGATGACAAAAAAGGAATTCATGTTTTTTTTTCATTTTTAATTAAATAATTCATTTTGTGAATTTTAATTGGATAGTCTTTGAGTATCTAATTTATTTTAAAGCATTATCATAAGAAAAATAAAATGAAAATCAATTAAGAATAACGATTATTTACAACGCGCGGGCAACGGCCGGCCGGCCGACCGTCTGTTGCCCCGTTCGCGTCAGCTGGGCGATAAGTACCTACGTTAGTCTGCAATGAGACCATTTTTGTCATGTTTAAACACTTGACTTTTCTTGCGGTTTCTAGCAGTCACCTTATATACCTACTTTTTTATCTGTGCACATAGTATTTTAAATTATAGAGCAACTTAATCTAGAGCTACAGAACAAATTTTATTTTTTAAAGTGAAAAATAAAGACAAAAATTGATCAAACATATCCACAAAAATACCGTTGATCATGGTCAATCGATCGGGACCGCGTAATTGAACTTCGACACATTACGATACCACAGGATACCTAGTTAGGTTACCTTTACGTTACACGTGACCTTTCGTTCGCCCGGTGTCCATGACTTATATTTTTTTGTGTCGGACAAATTAAATAAATAAATTAAAAAATAAAATAAAATGATGTCTATTAACGTTACTGAATATATTATGCAGTGCAAAGGCCTCCAGCATTGGAATCAAGCCATCGCTTCGGGTTGGTGATCGCAAACCCGGGCGCAGCATCGGAACATCTGAAAATTTACTTGCTCGACCTGGAAATTGAACCCGGGACCTCCCGATATCGAGCCGAGTGCTTAGCGTCTCGGCCGCCGAGGCGTTATATAAGAGGGTTTACGCATTTCGATTTTCCATACCAACTTCCAAGTCGACATTTTTAAAAACCAATAAGCCAATTTTGATGAAACTTTGCATGCTAAAGTAATGCACAGGGATCTAAATAGTTAGTTGAAAATATTTTTAAAAAACATGTATTTAACTGAGTTATTCTGATTTTAAACTTTCTATAGTGGACTTTAAATCACAATAGCTCAGCTAAATAAACGTTTTTTAAAAATGTTTTCAAAACACTATTTAGATCTCTGTGTTTTACTTAGCATGCAAAGTTTTTATCAAAATTGGCTTATTGGTTTTTAAAAATTTCTACTTGGAAGTTTGTATGGAAAATCGAAATGCGTAAACCCTCTTAAGCCAATACCCTTCAATAATAAAATTGCGGTAATGATTAAAATTTTTTACAACACTGAAAAAAGACGTCTACTTCAAGCGGGAATCAAACCACGCACCTTCCGCATTCCGTGCGGCTGCCTTAAACACTTGGCTACCGAGGTCTGGTTTGCACCCGTCGAAATTCGTCAGTGCTTACCTATGTTTTTTAGTCAACATTGCTTCATCAAATCTTAGAAGTTTTCTCCTCTGACAACCACCTCTAACCACCTCTGGCAGCCGCCAGGAATGCGGAAGGTGCGTGGTTCGATTCCCGCCTGAGCTAGTCATCTTTATTCAGTGTTTAAAATTTTACTAAAGTATATTTAAGCGTTAATAAAACGCTAATAAATAAAAAACATTGTGGTAACGATGTTTTAATTTCAATGAGGTGTTTGCTCAGCAGAAGACAATGTAGAAATTATTTAAGTACTTACTTCAATGAGGTAACTACCTATTTACTTAGCAGATGACAATGTAGAAAAAGACAATGTAGGTAGGTTCCTAAGTACCTACCTTTTTCAGTTTCCTAGTGACTTATAAATTATATATAAAATCTCTGCTACTGTCTCAAAACGAAGAACGAAAATTATATTCCTTATTATTTATTTGTGTTAATGACTAGGTCAAGATTTGGTTACATTAATTGACATAATTAGGTACATAAAAAATCACTGAAAAAAATCTAAACCAAAAATAAAATAAAATTACTAAAAATAGGATGTAATGATATACTTAAGTATACATTTACCTACGTTTATGGATGTACAATTTTGCACAATGTAATATATTTCCTTACAAACTAAGTCTTGTCTGAGGTAGGTAGGTGATTATTGTGAAAACAATTACAAACATGGGAGTTTGTTATAGGTACCTACAGAGTATTTGGCAATAGGTATAAAACATCGCGGCCTATGCATGGTAATATATTAATAATGCTGTTACGAGCCTACACATTTCGGTATCCCATACAAACATCCAAGTACAGACAGACACCACCAGGGGCCTTACAATCAAAGCCCCTTTAATTTTACCGCAAATTCCCATAAGAATTTAGTATGTATGGGTTGGCTCGAGTAATGTGCTCTAAGAGGTGACAGTGAAGCCCCTGATCAACCTACTACGAACCTATACACACTCTGGAGAGATATAACACACAAGCACACCTGGAATTGAGTCTAACCCCGATGAACTATAGCGCAATAATGGCAAATGATAAGTCCAGAAATTTATTTTTAGATTATTGCACAAAGATTGTTAAAAAGGTAAACAATAGAAACAAAACAAAATAAGTAAGCAATGTAAATAATTAAGAAATAGTAAGGGGCTAAATTATATAAAATGTAGCACCCATGAAAACTAGCACAGATAAGAAATAAATAAATAAGGTATAAAAAATAAGTTGAGCAAAATGTAAAGCGGAATGTAGTACGCAAGAAATGTAAAAATGTAATAGTGTAATAGTCTAGGAAATAGAACATAAGATAGTGAAATAGTAATATAAGATAGAAGCATGTAACGAGTAGCGTGAGAAATTAAGTAAAAAACGGCTCCGGTCCATATCGGAGGTATAGGCATTAAAAAAAAATCTACTACGAAATATATTATTTTATTTTTAATTGTATTGCAAATTTTGTAGCGAACGAATTACAAATTGGAAAATGTTGAAAAATTTCCACGAGCCCATATTTAAATTTGCACCCTCTTCCAATTCAGCTACTGTCTCCAACCTTACCTTTTATTTTGAAAGCCAAAGTTGCCCATTCAGAGAAAAGGTTCTAATCCTGTACGACGAAATTTTTTCAACATTTTCCAATTTGTAATTAAGATACTACAAAATTTCACCTGAATGAAGTTACATTTGGATCTCGGCGCCATAGCAACATTTGTTCAGCTTAAATTACCTATTCAACAATGTACACACGGCGTCAGATCAACCTACCCTAAACTGTCAAATTTCTCTAATGAATATTAATCCTTAGAACCAAATTATAAAGTTCAAAATTGATTGTAGACATTTGACAGATTTGGGTAGGTTGATCTAACGCCGTGTGTACACACCATGACACATCGTACAAATCCTGGCATCCTCGTTTTGATATTTTTGGGTATACCTTAGGTTGACTTGTTTGTAAACACAATTTTAATATATCTTTGCATGATAAAGGAAAATACAGAGTTCTAAATATTTAGTACAAAACATAACAGACTAGTAAAAGTAAAACGATTATTCGGTTGAGTTTATGCGATTGTAAAAATTCCTATGAATTAACGCTTTTCTAAATCAATTTAGATAGCTGTATTTTGCTTTAGTTTCATTAAAATTGGAAGTTTGAATTTGGAAGTTTGTATGGGATACCGAATTTTTAAACCCTCATATTAAACCTGCTTTACCGTGTATACTGTGTATTTTTAATTCTCATTTTTATCGTCAACATTCTCATCATTCTTCTCTTCAATGTCATCTTTCGGCTTGTCTGAAGGTTTATTTTCCGCCGCTTTCGCCAAACTATCTTCCAGCGAGCTCTTAGACAGCTGCCTGAGAATTTTCTCGAATATTCTCGGCGCGCTTTTCGTGTTCGGTAGCGAAATATCAGTTTGCGTTGTGACAGTCTCGGTCTCGCATTTCTTTCCGTCCTCAGTATCAGCGGGTAAGTTTGTCTCTTTCAGCTCCAACGTCAAAGTTTTCTTTTTAACTTCTATCTCCGGATCTTCAACAGCATTGACTTCTTCGACTCTATCTTCTACCGTGTCTTTCTCCCGGCACCGTCTCTCTATAGCTTTGCTTAAGACATTGCCTAATATGTGAGCGCATTTTATCATGTTTTGCGTCTCTCGCGGAGTCAAATGTAGTCCCTCATTGCGTATGATGTAGTTGATATTCTCCATGCGATCAGGCGAGCGTTTCTTTGAGCCGTCCGTTGAGAATTCTGTGAAATGGTAACGAGATTGTGAATCTACACTTATATCACTTATATCCTCTCGACTGGCAAAGAGTACTTTGCGTACTTGGTTTGGTTGCTGTTAGAGCTTGTTAAGTCCACCTTGCTAGCTACCACTATCTTATCCAAAGTCTGGCACCATAACAACAATGATAAATAGCATTGTTGTGTTCCGACAGTTAAGAGATAAAATAACCAGTTCCTCAGTGGTTGAGGATTCCAGGTGAAGCACGCTTCCACCTTCAGCCTTATCGTCACTTACCATCAGGTGAAAATTGAGATGAAGGTTAAGGCTTAACGGTAGTAGATAAAAATACTTATAATTATATATCTTGCGGGTAAATTGAAGTGTGCTGTGTGATAGCGGCTCGAAAGAATACTACCAATACCAACCCATCTCATCTATTAGGTGTCGTACAAGGCAACTAACAGACTGAACACTGCTCATATCATATCATATCCAACAGCTTAAAACGGCGATTAGCTCACCACTCATCACGCTGACTGACACGTGGACTACGGTAGAGGACTGGACTAACCCTTCGGGGATAATAGTCGTGAACATAATATGTATATAAGCATGATTTTCATGATGGAGACATTGTCTTTCTCCCTGTTCCTGTGACAGCAAAAGCAGTCCTCTACCATAGTTCACTTTTCACCAAATAGCGACTACACAGTGACAGACAGGTGGTGAGTCCTTCGCCGCTCTATGTTGTTGGATGTATGTGTAGTCTTTAATCCATTAGTCGCCTTTTACGACACTCAATGGAAGAGAGGGGGCGTCAATATTCTTTCACCGCTACGCGACTCGGTTAGGCGCGCTTCTATTTGTAAAATAACGGGTAAGTGCATGTATGCATGGTTATGTATGTATGCATGGTTATGCATGTATGCATGGTTATGTATGTATGCATGGTTATGTATGTATGCATGGTTATGTATGTATGCATGGTTATGTATGTATGCATGGTTATGTATGTATGCATGGTTATGCATGTATGCATGGTTATGTATGTATGCATGGTTATGTATGTATGCATGGTTATGTATGTATGCATGGTTATGTATGTATGCATGGTTATGTATGTATGCATGGTTATGTATGTATGCATGGTTATGTATGTATGCATGGTTATGTATGTATGCATGGTTATGTATGTATGCATGTTTATGTATGTATGCATGGTTATGTATGTATGCATGGTTATGTATGTATGCATGGTTATGTATGTATGCATGGTTATGTATGTATGCATGGTTATGTATGTATGCATGGTTATGTATGTATGCATGGTTATGTATGTATGCATGGTTATGTATGTATGCATGGTTATGTATGTATGCATGGTTATGTATGTATGCATGGTTATGTATGTATGCATGGTTATGTATGTATGTATTTATGTTACCAGAGATGTTGCCGAGGTCTGCCAGGTCGATGTTCTCGGTCCGGTACGGCGTGGGGCACTGGTCGTAATAGTTCTTCACCGGGACCTGGGGCATTCAATTAATTGATTAGCTTAATTAAACCTTCAATCATGACATAATACAGGGTTATTTTTCTGTGCGTATATTTTTTTAAATTATAAACTTAATCTAGAGCTACAGATTGATTTTTTTAAAAGTGAAATATAAAGAAACTTAATCAAAAATATCCACACAAATACCGTAAATCATGGACAATCGACCGGGACCGCGCAATTGAACTCCGACAGATTACGATACCACAGGATACCACAGGATACATAGGTTAGGTTACCTTTACGTTACACGTGACCTTTCGTACGCCCGGTATGCACGAGTTATTATGTGCCGGACCAATTAAATAAATAATGAATAAAAAATAAATAAAAAAAAAAAAAAAGATGTCTAGTAACGTTACTTAATGTTATAAAAAAATATGTGCACTTTAAAAAAAAATCCTGTATAAAAACTAGATGCACAATCAACGCTTTTAAAACGTCTGCAAAAAAGTACGTAGTGACGTCATGACAGGTTCTCATTTCGTTTGGTAGTGCGAGATAAGTGTCAACGTGACGAACTGCTCCTTTAAATATTGCTATGCTGCCAAAGTCCCAAACACCATGTCACTCAAATGTTACCATGTAGGAATTTGAAAAGTCCTTACAAGAAGCCAGACATCTCAATAACAGTCCGGATTTTTTAGTCACAAAATGCAAAATTTACTCACTTTTTATGTTTTTTTTAAGGATAAAATGTTTATTAGAAAAAAATCAACCAGTCTCAGGAAGCTCGAGTGGGATTCGAACCCACGACCTTTGGATTGCCGGTCCACTGCTCTGGAGCAGTCCCGTTCGAGATACATTTTATCCTATATCTATATAGCATTGTGAATGCAAAATTTCAATAATAAAGACATTTTTTTTAGATAAATGAGAAGTAAATAAAGATTAAGGACTTATTACTTAAAATGTAGTTTTGTTACTCACATTCCAAAATACAAACAGATTAAAGAGCCGGACAAAGTCCGGACTAAAGTCTAAAATACCGGAGATGTCCGGACTAAACCGGACGGATGGTAGCCCTACGTCACACCAACTATCTAGCCCAGTTATCTTCTTTTGAAACTTGTTTTATTGGTTAGATACTGTTGGCAGGGACGCAGTGACGGCAAAGTAAAACTTCGTAGTTGTCTGAACGTATATTCCAACAAATACCGATAAACATACGTTTTCTTAGTAAGAAAACATCCAGACCCGAAATCAACACAACTGTTACAGCAGTTACAGTTAACAGTTGTTTCTAAATTGACCCAGCCGGGAATCAAACCCGGGACCTCAAAGATGGTGACGCCGACGCCAGAACAAAAAAAATAATGTAAAAAAGAAATAATTTCTTCCTTGTACCTAAGTTTGTAACTATACTCTTCCGTAACGTAACTAGTACCTAGGTTTCGAATACAGAAATATAATTCTTGGGTCTGATACTCTAGTTCGAATGACGTTACCTCGATGGTCATTACCTCGATGTCTCTACCTCGACGGTACACTTCACCGATGGCTCGTTACCTCGAAAAGTCAATTTCTCGAAGGATCTCTTCCTCGATGGGTCTTTTCTTCGATGATACATTTGATCGATGGGTTGATAACTCGAAAAAATAATAAAAAGTAGTTATAATTCTTATGACTTTTAGAAGTCTCCCTTATTTTTCTTGTGTATTTTTAGTAACATTTTGATAAAAAAATAAGACAAAAGTGTCTTATGAACCATAGAAATTGTAAATTTATATGCAGAGTGATAATAAATGTTGCCTCTATGATTATATCGATATTCATTTTAATTCACTAGTATTTTTACACCTTTCAGTTACACACACATATACTTTACATTTACTGTACTTTTAATGATCTTTTCGAGGTAACAACCCATCGATCAAATGTACCATCGAAGTAAAGACCCGTCGAGGAAGAGATCCTTCGAGGTATTGACCTTTCGAGGTAACGAGCCATCGGTGAAGTGTACCGTCAAGGTAATGACCATATAGGTAACATCATTCGAACTAGAGTATCAGACCCACGAAACTGTATTCTTTGTACGTTATTCCTCGTTCGTAACTGGTTACGAATCTGCGGCAACGTAGACGGGCGAAGGGGTGCTAATCACGGAATTCGTGAGCCTGACCTTGGACAGCGAGTTGTTGTAGTTGGCCCAGAAGCTGGACCATTCCCCGTCTCGCTCGCCCGTCGCGGTGCGCTCTGTCTCACTGCAGTCCTGCCAGCTGCAGCCGCTGAAGAGAGAGATACATGTTGGGCACGTTTTCATTTGTCGGCCATATCCGACCGTCGCGTAACATTGAAAATGGCGACATTTTGAAAATTCGTCACGGGGCATGGGGTCCACGCGAACGAAGTCGCCGCGCCGGCGGTCTGCTAGTTAAAACTAATTTGATGCCCACCTCACAATTGTTCCTACTCCTCCCTCAAGACCAGCAACGCAAAAAGTACCTAATACTTTATCAGGTGGATAAGTATTCTATCTGTCATTTGAAAAATCAGCCATAACAGTATGACTATGTATGTAGACTTACCTGGACAGGTTAGGCTCAATAGTCCTAGGTGAGATGAGGTCGGTGTGCCCAGCCACTCTAGGTGACAGATCAGCCGATGACAGGCCGGAGTACTCGGGCGAGGCGGGCGAATAGTCCAGGCCTGCGCTGAGACCACGCCTGGGAGGAACAGAATCAGATTGTCATTCTCATTGAATGTAAAAAATAGGACGATGTCGAGAGTTTATATTGGTCTCATTAGATATTCAAGTTAGACAAGATAAACAAATAGGAATACCTAATACCTAATTGTTGTATTTATTATAAGTACACTAACCATATCTGACCTTATAGCTTATTTAATAAAATAAGTTTGGAATAAGTAGTAAAGTTGTATATGCATAACATTGCCATCAAAATATCTGTAGGAGCTAGCTTTAGGAGCTTTGCTCTGTATGTATAGTTATTGGGATTTAATGTTCAATAAAAAATAAATTAAGATAAATAATCTTTTTTTTTCTACAAAGTGTAATCTCTGTATTTTAAATTTTACTTTAGCATGCAAATTTCATTAAAGTTTTTTTGAACTTAGATCAATGTTTTATATTTTAGCGTTTTATTAACGCTTAAATATACTTAAGTAAAATTTTAAACACTGAAAAAAGACGACAACCTCAGGTGGGAATCGAACCACGCACCTTCCGCATTCTAAAAACTTAAGCATCAAGCACTGACAAATTTCGACGGTTGAAAGGCAGACCTCGCTAGCCAAGTGTTTAAGGTAGCCGCCCGGAATGCGGAAGGTGCGTGGTTCGATTCCCGCCTGAGGTTGTCGTCTTTTTTCAGTGTTTAAAATTTTACTTAAGTATATTTAAGCGTTAATAAAACGCTAAAATATAAAACATTAATCTATAAACGCAGCTTCATCTTAACCGAATGTTCAAATATTTGTAAAAATATTTCTTTCGGATCTCAGAGGTGAAAACTTCTAAGGTTTGATGAAGCAATGTTGACTAAAAACTTAAGCATCAAGCACTGACAAATTTCGACGGTTGAAAGCCAGACCTCGGTAGCCAAGTGGTTAAGGCAGCCGCCCGGAATGCGGAAGGTGCGTGGTTCGATTCCCGCCTGAGGTTGTCGTCTTTTTTGAACTTGTCAGTTATTATGGGATACCGAAATGCGTAGGTAAACACTCTTGAGATCTTCTTACCTTATCTTATCTTAGAGAGCCTGCAGAAGTCTCTCTCCCCAATAGGATCTTTTATGCTCCTAAGAGGTACTCAGGGTAACTATAATAACTGAGTCGCGTAGCGGTGAAATAATACTACCACCCCCTCTCTTCTCTTGGACGTCGTAAAAGGCGACTAAAGGACTAAAGACTGCACATCCAACAGCATAGAGCCGTGATTGGCTCACCTCACCACCCGTCACGCTGTGCAGTCGCTATTTGGTGAAAAGTGGACTATGGCAGAGGATTGCTTCTGCGGTCCTCATTGCCAGTCTCTGAGTAACCCTTCGGGGATAATAGTCGGGATTATATGTATGTATAATAAGGATCATCCGATACCTGTAAGGACTCGCAGAAGACGACGTCTTGAAAGAACTGTCCTTACTGCTCCTACTCTTCGAGTCCAAGGACCGCTTCGAGTCCAGCCGGTGGCTCTGCAGCTGACTGTGCACGGAGGCGCTGCGCGGCTTGGCTCTCGACCCTGGCTTGGGAGTGGACGTGGCGAGGGCGGAGAACTTCCTCCTGCCTCCGTACTTGGAGTGGGTGTCCTCGAAATCTGAGACCTGGTTATAAAGGGGCGGTCAGCAAAAATTCCGGGCCCTCGCGTCGCCGGTGTTGCGCGGTGCGGGGTCCGCGGCATACGTAAGCGCCATTCACATTTTTATCACAAAGTTAATATTAATGTTTAGTTTTTTGGAAATCCAAATCAGTCAAGTAATCAAAAAGGTAAATACTTATGTGTTTATGATTTTATAGGAATTATTATTGTAAAAAACGGTTGTAATAAAGGGCACTTCATGATTTTTTTCTATCGAGCAAAATGTTTCCAATTGTGTTTTGGAAACAGTCATCCCCTCACACCTTAGAGCATTCAATGCTCTAAGCCTCACACATACGTTCTGTAATATACAACCTTATTTTTTTTTAATACAAAAACTATTAAGGGTGAGTTCCACCCATGAAACTGAACAACTTTCCCCAAGAAACCTATGTGCAAAAGTGACAAAAAAATTTCGACCTCCCATACAGAACCTCGACCTCCCATACAGAATTTCGACCTCCCATACAGAACTGTCCGATGGGATGACGATGACGATCGATTTTTTTTGTCATTTTTGCACATTTAGGTTTCTTGAAAGTTGTTCAGTTTCATGGGTGGAACTCACCCTTGATTGATTTTGTATAAAGAAAAATAAGGTTGTACCTAAGTGTAAGTATATTAAAAATTTCAGTGCGAATAAAAAAAAACCGTTTTCTAAGGGGGCTTTCAACGAACCGTCAAAATGAAAAAAAAAGTATCAACATCATCGTCTACCTATAAACGCCCCACTGCTGGACTCAGACCATTCATATACAACACACATAGGGAGGTTGGGCCATAACCCACCAATGCGGCCCAATGCGGGTTGGTGGGGTAGATTAATAAATTATAACCTACTAGCGGCCGCCTGCGGTTTCACCCGCGTGGTTTCCGTTCCCTTAGGAATATCGGAATAAAAGGATCCTATGTGTTAGTCCAGGTTATAAACTATCTGTATGCCGAATTTCATCCAAATCCATTCAGTAGTTTTTACTTTGTTGAACAAACATCCATCCATACTAACAAACTTTCGCGTTTATAATATTAGTAGGATAATATTTATTTAATTTTTCTTTATTGCAAAATAACAGCAAAAGGCGGGATTAATATCCTGAGGTACCTATTCTTTACCAGTCGGTCAGTAAGGGTCTAGAGAAATACAAAATCCATATGCTGTTTCACCGCGCTGGGCGAAGGTGTCCATCATTGGAATTTACACAACTGATGCATGCGTTGCGTTGGCTTCCCAAATACGGGTGGGTAATCACCCGGGTAATGCATCAAATGCCCGGTGGACGGATGCAGTCCTTGAAACTGCACTGCAACACGCAGGCTATTCACCTAGCCCAGGATAGGACCTCCTGGAGAGCCCTGGTCTGCAAATCTGTTTTTGGTGGTCACGACCCTCACGAGGACTCAACGAATAAGAAGAAGAAGAATGCATCAAAACACGCAGAGACACACTTTGTAAGAACTTACTCACCTGGGATTTGAACCCTGGGCCTCCGATTATCGGGCCGAGCATTTACCTACTCGGATACCGTGTGTTCAAATGTATTGTTTTATAATTTTGCACTGTTTGCTCATTAATGGAATACCAACCTACTTTTCCCTTGGGTTTCGTAAAATGCGACTAACGGACTAAAGATTGCTACATCCAACCCATACATTAAACAGCGTAGAGTGGCGTTGAGCTCACCACCTATCACGATGGACACATGTGCAGTTGCTTTATAAAAAAGCTTAAAGTGTCAGATTACACAGAAGACAAAACAGGTTGGGTCTGAAATGCTCCACGTACTCCAACTGCTATTTCTAATTGTTTATAATTAATTTGTCTTTAAGTAATTAAGGGTGGATCCGACCAAACTGGAATAAGGTCTTATACCTAGATTAAAAGCCCAATTTGTATAGACTAATCTTATTCCAGTTTGGTCGAATCCACCCTAAGTATTTTATAATTAGAGTACCCTAAATGTAGTTTAAATTCAAAATCACATTTTGTATTTTTAATGAAATATATATTTTTTTGTGAAATGTCGTTGCTTCTTTGCGCTGTGGTCTCATGCGCCCGTTCTTTGCCACAGCTAAAAAATGACGTCCTAAATTGGTTACTAGGTAGGTTAAAAACGATTTGGACTATTCAAATTACTTATTAATTGAGTTCCTAAATACTATTTAATAAACATAGTTTGAGTTTGAGTAAGTGTACCTGCGAAAGATCCATGGAAGCATCATCTTCTAGCGATGTCTCCCTACTCTTCGAGGCAGGGGAGTTGTTGGCCCGCTTCGGGGAGTCATGTCTCTTGGCCTTGAGGGATTCCGCGGACAGCCGGCGGTGGTAGCCCGGCAGGGAGTTGGCCCGGTCAGACCTGGGCAGAGGGAACATTCATGCATTACAAAGTGCACCATATTCTAGGAACCGGACCGGTTGCCCTGTTAACAAATTATATGTATATGAAACCGTGTCGCGTAGAGGTGAAAGAGTACTACCACCTCTCTTCAATTAGGTGTCGTAAAAGGCGACTTTAACGGACTAAAGACTGCACATACATCCAATAGCTTAGAGCGGTGATGGGCTAACCACCTGTCACGCTGAGCACATGTGGAGCCGCTATTTAGCGAAAGGTGGACTATGGCAGTGATCTGCTTTTGCTGTCCTCATTAACTAGTCTCTGACTAACCCTTCGGGGATAATAGTCGTGATTATTATATATGTGTAGTTAAACCAATTTTAATTCAATTTAATTAGAAAACAAAGAAAACACAACTCACTTTTTCAAACACTGCCTCCCCGTCACCATAAAGTCCAAGTTCTGCGGTTTCACCACCTTCTTGGGCGTAGAGTTAGCAGATACAGGAGTCGAGTTTAAGGGGGATTGCTTCTTTGACTTCCCCTCTTCCTTCTCTTTCTTGGTCGCGCTGTTCCTTCTTGAGAGGGGGGTGGAGTTCCTCCTGGACCCTGGACGACTCTTGCCGGTGTCAGGCTGGTAGTCCTCCGGCCATCGGTCGTTGCGCTGCATACTTACTGCAAAACTCAATTGAAATTGACAATGAATGGTTACTGTGGGAGACATCTTAACTCGATGCATGAATTAATGTATTTTATATATATTAGCGTTTTATTAACGCATAAAATTATTCCGGGCGGCTGCCTTAACCACTTGGCTACTGAGGTCTGGCTTTCAACCGTCGAAATTTGTCAGTGCTTGATGCTTATGTTTTTAGTCAACATTGCTTCATCAAATCTTAGAAGTTTTCACCTCTGAGATCCGAAATTGAACATTCGGTTAAGATGAAGCTGTGTTTATAGATTAATTTTTATATTTTAGCGTTTTATTAACGCTTAAATATACTTAAGTAAAATTTTTTAAAACACTGAAAAAAGACGACAACCTCAGGCGGGAATCGAACCACGCACCTTCCGCATTCCGGGCGGCTGCCTTAACCACTTGGCTACCGTGGTCTGGTTTTCACCAGTCGAAATTAAAAGACATAAGCATCGCACTGAGAAATTGGTGACAAAGTGGTTAAGGCAGCCGCCCGGAATGAGGAAGGTGCGTGGTCGATTCCCGTCTGAGGTTGTCGTCTTTTTTCAGTGTTTGAAATTCGATGCATGAAGACAACAAAACATTGAAGAAATTGTCTGCCCAGGGGGAAAAAAAGTCATGTCCCCTGCAATTCAAAGTCGAACTCATGTCCTCTGACGTCAAAGTTGAAAGCGTTGAAAAATTTCGTAATTTTTAATTCTAACAATGCCTCGGTGAGGGAGGGAGTGGTACGCAGCCGCCCGATTGCAGAGGACGTCATGAGTTCTATTCTATTACCCTGTGTAAACATTTTCGTTATCCCCATGCATCGAGTTAAGATTGTTTTCCCACGATAACCATTCATTAGTAATTTCAATTCGTTATTCTTCGAGTTTATTGAGGTGTTACTAATGCAAATAATGTTTATTAATAAATAAAATAAATACATTTGTTTACGCCCACACCACTTATCTAGACCAAGATGAGTATTCTTTTAAAACTCGTTAATAAATAAATAAATAAATAAAAATCATTTATTTCAGGCGAGTGCCCATAGTGTTAGTAACAGTGTGACTTATCCTATGTTAGTCGTATTACAAAAAATATTATTATTATAGGACAGCTTGGTGTCCTTCAACAGATGGACCCGTGTCCAATGCTGCATGACAACACTATCCACGTCCAGCCGCTCCGCAACTGTCTTTAGGAGATTGTTGGAGCTGCCCCGCACACGTTGCATAAGGGACGCAATGCGCTTCCTTAGAATAGCTGAAAAGCTATCTACCTCCGCTGCAGCCAGCATCCCTGACGCACTACAGTGCCGACGCAGCCCCATCAGCCCCCTGAAGGCATTGTTGTATTGGGTGCGTAGGGCCCTGTATGCTCCTTGTGTATAGTTCATCCATAAGCTGCACGTGTACAGTGACTGACAATAACTTCTGAATAATGTGATTTTAACCTGCTAGTACATCGTGCAAACTTACGGGAAAGCATATTAGCCCTAATACACAGCGCCCTACGCTCCCGCTCAATGTCAAGGTCATCCTTGAGCGATTCGGTCACCCAATGTCCCAGGTACTTAAAATTTTGCACAAGCCTAAGAGGGTCTCCATTCAACGTTACGTTGGGAACTTTATAGGACTTATTATTAGCCTTAAAAACTAACAGTTCACTTTTGGATGTATTGTACCTAAGCCCGTGAGACAACGCAAATCGCTCACAGATTCCAATGAGCTTTTTGAGAGCGCTGATCGATGGACACAGCAGCACCATATCGTCAGCATAGCTTATGTTATTGACAAAGGTACCGTCAACAGAACAGCCAACTCCGGCACTGCTGAGCCCAACGATCAACTCATTCATGTATAGATTGAAAAGAGTTGGGGAGCTTATTCCACCTTGTCTCACCCCACTTTCCAACCTATACACACACGAGAGCTCGCCTGACCATTTCACAAAATTCTGTTGGTTTGCATACCAGTACTTTAAAAGTGATATATATTCATGTGGCAGGCTAGTATCTTCATACAGCTTTTTCCAAAGAACATCATATTGGACAAGGTCAAAGGCACGTGATAAGTCCAAAAACAGGGCATACACTGGCGTATTTCTGGTAGTGTAGTACTGCACAGTCTGCTTGAGGCAAAGGACAGCTGACTCAGTGGACAAACCTGGTCTAAATCCAAACTGTGCATCATGAAGCTTGACATGTTTGCTCAACTGTTGGTCAAGCAGCCTGTCCAGCACCTTAGACACTACAGCCGCAAGCGATATTGGCCGGTAATTAGACTCATCACTAGTGTCGCCAGTTTTATTCTTAGCGATAGGTACAACTAGTGTCTTTAACATACTGTCTGGCAAGTATCCATGACTCAAACAAAGGGAGAAAAACATTGCTAGAACTCGAGACAAGTGTGGACCTGCATATTGCAGATGTTCAATGCTTAAGTAATCATGTCCGGGAGATTTGCCTCGAGTCATTTTTCTTAAAACAGTCCTAACATCCTTTGCCGTAATCATGACCGATATCTCACCAGGACACTTCACACTTGGTGGTGTGAATTCATTTACAATAACAGATGGGTCCGAAGGTGACTGCACTCTAAAATGTTCTTTGAACATTTCAGCTATCAGAGAAGGCTCACTTAATCCCCCAACACTGACCGGGATACTTGACCTTGGACTACACTTTTTGGTATGCTTCCAAAAACTAGAGAAATCTTTGTTAGAATGATGCGATGCTAAGATGTCCATTTTTATTTGTTGTTTATTATTCTGGCACCATTTTAACTTAGACTTAAAGGTGCTTCTAGATTCGCACATTTTTTTGTACACAAAACCACCCCGTGGTTTGTTGTACAAAACCCAGTATTGAAACCATAAACGAGCCTCATCATGTGCAGCTTTCACATGTTTATTCCATCCACATATATATTTCTTTTTAAATTTTCCTGATATTTGAGTAGAACTACAAATAGAAGCTTCAGTAAATATATCAATTATTTCATTATACATGTCCAACAAGATATTATTATGATTAATGTTATTACATTTAGTACCGGCACAATTCACAAAATTATCAGGAAAGTCAATTTGTTTTAATTTTGAATTACAATATTCTGTATACAGCGCTATTTGAGAGGAATCCCTTTCGCCCCATATAATTCTGTTTTTAGCAATATCACGTGATACAGTACTAGCTCTTAATACATTAAGGTTGCATTGCAATTCTAACGGATAATGGTCAGACCAAAACATATTATAATTAACGGATACATTTAAAACTGTATGCCTGGTAGCCTCGGTCACCACACAATGGTCAAGCCAACTAGTAGTCCCATGACTATCACTTAAATATGTGTAGGTACCCGAGTCCACACCTAGCATTTCTACGTCTACACATATCCAGTTTTGGTCAGCACAGAAATTGTCTAATTCTACACCAAAATGTCTACCCGGGTGAGCATTGAAATCGCCTAGAACATACACATTTTCAACATCACAACTGTCTATAATAGCGTTCAACTCACCTAAACAATGTCCAAAATCCACTAGGTGCGTAGGTTCATCAGTAGGCATGTATATAGATACCACTAAAAACGAACACTGCGCCGTTTTTATCTTTATAGCAATAAGCCGATCACTAGAACACTGCACTGACGTTACAAGGGGGAAAACACTTTTTCGCCATAGGATAGCGACACCGCCGTAGGGACGCCCACGAAGTATGCCCGCCGAGATATCAACGGCTGACTTACCGGTATAATCAAAATCAGGGTGCACCGTGCCCAGCAGAGGTATATCATGCGGCAGCAGACAAGTTTCTTGCAGCGCAATCAGGTCTGCCGTTTGGCATAATGAGCGTATGCAGTCGATAGACCGTACCAGAGATTTACAATTGAAAGTAATAAATTTAGTACTTTTATTACTCATCACTGATCTTTGTTATTATTGCTAGAATCATCACTCGTTTGTTTACGGTTAGGCCTGGAGCTAACAAAACGACGAAAAGTCACTCCTTCTGGCCACAAAGAATCGTTTAAAAACAATGACAGTTTGTTTTTAGGGGCATAAACAATGTAAGAACAATATTGTTTTTGTGTTCTGGAATTAACTTTTCGCAGGTCTACGTTAATCTGTGTTTTATTACATATATATTCAGTAATATCTTTCTCGGTTACATCTTTGTCCACATTATTTATGAACAGGGGAATTTTAATATCCGCCGCCTTAAACTTCACCGACGAATCGATGGCGGCTTTACCCTGTGTACTAACGAAACGGTTCTTCGCGCGTTTACGCTCAACAACATTCCATTCCTGTACAATCGGCTTATCCATCGACTGATATATTTTCCCACCAGCCACTATATCAGCTAAGGTCGTAGGTTTCTTCATCACCGGGGTAGAAGATTGCAAAATTTAATATGGTAAGAAAACGGATAATAGAAAAAACACGCAAACCCGAAATTAATTCAGAAAAACAGTTTTTTCTAAATTGACCCGACCGGAAATTTAACCCGGGACCTCAGTGTTGGCGCGACGCCAGACCCGGCGCGCTAACCCGACCACGGAGGTCGGAAAATTAATTGCCAAAATGTTTGTACTCGCATCACTTCACAACGGCTGCACGCATCTGGCTAATTATTTTTGGGGTTGTGTGTTCGTAATTGCCAGGACTCGGATTGGTATTGTGAATTTTCGTACTCCTAAGTTACGATACCAGAGCTAATATGGATTCATGTTGCGTGGATATTAAGTGACAAAAATACAAAACTCAATGCCATTTAGTTCACCCAATATGAATCCAAATTAGCGCAGGTGTCGTAAGTTTAAAATACGATAATTCACAATACCAATCCGATCCAATAGCGATCGGTTTCAAGAGAAAGGGGGCAGGTTAGTGTGAAATATTTTTTTTGGAAATTCATGACGGGACACAGGTGTTCACGCAGACGCAGTCGCGGGCGGGCCGCTAGTCAAATATAAAAACCATTTAAAGACAAAGCCAAAGTCAACATTCGTTCACTCATACATACACTCACGTTATACCAAAAGGGTCAGTCAAAGACTAGGCAATGAGGACCGCAGAAGCAGTCCACTGCCATAGTCCACGGCACACCAAAGTACAACTGCACATATGCTCAGCGTGACAGGTGCTGAGCCTTTTAGTGAATTCAGTTTTTACACTTACGTCGGTACGCCATCGGTTCGTGTGTATGGGGGGGGGGCTTTATGAGAAGAACCGGGCAACCAACTCAGCAAAGGGCATTTATTTTTTCCCTCTCTTTTACAGCGTCATATACTAATTGGAAAATGCTCTCCCTATTACCCATACATATACAATACAGCTTAGAGCATAATGCTCTAAGATATACAGGGTCTATCAAAATCAATAAGCGAACGTGTAAGGGCGGTATCTATACATCATTCTGAATACAATGACAAAAATGGGCTCCAGTTTTATAGTGATCTTTTAAAGTTATGTTTTCTAACAAACTAAATCAATTAAAATAATTCACATCATGAATGAAACATGCTGTATCTTTACTAACACGCACGCAAGTGTCAATAAAAAGATAGTGTACAAACACACGCACACAATTGAAAAACCATTGTATGATGGCGGCACTTCACTTGACGTATCGTGTTCGTGTGGCGATATCGTTGTGTTTGCCCAAATAATCTGGCACATCGCTTGGCGTCAAACAAGCCATCCACACATGGCCTATACGGGCAAACAACGCAAATATTCACCATATTTGCTTGTTCACAAACAAATTGAATGCAACAGTGGTGGACGTGTCAGTGGCAGCAGCTTATTATATTTATCTAAATGCGGCTAGCCAACACCTGTTTTTTTATTGTGCAGGGTTCTCCTAAGTTATTTTGATTATCGATTAATGCGACGTGTTCGGTTTTTGTTTTTATGAGAGGCATTTTTGGGGTCCCAAACACTAGGATGCATTTGGTATAATTCCAAAAATCGCAATACGGTTTCGTTTGTCCAATCCATTTTACTATGTTTACGTTTATAAAACTGAACACGTCTGAACCAGGACAGCCGCACGCGCGCTTCTGAATAGAACCAAGTGTGGACGGCCGACGCAAATATTTGCCGTATTTGATTCCTTTGATGTGTGATCAAAAACCGACAAGTGGACGGAAACGCATATTCGCTGTTTGCGTTGTTTGCCTTATTCGTGCAAATAAAGCAAATATATTCAAATAGGCCGTCTACACATTGCCGTGTTCGGACAAATAATGCAAATACGCGAACACGATACGCCATGTGAAGTGCCGGCATAACATCGGCTATGTTTGTGTGCGTGTAGTACAGCTGTGTGGGTTTGGTGTATTTTTTGGTGAATTATAATAATGTTTTGTTGTTTATCTCGGTAACGAGCCTGTAGTTTAGGACCAAATTTGGTGAGCATGCTCAGTGTGATGTATATATGCTACTCTTAGACGTTCGCTTATTGATATTGTTAGACCCTATATTTATTTTTTAATTTTTTTATTAAGGACTTCCAACAATACAGGTATCAATACAATATATATTAATCACGACTATTATCCCCGAAGGGTTAGTCAGAGACTAGGCAATGAGGACCGCAAAAGCAGTCCTCCACCATAATCCACTTTAAACAAAATAGCGACTGCACATGTGTTTAGCGTGACAGGTGGTGAGCCCATCGCCGCTCTATACTGTTGTTAGTCGCCTTATACGACACCCAAGGGAAGAGAGGGGGTGGTAGTATTCTTTCACCGCTACGCGACGCGGTTTTCAATATCGAATGAAGGGGAGAATGACCAAACCAGCCTATTCGATATTTGTCGCGTCTTAATCATTCACATATCAAAAACTTAAGTTATAATGATTACTGTTAAGGGGAGGTATTTCGGGCGCTTCTCTCTCGCTCTCTCGACGGTACAACGGTAAGGGACGGGTATAACAGCGAAGCGACGCGAATTATCGCGTTTTATATTTTAAAAAATTGATAGATGTAATAAATAAAAAACGATCGGTTATACCTCCTCAAGTTATCTATGAACTTCATTTTGGTAAATGAGTCATAATAACAAATCACTTATTTTAAGAATAAAACCTGGAAAAAAGATAAAATGACACCTAAATATGTAACTTTGTGAATTTATTCTATCGAGCCAACTTTATCAAATCGTGTTTCCATCGGGTGTATTTCACAGAATAAAGCCTCAACAATATTTCATAATTTTCGCAGATTTTAATTTTACTGTTAACTACTTCAAAAAGTAATTCTAAGAACGTGATATTTCAATTTTTCACTAACACCTAGCCTTCAAAAAGGTTTTCTATAAAACGCCGCGTAAAGAGTCAAGTGATAAATAAATGCTGAACTGAACTAATAGTCATACGATAACAGTTGTAATAACCTCAAAATACTTATTAAGTCTTATGATAGCTTCAAACTCCCGCATGATATTGTAATGTAATTTTTTCTTCATGATTCAGACAGAGCATTGCTGCTATTGATTACTATTTATTTCATTAAAGCGCTGTTACGCTAGTTAGCTAAAAAACTAGTCAAACTCCCATAGTAAAAAGGTCATTCTCCTTTGACAGTTTTGCATAGGCTTTTTTCGATTTCTTTTAATACACGCGTTCGGCTTGCGATCTTGTGTGCTAAGCAACTTTCGCAATTCCAGGTCGCTAGATGGGTGGCAAAATTAAAAACATTTCGAGCTCCTCCGCGCTCTGGAAGGCGCTAAAGCCATCGGTCCCGGTTGTTGTCGCTAGATGGCTATCGTTAAAACCCACCAACCCGCATTGGGCCGGCGTGGTGGGTTATGGCCCAATATTCCCACGTGGGAGGCCTGTGCCCAGCAGTGGGACGTTTATAGGCTGATATTTTGATGCATATTATTAGGCCGAAGGAGGCAAACGAGCAGGCTGGTCACGAGATTGAAAGCGAGGTTGATCAGCAGACGCGTCTGTGCAATGGATGACAAAAGTGCTGAAGTGTAATCTTATACAACCACCCCCTCTCTTCCCTTGGGTGTCGTAAAAGGCGACAACGGACTAAAGACTGGACATACATCCAACAGCTTAGAGCGGCCATGGGATCACCACCTGTCACGCTGAGCTGCGGAAAAGTGGACTATGGCGTAGGACTGCTTTTGCTGCCCTCATTACCTAGTCTCTGACTAACCCTTCGGGGACAATAGTCGTGATTACGTATGTTTGTATATGTCCACTCTAGTCCTATAGGTAGGTAGCGGTAGGTGAGGTTGTTATATACCATATAATAGCATTTGGTTCACTTACCCCGTGTTCCATGCTGAGCTCGGGTCGCAGGCGGCAGCCGACTGAGTAAGGGTAATCTTATGACACGCATGGGCGGGTGGCGCGCGACGTCACAGGCGGAGCGGGTGCAGCGAGTGCTCTAGACTAGTGGCAAACGTTCACGCCCTGTCTATTCGTAACTCGTCGTACACTGCTGTGTACTGTGCCAATTACTAAAGAAAAATAAGTCAAAGTCAAAGTGATTTACTGCAATGAAGTGTAAAAAATTATTATAATTAAACTTTTGTGGACATTTATTACTACTACTTAAATTTTAATATTTACAATTTAAAAAGAAAAAAAAAACTTAATTACGATAAAAACTATAAAGACTATAAATAAAAGAATTGCCCCAGATCGTCCCCATCAGGCAGAGTACCCAGTACACTAGCCGCATTGCCGCGCTGGATGGCGAGGCTTAGCCGTTGACCCAGATAGCTGCTGGCTCTGGGGTCTCGGGTGGCTTCCACCAGCTTTTTTGAAATATCTTTAAAAAACTGGTGGGCACCTAAACCCCATGGTCCCAACGTCTCCACCCCAAACGGCTCAAATATGCTTATAATAAATATAATTATATTATGAAATATCTAAATGAGGGTGGCAACAGCGGAATATTGGGCCAAAACTATTTAAGGTTTGCTGCGTGAATGCTGAACCATCGATACGACGAAGAAGTATTTACAGCAGCAGTATTTACATTAAATATGATAAATTACGAATATACAGGGGGTAAGCGTTTGCCTATTGTCTAGCGGGGCAAAGTAGATAATAGAGTCAAGAGTCAAAATATATTTATTCAATAAACTCATTTAATAAGTACTTTGAAACGTCCAAATATTTTTTAACCACCAGTCCTACCACCCATTCACGACATCATTTTTTAACTGTGGCAAAGAACGGGAGCAAGAAACCACAGCGCACAGAAGCAACGACATTTACAAAAAAAAAAATATTATATGTCGTTACCAGGTCACAGATTACATAGACAAATTACGCCATCAAATACATTCTATTGTAGAACATAACATTGAGCTATTTGGTGGCGAATAATTGTTCAAATACAAAACCTTATCTCCTCTTAGGCGTTGTAAATGGCGACTATCTTTATTTGGCCTTCATCTAACCTGGTGGTAAGTGAAGATAAGGCCGAAGGTGCAAACGCGCTTTATCCGGAATCCTCAATTATTGAGGAACTGGCTTTATCTCTAAACTGTCGAAACACAACAATGACATTAAAATTGTTGTTGACAGACTTTAGATGGTGGTAGCTAGCCAGGTGGACTCAAAGTTCTACCACCAATTAAACCAAGTACAAAAAATTGTAGGCTCGCTGGGAATAGAACTCGGGACCTCTGAGTCTAACACCGGTGGCTTAGCTAGTAGACTACAGAGACGGTTAAAGTACCAATCCTCCACTTGGGTGCCGTAGAAGGCGACTAATGACTGTGGTCTCTCATGGAATATCGGCGTGAAACAACATGTTCGAAGGCAAGCGAAAGGACTCTCAAGATTCATGACACATTTATTTCATAGCTAATATTGGAAAAGATTAAGGAGCTATCATGAAAAACAAAGAATGTCTGACATTTACAATGAGTAGGTGCCTGGTAGGTACAGCAGTCGCCCGTCTTTACCGACGCGGTTGTAACGCCATCTATGGGCAACTGGAGGCAGATATCGAAATAAGGTACTGGGTTGTTCATAGTTGGCATATCGTTGCTGTTGTGTTTCTTCTGGTGAGTGACGCCTCCGGTTTTGCGGGTGTCCATAGGCGGTGGTGATTACTTTTCATCAAGCGACCCACAGTCGTTTGCCGCCTTTCTCATTTAAAACAAAAATATTTTTACCGCGTCCCGCTCCGCTCATGCCCACGCCCGCCGCCTTAATGAAGGGAGGGCGCGGGGAGTGTGCAGCGACGCGTGCAACAGGTCGCGAGCGGTGGAGCCGCGTCCTATCCCTTTGCCGATACATTTTAGACATACATACATATAAACACGTCACGACAATTATCCCCGAAGGAGTCAGAGACTAGGCAGTGATGACAGTAAAAGCAGTCCACACCAAATAGCGACTGCACATGTGCTCTGTGTGCCAGGTGCTGAGCCCATCGCCGGTCTATGCTGTTGAATGTATGTGCAGTCTTTATTCCTTTATGCGCCTTTTACAATACCCAAGGAAAGACAGGGGGTGGTATATTCTTCAGGTAGCATTCATAATATAGTACACTAAACATTTTAGAGAACTGATCAAAATATAATTTAGAAATAGGGTTCATATTTCCACGATCGGGACTCACTATAAACTGAGCTTTATGACAATTTTAGTTAAGTATGTACCTATACTTAGTGGTAATCCATAATTTGTGTTTACCGATACATTTTAGACAAATAAATCTTTAGGAGCTTAGAAACTTCCCTGCCAGCTGCTGGGCAGACCTTCCCATATGGACGACGCACGAGGATATGGGCCATAACCCACCACGCTGGCCCAACGCGGGTTAAAAAACAAATCATCACACGTTTTGTTTTTGCAGCGGTATTGCCACGTAAGTAGGTAGATCCTCAGAACAATAACGTAGGTCTCATTCGAAAACTACTACATTTCACGAAAACAAAACACGACAAAAATAAGAATAAGTTATATAGCTTTCGAATTGTGACTATTTCGAACTACACTGATAATATAATTCAATTTAAAAATGTTAAAAATCTCAAATCACGTAGAGTTGTTTATTGTTTAAAGTAACTTAAAGTATTTTAAAGCAATTTGGTATAGCGTTACCCTCCTATAACGCCGATCACATACATGAGCTGTAGTAATTTGATGAAACGTTGCTGGCCTCATTTCCTTTAAAGTCTCTGTCTAACCCTTTGTGGTTCATAGTAGTGAAACTATTTGTAATGTGAAAATGTCGGTTTGAAAAGTCTCAAATTCCATATAGTTATTATTTAAATTTCTTCGTGTTTGTCAGCTCCACCGCTTCCCGTGACCCTGGCCGCACAGCAAGGGCTGACCGATATCAGACGAACAAGGCCGATTGGTGAGGAGACACTGCGACATATTGTCTAGAGCAGAGGTATAATATATATATGTTTAAATATACATATTTATATTCACGGCTATTATCCCCGAAGGGTTAAGAGACCAGGCAATAAGGAACGCAAAAGCAGTCCACTACATAATCCAAGTTTCACAAAAAAAAAACAACACCATGTGTTCAACGTGACAGGTGGTGAACCTATCGCAACTTTAAGCTGATGCATGTATGTGCAGCCTTTTACGACACCCAAGGGAAGAGAGTTTTTAATCGCCTCTGTGGTCTAGTGGCTAAGCCACCGGTTTCAGACCCAGAGGTCCCGGGTTCGATTCCCAGCGGGGGGTACATCTTTGTGTGCTTGGTTTGGTTGGTGGTAGGGCTGTTAAGTCCGCCTGGCTAGCTACCACCATCTTCTTATCTAAGTCTGTCGCCATAACAACGATGTTTATAGCATTGTTGTGTTCCGACAGTTTGAGATAAGATAGCCAGTTCCTCAGTGGTTGAAGATTCCGGGTTCGTGCGCTTCCACCTTCGGCCTTATCGTCACTTACCATCAGGTGAGATGAAGGCCAAGCGCTTACCCGTACCAGAATAAAAAAAAGAGAGAGTAAGTAGTTGGTAGTTTTTTTTTTACTCTTTCTCTTAGCCTTAACGGGGTTAGGGTCCTTCAAACGAGGCTTGAAGAGGCACTTTGTGGGCCGGCAGAGTGAGGGTGACTGATGCTACGTCTCTTACGCTGCACCAGTTGTCCTCGCGCCTGGACTTCATTTCCACTTAACATCAGGTGGAGTGGGTCACTTGCCGAGCTTAGTATAAAAAAAAACTACCCACCCTCTCTTCCCTTGGGTGTCGTAAAATGCGACTAACGGGCTAAAGCGGAGCAAACGTACAGTTATAATTTGGTGTGCCGTGGACTATGGCAGAGTCCTGCTTCTATGGTCCTCATTGCCTTATTTCTGACTTATCTTTTGGGGGTAAAATCGTGATTGTGTATGCCGTATCAGTCAAGGAAGTTCCCGGGACCATTTTCCGACAAAATTGCCGAAAAGTTGTCTCCTCGACCTCATGTATGTATGTTATGAACGAATCGTTTGCCGCTTGTCTAGGCGCCCGAACCGGTACCGACACGCCACCTGTGTCGTTACTCGCTTTCGACCGACGAAAGTAAAACCTGTTTGGTTGTTTTGACAGAGTGAAATCTTTGGGGGCGCGCGTGAGTCGTCCCTCCTAATTGTGTTCAGTATACTTATGCGATATTACTCTTTTAATCATTATCAGTGAAGACGACGTCTTCCGTGGTCGAGAGCCCGGGCTCCACTGAGGTGGTTGTGATCTCTTCAGGCAAAATGCATATAAAAAATACAAAAGGTTACCCGACAAAAAGTAGCTTTTAACTGACATTAGCCAAGTGCGGTCCACTGTTTTATATATCATCCAGCCACTGACGTCGCGGACCTCGCTGTTCCTATAATATAGGAATATACACATTTATTACTAACGGACAACTCGCGACTTCGTCCGCGTAAAACCCGTAACCTGTGACGAATTTTTGAAAAAATAATATAGCCTATGTCACCCGGAGATAGTGTAGTAGTGTAGCTTCCCAACGGTGCAAGAATTTTTCAAATCGGTCTAGTCGTTTTGGAGCCTATTCATTCGAAGCAAACAAACAATCAAATCTTTCCTCTTTATAAAATTAAATTAAGTAGTATAGAAGCACAATAGAAGACTGTGATGAAGTATAGATTATTGCGTTATACCTAGTGATGTGCCGTTCCCGAGAACGTTCTCCTACCTGAGAATATTGCCGGCAGCGCTCTCGGCAACGTTCTCCTAAGTGAGAATGGTTGAGAATCATTTTTATCAAATGGAAACAACCAACATTTCTTAAATAAAATAGTATCAAATAAAGTCGACAGATCATAGTGTATAAAACAAAACACTCTATTTGCAGTAATAGACTATATTCCCAGTGTTAGTACCTAAGTATTCTCGAGAATATTCTCAGGAACTTTCTCGGCAATATTCTCAGCATTACTACACCTTAAACAAATTGTATTTTTTTCATAGTGAAATATTGATAATGGGCTATGACAGCACTTTCTTTTTACACGTAATTTAATAATGAACAGTTAAATTGTTTTTTTACTCTCTAATTAATTAAAGTCAAGCATTAAATATAAATTTTGTATATACAAGTAGAATGGTAATAATGAAACAAATTTTCGCAATGAACTCCGTTTAATGAGACAAGAAAACATCAACTTCAGAACTACAGTATTGACTACATGTAGGACCGCACTAGGCCGAACTGCACTTCTTAAGTCGTGGCAAAAGCGTATAATACTCGCTTTCTTCATATCGCGAGTTTGTAATGTCATGTAGCCATATTAGCTTTTTCTTGCCTGTTCTTGCTTGATCCTTTCCTCTTCCTCGCACAACAAGGAAATAATAATAATATCCATTTCGTCGTTCATCTTGAGCAGAGGTTGCCTAGCTACTGAAAGTATTTTTGTAGCGCCGCTGTAGTTCAAGTGCGGTTTATCAAAAAATTAAGCTTATTGCTATGTTCCGCTGCGGTGCAGTTCCGCCTAGTGAGGTCCTACCTCTGAGTAAACGGTCTGAAATGTGATAAAAAAAGATAATGCAATCGTATTAACTACTGGTTAATAACTCAAAATAAATCAAACACTATCTAGAGATAAAATCAACTGAAAATATTAAAATATTATAGATAATATTATATCTGAAATATCTGTAATCTGATAAAAAAAATAAACATAGAGATCTGATTTAAAAATATTTAGTACGACAAAACCGTTTTCGCACGAGAAAAAAAAATAAACATACAAATACAAATACAAATATACAAATACAAATATTTTATTTGCATAAACACAGTTATAAGAGATCTTCATACATTCATAGAGGTACATGTGTTTAGCCTGCTCGCAGACATGCAAAATTTCTAAATTTGATGGTATATTGAATAATGTGCAAGTAAGACTACTAAGACACTAGACATTCAGCTAATTTTGCCAATCTAAATATTCCTTAGACTTATAAAAACATTTTTCTATTAGCCATTTGGTTAATTTTTTTTTAAATAAGACTCCATTTAGGTCTTTCAAATTTTCAGGAAGTAAGTTATATATTAATATACTCATGTTATATACATTTCTTTTATATATATCCTTGCGGCAGGGTGGTTGGTATATTAAGTCTGTATATTGTTTCCTTAACTGTCTAGAGGTAACTTCTTGGCGGGTTTTGTAGTACAAAGGGAAAGATTTAATAAAAATACATGCTTCTCTTATGTAAAGGCAGGGCAACGGTAATATACCATATTTTCTAAAATATGGTTTGCAACTGTCTAAGTACCAGATGTTGCTCAATGCCCTGATACATCTCTTCTAATCATTATCATAGAGATCTGATTTAAAAATATTTAGTATGACAAAACCGTTTTCGCACGAGAAAATAATTTTAGTCTATCGTAAGAGGATCTTCAAGAAGTAATGGTTGTTCTTCTTGAATATCCTGAAACTCATCAATATCAAAAGTTTCCATGGATTCAAGCATAGATTCTTCATGTTCAGAGTCACTTTCGTGGTTTGCTGAGGTGGCCGACGATTGAACTGTAGAAGAAGATGAGTGACTCTGTGTTTGTGTCTTATTTTAGGACTTAGAAGTTTTATTCATAAGCTTCCAATTATGAGCCTCGTAACCTTCTATGTCTGTGCTCGTAACATAGTTTTCCAGCTCGATCTGTCTTTAGTTTGTTTCTTTTCTGGGTATGTATATTAAAAAATGTCGAGAAACTCCTTTCCACAGTTGCCGAAGTTGATGGTATTGATAAAATTTCCCAAATCTGAGTTGGGAAAAAATAAGTTCCACCAAGACAAAGGTTTTATCGTGTATGCTGATTCCCAAAATAAACTTTTGTCATAAATGCCAGTTCAGATTAGCATTAGCAGGTATAGTTGTACCTTGGTTACCAGGGTCCAAAATAGTGGCCGCATAATAAACTCATTTTAATGCATTTTCTTTTCTTTGTGTAAACTTAGCCAATATTTCTTCTAAATGGCTTCCGAATATTTGGTTTGCATTTTCGGAATAAAGCATTTCCTTGATTTCCGTGAATCCGTGGTGAACTAAATGATTTTTTCCATAATCTCCTTCTAATTTTGTTATCCAATTGGCTTTAAAATTTTTGCATGCCGCTCTATTTCAACACATGAAGCTTCATACAAAATTTTATTTTTATATTTAAGCAAGTCCTAGCACCCAGATAATAAAACATAGAAACACTGTACTATAAATCGCCTATAAATAAACAAAAACATCAAATTATAAACTAATTTTTTTTGTTGAGAACGTTGAGAATATTCCCGGGAGCGTTCTAGGTTCTTGAGAATATTCTCACTGGCAATATTGCCGGCAACGAGAACGTTCTCAGCGGCACCTCACTAGTTATACCTATGGATTTTTATCTGAAATAAATGATTACTATTATTATTATACTCTTTATTCAACATATATCTTAAGAAATTTTTTTTACAATATTTTATATAAAAAAACATTTTTACAATATAAAATATTATAAAAAAACTTAACCTAGGTTGCCACCTTCAGCGGGGATAGACCCAAGCTATCGGTGGTTAGGGCTGCAGAGTGAGGAACCTCCTGACAATACGTGCCGTGTCAAGGAGTACTGCCTTTTGCATCTGACCTTTGACCCAACCTTTCAGCGAGAGCCTCTCTAGGTGTTGATCGAGGCTCCTCGCTCTTCTTTATTATTATTATTATTATTATTTGAACACCTTTTGTAACCATATATGGCAAAGCAATAAAGAAATAGAAATAGGGTTGACTGTCGGAACAATAACGTACCAACCTACTATAACGTTATGTCATATCCTTCTGTATTGAGCCGATCGCATTCAGGTTATACCAGCGATCAGCTCTATGTCGATGATCCACTGGTCAGTGGTCTGGCAACGCATCGCTTATGTCCTCGGCTGTCATTCCATCAGCAGGACTCTATTTCACCGGCTATCAATATAGGTAATCTCAAAAATCCAAGTAAAACAAGACGTAATTTATTTATTTATTTATTTATTTATTTATTTATTTATTCAGCATACAATGTGGTAATAAGGAACCCTAAACGATTAGTTGCGTTCGTAAGCGTTTCGTCTATTGATCTCATCTCAACCGGTTCCCAAAATAAGAGTGCGTTTGGTTTTAGTTTAAATTGGAATGATTTTGTTTTAAATTGATGGTCAAACCTACTGGTCGCATTTATTTGGAAAGCGGGTGAATATACGATTTATGTGTTTAAGTTATGTACGTGTTAGTAATACAAAAAAAATTAAAGATTTTTGCATGAAATCGCAGTAAAGTCTACCTGCTATAATTCTATAAAATATAACATTTCAAAACAAATTAAATTAGAATGAACAACATGTAATAACGCAATGCAAAACATAATTATGTAGGTATTTATGACATGTTAAAGGTTTTATGATGTTTCTAAATTATTAACATACTTTTACTCATGTCATAATCATAATGCAATGGATGTTTTTAATTGAAACTCAAGGGAAACTCAAATAGACAAATTATATATCGTCCTTTCTGAAGGGGTAGGTATCCATCACAACATTATCAATTTTAGATATTTTTGTTCAAACACAAATCTCTAAGGAAATCCAATCCAATCCATCTCGATTTATCACAAAGAAAAAAAACTTGGCTGCATTTTTGGGGCTAGTTCAAATTGTCATTACCAAAAAACATGCAAATGTAGAAAAAGGAGCTTTGTGGCGGCGGCTCGTTGAAAGAATACGACCAACCCATATTAACATTAGGGTGTCGTAAAAGGGGACTAAAGGACTGAACATATAATCACTGCTATTAAGTATCCCCGAAGGGTAAGTCAGAGAGTAGGCAATGATTACCGCAAAAGCAGTCCTTTAACATAGACCACTTTTCACCAAATAGCGACTGCACATGTGCTCAGCGTGACAGGTGGTGATCCAATCACCGGTCTATGCTGTTGGATGTATGTGTAGTCTTTAGTCTTTCGCCTTTTACGACACCCAAGGGAAGCGAGGGAGGTGGTAGTATTCTTCCACCGCTACACAACACGGTACGGACAGAACAGACTGAACACTGCACGTAAATCTACCGCCTCTGTGGTCTAGTGACTAAGCCACCGGTTTTAGACCCAGAGGTCCCGAGTTCGATTCTCAGCGAGGGGTACATCTTTGTGTGCTCGGTTTGGTTGGTGGTAGGGCTGTTAAGTCCGCCTGGCTAGCTACCACCATCTTATCTAAGTCTGTCGCCATAACAACTATGTTTATAGCATTGTTGTGTTCCGACAGTTTGAGATAAGATAGCCAGTTCTTCAATGGTTGAGGATTCCGGGTTCGTGCGCTTCCACCTTCGGCCTTATCGTCACTTACCATCAGGTGAGATGAAGGCCAAGCGCTTCCCCGTTGCCGAAAAAAAAAAAGAAGATTGTCTCACCACCTATCTCGCTGAGCACATGTGCAGTTTGTCGTTTGGTGTGCCGTGTACACAATGACGTCCCACCCGCTGGGAATCGAAGTAACCGCCGGGTAAGACCCTAGCCTTAGAAGCTTAGCCACTAGATCTCAGAGGCGTTTCCTATCTCCCATCCAACCTATCCAAGCCATACACGGTTGCCCAACGGCCAGGAATGCGTTACAGCACGCCTTTATTGTCCGACCGGCCATCATACATTATGCCCGGTCGATTACGTAACGCTGAAAAGTTGTGTGGGGTGACGGCGATTAAGACACATTTGGGACAGGATTTTTGCGTTTTTTTTTATTTATCATCTGTGTAGCGTATGAAAGAATACTACCACCCCCGCACTTAACTTGGGTGTCGTAAAAGGCGACTAACGGACTAAAGTCTGCACATACATCCAACAGCATAGAGCGGCGATGGGCTCACCACCTGTCACGCTGAGCACATGTACAGTCGCTATTGGGTGAAAAGTGGACTATGGTAAAGAACTGCTTTTGCGGTCCTCATTGCCTAGTCTCTGACTAACCCTTCGGGGATAATAGTCGGGATTATGTGTAGGTATGTTGGGGCGCACTAAAAGTTTCCGGAATGAATAAGAAAAAAATACTATTAAAGGTCAAAAATGAATTTATTGTTTCTCAATATATTCTCCATTTGCGTAAATGCACTTTTTCATTCGATTAAACCAATTTTGAAAACGTTTGTGCCACTCCTCCGTGGTGACCTCAGAAACGTGTTTTTCATACTCTTCGACAGCCTCTTCTGGTGATAAAAATCGTTGACCGCGTAATTGGTTCTTAATTTTTGGGAACAGAAAAAAGTCATAAGGTGCTAGGTCGGGACTGTATGCAGGATGGCTCATAAGTTCTACGTTTTTCACCTTCAAAAATTCGTTCGTCTGTTTGGCCGTGTGGGAACTAGCATTGTCGTGGTGCAAGATAACACGGCGTTTACGGTTATTTTTACGGAGTTCGTCAATAATTTCCGGCAAACAAATGGTCGTGTACCAGTCACTATTCACGGTACGACGATTCTCTAAAGCAACAGTAGCCACGTGTCCAGCTTTATTAAAAAAAGAAGCAATCATCCGCTTAGATGCACTTTTCCCGCGCGCCGCTTTAGTTGGTTTCGGCTCATCTTGAAACACCCATACGCTCGATTGCTGCTTTGTTTTGGAATCGTAGCAATAAATCCATGTTTTGTCACCTGTTACTATGTCCCACACCAAATTAGACGCACCTTTGTTGAATCTGGTAAGCATGGCACTGCACCAAGTGACGCGCTCCGTTTTTTGAGCCTCGGTCAAATTGTGTGGGATCCACCGCGAGCACAGCTTTCTCACACCCAAATGCTTGTGTAGGATTGATTGTATTTGACTCATGCCTATGTCTAAGGATGCGCGAATCTCATGGTAGGTCACATGCCTGTCTGTTTCAATCATACGGCGCACAGTATCAATGTTTTTGTTGTTCACAGCGTTGGACGGGCGACCATCGCGAGATTTGTTACTGAGATTGACACGAACGCGCTTGAATTCTGCAAACCAGCTATAAATAGTCCTCTTGTATGGTGCTTCATCGCCAAAAGCCGAGCGATGCTCTGTTGAGCTGTCAAATTACACTTAAAATTAGTTAAATCCATGTTATTGTAGACACGCAATTTTTAAAATGGCGCCACAGTGTAAAAGCAATTGACAGTCAGATGAAACAAATTGCATTCTACAGCCAAAGAGTTCCCTTTTCAAATGTTGTAATTACTTTTTAAATATTGTTTATGTAAGTGGCCAGTTCCGGAAACTTTTAGTGTGACCTGTGTGTTATAGCGTTAGCGATTTTGTTTAAATAAGTAATAAATTTAAAAAAAAAGTGTTTCATCAAATCGCATAGTCCTCGCCAGTCCCGCAGCATCCCGCACCATGGCGTCTCCACAGTGAAAGTAGTCGCCCTGCGGCCTTGACGCCGCGAGAAAGTTCAACAGGTTGCCGTGCGGGTGGTATACGCGGCGAGCGGGGCGCCCCTGGCGGAGGAGGCGGACAACTTTATTTCTAATTTATTCACATAAATAAAATACATTCATATAATCATGACTATTATCCCCGAAGGGTTTGTAAGAGACTAGGCAATGAGGACAGCAAAAGCAGTCCACTACCTGATGACAACCTCCTTGGTCGAGTGGTTTGTACACCGGTTTTCATGGTGTCGCCATCTCAGAGGTCCCGGGTTCAATCCCCGTTTGCGTCAATTTAGAAATTATTATTTTTCTAAATTGTTTCGGGTCTGGGTGTTTTCTATGTATAATATGTATGTATTTAAGTATGTTTATCCGTTGTCCAGTAACCATTTTAACGAGTTTCGTAACGAAGCTTCTCTTGGGCTAGATAATTGGTGTGAGTGTAGGAAAGTTTAGTTTTATTTCACCGTAGTCCACTTTTCACCAAATAGCGACTGCACTAGTGCTCAGCGTGGCAAGTGGTGAGCACATCGTCGCTCTATGCTGTTGGATGTATGTGCAGTCTTTAGTCCGTTAGTCGCCTTTGTATTGGTTTAATCATCGCACTTGCCAAATGCGAGTCGGTAATTACAAACCCGAGCGCCGGCATCGGAAAATTCAAAAACGCACTTTAACCGTCTCAGGAATTGAACCCCGGACCTCTGTACCTAATACTCTTTACACATACTTGGCCAAGTAAAAACAGAAAATAGGTGTGCCAAAGGTTCTAGAGGGGGGGAAGCGGAAGTTGACCACAAACAAACGCGCGGGCTTAACCTCATAATCTATGGTGCGGTGACACCGAAATCGAATATGGTTTTCACTCTCAACCATTAAAGCGTAAGAGCGAAAGGAAATCGCCAAATATTTGCGCGATGCCGTAAGCGTAAGGTATAAAGTAAAGCCTTGTTCTCACTGCACTCGATAGTAAGTAAGTAAGTAAATTGTTCGGCTTTATAACATCATACAGAAATTACAAATTTATGAAAATAATAATTCTTAATAATAACTAAATTAATGTAAAGCAATAAGCCGAAAAGACTGACCAGCTCACCATTGTTGCAGCTAGACGCCACAACGCTGATTTTCAGCTGGTCCTTGATAGCGACTACAAAATGTAGGGACTACGAAGTAGGTAATGCTTCGATATATATATTTATCTCCGAAGGGTTAGTCAGATACTAGGAAATGAGGACAGCAAGAGCAGTCCTCTACCATAGTCCACTTTTCATCAAAGCGACTGCACATATGCTCAGCGTGACAGGTGTGAATCCATCGCCGCTCTATGCTGTTGGATGTATTGCAGTCATTAGTCCGTTAGTCGCCTTTTACGACACCCATGGGAAGAGACACGGTTAATAATTGGTTAATAATGTTATTATTGTGTAAACTTTTGTGTACTTATAATAGTAGATTATGCACCAAGGGGATAAAGTAGTGTCTTATGTAGCGGTGCCCCGTATTGAATCCCGAAGTTTGAGTGCAGCGTGGGGTTCAAGGTCGCCCAAGACAAAGGCACCTTTATCCCCGAGGAGGATACTCTACTTTTCACACCATCTACGAGACATTAAAGAACAATATTTTAGCAAAGCAATTTTTAGTATTCGCGCCTCTTTTAAGGTGTTCTATTTTTCTTCTATTTTTAATGTACTTGTGGTGGCCAGTTCGATTTTCGAACAATTTATTTTTTAGTGCTGATCTTAATGGTAAATGCATGGAATTAGTATGTACCTTTCTACTGTATGTTCCAAATTCAAATCACATTAATGGCCAGCGGGTCATAATGAAATTAAAAAATATTTATTCCCTGCGTGACCTCAGGTCTAGGTGACTTACTTTAGGTTGGGTTTGCATGACATATAATTTGATATTATCGAGCAGGTGGTGTGAAAAATAAATAAATGAACGACTCGCCTGCGAACAAGCCCTTATCCTGTAGGTTTTCCTCAGCAGTGACGTAAGTCGCGTAACGGATTTACCTTTAAGGTATTCGAAAGCTGGTCCCCATTGTTACTTACCTCAGCTGTCAGCTGTACGCAGCCCTCATTCGATTGTCACCAGATGTATTGGTAGACGACCGGATTTTAACAGCTAGTGGCGCGCTCGCGTCTTACTGACTTCGTCTGCGTGAGCCCCGTACCCCGTGACGAATTCACAAAATAAAGAATTACCTGAACAGGTCCAGCCGCTGATGCTGGTGATGCACGTACAAACAATTGGCAATTGATTCTTACATGTTTTTATAGATATGTTTTATTTTTGTAATTGCGCATAGCCACTCCGCCACAGAGGTGATGTGTATTAATAAAAAGGCTCTAAAAGAAATGCTGATTCATCATTCGCTGGCTTTTTCCCATGTTATTTTGGGGTCGGCGCTGTATCTGTGTATGTTTCTTCCATACAACTCTATCATTCGTCATCAAATCATCCAACCCCTTCTTATTCATGTAATCCCTTACACAGTCCATCCATCTTTCTTAGTCTTCCTCTTGCTTTCCTACCTGCAAAACTAATATTCATCACTCTTTTAGTCACATGGCTTTCGTCCCTTCTCATCATATGACCATACGGTTCCCTAGCTTTTCATCTTTTCTGTTATAGGTGTCACTTTCATACTTCCTCTGATAATTATCATACCTTATTTTTCCATGCTTGTCACTCACTGTCACTCCACACATCCACCTTAACATTCTCATCCCCGCTATATGCAATCGTCTTTCATCTGTTTTCTTTACGGCCCAGCGTTGATCCACACATTTTATCATAGACAAATAAAATTATCTTCCGTGGAGTTTCTTGCGCCCGTTCCTCTCCACAGCTAAAAGACGTCCTGAATGGGTGGAGTGGGTTGGTGGGTTCCTGTGCCTATCCATCCATCTATAGAAGTAAAATTAAAGACGATTCAAAATGCTTATTTTAAGCTTACTGAATAAAGAAATTTTGATTTTCGATATTTTTTTAGATTTCTAGTTTTTACATACAATTAATTATTCCATACATCCAAACATCGTGCCCTCGCTGTTTCCCGGCGGGGTAGTCGTACATTCCGTCATACATTCAACCGCCTCTGGGGTCTAGCCCAGAGTCCCGGATTCGATTCCCAGCGAGGTGTGGAACCTACATCGGTGCGTACTTGCTTCGGTTGGTGGTAGAGCTAGTTATAGCTACCACCATCTTATCTTAAGATTAGCGCCTTAACAACAATGTTCTGGGGGTCAAAGTTGCTCGCGTCCGTAGGTTTACCCTTGAGACCCTACACGTGATCCCTGGGTGGTGCTAAATGAGTGACACCAACTGAGTGGTAGAGCCACGCTGCGTTGCAGCACACATTGGGCCGGCTCGCCCGGCGTAATACCACCCTCTCACTAATATTCGGCGTGAAATAATGGCACTTGGTGCTGTTGTGTTTCGTCCGACCAGTGAGGGTTCCGGAGGCCCCTTCCCCCCCCCCCCCCCCTCCCCCAATTCCTATTCCTTCCTTAAACCTATTCCTCCCTTAAAGGCCGGCAACGCGCCTGCGATTCCTCTGGTTTTGCGGGTGTCCATGGGCGGCGGTGATTACTCTCCATCAGGTGACCCGCCTGCTCGTTTGCCTCCCTCTTCTATAAAAATAAAAAAAATGTTATTAGAATTGTTGTGTTCCGACAGTTAGGGATATGATAAGCCAGTGAATTATTTGTAAAAAATAAAATTTATTCCTATGAGCGTGGAAATACGTAGGTAGTGCAAATGCAACTAAAAACCTTAAAGCAACACCTCGTACAATTAAATTAACTATAAACTCATACTACAAGAGTTAACGATTCAAGCACCGGAAGCGTACAGTCGGTGGCAAATAAATCTCATTAAACGAGGTTGTAATTGAAAACAAACATGGCCGGCAACGCGAATGACGAAACGGGGACGACTTTCCAACGTGAGATAACTAATTTCCATTTTTCAAGCTTACTTCATACATTCATACCTTAATACAAACATATGTATATTCAAGACTATTATCCCCGAAGGATTAGTCAGAGCCTAGGCAATGAGGACCACAAAAGCCATAGTCCGCGTTTAACAACTACACATGCGCTCAGCTCGACAGGTGGTGAGCCCATCGTCGCTCTATGTTGTTGGCTGTATGTGCAGTCTGTAGTCCGTTATTCGCCTTTTACGACTCCTAAGGGAAGAGATGATTGTGCTTATTAATATTCTTTAAAGAAGCCGCCAACACACACAGTTAAAGCTTCTTTCATCAGCCTATAAACGTCCCACTGCGGGGCACTGGGCTTGGGCCATAACCCACCACGCTGGCCCAAAGCGGGTTGGGATAAATAATATAACTGGGACCAACGGTTTTACGTTCCTTTCGTAGCACGAAAGACTTAAAAATATTCGAAGCGTACATATACTTTTGTAATATTAGTTATTTTAAACATTGAAAATGTTTTTTTGCGATAAGAACGCTTACATATACCTACTTCAAGATATTGAAATGATGAAAAAACTTGACTTTCTCAAATGGGAATCGAACCCACGTCGAACATCTTCGAAACCACGCAATCCGCGGTTAGTCCTCCGCAGTTGGTTTGATTGGAGTGGTGAGTGGTCAACAACGCAGCCACAATATGTGTATTGTGATTTGTGACGCAGCCGCCCGGATTGCGGGAGCGATGCGTGGCTTTGATTCCCATCTGAGGTAGTCATTTTTTTTTGTGTAACGGTACAGAATGAATGGTATCCGTCCGTTAGTAAGGAATGTATGGGAGTAGCACTAAAATAAATATTAATGCGTAGCACCATTAATATAATAAGCATGAAAAAGGGAATAATAAACTAGTTCAGAATAATGGTCAGTGGTCTAGCGCTTTATCTTTAGTTTGAATTTCGCGGGGACTGCTCTGTGTGCTCCTTGCGACATAGGCGCCGTCTAGCGTGAGTTATTTACTTGAGCTTCGCATAAGGTTGCTAGTTTGACTTCTTTATTTTGAATTTCGCGGGGACTGCTCTGTGTGGCCTTGTGACATAGGCGTAGGTTGGCAAGCCGGTAGACATACGGGCGGGCGCCACCTATGGTCGGAATACGGAACTTTTTATAATTTCAAAAAATACAGGATTATTGGCTTAAGTGGATGATTATTGAGAGGGAATTGTTAATAGAAGGCTACATTTAGATATTCAAAGATGTAATATTGGCTATCTGACGAGATTTCGTTGGATTATGGAAAAACTTTAGAATTGCGCGGCGGGCGACGGCAATGAGCGAGCGAGAGGTTGGGAAAAAGATAGAAAGAGAGTTAGGATGTTATCTCCACGTGGCGCAACGCGAAGTTCACGTATAACAAATAATAAGCGACGCGAAGGCGAGGCGCGTCGAAAAACAGCTAGCGATTGGTTGAAGGGAGGAAAAGCGGACGCGCGCGGGCGAATGTTAGGCGCGCAGGGCGCGAAAGTTAAGATGCTTGGGAAAAGGGCGGAAAATTAGCGGGCATTCAATTTTGAGACGTCGGAGGCGCGGTCGAATTTAAGAGTGCGGTAAATACTCATACGAGAAAGCGAGCGTCCGTGCGATTTTTAGCGCGCTAAGTGATATTCGAGTTGCGATTTTAACTAACATTGGTTGTGAAATTGAAAGTGATTTATAAAGTAAAACTATTGCGATCGCAACTTGAATCCGTTAACGAAATGATGTATTTCGGGGTATATTGGCGGAAACGCATAACGGTGGCAACAAAACCAATATACCTTTCAACAGACTTCGGTCTGGATGACCTTTGACTGTATTTAATAAGGTCGGCGTTTTCCATTATTACGCTAAACAATACACTATCTTCGACGGAGTAATGGGGGAGAGACAGTTGTCTCCCTAGTGAAAGTTGAAGATAGGTTAGACACCATTTAGCTGGAGGTAGACCCGTATGACCCAGTCCAATTTCGAGTCTACCTCCGTACATACAGTGTAGTGATAGGAATAACACACTGAGTATACTGGCTCGACTGATAGTACATTTAGAAGTCAGTTGCTTGCAGGGGCGACTCGGCTTACACAACTCACCACGAAATTACGTTAAATGTGGCTTGGGCCTAGATTGCAAGGTACACAAGTAGGGACTGTTAGTTCGACAAAATATAGGCATTTCAAGTGAGGAAAGCTGTAGGAATCTATAGGTAGGCGGTTCTATATAATTGCTGTGAGGAAGTGAGGGGACAGTACGGGGTGAGCGCACTGTGCGTACATAGGCTGGGTACGCGGGCCGCGGGGCCAGGCTGGATTAATTCAGATTAATAAGGTAGGGATAATTAAGTTGCGGTGTTAAATAAAATTTACGATGAAGTGATGTGGGTCCTATCTAGGCATATAATCTGTTACCGTAGGCCGATAAAATTCTAATTGTTTCCTAAAGTTGTTACCAATTAATTATTCATTTTAAATAATTAACAGAAGTATGATAATATCGTACCATCATTACTTTGGAATACCTAAAAAGTCTAGACTGGTTTCCTATTACAAGAAAAATACTAAAAGTTATAGCAAATAAGCATAGCTGTACTGTGATGTTTGATTTCTAATACTGAAATGACCAAACAGGCATTTTTAGCTTTCCCTGGGATGCGATACGATCTTATATTGCTACACTTTTCAAAGTATTAAAAGTACACATCCGATACCTATTAGTAAAATATAAGCTGATATAAACTGAACAACTAAAACCAGTTTAGAACCTAGGATAATTCGTTGAAGGAAGACATTGCAAGCTATGAGCTTCTAATAATCTGAAACATAGAAATAATTGATTGATAACAACCTGCTAATTAGCCTGATAATGGTCTACTAATACCATTTGAATTCACCTTAATGGTCAAAGACCTCTTAAGATATGTAAGTACTTACTTCTAATAATATGAAACATAGAAATATTTGATGGGAACAATCTAAATCAATCAGACTAATACCTAGTACAGTCTAATTTATACCTATTAAAGTGAGTGAAGGATAACTTCTAAGTGTAATTGATTCAATTATTAACAGGGATAATTACCTGATTTACTACCTACTAAAACATACTAACTATGATTTAGTAGGCTATCAAATTAACCACTCAGTCTGAGAGACAGGGGTGGAAGTTAATGGAAAAATAATTAACTTAAGTTCACTTCCTAAAAGTCAAGGATATTGAATAAATTAATCATCTTTTAATAAACTTGAGATGTACTTATACTTTATAAGATCTGTATAATGAACACTAAGAGTAAACCAAAGTAATTTACTTCAAATGATAGTATTCTATATAAGTTCACTTCCTAAAAGTCAAGGATATTGAATAAACTAAACATCTTTCAATAAACTTGAGATGTACTTATACTTTATAAGATCTGTATAATGAACACTAAGAGTAAACCAAAGTAATTTACTTCAAATGATAGTATTCTATTTAAGTTCACTTCCTAAATGAGTAGGATATTGAATGAATCAAACATCCTTTAATAAACTTAAGATGTGATAATCTGCCAATGCAGCCAATCCAATGTAGTTATATTGGAACTTTATAAGACCTGTATAATAAATACTAGGATTAAATAAGAGTAATTTTGCCTGTATTAATAGCATTCTATTTTAGCCACCGCCTGAAGTGGCGTTTGAATAAATTATCCACCCTTTATGGAACTGAATATTAATTTTCTAATGAGACAATAGGACAGTCAGTTAATATTATTACATTGTGATCTCTTTATAATAGACACAATAATCAGAGGAATAAGTGTGTCCGGTAGAATGCTGGCTTTCCACCTCTGTTCAATAAGTGAAATCATAAGACATAAGTTATTGCATTGAATAATTAAGTTCATAATGTGGAAAGGATATTTGGATGATAGCAAGCCTTGAGATAAACTCTATTGATTTATGTGGATAATAAGAATTGATATTGCTAACACATAGTTCATAATGTAAAATGAAATTAAATTTTGAGGAGAGATGTAAATTCTCAGTTTTAAAGAATTAAGGCCACAGGCTAATTAAAGTTAAAGTCAATCTGGTCAGAGCTGATATTAAACAATGAGCCGTTCAGCATGCTAATAGCGGGGCGGGGCTATTAAATTACCAGGATCCTCAAATATGTCGTATATTTCCACAAGACTTTCATATAAATTGCACAAGACTTCTTATGTATCATGCTACTTTTAATAAATAATAATACCTGCAAGCTAAGCTATCATCTGATTATCTCTGAGTGGTTACAAATCTTCCCCGCAGCTGCAGTGAAGGATTTAGGTCACAGTTCAGACGGAGTCATTGCTAGGCTACACATATCTATGTTATGATTTATAAACTGGTAGGTAATTAGGTCAGGAGAAAATAATTTAACACAGGGATAAGCCAATTACTAAACTTTCACGAAAGAACTTGAGTTACTTAAATGCGGTTAACAACGGAGGGTTCACTAGACGATCTGGCCAAAATAGTATTGATTATAATATTACATTGCTTGACTGAAATTCACTGCAAATAGAATTAAGCTATGCTAAGGTTTCATCATCATACAAACACTACGCACTCCACAAAACTACAAACACAACCATTAGATTGTAGATAAATTAGGTTAAATAGTTTTAAGAATTAGATAATAAGTTAAGTTAAGGTAAAAGCGGCGATGATGTGTGTATGTATTATAAGGTAGACTAAGGTATAGATTTAAGAAGGGGGGGAGAAGTTACATTTGTCTAATTTAAGATTTAATAATGCCTTTGCAAACTCATATATCGTGTGTTACTATGAGCAAACAAATAATATAATATAATAATAAAATCATTACAATATTATTTTTATCTTTGCATAAATCCAGTCATAGGCCTGTTTGAGAAAGACTATGAATTAGTTCAATAGTTGTAACTGGTTGTTATTACTAACGGGTTATTAAAAGATAGGTAAATAAATTGTTACTAACAAATATAGATAATTTGTACCTAATCTAAATAAAAATACACATTACTTTATATATTCATTAATTAATTCATCATTCATTCATTCGTTGAATGAATGGAGGAGACTACACCACCGAAAAGAGCAGGCTCTTAGCTCAAAGAAGAATCGAGAAACTCGCCTAAAGAAATGTCTCACCTACAACAAAAGTATGTCATCATGTTTCAGTGAAAACAGTAACGTAACAGCTAAATATTTGCACGATCATGTCAGTTGTAAGAAAAAAAGATTGTGTAATGTTTTTGCTTGTTCGACTGACTAAAATTATAATTTTATCTTTCTCAGTTAAAGTTCTTTTAAAGTTTGTTAAATTATACTTACTTTTATTGTAAGTTCGTATTTTATAATTAAAAAATAATAGTTTATAAGTACTTAAAGCACTACTTTTTCCGCATCGGTTATAGAAAGAGATTTTCTATGTCTGTATGTTTGATTTATTTTTTTAACCAGCCACTTAATGTTTCTGAAGACGCCTTAAAACGGAGTGATTTCGGTAAATTTTGAAGGTTCCTGCGGTTGTTAAATAAATGATTAAATGCAAAAAATTAAACATACAAACGTAGAAAATCTCTTTCTATAACCGATGCTGAAAAAACATAAAAATTGGTCCAGTTCTGAAGGAGGAAACAGGGGACTACGAAACGTCGTTTTTCTGTTTTAGATCTGTGTTTTGTATGAGAATCTTGCATGCCACTTCCACGTAGTGTTTTGTCTTAAGACGTAAATTCTAAGAGATAAGACACTGAAGTTGAAAAATAATTCGACAGCCCTAACCATTATACCTTGGTGGCGTTGTGGTCACCGCAGCCGTTCAGCTTGCGGAGGACGTGGGTTTGATTCACACTTGAGGTAGTAATTTGTTTTCAACGTTTCGTTATCTTCGGGTATAATGTAAGTTACAATAATTAATTATAAAAAAAAATTGTTTATTTTTCCTCCAAAACATTACAAGTTTGGGACGAACATACAGAGAAGCAAAAACAAAAACAAGACAGTGCGAATGCAAACTTAGAATATTTGGGAGGACTGGAGCCTAAGCTAGGATATCCCTGAATTTCAGGACTCCAGTGTCTCCGCCCAGACCATGTACAGTAGGTATACAAAATAGGAATAAAATAAAAATAATAAAAATATTAAGCCAAAAATAGAAAAAGAAGGACTAACAAAAATAGCAATAGCAATAACCATATTATGTAATGTAATAGGAATAAAATAGCAATAGCAATAACCATATTATGTAACGTAATAGGAATAAAACTTAAAACATTGTGAGACGACCAGCACCTCTGCCTTCCTACCTATGGCCAGGGATCCTGCAATGTAAACGTTCGAAACGTCATTGAAATCAAAGGGATAGCTACAATAAAAAAAAATACTACCACCACCTCTCTTCCCTTGGGTGTCGTAAACGACTAACGTAAAGACTGCACATACATCCAACAGTCGTACACATGTGCAGTCGCTAATTGGTGAAAAGTGGACTGTGGTAGAGGACTGCTTTTGCGGTCCTCATTACCTAGTCTCTGACTATTCCTTCGGGCATAATAGTCGGGTTGGTGATACTGATCCCATTAGCCGGGTGCAACATCGAACAATACCGAAACACACTTTGAACGACCTTGGAATTGAAGCCAGGACAGGAAATCCGGATTACGTCCATAGTTTAGTAATGCAATCTGTGTATGTTATATTTATTATTTTAAAAGTACGAAAACGATCATGGATATGACGACCTCCTTGGTCGAGTGGTTTGTACACCGGTTTTAATGGTGTCGTCATCTTTGAGGTCCCGGGTTCGATCCCCGGTCGGGTCAATTTAGAAATTATTCTAAATTGTCTCGAGTCTGGGGGTTTTCTATGTATATTAAGTATTTTAAGTATGTTTATCCGTTGTCTGTAACCATTTAACGAGTTTCATAACGATGCTTCTCTTGGGCTAAATGATTGGTGTGTGTGTAGGAAAAATTAACTTGTGCGAGCGGGAACAAGATTAACAATATGGCGTTTTTATCAGTTTAAAACGGGATTGAATAATTCTGACAGATTAGAAGAACGAAACTGTGAAATCTGTTAGGAAAACGCAGCAAAACAGAAATGAACAAGAATTAAAATCAATGAGTATTGATAAGTAATAAATTAAGTTGACATAAATCTATTAGAATTTTTTTATTCGTCCGATCTCTCATACTCAATATGTGACTCACTCAGCTAAAGCACGGTAGCATAAGTCAAATGTGTGTCAAGTTAAAAGTGATTAACAAGCGAAGGAAAGCGCCTGGCGGATGTCAGAGCTCCGCATTTTCAATATTTGTTGTGGTGACGCTGACGTATTTAGGCAAGTGTGACGTCACTATTCAAATACCCTTTACAAGTAATTTTTTTTTAAGATTATTATTTAAGTATGTGGGCTTGGATCTTAAAACACAGTGCACGAATTTGTATAAAACGAGTATTTCACTTTGTTATAAAAAAAACAGAGATTCTCATCCAGGTTTTCTTTTTGTAAGGAGACTCTTAGTTTTCGAAATATCAGTCTCTAAAGTTTTAACATTTTGACATTTTGAGTGTAATTCTTGGTGTTTTATTTTTATTTTATAGACAACAGAAATGCTAGGTGCCCTACTCCTGTAGGTCACGTGATAGGTTAGAAATTTAAGACAATCGCGAACCGCAGCGTCGGGATTGTCTTAAATTTCGAGGTTTTTTTTTATTAGACAACAGAAATCTAGCTCCATACAAAAACATTTTTTATAGCTCTTGTTGGATGGGGGTAGGGGGGGGGGGGGGCCTCCCTCTCGTATCTCTTTTCCCCCTCCTCCTAACCATCTTCAATGACCTTTCTCACACATTTTAAGGTTAGTTTAAAGAGAATTCAAATGCTTATATCTCCATAACTATGTATCTCCTGTAAGTGGGAATGACACCAGGGGGGTGCCCCTTTACATTTACATTCGCGCGTGCGGAGCGGCGAAAATAATAGGCTTGTGTCCACTAAGAATAAATCGGGTGCACATCGGGTGGATTGGCGTTTCTAATGATCAACTATGTTTTATATAAACAAAATATCTAAAATTTTCATTATATAAAATTGGGATTATTAATATTTTAAAAAAAAACGACAATAATACGCATTCAGTCATAGTAATATGACTTAAACGGATATCAGACGCCGTGCCAAATGTCATTTTATTGTTGTGACAAATCTCTATAGAAATGTCACTACAATAAAATGACATTTGGCACGGCGGTTATTCTATAATAAGCCTCGAACGAAACGGACGTTTGGCACGGCGTGACGTCATTTACTCAACAGTTTTTGCGGTAAATATAAATCTGAATATAAAAACGCAAAATAAATATTGTAAATGATCACTTTTTTTTAAAAGAATGTATTCTTAGGATGAAATAGGTAAACAGGTATAATTTTAATATGATTTTGAAATTTAGTCAACTAGCCTCTTTATTTCTTTTGTGTAAAATGTGTACACCAAGACGTTTACTACAATTCAGTTGTCTAGTACTTAAGTGAAACTAATTGTCTTTCAAGTCATTATTAGGTATGTAGTTATATTGTATTATTAGAATAGAAAAGATATTTTTTCAATAATTGTTATTGACAATCTATTTGGGACGCCGCCATCTTGATACACACTACCACAGCACAGTGTTACTATTTCTGCAAAACTGCGACACTACGTTGTCTTTGACAGATCTGGCGCTGCGTGCGATGTCTGTCTGTTGAGCTGCGTTCCGTGGCTTCACTCGAGTGCACTCGAGCGCACTCCGGCGCGCGCTCTACCCGTTCCGTGGCTTGGTGAAATTTTACTCTGACGGCTGTCAGAGCGTAGTTTCAGCCGTTCTGTGGCTCAGAGCGCAGCAACCAAACAACCATCAAATCGGATGGTTGTTTTTCACTCTGACAGCTATTTGACGTTTATATCATTGTTATAGTGTCAAATTTTGCAATTTATGTCAAAACGTCTCGAAAAATTCGGCTTGTTTGTTTCGTATTGTTTTACTTTTTAATAATTAGGTTTAAATATTGTATAAAAGTGGAAAAATGTAGACAAAAGAAAAGTTTTCTCTCGTTTTGGACAGGAATACTTCAGAAGAGGTTATAAAAACAACTCGATCGTTCCGTGGCTCAGTTGCAACTCAAACAAGTTAAACTTTAACCAAACAACTACACCCAGAACGACGGAACGCACCCTTGATTATACGTGCAGCGGCTGCAGCGAACTTTAGGTATCTCATTCCAGAATTTGAACAAATGGTTTGTATGAACGTTCTTGTCTATACTTCTAGGTCAGTGTAGAAGGTGTTACGATAAGAAATTGTCAAAAAAAAAACTTTTTTAGATCCAGATATGCCCGAAGATAAAGAAATTTTGAAAAAAATTACCACCAACTCAAGGGGGAATCGAATCCACGTCCTCCAGGAGGCGCCCGGATTTATTTGAGCGTTTAAACGAAAAAAAATCAAATATTACCTACGAATCTTTATAGGCTGAAGTTCACTTCATCCTAGCGTTCAATGTTCAGGAGTAACAATGAGTAGTAAAACTAAAAATACTTAGGTACTACATCAACCGTAAAGAAAGAATACTCCAACCCCTCTCTTCCCTTGGGTGTCGTAAAAGGCGACTAACGGACTAAAGACTGCGCATACATCCACAGCATCGAGCGGCGATAGGCTCACCGCCTGTCACGCTGAGCACATGTGCAGTAGCTATTTGATGAAAAGTGGACTATGGCAGAGGACTGCTTTTGCGGTCCTCATAGCCTAGTTTCTGACTAACCCTTCATCAAATTATTCACCTGCAGTTTCGTACAACTATGTAACAAGTTTCATTCCTCAAAGTTGATAAGAAAGCCTGTTCCAACCACTGACCTTTGTCATGGCTTTAATAAAACAAAATGTCATTATTAAAGATTTTCAAGTGACATTTCTCGAAAGGGCAAATATTTAATGAGTGTCTCCATTGACTACAATTGAGCAACCCTTACGATCTTGGCAGCTAAGAAACTTTCGAAATGCAGAGTCACTGGATGGGTGACAAACATACAAATATTCGCACGACTATTATTTATCCCCTAAGTGCCCGAAGGGTTAGTCAGAGACTAGGCGATGGGGATCGCAGAAGCAGCGCACTGGGCACGCCAAATTACAACGAGCATGTATGAAGAACATTATGAGACTACTTAAAACATTAAGAAGGTTTACGCATTTCGGTTTCCAATACAATTTTTCAAGTCGAAATTTTCAAAGACTAATATGCCAATATTAATGAAACTTTGCATGCTAAAGTAAAGTATAGGGATCTAAATAGTTTGTTGAAAACAATTAAAAAAAAGGTTTATTTGGCTGAGTTATTGCGATGTAAAGTCCACTATAGAAAAAATCGCAATAACTCAGTTAAATAAACTTTTTTTGGAAATGTTTTCAACAAACTATATTTTACCTCAGCATGCCGAGTTTCATCAAAATTGGCCTACTGATTTATAAAAAATTCGACTTGGATATTTCTATGGAAAACCGAAATGCGTAAACCCTCATAAGATAATTAAACTTTGAAGAAAACAAATTACTTTGAAAATTATAAAATATACATCTGAGATAGTATTATTTAATTATTTTTAACTTTACGATATCATAAAAAAATATTAAGAACACGTCATTCATTATTAGTTAACTACAATGCTATTAATGGCATGCGTTAGGTTGATTGAATAAATTAAACACTTTTTTGCTAATACTTACATAGGTACTGTCTAATGTAAGTTTTATAATATTTTTTCATTTATTATTATTTTACTTTGGTTTCAATTTATTTATTTTTTGTTCTTTCTGTTATCATTGTTTTTCTCCTTAGATCTGCGTCGAGCGCAGCGAGACCTTAATCATTCATCTAATTTTTTCTTTTTATTTTTGAAATATCATGTTTTGTTTTTATTTTATCTAGTGATTTTTGCCTTTATGATGTGTGCGTGATGTACGTAAGTAAAAAATAAACAATTTTACTTACTTACTTACTTATACGCTCTAGGCACAGAATGATAGATTGTAAGAAGCAGTTCCTACGATTAAACCGTTTGAACCGTTCAGTTCCGCAGGAAACGGTTAGTATGTAATTGTGGGAATACTTTCTTAATGGCGTTTGACCGACGACGTTGGGAACTTGATACGAAACGATTAAGGTATCGAGATGAAAGGAAATATATTGGAATGGAACACTAAAACCTTCCATCACATATAAAAGCTAGATGTACAATCGACGATCTCTAAACTGCGATTTGAACCCGGGACCTCCGGATATAGAGACGAACGCTCGACCACTCGGCCACCGAGGCGAGATCTAAATCGCGTTAAAATAGTTTCATCTATAAACAACAGAAGAACCTCATTCCAAAATCCATAAATCCATACGCCACCGAAATTCCGGTCCCATTCCACAGACTTAAAAATGTATAAACACGCAAAACGAAAAAAAAACAGCAAAACAAATTTAAAACGTCAAAAGTGTGTTCACTATCGCTTTCATATTTCGTCTGTTATGCAAATTGCCGCCAAATTCTTAACACATCCGTATGCCACACCTCGAGACCATCTCAGAGACACAAAATAAAAGAGAAATGTCTTAAACAAGCGTACTAAATATCCTGTTTAAGATATTTCGATTTAAAAGAAAAAGCAACCCTAAAACTTTTATAACTAAAGCTTATTTTCCATTGACTCACTGTGCAGAAGCTGTATTCAAGATAATGTAAAATTGAAAACAAACTTTGATGAGCGCGATTAATTATTAACTGTCTTATCTGTTGGTGATAAGGCTTATTATTCAATGTTGGAGTGTTACAAGAGAATGGCCTACAGGTTTCGACGCACTGCCATATGAGAAATAACACCCCACTTTCTTTAAGTTAAGAGTTAGAGTATGCAGTCTCATTTCGAACTCTGAGAGCTTTGGTCGTGGCAAAATGGAACGCAGACCGGTGGCCTTAAATTAAACATTTAAAAGTAACAAAAAAGCCCGCCAAAATTGACAGTGACGTGTGACAGATAGTGGTTTTTTTTTCGTTTTTTTTTTGTTCTTTTTCGTTTGTCTTTGACAGTTGCGAGCGTGTTGTGTTGTTGTTAAACTTTTTTGTGCTTTTTTGTGTGGATATTGAATGGCAATGGGAAAAATGGTGAGTGTTTCATTCATAAAATCTTTTAGTGCTAGGTATGACATTTAACTGCAATGCTGTTTTTCAGTGCTTTAAAAAAAATTTAAGATAACTAACTTATCCAAATACGAGACTCGTACCTTCTTGGTAACTATAATTAAAGATTTATAAGAAAATAAAAGTTACATACAGGACACTGATTGATTATAGGTACTTAATTGAAACATTTATTTTTTCTCCTTTTTTAAATTTTACTGCTAGGAGCTACGACAAATTTTACTACGCAGGCATTGTTGACGTTCTAAAAATTTTATTGTAGTTTTTAGTTATGTATTTTTCCTTACATCATTTATAGAAAAAGTTGCTGACTATACAATGATTAAGCTTATGGGGCCTTTACTTAAAGTAGTGTTAAATGTTTGTTTTTGTAAAATAAGTATATAATATTAGATTATTAAGCAATTATAGTATGTTCTTAAAAATATTTCAAAAAACACAAAAATTCGGTAGGTATCTCTAATATTTTAACCTGGCTATAATTATCTTGGGATTAAAAATAAAATGGCTTATCCTATCCATAATTATGCCGTCTATGAACACTTCTGATGCAAGTACGAAAATTCAATCTACCTCTTCGATTACTGATAATTATCTTTGCACCCTATTTGCGCGATTTATACCCATTACAAATACTTTTTAACATTGAAAATGTCTTTTCGTTCGCTCCAGTAGGGCCCCCATTTTCGCTGAAAAAATTAAAATGATCGAAAGAAAAATTACGCGTTCTCACTGAAAATTGCATTCGACGGGTTTCAAAATACTGTTAAATATTTTATTTTTTGAATAATCTATATTATGTAGGTTCATTTTCAATACCATTTCCAGTCCTGTAGAGCACGAGATCTGTGGATTTTTACCCACCAACCCGCATTGGGCCAGCGCGGTCGGTTATGGCCCATAAACCTCTTCATGTGTAGTCTATGTGTGCCCAACAGTGGGACTAGAGTCTATCAAGCGAGTCGTGACCACGACTGCCGGTGTTTTACATACAAGCTACAGGCTACTAATCCTATCCTACTAATATTATAAACGCGTAAGTTTGTAAGTATGGATGGATATTTGTTACTCTTTCACGTAAAAACTACTCAATGTATTTGGATGAAATTCGGCATACAGATAGTTTATAACCTGGATTGACACATAGGATACTTTTTATCCCGATATTCCCACGGGAACGTATGGATGGATGTTTGTTACTCTTTCACGTAAAAACTACTGAATGGATTTTGATGAAATTCGGCATACAGATAGTTTATAACCTACTTTTTATATCTCGATATTCCCACGGAAAAAAAGAACCACGCGGGTGAAACCGCGAGCGGCCGCTAGTACATAATAAAACACAATTAAATATTTCAACCAAAAAAAATAATTCAAAAATGAAATAAAAATATCTACGAAAATTCAAGTAACGGACTTTGACTAACGGATTAGAGTTTGCACATACATCCGACAAAGAGCGAAAATGGGCTCACCACCTGTCACGCTGAGCACATGAGCAGTCGCTATTTGGTGAAAAGTGGACTATGGTAGAGGACTGCTTTTGCTGTCCTGATTACCTAGTCTCTGACTAACCCTTCGGGGATAATAGTCTTGATTACATGTATGTCTGTATTTTTGAGTTTTATTTCGTCAATGGTTTCATGTAGTGTTCGCGTAAACCTTTCAAAACCAACGTATCATATCTTAGTACAGACGCCATAAGGTTCATAAACTTGGCTTAACTTGACCGCTTCATCCATTGGTCAGCCAGCCTACGGAATTCCTCGGAATACTTAACCTACACAGTTTCTAGTCGATTCTTAGAAGTGGCATTCTCTGCGCGTCGTCTGTGTGGTCGGGTCTATTAAAAGTACATTAAAATATCTGTGGGGCATGAACGCTCAAGAAAGCCCTATATACGATAAGCTCACCATGTATCACGTTCAGCACATGTGCAGTAGTTGGTTGGCACTCACATTGCGTGCTCTCTGATTAGTCCTTTGGGAATAATAATCTTTGTCTTAGAAGGTAGAAGGTTAAAAATAGAAAATTAGGAGATATAACAACAGATGCATCCCACAAAATTACAAAACGTTATCATTGCATTCGTCACCCAAGAGAATCAATTCATACTGTATGGCTATCAAAGTCTATAACAAGCTGCCAAGGGACTCTCCCAATGCCAAAATTTAAAAGAAAATTATCAAATTATTTATTGGAGAAATGCTATTACTCATTACATGAATTTATTTTATAATATTTAATAATAAAATAATAATTATTGAATTTGATCTAATTTTGTTTGTTGATGTTAATAATTTGATAGTGTTAATTTAATTTAATTTGACAACTCTAATTTAGTTTAAAAATGTCAATTTAATTTAAGAATGTTAATTTAATTTTTTAATGTGAATTTAATGTCATGTTATTAGAATTTACTTGCTCTAAGTAAACAATATAATAATGTTAATTTAATTTTACATGCCATAACGGCAGAACATACGCCTAAATTTTTTTAACACCTTATTCACTATGTTCTAGTAAATAAAACTCATTTCATTTCATTTCAATTTTTGCATCCGGAAAATGGCTACCATTTTGAACATTAACTTTAAAAAAATTATTAAATATCTTGTAGTTTATAAGGAACACATGTTTAATGTAATTAATCAAGATTCCTTTAAAAATGTCTTCCTTAGGACTTATTTATTTTAAATACCATTAACAATAACAACGAATAAACTTGCTGAATTTATAACATTGTTTACAGGGATAGAGACCGTGGGTTCGACTCCCGGTCACTATAAGTTTTTATTTAGGTAATCTAAAATCGACAAACAGATTTCCCTATCTCGTTTTTGATTTCTCCCTACTGACTGACTACTGATTGAACACGCTGTAGACTATTGTCTAGATTTTAGCGTCCTCGTTTGAAGGTCGCGGTCTGTATTGTCTATTGTCGCGGTCATGTCTTTCTATTGAAGGATGTCCGGTTGATGACAGAAACCTAAGTGAGTGAGGTTATGAAATCTTATGTGACGAACTCAACAATTCAATTGGATAAATTAATTAAAGAATAGTAGTACTTACTTACACATGTTTTTTTTTTTAGAAATTCATGCACTTTCACGAACTCTTATCGGTTAATAATGTACCATTATTTCCAATGAATAAGTATTCGTCAAAACATCAATTTCTGAAAATGAAACAAAACTGCACGTTGAAATTAAACACATATCTATAATATTGAAATTTTGCATTTGCAATGTTTTATAGATATAGGATAAAATGTTTACTAGAAAAAAAAATGAAAGACATTCCAAACTACGCACTTTCCCCGACCTAGGAACTAAACTCGGTTCCTTCGAATGTTCGTCCAAGCGCCTTGCCACTAAATTACATTAGATATTTAAATTAAGTTTTATTGCTTAAATTAATTATAATACATGGAAATTTCTAACAAAATGCCATGCGTTGTATACCTATACAATCGTGCTGAGATGTAACCTTTTTGGCGTTAACCTTAGGTTCAACTGAGCGCGCGGTGAGAGTAGAAAGCAGGCGTTATCAACTTTAGGAGCCCTGAGAAGGGCCATGGCACTAAACAAACGTAATATCAGCTTCAAAGATAATTATAATTGTACTGTGACAGTAATAGTGGACTGGTTTTGCGGTCCTCACGACTCAAAGTCAATGTATTTATTCGATATAAACCTTTACCGGCACTTATTGACGTCAAAAATAATAGTAAAACTAACATGTATTTAAATTTTAACAACTAATTTAACTAACTAACTAATCTACTTTACCTAACTAATTAATCTACCTACCCAACGAAGCTAAAACCTTCGGATTTTGGAAGAGCTTTCGACTGAGAAGAAGCTGGCAAGAAACTCAGGAGGCCATTCTTTTTTACTCCCTCTATGTAACAAAAGTTACATAAACATAACGAAACGTTGAAAATAATGTACCTCAGGCGGGACATTTTTTTTTTCAACATTTCGTTATCTGTGAGTTTATTTGAGCGTTTATTAACGCAAATAATCAAATAACATTTTAAACTTTCATGGTCACTACAATTATTTTTATGAAAAAACGGGATTTTTACAATGTCTGAGTTGTTTGTTTTGAGTCCCCGATATTTCGGCGCAGTTGCATGCACCATGATCACGGACTAACAGTTACTCCGATATTTTTACAGTTAACAGTTACAGTAACAGTTACAGTTTACAGTTAATCAAATATTACGAAAAGTTACTTACAGTGTAATAGATACGATAATTAACTACAATTTGTGCGCGTCAATAAAATTATAAAGGTATTACAAATTAATGATAATAAAATTAAATTCTAAAGCGTTTCGGGAAACGATCTTATAGCTACAGCCTCAATCAACAATATTAAGTTATGTTTTTTATAAGTATTGTATGTAGCTTATCTTCGAGACTCTCTCACCGTGATGAATAATGAACAAACTACGTATTTATAACAACTACAAGTTTGTACGGAACCCTCGCACTAGACCGGTTTTTTTAAATACATTAAGTATGTAAGTTGAGATTTGGGTTTTGTTTCTTAAGATAATAACTTGGTTTGCGTATTTCCAATTAAAAGATTATCCCAAAAATCTAGCCTTTATCTAAAGAAACACGTTTAGTTCTATTTGCCAACACTCATGCACATTCACGAACACCTAACGGTTATTAATCTACCATTATGTGACAAGACAAAACACAAATTTTAGAAAATTAAAATGCAAACCTGCAGCCACGACGCTTCACTTTCGCGCGAACAAGTCCTAAAACAATCGTTAAAATTAAATAGCGAAACATATTTTGTTTTAAAGACCCGAGAGAAAGTTATTTGCACGGATTACATAAAGCGGAAGGACATTCAACCTTCCTTCACAGATTATACAAGAGCTCACAAGAGATTTGGTACTCTTACTTTTTAATAGATATGTCTGTGCTTTTTATGATGTCGTAATGTCAGTAATGTATGTACCATTTCCTGTACGTAATATTGTATTATAGAACGATTATACGTACCTAAATATAATTGTTAATATGGAGAAAGTTTTATCGACGGAAAATGTTTTCAATTTGTCAGTTTAAATTTTTTTTTATTTTAAGAATCTTTTGCTTGTATTTCCACTCAACATACATCGAAAACATTTCTCTGCTTGCTTTTGTACCGCTTTTTTATAGTCACTGATAAATAACTGAATTTTATTTATGAATAAGCAAATATAATATTTTTTATAATAATGTACTGGTACGTAATACCTAACTACCTAACCTAACTCTTTGCTCTTCATAAAAGACCAGCGGGTCTATCGGCTAAAAAATATGGATATGGACATGGGCTTCATTTGACATTTGAAGCCCATAATTTGTCCTTATATGGGCATATTATGGGTTTAAAATGTCAAATAAAGCCCATGTCCATATCCATATTTTTTAGCCGATACCTAATACTGCAGATCGAAAATGGAAGCGCATTTTAGTCTCCTTAACTACTGAGGAAGCTGGCTATCTTATATCTCTGCCAGAACACAATATTGCATTGAAATGAAATGCTTTTTAAACTCACGTTTAGTGTACTAATATAGAATACTTAATAGTACAAGTATTATACTACATTAAACCTCCTACACGGTCCTTGGTCGAACAGGGAGACTGAGTCACATATTATAAGTATGCTTTTATAACTGTGACTGCTGAGGTGTTTGTTGGTCGTCTCACAGTTAAAAGTTATTTACCCAAGTCAATCGTTTATTTATTTAACCGGGTGTTGTGTAATATTAGTATAGATAAGATCTAAGGCCCCTACTGTCTTTTAGAGCAGTTTAATATTACTATGTATACATGTTTAGATTCATACTGTTCAAGAATTGAAAAGTAGTTTTTTCGCTACGAAATTTTTATGCATGATGAATAGTTGACATAAATACATAAGCATTTATTAATTTGCTGTTAAAATAAACGTTCATATAAGATATCAACAACACTTTTAAACGAATGAATAATTAATTAATATATTCAAATTAAACGATTACACGATTGATCAATCTATTTTTAAAATGTAATTAATTAGCTTTTCCCGTTTGATATTTATTAAGTATGCATAGCCTTTCTCTGTGTGTGATGTATGAAGTTGTTTTATTAGTCTTGATGTTGGAAATCTCCATGTGGGCTGATATTTTCTATTTTTAATTAAAAGACACGTGGCGTTATTTGCAAATCGACACTATCAAAGTTGGGAAAATAAATTACACAATATAAATTACATACATACTTAAAGGTTATAACAATTAATCACGACTATTATCCCCGAAGGGTTACATTATAAATATTTATCGTTGTTCATTCTATATTATTAAAAAAAACCGGCCAAGTGCTAGTCGGACTCGCCCATGAAGGGTTCCGTAGCAACAAGTAACTCATATAAAAGTTCTTGTAGTTCGTTGTAACTTTGATCGATGTTTTAATAACAGTGTATTTTTTTTTAAATTAATTAATTTATGACGTATTAAAAAAAAACTACTTACTAGATCTCGTTCAAACCAATTTTCAGTGGAAGCTTGCATGGTGCAATGTACCTACATCATATATTTTTTTTAGTTTTATCATTCTCTTATTTTAGAAGTTACAGGGGGGGGACACATTTTACTACTTTGGAAGTGTCTCTCGCGCAAACTATTCAGTTTACAAAAAAAATATATTAGAAACCTCAATATCATTTTTGAAGACCTATCCATAGATAACCCACAAGAATGGGTTTGATAAAAAAAATTTTGAGTTTTAGTTCTAAGTATGGGGAACCCCCAAAATTTATTGTTTTTTTTCTATTTTTGTGTGAAAATCTAAATGCGGTTCACAGAATACATCTACTTACCAAGTTTCAACAGTAGAGTTCTTATAGTTTCGGAATAAAGTGGCTGTGACATACGGACGGACAGACAGACATGACGAATCCATAAGGGTTCCGTTTTTTGCCATTTGGCTACGAAACCCTTAAAAATGTAAGTAAATATATTTTTAAAAACTATAGCTTTTATGTAAATGCACAATGAAGGGAAAACACTATCTATAACAACAGTCAGTTTGTTCATGTTCTTGTGCGATTTAAAAGCTTGTGGTGGCCGAGGTTTATGCCTGATTGAAATTTTATTCTAAGGGATATGAGATTTTAAAATATTACTTACGACAAACATGTTTTTTGTCGTTAGCACATTTAGTAAATGAGATAATAGTAAAAAGAGATAATATTCTATGCCTAAAGTAGATGGGAATGAGTGATAAACAGATATTTTAATGGGAAATGATATTTTCCCCAAACCCTTTGAGTTTCAGTAAATATGTCAGATTTTAATTAGATCTCACACGAACTTCTTGAAAGAATTTGAAAAGTGATGTTGCACTGTTTTGTTTTATTTGCTAATAAATAAGGTAAGTATATTAGCGAAATAAAACACAATAAATCACAACAAATACAGTTTAAAACAATAAATAGGTAATTAAATAAATAATCTCAGTGACGTCAACGAACACGTAACGGTTAATATTCCACCATTATATATTTTTTTTTTTTTTTATAAAAGAGGGAGGCAAACGAGCAGGCGGGTCACCTGATGGAGAGTAATCACCGCCGCCCATGGACACCCGCAAAACCAGAGGAATCGCAGACGCGTTGCCGGCCTTTAAGGGAGGAATAGGTTTAAGGAAGGAATAGGAATTGGAAAGAGGGGGGCGGGGGGGGGGGGGGAGAGGCCTCCGGAACCCTCACTGGTCGGACGAAACACAACAGCACCAAGTGCCATTATTCCACGCCCAATATTCGTGAGAGGGTGGTATTACGCCGGGCGAGCCGGCCCAATGCGTGCTGCAACGCAGCGTGGCTCTACCACTCAGTGATCACACATATATCACATTAATATTGGACAAAACACAAATAACTTACTTATAGAAAATAAAACAAAACTGCAGACTTGGCGTTTCACTTTCACGGCAAGAATCCCTCACTTCTCGTTGCACGAAAGCACAGGATTACTTAACAGTCACAGAAAACATAGTAAGTAGAATAAAAGCAGAAACTGTCGTGGCTTACCACAGTTTAGGTCGTTGTCTCTAACACAATATTATGTTGTTTTGCCTATACTAGCTTCGATCAACAATACATGATCGAAGTATACTAGAGTAAGAAGTTTGACGAGGAAACACTACGTCGACGTGGCATGCAAAATTCTCATACAAAACACAGAAAAACGGTTTCGTAGTCCCCTGTTTGCTCCTTCAGAACTCAGAACAGACCAATTTTTATTACTTTTTCAGCATTGGTTAGAGAAAGAGATTTTCTATGTCTGTATGTTTGATTTTTTTGCATTAAGTCATTTATTTAACAACCAGGAGCCTTCAAAGTTTAGCGAAATCACTTCGTTTTAAGGATTCTTCAGAAACATTAAGTAGCTGGTTTAAAAAAAAAATCGTACAGTCATAGAAAATCTCTTTCTTTAACCGATGTTGAAAAGGTAATAAAAATTAGTCCAGTTCTGAAGGAGGAAACAGGGGACTACGAAACGTCGTTTTACTGTGTTTTGTACAACTTTGCATGCCACTTCGACGACAAGTAAAGTAAAGTATATTAAAGTGCAGCCTGTATACTCTTACTGCTAGGGTTGCCAACTTAAAAAAAAAAAAAATTAAGGTGAGATAAGAAAAAAACAGTATTTTAGAAAAATGGACAGTATTTAATTTTTTCAAAGATTTAAATATGGCTGCGTTTCGCGCAGATAACGTTCTCAACTTTTTTACTTTATAAGGTTACCAATGCACAGTGAGACCATAGGTGATATTAAAACAGTATTTTGGATACTTTTTTTTAATATTAGAAGGAGGCAAACGAGCAGGCGGGTCACCTGATGGAGAGCAATCACCGCCGCCCATGGACACCCGCAAAACCAGAGGAGTCGCAGATGCGTTGCCGACCTTTAAGAAAGGAATAGGGTTAAGAAAGTAATAGGAATTGTGAAAGGGGGTAGGGGGGGAGGGGCCTCCTAAACTCTCACTGGCCGGACGAAACACAACAGCACCAAGTGCCATTATTTCACGCCGGATATTCGTGAGAGGGTATTATTACCCCGGGCGAGCCGGCTTAATGCGTGCTGCAACGCAACTTTATTTTTGTTCAACAGTACTTAAAAATTATAATGTAGTGAAAGCAGTATAATACTGCTGAACTGTTAAAAACAAAATTGTCTTTAACAGTATAGTTGGCAACCTTAATTACTTACTGCAGAGCAAAAACCTCCATAATTGGAATAAATCCATTGCTACAATTGACGGATATTGGCTTAAACACCAAGCTTGCTTAATGCGGGTGATCACAAACACTTTGCCCAACCCGGGAATTGAACCCGGGACCTCCGTACATCAAGCCGAGCGCTTCGACCATCGAGGCGGCTACAAACTAAGTAATAGGTATGTAAAATTTCTTACTGTTAATGTTTTATATTTTAGCGTTTTATTAACGCTTAAATATACTTAAGTAAAATTTTAAACACTGAAAAAAGACGACAACCTCAGGCGGGAATCGAACCACGCACCTACCACATTCCGGGCCGCTGCCTTAACCACTTGGCTACCGATGTTGACAATTTGTTGTGAGCAATGTTGACTAAAAACATAAGCATCAAGCACTGACAAATTTCGACGGTTGAAAGCCAGACCTCGGTAGCCCAAGTGGTTAAGGCAGCCGCCCGGAATGCGGAAGGTGCGTGGTTCGATTCCCGCCTGAGGTTGTCGTCTTTTTTCAGTGTTTAAAATTTCTTACTGTTGTTAGGTTATTGACACCGTCAGTAAATGACTCACAAATTATCGTCTTCACAACATCGGTGAGATCATGGCAAGGCCAATTACCCGTAATAGCTAAACAATTATAAAAAACGCAGTTACTCTATTTATAGTGTAGTGTAGACTATTACGGGGCAAACAACTTACTTACATACATACATAAAATCACGGCCATTATCCCCGAAGGGTTAGTCAGAGACTAGGCAATAAGGACAGCAGAAGCAGTCCTCTACCATAGTCCTATTTCACCAAATAGCCACAGCACTAGTACTCAGCGTGACAGTTTTGGAGCCCATCACCGCTCTATGCTGTTGGATGTATGTGCAGTCTTTAGTCTGTTAGTCGTCTTTTATGTCACCCAAGCGAAGAGAGGGGGTTGGTTGGGTGGTTGTATTCTTTTACAGCTACGCGCCACGGTTAACAAACAACTTCCTTCCTCTAGCAAAAAAGAGTGTGTAACACTCTTTTTTGCCAGTAATTCTTCAAAGAGGATCACACAATCAGCGCTGTCAGTTCCATTTCCGTGGGTAATTTGAAACAATAGCCGCTTCTTGCGAACCTCAGATTAATCGCGGACAAACTATTGATTAGAGACATTGTGGTATTATGAGTAGAGATGCACAGTAATGTTTTTGTTACTTAGAAGGAGAAAAAAGAAAGGCCTCCTGAGTTTCTTGTCAGCTTCTCCTCAGTTGAAGCCAATGCTCTTCCAAAATCGGAACTGGTGGTAGATTAGTTAGTTAGAGTAAATTAGTGGTTAAGTCTTAACTCTTAACTACAAGTTAGTTAACTGTTTTTTTGTTTTGTATTGACGTCAATAAGTGCCTGCAAAGGTTTATGTTAAATAAATGACTAATTTGACTTTGACTTTGAAAGAAGTGGATGAAGTGACTACTTAAACTAGGTTAAAATTCGAATCAGAGTTCTGAATTGCAGTTTTTACGTTAACAACGCTGTATTTAAACACGAATAACGAAACGAATCAATCCGGGCGGCTGCGTTTGCGAGTGCGTAGCGGAGTGGTCAACGGAACAAACGCGCCGCGCCGCCCGCATTGCGGAGAATGTTTCGTTATATCTTCGATGAATGTATATAAACAAATACTTAATTCACACATTGTGGAAATATCTGTGACACTAGGATTTTCATTGTTTTTTTAAAGAAAGATACTATTGTTAGTGGTATTCTTGTGAATCTCTCTCAAGAAAATGTAAAAATCCGATTTTTGCACAAAGCATTGTGAATCATTTGTTTACAATTGACCATAACTAGGCGTTTGCAGCCCATGCATGGCCCGCACGCAACTGAGTGCGCAATAAATTTCATAGCGGCGTTGTCTCTAGTTGTAATATCTCAATGATTACAGGCGAGAGTGTAGGCCGAGTTTGGCGCTATTGTTTGTGGATTGCTCTGTCTATGGTAAACTCGGCTGTAGAAAATGGCGGACGCGAGACATCTACATTGTCTTTGACACCGAAAGCGGTGACAGCGCGCAACCACTTTGAAAATTGCTTTCCGTTGCTGTTGGCAATGACCCTACAAATAAGTATATTAAACATACGAATATACGATGTCAAAAGTCCAGCACTTAGTTTTCATTCCATCGATCACATGAAACTAGGCCCACAATCCTATACTAAATCCATAAAGTTAATACCTTTCCGCTAGGTAGGTATAGTAACTTTATGACTAAATCATAGCGGAATAGTGGCAACTTTTGACATAATTATTATCCTACATTGTCGTTGATTTACCTCATAAACGAACGAGTAAAGAACGAAGGACTCGCGCCGCTAACAAGTGAAGCAACCTTTTGCTGGTGTGTATGCTGTCACGGGGACGCTCGACATTTAGCTTCTAGCGGCTAGATAATTGATGTGAGAGTAGAAAAGTTATTATTATTATAAGTAAGTAATAGAACAATACAAATAAAAAGGTCGACCCCATTTTTAATTTTAATTAAACATCTATCTCGTCCATCCAAAGGTTATCTGTAATAGATCACTTTTAGAGATAAGAGCGCCCCTTGTACTTCTAGTAACTTATTTCTTTTCGTTTTAATTTACCGTAGGTATTCAAAATAAATAATGTTTATGTGGAGTACAATAAGTAAAGTATATTTATCTTATCTTATCTCACGATTTCCCCCAAAATCCGCCATTAGTCACGACCATTTTGTTTTGTGTTAATGACCATTTTATGTATCGCGTGCTACCAGCGAAAGTATTCAATTTAAATTTTAATATTTATGCATGCATAACTGCTTTTTATTCTCTTTTTTCATCTATGACATAATTTTTATGGTTTTATTGATAACTTGCTAATTTTCTCTACTTTAGGCAATAATCAACATAGCAGTTACTTGCACATCTATTTATATAAAACGAATTTATGTTCGAACATTATTACTTCAGAACGGCTGCACCGATTTGGATGATTTTTTATGTTATGTTTTTAATAGTCAGGAGGACTATTTATGTTTCTATTCTGTGGTCAGGACAAGGTTTGTATAAGGTTTTTTTGGAAATTCGTCCTGGGTCACGTGGACGAACGAAGTCGCGAGCGGGCCTCTAGTAGATAACAGAAGGTATAATATACATATCGCAAAAATATCTAAAAATGTTTATTTACTAAACTATAGGGCGCTTTTTGTGAGTTTGGTTGTAATTTTATCATAATGGGCGATTTGCTGACAGCCCAAATTAAAATGTAAAAATTAGTTAAAAAACCCTCGATAAATGGCGGTTTATAAAAGCCGAGCCGTACCTACTTAAGGGCTGTAATAAATACTACACTTTTACTTGTCTACCAAAAAAATAAAAAAATAGTACTTAAGTTCCTATTTTCATTCAGGACATCCAGGACCTATTTCTATTTTGGAATGGAATAAATATTACGCAGCCAACACGTGCTCTTCATGGACTCGTCTTTTACTAAGCGCCATGATTGATGATGAATTTAAGATCTTATATGTACCGCATTCTAGCAAATAAAATATATTCTATTCTATTCTATTCTATTCATCTATGAAGTCATTACGAACCAATTTCTTTTTTTTTGATCTCGGAAAATCGCCTATTAAGGAAAAACTCAATGTCTGATTAACCATGATCAATTTTATCGACGATGACCAATTGATGTCGTGGTCGTCTAGAAGTAAAGTTAACTTTGACCACTCGGCTACCGAGACGTTCGAAGGGGTTAAGAAGACCAAAAAAGTCGCAACCTAATAAACTTATTAGGTAAGTATAAGCTCCTTGGGTCAACTGTTGCGAATTAAAGTTGTACCAGGCACTAAGAAACGCCATGGTATGCCAGTCGTTTGAGCATGGCTTTGTTTGCCGACTCTCTAACTGCTAAGAGCGCGTCGTGTTTACATACTACAAAGCTTTGCACTAATGCTCCGACATGGTTTTCGTCTTACACTAACATTAAAGTTAAATATTTTTCAAATCAATAAGCGTGTTCTGATGAAACTTTCTATAGTTGAGGATACAGAAATTCTAACAACAATTACTTATCAAAGTAAAGTATCTAAAATGTAAATTTAAGTTGTGGTAAATAATGCTGGTGTTGAAATTAATACTACTTATTATCTAATATTCTAAGCTAACTGAAAAGTTAACTGTTTTTTTATTATTATTAGTATTGACGTCAATAAGTGCCTGTAAAGGTTTCCATTGAATAAATAATTTGACTTTGACTTTGACTAATCAACATTGTATTCAACATTGTTTTTTTACCCAAATAAAGTAAAAAAAAAAAGTCAAGTGAATACAGAGAATTGTGATCGCAAAAGATGTGTAGGTAATGTGGTGTGACTTCAAGAATACACGCGTCGCGTAGCGGTAAAAGATACTATCAGTCTACCACCCCCTCTCTTCCCTTGGGTGTGGTAAAAGGTGACTACGGACTAAAGACTGCATTCAACAGCATAGTGCGGCGATGGGCTCACCACCCGTCACGCTGAGCACATGTGCAGTCGCTATTTGAGCGTTGTGAAGATATTATGATATTTAAAATAGGCTCAAAAGACGCGTATTCACGAGAGCTGTAAGGTACAAAAAGAATGATTCGAGAAAGTCAAAAACGAAAAAGTTATGACCAAAATAGTAAAAAAAAGCTCGTTATTTTGGAAACGAAGAATGATATCAAAAATTTGAGAAAAACTCTGGACAATTTAGTCAGCTACGATTTGAGCCTAAAACAAAGACAATCGGGTTAAGGGTTTTGTAATATTTGGTCCGAGGTTTGCTCTGTAACCTAACCTTTTTGAAAAAAGTATTAAAAGTCAGAACGATATTTTTCACATGACATTTATGACTGCATGTTCCGCAGAGTTCGCTAACGGTGTTTCTTGTGAATTATCGGGGTTATGAGGGTGATGAAAACGAATCGCTGTTGCGTAACCGGTAGGCCCATTAAAATATTAAGATGCGAAGTAAATATTAGGTTTTTTTTGTTGTACCTCTGGTTATCCCACCAGGTACTCTAATTTTCTGAGCTCACATGTAAGTAGATGATGAATTAACCTCTCAGCCTCTCCTTTTACCTTGGTTTTTAGGTACTGCATCTTTTGAGCGCAGGAAATCGATTGTTATGGATAATTTCAGTGAATAGGTCTTTAAGAAAAACCCAGCTGTTGTAAATGCCATGGAAGGTTGGTATTTCTATCTGCGGAGTAGCTTTTTCCCTGTGTGCCACTGACCACATCTTCTTGTTGATGGCCTTTTTAATGTCATTGTATTCTTTCTCATAATTGGAGATAGGCTCTTCATATTCCTTGTTTGAGCCCTCAAGCTCACTGTCCAGATCCCAGTGCAGCGCGTCGATAGCTGCCCAGCGCGCTTGGAGCGTCCGCAAGATGTCGTCGAACTCCCATTTCTCTGACACGGAAGCCAAGTCAATGTTGGCTGTTGTGCGTTGAAATGCCTTAAAGTTGCTACTCTGTTTTTTTTAGATGATGATGACGGCGATGGTTTGTACGATCCACTCGAGTTACCTTCAAAACTGGAGTTCTTGGCCTATCCGTTGCTATAGGCTGATGACCTTGAAAATGCGCCCTAATTGCTTCATACCTCTCTCTTACCCATTCAAACTCATTGCTAGTGAAATAGCTATGGTCTCTGTACCGAATCCTGATAGCCTAGCGTGATTGTTATAGAATTCGAGCCAAACCAACTTGTAAGATTTTATGTACAACCTTTGGCGATAATAAACTTTATTATTATTATTATAATAATTGTCCAGAATATCAATTCTACGAAGTAGATACTCCTGTGTCTTTCTTTCAGCTCGGTCTTTATTAAAATTAGTTAAGACGTGCTCAATTGCTTTGGCGATTTGCTATTGGTTAGCAAGGATATCCTCAATTACTGACATGATAAAGAATAAAAGGACTGATCTTACTTGATGCGATCTGCTCCTTGCTGGTAAGTGGGTCAAATGCGTGCGGACTCTTCTACAGCACCTGACGACCAGAGATGTTGATGCCTTGGGGATAGCTCTCCTTGAAACGAGCTAGTCCTTGGTAATAACGACGTATGAACTCGCTGTTGGCACCTGAAGACCTTGATTTCTCCGGGGTAGCAGTACACGGCTGACACGTACACTTGCACTTTGTCCGATAGGTTGCTGAACGAAACTAATGACACGAAACTCAAAACGCGCAAAAGCCCCGCCTTTTACTAAACCTCTAATCCCGCCTTTTACTAATTGAAAACGAACTGATTGAAATGTGTAATGTGAAAAGTAAAGAAATGCCTACATGAGGCCAAATCAAAACTGACGACTTTGAATATGACTCAATGTACATTGCTAGCTCGGACAATATTAATTTGATAGGGAGGGGTACAAAATCGTACAAAGCGATTTCATAAATGGTCAATCTCCTTTTAGAAATTTTGCAATTTGTTTGTTCACAGGCGTTATGTCGAGGATACTTAATGTTAATCTAAGAATAAAATAATTATAATTCAACGTTCTAGTTTTATGTTGTAACATTTTCTTACCCCTAATTTCTCGTCGCTCAGCGACAATATTTTTTCGAATTCCGTAGATTCATTTCCAATGTGCTCGATAATCGTGTGAGGCACAAAATCTGTGATTTATTTTTAGATAATGCCTTCTCTATCATAGAACAGGCAAATATCGCCGAAAAGTCGAAATTCATTACTATAAAAGAATTAATTTGAAAGGTTGATTAAGGAATAGTGTGATTAGACTGATGAGAAGTGTAGAATAAATTAAGATATAGTGACAAAAATTGAGAAAGGCGTGCTAAGATGGTTTGGTCATCTAGAGAGGATGAATGAAAGAAGACAAGTACGTATCTATGTACAAGGAGGTGCAAAAGTGGTCACCCGATGTTCTTTGACTGTAACTTTTTTTAAATGAATGTAAAACGTTAGTTTCACATTTAGATCATGTTTATTTGATGTCTAAAATTTCTTTCATTAAGTAGAAAAAATGATATCTTACAAGTGGCCGCCGCCAGAATTGAACACCCGAAGACCTGATTTATGGCATTTTCCATCACTCTTGCCAGAATTTCTGCAGACAGGTTCTCTATGAGGGCTTCAATAGTCTGAGGCTTGTTAAGATAGACTCATGATTCTAAAAATTCCCACAAAAAGAAGTCCAGACCAGAACGGTTAAATCAAATCAAAATGCCGGCCAGTGCAATTAAAAATGAGCCGGAAATGCAGCCCTCTTTATTACATTTCATCCGCCAGCCGTTGTTCCATCCTGTTGGAATGTTCTTCGTGTATTTTGTATCTGTTTACTTCACAAATGTCAAAGCATACTGATATTTACCGCCATTTGAAAAAAATATAGCTTCTTTCGATAGGGTGATGAATTTTGCGCCACTTGTATTGTAACACATCTCAGTTGCCAAGTCAGGTCGGTATCCGGAGTTCCTGGGTTCACTTCCCAGGTGGGGCTAAGTGTAATTTGGATTTTTCGATGCAGCGCTTGAGTTTGTATTAAGAGGGTTTAAGCCAATTTTGATGAAACTCGGCATGCTGAAGTAAAATATAGAGATCTAAATAGTTTGTTGAAAACATTTTTGCAACAACAACAACAAAAAAAAATGTTTATTTAACTGAGTTATTGCGATTTAAAGTCCACTATAGAAAGTATTGGTTTTTAAAAATTTCAACTTGAAAGTTTGTATGGGAATCTGAAATGCGTCAATCCCACAAAGTGTCAATCGATACTTATTGGCAGCTTGCGATTGATGGGTAAATTGAAGCTGAATTCTCTTAAGCCAATAGTGTTCGACGGAACGATTATTCCATTTAGTAGTTCAGTAAAAAATCTTGGCCTACATCTTGATTCCACACTCAGCTGGCATTCTCAGGTAGCTAGTAGTGTTAGCCAAAAAGTGACCTGGACTTTGCGCTCTTTAAACCGCTTGAGAAACTTTTTACCGTTCAAGACGAGGGTAATGCTAGCGCAGTCTTTAATATTTCCCATGATCGACTATGGCGACGTGTGTTATTACGATCTCAATGCCGACTTGCTTAATAAGCTTGACTGACTTCTCAACAATGGTATTTGATTTATCTTCAACCTAAGAAAGTACGACCACATCTCAAAGCATAGGTCTGATCTGAAATGGTTACCCATTCGTCAGCGGAGATGTTTGCGTGCCCTTACTACACTTTTCTCCTTTCTAAATTCACCAAATGCTCCTTCCTACCTTACTCCCCATTTCCAATATCTCTGCACCTCTCACGACAGGAATCTCAAGTCTTCCAATAACCTTCTCGTTGTCTCTCCTTCCCATTCTTCTGGCTTTGTCCATTCGTCCTTCTATATTCAATCCATACTCCTGTGGAACGCGCTACCTCAGGAAATCAGGATGGCTACGAGTCGTGACGCATTCAAAAAGAAAGTCCACATGCTCCTGTTTGATAAAACCATGGCAGAATCATCTCAATAACGTCCTATCTATTATATATTATGTAGTGTATGTAGGTATATTTATATAATTATTTATTTATTCGTGAATTTGTATAGTATGTTTATTTTTAGTATGTTATTTAATAGTCAAAAATTACTTTCACGCTCTCTTCCATTTTTTGTTACCGTAAATAAATGCACCTACCATGTTATCTCTGCACAACCCTAAGGTTGACTGGTAGAAAATGCCTCAGGCATTAAGTCCGCCATGTAATATTATAATGTTGCGAAAGCTTAAATAAATAAATAAAATAAAAATTAACAAAAAAATAATTGCGTTCGGCCCCCGTTTCCTTTTGCAATAAAAACATTGAGTATTGAGTAACACAGCATCCTCATCCGAGCACCACAACTACATCACTTTAACTCCCAAACGTGAAAGTAGCCAGAGAAAGTACCGGCAGATGACCCGCAGAGCAGGCGGCGCAGGCGCGACACACCTGACATGCCTATTTGTCATTACCATATTACGCCTATTACTATTACTTACTTCTGTATAAGAAGATGGCGATTCATAGTCACCCCTACTCCTATGGAAACAGGCGTGAGTTTATGTATTTCTGTATGAAGTTGTGCAGTTTTTTACGCCCGTTCTCTTCAGAGCTAGAAATGAGGTCCTGAATGGGTAGTAGGAAAATATGTTTTGGACGGTTTAAAGTGCTTATTATTATTTAGTACTCTTAGGGTGGATTTCACCAAAGTAGTATAAGTCATAAGACTTATACTACTTTGGTGAAATAAATATCTAAGAATAAATCCTTATTTACTCGCGTGTATATGAACTTTACGTTTCACCAACGCTTAACCTAATGATGAAGTCACCACACTAGAGTAAATTCTTATACCGCCAATTTTGGCCGTGTTAGCCCCTATTCTTAGAATAATAATGTCACTAATGTCATTTGAAGCAGCCTTCAAATTAATATTGTAACTTAAAATTGCCGCGTCGTTTGAGATTGTTGATTGACGAATCTGATAGCAGTGACGAAGATTATTTTAGGCCCTCGCCCGAGATGGTTCAAGGAAATAACAAATTACATAGAAGATTAACAACAACAACATTTTTTTTAATGACATCGTCACAAACGTCACGTCAAACAAACAATGTTACACCAGAAAATAAAAAAGTGTAAAGCGCCTTTGCTCTCATACGAGATAAACTGCAACTATACTTTGGTGGTTAATACGCTCATTCGTTCGTTCCGCTTATGTTCGTTCAATAGCACAGAGTAACTATGCGAGAGTAACTTATTCTTACATAAGCGTGGTGAAATGAAATACAAGTTATACGTATGATAAATCTAGGTAGTAAAATTCTCGTGTAATTTTGATATTGGTGAAATCTAAATAAAATAAATTCATAAGCTAAAGTTCTTTACAACAATTTATTTAAAGATACATTATTATTTACTAAGTATATAAAAAATTATAAAAAAATACTTAACCTAGGTTGTCACCGGCCGGCGCCGGGCGGCGGCAGCGGGATAGATCGTCGATTAGGTATAATACTATATTTTAAAATTCTCAATACTTACGTACAGAGTTCAATTCCTGGTCAGGTCATTTTAGAAATATGTAACTGTTTTCTAAATCGATTTCGGGTGTGGGTGTTTCCTATGTGTATGTATGTTAATCCGTTATCTAGATAAGCCTTTAAACAAGTTTCAAAATAATCTTAACTTGGGCTAGATATGTGATAAGTTATGAGGAGCGTAGAAAGTTATTTAATTTTATACCTACATGATACATGCATCATGCCTCTGAAAGTGCGTGAAATCACAGTGATAGGTAAAGTTATTGCACCATAGATTACACCGTCACAAGTGCGTAATTGTTTTTTTTTAGTTAAGCGTTATTCATTGGATTCGTCGTCTGTAATTGCATAATTACACGCTATTTCGTCGGTTGGTTACAGAAGTAGCGGCACACTTTGTTGATGTGACACGGTACTTGTTAATTTACTTCTGTTTCTTCATATTTGTATACTAAAAACTCAAAACTAAAAACCTAAAATTTTATCCTATAGGTACTTAAATAAAAAATATTTCTAAGGGAAATCGCTGCCATAATAATACCTACCTACTTACCTAAATACATTTCGTACGATCCTCTTATCTCATACGCTCTCATAAAATTCTTCATAACTTACTTTCTCTACGTTTTCTTGTAAGTCTAACAAGTAATAGTAAGTAAGTAAGTAAATACAGTTACACACTGTCTATTAGCCCGTTATTCCGGGACTAGGCAATGAGGACCGCAAGAGCAGTCCTCTACCATAGTCCACGGGCTCCACCGCACACCAAATAGCGTCTGTGCTCAGCGTCACAGGTGGTGAGCCGGCCCCCTCTATGCTGTTTAATGTATGTGCAATTTTTAGTCCGTTAGTCGTCTTTTACGACACCCAAGGGAAGAGTAAACATTCATAATCCAATCGTTAGGTACAAATCGGATAGCGAAAAGGAAATCGCTAGCATAATGCGACCCGTCTGCTCGTCGCACTTACACTTTGACCTCTGCGACCAGTTTTACTTTCATAGTTGTGAAAGCCGGACCGGTTGTAAAGGCCACTCTTTAGCGGCCTTGACAGGGTCAACGATTAATTTTAATATACTTACTGCAGTGTAGTACGGCCTGTATACTGTATAGGGTTGCCACCTTTTTTTAGGACGAATAAAGTATTTTTTCATTTTGGTAGAACAAAAATAAAGTAAAAAGAGTATTTATTTATTTGTCCTTAAAATCGTATTTTTGTTGCTTTTTGCGACATTAAACAAATATTTGTTTTTACGTAAGTAATATAATTTTACGTAAATATGGTGTTTTAGCGTATTGTATTGGTGTCGTAGATTATGAAGTACGCTTACATGAAAAAGCGGCCAATACTCTATTTTAGAGTAGGGTACGGGTGTCAACCCTAATACTGTCCCACGAGGGCAAAGACCTACATAGTTGAAATCAAGTCAACGGCCAAATTCGGGTTGGATTGGTGGTCACAAAACCGGGCGATGCATCGAAAAATCCGAAAACACACTTTTCCCGACCCGCGAATTGAACCCGGGACTTCGGATATCGAGCCGAGCGCTTGACCACTAGGACACCGAGGCGTTTTTAATAATCAATGCATAATACCGTGTTTGTGTAGTGTAGCTCTATCTATGTCGATCCCCTCTCTTCCCTTGGATGTCGTGAAGGCGACTAACGGTATAAAACTGTACGTACAGCAGCCTAGAGCGGCGATGGGCTCACCACCTGTCACGCTGAGCACATGCGCAGTTGTTATTTGGTGAAACGAGGACTATAGCAGTGGACTGTAGAGATGCGCCGATCCGATCCGATCCTTTAAAAGATCGGATCGGCAGGCATACGATCCAGCGATTTTCGGATCGGATTGAGGGCATACGATTTTTTGCCGGATCGATACAAAACTTGAAAGATCGGATCGCTTGGATCGTATGCATAAAAACGCGGTTTGTTTAAAAAAAATAGGGTACATTAGGTTTATTTGTTACGTATGTGTTCTATCTTTGTTTACATTTTGATTTTGGCGGAAACCTTTGTGGGTAGATTGATAATAGCTGTTAAATTTTTATAAACGAATGTTGTGGGTAGGTATATAAGCATAAAATGTGTGTGTCCAGTCACATGCATACTTATTTACATGGTTTACATAGGTTTACCTAATAAAGATCTAAAATTAATAGTGTCTTACTTATTTGCATCCGATCCGAATTGATTTCCTGAAGATCGGATCGACAACATGCGATCTGATCCGCGGATCGGATCGTGGCGTTACGATCCATTACGATCCGAAAAATCGGATCGACAACCCGGATTGCGCATCCCTAGTGGACTGCTTTACGGTCCTCATTGCCTTGCCTGGTCTCTGACTAACCCTTCGGGGGACTAACAGTAGCCCTAAGAAATAAGCTTAATAAAATTAAGTTGTAAAAGTACCTACAGAAATATCTTATAATTTTTAACGTGACTTTATGATGTAATCGTTCCCACGCCACAAAAAAAACAAACTCCTAATACGACCGCCATTACTAAGCGCAACCGCAACCACAGACAATGTAATTGTTAGAATCGTTCTTATAGATGGCTGCCGTCTGTCAGCTGATGTTGCAATGTTGATGCCAGTGAACTTGTAAGTAATGGATGATGGTCGGTCGTTAGATGAATGTTATAATAAGAATGCATTCATTTATGTTGTAATAGTATGGTCGATCTGAGTCACAGACATATATATATATATATATATGTCTGTGATCTGAGTACACCTACCTATTGAGATTACATAACAAAAGTTTTGGTCACCACAAATATTTGAATGAGAGTATGGTGGCTTTTTGAAAATTAAAAAAAATACTACCAACTCATTACTTCTCTTGGGTGTCGTAAAAGGCGACTAACGTACTGAACACTGCTCTACATCCAACACCTTTAGCTAAAGCGGCGATGAGGTCACGCTGAGAGTATGTACTGTTATTATTGTTAACCAAAACAAGCGTACATAATTTAAAGATGGCAGCCGACAAATATGGCGGCGGTTGTGTTGCAATATGTCAATGAACTTGAGACTTGCCTTGCCCGAAGGGAGCTCGTTAGATTATCGCATTAGTTTAATGTTGAAATTAATTTAATCTATGCTTTACATTCATTTAACGAATTTACTCTAGCAACACCGTAATCTGATTCTATGGTCTGTCTGCCGTTGGAAATACTTTGCTCCGTCTGCCTCACGGGCTCGACTGTAATTTTTTGTGTTGTCCAAATAAGCTAATCTATTTTAATCTTTTAATATAATGACGTGTTAAATACGGTCTGCTGTTTGTTGAATGAACCTCAAGTTGTATCTGCGAATTCGAGCTTATTTTTCACCATATATATCATGGGGAGTGTTTTGTACCGTATATATCATGGGGAGTGTTCTGGGGAATTGTTCGGCTTGATCCCCGCCGCTGATTTCCTTCACCGCACAACACGCAAACGACTGTCATTCTACCCACATCACCTTGATGGCGGTCTACTACTGTGCGTTTTTCAAGAAATTTCTTGCCTCGAACTACAGTGTTGTGGAACCAGCTCTCGGCGGCGGTATTTCCGGACCGTCACGACTTAGAGATCTTCAAGAAACGAGCCTATTCCTTCCATAAAGGCCGGCAACGCGTCTGCGATTCCTCTGGTTTTGCGGGTGTCCATGGGCGGCGGTGATTACTTTCCATCAGGTGACCCGCTTGCTCGTTTGCCTCCTTCTGCTATAAAAAAAAACCATCTGCTAGATCTTGGTACGACGCAACGTCACCTGCGGTTCCTTCATGCTCTGCAAATGATCAGATCCTGTCTGTTACACAGCCCAGGATTATCATTTAAGCACATATATACCTATCTACATACACTTATTATTAATAATACATCCACATAATCACGACTACTATCCCCGAAGGGTTAGTCAGAGACTAGGCAATGAGAATCGCAAAAGCAATCCTCTAACATAGTTCATTTTTCACCAAATAGCGACTGCACATGTGCATAACATGACAGGTGGTGAGCTCATCGCCGTCCTATGCTGTTGGATGTATGTGCAATCTTTAGTCCGTTAGTCGTCTTTTACGACACCCAAGGGAAGAGAGGGGGTGGTAGTATTCTTTCACCGCTAAAGACACAGTTAAAATAATAGTTAAGTACTATTAAGAACGAGGCGTGAAGAGGCACTTTGTGTGTCGACAGGGTGAGGGTGTCTGATGCTACCTCTCTTACGCTGTACCAGTTGTCCTCACACCTGGACTTTCACTTACACTTATCATCAGGTGGAGTGGGGTCATTGCCGGGCTTCATGTAAGAATAAAACCATTATTACCAAAGTGTTAGTCAGAGACAGCCAATGAGGACCGAGAAGCCATCAGCTGCCGTACTGCACGACTCCAAATAGCTGAACATGTTCGTCATCTTCAGTCCGTTAGTCGCCTTTACGAAGCACGGAGAAGCTCGAGATGTATAAAATTCGTTCACCGATCCAGTGCCCGGCCATCGCGATCACAAACCGAAACTGTAACATGCAGCTCGACATAGTTATTTATTTAGTTATTCTATAATAACTAAATAAATTAACTATTGTTACTATTAACATGGTACTTAATCACTAACTATGGTTTCTAGCGCTAGAACATTTTATTACAAGAACAAAAGAAAACTTTAAGTAAAGTATGTGTGTAATTAACTTTGTGCACAAGGGTCCCAAGAATACTGGCAACATTTCTTCTTTGGAATGACAGGCTTTTACGCTGGCAGAGGTAGCTGCCTTCTTTAAGACGACCTTCCTGGTCAAGTGGTGAACACGCCGGGTCTGGGGTAGCACCATCTCTGAGGTCCCGGTTTCAATTCCCGGTCGGGTAAATTTAGAGAAAAACTGTTTTACTAAATTGTTTTCGGGTCTGGGTGTTCTTTACGTATATTTACCGTTATCTTACCATATTAACAAGTTTCAAAAGAATACACATCTTGGTCTAGCTAATTGGCGTGAGCGTAAACAAATTTAATTAATTTTTTATTTAATTTAAAAGCGACGACTAAGTTAAACACAATACCCACCGCGCATTAAGCCAGCCTTGGCGAGTTATTGTCAAATCTCGCGACGCCATAGTTAATATTTGTTACGGCTTTAAAGTCCACGAGTTACGGCGAAAGTTGATGAAATAACTTGTCGCTTTTCGCCACTGTTTGTGCGGAGCGCCTGCCTAGGTCACCGCCGACCAATGACGCCACAGCCGGCCCCACGACATTCTTTCAGGGAAAGCTCACGAAAGTTAAACACCACGATGACAGCTCATCTCTACACTATGGTTATGAGAGGCTTTATGGTTATAGCTGGTTATAAGCTGATTATTAAAACATACATGCGTGAATAGTATAGTTGAAAGGGGAAAACCTCGGCGAACGTAGTTAGTATACCACATTAGTTACTCATGTGGTTATACTACGGGCAAATTCGATAAAGAACATACATACGAATACATAAAATGACGGCTATAATCCCCGGTGGGTTAGTCAGAGACTAAACAATGAGGGCCGCAAAAGCAGTCCTCTGCCATAGTCCACTTTTTGCCAAATAGCGACTGCACTTGTGCTCAGCATAACACGTAGTGAGTCTAGCGCCGCTCTTTACTGCTGGATGTATGTGTAGTATTTAGTCCGTTAGTCGCCTTTTACCACACCAAAGGGAAAAGAGGGGGTGGTACGCCACGCGACATCGCCATCACCATCGTTAGCGCCATCTACCGAAATTCGCGAGAACTAATCGTTGTTACGTTGTTCGTATTCGAGATTGTTTTAGGCAAGTCGCCTATTGAAGTATGGAATAGAATGTACGGCAATTGAGCTTTTTAGTTGCGCTTTATTGGTAATTTTAATACTGTATAAAGTTGTGTGGTGGGAGCTCATTCAAAGAATAGCCACCATCTCTTCCCTTGTCCTTAGGTGTCAAATTGTCGATACAAATCGCTATGGCTATTAAAATTTATAACAATAACAAGTCAGGGGATTTTTACAATAGAAATTCTATTGCACAGCTTGATAATTATTATATAATTTATGATTACTATTTGGATTGGTATATATTATAAACCAATATTATCTATAATAAAATTATGGATAATAATGGCGTCACTATTCATCCCCTGAACTGTCGGTGGCCATTTTGCCAAAATAAAATAATAAATTGTTTGTGGTCGGATCAACTTGTTACTCAGTGTTGTTTGTACTAAACAAATTTAAGTGTTGTGTTGTGTACTAGTATGTATTTAGTGAAGTATTTTAATGTCTATAAGTGGAAACTCTTAAGGCAAATGTAAAACCTAGATTTAGTTATTATCATGTAATAAATACTGTTTGTTTCCCAATAAATAAATAAATAAAGCCTTGGAGGTTGTTGCGCCCATTCTTGTCCACAGCTATAAGACATCCCGAATGGACGCATGTAGGCAAAAAAATGTTTGGACGATTCAAAAGCACTTTTAAATAAGTTGATTTGAATAAAGGACTTCACACTTTGAAATAACTTTAACTCTTCAACGTCGTCCTCATGAACCTTTTTAAAGTTATACTCATCAAAATAATGACTGTGACTTTTAATTAATCTAAGTATTTTTCTGTTTGTTTCAGTTCCCGCGGCTAGGGCTGGCGGTGAGTCCCTTATGTATAATCACGACTATTATCCCCGAAGGGTTAGTCAGAGACTAGGCAATGAGGACAACAAAAACAGTCCTCTACCATAGTCCACTTTTCACCAAATAGCGACTGCACATGTGCTCAGCGTGACAGGTGGTGAGCCCATCACCGCTCTATGCTGTTGGATGGATGTGCAGTCTACAGTCCGTAGTCGCCTTATACGACACCCAAGGGAAGAGAGGTTGTAGTACTTAGTATTCTTTCATCCAGCTTTACACAGCTCAAAAATCCAACAACAACTGACGTAATTGAATATGAGTGTAATAACTGCGCTCGTCTCGATCCCATCACGATTAGCCACAGCCACAAGCTATCCGCTTCAAGTGAAAGTTCCGTAACTCGATACTGGTTAACTTGTAATTTCAGATCCGGTGATAGTAACATTCAAATTGTACAGGTATTGCGTTGTGAGTGGCTTCGAAAACGTGCAGTTGTGTTACGAAACGAATTCCTGTTTGCCGCAAGGATATTATTATTATGATGTTATTTTTATAATATGGATGACCTCCGCGGTCGAGTGGTTAGCACGCCGGGTCTGGCGTCGCGTGAGCGTCAAGTTAGCAGCCTCACCACGGAATTAGATGGTTTTGACTACGTCCAAAATTGTGTAGAAAAATCTTAGAATAATAACGCATAGAAAGCGAGAACACGCACGATAAATGAGGCCAGTAAAACCAAGCCATACTGGCTTGGTACCGAAACGGCCCGCGTCAGTACTAATAATCTAAACTTATCTATCTATCAACAGTTCCAATTTCCCCAATCCAAGGCCAGTCTGATTCCTCTAGCAACATTACTTGTACACTTGTGTGCGTGTCGCCGAGATAGTACGCGTAACTTACTCCTACATCCATTTTTTCATTTCTCGCCTCACGCCATGACAGTTTTTTAATACGAGACTATCGTTCTATGCATTATTATTTTATGGTGATACTATAGTTCAAAAGATATTTGAGTATCTTGGTGAGGCTGCTAAAATATGTAAGTATTTCACTTTTTTGCTCGATAGTACCCAGCTCATGATTAAAATAAAGTTTAAATCTTATTATTGTGGAGCAAAGTTCAACATTGATCAACAGCCTATATATATATTAAAAGTATATATGTAGAAGTTTACATTAGATTTTTGGATAATAGCAAAGAAGAATTCTTTTTTTATTTATCGTAAGATTCACAATTTCACACACAATTAATGAATGATAGAATGATCTCCTTTAATCTTTTTTTTTAATAACGTTTATATACCTACGTATTATTTAGAAAAAGGAATAAGTAGAATAGTTAAACTTATACTTTAATATTTTTTTATTGAATTATTGTCATTCTACATTTTGACAAAAAAGAAAGGAACATTAATATAAACATATACCTAACTACTGTCCTTTTTTGTGCAATCAATACTTAATCTAACCGCCGGGGTAGGTAGTAGTAAGTACTATGTATAGCTGATTAACCTACCAACCAAACGGCTGGTGATGTGGCTTGTTAAGTCCGCCTGGCTAGCTACCACCATCTTATCTAAGTCTGTCGCCATAACAACGATGTTTATAGCATTGTTGTGTTCCGACAGTTCAGAGCTATAGCCAGTTGTCTTCACCTACCATTGCGAAATGAAGACCTGTGCTTACCCGTAGCCTATAATATACCCTAATGATACATACATACATACAATCGCGACTATTATCCCCGAAAGGTTAGTCAGAGACTAGGCAATGAGGACCGCAAAAGCAGGCCTCTGCCATAGTCCACTTTCACCAAATAGCGACTGCACATGTGCTCAGCTTGACTGGTGGTGAGCCCATCGCGGCTCTATGCTGTTGGATGTACCACCATCTCATCTACATAAATGTCACCGTAACATTAGTGATAGTAGGTAGACTATCACTGATACACTTAAAATCGAATCGAATTAAAAGAACAGTTATTTTTAAATAGAACCGACTGGGAATCCTCAGAGGGCCTGTGGCAAACACTGACCCCCTGTCTATTTGTAATTCCTCGTGCATTGCTGTGTACTGTGCCATTCATTGCTAGTGAAAAAAACAGCAGCGCACGCGCATTGTATGACGAATTACGAATAGACAGGGGGTCAGCGCTTGCCACTTGTCTAAGGCAGAGATGGCGACGGCAACGGCGACGCCGGAACCGGCGTGATAACCACTCGTCCACGGAGGGGCAAATAATGTAAGTAAGTAAGTAAAGTAAGTAAAAAAACGTTTATTGCTTCTTATTGCATTTTACAAACAATGTACAAATAACAAATTAAAACAAACAAAGCAATTGGAAGTAGCTCAGCATGTGCTGATCTGGGGGGAGGATCCCAGGCAGCGCTGACTTTCAGCCGCTCCCATTTCTCTGGAAGGAGATCTTTAGTGAGAGTAGGTAAGGTAACGAGGGCTTCATAATTTAAAATACTATAATTATAATTACAAACAAAGATAATAAATGTAAAGTAGGTAATAATAATACTTATTCAGAAACTTGATCCAACGTAATATAAGTAAGGGTACCTAATATCTGGAGAGGCATGAGGTAGGATTAAGGACAGTGTTTGATGCAGCTTGGTGATCTGAACATTATTTTATTCTCCAGGCGTATGCCACTTGTCTTGCTCACATCAGTAGAAAAAAAACAAAATCGGTTTTCAACACCTAAACAATACATAACTCGTACTATAAATCAAAACCACAACTTAAGCTGAGCCATTACCTTTTGTCTTGATTTTATAATAATTTTTGTAACAGTGCGGTGAAAGAATACTACTTACCTTACCACCCCCTCTCTTCCCTTGGGTATCGTAAAAAGGCAACTAACGGAATAAAGACTGCACATACAGTCACGAGCAAAAATATGTAAACAATTATTGTAACTTAATACAATGGAATGAAAGTCAAAGTGTATATGTATTGTAATCTGCCTTGGCAACTACCCATAATATGGCAAAAAACACTTACCTCGACCAGCTTTCTGAGGCTCGTTAGGCAGAGCATTCCAAAAAAACACTTTCATACAAACTTTATCCTAACAAACTATCCGTTCTCGAATGAGTCATACATGTGGCAATTGAGTTGTGTTTACTTAAATAGTCTTAATTCAGATGAAGTATTAAAAACAATTTCCCAAGTAGGATTCAAACCTAAGAATGCGGGTCAGGCGTTGGCTAACAGGTCATGAGGTCAACACTGCTTTGAAAGTCAAAGTGAGCCTCATTCATAGTCAATAACTACGTCATTGACTACCGATCTTATAGGTCCCCAGCAGATGATCCTACCGCAAAATGACAATAATTTTATAGCATCCAAGCTTGAACTAGTGAGTTAGCTTAATTAAAACTGTGCAATGTGTAATGGCATTGTACTTACAAAGTTAGGGGCGGATTCTCAGCTTAATTAGGTATCATAAAAAAATGTGTGTAATTTACGTAAATTGGTTACTATGTGTTTTTTTCGTAAATTTAGGTGTTGAAAACCGATTTTGTTTTTTTTCTACTGATGTGAGCAAGACAAGTGGCATACGCCTGGAGAATAAAATAATGTTGAGATCACCAAGCTGCATCAAACATGTCCTTAATCCTACCTCATGCCTCTCCAGATATTAGGTACCCTTACTTATATTACGTTCCAGTGTTACTTCCAGAGAAATGGGAGCGGCTGAAAGTCAGCGCTGCCTGGGATCCTCCCCCCAGATCAGCACATGCTGAGCTACTTCCAATTGCTTTGTTTGTTTTAATTTGTTATTTGTACATTGTTTGTAAAATGCAATAAGAAGCAATAAACGTTTTTTTACTTACTTTACTTACTTACTTACATTATTTGCCCCTCCGTGGACGAGTGGTTATCACGCCGGTTCCGGCGTCGCCGTTGCCGTCGCCATCTCTGCCTTAGACAAGTGGCAAGCGCTGACCCCCTGTCTATTCGTAATTCGTCATACAATGCGCGTGCGCTGCTGTTTTTTTCACTAGCAATGAATGGCACAGTACACAGCAATGCACGAGGAATTACAAATAGACAGGGGGTCAGTGTTTGCCACAGGCCCTCTGAGGATTCCCAGTCGGTTCTATTTAAAAATAACTGTTCTTTTAATTCGATTCGATTTTAAGTGTATCAGTGATAGTCTACCTACTATCACTAATGTTACGGTGACATTTATGTAGATGAGATGGTGGTAGCTAGTAGATAAGGCCTCCCATCAACAATGAACAGTACAAAAATGTACCCCCGTTGGGAATCGAACGCGGGACCACTAGGTCTGCGACCAAATTTGACTTTGTTTTTTACTGTTACAGTATTCAGTCTTAGTTTTAATATATAAGATGACTGCTAGAAACCGCAAGAAATTTCAAGGGCTGGTCAGGTCATGTGTTTTAAACATAACAAAAATGGCAGAAATTAACTCGTGTTTTTATCATTTTTAATGAAATAATTCATTTTGTGAATTTTAATTGGATAGTCTTTTTATATCTAATTTATTTTAAAGCAATAACAGAAGAAAAATAAAATAAAAACAATTAAAAATAACGATTATTTACAACGCGCGGGCAACGGCCGGCCGGCCGGCTGGCCGTTGCCTCCGTCAGCTGGACGAAAAAAAAACCACGATAATCTTTTTTGTCATTTTTGTCATGTATAAAACATTTGACCTGACCAGCCCTTGAAGTTTCTTACGGTTTTTAGCAGTCATCCTATATACAACGTGTAAAAAAATAAGCAATAAAATTTGAGCAGCCTGCTAACTGTTTTTTTCACAAATAATAGGTAGCTGAGAAATTTATATTTTTTTGATAAAAGTAGCTCAAGTTTTTGTTTAAACTCTTTAGGTAACAACCCTGAAGACGGGGTGAGGCGCGGGGGAGGTGGCGGGGTACAAGCGTGCCAACTGCCACGTGTCAAAGGTCACTCATCCGACACTGCGATTTTCTTTGACTGCTCTTGCGTTTATCAATCAATAACAAAATAGGGTTGTACAAAATGTACATTACACTTAAGTAAAAAAATATATTAAGAAGTCTTAATTCTATACTTTATTATACATAGCCAGATAGCTTATTTAATAATGATTCTAGTGCTATAAGTTTTTAATAAAGTCTCCTTACAAAATTTCATGGAAATAAACCAGACCAGATATAAACAGGAAGTAATACGGAAGTAGAGTGACAGATGCGGCCATATTGGCAAAATGGCGCTTGCCATACCAGGGGTTAACAGGGTATATGCACGCACCCTTAAATTTTATTGCTTATTTTTTTTACACGTTGTAGATTCACCACAATTATCCCCAAAGGGTTAGTCGAGACTAGACAATGAGGCCCGCAGAAGCAGCCCTCTGCCATAGTCTACGTTGCGTGTACCTACGCCTGGCGTACTCACCATGGAATTCTATTATTTCAAGAATGCCAAAAAACTGTACCCAAATAGTACCAAATAGTGCCCAAAGGAAATAAATAGTACCCTTATAGTTAAAAAGTTATAGACATAGTTTGGTGAGTACGCTAGGCGTAGGTTACGCCTAGCGTACTCACCTCAGTTTGGGAAATCTGAGTAAGCTACACCTATAATTAGTATGTCTAAAAACTGTACCCAAATAGTACCCAATAGTGCCCAAAGGAAATAAATAGTACCTTTATAGTTAAAAAGTTATAGACATAGTTAGGTGAGTACGCTAGGCGTAGGTTCTTCTACGCCTAGCGTACTCACCTCGTTGCGCGAAAACAGAATCAGCAATGGCTCTCATTTCTATCTCAATAAATAGTACCGGAAATAGTACCCTCTAAGAGTGTAATTGTTATTTGACTTTTACACTAGAAAGTCATTAAATTTGATAGCAAACTTCTACATACATTGACATGAGGTACAGGCGAAGTCATAATAATTTTAATATTATTACTTATTTTGTACCTACTACATATTAGTTTTAATTTTGCTGTAATTAATAGGTGTATATGCATAACGAGAAAGTTTAATATCAGTTATGTAATTGATTATAATTATTTTTCTTATAAATAAGATCCATGTTTTCCAAAATATTGACTATCGTATTTTTTGCCGGATTTCATAAGGGAAAGAGCACCTCCTATATAAGGAACTATTTATCTTATGTCTGAAATTGAAAATTCAATATTGTGCGACAACAATCTGTTACTTTTGTTGATCATAGTGCAACTTATCGACGCGCGACAGCGATGCATCTAAGTATGAACAAATTAAAATAGATGGCGCTTATCACACTTCTTACTTTAATTACTTACAAACTGACCTGTACTAAGAAAGTGCTAAAGATCAATATTGCAATACACAACAATTTGCTTGACGCCCGCCGCGGTGGGAACGCATAGTTGCCTTACCACCGCAAAGGTTTGCGAATAGTTAATTTGTGAAACAATTAATGGAGAAAACTTGTGAATTTTGTTACATTGTGATGTGAAAGTGATCTTTAAATAAGTAAGTACCTATGTATATTTCATCTGTAATAGCATTTTATGTTCATGTCGATTTGCAGTTGATCTTTCATTAGCTAGGTAGGTAGGTACCTACTCAGTTTGAATATATTATGTATACTTACCTACAGAAATACGTTATTGTTTTTTATTAATCGTAGAACAACAAATCATATTCTTAGTTTTCTGGACTGTATAGAGTGTTTTACTGTGTCGCGTAAGGTGCGTTGGGGTAACTTCGGACGGTTTGCAGTTGTATTCGGAAGATATTAGCAGTTTTTTTTTCTCGAGAGTAAGTTAGCACAATAACTTAAAATGTATTGTAAATAAACATGCTATAAGGTAGAATGTGTTTTATATAGTTATAAACGAAATAACTACTATTTTTCTGGTGTTTAAAATACGAATAAAATCTATTAGTGAATTCCATAGTTATTCCAATCTCAATTCCTTTGGTAATAAAAATAATATTTTACCATTCACTGTGCTCGACTGTACCACGCGTAATTTTTGTATGTAGAAGTTTGCTATCAAATTTAATGACTTTCTAGTGTAAAAGTCAAATAACAATTACACTCTTAGAGGGTACTATTTCCGGTATTATTTATTGAGATAGAAATGAGAGCCATTGCTGGTTCTGTTTTCGCGCAACGAGGTGAGTACGCTAGGCGTAGAACCTACGCCTAGCGTACTCACCAAACTATGTCTATAACTTTTTAACTATAAAGGTACTATTTATTTCCTTTGGGCACTATTGGGTACTATTTGGGTACAGTTTTTTGAGATACTAATTATAGTTGTAGCTTACTCAGATTTCCCAAACTATGTCTATAACTTTTTAGCTTTTTTTTAGCTCTTGAAATAACCGAATTCCATGGTGAGTACGCCAGGCGTAGGTACACTACGTTGCGTGACAGGTGGTGAGCTTATCGCCGCTCTATGCTGTTGGATGTATGTGCAGTGTTTGGTCCGTTCGTCGCCTTTTACGATACCTAAGGGAAGAGAAGGGGCGGTAGTTTTCTATTTAATGAGCCTCCACCAGCACAGCATAGTGTTCAATGTAAGTTTTAATAAATACACATATTTCCTGTAGGTATAAATATAGAGTATATAGAGTGTAATGGTTAATCAATGCTCTTAGGATACAAGATCTGAAGGATAAATAAAACACACGTTTACCACGTAAAAACTCCGTATACTTGCGACTGAACTCCTTTACAAAATGATTCCTTACATATACTATATAGCACTTGACTGTGCTTGTAGCTAAGGCTACGCACTCAATGCACGATGCTACGACGCGTTACAGATTACGATGTAACTTAACCTATTTTTATGTGTGCACTGTGTAGGTATTTGTCCCTACACTATTCCTGCTCTTCCAAAAAGTGACTTTAAAGGATCAGATAAGGTATAGTGTGATAACAGAGGAGTGTGGAATGAATGAATATGTAGTTGCAAAAATTGAGAAAGGTATGCTAAGATGGTTTGGTCATGCAGAGAGGATGGATGAAAAAGAATTTACAAAGAAGGTGCAAGAGGAGTGAATGGGATAGTTCGAAGGGGAAGACCTTGACGAACATACTTAGATCAGATCGGTGACCTTCTCGTGAAATCAGGTCAAGAGTACCCTAAACCGACGGGCATGGTATAACATTTCGCAATTCCTAGACAAAGGTAAGCAGGTCGATGTGGTTTACTTAGATTTTAGTAAGGCGTTCGATAGAGTGGACAACGATGTATTGTTGAGAAAGCTTTGTAGCATTGGTTTCTCAACAAAATTGCTCAGGCTTTTTGCTAGTTACTTGCGAAACCGACAGCAGTTTGTGCAACATGGATGCTTTGTTTCAGCTCCATATCATTCAAGGTCAGGAGTCAGCCAGGGCTCTATATTAGGCCCGCTTTTGTTCGGCATCATGATATATGATCTCGTAGCTGCGCTTAACCATACGAAGTGTCTCCTGTATGCTGACGACCTGAAGTTGGTTTGTGGGCTTGAACAAGTTGGTGACGCCAGATATCTGCAAGAAGACATCAATGCAGTGTTTGAATGGAGTCTTTCCAACAGGCTGATTTTCAACATGTCTAAGTGTTGCACTATATCTTTTAGCCGCGCGCGTGTGCCGTTTCATACACAGTATTTGTTAGGTACGGAGCCTGTAGTTAGAGTCAATACTGTTAGGGACCTGGGTGTGATTTTTGATGTGCGTCTCAACTTTCACGAGCACTTGAAGGAACTCGCTGCTGACTCTTATCGAAGGTTAGGCTTTGTTCTCCGGAATACCCGTGAATTCCACGATGCTAGCGCCATAAAACTAGTTTATACTGCTCTTGTAAGAAGTAAGATTGAAGCGGCATCAATTGTATGGCATCCATATGAGAGTAGTTACGCTTTGCGACTAGAGAAGATCCAAAAAGCCTTCTTAAGATTCTTTTACAAGAAACTTTATGGATATTATCCTTTTCTTTACCCCACAATATTTTTACTTGGTGCGCTTGGTTTCAACTCCTTGGAGGCAAGGCGTAACTGCCATCTACTAACGACCGCTTGCCAGATATTGCGCGGTGTATCTGACTGCTCGGAATTAGTGGCTCAAGTAGTAAGACTATCCGTTCCTGAAGTACCCAAATACTCACTAAGACCACGGGGTCGTAGTCACGCCTTACTAGCTGTGCCTCGTACGCGCACTGTTGCGCACTCGCACTCGCCTCTCATTCGAGCTTTAAATTTATTAAATCAGCTTCTGGTATCTTCACCACGGTGTGATCTGTTTGCTGACAGATGGAGGGAAGTGTGCGGAGAATGTCTGAGGTATTGTGAGATAATTGATAGTGTGAATAATAGTAGTATTTGTTAGATAAATAATAGATTTTTATATACTTATATTTTATTTATTTTTGACGTGACAACGTCTTAAATTAGGTTAGCTGGGAGACACTTATGAAAAAGTGTAACGCTCGTCGGGAACGTAACGATGAGTCACCGAACGAGAGAGAGGCCCGCCGAATGCCTTGCGTCTCTCTCCCACTAAATAGTTAAGTTTAAGTTTACATGTACAATGTTTTAGTAAACAAAATAAAACAAAATAAAATAAAAAAAAATAAAATAAAATAAAATAAAATAAAATAAAATAAAAAAAAATAAAAAAAAAAAAAAAAAATAAAAAAAAAATAAAAAAAAAAAATAAAAAAAAAAATAAAAAAAAAAATAAAAAAAAAAAAACTAAAAAAAAAATATATTTCTATAGTTAAAATTTGTGCAATTCTTATTTTCATTCAATTCCTTGTTCCTATTGTGCAATTTAATTATATTCATATCAATAAATATTCTACCGAGAAAAAGACGTTGTCACGTAAAATCTTCGCCCGTAAAACCGACTTTACAGGCAACCAATTTTTTGTAATATTTTACATTACTATGTTCAGTTTTTTTTTTCTTTTTATGTTTAGCTTTTTATTTTTTGCTGTTGTTTTATATTAGTTTCCTGTTATAATTTTAATTTCTGTTTTATGTATAGCATAGCGTATTGGTGTCATACTGTAATGTTGTGTTATTGTTTGAATAAATAAATAAAAAAGGATGTGAGACAGGATCTTGGCAAATGGAAATCTGTGTTATCTGCCTACTCCTCGCTGTGAAGCAGCCGTGATGTATGTATGTTTGTATGTATATTTCCTGATATTGTTAATTACTGACTTAAGCTTGGCATTGACCCTGTTGCGGTCAGGTCACGGCTGAGAGCTCACTTTCGCTGGTATTCTACACTGACATGAAAGCAGTAAACTAGATTACCGCTAGTGTTGGGGCGATAGTCGATACACACCGATTCATTTATAAATTTATTATACTTTTATTGCAACCAGCAACACAAGGATACGAATCTAAATAAACACTGATAAACACTTTTGCTACAGAGAAAGGCCTATCCAGTATTTAGCTGAGAAAGGCTGGAAATGGCGACGATTATACACTCAAGTTTGTAAATTTCAGACTTACAAACTATACTTCTTTATAATATTAGTAGCGGAAGTAACCTCTGAAACTGCTATTCCTATTTTAAAAAATCTTTTACTTTTACTTACATTTAGCATGGACATTCAATTGTAAATATGCTGGATAATTATCCTGTTAAAATAAAACGGCTTTCCGTGAACAAAAAGAAAAAAAAAGAAATTCCGTAGATAAAAAGAGAGAGCTTTATGCCCAGGGAGCATAAACCTTTCTCTTTTTATGTAAAAATAAATATTAAAGAAAAGAAATAAAACTGAAGTCTGAGCAAAACATCGACACATTCTACCCCATCACTAGAATCACTCAAGCACTATTCCCACCAATTGTGCGGTGTTACGCCACAGATTAATAATCCGATTAACAAGGCGGAAGGCCCACGCCGTTCCCACAGCTGGGAAGCGAGGAAGTGGGTCTGTAAGGCGGCTTTTTGTGATAAAACATACACGTTGGTTAATTATTAGCCTGTTGCAGTGATTAAGATGGAAAGAAAGTTGTTCGTTTAATAATAGCTAGTAGTTGAGCTGTGTGATGGCGACTTATATAGAAAACTACCACCCCATCTCTGCCCTCAGGTGTCGTAAAAGGCGACTAACCTCCTCATTGCCCAGTCTCTGATTAACACTTAGGTATTTATGTACATGTGTATATAATTATAGGTGTGTTACTGGCAGTTGAGTGTGAATAACCTTTTTTTACTTTAACTTTGACTTAGAAAGACGCAACAAAATTGACGAAAGCTATATAGGGTGGCCCAAACGGTGACACAAAAATTATTTTTTTAGTTTCCTGACATCTAGGTGCATTTTTTTTTAAAGATGCATATTTTCCGAAAAAAAATATTTAAGTCGGTCAAATCGAAAATTCTCCGGTATTCCGTGCGTACACCTGGATGTCAGGAATGAAAAAAATTTTCAGTGTCACCGTTTGAGCCATCCTGTATATACAGGGTGTTTGGTAATATATTGAAAATCCCGCAACATGAAAAAGCGGGGGAAAAAACAACTGTTTCATAAATTAGCCAGTACATATTTGCAGTTTTGTATGGTTTCTTTTTCATTTATAGTATTTCTTTGCACTTAGTAGGATGGAAAATTGCGGGATTTTAAATCTATTACCTACCTACCAAACACCCCATGTTTAGCATTTGCTACTAAATTCTATTTAAGCTCGACGGCGACAGATGGCCCTGGCCCCGATAGCTTCTTCCTGTTTTGCTCACAATAAGTATTAATAATTTTATTTCGTATTTTAGTCATTATGATCTGCTCATACTTATTATTGTCAAACCCTTTATTGAAAGAACAATAAAAGTCTGTGAGTGAAGTGAAGGTTTTTATTATCACCCCAAGAAGCTTATATACCTACACCCTCATTTTTATTTGTTTTAATGAAATTAAGGGTGAGTTACACCCATGAAACTGAACAACTTTCCCCAAGAAACTTATGTGCAAAAATGACAAAAAAATGTCGACCTCCCAATCCTCCTATACTAATAAATTGTCATCAGCTGATCGGACAGTATAGTATGGGAGGTCAACATTTTGTTGTCGTTTTTGCACATAGGTTTCTTGGGGAAAATTATTCAGTTTCATGGGTGGAACTTACCCTTAATTTCATTAAAACGAATAAAAAATGTGGGTGTATAAACATAATTGTAACACCCTGCATACAGATTGCTGCTACGGAACCATAAAAATGTAAAGCAACGGTGACCCATCCGTATTAAGGCACGGCCAATGACACGCGCATTATCGTAATCCCATCGGCAATCGACACGCAAGCCACTTGAGCCATATCTCTTTTTAATAACCAATTCACGATATGTACCGTCGTTATATCATAAAACACAGAGATCGTAAGAAAAGGAAAGTGAAGCGTGAAAGGTCCCACTGAGGTAGGGTTACCATTTTTTGTAAAGTCCTGATAAAAAGCCTGACATTCCGGTAAAAGTCCGGACTTTTTAGGCACTGTTGAATATTATCTATGGTGTAACGGTATACGCGGGGCAGCGTTCCCCGCCATCTTTAAAAGATGCAATAAACCAGTGTGCTATATAAGGTGACTGAACAATCCAATCATCAAAAAAAAAAATTAACGCTTTTTCCGGAATTGAGTTCAGTTCTCGCCGCGGATTCTCCTTTATGTCTTCGACCGAATGAAAACGGGTGCCACGAAGTGGTAATTTACTAACACCTCTCTCTTCCCCTGGGTGTCGTTTAAGGCGACTAATGGACTAAAGACTGCACATACAACCAACAGCATAGAGCGGCGATGGGTGGCCACCTGTCACGCTGAAAAATGTGCAGTCGCTATTCGGGTAAAAGTGGACTATGGTAGAGAACTGCTTTTACTGTTCTCATTGCCTAGTCTCTGACTTACCCTTAGGGGAATAGTCGTGATTATAATATTTAGGTATGTTATGATTAAAGTCCTTTGTTTGTGTTCGAATCCTGTTTTAATGTGTTATTAATTAATGCTGTGTCAGGTGGCGTGGTGGCTTCTGCTGGCGGTGGCCGCGGAGGAGTCGCCGCCGGGGCTGGTCGCCCAGGACTCGGAGCAGGACCTCGTCGCGGAGGCCTCCAACTCGGGTAAGCTGTCAAAATGTTGCACACATCTTACAAGATTTTTTTTTACCTATGCAATTTGGGGCGAAGAAACGAGATACCGTATCTTATTTAGACAGGCACAAACATGTCTAAACATGTGCCACACATAACGTAAAATTATTTAAAGTAATAAATAAATAAATAATAAATAAATCTTTCCTACAATCACACCAATTATCTAGCCCAAGAGAAGCTTCGAAGAAACTCGTTAAATGGTTACTAGACAACGGATAAACATACATAAAATACTTAAATACATACTTATTATACATAGAAAACAAGTAAGGTTAAAGTAAGGTTAAATTGACCACAAAAAAAAATTGCCGGGACGGATTTTAATAATCTTTTGCCAGAATCATATGACAAGTATAAACTTTCATTTCCCACAAGTCTCATCAGTGGAGGATCTAGTCTCAGCTTTTGGACCACTTTTGCCCGTTATTGAATGATATAAAAACATATGTGCACATATAAAAGAAATTCCTGTAAGTATATACTTAAACACGTAAAACTACTTTAGTAAAGTTTTGCGTTAAATCCCATTTATTATTATGTGTGCTTAATGGAACGCGGAAGTTTAAAAGTGTTAGGCTGGTTTCACAGTCACGCGTTTGACCAGCGCCGGCCACACGCGCGCGCTTACAATTACACTAGATTGTAGTTGCGTTTCATAGTCATCACGCAGTTCAAACGCGCAACTACTATGTAGTGTAACGCGCGCGTGTGGCCGGCGCTGGTCAAACGCGTGACTGTGAAACCAGCCTTACAATGTTATTAATACAGCGCCTGCGACAACAGCCCGTATCCGGAGACGAATTTACAATTTTCTTTCTTAAGTATGTCGCAGGGATATGATAAAAACAGAGATTTGGTCAATTCCCTAAGTGATTTGATCATTAATCACGGAGGATGTTAAAATAACAACACGATTTTATCATTTCCCTAAACATATCTAGGGATAACATGTGACCTACAGGAGTAGGGCAATTTATGTTCTAGTGGTGTTCAAATCCCTAGATTTGTTTATGGAAATGATAAAGTCGTGTTGTTATTTTAACATCCTCCGTGGTTAATGATCAAATCACTTAGGGAACTGACCAAATCTCTTTATCATATGACTGCGACATGTAAACTTTGTTGTCACTTTTACGAACATAAAAAAAAGAATCAGTCAATCGGTTGAGCCGTTCTCGAGTTTTGCGCTTAGCAACACATTATACAGACACGGTGATATTTATACTGTAAGTTATGTCTTTTTTTAGATATTTCTTCGATCATAATATTATGTAATCGGAGTATCACTCAATATTGCGGTGTCAAAAGGTTTAACTCAAGTTATTAAAAAGTAAAACTAAACCAAAAGCTGTAGACATCTCTGAGCAGTGCGTGGCTTACATCTCTTACAAATAGAGTGAGCATAACGTGACTTGTTCAAGCGTGAGAAAGGTTTCAAGTTTATTTTATAATTATTGGAAGTAACAATCGTGTCGGGTAGCGGTGAAAGAATACTACCACCCCCATCTTCCCTTGGGTGTCTTATAAAGCGACTAAACTAACGTACTAAAAACTGCACATACATCCAACAGCATAGAGCGGCGATGGGCTCACCACCTGTCACGCTGAGCACATGTGCAGTCGCTATTTGGTAAAAAGTGGACTATGGTAGAGGACTGCTTTTGCTGTCCTAAATGCCTAGTCTCTAACTAACCCTTCGGGGATAATAGTCGTGATTATATGTATGTATTGGAAGTAACTATGATTCGTATAAAATTCCAATAGAATAGGGTCTTATCTTGAAGATAACGAAACTTTGAAAAAAGTTGGATTCCTTATATTCTGCTTACACTCTCGTTCGTCCCGTTTCAGGTGCGCAGGCGCAGAAGCGTGAGGCGGCCCTCTCCAACTCTTACGGAGAGCCTCTGCCCTCAGACGCGTATGGACCTCCGAGGGATATACCCAACATCAGTGAGTTACACATATATAATCAAGACTATTATCCCCGAAGGGTTAGTCAGAGACTAGGCAATGAGGACCGCAAAAGCAGTCCTCTGCCATAGTCCACGGCACACCAAACAGCGACTGCACATGTGCTCAGCGTGACCTTTACAGGCACTTAATGACGTCAAAAACCAAAATAACAGTTACTCAACTAACTATAATAGTAAAAGTAAAACTAAACTTACTAGCTAATCCGCCTACCTGTTTTTTTTTAATGTGACACGTCATATAGCTACATCCTGCCTGATGGTAAGCAGCCGATGCAGTCCAAAACAATGAGAGCGCTCCTCACCGTGAAACAAGCACGGTAAAGCGCACCCATTCATGACGGTCTGCATAAATGCCGTTTCACGCCCCGCTTAAAAGACCCGGGACTGTAGGAGCTGGGAAACATGCGTCGGCAGAGAATTCCAAAGCCGAATGGTCTTACAGAGGAACGACTTGCCAAATCTTTTGGTACGAGTGCTGATATTCTGCAGAGTATGATGGTAGTTCCCAAGGCCAGCACGTGTAGTCCGGGCCAGGAAAGGAGAGGGCGGGATTAGATCAAAAAGTTCTTCAGAACACTCTCCGTAGTAATGTCTCTACGCAGCTGGAGGTCCTCAGGAGAGGCTGTAACCACCTGTGTGTGTTCCTTGTGTATGTGCAATAAAGTGTTCGTCTTCCTAACTAATCAACTAACAGTTCATATTTTGGGAGAGCCTTCGGCTGAGAAGAACCTAGCAAGAAATTCAGGAGGCCTCTCTTTGTTTTCTCCCCATAGCCGCTCTATGCTGTTTTCTGTAGTGCAGTCTTTAGTCAGTTACCTAGTTGCCTTTTACGGCACCCAAGGGAAGAGAGGGGTTGACGGTATTCTTTTAATGAGCGCCATACACACAGCTCAGTGTAACACTTAAGTGTTTAAAATAACCAGAGAAATTGTATCCCAATTAAATTGATAAAAAAATATTAAGTCAAATTTTAAACACTGATAAAAGACGACAACTTCAGGCAAGAATCGAACCACGCACCTTCCGCATTCCGGGCGGCTGCCTTAACCACTTGGCTACCGAGGTCTGGCTTTCAACCGTCGAATTTTGCCAGTGCTTGATGCTTATGTTTTTAGTCAACATTGCTTCATCAAATCTTAGAAGTTTTCACCTCTGAGATCCGAAATAAATATTTTTACAAATATTTCTACATTCGGTTAAGATGAAGCTGCGTTTATAGATTATTGTTTTATATTTTAGCGTTTTAATAAACGCTTAAATATACTTAAGTCAAATTTTAAACACTGAAAAAAGACGACAACCTTGTTGACTAAAAACATAAGCATCAAGCACTGGCAAAATTCGACGGTTGAAAGCCAGACCTCAGTAGCCAAGTGGTTAAGGCAGCCGCCCGGAATGCGGAAGGTGCGTGGTTCGATTCCCGCCTGAGGTTGTCGTCTTTTTTCAGTGTTTAAAATTTGACTTAAGTATATTTAAGCGTTAATAAAACGCTAAAATATAAAACAATAATCTATAAACGCAGCTTCATCTTAACCGAATGTACAAATATTTGTAAAAATATTTATTTCGGATCTCAGAGGTGAAAACTTCTAAGATTTGATGAAGCAATGTTGATTAAAAACATAAGCATCAAGCACTGGCAAAATTCGACGGTTGAAAGCCAGACCTCGGTAGCCAAGTGGTTAAGGCAGCCGCCCGGAGTGCGGAAGGTGCGTGGTTCGATTCCCGCCTGAGGTTGTCGTCTTTTTTCAGTGTTTAAAATTTGACTTAAGTATATTTAAGCGTTAATAAAACGCAAAAATATAAAACAATAATAAAAAAAATATTAAATAGGTACACAATCTATTTACATTCACATTGTTTGAATTATGTTTTAAATATCGCATAATGTTTTAATTAATATCTGCCTGTCGTTTCCAATTTGTCAAATCCAAACCATTATTCACCATTATGATTGACAATAAATGTATTGTATTGTAATAAAAAACAAGTTATTAACATTCCGACCCACCAGTTCCAGATCTCCAGCAACCAGCAGCAGTGTACGGCGTGCCAGAACAGAACATCTTCCACCAAGACACGCCGCCGGGGGCTTACGGGCCGCCATCCCCCGTCGTGTTCCCTAGCCAGAGCTACGAGGGCCCACCACCTCCCATCGGCAAGCCTAAACCTATCTACGGACCGCCAAAACACTACAACCCCCCCAAATCTACTTACGGCCCCCCTAAACCGATCTACGGACCGCCTAAGAAGAGCTACGGACCACCGAAGCAGAACCTGCCAAAACCAACTTACGGTGTTCCCTTCAAGCCGCCGAAGTTTTCGATACCCAAACCGATATATGGGGTTCCTAAGCCAGTATATGGACCGCCTAAACAGATCTATGGACCCCCCAAAGCACAATACGGACCACCGTTGTTAAATCTGCCTAATTTACCAGCGATACACGAGCTGCCACAGATAAATCTACCTCAAAGTGTCAACAGTGTCAGCACTAGTTTCGGTATCGATACAAACGTCGATTTAGGCTTCAGTCTACCAGCTCCTATCTACGGAACACCTATAACTAACCTACCAGACGACTTGAAACCTAATTTCCCCATACCGGCAGACACTTACGGCCCCCCAGGTCATTCGTTAGGACCTATAGGACCTAACGACCAAGTGGTAGTTCACGACAGTCATTCGGGACATTACGGACCACCGCAGCCAGATCCGAACCCAAGACCACCACATCCGGGTATCCCAGCGCCGCCTACACCGCCCCACGTGTTGTACGATGGTTGGAAACCGATACCAGGCGTATCCAAACCCTTATTCCACCAAGGGCATCAGCAACACAACCAACATAATTACCAGAATCACCAGAGTAATCAACAGAGTAGTCATCAGATCTTCCAAAACTCAGGAGATCAGTACGGCCCGCCGCCGCCACCACCGCAAGTTCAAGAGATTCATCTGAATTTGGACGGCAATTCACTCCCGAGCTCCGACAATTCCATATCCTTCTCAGGAGCCCAAATCAACACTGGCTACTCCAGCGTGCACCAAGACGCGCTAGCCAACATCGATTTGAATGCCATCGTCGGCGGCGACTCGAACCACATCGACCAATCGAAGACGGTCTTCGAAGCTCATTACACGGAGAACGCTCATCCCCAAGACTTATCGTTCATACAATCTTCTGGTCATGAGAAACCACACGACTCTTATGGAGCGCCGCCCTCAGATTCTTTACAAGGAGGTCCGTACCCTGCCTCGGTTAGACAACAAGGCGCGAAAGGCTTGATACCACCTTCAGGAATCTACGGAGTACCACCACGCAGTCAATATGGTGCACCCCCGAGGCATCCACCTTCCAACCTACCGATACCGCACGGAACTTTCTCTGGCGGTGGACATTCGATACACACGGGCGGACATACACCAAGACATCCGATAAAGTTTAGGGAATCAGTGCCTGAAGGTTTGCTCCAGCACATAGGGCATACGACACACCAGAAAGACGTTTTAGGAGTTAACCACGGCCACCAAGGACCAGCTTATTTACCCCCACCGATCCGCGAAGTCAAAGAGGTGAACCAACATATCGGCAACCATGGTCTGTCGTTATCCATCGAACCGACGAATCTGTACAGCTTACCGCATTCTGGCAATCCTATAAACTTCCATCCTCTACAACAACCTAACAATCTTTACGGATCACCTATTGACTCTTATTCTGTACCACTGCACACAGTTGGTGATCATTCGGTATCCTCATCCAATACTAATGCAGTGACAGCTACCGTGGATGGTACAATTCTCGCTAATTTGAGCAACTTAGAAGCTGCAGCGATTCTAAAACATTGCCCATATCATGAAGCTATTATAAAAGCGGCACAGATGGGTGAAAAGATACCTGCGGAGTTGGCCTCGAACTATGTAGCAAGCTTAAGTTCCTTAGGATCGACGTTGTCAAAGAACCAGCAGACTTTGATGTCACCCCAAAACGGATTCAACACTCCAGTAGCCGGCAGCGAATCTGTATCTTACAACAGTAAAGATCTTTCCACCGCATCCCACACTTTGGTTGAAACGATACTTCCGAGCAATGACATCAAAAAGGGGAAGACAGAGAACAACAGTGTCCAGAAAGGGAAGTCGATCAAAGATGGAAAACATAGTTACAGAGACGACAACCGGTTACAGTACGTGACGCAACAGATACAGCAGACGTCAGACAAGATCAGGAACTTGAGTGAGGAAACTAAACAGCTGCAGCAGAAAATTGTCACGACCAATCAGAATTTGAACCAATTCGCCGGTCAGTCGACACAGTTTGACAACAACGCGTCCGTGAAAGGCAACTCTGCAAGTTACTCCGTTCAAATTCAATCGTCAGAAGATGGTTCGCGAGGCAAAGGCGGCGCACCCTCAATACCACATGAGCAATTACTATCCGAAGGCTTACTACAAAGCATATTGCAAGCGATCGAACAACCGTCCCAACCGCAACATCCACAAACGCCCCAAATTCAAACACAAAACCAAAAAGTCAACTTCCAACAGTCCAGCTCTTCAGATTTCGGTAACTTTGACTCGGGAGGTCTAGTGTTACCGGCAGGGTACGAGCCAATAGACAGAACGAAAGTCAAGAGCAAATCTAATGACCAAGAGACGCAAAGCTCAAATCAACATGTCAAATATTCACACTCGGAAAGTCACAGTCACCGAGGAGATATCCCTCATTCCGACTGCGATTTGAAAGCTGATAACTCTGTCACTCATACGATAGTAGTACCTCCTCCAAACGTAGAAAACGTTCAGCAAGTTGACGATGTCGACAACGACGTAGCCATATTCTTCGACGACAACGCTGAGAGCAAAGAGAAAGAACCGGTCACTGAGATATCCGTAGCGACTAGCATAAGTGAAAATCTGGAGAATTACGGTGATAAGAAGGAGTTTGGAGCGAAAATTGTCAATTCGTGAGTGCAGTGTTAAATGGAGATTCTAGTCTGAAACAACCAGTGAGCTGCCGGGATAATGTAATAACAACCAACTTTTTGTGCGTTCAAAATTAAGCTTTATTATTTGTGCAGTAAGGTTTTTGTTTTCGGGTGGCAGGCTCACTGGTGCCATTTTGAGGTTAAAAGCCATTTTGGATACGAAATAGGTTTTACCCGTGCACTTTTCTTATATCTAGCTCGGACGATTTATCGAATTCGTAATGTAAATTATGGATCAATCAGCCCTTAAACTTCCCACATGGGAACATTGGGCAATGGTTCAACATACTGGCCCAATGAAATTATGGATATTGTACGGCAGTTGGTATAGTAGAGTACTTTACATTACATAGTACAGTACAACAGTTGAGAAATAATATTCATAAAAGAATGTTTTAGAAATTAAGCCACATTTATTACTAAAGAATCTTTCTATGCCTATAATAAATACAGACACCAATTCAGATTATTAGGACTATTTAAAAAAAAACGTTTATAAGTAAACTGAATATTTAAAATTAAATTGAATAAAATTCATTAAAAACGTTGTTTTAAATACCTGTCTAGTTTTCTGTATTTTAGGCTTAAAAAGTATCATTAGAACAGCATTATAATATTTAACTTTTAATATACGTTACGTTTTCGATTTAAAATCGTGCTAGACCTACTGCGTGACAATTTTACTTATCAGCGCCATCTCTTGACGATTTGAGGTACATCCACAGTTGAACGATTACAGAAATTCAAACTATTGGATGCATTTCAAATTTAAATCACGTATTTTTTTATTTATAACTCTTATTTATACCATTAACATTAGTATAAGTTTAATACAGTATTTGGGTGTTTAGCTTATTTATTATTTATTGGAGATTCAAATGGATTTTTTCGTATGTACATTGTTTTGTACAATTTTCTTTTTTTTTGTCATAGTGTTTAAGGTTGTATGTTGCGAATGAATAAAATGTACATAATAAAGAACCCTTGTTTTACTTATGTCTCAGTAAACAACTGAATAGATTAAAGTAATTTTTTTAATTTGACTAGCCATTTCTGGCTTCGATTCCAAGTACTCACAGTAAACTTTAAGATTTTTAACAACCTTTACAATTTAAACAAATTAAATTAATGGTTGAAAAAACGCAAATATCAAAGTTAGTTGCAGGATAATTCTAAGAATTATAAATAATACCTTTATATACTAGGATATCTTTTTAATTTTACTATAAATTAAAAATAAGTAAAATATAATGTGACTGCTAGAAACCGCAAGAAACTTCAAGGGCTGGTCAGGTCAAGTGTTTTAAACATGATAAAAAAATTCGTGTTTTTTTTCAATATCATATCATATTCAATAGCAATATCATAAGAAAAATAAAATGAAAACAATTATAAATAACGATTATTTACAACGCGCGGGCAAGAGGTTGACCCGTCCGCGTCAGTACCTACGTTGGCGGGTCAATGGCCGGCCGGCCGTTGCCCGCGCGTTGTAAATAATCGTTACTTTTAATTGTTTTCATTTCATTTTACTTATTTTATTGCTTTAAAATAAATTAGATACTCAAAGACTATCCAATTAAAATTCACAAAATGAATTATTTAATTAAAAATGAAAAAAAACAAATTCCTTTTTTGTCATTTTTACCATGTTTATAACACTTGACCTGACCAACCCTTGAAGTTTCTTGCGGTTTCTAGCAGTCATCTTATATAATCACAAACATTCCCCTAAGCATCGAGGTTATTAAGGCGTGCTGCAGTAAGCTTGCTGAAGAACATACGCCTGCAATTATTAGACATACCCGATTTATCATTTAAATTTTTAAGTTGCTTTTGAGTTCGGTATCATAAATGGTGACCGGGTATCAAATATTTTTTTTCGCTTTACATTTGACGTTTTAGCAACTTATTTTGTCTCTTTTCTTTTAAAGTTTATGGCTCATTTGAAAAATAGGACAACTACACGAGTCTCATTTGGACTCCTTCTATGCTTTAGTTATTATTCTATAATTTTAAAATTATGTAACTTAGGGTGGATTCTACCAAACTGGAATTAGACTTACTCCGAGATTAGTCTATACAAATTCGGCGTTCAATCTAGGTATAAGACCTTATTCCAGTTTGGTCGAATCCACCCTTAGTTACTTAGCTTACCTTCGTAGGCAGCATAATAATTTATCTTTCAGTGACAGGCATAGAGGCTAAAAGTTTTTTTAAACACATTTTTCATTCAAACTAAACAGACAAAAAATTAATAAGTTATCACAAAAAACAAAGTTCCTACTTTCATTAAATATTTGAAAGTACGGATAGTATACGATAGGATACATTGAATAAATGAAAGTCAACATTGTCGTTCAATAAATATATTCTTACAAAAAATATAATTCTTTTATACAGTAAAATCATTATAACATTATCTCAGGTGGACTAATCGCGCTTTTCTATTGGGCCCCAGCTGTGGGGCAGGTGGGAACGATAGTCTCCTCCGCAGTGCTTACAGGTGCAGGGGCAGACGGCCATTCGCGGCTTGGGGCTTGTGGCTTTCGTGTAGGCTGGGGACAAACGGGTACATCGTTCATTAAATCAATTCAATCAAAAAAAAATCAAAAATATCTTTATTGATTGACTATTCGTCGTTTTTACAATGTGTAGGCCTCTTCTGTTAAGGTTGAAAAACCCTGTCGTAAAAGAGACCCCATTTAATCTAAAAATACATACATATAATCCCGACTATTATCCCCGAAGGGTTAGTCAGAGTCAGGGTTAGGCAATGAGGACCGCAAAGCTGTTCTCTGCCATAGCCCGCGGCACACCAAGTACAACTGGCCATGTGCCCAGTGTAAACAGGTGGTGAACCTATCGCCGGTCTATGCTTTTGGATGTATTTGCAGATTTGATGCAGATTTTGATTTTATATGTTTCAAATGTCAATATCATGTCAAGAAGATTACGTACAATCACAAAATAATGTCTTACATGTAATATTCGTGGTTACAATAATATGTCAATATAATATTAGAGTTACTTTGCCTCACGCCACTTTGGCCCACCTTGTGCTTGAGGTGCACGAGCTTGGTTGTAGTCAGTCTCACTTTGCCTGACCTTAACCTCGCTTTTCCTCACCTTAACCTCATTTTGTCTCACCCTAGCATAACTTTGCCTTATTTAACATTTCTTTGCTTCACCCCAGCTACACTTTGCCTTACTTAACCTTACTTTGCCTCATCACAGCATCACTTTGCCTTACTCAACCCCACTTTGCCTTACTTAACCTTACTTTGCTTCATCTTAGCATCTCTTTACTTCATCACAACATCACTTTGCTTTACTCAACCCCACTTTGCCTTAATTAAACACACTTTGCTTCACTCCAGTTACACTTTACCTTACCTTCGCCTCACTTAGCCTTGCCTCACCCCAGTTATCTCACCTTGTGCTTGAGGTGCACGAGCTTGGTGTGGTTATACAGCGCGGCCTCGTATCTCACCCTTAGCCTTGCCTCACCCCAGTTATCTCACCTTGTGCTTGAGGTGCACGAGCTTGGTGTGGTTATACAGCGCGGCCTCGTATCTCACCCTTAGCCTTGCCTCACCCCAGTTATCTCACCTTGTGCTTGAGGTGCACGAGCTTGGTGTGGTTATACAGCGCGGCCTCGTATCTCACCCTTAGCCTTGCCTCACCCCAGTTATCTCACCTTGTGCTTGAGGTGCACGAGCTTGGTGTGGTTGTACAGCGCGGCCTCGTATCTCACCCTTAGCCTTGCCTCACCCCAGTTATCTCACCTTGTGCTTGAGGTGCACGAGCTTGGTGTGGTTGTACAGCGCGGCCTCGTATCTCACCCTTAGCCTTGCCTCACCCCAGTTATCTCACCTTGTGCTTGAGGTGCACGAGCTTGGTGTGGTTGTACAGCGCGGCCTCGTATCTCACCCTTAGCCTTGCCTCACCCCAGTTATCTCACCTTGTGCTTGAGGTGCACGAGCTTGGTGTGGTTGTACAGCGCGGCCTCGTACCCGAACGCGGCGCCGCAGCGCGCGCACGCGAACGGCCGCGCGCCCGAGTGCGAGCGCAGGTGGCCCTCCAGAGTCTTCTTGTTCTGTTACAACGCCAGGGAACGAATTATTACATACCTACATACGAGAGTCCTTTTGATTCAAAATTTCTTTATTCAGGAAACTTAAAATAAGCATTTTGAATCGTCTAAACATAAAGGAGAACCGGCACTTTCCACAGAAAAAATGCTTAACTTGTTTACAATAGAATTTGGTCATAGCTAATATTATTTGCTACCTAAGCCAAGTTTTGTCGTATTTTTATCGAATCGCGGATAAGAGTTATTTAATTATTAATATTTTTTAACATGGAAACACTGAGTCTTCAAAAACAGACATGTTACTTTAAAAATGTGTAACGTGGCTGCATAAACCATAATTCTTTTGTTTTTAAAAAAGGGAAATGTCAACAATGTCGTCACGTCATGTTTGGTTTGACAGCTAACGGCTGTACAACTGTCATTTGTTGACATATATTGCCAGATAGATATAGAATAACAGATAAAAAAATTAAAAATAATACAACTTAAGCATAAAACACCGGATCTCCTTTACTTCTTTATTTAGAGGGATGAGCAAAACTCATTCAGGAAGTCTTTTAACTGTGGAGAAGAACGGGAGCAAGGAACTCTACAGATTTATAATAATATAGAAGTAACGACATTTACAAAACAATATGTCCTTACCTTAGATTGAAACAAAAAAGGGAAGATACGGCATGCGCCTACTTGTAGTCAATCAAAATATAGTCCTACTCAACTGACGCGCATTGACGTCTCGGTCGCTTCGCAACAGACGAGTACGTACACACGGCGTCAGATCAACCTACCCTAAACTGTCAAATTTCTCCAATGAATATTGATCCTTAGAACCGAACAATAAAGTTAAAAATAGATTGTAGAAATTTGACAGTTTTGGGTAGGTTGATCTGACGCCGTGTGTACACGGCCGATTCCGACTGAAGTGAAATTGTGCCTTTAGGCCTAATTTTAGCGGCTCACTTACTAGACGCTAATCTTTCGTTTTTGTTTTAATCCAAGGTCGTTACCGATACTTTGGTTAATTCTTTTACTATGATTTCTTTTTCAATAGACATACACACATAAGTTATTAGATAAAAAAGACATTCGTAACATGGAATTTTATTAAGTATAATTATGAATATGTTTCTCATTGGCTTATTGGCATAGATATACTTTTTCTTAGATCTATGTACTCTGATAAGAGGCAGTTTTCAAATAATTTAATTAATTTTTAGTTTAGTAAGTAAAGGTAAAAGAATACTAACACCCCCTCTCTTCCCTGGGTGTCGTAAAGGCGACTAACCCTTGGGTTAGTTCCCTTGAGAAGAGATTGGGTGTTAGTATTGGGTGTTAGTATTGGGTGTTAGTATTGGGTGTTAGTATTGGGTGTTAGTATTGGGTGTTAGTATTGGGTGTTAGTATTGGGTGTTAGTATTGGGTGTTAGTATTGGGTGTTAGTATTGGGTGTTAGTATTGGGTGTTAGTATTGGGTGTTAGTATTGGGTGTTAGTATTGGGTGTTAGTATTGGGTGTTAGTATTGGGTGTTAGTATTGGGTGTTAGTATTGGGTGTTAGTATTGGGTGTTAGTATTGGGTGTTAGTATTGGGTGTTAGTATTGGGTGTTAGTATTGGGTGTTAGTATTGGGTGTTAGTATTGGGTGTTAGTATTGGGTGTTAGTATTGGGTGTTAGTATTGGGTGTTAGTATTGGGTGTTAGTATTGGGTGTTAGTATTGGGTGTTAGTATTGGGTGTTAGTATTGGGTGTTAGTATTGGGTGTTAGTATTGGGTGTTAGTATTGGGTGTTAGTATTGGGTGTTAGTATTGGGTGTTAGTATTGGGTGTTAGTATTGGGTGTTAGTATTGGGTGTTAGTATTGGGTGTTAGTATTGGGTGTTAGTATTGGGTGTTAGTATTGGGTGTTAGTATTGGGTGTTAGTATTGGGTGTTAGTATTCTTTCACCGCTACGCGACACAGTTACGTCGAAAAATATTTAAAATAAAATGAAAAATGGTATATTAGTCCTTAAACATAACCTACATTGAATAAAACAAACAATGAATTTACCTATGGTTGAGTGAGACAAAAAGGTCTATGACTCAGTGACTACAATGATCGTACAAAGTTTGACAAAGAGAGAGAGAGAGACATTTATTTACACAAATTCAAAATAATAGCAAACAGAAAAGACAAATTACAAAAGAAAAAAATTACAAAAGATAAATTACAGACAGAAAAGGGGTCCTTTTGTTTGGTCTGCAGTTTGTGAAATATTTGTTTGGTAGGATAGTATGTATTCAAAATATTGAATTTTTTTTTTGCGTTTATAAATAACGCTTATATATTATAAGTAAGTACCTACTTAAAGTTAGTAAGACATAAAAAATACTACCTCATTTGGGAATTTCAACAACTGCGCCTAGCTTTTGTAGGTTCATGTATAGTTTAATTACATATTTAAATTCATATTTTGTATTTTGCGATTTGTATTTTATGATTCGGTAATGAACTACCTTTTTGTGTTTGTAAAATGTCGTTACTTTTTTATAAAACTGTGCATTCAATCGCGCCCATTCTTTTCCACAGCTTAAAAACGACGTTCTGAATGGGATGCAGGTAAAAAAACATGTTTTAGACGATTTAAAGGGCTTACTATTATAACTAATTAAGTTTATTGAATAAATAAATTTTAAATATGAATTAGGCATGCATGGAGCTAAAAGTGAAGTCCTGAATGTAGGTTAAAAGACATGTTTTGGTCGATTCAAAGTGCTGTATTTTAAAGTTTATAGAATAAATATAAAAAAGAAAATTAACTCCACCCGGTTTTTCTCTTCACACACGTTTTCTACATGACCTACTCATAGCCCCCTCAAAAAAAAATGTATTTTTTAAGAAAGACTCTATATAAGGCGACTGCTAGAAACCGTAAGAAACTTCAAGGGCAGGTCAGGTCAAGTGTTTTAAACATAGGAAAAGTGACAAAAAGAAATTCGTGCTTTTTTAATTTTTAATTAAATAATTCATTTTGCGATTTTTTATTGGATAGTCTTTGAGTGTCTAATTTATTTAAGAAAAATACGCACATTTCGTTAATAGGTCTCATTGTAGACTAACGTAGGTACTTATCGGCCAGCTGACGCGGACGGGTCACCAGACGGGTGGGTCAACGACCGGCCGCTGCCCGCGCGGTGGAAATAATCGTTATTTTTAATTGCTTTTCATATTATTTTTCTTATATTATTGTTTTAAAATAAATTAGATACTCAAAGACTATCTAATGAAAATTCACAAAATGAATTAAACGTTTGTTTACACAGAACTCTATCGTCACGGCTTATATTTCGGTTCGACGCGATTTGTTTCGGCGTGCAGTGGTACTGGGGGTACCGACGCGCGTATATAGCTCGTTAGATTAGTTGTTAAGTCTTAACTACAAGTTAGTTAACTGTTTTTTTATTATTATTATTAGTATTGACGTCAATAAGTGCCTGTAAAGATTTACATTGAATGAATAATTTGACTTTCTTAATTAAAAATGAAAAAAATCCTTTTTTGTAATTTTTGTCATGTTTAAAACACTCGACCTGACCAGCCCTTGAAGTTTCTTGCGGTTTCTAGCAGTCGCATTGTATTTGATTTTTGTTTCTTTTTTAGTATTTAATTTGTCTTACCACTCACTCGTGGAAATTTTCTGACACAAAAATTGGCGCAACTGTCAACGTTTAATTTGACAGAATCGAGCATAGACTATGCGATATTTTCGATCAGCGATCACGATGCATGAAATGTACCACAGAACCGAAATAATCAAACTTGTTCATACTAAAGTAGTCTGTAAGTCTATGAAAACACGGTACAAAGTGAAGTGTGTTTTTGTGGGTGCGGTCTCTTACGACCGCTTGGGGGCTGAGGGGTTTCCAGCCGTGGTGTGGTGTGGTGTGGTGCGGTACCGTGTAGGCCTTCCCGCAGCGGTGGCACACGTGGTTGCGCGGGGGCTTGAGCCGGCGGTGCGCGGCGCGGCGGTGCGCGCGCAGCACGGGCCGGGACGCGCACGCCTAAGGGGGGATTCACTCAATTTATCAACTAGTCAATTCATTCAATTAATTATTTAAATTAAAGGAGATGTCCCATTCCCCATACGTTGTCTTCCCCACAAAAAAAATGTTACTTGATCAAAATTAAATTACTGTATAGGTTCTTCATACTGTTCCAAAAATCTACAGTCTGGCTAACGAGAGTTGAACCAGGAGAAACGCGGCAAGTTAAAAAAATCATGACAGGGTAACACAGGTTCACTCACACAGCTGCAATTTTCTCAGATAAAGTTTAAATTTGACATACGACATGACGCCTCAGATAGACACACATAGACACAAAGTGTTGCCAATCAAATAACTTAGAGGTTCAGCTTTCGTTAGCTAGACTTATTTGTTGAAAATAGAGAGGTTTTAAAGATAATAAATATTTAATATTAATTCCTTGTAACATTACAATAATAATTCATATTTTTAAACATAGTAAAAGCAAAGGGATTAATCTTATACACACTTAATATAATGTGATACCATTACCATTTTCCTTAACTTTCAAGGAATAAAATGTATTTTGATTAGATTTTTTTATTTATTTATAATGTTATTAACCATTCAATTGGCAGACACTTGAAACCATTAGGCTTAAAAATCCTTGATGCCAGTGCCGTAAATTATTACAAAATGGCGAATATGGTAGATAGGAAATCACGTAAGGTATAACTTTAATTCCTTTTGTAAACGTAATTTTCAACATAACTTAAAACATGGCTAGGTACGAAGTACATAATATAACTATACGTTTACTATGAATAAGACTGCAATTTCTTAAAATTATGTTTAACAGGTGGCACGCTATTTTTCACTGTCGAAACTTGAAACGTTCAAGGGCAGAATTGGGACATCTCCTTTGTTTACGCTCACACCAATTATCTAGACCAAGATTCTTTTGTAACTCGTTAATATGATAAGGTAACGGTTAAATATACATAAACATACACAGGTCTGCGCTGTCAGTGCTAAAAAGTCCGCATTTCTCCCCCAACCCTCCTTCCAGAGCAACCTATTACCCATCCAGACTGGTCTCAGTCTCTTAGGTATGGACATACACAGCGACATCAACCCGAAGAGCTATATTGAGAGCATTATAACCACAGCCTCACGTAAACTCGGAATCCTGAACAAGGTGAAGCGGTTCTTCACGCCGGAGCAACGTTGTCTTTTGTATAAGACTCAGGTGCGCTCCTGCGTGGAGTATTGCTCTCATCTTTGGGACGGATCCGCCGAGTACTTGCTCGAAGCTCTTGGCAGGTTGCAAAGACGTGCTGTCCGTATTATCGGTAACGATGACGTTACGACCAGTCTGGAGCCGTTACAGCTACGTAGGGACATTGCTTCCCTTAGTGCTTTCTACCGCCTTTACCACGGTGAATGCTCTGAGGAGCTCTTTGACCTCATCCCTCCGTCTCCTTTCCTTTCCAGATCGACGCGTGCAGGTCTTAGAAGCCACCCTCATACCGTGCTGCCCATCAAGACACGTACCAAAAAGTTTGGACAATCGTTCTTTTGCCGAACTGCCCGTATGTGGAATGCGCTTCCCGCACACGTGTTTCCCTCCTCTTTCTCTCCCGGGTTATTTAAGCGGGGCGTGAAAAAGCATTTATGCAGGCCGCCATAGTGAGAGCATTCGGCATAGCGTGGTAGCGCTGTGACGAACGCTTTCACTTCTTGGGCTTCACTGGCTGCTTTTCATCAGGCAGAGTGAAGCCATTATGGCGTGACACAATAAAAAAAAAGAATAAAAAAACACCCAAACCCGAAATCAATTTAGAAAAAGTTTTTCTCTAAATTAACCAGACCGGGAATTGAACCCGGGACCTCAGAGATGGCGCGACGCCAGACCCGGCGTGCTCACCACTCGACCACGGAGGTCGTCAAATGGCATAACAATTCACACATATACAAGGAGTTTGGCAGACGGTCGAACACCAAAATGAGGGATAGGTGGCGCCCTTTGCTACACGCTCTGCCCTAAAAATTTGTCACACATACATTATAATCCCGACTATTATCCCCGAAGGGTTAGTCAGAGACTAGGCAATGAGGACCGCAAAAACAGCCCTCTGCCATAGTACAAAATTCTCCAAATAGCGACTGCACATGTGCTCAGCGTGACAGGTGGTGAGCTCATCGCCGCTCTATGCTGTTGAATGTATGTGCAATTGTGCAGTCTTTAATCTTAAACCATACCACATTCAAAAAGTTATTATCAACGGCACAGATTCTTTTGGCACTCCGTTACTCCTGGGGATGCCCCAGGGCTCTACATTGAGACCTCATTTATTGCCTTTCCTTCTGTTCGTCTTTAATACACCGAAGATGTTTATGAGACAGTATTTTACAGAGATGACAATTCACTAATTTCTAAATAGCTAGTGCCTCACTATTTTAAGGTTCCGTGTGCAATGCGTTTCCACCTTCGGCATCTCTTTACCATCTATATTAGGGGGGTGAACCCCTTTTGGGCTGTACTCACACCCGGGCTAATGGCAAACTACAGGCGTAAGGCGCAGGAACATAATTATGTACTTATGTGTCTATTTATTTAATTTATCTTTATACTAATTCACATGCTGGCCTACAGAGGTTTGTCCACCAAGAATATACACCAAGAAGTTATAGAATAACAAAATTTATTTAAATGCTTACATACTAAAGTATATGTATGTATGAGTGTGTTGACAAGATAAAATTCGAATTCAAAAATTTCAAAAACTATATGAATTATTTTTATTAGTTCAAAAGTTAATATCAACAGTACAGATTACTTTGGCTACTCCGTTACTGCTGGGGGTGCCCCAGGGCTCTACATTGAGACCTCATTTATTGCTTTTTATTTTCACTTCCGTCTTGCTCTAGACACTGTTCCGACATGTATGAGTGTGTGTATGAGTGTGTACGGTACTCACAAACCCGCAGCCGTCCTCGGGGCAGGCTACAGGCGTCAGTCGCAGATGCACCGCTGTGCTGTGTTCGCGCAGTCGGGACGCTTTCATAAACTTCTTGCCGCAAACTTCACACGCGTACCTAAAACAATAATATACATTTAGATTACATACATCACTCTTTCTCAACGGCGATGGGCTCAGCGTGACAGGCGGTGAGCCCATCGCCGCTCTATGCAGTCTTTAGTCCGTTAGTCGTATTTTACGACACCTAAGGGAAGAGAGAGTGTGGTAGTATTCTTTCAACGCTACGCGACCAGGGCTTATACCAGTATTTTCAATTACCGGTACCTTTGACTTAAATAAGATACCGGTATCGATTTGATACCGGTATTCATAATACAGGTTAACCGATGAGTACCGGTAAGTAGGATTGTAGTAGTACCGGTATTATAGAGATATAATACAGGTACTTATACCGGTACCAAGTAACCAAATTCATTAGTGCGAGCGAAAGATACCGAGTAGATAAATAAGTGGCGCTTGAATGTGTGTGTGTGTGTGTGTGTGTGTGTTTGAAAAAGTGTATTGGCTAACTGCACTGCATTTCGCACGGCCGCAGCCGTAGAGGCTGCAAAGTGCACTGCATATCACGTGACAAACAGACTAGCAACGTCGCAGATAGACACCGATATTGTTGAGGTACTATACCGGTACTCGTGGAAGAATCGGTATCTAAGAATCGAAATATAAAATACCGGTTTTTACCGATATTACCGGTTTCAAGCCCTGTACGCGGTAAAAAATTGATAAAAAACAGTAGTAAATGAAATATGAAACAATTGATACGTACTTGAGCCTGGCTGGGTCGACGTGCTTCAGATTGTACTTCATGTGTTGGTAGTAAGACATCTGGTTCTTGAAGTTCATGTCACACTGCAACGCAAATGAGACTTTTAAACGTCTGTTTAAAATCAAAATTGAAGAAAAGCTTATTATAAAGTGACAGATTACACAGAAGACAAAACAGCTTGGCTCTGAAATATTCCCAAGTACTTCAATAGCTATTTCTAATTGTGTATAAATATAATAGAGTATCATGTTAAGTTTAATTATTCAAATTCATATTTTGTATTTTGCGATTTGTATATTATGATTTTTTAGACGACCTCCTTGGTCGAGTGGTTTGTACATCGGTTTTCATGGTATCGCCATCTCTGAGGTCCCGGGTTCAATCCCCAGTTGGGTCATTTTAGAAATTGTTGTTTTTCTAAATTGCTCGGGTCTGGGTGTTTTCTATAATAAGTATGTATTTAAGTATTTTAAGTTTGTTTATCCGTTGTCTAGTACCCATTTTACGAGATTCATAACGAAGCTTTTCTTAGGCTAGATAATTGGTGTGAGTGTAGGAAAGTTTATTTAGTTTTATTTATCTATTTGGTAACGACAGTATGTTTTTTGTTTTTACAAATGTCTTTACTTTCGTATCAAGTTGTGCAGTCCATTCTTCTCTACAGCTAAAAATACGTCCTGAATGGGAGGCAGGTAAAAAAACTATGTTCTAACTATATTCTATGACAGGGAGGGCATGTTCCACTTTGTATTGACGCTTATAATTTGTTTAATTGTATTGTATGATTTAGTAACGACATATTGTTTTGTAAATGTCATTACTTCTTTATTATTATAAAGCTGTGGAGTTTCCTGCGCCCGTTCTTCTCCACAGCTAAAAGACTTCCTGGGCCCTTATTCTGTAACGATTCCTTGTTTCAAAACCACGTTAATTCCTTAAAAAGTTACGATATCTTCCCAAAAACGTATGCGTTTGACGTTTGTGCGCGGTAAGGTTTAGGTGTGGAATCTATAGATTGCGATACAGAATCAGGGCCCTGAATGGGCGCTTGCCCATCTATCCTTAACTATTGACAATTCAAAATGCTTATTTTAAGTTTACTGAATAAAGAGATTTTTGATTTTGATTTTTGATTTTAAAACATGTTTTGGACGATTTAAAGTGCTTAATAATTAAGTTTATGAAATAAATACATTTTGACTTCACTTTTTAACTTGAAAAAAAGTTTATTACTATGACTATGAGTAAGGGGGTATAACTAACTATTACGTGACATAGTTAACTATTACCGTGTGGTAGTAGAGCAGCCTTTTTGAACAGGAATAGCTTATGACTATGAGTGAGGGGGTATAACTAACTATTACGTGACATAGTTAACTATTACCCTGTGGTAGTATAGCAGCCTTTTTGAACAGGAATAGCTTATGACTATGAGTGAGGGGGTATAACTAACTATTACGTGACATAGTTAACTATTACCCTGTGGTAGTATAGCAGCCTTTTTGAACAGGAATAGCTTATGACTATGAGTGAGGGGGTATAACTAACTATTACGTGACATAGTTAACTATTACCCTGTGGTAGTATAGCAGCCTTTTTGAACAGGAATAGCTTATGACTATGAGTGAGGGGGTATAACTAACTATTACGTGACATAGTTAACTATTACCCTGTGGTAGTATAGCAGCCTTTTTGAACAGGAATAGCTTATGACTATGAGTGAGGGGGTATAACTATTACGTGGCATAGTTAACTATTACCGTGTGGTAGTAGAGCAGCCTTTTTGAACAGGAATAGCTTATGACTATGAGTGAGGGGGTATAACTAACTATTACGTGACATAGTTAACTATTACCGTGTGGTAGTAGAGCAGCCTTTTTGAACAGGAATAGCTTATGACTATGAGTGAGGGGGTATAACTAACTATTACGTGACATAGTTAACTATTAAAAATTTGTGTTATAGATATATTAAAAACATTTAACACTCTCAATAAAAAGAAAACTGCTGATCTGTGGGGTAATTCCGTGGATGTCGCTAAATCAGTAATTATGACAATAGCTCCAGTTTTAGCTTGCATATTTAACGAATGCATTGACTGTGGTGTTTTTCCTGACCTAATGAAACATAGTAAATTAATTCCATTGTTTAAATCAGGTAGCACTTCTGACCCCTCTAATTTTAGACCTATTTCTGTGCTACCCACATTAAGTAAAATTTTTGAAAAGTTGATGCTAGACCAAATTCATTTTCATAGAAATAAACTTTTACATTGTAAACAGTATGGTTTTACTAGGGGTCGCTCAACAACTGACGCCGGTGTTGAGCTTTTAATCCAAATATTTGATACCTGGGAGGAATCACAGGATGCCCTAGGGGTATTTTGTGATTTATCCAAGGCTTTCGATTGTGTTTTACATGAAACTTTGGTCAGGAAGCTTAACCACTATGGAATTAGGGATGCTTCTTTGAGCCTTCTAATCTCATACTTGAGTAACAGGATTCAGAAGGTCGACATTAACGGTAAAAGATCTCCGGGATCAGTGGTTACAATGGGAGTTCCGCAGGGTTCAATACTAGGTCCATTCTTGTTTTTGGTTTATATTAATGACTTACCTTATTTTGTAAAAGACAGTCATGAGATAGTATTGTTTGCTGATGATACTTCACTTTTATTCAAAGTGAAACGACGACACCCAAATTATGACGATGTGAATAATGCGATCTCAAAGATTGTTCACTGGTTTAGTGTAAATAACTTGCTATTAAACGAGGGAAAAACCAAATGTGTAAGATTTGTATTGCCTAATGTTAAGCAAGTAACAACTAGTGTACAAATTAAAGATAAGAATGTGAATCCTGTGGACACCACTGTGTTTCTAGGCATCACGTTAGATGCCAAGCTTCAGTGGGGCCCACATATAGCTAAATTGTCGAATAGACTTAGCTCTGCGGCTTATGCAGTAATGAAGATCCGTCAGTTAACTGACGTTGATACATCCAGATTAGTTTATTTAAGTTACTTTCATAGTGTAATGTCGTACGGCATTTTACTGTGGGGAAATGCTGCCGACATTCAAACTATCTTTGTACTGCAGAAGAGGGCTATTCGAGCAATCTATAACCTAAAGGCTGGCGACTCTCTCAGAGAGAGATTTAAGAATATTAATATAATGACAGTTGCATCACAATACATTTATGAAAATTTGATTTATGTTCATAAAAATACTGGAATGTTTTCAAAAAACAGTGATATTCACAATGTAAACACTAGAAGTAAGAACAAATTAGCAGTACCTTATACTAGGCTCCATAAAATAAATAATTCTTTTAGGGGTCTGTGTGTAAGATTTTACAACAAAGTACCAAATGATATTCAGAAATTAGATCTTGATAAATTTAAAATCAAAATCAAAGAAAAGCTTTATAAAAAAGCTTATTATAAAGTGTCAGATTACACAGAAGACAAAACAGCTTGGATCTGAAATGCTCCAAGCACTCCAACAGCTATTTCTAATTGTCTTTATTTAATTGATACTACATTGTATTGTAATTTTATATTGCATCATTTTTTTATATTTTTAAATTCATATTTTGTATTGACCTGGTAACGACATACTCTTTTTTTTGTTTGTAAATGTCGTTGCTTTTGTGCGCTGTGGTTTCTTGCGCCCATTCTTTGCCACAGTTAAAAAATTATGTCCTGAATGGGTGGTAGGTTAAAAAAGATTTGGACGATTCAAAGTACTTATTAATTGAGTTTATTGAATAAATATATTTTGACTTGACTTGACTTGACTTGACTTACCGTGTGGCAGTAGAGCAGCGCGGGCGCGGCGTGAGTGGCGGCGTGCAGTTGCATCGCTTTCTTGAACAGGAATAGTTTGCCGCAGGTAGGACATGCGTGCTCTTTCTCGCCTGCGTGGATGCTGGGGGAGGGAGAGATACATTTATGACATCACATATAAACACTAGATGCACAATTAACGCTCTCAAAACGTCTGTACAAAATGTATAGGTGCCTAGAGAGATGTTTAGTAGTACTAGCGTGCAAACTACGGTTAGAAAGGGATGGTGCTATTCATCGCATATATCGCCATCCCTTTCTAACTGTATTCAAGCATGGACATAGAATACATAAACTATTATGTATGTACAAGTACAGAAGATTCACTCCGCTAAGTCATTTAAATAAATAAATAGAGTAGCAATTTTGTTAAAGTTAGAAGAGAGCGGATATACTTAAAATCCGAAGCCCCGTTGCAAGCCAACTTGTGCGAGAGAGATGTAAAGCATCGCACGATTTATAAGCAGCTCTAGGCGATTTGTTTGGTGATTCTTAATATGAGAAACTTATAAAATTGATAATTTGAATGCTGATGAAAGAAAATTACCAATGGTAAAAAATATTATTAATATTAATATTTAGTTTGTTCAGTTTTTTGTTTTGTTCAGAACAATATTTAGTTATTGTTCTGAGTTTCAGTCGCTCACCGTCACCGACAGCGGAACGGCAAGAGCGCTTATCGCCGCACAACACACCACAATATGGTCAATTGCACTAATCGGCAACGTCGCATAATGGTTTTCATATTTGCCTTGTCAGCTGTCAGTGTCTTATAAAATGATAACAGGTTCGTTACATGCGTTTCATGTAATGTATGTTCAAGCGAATTTCAACCTACTCGTATCAAAATGACTGTAGGAAAATGACCTTAAGGTGGGTCATGATTCAATTTGGTCGACTGTACGTTAGATGCTTAGCAAAATAATTACAACTTGTTTTTAATGGAAGAGCGGTGCCTCCTAACACAGGCCTTTCAAGCTTTACGAGAGTCACCAGCCCCTACATGTACTATATACCTGCTATAACTGAATAAAACTTATTTTACTATATTTTATTTATTTATTTATTTATTAAGTGATTTTAATGATTGCGTTTTACCAGTAGCGATATTCAGTTTTTGTTAGGGCAAGCCGGGCTTTTCGGCTTGTATGAAGGTACCGCCACTGCCCATACCTACAGTTAAATTGACCTAGAAGTTGCCTCTCTTTCTATCGCGTACTATCGGGTAGCTCTTATCTCTTCTAACGAGTGCAGGGTGTTGGCGGGCGTCCGTCCGGTCGGCTACTTGTAGCTTCACACCTAAAGCGCGGAGTGCCCAGGCCTGGCATGGATTTGATTTTGAGTTTGGTTTTAGAATACGAGCCTAAGTATTAACATGATAATATGAAGTTCTCCTTCAAAAATTGCTGTTCGACCAAAACACATATATGTATGTATAATTCAAATGTATATTGGAGCTATTTAATCGTGTCGAATAGCGGTGAAAGAATACTAACACCCCCTCTCTTCCCTTGGGTGTCGTTAAAGGCGACTAATGGACTAAACACTGTACATACTACCAACAGCATGGAACTGCGATGGGCTTACCACCTGGTCACGCTGAGCATATATGCAGTCAATACCTATGTGGTGACAATTTTTTTTATTATTTGACGGTTGAGCGCTTGGCCTTTATCTCACCGGTAAGTGACAATAAGGCCGAAGGTGGAAGCGCGCTTCACCCGGAATCCTCAACTACTGAGGAGCTGGCTACCTTATCTCAAACTGTCGGAACACACCAATGCTATAAACATCTTTGTTATGGCGACAGACTTAGATAAGATGGTGGTAGCTAGCCAGGCGGACTTAACACCAAACCGAGCACACAAAGATATACCCCCGCTGGGAATCGAACCCGGGATTTCTGGGTCTGAAACTGGTGACTTAGCCACTAGACCACAGAGGCGGCTAAAATATAAATTGGATTATGGTGGTGGCCAGCTTTCGCGGTACTCATTGCCTAGTCTCGGACTAACCCTGTCGTGAAGCGACATTTAAAAAAGAAAAGATCATAAGATTTGACAATATTTATAATAATAACAAAATTACAAAACAACAAAAAAGTGAAAGAAGAAGTGAATCAGAATGTGGTGAGTATGTAAAAGGTGATGGCGGATGATAATGTAAAGGTGAAGAGGCTGGTGCAGCTGACGTGGAGGCAGGCGAAGGTGTAGGGGCAAGCGCTGAACTTGGATGCGGGCAGAGGAGACCGGCGCTGCTGAAGGCGCTGCCGTAGCAGAGGCCGCTGACAGTAAGAAAAAAACTGCCGCAGAAAAGGCAGGCGCAGTCAGGTGCAGGCAGGCGCCGTCAGGCACAGGCAAGCGAAGGCAGGCAGTCGCAGGCAGGCGAAGGTGCAGGCAGGCAAAGGTACGCACGATGACTGAAGGCTAAAGTTTCTGTACAGACTAGTCCTTCCAAATCAGAAGCTGTAGATGTTATGAGGAGACTTATATAGTTCTTCCAATTCGGAAGCTGGAGATAGTATCTGGAGATTAGTCCTTCCAATTCAGAAGCTGGAGAAAGTATGAAGACTAGACCCTTCCAATTCGGAAGCTGAAGATAGTATGAGGAGACTAGTCCTTCCAATTCGGAAGCTGGAGGTAGAATGACGAGACTAGTCCTTCCAATTCGGAAGCTGGAGGTAGCATGCCTAGTCGTCGGCTGAACTTTTTAAAGAAACCTCGGATTCTGAGTTCTGCATAAATTTCGAAATATTATTTTTAAAACGATGAAATCTAGATGGCGAAATGAAAAAAGTCGAAAAGGTTTGATTATAATTTATTTATAAGTTGCATAGCAACGAAGCAAAAATAAGTTGTCAGTTACGTCAAAACGTGACCAAAACACAAAGTCCACTAAATAGAAAACAATGAAGGTGAGATAAATGTAAATATTATAAGGAAAAACGCATAATAAGATTATCGAAGTGATCCGAAACTTGTGGGATACGTAAAAGTGTCGAAAAATAGTGTTTGAAGTTTCATGTTTTAGGAGCACGTAAGTAATAAATGTGTTTAATCTAGGAATTTCGATGTGTGTAGTGAATTGTGTAGATACTAAATGATTATGTATCGTTGCAGAAGCAAAGAAAAATAAAGGCAATGATATGAATGAGATGAGCTGATCCTATGAGAATAACAAGACACCTGGGAGTTACAGAAAGGTAAGTGGTTTCACCACAACCCTTCGGGGATGATAGCCGTGATTATGTGTGTGTGTATGTGTGCGTGACTCACAACAGATGCGTGTTGAGCGTGGACTTGTCCCGGAAGGTCTTCCCGCACAGCTCGCAGCGCTGGCGCTCCGCGTGACTCTTCACGTGGTGGCGGAGCTTGCTCAGGGTGCTGCGGTGCGTGTGACGAGATCAGATGATATACAATATGTCCAGGGATGTAGTAATAAAACTTTTGGAGCACTATCTACAATATATTTCATCGGCGAAAATACCCATTTATGGGGGGGAATACTGCATTTTAGTTAATTGTACGATTTGGCGGTAAAATGAAGAAAATGACAACTTAAGAAGAAGACATTAAGAGAAAAGAACTTTTATTAAGTATGTTAATTTGATCAATGTTTGGATGTGACCTGTTAATGTACCTATTAAAAAAAACGGTAATTTCAGGAAAGAACAACACTCAGCGCCGGTTTATACTTAACTATACACCATGGTATCTCTACTTCCAGGCCGGTGTAGGCGGTGTATCTTTGATGATACACCCGACACGATCATATTCAGAGGCCGGTGTAAAAAAAACTATACACCTTTTCATACATTTTACAAGGCGATTCGATAGGGCTGGCCCTGGAGAATACGCCGCTATTTCTGGGTTAGAAAAATGTCGAAAAATAATAAAATATATATCAAAAAAATCGAGATATATATAAACCAAAAAAGGGGGTTAAATCACATTAATTTTATAAAGGCGAAAGTTTGTGAGTGTGTATGTTTGTTACTTCTTCACGTAAAAACTACTGAATGGATTTGGATGAAATTCGGCACACAGATAGTTTATAACCTGCATTAACACATAGGATACTTTTTATCCCGATATTCCCACGGGAACGGGAACCACGCGGGTGTAACCGCGAGCGGCCGCTAGTAAAATAATAAAAAAGAAAAAAAACTGTGCATATTTAGTAAACATTAGAAGCCATTATTGTAATAAAAAAAAATTGGCATGTCCATGACATTCAACCAAATGGTCGTTGGCGCTGAGTGTGTTAAGAGAAAAAAATAAGCAGTCCCGCAGACTATGGGACTAACACGTATGAGTTTGCTAGCCTACGCTATAGAAACACTCACGTGGCGGTGTGCGGGCAGACTGGGCACGTGTGCGTGGGCGCGTCCCCGCCGTGCGCGCGTGCGCAGTGATCCGCCATCACGGCGGCGCGCGAGCACAGCGCCCCGCACAAGCAGCAGCGCCATCTGCACACACTCCACACTCAACACGGCCGCGCGAGCACAGTGCATCTGCACACGTACACACATACGTGCAATCGGACATTTTAGCGGGAAATTGTCAGAATCATTTTAGCAAAAAATTTACTAAATAATTTATTTTAAAAAAAGTGATAAAATAATTATTATTTTCAATTACTTCATTCAGTCTATTTTTTGTTATACATTCAAACAGTTGCAATAAATGTTTTTACGTGTTAATGAGACGATGTAGCTAATGTTAGGCTGTTAGACTGATTCATTTACCATTAAAAAAAACAACAAAAAGGTTTTTTAAAGAAAATGATGCTTGGCGGGAAAGTGAAGCGTCATGTCAGCAATTTTGTTTTATTTTCTTTAATTTGTGTTTTGTCGAATATTAATGTGAAATAATGGTGGATTATTTACTGTTAAGTGTTCGTGAACGTGCATGAGTGTTGGCAAATAAAACAAAACAGTGCAAAATCACTTTTCGAATTCTCTCAAGAAGTCCGTGTCAGACCTCAATAAAGTCCCACAGCTTTATTGAGTCTCGAGGGGTTTGGGAAAAAATCATTTACGATTAAAAGTTCATTATCACTTAATGTAAAGAAAATAATAATTACTATTAAAACTTGACACTGGCTAAATGTGCTGATCGCACGAAGCCATTATTTAAGAGAAAAATAAGTACACCTATATTTTCAACTCCGATAATCCGAACTCCCAAAATGTTCTCCCTAACATTTCCCATCTTAATAATCACAATCATTCCTAACTACACTGTTTCTAATGTTCATAATTCCGAATCATTCAACTTCATAACAGTAACAACAAACATCTATCAGACTATTAATACATAGATAACTTTCCCATATTTTCACAACATAACAGTCTTTTACACTATTATTCAAATGATGAGAATACTAGCTGCCCTACTCCTGTAGGTCATATTATGGAAATAATGTTTAGAGATAAAAGCGTTATGAAAAACAACAGAAGGTGTTTAAATATAATTACATTAGTAATATTATTAATTATAATTTTCGGAAACATGAGTGTCATGAACATCGTCGGTAGTACTACAAATTGTATGAATGAAAACTTTAGGAAGAAATTTTTTAGAAAGAGTGATCATTCGGATCGCAAATCGGTAGGGTGAACAATCTCGGGTAAAGAGCTTTAGGTGACCCAATATGGACCCGTGCATTACGGCTGCGCGCACAGCGCATCTGCACACACACCACACGTGCGCACGTGCAATCGGACTTCTTAGCGGGAAAACATAAGATGTCCGGCCCTTGTCAGAAACATTTTGGAAAAAAATTAACTAAATAATTTATAAAAAAATATATATTTTTAATTACATACTTAATTCCGTCTTTTTTTAATGTTGTTGAATTCAAACAATTGCAATAAATGTTTTTACGTGTTAATGAGACGATGTTGCTATATTAGGCTGTTAGACTGATTTATTTAGCATTAAAAAAAAGAACAAACCTGTTTTAAAGTTACCAGATCAATCGATCGATCGTCGATCGACGGCATCGATCAACGTTGACTGAAGTTGATCGACTGGTCAGGTAGCTTTAATTGATCGACGGATACCATTTGACTAACAAATCGATCGACGACGGTCGGTCGACGTTGATCGATATGTCAGGTAGCTTTAATTGATCGACCGACGTCGACTAATCCATTCTACTATCGATCGATGCCCTGATTGGTCTGGTAACACCCTTAAAAAGAAGCTGATTTGACTTTTAAAAATATGACCGATTGAATCATGGCGGAAAAAACGGCATTCTGTTGAAGGCGGTCAAAGTGGCTAGACGTGTTGGAGAAAGAACTGACTTTACTGGTTGAATTATTAGGTCTGTACGCTGTATGTAGATAATAAATTGTGATGCACCTGGAGTAAGGAGTTTTATTATACTAGTTTATATAAATATATTAGTTTATTTAGGCTAGTTTATAAAATCTAACCAGTAACTAAATGACCGAGTGGACCTGTTATACGGTCAAAGTATCACTTTCTTTGAGTTTATTCGAGTATTATTAACTCAAAAACATCACATATAACATTCATTTGCTGTGTGGTGCCAGCACATTAAAATAATACTACCAACCAATCATTTCCCTAGGGTGTCGTAAAAGGCGACTAACGGACTAAAGACGCCTAGTCTCTGAATAACAATTTGGGAATAATAGACGTGATTATATGTATGTATGTGTCTTCAATCAACAATACCAACTGGATGTCAGGTCGGCGCTAAAAATATGTCTCGGTAAACAACAGTGCACTTGTGAGTGAGCTCTTATTTTATTTAGTTTGCTTGAAACACGGCCAATGTAAACCCGTTCACAACGCCGCAATGTGTATTTAAAAGTTGCAAAAATAATGTCCGAAAAAGTAATTTAACGGCCGGAGTGTCGTACTTTCGGTTAAATTATATTTTAAGCTTTAAACTAACTTAAAATATTAAATTTTGAACACAATAACCGGTTTTAACCAACGCCGCTACAAATGTTTGGCCAACATTGACCAATAGACGCGCCAACATTTGTGTAACAGAACAGTGGATGCGTGGGTAATAGATGCAATTTTGACTTTATTACTGGGTGACAAGGTTGTAATTAGGTTGAACTTAAAACTGTTTTAAAACTTTTGTCTCAGTTCGTTAGTAAAGAAATGTAGCTGTATAAGTATAATATATTCGGCATTTCGGGGGTTAAAGTTACTCGCGTCCGTAGGTTTACCCTTGAGACCCTACACGTGACCCCTGGGTGGTGCTAAATGAGTGACACTGACTGAGTTGTAGAGCCACACGCATTTGGCCGGCTCGCCCGGCGTAATACCACCCTCTCACGAATATCCGGCGAGAAATAATGGCACTTGGTGCTGTTGTGTTTCGTCCGGCTAGTGAGGGTTCCGGAGCCCCCCCCCCTCTCACAATTCCTATTCCTTTCTTAACCCTATTCCTTCCTTAAAGGACGGCAACGCGCCTGCGATTCCTCTGGTTTTGCTTTGGTCCATGGGCGGCGGTGATTGATCTCCATCAGGTGACCCGCCTGCTCGTTTGCTTAGCTTTGAATTTGTACGTGACGCGTTATCTGTTGGTATTGTTGATCGAAGATGTGTGTATGTTTGTTAGGTCACCTGATGCGATGCCGCCGGCGGTGCGCGGCGAGCGCGTGCTGCGTCTGGCACCGAACCCGGCACACCGAGCACTCCAGCTCACCCGCCGACTGCGAACCACACAACCATACATAGGAAACACAAAGACCCGAGACAGTTTTGAAAATCAGTTAGGTAAAGGGCGACTAACGGACTACTAAACCATCTTATAATCCGTATAAAGTTCTGAGGGGTTACTCTCGAACGCAAACTCAATCTTAATACAATTCCAATGCGATTAATATGTATCGATATTGGGATAAGTAAAGATAATTCCAGAACGCCATCTCGATAATAATTTGTTCAATCAATTTCCACGCAATTTAATTCCAATGTGGCGCTATTGTCGCTTACAAAAGTGCCATTTGACATTTTTTAGATTTGTGATTGGGAATTGATTAATGCAATTCTGTTTCAAGAGTAGCCTACCTTTTGTTTACGTATGTCTAATTAAAAGAAAGAACAATGAATCTAATTTATTTTAATATATGCTTAAATATTTCCATGTTTGGAAACGCAATAAATGAACGATAAGTTTCAATTTCGCGTGAAAGTCGTAAGAGTAGGCAATTTTTATACCTAAACTTGACTTTAGTTAGAGAGTGAACCTTCTGTACGGTAGTTGTCGGCGCGCGATCCGGGGCACCGGGCGATCACATTTTGTACGGGCACACGAATTTATTGTAATCAAAATTAAACCTATAAAATACAGTCCACTCTTTAATTGAGCTTTCGACCCAACAGTAGTACTATTAGTTATTCTGTGTGTGCGTGCGTGCGTACATACCTTATCGTGTTTCTTCATGTGGTTCCTCAGCTTGGAGGTGTGGTTGAACCCAATGGCGCAGTGCTCGCAGCGGTGCTCGTGGCGTAGGTACGCCTCGCTGGTTAGGGCTTTTTGACGCTCCTCCTCTACCTACATACATACACAGATCTTATCTTATCTTTTCCTATTTTACCTTATCTTAGTGAGGTCTGCAGAGGTCTCCGTCTCTGTTATTCTATACAATTTTATTGTCAAATAATCACAACTTCTTTTGTGGCGGCGCCACCTACCGGCATGACGCCGCACATAGTTCGACACGAAGCAAACACCTTCTCAACCGTGTCAACAGATGGCGCTACAAACGCCAACTCAACGACATCTCCATACTACGACGGTAAAACAGTATGGGAAACCTGCATCGCGGTAGCGAAATTTCACCACCTCCTTCGCTATATACAATGTGATAGGGGTGGTACTTCTAACCCGTTAAGGCTAAGTACTACATCTAAATTCATCGACAAAACAAATAATATGGGGGGTCCTACCGCCTCCTCCTATAATTTATGACCATTTTTACTTTATGCGATATCAAAGGTTTCATACGTCGGAGAAACATGAAAAAAATGGCAAACCGTAGCTAATGACACTAGCTAACTAATAAATTACTGTGTTTTGTATGTTTGAGATAATTTTGGTGAGAAAAAAAAATAATTGCTTAATTATTTTGTGATTTAAATCACTTTTTTTTAAGTCCATATTATTTTTTTAGTCAATGAATTTAGATGTAGTACCTTAACAGGTTAGAAGTACCACCCCTATCACATTGTATAGCACCTCCAACTAACATCCGTTGGAGTTCGGTCCCCGAGCTATACAACCCAGCGCGGAGGAAGATCTTCCCTTTAGCCTTCCTAGCATGTGGCATTCTACCTACCAACCGCTTCCCTACACTTTTGAGACTCAGCTTGCCAAATGCGGATTGGTCACTGATCACAGACTCAGGCGCAGCATCGAAAATACGAAAACACTTTGCCTGGCAATGGAACCCTATCCGGTATAGGACTAAGCGCCACCGAGGCTTATTTTTAATATCTTTATTATTGAAATTTTGCATTCACAATGCTATATACAACGTTAGTCAGAAAGGGGGTACTAAGCCGCGGACAACTGAAAGTGCTACTATCAACTGTTATATTGCAAATATAAACTTTGCGAAAAACAGTCATATTTTATGCATATTCATATTTAAAAATGTACAACCCTGAATAGGGGCGGGGCTAACGCGTTAACCTCGGCAATGAACTCAATGAACTCAAATCTGTTTCTCTCTCAAAACAGCTGACCGCCAGGGCTACCACAGCGTCATTTCTTATGAAATCTTAAAACAGCTGTTAACCTAAAATTATATTTTTTTTTTGGAAAAGTTCTAGACTAAAGTTATTTACTATCATGTATACTTTACCCTCCTTTCGGCTTAGTACCCCCTTTCCGACTGACGTTGTATAGATAAAGGATAAAATGTTTACTAGAAAAAATCAACCAGTCTCAGGAAAGCTCGAATGGGATTCGAACCCATGACCTTCGGATTGCCGGTCCACTGCTCTAACCGCTAAGCTACCGAGACCCCAGAAGACCCGTTGAATTCTTTCTAGTAAGTAGTTGATGATTTACGCTGCAAGCCAGCGGTATTACGTCACTGTGAAGTGTACTCTCACAGGCGAAAGAAATACTATTGCAAGTATTTAACAATCGATAAAGACGTAATTGCTTATAAATATCTTTATTATTGAAATTTTATCATTTATTTAATATGTTTCATCATCGGCACAGGCCTCCCACGTGGGGATATTGGACCATAACCCACCACGCTGGCCCAATGCGGGTTGGTGGGTTTGAACGACTGCCATCTTACGACAACAACCGGGACCAACGGCTTTACGTGCCTTCCGAAGCACGGAGAGACATAAGTGGAAGAAGTTAATTTCAACTTGATACCTAGACGCGTTCCCGCGAAAAATGTTCTTGACAGACAGAGGGGACAACAAAGCAATTCTTAAGGCTTTCGTTTTTCCTTTTGTGGTACAGAACCTGTTGGTGACAGCAGCAGTATTTTTGTAAATACTTTTTTGATATATGTCAATATGTTTTTGCTTTTGGTTTTCTCTGTTATACGCTTGTACTGCATTTTAGTTTTCATTTGTACCTAAATACATTTTAATACTCATATTTAGTGTCATTTCTGATCAGGAAACAGTAATCCATTCTCTCTATCGTTATCAAAACCCTAAGGCAATTGGCTATTTGACAGTTGTAACAATAAAATATGAAATATGTCGGATATAGTAGTTTATAATTTAACAATAATTAACCAATAGTTTAAAGCGAAAGACTTTAAATGATTGAAAATATATTTATTGTTAACACAACTGGTAAGTACATACAGAAACTAAGATATAATACGTCACGCTTAAAGAGATTCGCGGAGGATATCGTTACTCAACCGTTCCCTTCGGCGATCGGGAAGCTCTCTCTCGGGCGCCGGCCAGCGGACCCTAGCGTTGGCGCGGGCCGCAGGCGGGCGGGGGAAAGAAGGCGGGGGCATGCAGTGATGTTCGTATGCGCAGCACTGGCTTTGGCAATACTTTTATAAACCCCGCGTTACAATAGTTTTTTTTAATATTTTATTTTTACAAAATAAAGTTAGCTATTTTTTATCTGTAGATTACAAGATCCGAAACACGGGCGGCCATGATTGAGCTTCGTGTGACGTCACATTTCACAAAATAAACAAAAACCATCTGTCAGGTTCCAAGATATTTGTTTGTTTATTGAAGTGTGACGTCACAGAGCAAAATGTCACGTGATCGACTGTTTTCGCGCGAAATTTGAAATTGATGAAGAAAAATATGTTTTTTTTCTAAAAGCTCTTTCGAGAATAAAAATATTGTAAGAGGTACTCTTAAGTAAAAAATAAGCGTTTGTAATATTTTAAATATTATTCCGAGAACTGTCAAGTAGCCAATATAGTTTGGCCAACGAAAGCTCAACCTCTAATATTTGATTGGCAACACATTGTCTCTATGTGTGTCTATCTGAGGTGTCACGTCGTATGTCAAATTGAAATTTTATCTGAGAAAATTGCAGCCGAGTGAGTGATTCTGTGTTACCCTGTCATGTTTTTTTGAAATTGCCGCGTTTTTCCTGGTTCAGCTTTCGTGTGAACGTGATAAGGTGCTACATGTGCTCACCTCGTCCCAGCTGAGCGCCACGGCCTCCATCCGGCCGGGCGGCACCCCGAGCCGCCGCACGCTGCGCGCGGCGCACGCGCCCGCGATCACGCCCGCCGCCCGCTCGCGGCGCACTAGGCCCTTCGCGGCGGCTACACACAGGACAATTGGCTATTTGACAGTTCTAACAATAAATATGTCGGAAATGGTAGGTTATGATTTAACGATAATAGGCTTGTGTCCACTAAGAATAAATCAGGTGGATTGGCGTTTCTAATGATCAATTATGATTTATAGAAACAAAATATTCATTACTTATAAAAAATTGGGATAATTAATATTTTTAAAGAAAAAAATCGACTATAATACGCATTCAGTCATATGACATTAAACGGAAATCAGAAGCCGTGATGTCACGCCGTGCCAAATGTCATTTTATTGTTGTGACATTTCTATAGAACAAGACTCGAGCGAAACGGTTGTTTGGAGCGGTGTACGTCATTTAAGCGTGGGTCAAACCAGATGCGTTGCGTAGCATCACAGCACAGCGAAGCGCAGCTTATGACGTTGTAATATATGCATTATTATGAGACATGACCATGACACACCAAACGCACGATGCTGCACAGCGCTGCGCAGCTACGCGCGTCCCCGCGCATCACGCCACGCAGGGACTAACCGAGCCGAACGCAGAGGCGGTTTGGCAACATAGCGCGCACTACGTGCCATGATGACGTTGTATTACATGGCTTTCTATAATGGACGTTACACCCATAGATTTAGGATGTACAAGATATACAATGACGGCTCGGAGACGTGACAAAAAAGATAAGTACCTACATTGTGTTGGTGAAATGTAAAGTGTATTGATTAGGGTTATTTCGTCCTGTAACGTCACATTCACGTACAGAACATGTCACCATAATTGCACATTTAATATTCTTAGTGTTAAATCGAAAGATTAATATAAAAATGCACGAATTTCAGCGCGATTTAAAACAGACTGGGACGCTATGGCCTCTTACTCGCGAGAAAATATTGACATATCGGTACTTCACTCACTGTCTCTTTTGCTCTCGGGCGATTTAAACTTGATAATGATGTCTCGCTCCCACACTTCGTGTATCTTGTACATTCTAAATCTATGGTTACACCGCGGACGACTACGCGCGTAGACGTGCGGCGCCGTGCAGCAGGAAAACGGTGGTTTGTATTTAAATACAAAAATGGATGCGTAAATTAAAGAAAAATTTATAGAATTAGTTCGGAAACATAAAAGTTTATATGTTTCGAAAGAAAAGAACTACAAAAACACGCATTATAAAACTTTATTATGGCATTACCTATGGAAATACCAGTAAAATCGGTCTTCATGTGACTCCAACTCTCGGCATAGGCGATTGTATTAGCTTCGTTCGTTCCTTCTTTAATTTATGTCATGCATCCATATTCTTTTAGACCTGATGGATCGTTAGAAGCAGCAGTTCTTCATCAGATGAGCTACTACCCAACCATCCTTTGTCAGAATACTCAAAAATGCTCACACTATCTTCCATTTCTCAAACGAAAATGGCCGATGTGCGTTGCGTTGCAGTGCAGCACGTTGCGTTGCGTAGCGGGCACCTGCGACTGGCCGCGCGGCCGGTGTGACCTCGCTACGCAACGCGCTGCGCTGCAACGCGCTGTGCTGCAACGCAACGCATCTGGTTTGACGCCGCTTTACTCAACATGGCGGTCTTAACCCTTAATAAGGCAGTGGCAAATATATTGCCACTATATTTTGAACTTTATACAATTGAGATAAGGTCGAAACCAATGAAAAATTGGAACATGCTGTACCCGTTAAAGGGTTAAGCGTTTTAGGGGTAAAATTAAATCGGAATATAAAAACGCTAAATAAATACTGTAAATGATCGATTTTTTTAAAAACAATGTATTTTTAGGATAAAATAGGTAAACAGGTATCGTTTTAATATGATTTTGAAAGGATGGTGGGCAAAAATACATGGACGGCACACCCACTTCCGCCAGAGCTTATATTATGTTTATTTTGTTGATAACAGATCCATGTTTCTATAGGGAAATACGCATCAAATTCCGTCCAGGGGTTCTATATTTATTTAAAGTATACAGGGTGGAAAGTTGAGATGGGGCATTAAGGGCAGCTACCAGATCCCTTGCTACTACGCGAAAATGAACTTAGGAGACCTTTCCCAACTTTTTAAGTGATGACAATCGACATTCACAGATTTTTGATAAAATGTACAGTCAGCGAGAAAATCGTCAGAATTGAGTAATTTTTTTTTAATGCAAGACGACCCCATTCATATAAAGGATTAAAACACTCTTTGACACCAACTGATGTTAGACTACTAGAACACCCACAAATCAAAGAAAACTTTTTCCATACATTTTAGTAGGGTAAACACTATAACAGAGAAGACCTTTCGCATGTAGTTTTTTTACGCGTATCGGTCCTTTATACTTAAAGAATGTTAAGATAACTTCAAAGGGCTGCGAGGTGGCCAATTTATGGGCTTTTTATTATTATTAAATAGGGAGGCAAACGAGCAGGCGGGTCACCTGATGAAGAGTTATCACCGCCACCCATGGACACCCGCAAAACCAGAGGAATCGCAGACGCGTTGCCGGCCTTTAAGCCAGGAATAGGTTTAAGGAAGGAATAGGAATTGGGAGGAGGGGGGGGAAGGGCCTCCAGAACCCTCACTGGTCGGACGAAACACAACAGCACCAAGTGCCATTATTTCACGCCGAATATTAGTGAGAGGGTGGTATTACGCCGGGCGAGCCGGCCCAATGCGTGCTGCAACGCAGCGTGGCTCTACCACTCAGTCAGTGTCACTCATTTAGCACCACCCAGGGATTACGTGTAGGGTCTCAAGGGTAAACCTACGGACGCGAGCAACTGACCCCCGAAGGGTCCGTGTGTCTCTATTAATACATCATAATATTATGTCCAACATGTATTTTTTTGTTATTTATGAATTAATTTTAATATGGTCTTCGTTAATAATTATTGAATCCAAGAAGAGAGCCGGTATGTGGATATCTTCTTGATGTTTTGCCAGGCTCAAAAACCATATTACAACCATGGCATGAGCGCGTCAACCCAAAGTACGGTTCCATGTTTTACATGAGCAGTAATAATGGTTCAATGCATTTAAACAAGTCTCATCCTCGTTTATTAAAACATAAGTGTAATAGAGCTTTGACCTCGTATATCTAGATTGTATGTTTGCTCGCAAAAGCCACAGATTCGACCTTTCAATGCCAGCGTTATTGAGTTCGGCAACGAGTTGATTACACATCAAACAAACTGTTCCACGATTAGGACGAAACATAATTCCATTTCAACAAAAACCAATTCACAGATCAATTATCGTAATCCGAAGTTCAAAGCGTAAAGTCAGTTATTTTAAAGTATCGTAGATAACAACAGAGAGCGCACAATCATAACAAGGAACACGAAGGACTGCGCTGATGCCACCGGCGCGGCGCGGCCACGCAAACCGGTTTGAAGTGCGAGCACAGGGGCAATTATTTATTCTGTGACAGGGGCGTTTATGGTCGGCCAGCCTGTCGTAGTTCGCGCATAAATAAAACCTCACTTATTAATTGTAAATAATTTATCACGGCACCTAGTGAGTAAAATGATTTTATTTGGTTTTTACTTATACAGTTTTATCTCATGACCTCCGGGATATTTTGTAAAGGCGTTATACTATAAAATGTTCATTTTTGGTTAGTGTTTTGAGTCACACTTATTTAATGGCTGGCCGTGCTGGGTGTATTTTGCCCACCATTCTTTAGTCAACTAGCCTATGTCCAATTTTTTTTTTTAAATTATTTGTAAATATTTTATTACTTATTACAAAACAAATTTGCGATTTTTTATCTGTGGATTACAAGACCCGAAACACGGGCGGCCATGATTGAGCTTCATGTGACGTCACATTTCACAAAATATACAAAAACTATCTGTCAGGTTTCAAGATAAGTTTCTATATTTATTGAATTTGACGTCACAGAGCAAAATGTCACGTGACCAACCGTTTTCGCACGAAATTTGAAATCAATAAAGAAAAATATGTTTTTTTTCTGTTAAATAAAGCTTTTTAGAGAAAGAAAATATTGTACGGGGTGTGAAATAAGCGTTTATAATTTTTTTAATACTTTTTCGATAACTGTCAAGTAGCCAATTCATGAAAATAATTTATTCGTGTCACACACATGTAAATACAATTTTTAAAACAAACATAATGGTTATTGTGGCTTGTGACACAGAAAAGGTAATCCACTTAGCATTAGTCAAGACGCCAAAGGTGCCTCGACGCTGATCTTCCGCAGATACGTAGATAACTAATTATAGTTCTCTACGTATCTGCGGAAGATCATATTTCTCTAGGCATACGCATATTAATGCGTATGCCTAGAGAACTTTATATTAAAACTGTTTTAACGGGACCTGACACCAATAATTTTGTAAGTAAGTACATATCTGCTTACTGCTTGATGTTTCGATTAGTTCGCTTGTGGCCACGGCCGCAGCATCGCGGCCGAAACGTCAAGCAGTAAGTAGATATGTACTTACTTACAAAATTAATCGTGTTAGGTCCCGTTAAAACAGTTTTAATGCAATGCAACGCGATAGTTTAAAAAGCTATACATTATTATGCTATATTATACTGTTTTCTGTGAGTGACATCGCCTCTGAAAAATAGTTCTAAAAAATAAAATTAAAAACAATAAAAACATATGAGTGTGTATCAAAACATTATAGTAAAAACGATATCATTTAAAACTAAAACTCAGCAACAATACCTACCAATAAACATTAGATTGTGGCGATTCTCTAAGTTAAAGCCTTGGTAGGAGCGGCTGCCGCAGCGCTGAGAATTGTACTCTATGATAGTCATGAATATGAAAGAGATAGATTATCTCTTTCATATTCATAGAATTGGAAAGAGACAGCAGATCACAGCCAGGCACGCAGCGTCTATGTGTCCCTTAGAGACCCCCATACTGGCGTGTTTTGAGCGTCAGCGTCCACGCGGTCGTTCTAGCGTTGTTTTGCGTTGGAGCGTCGTTTAGGTGTACAATCAGTGACAAACATGGATTCCGACGAAAAAACACTTCTGTTAACGTTACTGCTAAAACGAAAATTAGTCGAATGTTTGAAATCATTTTATCAAAGCCGTATCCGCATATTTTAAGAAAGCCGTAATAAATTAGCCCAGATCGTTTAAATGTAACGCATTAGCAGCCTTGTAATGTAAAAATGGTTGTTAGACATTTTTATAATTGTATGGAGTAGATAATCTGACAGGTTTTAAACAAAGTTTTTATACACGCTCAAATTACGTGTGGATTTGTCAAATGACTTCATGTGAGCAATATCGGATGTTTCAGCAAAATTATAAAGTAAAAAGTCAAAGTCAAATGATTTAATATACGAAGTCGACCACCCCTGGTCGTGATACGCGAGGGCAACGGGGATTCTGTAGTGCATATGACTTGTTGACAAAAAGCGCCGCGCCGGCGTCGCGTCGACGCCGCGTGAGCGCTGCGACGACGCCGCGTTGACGCCGGCATGACGCTGACGCTCGAAAGACGCCAGTGTGGGGGTCTCTTAGAGAATCGCATAGCACCACGATCAAAACAAACAACAGTGCAAATCGGTGAAAACGCCTTTATTAAGTAGTTTTGCTGTAAATTTTGTTTAAATATGAGTGCATAATGGAACGCGATAGTTTAAAAGTATAAACAATAGACACATTCATGCATAGTTACACTCTCGACGCGACTATTATCCCCGAAGGGTTAGTCAGAGACTAGGTAATGAGGACCGCAAAAGCAGTCCTCCACGGCACGGCACAACAAATAGCGATTGCACATGTGCTCAGCGTGACAGGTGGTGAGCCCATCGCCGCTTTAGGCTAGGGTGGTAGTATTCTAACTTTTTTTACCTTTGCTCTTCCCTTTGTTCTTCCTTCCGCCCCTCGGCTTCTCTTCCCCTTGCTTCTTCTGCAGCGGCTCATCGTCGGAGTCGTCAAACTCTAACTGCGTCTTACTCTTTCTTTTTCTAGTTCTGTTCTTTCTTTCGCTTTTTGTTGGGTCCGGTTTAATGATTGTCTAAAAGAAAAGAATATTGAACTTAGGAATAGACAAGTGGCATAACGAAATTAGTGATGAAACGATTATCACTTAGCGATTACGATCATAATTGAAGACGTGAGTGGATGAAGGTGATATGTCGCATTTTCGGATTTTGGTGTTTTTTTGCGTAGATGAAGGTTATATGTCGATACAAATGGCTACAGACCTTAAAACTGTCGATTTAAGGCACATTTTGGAAAATAGAAAGTTGAAAAAGGTGTTATGTACAGTTCAGTTTAAAAATGGCACTGGATGTAAGAGGTATGGGCCCATATCACCAACTTCCAAAATAAATAAACATTAACAAATGTTTTTGTAACATCGAAGAAGGTGATATGTACGGACATAACACCTTTTTCCACTCAGCATATGATGCTCGAATGACGCGACGTCAGTTTTCAATGAATGAAGGTTCTATGTAACATACTTACATAATTATTATCACCTTCATTCATTCTCGACATTCAATTGTTTTCAGGAAGCATTTTAAGAAACTAATAGTATACTTATGTAGAACTTAAGGTCCGTATAAACTCTTATATAAGTTCACCGAGCATCTTGACGCCTCATACTGGCATCTCAAAACCATTATGATGCTTTACACATATAACGGATGGATAATCGCATATCAAAATGCTTTTGTAAAGCCTTTAGTTGTAGTGATGCAAATCTAAACGCAACTGTACAGATATTAGCTGTTTTTAGTGAATTTGGATATACAATAGCATTCTTAAATAATAGATAAATGCTTAATGCTGTTTAATAGCATAATAATGAACTATTATAATGACACGTAAATCCATTATACAGATTTGAGCTGTTTAAAAGCCTAGTACTGCTGAACAGTGAATCAATGTAATTCTTGCATTTTTAATGATCAACTGAGTTCAGTTGTACAGCTAACAGCTCTTTAATCAAATACACGTGGTTATTGTAATGCGTATGGCTGTATATACATTCATTTTACTGTATTCGTAAAGTATAACCATTTGTTTATCGGCCATTTTGGAAACGAACGTATATAACTAAAACCAGTTACTGAAAACTGGTGACGTTAATAATGCCCAATCTATAGAATCACAATAAATGCCCTTGTTAATTGAGTGATATTGAAGTAGTTACTCGAATGAAACTATATATAGGTACTTTCATTTTTTTGTTGACAGCACCATAACCATTTTAATAAGCCACGCGCTTTGGTTATGTAGATAATACGTTCAGAAAGCCTTATCTCTAACCTATCAACTCTTGGCAAACGGATTCAAATAGTACACAAATTCTGAAATGGGTTTAATTGTTTTTCTCAAGGATCCCCAAAATTACTTTCAAGTAATGGCACTATTTCAGTCTACATCATGTCTATTGGTATACCTGTGAATTCATATAGAACTAATTTATAGAAAATGGCAATACAGTGGTTCATCACATGTCTTCTCTCTGGCTTTTGGCTAAATAACAGTATTATAAATTATGTTTTCACAATCTTATATTGCGGGGCAAAGTAGTTTAATTACAACTTTAATGTATTATAAACATTAGTATCGTGGTGTTAAAGATGTTTTTGCAATAATGTAGGGTTTATTAAGTTCTAACTGTGAACACTTAAATAGCTCGTCTAATTCGTTTTTGTAATGCAATTAACATCTTAATTATCAAACATATTGCTAGCTTATTGCTTCTGTAATGCGATTAGCAACTTCATTGATCATAACAATGCTTCTTTAATGCAATTGTCCCCTTCCTTAACTACAGCTACTTGCAGACTTTCTAGAAGAGCGGAGAATTCGTGTCCTTTGTAAGGGTAGTTTCTCCGCGTTCTACAAAGCCAATGCCGGAGTGCCTCACAGTTCTGTGCTTTCACCTGCTCTATTTCTTTTGCATATTAATGACATGTTGTCTTTGGGCAATATTTATTGGGACATCCTGCGCAAAGCAAGCCGATATCGTGGTGAAAAGGTAAGAACTGGTTGCCAAACTGAACTTGGCTCTCGATCATGTCTCTAAGTGAGGATCTGAAATCCTGGTCAAGTTGAATGCCAGCAAACCCCAGGTTAGTGCATTCTCGTCCAATTCCCTTCCTTACTCCTCCCTCTCTTCAAAACTCTCCGTTACCCATTTCGGTGAACCTCAGCATTCTTAACATGGACATCGGCCCGGAACTGAATCCAAAATGCTACATGGAGTGTTGTTTTAACTGCCTCCCGTAAGTTGAGTATTCTCAATAAGGTGAGGCGGTTTTTACTCCCGAGCAGCGCTGTTTGCTGTACGACACTCAGGTGCGATCGAGTATGGAGTATTGTTTCCATCTATGGGACGGCTCCGCTAAATACTTCCTCGATGCACTTGATAGGAGTGCACAGGCGAGCGGTACGCATTATGGAGATGCTGAGGTTACAGCCCCTCTTGAGGACCTCCAGCTGCGTAGAGACATTGCTTCTCTCGGTGTCTTCTTCCGGAATTACTACGGAGAGTAATTTGAAGAACTTTTTGATCTAATCCCGCCCTCTCCTTTCCTCTCCCGGACGACATGTGCTGGTCTTAGGAACCACCATCATACTGTACAGTATTAGTACTTGTACTAAAAGATTTGGCAAGTCGTTCCTCTGTAAGGCCATTCGGCTTTGGAATTCCCTGCCGGCGCATGTGTTTCCCAGTCCCGGGCCTTTTAAGCGGAGCGTCAAACGGCATTTATGCAGGCCGTCATGAATGGGTGCGCTTGTTACCATGCTTATTCCACAGTAGGGAGCGCTCTCTTCTTATTTTGGAAAGTATCGGCTGCTTACCATCAGGCAGGATGCGGTAACTATGATGAGTCAATATAAAAAAACGTTAATGCCAATATAATGCCTCTGTAATGCAATTAAACAACTATTGTGAAACTATTTAAGATCTAAAGCCGTATAATTTGTGCCCAAATAATCATTACAGGTAGCCGTATAAACGTTTGTAATGCTACTATAGAACAAACTCAAAATGCAAAAACGATACAGAAATGCTGTAAGTCGGCAGTTATACTGGCTATACTGCTTTGATGTGTTACTTGGGGCTGTTCTTAGTTTACGTTTTATTGATGTGGTTTAGTTTTAGAAAAAATGAGACAATGTTTACCCACACTTGTACATAACACCTAATTTTAAAAAGCTAAAAGTACAGAAAAGTTCACTTTTGTTCATGGAAGAAGGAGTTATGTTCAGTTTTTCTTTAAAATATATAATAATATTATTACAAGTGTTTAATTGATGTCATACCCTTAATATTTTAGGTAATTTAAACAAGTTTGCATCATAGTTTAGTGTAAAAATCACTTATGTACTGACTTATCTCAGAAAATAAAAGTAAAAGTTTAACCTCGATTTACTCAAAATTTGAATTTTGTGACTTATCACCTTCATCCACTCACGTCTTTAATTCATAATTCATAATTTATTTCTAATAATCACAATTACAATTATTGTAAGTACCTAATAATCTCCGATTTCGATTAAATTTGTTTTTAGTACCTAATAAATAAAACAAATTATCGATAAATCAACATAAGATTTATTATTATGATAAATCAAAATTAATAAAAAATTAGTAATTAAAATACTTTAATTTTTTGTTAAAAAACACCAACATTTCTAGCTTTTCGGGCATCAATCTGTTCCGTTTTTCAGTTTGAATCAATCCAGCAGTAGAGAATAACCTCTCCGCCGCCACAGACGATGGTTTGATTGAGAGATATTTTTTTGCCAACTGTTTTAGAAAGCAATATTGTGTAGTTTTTTGAGGAAAATAAATATCAGAAGTAATTGCTAAATAATCGATTTCGATTAATCAAATCGTTTCATCTCTAAACAAAATATGGAAAAGATTAATGGATGAGTATCCCATACATTAGACAAGTTTGGTTATGACAATACCCATCAATTGGCTATTGGACAGTTGTATCAATAAAATATGAAATATGTCGGAAATGGTAATTTATGATTTAACGATAATTATCCATAGTTTTTTTAAATTTGCATTTTTTTATCTGTGGATTACAAGACCCGAAACACGGGCGGCCATGGTTGAGCTTTATGTGACGTCACATTTCACAAAATTATCAAAAACTGTCTGTGAGGTTTCAAGATAAGTTTCTATAATTATTGAAGTGTGACGTCACAGAGCAAAATAAATAAATAAAGCTTTCCTACACTCACACCAATTACTAGACAATGGTTACTAGACAACGGATAAACATACATAAACATACTTAAAATACTTAAATACATAATTATTAAACATAGAGAACACCCAGAAATGTCACGTGACCAACCGTTTGCGCACGAAATTGAAATCAACAAAGAAAACATGTGTTTTTTTCAATTTATATAAATATTGTACGGGATATAAAATAAGCGTTTGTAATTTTAAAAATACTTTTTCGAAAACTATCAAGTAGTCAATTTGTAGCGATCACTTGATTTCAATGATGGCTTTGCCCAGCAGTGGGCCGCCGCAGAAGCAGTCCACTGCCATAGTTTATGTTACACTAAATAACAACTGCAGATGTGCTCGTCATAAGTGGTTATGCTGTTGGATGTATGTGCAGTCTTTAGTCTGTTAGTCGCCTTTTACGACACCCGAAGGAAAAGAGTGATTTTTTTCTCTCTTCTTCTGCTCCATGGCAATCTGTTATGGAGCAATAAGCCACTCTTCTCTTCGATATAAATCTGACTCCACTGATTATCGCCAACCTCCCTCTAAGATGTTCCATCTAGAGGGTTTTACAAGTAGTCGGAAATCTGTTGTTCAGTTCTGGTATGTCACTGCGTTTTAACCTCACATGCTGGAGCCTTCCCTCCCCACTCAATGCCACTGCAAGTTCGTTTACATGTTGGGTTAATCTCTTCTGGTACCGCATGCTAAACTGTGCTATCTCTTGTTTGACGGTCTTTATCTTAAAGTCAAGGTATATGTATCTGTTGCTAATACACTGTGGGACACAAAACATTGTTCTTAGTGCCTTAGTCTGAAATCTTTCCAGTATTTCAATGTTACTATTGCTGGCCGAGCCCCACAGTTGGATACCGTATGTCCATATGGGTTTAAGTATGGCCTTATACACCATCATTTTGCTGGTGTCACTTAACTGCGAATGACGTCCAATCACCAGCCTAGACTGCGGAGCTTTCAATCTAGTTGTTTTCGCTTGGTCCAGATGTGCTTTTGCCATGTTAGCCTCCTGTCCAGGTGCATTCCCAAATATTTGGCGTGGTCTTGTTGGGGTATCTCCTCGTTGTTCAGTCTTACCGGAGGGCAGGTTCCATTTAGAGTGTGAAGGTTACATGACAAGACTTTTTTTATTATTTATTATTGTTTATCAGACAGGCAGTTGAGACAACTGGTATAGTCTGTATTCTGTTTTCTCCTTTTAGTGTCTTAGTCTGGTTATTTGTTCATGTTCAAATGCTTGTCTAGCCTGTTTTTAAATTGGTTTATGGTTTGTGCTGATACCACTTCTTCGGGCAGCCTGTTCCAAGCTTCAATTACTCTGTTGCTTAGATAGTGTTTGTGTGGGTTATTATGTGATGCTGTTTTTGACAGCTTAAGATGGTGTCCTCTAAGATGTGTATTCTTTGAGTATTGAAACATCTGTTCATCAAAGGAGCAGGTTTAACGCTCGCCGCCGTGGCTGAGGCTGGCCGGCGGAAGCCGCGGTGGTGAGCGAAAACCATCTTCGACGATAAACTCGCGTGGGACAGCCTGAGCCGTGACAGAAAACATGCCTGTTACATGATTGCCTGCATGCTTGCCTTCATGCTGCATGCTTGCTTGCATGCTGTATATTTGCCTGCATGCTGCACGCTCGTTTTGCTTATTATATCAATAAGTTTTATATAGATTGTTATTTATTAAATGTGTATTAAATCAAATGTACCAAATGCATGCTTTTTGAAATTATGATAAATAAAATAAGTGTTATCCTGTAAGAGTTTAGGGATTTTGTCAGTTATTCTTATTGCATGTATGCTTTTTGAACATTATGTCTTCTAAACATTATGGCAAATAAAAAATATGCCTTTTGTTACTTATGCTTATCGATATTATGCCTTACTATGGTTATGCTTTTTAAATTTTGGCTATTTATGTTATGCGTTATGAAGTTATGCTATAAAGACATATATGACATATATGGCAAGTGACGATTATGGCCATTAACATGATGCATTGTCAGTTTATGGCGAAAAACTTTATGCGTTTTAATAGGTAACAGTTTCAACACCTCCAGAGATTGGAGGTGTGACCATTATATGGTTTTGTTATAATAGATTTAGGTACTTTAGAAAATCTACGCTGTACTCTTTCAAGTAATTCCATATCTTTCTTGAAATATAGGTTCCAGACTTGGAAAACGTATTCCAAGATAGGCCGAACATACGCTTTGTGAATTTTTAGCATCATATCGGGTGTTAACTGTCCAAACGCTTTTCTGATAAGGTATATAAAACTATTAGCTTTTTTCTTTATTGCTGTAATATGGTGTTACCATTTAAGGTTTTTACATATATGTATACCCAGTCAGTTTGGACACTTGTTTCTCTTAATGGTTCATCATTTAATATGTAAGATGGGGATTCCGATTTCCTATGTGGGGAACTATGCATTTAGCTAAATTTAGTTTTATTAGCCACTCCCTTGACTTTGATTTAGATCCGCTTGAAGCCGTTCAAAATCCATCTCAGGGTCTGCAGAAATCTTTGTGTCGTCAGCAAACATACTAACTTTGCAATTCAAGTGTTTTGGTAGATCAAAAGTGAAAATAATATATAATGATGGCCCTAGGATAGAGCCTTGGGGAACACCACTTTGTATGTCTCTTTCATCTGACAGAGTGTCACCAATTCTCACTCAAAATGTCCTATGTCGCAAGAAGACCTCAATCCACTTAAGAAGTTTTCCACATATTCTTACATATTCTATTTTTTGCAGAAGTCTACTTATTACTTTTACTTTGTCAAATGCTTTTTCATAATCGAGATAAATCACATCTACAGGTTGTCGAACATTCTGACATGTGGTCCAAGATGATAGGCAAGATAACAAGTTTGATATTGAGGATCTATGTGGCCAAAAGCCATGTTGTTGGTTGCTGATGACTCGAACCTTGTCAAGAAGATTTACTCTGGTTTGCCTTAATTCTCCATCGATTAAGCCACTTCTGCACTTCATCTAGGTGTTTCTGCAAGGAGAATGATGCTTTTTTTGGATCATCAGCGTAAGTTGCAGTTGTTGTTTTGTCAAATGTTAGAAGATCTGCCGTGTATATAAGGTACAACACAGAGCCTAGGATGCTGCCCTGCGGTACACCCGAACAAATTTCGTGTAAAGTAGAGCATTCACCGTTGTATTTTACCTGAAAACTTCTTTTATCAAGATAGGATTTCAGAATATGGAAAAGGAGTGCGGTTGGGTCTTTTTCAGCTTATACAATAGACCATCATGCCACACTTTGTCAAAAGCTTGGCTGATATCTAGAAAAACTGCAGAGCAAACCGATTTTCCAGACTTCTGCTGATGATGTCAACAGTTGGTGTACTTGTTCGATCGTTCCATGTCTCTCACTAGTCTTATGAGTACCGAATGAAGAGCGCGCTTCGGCTGGCACTGATTTGGCGGCAAGACCTAACGCAGATGGTCTCCTGCACGAGTATTTTACTGGCGCAGGGACGTCTGGCACTTCTTTCATAACCTAACGGTTGGTCTCGAGGTGCCAGTACAAATAAAACTTAGTGAATAAGGAGAGGGGATGTTACATGTCTTTCCCGGAATCCAAATTGATGATTTGGTAGTATGTCGCCAAGATGTACCTTAATTTTGTTAAGCAATAGAATTAAGCAAAAGAGTGATTAGTAATCTTTTAGTGAGTTGCTATATACCACACGACTCATACACTTACCTTCAAATACAGATTATCACAGTTCCCATTGTTCTCCTCAAAGCAGCTGTCAAAGTCATTAACAACATCATCTTCTACTTTAACAAACACCGGCTCTCTTTCTCTCCCACTTAGAGTGTTATCTTTCGTCTCTGTCCCACCTTTGTTCAGCTCATTAGCTACTAAAAGTGTAACTTTTTCATCTACCTCATTTTGTGGTAGATTAAAACTTTTCTTAGTACATTCAAATGCTATTAGGGGTTCATAGTTAGTTCCATTGCTTTTGCTGTCGTACTGTAGTGTTTTCAATGAATCTTGTGTAGTTATGTGTGTAGTGAGAGGCGATAGAGTGGGTAGGGATCCTGATTGGTGGAGCTGTAACAAATAACTGTGCATTCAGTATACAGGGAGTCCCATAAAAAGTGTGCCAAAATTAAGGAAAAGATAGAACGAGGGGTGACCTACAAGTTAAAAAAATACTTGTAGTGAAGGTCCACTCGACTGTGAGGTGGCTGAATTAAGCCAGAAATTACCTGCAACTAATTATTTAAAAAAAATCCTTACACATTAATTGAATAGAATAAATTATCGAGCTATTGTTTTGCAAAAAATATATAGAAATCTTTACTACCTACTGAAACAACTTAGGTGAAAATTTAACTAAACACATGAATGAATCTGTTCTCCATAAGTAGGTATAATTATTTGAATAAAGAGCAGAGCTTTGAAGAGATGTTACTTTACCTAGAGCAACCATTTCACATTGTAGTTTCTTGGACTAATTTTTTTAATAACTTCGTAACTTACCATATAAGAGAAAAGGTGTCTGCGTGCATCTTGCACTTGTTTTTTGTATTTAATTATCTTCTTAATTATCGCCGTGCACTCCCAGCAAAGAGCTAAAGGATGTCGAAAAGTATCCTAAGGAAAGAAATGCATTTTGATTGTTTTATAAATGAGCCTTGTGTGAATAGACAATTACAAACTATATATTGTTGTTAACTAGGCTTATGCCCACCAGTGGACCTTGTTGTATGGGTGATAATAACAAGCCACAAAGACGATAATGATGACATTTTACATACCAAAAACACACAACAATCAAGTATTTTTCATATTAAATAACATTTTATGTTACTTACAAGCGACTGGATAGTGCAATAATGGTATAGCGCAATTAATTTGCCCTTTAGAACAACTATTATAACAAGGTGGAATCACTTACTAAAGGCTGAATTATGTTGAGATAAAATTCTCTGAGTTCAGTATTTGAGACAACGCTCAAATTGCGGTCTACACTTAGACAACCTTCACATATACTACTAAAATTCATCGTGTTGAATTGTACTTCCATTTTATGGGTTTAAATTGCAAATATCAATACTTAATTCAATCTGAAAAGATTGTTTGTGGTGTGGAGTGGAAGTAGGTAAATAAAAGTTATTTATTATTAAAACCCAAATTGTACTATTTTCACGTATTACTATCATTAATTTAATGTCAATGTCAGTTGGTTAGAGCTATTTAAACGGTTCATGGCTTGAATTAGGGATGTGATGGACTAATGTGGAGTTTCATCATGGTTCTTTGTGTTCTTTTCAAACTTAGAACTTTTACTAGGTACCTAGGTATAGCTCTAAGTTTTCAAAACAACACGTGTTGTTTTAAATTTCGATTTCTTATACCTATTTATACAATAAAGTTACTATGTTAGGTATAGTAACTTTATGATATAAACGTATTTACATGAAAAATTAAGATCGTCAACTTGTAAAAGGTTTTAAAGATAACTAGGTTTTAAAAAAAATATTTTCAAATAAAAACATTTAACCATGACGTCCGTGACGCGTAGCGGTAAAAGAATACTACCACCCACTTCCCTTGGGTGTCCTAAAAGGCGACTAACAGACTAAGGACTGCACATATACCAACTGCGTGGAGCGGCGATAAGCTCACCACCTGTCACGCTCAGCACAGGTTTTGACGACCTCTGTGATCATATTATGGTTACCACGCCGAATCTGGCGTTGCACCATCTCTGAGCTCTCAGGTTCAATTCCCGGTTGGGTCAATTAAGAGAAAAACGGTTATTCTAAATTGATTTCGGTTTTGGGGGTTTTCATATTTTTATGTACCACGGCGTCAGATCAACCTACCCTGAACTGTCATATTTCTCCAATGAATATTAATCCTTAAACCCCAAACAATAAAGTTCATAATGGGTTGTAGAAATTTGACAGTTTTGGGTAGGTTGATCTGACGCCGTGTGTACATTTATCTTTACGACTCTCAATACAATACTTATCTTAATCTTCAGTTGAAAGGTGAAAAGTGGACTATAGTAGAGGACTGCTTTTGCAATCTTCATTGCCTAGTCTCTGATTAAATCTTCGGGGATAATAGTCGTGATTATATGTATTTATTAAAAACTCTAAAAAACCTTAAGCAAATTGACCGACAAATATTTTACTACTCGTACAATCCGTAATATTTGATTATTTGCGTGAAAAACCGCTCAAACAAACTCAAAGATAACGAAACGTTAAAAAAAATGTCTACCTACCTCAGGCGGGAATCGAACGAGCATCTTCCGTAATCCGGGCGACTGCATTGACCACTCCGCCACCGAGGTATCGGTTAGACCGGACATAATCCGGGCGGATTGCGGAGGACGCGGGTTCGATTCCCGCTTGAGGTAGACATTTCTTTCAACGTTTCGTTATTTTACTACAATGCTGTATACGATCGATTTCTTTGTCTGCTAGTAAAGGAAACAAAGTTTTTTTTAAAATAAAATGTCAGCATTGAGGACTTCTTGGCGGGAAAGTGAAGCGTCACGTCTGCAGTCATAGAGAAAAGTAAATATACCAAAAGGAATCTGCAGTTTTGTTTTATTTTCAAAAATTTTTGTTTTTTATAACATGATTAAGAAATAATAGTGGATTATTAACCGTTAAGTGTTTGTGAACGTGCATGAGTGTTGGCAAATGAAACAAAACAGTGCAACTCGACATATTTGTAGATAGTTTAGGAATTCTATTTAATAAATTTTGTAATTATTGTGACAAAACCATTAATTATTGACATCAACTGTTTATGTTTCTGTGTTTGTATTTTTGTTAATTATTGTACTTTTAATTATTTCAATTTCAATTTATTAAATTCAATAACAATGTTGTATTCTGACTGTATAATCTCGACATATTTGCTGATAGTTTAGGAATTCTTATTAATAAATTGTGACATGACCATTAATTATTAACATAAATGTTTTTGTTCGTGTTGCTAGTGAAATTCATATTTTTTTTGGCATATACTTAGTTGTTTGTGTTTCTGTGTTTGTATTTTTGTTAATTATTGCATTTTTAATTATTTCTATGTCAATTTATTTAATTCAATAACAATGTTGTATTCTGACTATATAATTGCTTTGTAATTAATCTTTTAAGCGCTTTGGATGGCTCATCTGTAAGCTTTTAAGATGTTTGTCTAAATAAATAAACATCAGTTTTCAAATTCTCTCAAGAAGTCCGCGTGAGATCTTAGTAAAATTCCACATCTTTACTGAGGACTCAAGGGGATTGGGGAACATCATTTATCATTCATCATCTTAATCATCACTCATTATCATCCAGGGAAAAAAAGAAATAAAAAACTAATGACTAGGCAGTATGGTCTCTGCCCTTAGCCGGTTCCTTCATGGAATAAATATTAATTAAAAAAAATGTCAGCATTGACAGCTGTCACCATTACCACCCTTGTCACTTGTCACTGTCAGTCAGCAGGTCAGTCTTCTTGTGCAGTGTTGCCAACTTAGCATATTATATGCTAGATTAGCAAATTTTCATTTGGTTTAACATGTCTTTTTAGCTTTTGGCATATAGCATATTTGTTTGGCATATTTTTATTAAACACAAAAAGAATGTAAATCACAATTTTTGACAAAAATCGATATCGAAAACTCCATCGATGTTCCCACTGCACTAGCATGGTGAACAGGCAACCCTTTTTTCGGGCGAGTATGCTCTATTTAGCCAAATAAGTCTGGCTCAAACTCCGAAATCGTTTAGCAGTGAAAACCCTGAATACCATTTTTTACGTTAGATTTGGCCTAAAGAGAGTAGGTAAGTTCTGGCTATTCTTACATTGTGCCTGGCGATGTACTCTGCTTTATAGGTACCAAAGAGAGTTATGACTTTGGCTTTCAGTCTTCCACATCAGCTGCTGTTGATGAAGATGAAAAAGATACGGATATTTCATTTCGTTGACTTTATTTCGTATTAAATACTAACTCAGAATTATGTTGGCATTTTTTAGGGAGAGTTAGCATATTTTTGGCTTATTTTTTACACAACTCTAGCTTAATTTGAAGTAGTTGAGTTGGCAACACTGTTCTTGTCACAACATTAGCATAACCTAAAAATGCAGCATCCAATATAAACAAAATGCTGATTATAAATTTTTTGAGACGGTTAAAAGCCCCGCCAATATCCCAAATATCTCGCCTATATTCCCAAGAACACGCCCCCAAACCTCTGAGGAGCTTGAAAGCCAAATCTACGAGGGATTCCGTGCAGTTTTACGTGGACTCTTGTAGAGTGCGGGCAGTTGCTGGCAACGGCGGCGATGGCTGCATCTCGTTCCTCAGCGTGTGGTGTAAGGACCACGCGGGGCCGGACGGCGGCGACGGAGGCCACGGCGGCCATGTCATATTCCAGGTACGATTGTTTTGTTATAAAATTGGAAGTAAAGGCAGTGTGTCTGAAGCGGGTGTGATGTATATATAATCATCATTATCAGCTTGTAAAAGAGCTAAACTGTACAATCACATAACTAAAATTGAAGAAAGGGGACCCTCTCTATCCCTCCTTACTACTCCCTCCCCCCCCTAGGAGACGCATAGTTTCGGCGATATGCAACCAAGAATCTGGTGTGCTTCAAGCTGTAATCCTCATATTTGAAATTTTAATGAAATCTAATTTTGACAATGCTAAAAAATAGTCATGAAATAGTCATAAATAGTCGTACATGTAAAAAAAATAGTCGCATTATAGTTTCGGCGTTATAGCTATAGGTTAGTGAGGATTATGGCTTGAACGTCAAGCTGTAATCCTCATTTCTGGTGCAAGCAAACGGTAAAATCTTTCGGATTGGTTTAGGTTCCAAAAAATAGTCATGAAATAGTCGCAACGACATGCCAAATCTCAGAAATAGTCCTTAAAAGATTCCAGAGATATAAAGGTACCCTGGTGAGGATTATGGCTTGAACATTTGAAAACTTCAAATTTCTCCGTAACGCCTACGATTTTCGGTTTAAAATTTGTACCAAAAAATAGTCATGAAATAGTCGCATGAAGTGATAATAAATTTGAGCTGATTTAATTTCAAAATAAAAAGTTTTTACTTTCCCTACATTTCTATGGATGTACAGTCGTGTTCAAAATTTGTAACTTCATTTGATATGATTGTGAAATATTCCGCTTAATATATAACATTACTTCCAGTTAGGCGTTTTCCATGGCAGCTGTTATAATTAAACAAAAAAACAAACATTTATGTATATTTTTTTTATATGTATAATAGAAGGTGGCAAACGTGCAGGCGTGTCATCTGATGGAGAGTAATCTTCGCCGCCCATGGACACCCGCAACACCAGAGGAATCGCAGATGCGTTGCCGGCCTTTAAGGAGGGAATAGGTTTTAGGAAGGAATAGGAATTGTAGGGGGGGGGGGGGGGGGGAAGGGCCTCCGGAACCCTCACTGGCCGGACAAAACACAACAGCACCAAGTGCTATTATTTCACGCCGGATATTAGTGAGAGGGTGGTATTACGCCGGGCGAGCCGGCCCAATGCGTGCTGCAACGCAGCGTGGCTCTACCACTCAGTCAGTCAGTGTCACTCATTTAGCACCACCCTGGGGTCACGTGTAGAGTCTTAAGGGTAAACCTATGGACGCGAGTAACTTTAACCCCCTTATCCTTATTTGTATTTATACCATCGAAAGCTTGCTTTACATAACTTGTTTAAATCTCAGTACATATATGTTTATATCACAGCAATTAGTTTTGATCACATTTATCATAGTTAGTTCAATATCTGTTGGTGTTGGATTAGTTCATTCAGTTTATGTTTCTAGAAAATTTCAATAGGGAGGATAGTGCATATTCTAAAATCACAAATTCAATAAACGAATCAGACACCAACAATATCAACAACTTTTAATTACTTAGATAGAATAAAAGTATAATACTATGTAAAAGTATGTTTAAGGTATCACTAATGTTAAAAAGTAACAGAACCTTCCACTCCAAGAGTAGCGTCTGTTGTATCCACAGACGTTTTTATACGTCTGTGGTTGTATCAATCCGGGATCGACCAAATAGCGATATATCCTTGTCTCTATCGTTAATGGACAAAACCGGACGGGTGGCTTGTTAATTGTAATCTAAGTCGAAAGTACGTTTTATACTCACAATAACTTCAAAAACGACACCGCGTCTTCGTAAAAGTTCATAAATACATTCATACGGTTTCTTAGGCATTTAAAATCCTTCACCAGAGTACCCATCGCAAATTATTTCATGATTTCAATATCACTGGAAAAATAGCCATTTTTTTCAAAATTTTGCGAATGCAACAACCAACGACACACGTGATCTATGACCTTGACTTACATTCAACTGAACTTGATAATAACTTATCAAGCAAAACCAACTTCTGCCCATCGCACTGCGATCGATGCGTTTGAGTAGAGACAAGGATAGCGCTATTTGACCAATCCCGAGAAACAAAAGCGCGCTACTCAAAATGGCGCCATGTACCCAGCTTTTTTGTATTTATAGGTACTTTCTGGTCTTTGTTGGAATTATATATGTTAACATAGTTATTTAATAACAACAAATGTGTGTTACATTAAAGTTTCAAAGAGACAAATAAACTTTTTAAACTAAATGCTGTTTTTCTTCATAACATGCATAGGTATAAAATAATGTAAACATCTTAGATAGTTTCACCACCCTGTACCTTGCTGCAGCTTTCAATTTCAAAAAGTATTATCTAGAATGCGTTGCCGTTTAAATTTGAGCCTTTTTGTTTAGGTGGTAAAGTTGCTATTATCATAAAATATTTTGTTGTTTATGCGTTTCGTTGTGCACTACTAAAAGCGGTCGAACTTAACAATAGATAACAATACCATTCATTGGAAAATAAGCTCTTAAATGGATTCCGACATTTAAAAAAAACTTTACTATACATATTTCGTCTTCATTGAGATTTCAAATATGAGAATTACAGCTTGAAGTACACCTTATTTTTCAATGAATGGTATTGTTATCTATTGTTAAGTTCGACCGCTTTTAGTAGTGCACAACGAAATGAGTGACACTGACTGAGTGGTAGAGCCACGCTGCGTTGCAGCACGCATTGGGCCGGCTCGCCCGGCGTAAAACCACCCTCTCACTAATATCCGGCGTGAAATAATAGCACTTGGTGCTGTTGTGTTTCGTCTGGCCAGTGTATTCCCTCCGTAAAGGCCGGCAACGCATCTGCGATTCCTCTGGTGTTGCGGGTGTCCATGGGCGGCGAAGATTACTCTCCATCAGGGGCCCAAGTCTGCTAATTTACGAATGGCATAATTGAATCGCAATTGTATCGCATTGTAATTGTTTGACACATTTGGTATTCATAAATGAGTAAGAGAATACCAAATGTGTCAAACAATTACAATGCGATCCAATTGCGATTCAATTATGCCATTCGTAAATTAGCAAACACGACTGTACATCCATAGAAATGTAGGGAAAGTAAAACTTTTTATTTTGAAATTAAATCAGCTCAAATTTATTATCACTATAAACGACTATTTCATGACTATTTTTTGGTACAAATTTTAAAACGAAAATCGTAGGCGTTACGGAGAAATTTGAAGTTTTCAAATGTTCAAGCCATAATCCTCACCAGGGTACCTTTATATCTCTGGAATCTTTTAAGGACTATTTCTGAGATTTGACATGTCGTTGCGACTATTTCATGACTATTTTTTGGAACCTAACCCAATCTGAAAGATTTTACCGTTTGCTTGCACCAGAAATGAGGATTACAGCATGACGTTCAAGCCATAATCCTCACTAACCTATAGCTATAACGCCGAAACTATAATGCGACTATTTTTTTTACATGCACGACTATTTATGACTATTTCATGACTATTTTTTAGCTTTGTCAAAATTCGATTTCATTAAGATTTCAAATATGAGGATTACAGCTTGAAGCACACAGAATCTGGGTCTTCGGCTAATGTGTACAACCGCGTAACAAAAGTCAAAATTGAGAGTGGGGGGGTGGAAGGGGTTGACCCCCATAACCTCCACTTACTACTCCAGAGATGCATAGTGCAATATAGAATCTAGGTGTTCCGGGAGAAGACTCAATTTTTACTCAGAAGAAATTAAGTAAGTTCAAACTTTAATATTTTTCTGAGTTATTATTTTAAGTAGTCAACTGAACTGAACAAAAATAGTGTTGGTTAGGTCAATAGGTCTGTACCTCTGTAGATCACGTGATAGGTTAGAAATTCAAAACAATCGCGGAGTGAAGCAATTGTCTTGAATTTCTAGGTTATTTTATTAGACAACAGAAATACTTTGCGCATGGGGTGACTGAACCTTCCATCCCCCTCCAAATTCTCCCCTTATCCCCTTAGCTGGTAGTGGCAATATACGTGCCACCATAATTTGAACCTTATTCAATTGTAATAGGATAGAAAACCAATAAAAAATATTTAATGCTGTACCAGTTATCATTCATATCATTAATTCATAACCTCAAAATTTCTTTATTGCATATCTCCAAAACTATGAGTCTCCAAGGAGGGAGTAGTAAGGGGGTTAGAAGCGGTTCTCCCTCCCCCCCCCCCCCCCGACCCCTCAAACTTCTCAATTTTGGTTACTCGATTGTACAGTTTTACCTGTAAAAGTCCCACTACTGGGCGCAAACCCACATAGACAACACCACATAATGGATGTTGGGCCATAACTAGCCACACTGGTCCAATGCGGGTGGTGGGTTCTAACAATCGCCATTTTGCGACATCAACCGAGACCGACGGCTTCACGCGCCTTCTGAAGCACAGAGGTGCTAGAAGAACTCTTTGACTCCTCGTTTTTCCTCTATACAAGTATGCGTTCTGCTCCCTAAAGTCACTGATTTAAAGTCTCCAATATTCCATTGAACACAATGTTGACTCGATTCTTTGTTGCACCTCCAAAAAGTGGAATAGTCTACTAGCAAAAAATAAAATAATTCTGCTATAAAAAAAAAACTAGCACATATTTTCCCTCCTTCCTATGACATCATCATCATCAGCCTATAAACGTCCCACTGCTGGGCACAGGCCTCCCACGTGGACAACAGCACATGGGGATATTGGGCATAACCCACCAATGAGAGTTGGTGGGGTTTAACGACTACCACCTTACAACAGCAACCAGGACCAACGGCTTAACGTGCCTTCCGAAGCACAGACATAGTTCAAACGAGGCCTGAAGAGACACCTTGTGGTGCCGGTAAAGTAAGGGTGACTGATGCTATGTCTCTTACGCTGCACCAGTTGTCCTCGCCCCTGGACTTAACATCAGTAAAGATTAATCTAAAACTCATTGTAAAATAATAGTTTGTGCCTTTCCCTATGCCTGTAACTTATCGTGGAAACAAAACCAACAGATCTTTGATTTGAACTTACTTTTGTATAACTCCACTTATCGTCACAGTAACAGTATTGTATTTTTTGATACAAATAAATTTATATCTAGTTTTAAGTTGATTACTGATTCTATGTATTTAATATACAAAGACAGGCTACAGATAGCATCATTGCTAGCATATAATTTAAAAGACACAGTTATAAGTAGTATAACAATGTCGACACAAAATTATCGCACTGTTAGTATTTCTACTAATGTAAATTTAGTTGATAAGTCTTGCACAACCTCTAGTTTAAACTAAGAGGTAAGACAAAAGCCAGCCCTATCCAAATTAAAATAGTTCATCAAAACATGCAGGGCCTGGCCGGCAAAGAGTTAGAAATTGAACTTTTTTTATTACATGAAGATATAAACATTTTATGTATAACTGAGCACTGGCTTAAAGATTATCAGTTAATTTTTAATATTAAAAACTTTCAGCTTTCCAGTGCTTTTACTAGAGCAAATGCAATTCGCGGCGGATCCTTAATATTTGTTAATTACAGTAAACATAAGATTACGGAACGAAAGGATGTAGTTTCCCTTTCTATTGAACGCGTTATTGAGCTGTCATGTGTCGAGTTAGAGAAATTTATAATTGTTTGTGTATATCGACCTTCTTCTGGTAATTTTAGTGTCTTTGAAGCCACTATGGAAGATGTAATTAAGAAGATTTGTAAATCTAAAAAGAAAATAGTAATTTGTGGGGATTTCAATGTAAATTTATTAGACAGTCATTCAACTAGTGTAAGATTAATCTCGTTGTTTAAATCATTTGATTTGGATTACCAATTTAGAGAACCGACTAGAATTACAGCAACCACTGCAACCTGCTTAGACAATTTTTTTTGTAACTTTGCTCCTGAGTCTAAGTTCATACTAACTAATTTATCTTCAGATCACTGTGGGCAAAAAATTGCTTTTACTGAATATGGACACCCTAACTCAGAAGAAATATCTTGTAGGCCAGTGACAGAGAAACGGGTTAAAATTTTCAAGCATAACATAACTGCTAAACTTGCATGTTTACCATTTATACAGGAAAATCCAGATGCTCTTTACAAGCATTTTTTTGATCTTATAAACGGTGAATTTAATAAAACTTTCTCTATTAAAAAGTTTAAAACTAATATTTTAATTAAATTTAGGGATTGGGCTACAGCTGGTTTGTATAAAAGTAGGGCTAAGTTGTATGACTTATATGAGCAGAAAAAATATAATAATAGTCCAAGTTTTCTAGAGTATATCAAAAAGTATTCGAAAACTTTTAGGAAGGCTTGTGCATGTGCCAAGTCATTATTTATTAGTGAAAAAATTAAAAAGTCTGATAACAAAATAAAGGCAACATGGAACTGCATAAACCGCGAAACTGGTAAAATAAAGCCACGTGATACTAAGTTTTCTTTAAGAATAGGCAATAGCTTTTTAAGTGAAGACAATAAAGTTGCTGATGCTTTTGAACAGTTTTTTACAAATATACCAATTGCCACAACTATGTTACTCAACTCTTCACCAAGTAATGCAGAAATTCTGCTAAAAAAGTATGTACCCATGTGTAATGAAGTGTTCAAATTTAAACACGTAAACTGTAAAGACGTACTTAAATCCTTTAAATCTTTAAAAATAAAAAACACTTGTGATTTGTGGGATATTTCAACAAAAATTATTAATAATATTATCGAGTCCATTGCGCCTTTTCTTGTAGTCATATTCAATAGCTGTGTTGACGAAGGAGTTTTCCCAGATCTCATGAAGCATAGCAAAGTTCTGCCACTTTTCAAATCGGGTTGTAAAGATGACCCGAGCAATTTCAGGCCTATTTCGATTTTACCTACTCTTAGTAAAGTTTTTGAAAAACTTATTTTAGATCAACTCGGCTCCCACTTCGCTATAAACCACCTTTTTCACAGTGAACAGTATGGTTTTACCAAGGGAAGGTCTACTACTGATGCTGGTGTAGCTCTGCTAAAACACATATTTGAGGCTTGGGAGGGATCGCAGAATGCTTTTGGAGTGTTTTGTGATCTCTCCAAGGCTTTTGATTGCGTTGAATACAACACCCTTTTAATAAAGCTAAAACACTATGGAGTGCACTCTGATGCCTTGAAATTGATTCAATCATATCTTAGCGGCAGAATCCAAAAAGTTAGCGTGAACGGATCCATATCATCCGGATCTTCTGTGCTAATGGGGGTCCCACAAGGGTCAATACTAGGTCCATTTTTATTCTTAATTTATATTAATGATTTACCATTTTATGCGGAAAACTTTTGCAATATTGTTTTGTTTGCTGACGATACATCTTTGATATTTAAGACTGATCGAAATAAAAATAGTTTTGATAACATCAACAGTGCCCTAACAGATGTGTTGAATTGGTTTACTACTAATAATCTTCAATTAAACGCGAAGAAAACCAAATGTATAAATTTTACTCTACCTAACGTAAAGAATATTATAGGAAATAAAATTAAACTGAATGGTGAACTGTTGGACCTTGTTGATTCAACAGTTTTCTTAGGTATTACCTTAGATTCAAAAATACAGTGGTACCCTCATATTAGCACCCTTGCGGGGAGACTTAGTTCAGCTGCTTACGCTGTTAGGAAAATTAGGCATTTTACAGACGTGGAAACTGCTCGATTAGTCTATTTTAGTTACTTTCACAGTGTTATGTCCTATGGTATACTACTTTGGGGTAAAGCAGCAGATATAGAAACCATTTTCATTTTACAGAAAAGAGCAATAAGGTCCATATATAACCTAGGATCACGTGACTCCCTTAAGGAGCTGTTTAAAGAAATAAATATTCTTACAGTTGCATCACAATTTATTTATAACTGTATTGTTTACGTGCGTCAAAACATTACTCATTTCAAAAAAAATTGCGATATACACAAACTAAATACTAGAAATAAGTATAAACTTGTAATTCCTAAATTTCGACTTCAGAAAGTTTATGGATCATTTATGGGACAAAGTGTCATAATTTACAATAAAATCCCGATCGATGTTATAATTTTGCCCTTTGACAAATTTAAGACACATGTTAAGGACAGACTTTTAGAAAAGGGCTATTACACTGTAAGCGATTACATCAATGACAAAAATGCATGGAATTAACATTCCTCTAGTTTCGCATAGGTACATTGTTCTAATGCGTTCATAGTGCCCGAGTAAAACTTGTAGATTCACTTTTGTTTTTATCTTTTATTTTATATAATTGTTTTATGACTATTGACTGTATAATTTGGTAACGACATATTGTTTTGTAAATGTCGTTACCTCTATATTATTATAAAGCTGTGGAGTTTGTTGTGCCCGTTCTTCTCCACAGCTAAAAGACTTCCTGCGAATGGGTGGGGTGGGTGGGTGGGTTCCTGTGCCTATCCATCCATCCATATATAAAAAAAAAATTTAGACGATTCAAAACGCTTATTTTAAGCTTACTGAATAAAGTTATTTTGATTTTGATTTTGATTTTGATTATTTCCCGGGCTTATTGTTAAAAAAAATGTTTTAGTGAAATTTTGTAACCTATCCATTGATGGCCTCGGGATTGATAGATTGACGCCTTGGTGGCAGAGTGGTCTAGTACCTAATTAGTTTGGTATCAAAAGGTTCCAAAGGTGTTTCGAATTTTTAGTGTATTAAGCCAACACCCAATGATTGTAGCTATTACTTGACTTCAATAATGGAGGCATTTGCCCGGCAGTGGGACAGTATTAGGGTCGCCACCCGTACTCTAAAATAGAGTATTGTCCGCTTTTTCATGTAGGCATACTTTATAATCTACGACACCAATAAAGTACGCTACATTACTCTATTTACGTAAAAGACTTTGATCAACAATAAAACTAGATGTCAGGTCGGCGCTAAAAATATGTCTCGGTAAATAACCACCCACTTGAAAAGTGAGCATTATTTTCTAGCAAGGCAATAACAGGAAAAAGTACATTATTTGTTGCCCCTTAAGGTTGATTTCACCAATATATGTTATTGATGTTTTTGTGACAGGAGTAATCATTTAGTAAATAAAAGTATTTATTCACGTGGACAAATTTTAGCTTTGATTTTGTATGTGAAGCGTTATCTAGTTGGTATTGTTGATCGAAGGTAAAAGACAAATATTTGTTAAATATCGCCAAGAGCAACAAAAAATATGCTAATTTACCATTGACTTTTTTTAACAATAATATCGTTTTGTTTCATAAAGAGAATATAATTTTTGTTATTTAGTTATAGATTTTAAAATAATGTGTTAATGACTGTACATGAATTTGCCAGTTTTATTTCCGACATTCTCTAAAACACATTCAGAAAATCAGTAATTTTGTGAAAAGGTGATTTTGATGTTTGTTATTAAGAGATCATTACAATATAGGAATTGGTCCTAACAGACCGGAAGCGTTTATAAGGACAAATCAATAAATACTCTTTTTTATGCTACTTACATACTTTATTTTTGTTCTAACCAAATGAAAAAATACTTTATTCGTCCTAAAAAAAGGTGGCAACCCTAGACAATATACAGGCTGTGCTTTACTTGACTTATTGAATGTGTGAACAGGCAACGCACACGATAAAGAGCCTCAACCACTGCCGCGCGGTGATGCGTGCGCAGCATGGCGAGCGCGGCTTCAACAAGGCCTGCCACGGGAAGAGTGCTGACCACGTCGTGATACCGGTGCCGTTGGGTAAGCATAAGCAGTCCCTCCGACTCGAATGATCATCGGTGCCCTTACCGGGGCCAACAATGCAACATGAGTGCAACTAGAACGAAACGGAACCCTACTGTCACTTCTAAAAACTGTATTACCTTCAATCACATAAAAACTGTGACGCGTAGCGATGAAAGAATACTGCCACTGCCTCTCTTCCATTGGGTGTCGTCAAACAGCATAGAGCGGCGATGGGCTCACCACCTGTCACGCTGAGCACATGTGCAGTCGCTATTTGGTGAAAAGTGGACTATGGCAGAGGACTGTTTTTGCGGTCCTCATTGCCTAGTCTCTGACTAAACCCTCGGGAATAATAGTAGTGATTATATGTCAAATAAAAAGTGGATACACAATCCCCTACTAATGGTAGCAGAATAGTTGCGTGGACGTTGTCCTGCTTCGATCAACAATACCCACTAGATAACGCGTCACGTACAAAATCAAAGCTAAATTCTGTCCACGTGAATAAATACTTTTTCTAAGCAACAAATTATTCCTGTCACTTAAAAATGAAAAGACGTCAATAACATTTAGTGGTGAAATCAATTTTAAGGGGCAACAAATAAAGTACTTTTTCATGTTATACCTTGCGAGAAGATATGAGCTCACTTCTCAAGTGCGCTCTTATTTACCGAGACACATTTTTAGCGCCGACCTGACATCTAGTTGTATTGTTGATCGAAGTTGTCCTGCTTAAATTCTGCCATGAACGCCATCTATTAAAAGTTATCGAAAGTGGCGATAGAAGAAATGTCAGTTTTGTATCGCTGACGTGCGATGCTGTAAAGACGACTTTTCAAGGCAATTTTATAATTAAGTTTTTAAGATTTTCCCCAAGGACTTTCCTAATTTTTTTTTCTAAACCACCCGTTTTGAAACTGACAAAATTCAAATGGGTCAAGCCGTTTATGAGTAAGAGTCGGACTAAGGAACACTAATTGATTTTGATATACAGGGTTACTTTTGGACCCCCCGCCAAAAGTAAATATGGGGTAAGAAAAAGTAATAATAAAATATTTAATTTTAACGTAAAAATAATGAATGTTTTCTTTTTTTTAAATATAATTTTTTGCCTGCTTTTTATCCTACTAATATTATAAACGCGAAAGTTTGTAAGTATGGATGGATGTTTGTTACTTCTTCACGTAAAAACTACTGAATGGATTTGAATGAAATTCGGCATACAGATAGTTTTTAACCTGGATTAACACAGGATATTTGTTTATCCCGATATTCCCACGGGAACGGGAACCACGCGGGTGAAACCGCCAGCGGCCGCTAGTATCCTATAGTTGTAGGTGCGTGCGCTCACCCTCGCGGCCGTCGCTTTGCGCGCTGTGATTGGTGCGCGGGGGGAATCAGAGCGGGCACGCGCATGCGCTTTGATTACCGCGGTAGGCCGCGCGCTAGGTGACAATCATTTTAATTTACTTAGGGAAAAGTTGAGACAAAAATGTAAAAAAAACACGTTTTTTTATTTCATTATTTGGTTGTACTGCTGATATAGGATCACTTAATAAAAGGCGGGGTGTCCAAATTAACGCTGTATATAAGGCGACTGCTAGAAACCGCAATAAACTTCAAGGGCTGGTCAGGTCAAGTGTTTGAAACATGGCAAAAATGACAAAAAGGAATTAGTGTTTTTTCCAATACGCGTCAGCTGGGCGATAAGTACCTACGTTGACGGGTCAACAGACGGCCGGCCGGCCGTTGCCCTCGCGTTATAAATATTCGTTATTTTTATTTGATTTGATTTCATTTTTCTTATGTTATTTAAAATAAATTAGATACCTACTCAAAGACTATCCAATTAAAATTTACAAAATGAATTATTTAATTAAAAATGAAAAAAAAACACGAATTCCTTTTTTGTTATGTTTAAAATACTTGACCTGACCAGGCCTTGAAGTTTCTTGCGGTTTCTAGCAGTCATTTGTATATAGATAGATTTAATAATAAGTTATAATAATCAATCCTGATGTGGTCAGGCACCATAGTCAAAGACCCGTCGGGCGCCGTGGTGGCGGACATGAGCGCGGAGGGCGTCATGTTCGTGGCGGCGCGCGGCGGCGCCGGCGGGCGCGGCAACAAGTTCTTCCTCACCGACACCGAGCAGGTAGCCATACAAACACACACACACATACAAATATCCAGTTCCACTCGAACTACACTGTTTCCTTTTAATAGAAAGACACCATTACTTATCTACCTAACACTGGATATTTGCAATAACAAATGTCTATACATTGTTTACACACATTCTTTATTTAATATAGCCGTGGAATAAATCTAATTATATACCTCCAATAAGCTCCCGATGTAGCCGAGCTAGGTGCCTCCGGTGTGAGGGCGTACCCTACTCGTTACAAGCCCGTGCAATGGCTCACAAGTGCTTACTCGGCGCCCTCAACGCCGGCAACAGTACTCTATTACGGCAATCAATGGATCTATCATTGCTAGGCGGTACGAAGTTCGCCGGCACAGCTATTTGGTTGATAAATCTAATTGTATAACATCCAAAGGCACGCGACGTAGCCGAGCTAAGTGGTATTGTAAAATATGATTGAAAATCCGACTCGAAGGACCAAATAGTTTCTCAACTGCTTTGGGTGTAAAGGACAACACAAATAAGTTAACAAAAAAAACACCAGCTTAAGTATACTAAATGTAATCGTAGGCTCCCGACGTAGCCGAGTTAGGCGCCTCCGGTGAGAGCGTGCCCTACGCGCTAGAGGTCCGTTCGATGGCGCACGTGGGCTTACTGGGCGCGCCCAACGCGGGCAAGAGCACGCTGCTGCGCGCCGTCACGAGGGCGCGCCCCACAGTGGCGGCGTACCCGTTTACTACGCTACGGCCGCACATCGGTGAGTGCTATCTTATTTAACTTATCTTTATTATTGAAATTTTTGCATTCACAATGAATACAAGGTGTTACAAAATACCCTGTAAAAAATATAATAAATTATCAAAGCCAAATATATTGTCAACCCTAGTAAGCTGTCATGTCAGGGAACCGGAGTTAGCATAGATTATTTAACAGAGAGGCCTACCTACCAATTTTACCTACCTACCAATTTTAATAATTGTCAACTTTAATGGTTTTTCTGTTTTTCATCCACAAAGGTTCAATACTATGAAGTCATTATGCTTAAGTACTGGCTTCAAAAAACGTTAAGACGGAAAAAGTTTTATGTTGTCAATTTCAAATCTTCCTACATTATTGTTTTGTGTTTTTTCCATATTTTTTTCCAAAATGACGATTGTAATATCTATCCAATCGAATTTTGAACATTTTGTTAGTATGTCTCTTTATTGTTTCACGAATTAGGTAAAAATGTACATAAACATTCTGCGTAGTTTACTCTATAATAGGGTTTGCACATTAATGAAAAAAATAATGTTTTTATTTTTTTTGGCGGTAACTTATACAGTGATAGTACGGTTCTCAAATATTGTAAATATATTTGTTATAAGGCACCATTTAACCCCCTTTCGGCTTTACGGGTATTTTTGTAACATCCTGTATAGATATGGGATAAAATGTTTACTAGAAAAAAACAAGCAGTCTCAGGAAAGCCGCCCATCCCATGCTTTCCTGAGACTGGTTGTTTTTTAGTAAACATTTTAACTTATCTTACTTAATCTGGTGCGTAGGGTGCGGGCCAGTGCCAATAGTATCCTGAGAAAATTGGCCGAACGTTTTGACTGTCAGTATGTGAATCACTGTAATATGATTCACCTACTGACTAAATTCAAATAATTATTATTGTAATTTTCATTAATAAATAATAATAATAAAATTTGTTTATTTCATACAACTTCAGTACAAACAATAATCTAAGGTCTTACTAGGTTGGTCCCAACCTAGTAAGTATAATAATAATACCTGTTGGAGGAGGCCCCGCTCTTCCATAGCAAAAGGTGGCGTACGTATTATAAACAAACAAAGTTAAACGATAAATTAGGACTAATAGCTAAACCAGGTATGTGTCATTAATGTTTATTGTTTTGTATGTAAATGACATTTTTTATTTTTATTTTAATGTGTAATCAATTACTTATCTAATTTTATTTGATTGTATAATATAATGTGATTTTACAATTTATTGTAATGCCATGCTCCAAGTTAGTCGAATTCATTAATTTTGTTATTACTATTAACCGTGTACAAAGAATACTACCACCCCCTTGGTCGAGTGGTTTGTACACCGGTTTTCATGGTGTCGCCATCTCTGAGGTCCCGGGTTCGATCCCCGGTCGGGTCGATTTAGAAATTATTGTTTTTCTAAATTGTAACGGGTCTGGGTGTTTTCTATGTATATTAAGTATGTATTTAAAGTATGTTTATCCGTTGTCTAGTAACCACTTGACGAGTTTCTTTGAAGCTTCTCTTGGGCTAAATAAATCTCTGAGGTCCCGGGTTCGATCCCCGGTCGGGTCGATTTAGAAATTATTGTTTTTCTAAATTGTAACGGGTCTGGGTGTTTTCTATGTATATTAAGTATGTATTTAAAGTATGTTTATCCGTTGTCTAGTAACCACTTGACGAGTTTCTTTGAAGCTTCTCTTGGGCTAAATAATTTGTGTGAGTGCAGGAAAGTTTTAGTTTATGTTTATGTTTAATCCATGTTTTTGTCTCTAGGTATGGTGCCGTACGATGATTACGAGCAAGTGGCGGTTGCTGACCTGCCGGGTTTGATTCCCGGCTCGCACAAGAACTACGGATTAGGTGAGATTGGAGGGATCACTAAGATTAATTAATTACTTATAAGGAAAATAAATTATATTAATGAACTAGCAGACTGAAGAAATGGCAGTTTTGTATCGCACGTCACTGTAGGCGATTATCCCTCTGTATTAAAAGGAACAAAACAAAACGAAAAATATTCAAATTGGTCCAGCCGTTTTTGAGTGTAAGCCAGACTAACGAACAGAAATTATTCATTTTTATAATATAATTGGCTATTTGACAGTTATAACAATAAAATATGAAATATGTCGGATAAGGTAGTTTATAATTAAACAATAAATAACCAATAGGTTTTTTTATTAAGATATTTGTAAATATTTAAATTAAAGACCTAAAACACGGGCGGTCAGGATTGAGCTTCGTGTGACGTCACATTTCATAAAATACAAAAACTATTGTCAGGTTTTAAGATAAAATTGGTTTGTTTATTGAAGTGTGACGTCAGAGGGCAAAATGTCACGTGATCAACCGTTTTCGCGCGAAATTTTAAGTAATTGAAGAAATATATGTTTTTTTTATTATTAAATAAAGCTTTTTCGAGAAAAAAAAAATTGTAAGAGGTATAAATTAAGCGTTTGTAATTTTTCAAATACTTTTCCGAGAACTGTCAAGTAGCCAATTATATAAGTGGAGCAAAGTGGTGGTTTAAGGCGCGAAAGTTAAACTCTTCGTGTCTGGATTATAACTCATTTATTATCGAAATAGTTTCATTATATATAAGGTGACTGCTAGAAACCGCAAAAAACTTCTAGGGCTGGTCAGGTCAAGTGTTTTAAACATGACAAAAATGACAAAAAAGAAATTCGTGTTTTTTTGATTTTTTTTATTAAAAAATTCATTTTGTAAATTTTAATTAGAAGGTCTTTGGGTATCTAATTAGTTTTAAACAATAACATAAGAAAAATAAAATTAAAAACAATTAAAAATAACGATTATTTACAACGCGCAGGCAATGAACGGCTGGCCGGCCGACTGTTGACCCGTGCGCGTTGTCAGCTGGGCGATAAGTACCTACGTTAGTCTGCAATGATTTGAATTAGGCGTAGGTATAAGGTGCAGTTATTAAGTCCAACGACTATCGATAGCATCAAGTTATGTTATGGCCACATTTTAACTGTAATTATGATAAGTGTTATGATGTATGAACGTAATTTCAATTCAATCCTAGTAAAAATCTATCACACCACACATGAGAAGTTACAATTATCTTTCCTTACAAATGAAAGATCAATGGGTAGTTATCTAATGTCGCGTCCGTACGCTAAGCACTTGCCGCTAACTCCAAACCAAATGACCAGATGACCATTCATGTCCTCGACAACTAAACAGCCTCAAGCATTGTGATAAAAAGTATCAGTCTTACCTATTTATTTACACTAAATTAAGTTAAACTAATGTCTCGCAATAAAGGCAACGTTAATACCTAAAAAGCTGCGTAATTAATAGGTGTCGGTAGGTACTTACATGGTGTTAAATAGTATTCCAGTTTATTCCAGCGAACAGGAAAGGTGATAAGCTTCCCATCACACTTAACAGGCTTTCAAACTAATGTAATATTACATAAAAATTAAACCTCCGCCAAAATTACGTACTTAAATGAAATAAAATTTATTAAAGGACGAACTAAAATAACTTTTGTGATCGGCACATATTTATTATTACACTTATTCAACGTGTTTAAAAGAACACCACCTATTCTACCTACAAGTCTTAATACGACTTAACACCCATTTGTTACTCAAATCATTAATTTGTTACTGAACTGATTACTTTATTCACGATAGCCTATTCATAATAATACTAATCCTTCACTAATTAACTCATACTAGTTATTAGTTTAATCGCGCATACACAAATGCACCTCACATACCACAACACAACTAGGTACCTACACTACACAACAAAATTTCCCCGAGGAAACTGAACACACCTGCTGCGCATGAGAATCAGTGAGCTCAGTGCAGTGACTGACTCAGCACAGCGCAGCGCAGTGCCACAGTGCGATTTTAGAGTCGTGAAGTTGGTAGCAGCGGCTGCCGCTGCGATGAGAATGACTCTGTCTCTTTCATATTCATAGAATTGGAAAGAGACAGCAGATGACAGTCATGCGCACAGCTCGCATTCGCACGCAGTCCGGCAGATCTGACGAGAAATCCGTCAATTTGGCAACACTGTGTGTGGCGGCGTTTCTTCAAAGACGCTTGCGACGATCCATATCTATTTAGGGCTGCCGCTAACTATGAGCGGTTATTTTTCGATATGAATTCGAATTCGTAATTCAAATCGTGTGTAAATTGTGTAATGGATGTAAAGTGAAAGAGGTTTGATGAGACACTGTTGCTTAAAACACAAGTCAAATGCGTTGAAAAATTTTGACATGTCAAAAAATATCTAGATGGCGGAGTGGTTAACGCTGCCCGCCTCCCGGATTGCGGAGGATGTGGGTTCGATTCCCATCTGAGGTAGTAAACTTTTTTCGACGTTTTAATATCTCAATGTTAATAAGATAAGAATTCGTGATAAAAGAAAAACGTTGTTTATTAGAAAAAAGAAACGGTGGCGCGAATAATTAATAAATTGATTTCAAGTACCTATGTAGCATCCACATAAAAAGACCTAATTTTGTTGTTGATTTATTTTTCTTAATTCTGAATTCACGTGATGCAGACCAAAAACAGCTAGTCGCACTAGTAGTGATGCGATGCGTACCAATTTGAATCTCAATCATTACCATCAGTAGCTTATTTAACCATTATGTTATGATCCTTTTAAACTTTTACGAGCAAACATTTTTGGATATTTTTATGACCAACAAAACAAATCCCATAAAACTGTAGTCAATACAGTAACATGTTAATCTTAGAATTGATATTCCAAGTGTGTTAGTTTGTGTACAATGTAAACCTGCTGGTGCGTTGTGGTTATGGATAATTAAAGTTTTTGTTTTCTTTTTCTATTGAATTGCAATCCAGATTTATTAACATTTACTTGATAGTATAAGTTTTTGGTTTACCAAATTAACTAATAAAAATTAACAGATAAATTATTGATCTAATCTAATAACTTTTATAATTGTAAATTCGCTTAATATTCAAGTTTGGACGATAGCTTTAATTATTTAAGTTTGTCTATTCATGTTTGTAAAAAAAATGTGAAAGAGTTTGTTATCAACAAAAGGCCAAAGTTTTGACATGTCAGTAACTTCTAGGATCTAAGTAAGTAATGGTTTTATTTTCTTGTGCGTGCCAACCCTAATCACGTGACCTACACACACGGCTGCTTTGATTTTTTCGGCAGTCAACTTATGCATTCTGGTGCATTCGCGTCGCGTCGCGTGTGCGTAAAAATGCCTAGGTATACGAACCAGCAATATCTTGAGATGCTATTTTGCTATCGTGAGAGTGACGAGGTAGTAAGTGGTGCTATGCGCTTAAACGAAGAGAGAGTTTTTTAGTTTTAAGGTGTAAATAAGACTTGTAAATACATAGGTGATGAACTTTTAAACACGCCGAATTAGTGTAATAATAATCATGTGCCGATCACAAAAGTTGTTCTAGTTCGTCCTTTAATAAATTTTAATTTATTTACGAAATTTTAGCACAGGTTTTCACTTTTATTTAATTATTATTACATTAGTTTGACAGTCCAAAGCCTGCTATGTGTGATGGGAAGCTTATCACCTTTCCTGTTCGCTGATGTAATAAACTGGAATGCTATTTAACACCATGTAAGTACCTACCGACACCTATTAATTACGCAGCTTTTTAGGTATTAACGTTGCCTTTATTGCGAGACTTTAACTTAATTTAGTGTAAATAAATAGGTAAGACTGATACTTATTATCACAATGCTTGAGGCTGTTTAGTTGTCGAGGACATGAATGGTCATCTGGTCATTTGGTTTGGAGTTAGCGGCAAGTGCTTAGCGTACGGACGCGACATTAGATAACTACCCATTGATCTTTCATTTGTAAGGAAAGATAATTGTAACTTCTCATAATGTGTGGTGTGATAGATTTTTACTAGGATTGAATTGAAATTACGTTCATACATCATAACACTTATCATAATTACAGTTAAAATGTGGCCATAACATAACTTGATGCTATCGATAGTCGTTGGACTTAATAACTGCACCTTATACCTACGCCTAATTCAAATCATTGCAGACTAACGTAGGTACTTATCGCCCAGCTGACAACGCGCACGGGTCAACAGTCGGCCGGCCAGCCGTTCATTGCCTGCGCGTTGTAAATAATCGTTATTTTTAATTGTTTTTAATTTTATTTTTCTTATGCTATTGGTTTAAAATTAATTAGATACTCAAAGACCTTCTAATTAAAATTTCCAAAATGAATTATTTAATAAAAAATAAAAAAACACCGAATTTCTTTTTTGTCATTTTTGTCATGTTTAAAACACTTGACCTGACCAGCCCTAGAAGTTTTTTGCGGTTTCTAACAGTCACCTTATATAGTGGACATATACTCTAATAATAAACGATGATTAAAGTTACACTTAGGATTAAATTGAGGCTGTCTCTATCTGTCTTCTTTAACAAAAACAAGACAGCGGCACTTTATACCGAGGTGGAACATTTCGCCATTTTTATTAATAAGACGGCATAGGTACTGATAAATAATAGTATATAATGTTTACAATATGATCAACTTACAGAGTGTTGTATTATAAATAAACAATGCCCTTATTTAGACCAAAGTATTTAGGACCGTCCTTATAGGGGGGTACACGTGTATTATCTTATATTTCTTTATTAAGGTGTGTCACAGTGTTTGAAATTATCAAGATAGATGCCCTTTGATAATTGTCAGATAATTATCAAACAGATATAAGCCTAGCAGTCCTTTTTTAACTGATATTACATATCAACATTTACGTTAAAGCAAGTAGATTAGTAAATAAATTATACACATTTTACAATCAAGGTTAATTTTTCGTTTTTAATTTCGTAAATAAAAACTTGCAACTTTTCGATTACTTATACTTATCAAGATAATTATTAACTTATATTTATCTTCAATAATAATTATCAATGATAATTATCACTTCGAATCACACCACACTATTTTAAAAGAAAAAATAACTTAATTATACTGAAGTTGCTTTAAGATACAAGGACAAGACAAACACTAGTAAAGAGAACTAAAGTTTATTTAAAATACAAGGACTTTATTAAGATCCTTTCCAGTTACCAACTTCATACTTTTCGCTTTCTTTTAAAATAGGTAACTATTTTATTTTACTTTTTTGTCCAGTTTGACATAATTTTATTTATCTACCTCTTTGTATTGTATTTTCTTTCTAATATTGATATGGTAAACTTTTCAGGTATCCAATTCCTACAACACGTTGAGCGGTGTAAAGGCTTAATCTACCTTCTGGACGGCTCAAACGAGCCTTTACAGCAATACAAAGACTTGTCCTATGAGATCGCACAATACAGCTCAGAGTTAGCAACAAGACCTAGTGTTATAGTTGTGAATAAGATAGATTTACCGGAAGCGAGACAGCAGTATGAAGAAATGAGAGGGAAGATGGACGTGGTAGGTATTTCGGCGAAGACTGGACTGAATCTGAAGGAGCTTTTGAAGATTGTGAGGGTTATATATGATAGTGGACGTCAGGGGAGTGATAAATAGTTTTGTGCGACTAAATAATAATAGATAAGTTTATTTGCCAAAAAAAATTGACAAAATGGTCTATGGCTCAGTGCTTGCAGAAGACCCACAAGCCCTGTTATTCTTTAAAATCCCTGAAATAAATAAATTCAATTATTTTCTGTTACCTTTGCCGACTTAGTGTAATGTAGATACTTACTTTAATGTTAGATTTAAATTGTTTTGTTTATGTTACTTAATAAAAAATGTAAATAAATGAGTACCGACTTTTCTTCGGTAAAATATTTTCCCACCTTGGTAGCATAATAATTTTTATTTAAAAAAAAGGAAAGTAGAGCCTAATACTGTCCCACAGTATAAAAAAGGGATGGGAAAGCGAGGATACTGAGAGATTTTTAGAGATCGCAAAAGAGCATAACTCTTTTGTGATGGATGATGATGATGATGTGGTCGTGCGAATATTATGGAGACCGTGACGGAATTATGAAGACCGTGAGAGAATTACAGAGACCGTGAGAGAAATATTAAGGCCATTAGAATATTATGGAGACCGTGAAAAATCATAAAGACCGTGAGAGAATTATTGAGGCCGTGAGAATATTATGAAGATCTTAAAAAGACTATGGAGATAGACGGTGAGAAACCATGAACACCGTGAGAGAATTCTAGAGGCCGTGAGAGAACTATAGAGACCGAGAGAGAATTGTCAAAACCGTGAGAGAATTATAAATACCGTGAGGGAATTATGAAGACCGTGAGAAAATTATAAAGACCGTGAGAACAGAGACTGTAGAGACTGAGGTAACTATTGAGTCCATGAAAGAATTATTGAGACCATGATAAAATTATTGAGACCGTGAGAGAATTTTGGAGAATGTGAGAGAATTATGAAGACCGTGGGAATTATACGAATACTGTGAGAGAATTGTAGAGACCGTAAGAGAATTATGGAGACCGTGGTAATGTAATGAAGATTGTGAGAGAAATATTGAGAATGTGAGCGAATAACGGAGACCGTAAAAGAACCTTGAAATTGTTTGATATAATTTGTGTTTTATAACATTTTTGAGATAACAGGAAAATCTTTCGTGCGAGAATTATCGGAACTATGGGAAATAAGCTGCAACTGTAGGAGACAAAATAGAAACCGTGGTAAAATTATGGAGACTACAGAAAATTGTTTGTGACTGGCTGAATTTAGGAAACCGTAGAAAAAAAGAGGCTCCTAATTATTAATCAATCTATTCTGCATGTTCATGCCACTTGTAGTCCCTCTGGTCAGGACTCAGGGTGCGTTCGCCGAGGTCTTTTCTTATAAGTCTTTTTTCATCAATCCTCCTAGAAGACCACACAAACTGTTAGTCACACAGCCGGCCGTGGGTGGAACAGCATGTACGTTGTCCCAACCAAACACGCAATGACAAAATGGCACGTTATAGGTGCCTATCTTAAATTTAAATTGTCACTTACTGCCAGTGTTCGATGAGCAGCCGGAGAACAGCGGAGAGGAAGGGACGTCCCTCCTATACCTGTAGCACGCCGCGCCGCTGATAGCCCGACCAAAGGCATTTAATCTTCACTGTTCACGTAGGGGAACACTGGCACTTGCACAACTCATTAGTATACGGATAACAAACACAGGGTGGGCTAACTTTAGACTACCACGTCCACCATTCCGACGGGCTCGCGAGCCAGGAATCCAATAACCGGGAATGCAACACAAAAAAACGCGGGAGTGATTCACACACTACAAGACAACCGCTGCATCCAAAGGCTCGATCTCGTGCTCTACACGACTTGAAAGGGCATTGAAATGTACCTACTTATTATAGATTATTCAAAAAATAAAATATTTAACATTATTTTGAAACCCGTCGAATGCAATTTTCAGTAAAAACGCGTAATTTTTCTTTCGATAATTTTAATTTTTTTTCAGAACCAAAAAAAAAAATTTTTTTCAGAACCAACTTTTCCAAAATATTTTTAGATCATCTTAAAACCCTTCGAATTCCGCGTTTTTTGAGCTCTCATACGTCCTCGTGGCCGCGCGCGAGCCGCCCGCCGCGTGATATCGCACCTCGCGCCGCGCAAACTCGCGGCTAAGGGCACATCTACAGCCTCAACCGTCACTAATATCAAAAAAAGTGTATTATGTTAAAATGTTCCTTAGTTCAATACCAATGTGCTTTTTTAATTTTTTAAATTCGGCCCCGTTCTCGAGATATCGGGAATTTTCTGGGAAAACACACGATTTATCGGCCAAAAAAAGTCGGTTTTTTTCAATTTCCAAAAATAGTTATTGACTTTTTCAAAATATTTTTACATAATTTTAAACTCCTTCAAATTCCGCGTCTTTTGAGCCCTCATACGTCCTCGTGGCCTTAAACCTCAGGGTATCATGGGCGAGTCGCACTTTCAGCGAAAATGGGGGCCCTACTGGAGCGAACGAAAAATCATTTTCAATGTTAAAAGCGGGAGTGCAGGTATGCACTTACAAACCGACCGCTTTGCGCGACGTTTCGCTAGCGACTGCTAATGGGAACAAACGGGGTGCTATATAAACACTAGACAACCGCCCGTCGAAAGCCACGCGCCGAACTCCCTAGGCGCTGCTATGAGCGCGTCAAGGCCAGGAAACGAAGCCGCCTTCAGGTTCCTACACAAACCATCTTAGCATACTTTGAAAAAATTGGATTGGTAAATAAATTAAGACACATATTACGTGGTAAAAATAGTTTATTTTCATTCATCTGTACAATTACGATATCACTACTTAAACTACCTATATACGATCGAGAAATTCCCGGTCGACCACATGTTATATACGCGCAACGCTACTGTACGTACGCGCGGTTGGAACGGAGCTAAAGCAAATCTCGCCGAAAAGTTTCGACCGGAAACTTTCTTGATTGTACGTAATATTTACACTTGTTTTTCCTACTTACTAAGGGCTAATTTTACAATCCTTATATAAAACTTATCCGTCTGATAAAGTACGACGCGATCAATTTAAAATATCACTTGTAAAAAGAGAAAAGACGCGATCTGACAATACATTTTAAAATGGCTGTTTCATACCTACTTTGGCAAATGAATAAGTTTTATATGAAAATTGAAAAATTGGCCCTTAATCTGCAATTTACTCAGTCTTTAGCTGAGTTATTTATACGGAGTATAGAAGTGTTTTCAATTTGTATTATTTCGACTATTCATCTGAACTTTTTCCAACAAAATACATGTAAAAGCTTGCGATTCTCGTGACACAACCACTTTATAGTGAAATAGCTAACGCTTTAGCCACAGAACGTACAAACACCAGAGGGCCTAGTCAATTGGCAAACAAATGAAACGCTACGAAATCTTCGCTACGATAAACCGAATGTATGGGATTGACATAAGCAAAAGTTACCTACGACGTAAAATTTACGCTAAAATAGACCTAATTGACAGTTTGACAAGCCAAGAATCGCTAATCTAGCGATCACTCAAACATTGAAGATAAAAATTCACACAAAATGGCGATTGTTTGATCAGCTGATGAAGGAATAGTTGTGTTGTGTTGAAAGTTTTGTTTAAAATGCTCTTTTTAGGGCTATTGTGGACTGCGATAATCAAGTGCTCAGGCGCTAAGGAAGAAATGTTTCCCTACGTTACTTGGAGCAAATTAACGAAATCGAGTTTGTTGTACTTGTGAATAGTTCTCGGAGTTCTCGTTTACGAACTTTCAAATATCTAACTAAGGTCTGCCGGGAATTGCGTGCTGATATAGTTGTTGCGATGTGAGTGACCAAATAAATGTGTGTCATGCAACATTTTCCGCAACGAAGAGCAAGTCGCTGCATAACAATTTGTAGGGGCTCTCAAACCATACAAACATTTGGGCCAAATAAATCCACCTAAGTACCTTTAATCATGACAAGAAAGGTCAAGAATAAGACAACAGTAAGGGACTTTTTGTATAAATATTAAATGTAACCTATCCATAATGTCCATTTATCAATTTATAACTTAGATTGCCTATTTGTTTTACAGGTTCCAATGAAGATTTAATTTGCCAGGTAGCTTAGAGTATTAAACCAAGGCTCTAAGTGTAGTAAGGTGTACCTATTGACTATACCCTATAAATCTTATACAGACAAGCATCTTTCTTAATAGGAAAAGATATCAGTCCTTACGTTCAAACGGTAAGTTTTAATAAATAAATTATTACTTACATAATAAAGGTAAGTATTATACCTATTATTATATTGGGATTTACCAGGAAATGTCAGTGTTGTTAAAATTGCTAGAATAAAGAGTATTGACATAAAGATAAAACTATTTTATGTGGTTTTGCAGATTTGAGACGACGATTCAAAAATCTTAAATGTTGCCTCATAATTTGGAGGATGGACTTCCTCAGAATGGTGAACAAACATGGTTATTTGGTAAAAAACAATATCAAGCAATTTGTATAATACATAGGTACTTACCTACTAACTTTTTATCTATGACAATTTTCTATAAGTAAGTATATTGTTCTAATTTCTTAGGAGATTCTGGATACCTTCAAAAAGCATGGTTAATGATAATAACAACAATATTTAATGCTGCATCAGACTCACAAGAAAGGAGGGGTGTGTACCACATGTCATATCCAACAATGAAACTGCATTGAACATGGCTTTGGCATCGTTGAATTTAGTTATTTATATGATTTTTTTTTGTGGAGCTCTAATGTTGACAACGTTTTTATTCTACAAAAAGGAGCAGTCTGTGCCATAAATATATTTATCCATAAAATAGTAATTTGGTTTATTTGATGAGGAAAAATTAAGTATAAAGTTAATTTAAGTAGTTCTAAGTTTATTGTGCTTTATTTAAAAAGATTTACTTATGTACAAAAAAACAGTACCTTCGTTGACAACATTTTTATTTTAAGAAAAGGAACAGTGTGCCATAAATATATTTAACCCATAAAATAGTGATTTGGTTGGATTATGATGGGAAAAAAATTAGGTATAAAGTTAATTTAGTTCTAAGTTTATTGTACTTTATTAAAAAGATTTACTTAGGTAGGTACTAAAAAACAGTACCTTCTTATACACACAATTGGCATTTATTTTTATACACATATAGTTTTAATGTCAATAAGAGAAAGTGAAGCCTCATATTTAATAAACTTTGACTTTGAGAGAGTTAGGTAAAGAAATAAGAATATATTAAGAAATACAACATTAATGTTATTTTTTACTTGATGTTTAATTTTACTTGCAGTAGGTACCTATAGAAAATGTTTAAGTACCTACTTATATCAATTTCTACTAGTCATAACATTAAGCTATTGAAGTTGTACTTGATTCATTATCAACATACAAAGGTATGTTGTATATGTATAAACTTGCATTATTATTATCCGAATATTAAATCTGGTGGGTTCTATTGTATTTGTTATAATATTGTTTTTTCTTTAAATAGGTGGCTTAACATAAGGTAGCTTGTTATGCATATAATACAAATTAAGTTCCATATCTAGCATACTCTGTAATAGTTTAGTTATTATCAATTTGGCGATTGTGAAGTAATCGATTGTAATTGTTGCTTGAGTTTGTAATGTTACTATCACATTTTTATTTGTGTGAATCTGTAAATGGTTTGCTGTTTCACATTTTCAGTGTTATACTTTTTATAGAACTGTCGATTCACCTGTGAATATAAAATAAATAAATAAAATTAATTGTTTTTAAATTATTTTTGGTAAATATATACTACCTACTAACTTTTTATGTATGACAATTTTCTATAAGTAAGTATATTGTTCCAATTTCTTAGGAGATTCTGGATACCTTCAAAAAGCATGGTTAATCATAATAACACCAATATTTAATGCTGCATCAGGCTCACAATAAAGAAGGGATGTGTACCACATGTCGTATCCAACAATGAAACTGCATTAAACATGGCTTAAAGTTGTACTTGATTCCTTATTAACATACTAGGGTAATTATATAAAATTAATTGTTTTTAAATTGTTTTTGGTAAACATATAAATAATCCTATGTTTTATTTCGAAACATTATCAACCAACTCATAATGAATGGCAGTGAAATAAATAATGTAAAATAAATAAATATTTTAACTTGTCGCGTAGAGACCACGATCATGTCATTGTGTCTGTGAAGGCGTATATTTAATAAATTTGACTGTTAATTTCAATTATTTTCGGTACCTACCGCTATAAATAAGTAACAATGAAACAATCCTTTAGTAAGGCGATGTTGTCTTCATCGTCATCCTATGAACGTCCTGAACGTTCCCACTTGAACGACAGCACTAAGGCAGACTGAGCTATAACAGGCTTAAGCCCTGAGCCAATACAACCGCAGTGTGCTTTACGTGCCTTCCGAAGCACGGAGGAGCTCGAGACGCTTTTTATTTGGTTACCCATCCTTTAGCTCGGTAATGTGAAAGTTGCGTAACTAACTGGCAAGATCACAAACCGGTGCGGCGCGGGCGGGGACTTTTTGCATTAGTTGAACCTCTAGCATTACCTTTCAAGTAACAGTAAGTACATTGCTTCGCTAGTTTGCATATTTTAAAATTAGTTTTAATTTAACTAGCAAAACCATGTACTTGGAATGTTTTTTATTTTATTTTATTTAGGACAATAATCAATTAGAAAAGTAATGTGATAGGTGTTGTAGTTAGACAACTAAACCCGAAAGCCTTAGCCGCTCATACAAGATGCAAACGTTTTAATCACTACCTAGTGGGTACTCGCATCTAAGATCAAACTGTTTAAATGTTCGCGCGGTTTGTAACATTTAGTGTTATCACTTATTTCATTACAGACGGACGTCAAGTTGTTAATATTTGAGAAATTCTTAGCAGCAAGCGTTTGCTTGTGGTCTTCAATCTTAATTTATTTATATTATAAGCTGAAAAATGGGTTTGGTCTCATATCAATATCATATTATGGTAGGTAAGTCACTCGTCATCATTTTAAGTACTTATTTACAAACGTGCTTGCCTGGCGAACTTCCGGCGAAAAAAGCGATTGATTCATTTTTCAAATTGTCTCAAGGAGTCTACCCGAATTTCTTAGTAAAGTGACATTCAATTCACTAAAACTCAAAAGGATCGGTGTGGTTACTACCTATTTATTAATCTTACATATGCGTTACATTATCATCAAACAAAAAATACTAAGACAAGCCTGTATGTTCTATATCCCTTAGCTTATCGATATCGATGTAGCCTAGCGAATTTGATGAGCGATTTTGACGCTGTCACCGGTCGAGCGTTTGCCAGTTGACTAGGCCCTCAGTACTTTAACCTACCACAAAATGTCAAATTTCTTTAATCCATTTTAAACTTTGTTACTAGTATATATATACGGATCAATATCTATTGGAGAAATTTGACAGTTTTAGATAAGGTAATTAAATAATTTGCAGGCGTGTATTTATTACAAACATGACGAATTATTAATTCCGTGGGAAAATATTCTTGACCGTAGGAGAATTACTGTCCGTGGGAAAATTACAATGACCGTGGGAGAATTATAATGTCCATATTAGAATTACAATGTCTATAAGAGAATTAGTATGACGATGGGAAACTGCAAATGTGAAAAAAAAGTATGGCCATGAGAAAATTATTCATACCGTTACATGACTGTAAGAGAATTACTATGACCGTGAGAAAATTAGTAGGTATGACTGGTGAAAGTTACTATGACCACGGGAAAATAACTATGACCGTAGGGATACTACAATGTCGGCGGAAATAATACAAAGACCGTAGGAGTAATACTGTGACCGTGGGAGAATTCTTATGAACTTGGAAAAATTACTGACGTTGTCAACTTCAATGTACTTAATGTGAGAGAATAGCTATGTCCATGGGAGAATTACTATGACCATGAGAAAATTACTATGATCAGGGCGAAATGACCTGGGAAAAATAACTATTACCAGGTTAAAATTACTTTGACTGCGCGAAAATTACTATGACCAAGGCCAACGTTATTATGACCTGGAAAAATTACTATGACCGTGATAAAATCATATATTGTATGAGTGTGTTTGTTAATAAAATTTATTTTCTTCTTTCTAGGCATTTAAGAAAATGTGGCAACAAAGTACCACGGTAATAAACTGAGTGGACTGTATACTTAGGTGTTGTTTTCACGATATCTTCATAATTGGTTTTTCCTTCTTCAGTAGCCAAGCTAAGGACTGATACTGGCAATGGAGTAAATCAGACGTCTCATGTCTGAGTTACTCCATTGCCAGTGTCAGTCCTTAGCTTACGTTTCTTCTGTACTGCAGCACCAAATTTGTTCGCGAATCCCGATAGGCTGTTGTAGTGTTTCAAGTTGACGTCCAACTCGCCGCCGTAGAGCGGTAGTTTCGTGACACAGGGTATTCTTGATAGTCCTGTGGTGTATCTGCCCCTGGTGCTGGGGCTAGTTGGATGCATTTGCTGTTGCCGTCATGGAGCTCAACATCGATGCTGCCCTCGTCCGAGCTTGTATCCGGGACGTCCGCATCCATCACCGCACCAGGGGCGTTACTCTCGAACGCAAAGTCAATCTTAATACAATGCCAATGCGATTAATATGTATCGATATTGGGATAAGTAACGATAATTCTGGAACGCCATCTCGATAATAATTTTGTTCAATCAATTTCCACGCGATTTAATTCTAATTTGGCGCTATTGTCATTTTTGAGATTTGTGATTGGAAATTGATTAATGCAATTCTGTTTCAAGAGTAGCCTGGCAGTTCTTTTAAGGCACCTCGACACGTGCCGCTGCAGTGTTGAAATAGATAACGTTGTATTGCAGGCGGCACTCGCCTTGGGAAAGAGGGATGGGTCGTCGCCGGGCTGTCGAGCAGACGCGTGCTTGACAGGCTAGCGATTTGTCAACTATTTAAACTTAATGTTGCCATAACAATTCTACCAAATAAATTCAAATACTTTTTGTTAACAAAAATTACAGGAATGCTTTTGTTATGATAGACATAACCGCCAAAACTTTGAAGTGGAATATCTTTAATTGTAGACTTACTAGAGCAGTCAAACCAAGAAACCAAAATATTAACTAAAGTTTCATGACTAACGCAATCAAATGCCTTTGAGAGATCACAGAAAATACCTATTGCATCTTGCTTACAAGGCGCCCAGGCGTCAATAATGTGTTTAAGAAAGCATTCCATCAAACGCGTCCCTTAGGTTGGATGCTCGTAATTTTTAATTGAAAAAGTTTCACGTCACGTCCCGGAGATTGGTAGTTTTTTTTGTGCTAACGTCACATGTAACGTTGTTTACATTATCATATTTTCAATAATGTTTTCAATAATTATACATTTTTCTTGTTTGTTTTGATCGTATCCCATATTAGCATTGCTTATAAAAGTACTATCTTCATTACTATTATTGGTTTTGGTAAATACAGTATAAGTATGGATGTGTTTTCTTGAAATGCGTCGTCGCCATAAGTGCATGCCAGACGGATCTGTAGTATCGCTGGGCGTTAGCTATGTGGCTGGCGCGTGCGTGTGTAAGTCCGCCTGTAAGTCTGTGCGTTTCGGTTTGCGAACCTTCTTCGGCTGCAGTTTCATCTGTTGGGAGACAAAAACAAGGTTCAAGATAGTAAAGTGTAGTAATGCCTGTATATGCCCCATTGTAATGCAAATGCCTTCATCGTTGACATCAAGACTTCGCTACAATTCGTTAGGCATTGGGTTAAGGCGAGGTGTTCCGAGCGCTTCTCTCTCGCTCTCTCGACGGTACGACGGTAACTCTCACGCTGAGAACGTCAACTTCCTAAAATGACAAGTTCCGAAAACGACAACTTCCTAAAACGTCTATTCCAAAATAGTCCTTTTCCGAAAATGACAAATTCCGAGAATAACAACTAACTCATTTCCCGGCATGCTTTACCGACCCCCGTTGCTTAATTTTGTTGTGCACCTCCGTTGTGTGTATTAAGTACATTGTATAACTTAGGGTGGATTCGACCAATCTGGAATAAGACTTACTTACTCCGCGATTAATCTATACAAATTCGGCGTTTAATCTAGGTATAAGACCTTATTGCAGTTTGGTCGATTCCACCCTTAGTCCTAAAGAGTGTCCCAAACTTCTCGCTACCGCGCGTCACCGACCCCCAGCGTTATGAATTCCCCTTGCTTACTGTTAGTGTACAATGTAGTTATGTGTACCAGCCGATAGATGGCGTTACTCCGCGAGCTGAATCGCGCTATAGAGATTTTTGGGTGGATACGTATATAGCGCTGTGTACATTAGTTTTATTGATCCAAGCCCGGGTCATCTGAAACCGACAGTACTCACACTCCAAAAAAAAAAGTTTTATTGAGCAATATAAAGTGACTGCTAGAAACCGCAAGAAACTTCAAGGGCTGGTCAGGTTAAGTGTTTTAAACATGACTAATATGACAAAAAAGAAATTTTTGTTTTTTTTTCATTTTTAATTTAAGAACTCATTTTGTGAATTTTAATTGGGTAGTCTTTGAGTATCTAATTTATTTTAAAGCAATAGGTATAACATAAGAAAAACAAAATGAAAACAATTAAAAATAACGATTTTTTTACAACGCGATGGCAACGGCCGGCCGGCCGTCTGTTGACCCGCTAACGTAGGTACTTATCGCGCAGCTGACGCGGAAAAAACACGAACTCCTTTTTTGTCATTATTATCATGTATAAAACACTTGACCTGACCAGCCCTTGAAGTTTCTTGCGGTTTCTAGCAGTCACCTTATTTTTTTTTTTTTTTATTCAATAAACTCAATTAATAAGTACTTTGAAACGTCCAAATATTTTTTAACCTACCACCCATTCAGGACATCATTTTTTAACTGTGGCAAAGAACGGGCGCAAGAAACCACAGCGCACAGAAGCAACGACATTTACAAAATATATATATATTATATGTCGTTACCAGGTCACAAAATATGAATTTGAATGTAAATAGTTTAATTAAATATGGTGCTCTATATAAATTAATTATAGGCAATTAGAAATAGCTGTTGGAGTAGGTACTTGGAGCATTTCAGACCCAAGCTGTTTTGTCTTCTGTATAATCCGACACTTTATAATAAGCTTTTTTATAAAGCTTTTCTTTGATTTTGATTTTAAATTTATCAAGATCTAATTTCTGAATATCATTTGGTACTTTGTTGTATAATCGTACACACAGACCCTTAAAAGAATTATTTATTTTATGGAGCCTAGTATAAGGCACTGCTAATTTGTTCTTACTTCTAGTATTTAATTTGTGAATATCACTGTTTTTTGAAAACATTTCAATATTTTTATGAACATACACAAGATTTTCATAAATATATTGTGATGCAACTGTCATTATACTTATATCCTTAAATCTCTCTCTGAGAGAGTCACCAGCCTGTAGGTTACATATTGCTCGAATAGCCCTCTTCTGCAGCACAAAGATAGTTTGAATGTCGGCAGCATTTCCCCACAGTAAAATGGCGTACGACATTACACTATGAAAGTAACTGAAATAAACTAATCTAGCTGTATCAACGTCAGTTAACAGACGGATCTTCATTACTGCATAAGCCGCAGAGCTAAGTCTATTCGACAATTTAGCTATATGTGGGCCCCACTGAAGCTTGGCATCCAACGTGATGCCTAGAAACACAGTGGTGTCCACAGGATTCACATTCTTATCTTTAATTTGTACACTAGTTATTACCTGCTTAACATTAGGCAATACAAATCTTACACATTTGGTTTTTCCCTCGTTTAATAGCAAGTTATTAACACTAAACCAGTGAACAATCTTTGAGACCGCATTATTCACATCGTCATAATTTGGGTGTCGTCGTTTCACTTTGAATAAAAGTGAAGTATCATCAGCAAACAATACTATCTCATGACTGTCTTTTACAAAATAAGGTAAGTCATTAATATAAACCAAAAACAAGAATGGACCAAGTATTGAACCCTGCGGAACTCCCATTTTAACCACTGATCCCGGAGATCTTTTACCGTTAATGTCGACCTTTTGAATCCTGTTCCTCAAGTATGAGATCAGAAGGCTCAAAGAAGCATCCCTAATTCCATAGTTGTTAAGCTTCCTGACCAAAGTTTCATGTAAAACACAATCAAAAGCCTTGGATAAATCACAAAATACCCCTAGGGCATCCTGTGATTCCTCCCAGGTATCAAATATTTGGATTAAAAGCTCAACACCGGCGTCAGTTGTAGAGCGACCCCTAGTAAAACCATATTGTTTACAATGTAAAAGTTTATTTTTATAAAAATGAATTTGCATTTGATCTAGCATTAACTTTTCAAAAATTTTACTAAATGTGGGTAGCACAGAAATAGGTCTAAAGTTAGAGGGGTCAGAAGTGCTACCTGATTTAAATAATGGAATTATTTTACTATATTTCATGAGGTCAGGAAAAACACCACAGTCAATGCATTCATTAAATATGCAAGCTAAAACTGGAGCTATTGTCATAATTACAGATTTAGCGACGTCCACGGAATTACCCCACAGATCAGCAGTTTTCTTTTTATTGAGAGTGTTAAATGTTTTTATTATATCTATAACACAATTTTTTTGAAAACTGAAATTATTTTCACAATCTTTAACATTCTCCTTCAAAACAGATTCAGCTACAGTGGGGGAGGAAATCAAGGCTTTTGTAGTTGAAACTGGAATGTCAGTAAAAAACCTCTCAAATGCTGCAGCAACATCAGCATCAGAAGTCAAGGTTTTATTATCACAATTTAAATTGTACTCATTATTACGACTTTTGACCTTTCCTGTTTCACTATTTATAATATTCCATGTCATACTTATATAATAATACTTCAGTATAGGGATGGCGAATATGGCGATTCTGCGAAAAAAGAAGATTTTCAAATCGATACGAAACGCAATCTAATAAATCGAGTTCAAAAAGATCGATTTCTCAAAAATCTATTTCTTTTGAGTTTATATTTATTTACAATAATAACAAATCGAAGATTGCAAACGTAACTTTTTTTAATTGCTTTTATATATTAAGAAGTGGCGAAGAAAACAAAGCACACAGCTATCTCTTATTACTAGTTTTTGAGTAATTTAGTGAAAAACTATTATTTCTTTACATGTGTTTGAGTACATTCAATTAACTGTAAATCATTTTATGGTCCTCACCATATCTGAAAAAATGGAATTTAGATTTTCTATTTTGAAATATTGATTCAGTACTACATATAAAGATCGCCATCCCTAGTTCAGTTTAATGGATTGTTTCCTTATTGTGGCGTTACGATAGTGCCTGCGGACTGGTAGCCCGATTACCTTGTCGTGCACCTCCCTGGTGTGCCGGTACAGGCTGGAGTACCAGCCGAAGGCGGCGCCGCACTCGGCGCAGGCGTAGGGCGTCTCGCTCGTGTGCATCGCCACTATGTGGTACTTCAGCTTGGCGGCGTTCTGTGCAGGAGCAAAACGAATAATGCTCACATCATCAGCTAAACGTCCCACTGGACACACGCCTCCCGCGTGAGGATATTGGGCCATAACCCACCACGCTGGCCCAATGCGGGTTGGTGGGTTCCAACGACTGCCATCTTACGACGACAGCCGGGACCGACGGCTTAACGCGCCTTCCGAAGTACGGAGGGGCTCGAGCTGTTTTTAATTTGGTCACCTATCTAGCGACTCGCCATTGCGAAAGTTGCTTAGCGACGATCGTAAACCGAACGTCTTAGGAGGGTTTACGGATTTCGGTTTCTCATACAAATTTCCAAGTTGAAATTTTTAAAAACCAGTAAGCCAATTTTTATGAAACTCGGCATGCTGAAGCAAAATAAAAAAATAGTAAATCTAAATAATTTGTTGAAAACATTTCTAAAAACGTTTTTTATAATAGAGAAGAGTATGATTCAAGTTTACCCACTGCTTATTAGTAACAACTGGCACTACAGGGGGTCTACCCAAGTGGCATAATGGTAAATGACCATATGTCGGAATTAGGTACAGTTATTTATGTACTTGCATCGAAATGTTGATATTAATATGGATCTTTCCAGCATTTCTAATGGACAATCCCGTGTGGCCAACAATATTGTTTTTTTTGTTCTCACAAGCTATGTTGTGCGAACTACAAATGTACATCGCGCGTGTGAGCATTGTAATTTTGCAACTTCGGACATGATGTAAATTTGGCAACGTCGCGCGTGCAAAGGTTTAAATTGTGTAAAAGTAAATAACTTTTTTATTTAATAAATCACGGGATTTTTCTGCTCTTTAAAATTAATCTTGGGATTTGAGGGCATATCCACGTTATTCTTTCGCTGTATAAAACCAGTGTAAGTATGTACTTACACTGATTTTATACATTTATGTAAATAACTCTACCTAATTTGGAACTCTGTTAATGACATATGAAATAGATAGATTAATGTAAGGGATGTATGGGAACGCACGTCATTTAGAAAACGCTAAATTGGTAATTTATAATTGTACAAAGCTAATTTATGTAACATCATTCTATATTCATTTATTCAATTACATATTGTGCGGTAGCGATCGACTAGAGTTAGCATTTTACAATGACAATTACTATTGTCAAACGCTGAGGAACAGACAGGAAGCGTTTGCCACCTACCTAGGGGGGCAGGCTACTTGCCTGCTATAGTAAATGCTAAAAGATTTGTCTCTATTGGAAATGGAAATGTAAATTTATGTGATGTAGACAAGTAGATACATGTTCGCATTTGCATACGCACTACGAAAATCAAAGAAAACAAATCTATTTCATTCAATAATAACGGAAACAAAATGGAGTACCCCAAGACAGTATTTTGGGACCACTATTATTTACGATCAATATAATTATTAACAGACTTAAAAAAAAGGAGATTCACAATACGTTTGTACATATATTTTGAATTAGTTTTGCAGTGTGCGCTTTTAAATCCAAAAAGGCAAAATGGAGTAGGTACCCCAAGGTACAATTATGGGACCACTATTATTTACGATCAATATATTTGAACAGACTTGAAAAAAAAGAGATTCTTAATATGTTTGTACATGCATACACACATATAAACATATAACATACCTGGTAGGACTTCCCGCATATGTGGCAGAGGTTCTCGCGCTTCTTGTTGCGGTGCACGTTCTGCATGTGCACGTACAGGGACGTGTGGCATTTGAACGGCTGCAACAACACCGATACAGGGTGTTTCTACATCATTATTGTTGTTTACGTATCCTAGATAACGAATAAAAATACAATAGAATCAACCGCTTTTGTGGTGTAATAGCTAGGTAGGTAGGTCTTAGACCCAGTGGTCCCAGTTTCGACTCCACGAAGGGGGTACATTTTTGTGTACTTGGTTTGGTCGGAGGTAGGTCTTGTTAACCGTGTTGCATAGCGGTGAAAGAATACTACCACCCCCTCTCTTCCCTAGGGTGTAGTAAAAGGCGACTAAAGGACTATGCTAGAGGATTGGTTTAACTGTCCCCATTGCATAGTCTCTGACTAACCTGTGGCGGCGCCACCTATATATATAACTATAATAGTTTGACACGAAGCAAACACTTTCTCAACCGTGTAAACAGATGGCGCCACAAACGCCAACCCAACGACATCTCCATACTACGACAATAAAACTTCCTATATTAATGGAAAGACTGCATCGCGCTAGCGAAGAATTCACCATCTCCTTCGCTATATATTTCGGTCCCCGAGCTACACCAGCCAGCTCAGAGGAAGATCTTCCCTTTGGCCTTCTTACCATGTGGCATCCATTCTAGCTACCATCCGCTTCCCTAGAAACCCTTGTTGTTTGTGCATAGTCCAGCCCCCACCTTGTCGCACAGCTGGCAGCGGAACTTGACCGTGTGCAGGTGGTCCCAGTCGATGTGGTCGCGCAGACGCGTCTTGTTCACGAACCGCTTGCCGCACTCGTTGCAGCTGAACCTGGGGCGGATAATAATCAATTTATATATACAGCGTGTTTATTGTATGGTGTCAAGCCGATGCGTGGTGATAGGGAACTACCATACCTATATATTGAACCCCCATGTATGTTCTACGATTTTTGTGTAGTTTTAGAGTTATGATTTGTTTTCGTTATTTTATGATTCAATGAAGAAACGGCTCTAAAAAATTATGTCTTTTTTTGGGTCGACTTTTCTTCGATGTTTTTTTATTTTAATACAATGCCTATTGATTGCACTTTTATAAGTAAAAAAATCTCCTTCCTAACTTTAACTTAAGATACTAAAATTTTGATTCTACCTTTAAAAGAATGGAATTTTCAACTTAAATAAAAAAAAATTAAAAAAGATTTTCTATAGCTTCTGACTCGTTTTAAAAACTGCCCGACCTCATATGCTTTCATCATCATAACCGTGGCGCGTAGCGGTGAAACAATACTGCCACCCCCTCTCTTCCCTTGGGTGTCGTAAAAGGCGACTAGCGGACTACACTAACGGGAACATTCAACAGCATAGAGCGGCGATGGGCTCACCACCTGTCACGCTGAGCACATGTGCAGCCGCTGTTTAATATATTATTTAATTCAATATGAAAAAACAAAATGGAGTATCCCAAGGCAATATTTTGGGACCACCATTATTTACGATCAATATAATATTTTTAACAGACTTAAAAAGTCCGAAGATTCCATAGAACAATAAGTAAAGCATAGAAGGAGTCCACATAAGACTCATATGGTTGTTCTATTTTTTCAAATGGGCCGTAATCGTTGAAAGAAAAGAGACAAAATAAGTTACCAAAAACTTCAAATGTCTAGCGAAAAAAAACCGGTTATACCATAAATTTTGTGATACAAAATTCAAAAGCGACCTACACAAATAATTCGAATGGTGACCAAACGGAGTGCCCACTTAAATGTCATAGCACCCCTTCTACGCTTTAGTTATTATTCTGAGGAAGATTCCTAATGTTTGTATATAGTTACATAGATACTGTGTATATGTGTATGTGTGTACGCACGTGAACTCGCTCTCGGCGACGTGGCGGCGCGATATCCTGAGGTGTATATAGTGTGTGTGTATACGCACGTGAACTCGCTCTCGGCGACGTGGCGGCGCGATATCCTGAGGTGTATATAGTGTGTGTGTATACGCACGTGAACTCGCTCTCGGCGACGTGGCGGCGCGATATCCTGAGGTGTATATAGTGTGTGTGTATACGCACGTGAACTCGCTCTCGGCGACGTGGCGGCGCGATATCCTGAGGTGTATATAGTGTGTGTGTATACGCACGTGAACTCGCTCTCGGCGACGTGGCGGCGCGATATCCTGAGGTGTATATAGTGTGTGTGTATACGCACGTGAACTCGCTCTCGGCGACGTGGCGGCGCGATATCCTGAGGTGTATATAGTGTGTGTGTATACGCACGTGAACTCGCTCTCGGCGACGTGGCGGCGCGATATCCTGAGGTGTATATAGTGTGTGTGTATACGCACGTGAACTCGCTCTCGGCGACGTGGCGGCGCGATATCCTGAGGTGTATATAGTGTGTGTGTATACGCACGTGAACTCGCTCTCGGCGACGTGGCGGCGCGATATCCTGAGGTGTATATAGTGTGTGTGTATACGCACGTGAACTCGCTCTCGGCGACGTGGCGGCGCGATATCCTGAGGTGTATATAGTGTGTGTGTATACGCACGTGAACTCGCTCTCGGCGACGTGGCGGCGCGATATCCTGAGGTGTATATAGTGTGTGTGTATACGCACGTGAACTCGCTCTCGGCGACGTGGCGGCGCGATATCCTGAGGTGCTGCCGGTACGTGGCCACCGACGCGAAGCCGCGCGAGCACGGCGCGCAGTACAGCTCGCCCGAGTCCAGCGCCTAGGGGGATACGCCATTTATGTACAGACAGCCTAGGCAAGGGGCATAATAATAATAATCATCAATTTATTTTTTTTAAACTGGCATAAATTATCTTATCAATAATAATCACCAGTTTCTTTTTTTTAACTATTATAGATACTGAAAAAAGACGACAACCTCAGGCGGGAATCGAACCACGCACCTTCCGCATTCCGGGCGGCTGCCTTAACTTGGCTACCGAGGTCTGGCTTTCAACCGTCGAAATTTGTCAGTGTTTGAAATTTGTGACCTCCCTCCCTGTGACCACGGACCCTGTAAAGGGTTCGAAACGTCAGGATAACATAAAAACTATGTAAATAGTAAACTAAACGCGAGTTAATCCGTAAAAAGTGTTTCATTTCAATAAGAACAAATCTTAAGCATTATTGAAGAAGCATTTGTGAACATGAAAATACCATAATTAATATTAACCGTCTTACAAAGTAGAATAGAATTATTTTATTTGTTGGAAAATGGGTCTGTCATTGAGATATTGTTTCCAAACATTGCGTTTCACTACATAAAATTCCTTTTGTTCAAGTGATGTAATATTCTTGACAATCTCTTTAATTTTTAGTTTTGTCTCACTAGTACTTGAAGTGTCTGCACGATAATTAAAAATTGGTTGGAGAGTCAACTTAGGATATTAATTTTGAATGAAAGGAAAAAGTAAGTAAGTATACAGAATTAACCTAGAATTGTTTACAATTGTAGTATGTAGTTTTTCAGAGTAAAATGTAAAATAATAGACGAGAACAATAGAAGTTAAGTATCAAAATGATAAATTCAAGTACACAAAACTAAACACAATCGTTTGACAGCTTAAAAATGTTGCCATAATAAAACTTTTGAAAATAGACCGCGTCACGTTTCGTTGGTCAGACTCTATCAAAGCGCATGCGCGTGGCCGCTATGATTCCCCCCGTGCACCAATCACAGCGCGCCGTCGCTTTGGCCGCGAGGGTAAGCGCACGCACCTACAACTATAGGATATAAAAAGCAGGCAAAAAATTGTATTTAAAAAAAGAAAACATTCATTATTTTTACGTCAAATATTTTATAATTACTTTTTTTACCCCGTGTTTACTTTTGGCGGGGGGTACAACATTAACCGTGTATAATCGATTAAGAACATTCTGGTTTTGAGAAATTTCAATAATACGTTGCATACACCGTATATCAATTGATATAAGAGCGTGCCGCTATAAATAATGATTAATATCCTACTAATGTTATAAACGCGAAAGTTTGTAAGTATGTATGGATATTTGTTACTCTTTCACGTAAAAACTACTGAATGGATTTGGATGAAATTCGGCATACAGATAGTATAATACCTGAATTAACACATAGGATACTTTTTATCTCGATATTCCCACGGGAACGGGAACCACACGGGTGGAACCGCGAGCGGCCGCTTGTATAGATATATTTATATGGAATTTAATTCAATTCAATGCAATGAATTGCAATGAATTGTTTGTTTAAGTATATTAGGTTATAATATTGCAGTGCGTGCGCTTACCTGGTGGCTGCGCATGTGGCGTCCCAGGTTCGACTTCCACTGGTACACTTTGCCGCAGCGCGCGCACGGGTAGCGGTTCTGGCCCTTGTGCAGCGTGCTGTAGGGAATACATTTATATAAGGTGACTGCTAGACACCGCAAGAAACTCCAAGGGCTGGTCAGGTCAAGTGTTTTAAACATGACAAAAATGACAAAAAATAAATTTGTGTTTTTTTCATTTTTAATTAAACAATCCACTTGGTGAATTTTAATTGGATAGGAAAACAATTAAAAAATAACGATTATCTACAACGCGCGGGCACAGGGCAACGGCCGGTAGGTACTTATCGCCCAGCTGACGCGGACGGGTCAACAGACGGCCGTATGCTTTAAAATAAATTAGATACTCAAAGACTATCCAATTAAAATACACAAAATGAATTATTTCATTAAAAATTTAAAAAAAACTAATTCCTTTTTTGTCATGTTTAAAACATTTAGCCTGACCATCCCTTGAAGTTTCTTGCGGTTTCTAGCAGTCATCTTATACAGGGCGTCCCACGGACATGCCACATGGAGTGGAGGGAAAATACCTTGAATATTGTAGATGGAACATTTTACTGAAAAAAGACATTATTTGAATTTAAAAACATTTTAAACTGCATTCATAGATATTTAAATAATTACATGGTTGAACCGGGAATCGAACCCGTTATATGAGAAAAATAATTATCCTGTAGCTTTATCATACCGATCGAAAGGCTTCACCATAAGGATTATTTTTTGCTAAATAACATAGTGTCACAAATAAAAGGAGGACCATGAATTTTAACATTTTTAATACAAAATTAATCTTTTTATTTATGTATTTATTTCAATGTCAGTTAGTTCATTTAGTTGCTCTATTAGCTCATACAACAATGGGTACATGTCAATAAAGCAATAATTACATATTTTTTGCGTTATTAACAGTCACGCAGTCTCATAGTATCGAGTCAGCATCGATAATAACGCGCGTCTGCAGCGAGTCACGCGCGCGAATATGTAATTATTACATACATACATAATAATAACGACTATTATCCCCGAAGGGTTAGTCAAAGACTAGGCAATGAGGGCCACAAAAGCAGTCCTCTGCCATAGTCCACTTTCATAAAATTACAACTGCGTGAGAACATCGCCGCTCTATGCTGTTGGATGTATGGGCACACTTTAGTCTGTTAGTCGCCCTTTACGTCACCCAAGGGAAGAGAGGGGGTGGTAGTATTCCTTCACCGCCACGCGCCACGGTTGGGCAGTTTATAGTAATTGTATAATATATAAATGAGCTACGCCACTGACTTGACGTGGTACCGGTACGTCTTCTTGGAGCTGAACATCTTCCCGCACTCGGGGCACTTGGGCTTGTCCCCCACCAGCTCGGGAGGGGGGAAAGGGTCCTGCGCGCCGTTGGCCTTCTTGGGGGACTGCTGAAATATATATATATATATATATATATATAGGCTTATGTCTTATGTAGGGATGTAACGATTCCGATTCCGATATATCGGTCGATATAATCGGCAGGCCGATATATCGGCATCGCCGATTAAAATACAACCGATATCAAACAGTTCGAAAAGCGCGCGAAATGAAAGATGCGACACGTTGCCACTCCGTCGGTCGTAGTCGTAGCGTTTTAAGAGTAGCGCCTGCTACTCGGTTGACAATCGGTAGGTAGACTCGGTAGTGTTTGTTTAGCTTTGCTGAGCGATATAAATGTAATGTTTTCGTTTGTCACCGTTATTCGTATTCGTGAATCCGTCTGTTTAGTTATTCACACAGCGAGGTGAGGACTGTTATGTTATGTGAAAAAAATGGCGACGCCTTTGAAACGTACAAGTTCTATCTGGAAACATTTTCAAATAAAACAGGAGGATGACACAAAAGCAACTTGTTCATACTGCAATGTCATCGTTTCTCGTGGTAGTAAGGCAGTTTATTATCTACTAAACCATCGATATCGGTATCGGTATCGCCGATTATTCACTACAATTATCGGTATCGGTATCGTATCGGCAGAATTATGTATCGTTACATCCCTAGTCTTATGTATAAGGCATTAATAATGTTTAAAAACCAGTTTAGCTTAAAATTAAGTGTCAACATTTTTATTTTTATTGGTTCACTAGCGGATCCTGACGGTTTTACCCGCGTGATACCAGTTCCCGTGGGAATATCGGATTAAAATATAGCCTATGTCACTTGGGAAGAATGTAGCTTTCTAATGGTCAAAGAATGTTCTAAATATGTTCGGTATTTTCGGAGCCTATTCAATTCAAACAAACAATCAAATGTAGCCTCTTTATAATACTAGTATAGATTAGTGGGTTCTGGGTGAAACTCCCCAGCGCAGCCACCCACCGCGTCGCAGGTTGCGGATAGCGAAACGGCTTCCATATATGGAAGCTAGCTGCCTTGGCAGTCGCGGACAATTGGGCGATCCCATTCGAAGGGTGCTGGCACTACTCGTGGCTGAGCTTTCTCTACAAAATAGCACTAAACCCAATGACAAAGGATGACAGAGGCGAGTACGTGCCGCCACTTTAATCAAAGCTCAGACCCGGGGAGATCAACTTCGTTAACTGTGGACCGTAATTGATCTAGGAGATGCTGACTCCGAAATTAAAGTGCACCTGCTGTCTTGTAGGGAGATGTTGGATCATCAAAGGCGAGGGAGTTATCCCGAAAATCTAACTTTTTTTACCTTGGGAAAGTACAACACTATCCTCCCATTAAAGTGTTAAATGATGAGTGACAATAATGAGAATGCCATGCACCCCGGCTAGCACCCGGCGCTTACAGGTACCCGGGCCTGTGAGTGAGAAATTGGTTACCGAAGACTGTAAAGAGGCGGGTACCCAGGCCTCTTTATCAGTAAAAGCTACTGGTCTAAAAGGAAATAATAAAAAGCTTGTACAGCAAGCGTTCCACCCTGGCCTGTTTGTAACCAGGCAAAGAAGTGCATCATTAAGTGCCAAAGTCCGATGCTGAGAGCAACATCGGAAATACAGGGGCAATCATAACCGTTGGTGACCAGGAAGACGCTGATGAAAATAGGTGGCAAAGAGACCAAACTTCCACCAGAAATCCAAATGAGCCCCACTTAGAAATGCAACTACCTTCTGACCTAGGACCATGGCAACAAGATTTGGTGCCATCATCAGAAAAAAAACAGGGCGAAACAGTCCTAAAAGTGACAACAAGAGCTGAAAATTAACAAAAACAACTTACCCGATCCCTACATATAACTGATATGAAATAATAGATACAGATTATGTCCAGGAAAAAGATATCCCTACTCTTAAACCACCAAAACCCGAACCCATCTTTATAACAGGAGTAACCAATATAAAACCACTAAAACAAGTCCTAGCTAATATTACAGACAACAAAAACTACACACTAACTACCATGAGATCAGGTCACATGGTGAAGTTAATCCCCACAGATGTTGAAACATACAAGAAGATAAGAGACCATTTTGTAACAAATAACATAAGCCACACACATACAAACTGAAGAGTGAGAGAAGAGTCTTACAGGGTTGTGCTTAGAGGATTACATGCTACTGAAGACATTGAGAACATCAAACAAGAACTTAGAACATTAGGACATAAATCCAGACAAATCGTAAACATATTGCAATTGCAAACAACCAAAGTCTCTACCCGTATTCTTTGTTGACATAAAGCCCAACTACAACAAAAATGTAATATTTAAAGTTACCAACATAAATAATATGAGTCTCCTTTGAAGCGACCTACAAAAAACTAGAAATACTGCAGTGCAAGAGATGCCAAAGATACGGCCATACAATAAACCAATGTTTCAGATACTTCAGATGCGTAATATGTGGTCAAGAGCACTCAACTGCATCATGTACCAGAAAACCAGATACTGAGGCTACTTGTGCAAATGGCCAAAAAAACACCCAGCAAGCTACAAAGATTGTAAAATATATAAACAATATAGAAAACTCATCCTAAAACCAAAGGTAAACACAAAAGATAAAAATACCCAAAAACCAACAGAAAATACCCAAAAACCGATAGAAAAAGCCTACAAAAACCTATACCTACCTTTCCCGCATAACAGAAAAAGTCAAACAACAAATATGTCTTATGAAGTGTCAAGTCAAATAAAGTGTACCGTCACTCACATGTTAGAGTAAACTGTTATGTTACTCACATGTAAGTGTAAGGGTGCATGCACAGCGATAAATGAACTTTTAACAGAATCTTAGCAGCTAATTTTCATATTGTCTGAATGTTTGTCTTGAAAGAAAAAATCCAATGTAATTGCATGTAAGCATAAAAAAAACTTACATCTTAGATCTACCTCAAGTGCAAGTTTTTTAATGCTCATATGCATTACAACAGCCTTGGCTTTATCCTTCGTCATTGCAAGAATTTTAAGTCTCCCAGAACTAAAATTCTTTTATATAATTCGTTTGTTCGTAGTGGTCTGGAGTACTGCAGTGTGGTATGGAGTCCTTTTTATGAAGTGCACTCAAAAAGAATTGAAAGCATCCAAAAGCGATTCTTATGGCACCTAGCATACTCGTGCCATTTAGGCAAGAATATAATAAAATATGCTGATAGGTTAGACCATTTTAAAATGGATTCTCTTCTGGATCGAAGACGTCTGCATGATATGCTTTTCCTTTACAAGCTAGCGAATGGCATCCTTGACGCGCCAGGCTTACTGGGTTCGCTTTCTTTCTCAGCTCCCCTAAAATTCCCTCGGGCATCGAAAGGGAAGGTGCTTGTGGGACGACCTTGCAAGTCCAACCTCGGTCAGAACGCGCCTATTAACCGTATGATACGAGAGTTTAACGTCTTAGCGAGAACCAAGGACCTGGATTTATTCGGGGGTGGCATTCGCAGCTTCAAAAGGTCTATCCTTTCATAATTTAGTGGAAGTGTTTCATATATTTTTTTATTTTATTTAATTCAATTTTGATATCAATTTAAATTCAATAACGGTATTTTAATTCTTTATTGCGTATTTTTATTATCAATTAATTTTTCGCCTTAATTAAATTCTAATGTTATTTTATTTATTTTATAAATGTCGGTAAAATTTTAGATTAAGTATTTAATGTGCAATTGCGTGCGGTCTTCACCTATAATTGTATTTGCATCTAGTTTTTTTTTTAAATGATGTCCCTTACTAGCTGATGTAAAATACGTTGGTGTTCTGAATAAATAAATAAATAGTTTTTTCTCCATTGTATGACAGTAAAATGGTGTTGTGTTTTAAATAAATACTTTTTAATCATCTATTTTTTGTGAAACTGCTTCTTAAATATAGTCTTAGTGTGTATTGTTAGCCTAGTGAAAAAGTACTGTATTATTGCTTTTAATCAAAGGTAATGTAGCCTATTTGAGTTACTTATTTCATACCTTTTTCATATACTTAATTTATGAGCGCCTTTTCAGGGTCTGAATACACATTATAATTTCACACACTTTGTTGTGTATAATTAAAACAATATATTCAGGCTTAAAAACATATAATTCTCCTGAAAAATATAAATGTGAGACCATGCTTTTTTGAAAACATTGACTGGACTGTCAAACCTATAGAACATTCGTTCTCCTATAAGTAAAATAACTGTTTCCGGCAATACACCAATAATATCATCTACACTTATATCATAAAAACTTACGCCGTTGTCATTTAAAACGAATTTTTTCTTCGAATTGTAAATACAGTTTAATCACTTCACTGAAATCATCATCATCTAACTCATTGACGACACACACTATTTTATAAATAATACTCTTTTTCCACTTTTAAATCCGACTGGCGCAAAGTTTCCTTGTCTAATAACATCAGGTCTGAGTCTCACTTGACATTTAAGTAGTTTTTAAATTTGGTTTTTTGTTCTTACAGCAGTGTTCATGCAGCTATAGGATTTAGTATGGCACACCGTTTGTGCAATCAACTTATCTAAATCAGCAGTTTCAATAATCCCCTTTTTTATTTTTGTGCCTTAAAAATCATATAACTGTGTTTTATACAAACATACGTGTTTCTGTCTTTCAGTTTAGGGTGGACAACTTAAAAAGGTTTGTGTCGTATGAATGTGGAATACGAAGATTTCCCACCTTCTTTTTTATATTTTGCATGTAACTTTAACATTGTGTCAAGCAGTACACGTTTCTGTTTTTTAGTTTTGTATTTAGTTCTACAATCATTATTTCCAATTATAGCTTTACTGACATCATCCCGGACAAAAATCTTTTAATTTTTTTAGCTTTCTCGTTTTTCTGCTTCCCCTTAGTCATAATCTTTCTTATTTTTCTTTTTAGGCCCAGTTTATTTGTAAATGTCGTCTGTAATTCGTAACGCATCACTATTTCATTATTAGCGACACCTATCAAGACTTGTTTCGGTTTGCAGTCCTTAGATATATTGTATTCATGTTCTAAGAATTGTAATAAAACAGATTTCTAGAATTTTCTTTTTAACACGATTTTTATCTGCTGAAGGTATTTCCTGTATCTAATTGTTAATAAAAGATACGGTTTTGGACAATGGGGTTTTTGGCATGAGAGGTATATTAAGTTGAGGGTAAAGGTATATTAAAAGTAACAGGCAACTTTTAAATTGTTCTCTCTTCAGTTGAAACGATTTTCCAAAATATTGTACTTTATCTTTTGTCGATAGATTTGCTACTTCAAAGTATTATTTGGTTGCGTTAGATTTTCTATAATATCTTCAAAATGTTTTTTTTCTTTCAGCATTTGTTTTAATTTTTTATCTTTTCAGGTTTTATGCATCAGTATTTTGTCTGGCTTTATATCTTGTTTAATTTTATCTCTTCTCTTTTCATTAGCTTGCTTCCACTGCCGTCTTCTGCGACACTTTTCTGCCTCCGTTAATTCTCCAATAGCTTTCCTTCTACTTTTTACATATTCTGCATGTTTTCTTTTCTTTGCTATAAATTTTTCAGGATCATTTTTAAGGTTTTGGCGATACTTTCGCTGTCGCTCGGCGGCCGTCATCGGCATCTGAAAATATAACAATTATAACTAACACAATGCATAATATAATAATTATAACTAACACAATGCATAATATACAAAAAAGCTAAACTTGACGCCAACACCATTTTTTTAATGTGATTTATTTTTTAATTGTAGTTCTTTTTTTTTAGTTTTAATGTAGTACTGATTTGATTAACTATTGTTTATATAATTTTCCCGAAATTACTTCCGATTATTTTTCATTATTGTCATGTTGTGTTTGCCTATAATTGTTGTTGCATTGTAACAATTATTATTCACACTATTTTAATTATAAGCTGTAATGTAAAAATGTTGGCAGACCTAATAAAATAAAATAAAATTTAAAAATACCTAAAACATTTGAAGAAACCCCCGACAAAAAAAAACTCTAAAAAGTATAAAAATAATTTCTCTCTAGGCGTTTTTAAAATGAGCGTCGTCGCGTCGAAGGACCGCTAAGCTAATTAGTTATATCTACATTGATATAACGGATAGAAAACACCTACTAGTTTTACGCGTGCGATGCGATGCGTGATATGCGGGCACAGGGGGCAGGGGCGTGGCAGTTAGCTACCCGAACGGGCAGACACGTGAGGGCAAGTTGACGGTTGTGTCCACTTTACGAATTTTCAGATTTAATAATCTGAAAATTCGTCTAGTCTTGACTAATGTCAAGACTGAAAACTAATTAAAAGGTTGGATATTGTTGTTTCGGTTACTGACGTTGTTTACGCTAAAGTAGGTCTTTCTGTTCCGGACAAAATACGGTTAGTTAGCTAAGTCGATCATTTATGTTACAGTTAGTTAGCTAAGTCAATCATTTTTGTTTATAACTCGTATCAATGCCTATAGTTTACTGTTTTTAATCGTGTTAGCATAAGTTAATAATTTCGTTTACAATACTTAAGTTTTATAATTGTGTGTTTGTTATACTTGTACTTATATGATTTCTAATAAAGATATTTGATCGTTGTCTTTTCATTTGAGCCTTGTGGAGACTCAGGTAGACCAGGTTTAGGGACATAGACACATAGGTAACAACCTAGGTACTCATACATAGATTAAAGAAAGTTTGTACTGAAATACTATGGAATAGATAGGTACTAAGTTGAGACCTAGGTCACATGGTTATGCCCTAACTTGCATCCTGACGCTTCCGCGTCCGCGCACTCGAGTTTTGTATCGCTGCAGCGGGGGGGTTGTCCGTATTTATATGAAACCCATGTTTTTCGCTTTTTCTCGTAAATTATGTACTCCACAGATACGTAAACTCCTGAACTACGTAAAAGCACGAACGAGGATTGCGCTCTCACCGCTTACCACAGCCATGCCGCCTTTCGCCTTTCACTTTCAATTTTGTGTCACTTTTTTTTTATTATTAAGAAAACCAACTGCGTAACAATACAATATTTTCTTACATAGTATTTTAAAATAATCTAAAGCTATAATCAGGTTTCCCTTAACATTACTAATTGCATAGGACGTGACACAAAAACAAAGTGATGATATGTAAAATATAAATTAATTTACTATATAAAAATACATAGTTTTAAAACATAAATAATAATATTATATTACGTACATACATATACATACATACACAACATATTTATATAGGTATCTATATACATAACACTACATTCATCATCAGCCAGAAGACGTCCACTTCTGGACAAAGGCCTCCCCCAAGGATCTCCACCACGACCGGTCCTGTGCTGCTTGCATCCAGCGGCTACCCGCGACCTTCACCAGATCGTCGGACCACCTTGTTGGAGGCCTGCCCACACTGCGTCTTCCGGTGCGCGGTCGCCACTCGAGAACCGTTCTGCCCCAACGGCCATCGGTTCCTAGGGCGATGTGCCCTGCCCATTGCCACTTGAGCTTGGCGACCCTTTGGGCTATGTCGGTTACTTTAGTTCGTCTACGAATCTCCTCATTTCTGATTCAATCACGTAGAGAAACCCCGAGCATAGCCCTCTTCATTGCTCTTTGCGTGACTTTGAGCCTGCTAATAAGGCCCATAGTGAGCGACCACGTTTCGGTACCGTATGTCATCACTGGCAACACACACTGGTCGAAGACTTTCGTCTTGAGACACTGCGGTATTTTGGACGAGAAGATATTACGTAGCTTACCGAACGCTGCCCAGCCGAGTTGGATTCGACGATTGACCTCTTTCTTAAAGTTGGACCTACCTAGTTGGACTGTTTGTCCCAGGTATACATATTCGTCAACAACTTCAAGAGCAGAGTCTCCAACCTTCAGAGGAGTGGGTACGACACGTGAGTTAGACATGATTTTCGTCTTCTCCATGTTCATTTTAAGGCCCCTTTGTTGAGAGACTCTGTTGAGATCACCGAGCATTGTGCCGAGTTCCTCCAGGGTCTCAGCCATGACTACTATATCGTCGGCAAATCGAAGGTGACTGATGTACACGCCGTTAATATTGATGCCGAGTCCTCTCCAGTCCAGAAGCTTAAACACGTCCTCCAGTGCAGCAGTGAAGAGTTTCGGAGAAATGACATCTCCTTGTCTCACTCCACGCTGCAGCTGGACTGGCTTCGAGTTCTGGTCCTGAAGACGAACTGTCATAGTGGCGTTTTCGTACAAACACTTCAACACTTCGATGTACCGGTAGTCAATTTGGCACCGCTGGAGAGACTGTAGCACGGCCCATGTTTCGATCGAATCAAAGGCTTTCTCATAGTCCACAAACGCTAAGCAAAGAGGCCGGTTATACTCTTCGGTCTTCTGTATAACCTGCCGCAGCGTATGTATGTGGTCTATGGTGCTAAAGCCTTTTCGGAATCCGGCTTGTTCGATACATTATTACATATTATCTAATAAATATGATAATTATACTATATTTACTGTACTATAATAAACATTACTTCCATATTTTCCAAAATTTGTTTCGCTTTACTTTTAACTATATTTTTGCTGTCAGTGAACATGTCAATTTCATTAAATGTATTATTATAAGTCTGTGGCAAACGAGTGATGGGTGCATTACGAGCATAGTTAGTACGCATTTTGGGAGTCAGAAACAATGATGGGAGCCGCCGACGGGAGCGCAAGGTCGGTACGTTATACGTTATTCCTTCCACCAATTCAGTGCAATCCACATTGCCCCTTACCATATCGTACAAAAAACACATATCCTTTAATTTACGTCTATCTTCAAGTGTTAATAAACCGTATTGTTTTTTCTTTCTCTGTATGTCGTTGTTGTCTTAGAAAAACAGTAATTTAAATGTTTTTTTTTTTAAAAAATGCAGTCGTTCGAGACGATCTATATAAATGGAATATTGAGGATTTCATATAGGGCTAGCATATTCAATAACATTACGGACATAGGCGAAATATACCGTTTTTAATGTATTGACATTAGTGAAAGGCTTGCATGTTCTTATTACAAATCCAAGATTTTTATAACCTTTATCCGCTATTGTATCTATATGATCCCTGAGGAGCATTTTATTGTCAAAATGCACACCCAGGTCTTTAACCAAAGAAGTTCTACGGATAGGAGTACCGTTAAAGTTGTAAAGGTATCTAATAGGATTGAGTTTACGGGTAAAAGTTATGCACTCACATTTATTTATGTTGACAGTTATATTATTTTTTGTGTAGTAATCGGATAGTTTATCTAAATCCGATTGTATTTTCAAACAGTCTTCTTCGTTGTCTACTTTCATATATATTTTTTTGTCATCTGCGTACATTACATGTCGCGCCGATACAAAACAATACATACTATCCGACACATAAACATTATAAAATAACGGCCCTAAATGGGAACCCTGAGGAACCCTGAGGAGGACTACCACTTCTGATGGTTTCGATTCCGATTATTCTATCAAATCAAAATGTGCCTTGTTTTTAATGTCAGCTAGAATTCTTACTTTTTTTTTAGTTTCAAGATTTGGTTTCGTCACATGTTTCATCAATGTTGGTCGTTGCAAATCTAAGCATTTACAAAAACCCGGTTTATTGTTGTATTCTGGGCAGAAACAACTTAGGCTCCGATATAATATTGTATTACTTGATGTAATGCCATGGTGCCGGGTACTGGTATTAAATCTATTGTTTGCAATTGAATGGTATTTTCAAGGATGTAAAAGTTTTATTTTGATTTCAGGTTTCGTCAATAACTCATATGCTGGTTCTGCGTTCGTAATATCTGATCCTTAAGCTACTAAGAAATCCATTTTCTTTTTGATAGTTCTGCCTATCCCGTCGGCTGCTCCCTAGCCGTGGAAGGCTTCAAAAAAGTTCCAGCCCTGAACCCATACCTTATTGTGTAGTCAACGAAAAAATAAAAGTTATTTTTCTGTCTATATTGACTCGTTGGGCCATCTGTGAAAAAGTGTACGGTATCGACATTAGGAAACTCATTTTTGATAATATAATCTAAAATCGGCGTCAAGTGTGCCCAGATGGCTTCCGGACCATGGCAGTTATTCGCAGAGACAGAGCAGAAGGGTAGAGGATCTCGCTTCTTACTGTATATTAAACCAGTATGGAGGGTTATTTGATTCCGGGGTGCACCGAAGTGAACTGCCTGAATCTCGGTGTTTAGTTTGGTGGCATAATTTTCGGAAAAATCAACGTGTATCGCTGCGTTGTTATCTAAATTTTTAATACATCGCTGATGTTCAATATACCTACTGATAATAAAATGTTGTATGAGTGTTTTTTAAATTGTCAACTCTTGTGAAAAGACTCAACCAGATCTTTCATTGGGCCTGTTTTTTCGGTTTTAACAGTTCTTTTCGTAGTTTTTTTTATTTTCGCTACCTTTATCTTTATATTCATGCGACTGCGACTGCGACTCGACTTATATTCATTCTTTCCATTTTACCGATTCATCGAGATTTCTTGCACTTAAATTGAATTCTAAGGACTTATTTTCGCAATAGGACATACTCCATAGGAACATTCTTTCGATTTTGGATTACGTAAAATCAGAGAGAGTATTTCATCAAGACACTGAACTGACTGAACCCATGGATTTTAGTACTTTCGCTTTCATAAGTATATTTTTATGTATTATACATGCGCATGATTCCCGACTAGATACTTTAGTGGCAAGATGTAGAAAGGTCTGCATTTTTTGAATGTCGTCAACTTGACTTTTCTTCCTTCACATTTATATTTCTTAAAAAGATTCTCTAACGTATCCAATAAACACCTTCTTTGTCTTTTGCCTTTGTAAGTTTATTTAATAGCGCATATTTTTTCTTTTTTGTTTGTATGCTACGTATTTTACCTTTAGTCCTAAATATGACGACATCTTCCCCTTCATTTTGTATTTTTTTTAACAGAACCATTTACTACACTCTTAATAATGCGTTTAGAATCACTATTTTGTGTGCTTTCATAACACTCTTTTAAAGAATGTACTAAAACATCGTGTCCCTTAAGTTGTTTTTAACTTTATTCTTGTCTTCCATGGATATATTAGATAAATTTTGCTCAATTAAAGCAGTTGCTTTCGTACAAGGGGTCATTTCGTTATTTTCTTGATAATATAATGTATTATCTGTATGTTGCGCTACAACATTTTCGTGTTTCAATTGCTTAATTTATTCTAGAGCACTTAATTCATTATTTTTTCGCAGATCTCCGTTAGGTTAGGTTTATTTTCTTAATCTTTTTAGCCATTGATGTCACTTTACCTTTTAAATCAAAATTTTGTTTTTTTTATCCTATAATTTAGTTTATTGATTTTTCTCTGTAACTTTTTGCTCTCATCTTCAACAACAGTTCAACAGTTGATTGATTTGATTCTTGATTTTTCTCTTTTGCCTTTTTTAGCCTCTCTCCATTTCTCTCTTATTCCATCTTGTTCTTTTACAGATTGACAATCATTAATCCTTTTTCTATTCTTGTTTGTTCTTTCCGCATTTTTCCTTTTAAAAGCCTCATATTTCTCGGGGTTTTGTTGTTTTAGTCGTTCTCTATATAATTTTTGCCTTTCGGCCTGAGTAGACATCTGAAATAAATTAAATAGAAATAACAACATCTAAAATAAATATACTATATTTTTAACTAACGGGTAACCTTTTTTTTTCCAGTTGGCAGCACTGATATGTAATGGCGCCCAAGCGTAATCTGACAAAGTCAAAATTGTTCATCTATGCCATTTCGTCATGGAAAGACTTACAAACGAACAACGATTGCAAATCGTAGAAATTTATTACCAAAATTCGTGCTCTGTAAAAAATGTGTTTCGCTTGTTACGGCCATTTTATGGTCGACATATTCGACCTAGTGAAACCACAATTAGAGGTGTTATTACCAAATTTCGTACCAAATTCACTTTATTGGACATTAAACCATCGACTCGCATGCGTACAGTGCGTACCGAAGAGAATATTGCATCCGTAGCAACCAGTGTTCATGAAGATCGTGAAATATCCATTCGCCGCCGATCTCAACAGTTGGGAATGTGTTACTCCACCACCTGGAAGATTTTACGTGTCGATTTGGGTTTGAAGGCTTACAAAATTCAACTTGTGCAACAATTAAAGGCAAATGACCTACTACAACGTAATTTTTAGTGAATGAGCCTTGCTCGAAAAAGATCCGCTGTTTTATCGAAAAATTGTGTTCAGTGATGAGGCTCACTTTTGGCTTAATGGATTTGTTAACAAGCAAAATTGCCGCATCTGGTGTGATGAGCAGCCACATGCTATACACGAATTGCCAATGCATCCAGAAAAAAACACAGTTTGGTGTGGTTTATGGGCTGGTGGAATTATCGGACCGTTTTTCTTTAAAAACGACCTTGGACGAAACGTTACCATCAACGGGGAACGATATCGGTCCATGATCCGTTACTTTTTATTGCCCAAATTGGAAGATCTGAACTTGGTTGACATGTGGTTTCAACAAGACGGCGGAAACACAGCACGTGAAACAATGGACATTTTAAGGAATGAATTTGGTAAGCAATTTATCTCTCGTTTTGGCCCTGTAAATTAGCCACTTGACGCCTCTGGACTATTTTTTGTAGGGCTACGTGAAATCGTTGGTGTATAAGGACAAGCCCAACACTATTGAGGCCTTACAAGACATCATAACACGTGTTATTGGTGGAATTCAGGTCGAAATACTGGAAAAAGTAATGCAAAATTGGACCTTCCGTATGGACCTATTTGAAACGTAGCCGTGGTCAACATTTGCATGAAGTATTTTTTAAAAAGTAAATGGCAAGTACCAATTTATCGATTTCAATAAAGATTTTTTATATATAACGCATTTTTAGCTGTTTTATTTCAACTTTAAAAAAAAGGCTCTTAAAAAATCACCCATTATTACTTTACAATGATTTCTGGCAAATTTTTCCATGACGCAAGCACAAGTGTGAGTTCAGTGAAATGTTGTACTACTAAACTAGTTATTAGTTAAACACTGCTTAAACTTAGACATTATCAGTTCTGTCACCATTTTTATTTATTTTGTAAATAATTGATAGAAACATATTTAAACACTATCTAACTTTAGACAGTATTTTACATTTTTGTAGTAGGTACGAGGGTTAGTGTTTACGAAAACTTTATGAAGTTAAAATTTTATCATATTATGCATATAATATTATCAATGATCAAAATGGGTTGAGGCGTTTAGGTTACACACGGAAACATATAAGAATACATTTTAACACTTTACAGAATACAGATTAAATTGAAGGAACCTACACAGTTTGATAGACATCGCACACACCATCATAATTATACTACATCAGAATAATGTCACACTCTACCATAAGCTAAAATAATATTACCCTCCTTTTGATTTCGCCACAGTCGGTAAACTTAGTGTACAACTACTTTTACAAAATGCCAGTGTGCACGTAACATACCACCATAACACACAACGAACTGGAACAAACACAATCGAAAATTCTAACCTCACCAATTTATACCGACCACAAAGGACATGGCCAGAAGTTGTATGGAGCTGTGCCCAAACAAAAAATATGCATGTACATTGATGTACAGTACGTCATATCAAAGTTGACATTCATGTCTTTACATTAATTAAAGTTTTATTTAAAAAAAAAAAAAAAATCAATCAGAAAATAAGCGAGAGATACAATAAATAAGTTATAAAAAAAACGCCTTACCGTTTTTAATTGCAACTGCACAGTTTTGACATTACGAAATGTCAAAATCATTCTAGGATGTTTGGATATCAAAGACATTAAGCATGAATGACGTATGGTAGCTCGTGAAATGCTGTATACGGTAAACGTAAAAAAGTTAACATTTTTGTTGCTATTCACCCATTAAAATACATTTCTGGCATTCATGGGCACTAAACATCAACTCGTACTTAATATGTCAACTATAATTATCGTGTTTGTCCTAAGTGTGTATCCGAACATGTTGAATTGCATATTGCAACGGGCGGAACATAAATAATTTAACACACATATTTTTAGGTATTTTTTTGTCGCATATTTTTATGAAATGTAATTGTAGCGATATATTTTTATTAAAAATTATAGCAATTTTCACATATTAATAATTTCTGTACGTTACTGTACATTTGAGGGCAGAATCTGGCCATGTCCTTTGGTTTGATTTCAATTTCAAAACACGATTTAGTCCTTTCATTATTAGAAGCCTTATCAACGAGATTTTTGTACTTACCGTGTAAAAATCACATTACAAATACCCCCGCACTTAAAAAATTGCCTCGACCACAAATGACACGAAAACGTCAAGTGTGTGTTATTTGACAGTTACCGTAAGGTGTTGCCACATTAAAATTTGTTAAATTATGATGTAATTTTAATTATTATTATGCGGAACCCACTAAATAAATATTACCAAAAGTACCAAGTCAACAAGATTTCTAAAAAAAGGAGGTAGGAAAATTCAATTTCAAAGATTAAACATATAGAAAAGTTTTGTGCATAGGTTAGGCAAGTACCTACTTACTCGCAGCTAACGGCTACGTCTTGTTCCCGTACCTATTTGAAAATTAAACTAGTGTATTAAAAGACATAGATTATCAAATTAAACAGTCTAGGTAAATTAGTGATGACCTTATTTCATGTTATATTAATACTGATGATTACGTTTAGGTATTTTCAAAATGGTTTTTGGAGTTTTTACAGAACCACCATTTTTCAATTAAAATGATTTCGTACATGAAGAATAAAATCAAATTCTAAAGCAAAAATTTAACTATCAAGTATTTAATTTTAAAAATCTTTTAAAAGGGACTTTGCGTGTTAATGTGTTAGAATAGGTTAGTAGTTACACATATACCAATTAGGGTTTCCGGAACCGGCCCTGTTTTTGAGAACCGGGAATTTCGGTTCTTTTTCTTCAAGGAACCGGGATTTCCCGGTTATTTCGGTATTTTCGGTTCTTAGTAGTTTTTGCAGTCTTCTTGTTAAGTAAAGTTAGTATCTACCTGTCTACTGTCAATCAAATTGTAAAAATTTAAGCAGTCATATTCCTTAAACATTTAGAATTATCTTGAACAATTTTCGATGGAAACAAACAAAATTAAACAATTTTAACAAAAAATAAACAAACAATATCTTCTTTTGAGTAATATGATCTTAACAACAAAAGCGCATCAAGACTAGTATTGACACTCAAACGAGATCTTATTTTATAGCACAGTAAAGGTTGCTTCACACATCAGTGAAGCCACAGTTCCGACACAGTACCGGCACAGTGTTTTTCATACATTCTCTATGAACGCATCCCCACTTGTCAGTGATAATGCTCTCAGTGTCAGTGCCGCCACCGGCAAATCACGGACGTATTCGTTTTGACAAAATTCATAGAGATTGTACGAAAGAATATTTTTTACTGTCTCGGAACAATGACTTCACTGATATGTGTGAAGCAACCTTAAACCAACCGAAGAGAAAACTCTTTCCGGTTTAACACTACACTAGTTGGCGGAGTCTTAAAAGATGGTAATATGCCTGAGACAAGTAACGCCCACGATCTCCTTCTTTTTAAAAATAGCTATTCTAATCTTATTTTCGTAAAGATATTTTTTTTATTCGTTGTAGGCAAGTATTTGACCGCGATCTCACCTGATGGTAAGTGACGATGCAGCCTAGGATGTAGCATACTTGCCTAGATAATGCCTGTTCACCCTTGCCTTGAAAATATCCAGGGTGTACGTGTCAGGAAACAGTTCCGCAGGAAGGGAGTTCCACTACTTACTTACTTCCTTTCAATGTTCATTTTCTTGAGCAGATCTAATGCGTTTTTCACTAACAGCCTTTGCAAGCTCAGCATTTAACTTATCGCCTTTCGACAAAGCAATGATTTGTACATCAGAATCCTGTTCGCATTCTCTCGCCTGTTCACTGACCTGATGTTGGTAAGGGTTGAGCATGAGATACAGAGGTTTTAGTGCGGCTTAGCAACGATACTATTTCATTGCTGCTTGGGCGACTAAATACTGATGAGTTTTCATAATCATTTTGTTGATGGAAATAATTTTCTAAATTCTGCAAGTAATTCAGTGTCGCAGTTGCAAAGCAGAGACACCGTTCTGTGTATCGTTTTTTTTAACATGTTGTGCATTTTTGGCCATGTAATTATTATCAATATTCGCTAATTTTCTTAGTGCAAAAATAGCAACATCTGCTGTCAATAATATCGAATCGCGACGACATAAAGCCTCTAATACAGTTTTAATGATATCAAGAACTTCATGCAACTTCCTAATTACTTCCCAATCTCTTTCTAAGAATTTTATTTTAGAGTTCAAATCAAATAATGCTTTCACAACGCAAGTTCGCAGCTTCCAGCTGCGAACAGCAAAATTTCTCGAAAGTACCGAAAGAACCGGGAGTCAAGTTTGATTTCCCGGTTCTTTTTACTGACAAAAGAACCGGGAATTCCCGGTACTTTCGAGACCGGGATTTCCCGGTTCTGAACCCTAATACCAATAGATGACCAGTCTGAAAAAAAAATATTCTTTGATTTAGAAGCTAATGATCTCTACAGCTGATCAGTTATGTTTAGAATTTTTTTAAAAACCTTATCAATATATTTCCTGAACTTCGATATTGTTTTTTTTCGAAACTGCTGTGCCTACAACATAAAGAACAGCACCCACCACTTCAGTTTTATGTATAGTTACTGGATTTCAGGCATTACGCGTTTTATTTTGTAACAAGTTGTATATTTTGTATTTTATGGCCTGGGAAAATAACATATTTTTTTTTGTAAATTTTGTGGCTTCTGTGCTCTGTGGTTTCTTGCGCCCGTTCTTTGCCACAGTAAAAAATGACGCCCTGAATGGGTGGTAGGTTAAAAAAGATTTGGACGATTCTATTCTAAGTACATATTAATTGAGTTTATTGAACAAACATATTTTCAGTTTGAGTTTACAACACAGAGACGCATAGTCCACGCTTCACCAAATTACAATTACACATGTGCTCAGCGTGTGGTGAGCCCATCGCCGCTCTCTGCTGTTGGATGTGTGTGCAGTTTTGCGCCTTCGCCTTTTACGACACCCCAAGGAAGAAACGGATTGGCAGTATTCTTTCAGTGAGTCACTATACATACTACAAAACTCATGATTACACACTCAAACATACAAACCTCTTTTTTCTTAACTTCTTTGTGTGTCACCTTCTCTTCTGTGCTATTCTTGATCACATCCACTTCCGTCTCCTCAGCCTTATAGTCTACATCATCCGTATAATTATCACAGTGGTCGCTATCCGCGTCGTGCATAAGCCCGCCTGCCTCCGCTTCAGGCTCTCGTGTCTTTTGCTTTTTTGTTGGTTTCTTTTTTTTAACCTTTGGCTTCACTTTTATCTTTACTTTGGATTTTTTTATTTTCTTCTTGCCTTCTTTGGTGACCTGGAACAAATATGACGTGACGAATGAAAATACATACAGACAGGGTTATATTTGGACTCCCCGCCTAAAGTAAATATGATTCACATGTCATACTCGTGAACGGGTGCCACCTGTGGAGGCTGGTCTGCTCTTGCCAACTTATTTTTATTTTTAGTATATTAGTAGTTGTAGTCTTACTTTTATTTTTCTGTACTGTAAGACATTGATTACATTGATTATTTTATATTGATGAATACCTGAACTTTTTATTCTTATTAATATATTTTTTATTTTTATGTAATTGTAGTTGTTTTATGTTTTTATTATTGTAATGGAAAGTGCCCTTCTATGTCAGGGAGATTTTTCAATTCTAATTAACGCTGTAAAAGAAATGCCCTTGCTGAGTTTGTTGCCGGTTTTTCTCAGTACAAGGCTCCCGCCCCATAGTTAGACTTACAAACCGATGGCATAATGACATATATAAGTGCTGTAACCTAAACATGGCCTAACCTGAATAAATGATATTGAATCTTGAATGAGAACAGCAAAAGCAGGCCTCTACCATGGTCCACTTTTCACCAAATAGCGACTGCACATGTGCTCAGCATCAGATGGTGAGCCCATCGCCGCTCTATGCTGTTTAGTCCGTTAGTCGGATTTTACTTATTTTTTAATGTTTTGTGAATCACACAGCTACCTTCTTAGTCGTCTTCGCGTCCATCTCCACAGCCGGTAGCTCCTCCTCCTCTTTAACATGTTGCATGGGCGAGGGGGGTGCCTTTTCCCTAATCCCCTCTCCCTCACAATCCAAGGGCTCATCCTTAACGATGACGGGTATGGAGACTGTGGCGAGCTGGTGCACTCGTAGGGTTGGCGGGCGAATGAGACACTGCTTGGTTGGAGGGTCGTTCTAGAAGAGGTTAGGGTTTTATTAGTCTTTGTGAATAACATACATAGCTACATATAATCACGACTATGATCCCGAAGGGTTAGTCAGAGACTAGGCACTGAGGACCGCAAAAGCAGTCCACTCCACAGTCCACCACACACCAAATAGCGACTGCACATCTCAGCATAACAATGGGGCTTGATGGAGACGCCACACTGTGAATGTGGTCATTTGAACCAAACCCTATCACATCGATGACTACACCCTTCATCTTTTCCCAGGTGGTATAACCGAGCTCCACACTTTGACGGATGCGGCTGAAATTTGGCTGAGGAGTCTAAAAGTAGACATTGATCCACGCAGGATCAATTTTTCCATACGCAATAACAATAATAAGCATAACAAATGGTGAGGTTATCGCCGCTCTATGATGTTGAGTGTATGTGCAGTCTTTAGTCCGTTAGTACGCCTTTTACGACACCCAAGGGAAGAGATGGGTGGGTCGAGTAGTACTCTATTGATCGGTTTATCTGCCGCCACGCAGCAAAGCTTTCATTAAATCTTTATTAGCATAGCAGGTGGCTTACGGAAGTATCACCACCACCCATGGAGAGGATGGCAAAACCAGGGGAGGCACAGATACGTTAACGGCCTTGAGGAATCAATAGTAATTGTGAGGGGGGGGGGGGGGGATAAGCTTGTAGTGCGCTCACTGACCGGACATAGAGCAACAGAAATCAGTGTCATTGTTTCAAACCAATTCCGAAATTCCGAGAGACTAAAATCCTAATTTACTGTATTCTAGCAAATAAATGTATTATCTTAGCTTCTCGTAGAGACGGTGATATTACAAAGGCGCCATGTGCCGTTGTCTATGTGAGAAGACCTGCGCCCAGCAGTGGGATGTTTATAGACTGATGACAAAATTATTACATTTTGTCATTTAAGAATTCACTGTTGCTATAAAAGCAATGACCAAATAAAGCTCGTTATAAATTAAAATACACATATTAAAAACATTTATGGCTAGGAGGCTGATATATTAAGTTATGTATCTTGTTCTATTTTGCCTCGGAATGACCTCACTCCTTTTCTTCCAATACTGCAGATGGGACTTCACACAAACACAAATATCTCTGATATACATACATGATGGTGATAGAGCATCCTCACCTGATGCAACTGCTGCAGCAGCTCCGTGTAAGACCTCTTGACGAGCATCTTAAACTCAGCGAACCTGCGCAGAACGGCTCTGCACTCCCAGCAGACACGCACGCAGACATCGGAGAAGTCGTACACCTGCAATGACGAGAGGGCTGCATTGAATTGAAATACTATGGATCAATGGGCCCTTTACACGTATTAACCACTCAAACCAAAGTTGTCAAGTAGGTAACTAAATTTTAAGTTAATTTTAAGTTATTGATCATTTACATGTGTCTAACTTACGCACTCTTTAGTTCACTATATTTTTAACCATAACTTACGTACTTCTCCAAATTGTTGCGTCCACACGTCAACTAAATTACAATTTAGTAGAAGCCACGCCTACCGGGGAATGCAAGCGGTGCGAGAGGGGCGGTTACTCACTTAAAAAATAGACTCGATTCTATTCTACTTGTTCACTTGCCCACTAAATCGTTTACTTACCACTTGCTACTAAAGAGCTTATAAGTGACTGTTTACACGCAAGAAATTAGTTAAAATAACTTAAAATTTAGTTCCTACTTGATAACTTCAAACGATAAGACTTTAAACTATCGTGTTGCATTGCACTAAAACTATTTTAACGGGACCTAACACTATTAATTTTTCGCTTTTCGCTTTCATTGAGTTCGCTTGTGACCACGGCCGCAGCATCGCGGCCAAAACGTCAAGCAGTAAGTAGATATGTACTTACTTACAAAAATTAATCGTGTTAGGTCCCGTTAAAATAGTTTTAGAACTTCAAACGAGGCGTGAAGAAGCACTTTGTGGGCCGGCAGAGTGAGGGTGACTGATGCTACGTCTCTTACGCTGCACCAGTTGTCCTCGCGCCTGGACTTCATTTCCACTTAACATCAGGTGGAGTGGAGTCATTTGCCAGGCTTAGCAATAAAAAAAAATTAAAAAAAAATACTTAATACGTGTAAACGGCTCTTAAGGTAAAGTACCGCCTGTGGACTGTCCCACAGCTGGGCAAAGGCCTCCATCGTTGGAATTAGACTATTGTTACAATTTGATGAGTATTGGCTTAACTCGGCGCTTGTCACATAAGTTGACCTATAAGCAACACAAATGAGTATTTATGGCAATAGCGCCCATAGCGAGTGCTATAGGTAAGAAATGACCCCGATTTTAATCAAGGTATTTATCAATATTTATTGCTTTATTGGTCTAGTACACCTAAAGTATGCCTAATAAAGTGTTAAATAATACTAACAAGTTATATTTCAATGCTTTTATTTGAATATTAAAAATAGATTTCTAAAAATATAAATCAAATCAAATCAAAATATCTTTATTCCTTAGACTTCATAAAGCACTTAGAATAGTCATATAAATAAAATATAAGTACAAACTCAAATGAAAATTATTATAATGCTAAATATGCGGAGCTTAGATTCACTTTCATCACAATATCTTGAATGTGAAAGTGAATTTAAGTCTATACAACAGTGTTCTGGCTGTTCCCTCATCAGGGACAGCTCGAGCTCTTTACAAGATGGTCTCCATTGGGATTAAGCGTAAAGTAACATAATTTAAGTTAGCATTAACCAACCATGATTCACCTATGAGGGTGGGATTTTCTGTACAGAAAAAACTCTCTTTATTAAATAAATAGAAAAAAAATATTACAACAAGAGTTGGTCTTACAATCCTTTTTAGGTGGGCATACTTGGCATCTTGATGTTACTTTTTCTCTAAATTGATGCGATGGCTTCATTATTTGTTGGTTCTCTTTCTCTTTTATCATTTACAATGTTTAACTCTTAAAAAAAGTATGTTTTCTTTCAAATACAGATAAATTGGATATTACAGTTGATCTGGGGCTTGATATAAGCTAATGCCAAACTCTTGGTTTGTGCTTACAAAGTCATCATTTAAATATTCAGGCATGACGTCAGGCTAATGCGACGTTGTCTGTACAGCAATGATTACATCATCTGGTAAAAGTACTTAAAAAATCTCACCTTTGTAACTAAACTCTTCAAAATTGTCAATTTCATAAGAACTGCTGTGGCATAACAGTAAATATTATATTTCTTTATCATTTATTTGCTGGCGTAATGTTATTTACTAAATATGTACGAAAAATTACTAAATCCGAAGAAACAAAAGAAATTTGTTCCTAAAATGCATATCACATATAGTTGCAAAGGGTAAAAAATACCCATACTCACTATGCACATCCAGAACTCACGAAGGCGCCGCTCTAACTCAATGTTTTAGTGGTAAATAGCACAACAAAGACACAACTCGAAGGTACTTAGAAATACAACACGCTGAGAGTGGTTGAAAAAAAAATATGGGCAAAAATATGTACGGTTGGGTAAAATTTACCTATGGCGAGCAGTGCCGAGTTAATCACCTTGTTAACAAAATATAGTACGAAAGGGTACTTCCAGCAATGTGTAGATTGGCTTTACTATGTAGATTTGTGTTAAACCTCGTTCCAATATGAATGCAAAAGTTTAAAAGTATTTAATTACTAACAACATTGTTTTTACCTTAATTTTATTGCACTAGAGATCCCAATGGGTCGACATGCTACTGCGAGAGAGAGCAGGTTAACTATTATGATATGATTGATAAGTTATGATCCTTAACCAAAAGCAGATTAATTTATTAAAGGTATGAATTTGAATGTAACCAAGTGTTTTTTTAAAGAGTAAATTAAGAAATAAATCGGTGTTTTCTTCGTAGTAACTCAGCAACATAGAATTATATTGAATGGAACATTAATTCTAACTAAAGAACAAACAAAACTTACCGGTATTTCATTCAATATTTGCGAATACAAGTGGTAATGTCCCGTTTCGCCGATAAAATACAGATTTCTCCCCGCACACAGGCAAGCGGTGCAAATGTTGTCCATTGTTGGCAATAATACTTCTGCAGTCGTGCGGTTGTCCATAATTGTGCGTTCATCAACTATTTATTATTATTTTTCAACAATTTGCAATTTCAAAATAAAACAATAGCGTCTATCCAGTGCTTGACTGCTACTGCTTGATTTGATTTTTTAAATTTATTATCTATGGACTAGGGATGGTCGATGACTCGACGCGGATAAACATCGATGTTAAACCGATTTCCGTAATATATTAATTTCCTCTATGTTAAACCTTCTAGACTAGATTCTAGAAGGTTTAACATCGATATGTCGTCTGAGCTTCACCTAATGGTATATTAAAGGCAATGATGTGTACCAAACAAACACCGATAAGACTCTCTCAGCGCAGACGACACACACACTTTTTGTGTGATCGAGTCTGCGGCGGCGCCAGCGCACAGAATTTGGAAACGGCCTAAACTGCGACGTGCACGCACTATATACATTTAATTTTAAAATTAAATAGGTAGGTAAACTACATACAATATCTATAAGACATTTTGTGACCACAGACTCGATCTCACAAAAAGTTTGTCGCCTGCGGCTTTAAGTTTGCACTGCACCTTATGAATGAGATTAATACCGGAACATCAAAATAGGTACTTCCACATCAACTAGTTGATTAAAAAAACGGTCTTCAAAAGGATGCCAAGCCCCAAAAGTCAAAGCACAAATACAAACTTATTTCGTTCGTTAGTTTTTCTTTGTTAATTTGTAGTAGAATACATACATTTACTAAATAAAATATTAGGTCTTTATTTTGGTAGTGTTATTTAATTAATTACAGTTTTATTACTTTTAGGAACAAACGGGATTTTTACCATGTTTTTGTTGGTAACTCATCATTGGGTCTCAAAACATGGTAGAAATCTAGTTTGTTCCTAAAAGTAATTATACTTATTTTCGACAATCACGTATTATACATCTTCTTCTTTGTTTTGTGGTGTTTTCTTAATAGATTTCGCCAATATCAGGTGTTCCGCTTGGGATTATTGCATTTTTACGGTAGAGTGAAATAAAAATGGAGTCTCAACACGTGTTGTTGCAAAAAGAACACGCTAGAAACTCGTATTATACATCGATACTTCAAATCATCGATGTTTTCAAAGACATGGACGTGCAGGCAGACATCTATCTCAATCTCAATGCATCACATTAATTTAATATTTTCTTATCAGAGGAGGCAATGGGATATAACCTATACGGCCTAGTTATTTCTTTATTATAGACTTTAATATAAAAGAGCATTAAACCAATTACAATTTGTCTAAAAAGAGTAAAATTTAAATAGTGGCAATACTGTATGGAGTGTTTGTCAAAACTGACATAAACTCCATACAGTATTACCACTATTTAAATTCTACTCTTTACAACCAGTACCTGTACTGACCTGTACTTACAAACTGTACCTACATAAATATAAATTGCAACGAATGTTTGTTCGCGCATCACTTCAGCGGCGGGCCAATTCTCTTAACTCGACTGACACTTAAAATGATGAACACTAGCAAATTCATCGTACACGGCTGCGTACTGTGCTAATTGCTAGTGAAAAATACAGAGCGCGCGCGCAATGTACGAAGAACTTTTCTTGGGTGTTTATCATTTTCATCAAGCAGAATCTTCCTGGCATATTCTTTTTTTGGTGTTTGTAATTGTTATAGGACAAGGTTTGTATGATTGAATAATTTTAGAAATTATTCACACGCACGCCGCTTGTAGATAATGTAATACTTAGTATAGCATAAATAGAACTGTCGCGTAGCGGTGAAATAATACTACCACCCCCTCTCTTCCAAATCCAATGCGTGTCGTAAAAGGCGTATTACGGACTAAAGACAGCACATACGTCCAACAGCATAGAGCGGCGATGGGCTCACCACCTGTCACGCTGAGCACATGTGCAGTCGCCATTTTGTGAAGTGGACTATGGTAAAGGTCTGCTTTTGCAATGCTCTAAGACTTTTGCTGTCCTCATTGCCTAGTCTCCGACTAATTATAATAGTAAGTGATTTTAAGTGTATGTATGTTTTATTGGTTTTAAGCCTATTTCGTACGTGCGATAGTAATTTAGTGGAGTAAATGTGTACACTGCTTTGTTAGTTTGCTGATTTAAAACAATCACCTCCTTCTCCTTCTGACCAACGATCTTTATCGTACCCTTGTAAAGTCTTTCCAGTAAAATATTACCTCATATACCCAAGACCTCAAAGGACAGGTCAGCGTCTATCGGGAGTCAAGCGTCTATCGGGAGAGTTATTAATGTCGTAAAACCGATTTTGATGAATTTTGGTATACATATTTGGATAAGACTACTTTTTCTGGCTAAAAATTAACGGGAGTAAAGCTAGCAAAAATAAAACACTTGTATCTCTTAAAATAACGTAGGTATAAACTAAATTATTATACAATAACAGTAGCTAACAGGAGTATCCCAAACAACATAATATGTATAGACGCCAGCAGGACAACCGTCAAATTACTCTAATCGATATTACTAAGTATAACGATAAAGTTCAATATATTGAAGTTTGTTTTTTTTTAAGGGTGACCTGCCGCCTTAGACAAGTGCCAAGCGCTTCCCCCTGTCTATTCGTATTTCGTTATACAATGCCGTGTACTGTGCGAATTTTTTGTACTCCCAATTAGTCAATGGCATACAAACCAAAAGCCTTAATTTTTTTCGCACATTTTACTCTTCCTGAAGGCTAATTTTTTAATCCCTAGATAAAACTTATTTATTACATAAATCTTAATTAATGGCTATCGCGTGTAGCATTAAGCTTAATTTTTTTTAAGTATATTTAGTATTGTACGGTAGATAGAAATAAAATGGTGTCTCACAACACGTGTTGTTGCTAAAAGAACACGGGAGAAACTCCCATAAAACATCCATCTGATAAAGTATGACGAGATCAAAATAAAATGTCACTTGTCAAAAAAGAAAAGACGTGATTTGACAATACATTTCAAAATGGTTGTGTAAGTAGTTTAGCAAATTAGTAACTTTTATCTGACAATTGGATACTTGACAGTTTTTGAAAAAGTATTTAAAAAATTACAAACGCTTATTTTATACCCCGTACAATATTTTCTTTCTCGAAAAAGCTTTATTTATCAGAAAAAAACATATTTTTCTTTATTGATTTCAAACTTTGTGCGAAAACGGTTAGTCACGTGACATTTTGCTCTGTGACGTCACATTTCAATAAATAAAGAAACTTATCTTGAAACCTGACACATAGTTTTTGTATACTTTGTGAAATATGACGTCACAATCCGTCACATGAAGCTCAATCATGGCCGCCCGTGTTTCGGGTCTTGTAATCCACAGATAAAAAATCGCAAATTTATTTTGTAAAAATGAAATATTTACAAATTGTCTTAATAAAAAAAACCTATTGGATAGTTATCGTTAAATCATAACCTACCATTTCCGACATATTTCATATTTTATTGTTACAACTGTCAAATAGCCAATTGATAAATCGGTCCTAAATGCGTTAAGCTTATTTTTACTTTGCCCAACTCTTTATCGACGTATTTAAACTTCCCAAATGTGACATTAGGCGGAACCATTCATAATCCCTACTATTTACAATGGGCGATTTTCTGACAGCCCAAATTAAAAAATAAAAATTAGTTCAGAAACACTCGATAGATGGCGTTTTATGAAAGCTGAGCCGTCCCTAAGGCTGTAATAAATTCGCAACTTTTGCTTGTCAACCAAAAATAAAAAAGTACCTATTTTCTTTCAGAACATCAGGACCTATTTTCTATTTTGGAATGGAATAAATGTTTCGCAGCTATACACTTTATCTCCATGGACTCGCCTTGAGCTAAGCGCCATCTATGAAGTCATTACAAACCAATTTCTTTTTTTTAATCACGGAAAATCGCCCATTTCTAAATTGAAATTCGCACAAAGAGTTAATTAAATCGCACAAGAGTATAAAGCCTAATAGTCTACCTATCACGTGACCTACAGAAGTAGGTATAAAAATATTAAAGTTTGATCTTACTTAATTATAATAATAAATTATGGCTTTCAACACTACAGCGTGATCTTCGTAATGCCGAAAGAAAGTTATGCCGATACGTTTTAAAGCTTAGGGATTCTAAAATTAGGGTTTTCAATCTTTAGGTAAAACTATAATAGTGCGAAAACAACAGTTAGGCTAGACAATAATAATTGGCCACTTGACAGTTTTCGAAAAAGTATTTTAAAAACTACAAACGCTTATTTTTCAACCCCGTACAATATTTTCTTTCGTGCGAAAACGGTTGGTCACGTGACATTTTGCTCTGTGACGTCACACGAAGCTCAACCATGGCCGCCCGCCCGTGTTTCGGGTCTTGTAATCCACAGATAAAAAATCACAACTTTATTTTGTAAAAATAAAATATATACAATTTATTTTAATGAAACAAACTATTGGATAATTATTGTTAAATCATAAACTACCATTTCCGACATATTTCATATTTTATTGTAACAACTGTCAAATAGACAATTATTGTGCGTTAAAAGTTGAGGCCAACATAGTTCGGCCATATGAAATTAGAACTAAAAATTTTATGCGAACCGAAGGGCACCCGTGCCAATAATAATTGCTAGTGGAAAATACAGCAGCCAGCGCAATGTACGACGAATTACCAATAGACAGGCGAGAGCGTCTGCCACTTGTCTAGGAGGGCTGCAGTGCTGGCGTGTGTACTATCTCAAATCAGACACCAACATTTTCAGTGCTGGCAACACTAGCGTTACTCTTTTTCCTACTTTTCTTTTTCTTTTTCTTAGGATCTTTCTGTTTCGTAATATCGTTGTATTTGAGTAATCTTTTATACATCTTCAGTAGTTGCTTCGCGTCTTTCTTCATTTCTTTTGTAGCTGGAGGTATTTCTACAGATATTGCATCAACTTTTGCTAGTTCCTTATCATTTGTGACTTCATTTTCTACCTTCTCTGTTAATTCAGATACAGGATCTACGTACTTATTAGACCCTTGTAAAGCATTGAATTGTTCTATAGAGCCTTCTTCCACATTTTCACTGGTTTCCTCAACAACCACATCTTCTGTAACAACTTCCTCGATTTCTTCCTTCTTTTTTGACTCTTCTAGTTTTTTTTTCAACTCTCTATTCTTCTTTCGCAAAGCGTTAAAAATACCAGAGGTACTCAACACTTTTTTGACTTTGTTGCTATCCAAATAACGATCTTTCCACGAAATCTGTTCTACATTGTCGTCATTGTTTGTAGTTTTTTCTAATTCCATTTGTTCGTGTTCCCTTATCTCTTCTTCAGTGACTACGTCCTCCCTTTCTATTTGGTCTATTTTGGCGGAGAGGGCTTCTATTTCTTCAGTAGTCGGTTCTTTAGATAGCACTGTACCTTCAACTTCGTAACAGGAAGAATCGTCTGACAGTTCCAGTATTTCGTAAACGTCATCTATGCTTTCATTGCTTTCAACAGATACGGCGTTTACATCTACTATATTTTGTATTGCTGTTTCACCTTTGTCAGGTTCTTTGTAAAAATTTTGATCGCCGCTTTCACGAAAATCCGACTTTGACTTTTTTGCTTTCTTCTCTTTCTTGTGTTTCTTCTCTTTTTTCTTCTTCTTCTTCTGACTCTTCTTGGAGGTGTCCTCGTCAGATATGCAGACGACTTCCGGTTGGGGTTCAAACGCCTCAACTTCTGAACTCGCTCTTTCAGACAATTCTCCATCGGATAACTCTTTAGGCTCACTTTGCTTTTCTACGTCTTTAACGATTATGTTATCAGTAATCGTAATTGGAAGTTGGCACGTATCTTTCTCTTTCGACTCCTGCTCTAAATCAATAACTTTCTCCATTAAAATCCAGTCTTTTTCAACTTCCTTTTCAGGAGTCGCAATCGCTTCTTTGCCAGTTGTTGTTTCATTGATTGTTTCTAACTGTTCCGAGGCCGCTAGAGGTATATCTTCTACGCTTGTAACTACAAGGAATTGTTCTGCTTCTTTTTCTACAACATCTATTTTTGTTACTACATTACCAGATTCACTTGTTACGACACCATTTGAGCTGTCATATACTACATTTTCACTAGAAGATACTGTTTCAATAGACATATCTGTACTTTTATTTTCGGTTACACAAATATTGCCTTTATCATTCGTAATGTCTTCTCTGCTTTTGTCTGTACAATTTGGAGACACATTTTCAATTGATTTCTCGTTAGTATTACTACTATTACTGCCATCAATTTCTTTATTACATTTATCACTTTTGTTTGTAATTTCAACATTTGAATTGGCTGTTGGTGTCTGCTTTTCCGTATTGTCTTCAACAACTTTAAGATTAGCACTTACTTCAGTTTGTTTCAGCGTTTCTTGTTCGTTTTGAGATGTTATTTTACTTTCTTTTACCTGAGCTTCTTCAGCTAGTCTCTCTTCTTCCTTATTTTGAGATACTGTTGTTTCTTTAACTACAGGCTTATCAGCTGGCTCCTCTCCCTGAGATTCATTATCCGAATCGGAGCTACTACTCTCAGAGTCCTCTGAGCTAGAACTGGACAGTTTGTCAAAGTTCTTCCGATCCAAGTCCTCCAGTAAATCCATTTTCTCTGTATCGGACAGTTGCAGCGTTATCTCGTCGTGATCGCTGCCTTCTTTGTCTACATTTTTCTTCTTCTCTCTCTTCCTAATCTTCTTTTTAGCTTTCGTTTCATCTTTGGAGGTTATAACTGATTTTACTATAGCCGTTGTCTTAGCTTTTTCTGTTTGAACAATTTCTTTATCTTCATTTACAGCTTTTGGTTTGTCATTTTTATTAGGACTGGTTTCTCCGTCTGTATGCTTGTCAGCATCAGCCGCTGTGGCTTTTGTGCGATTCAGTTTGATCTTTCTGGTCTGTTTGGTTTGCGGAACTGTTATTATGAGGTTGTTCTTCCTTTTAGTCACCATTTGGCTGTCTTTTGGGCTCTCTGGGTCGGATGTTGTCGATTTTTCTGTTGATAAGTAAGGTAACAGTTTAGTAAATAATACGAGGTAAGACTTTTAAAAGAATGTGCCGTTTCTTTGGTGGTAGAATTAGATTCATCAGCCTATAATCTTCACACTTCTAGGCAAAGGGCTTCCCAATTGGACAATAGAACTTGGGGAGATTGAGTCATAACCTCAGATCATAGAAGGTTCCCTTCTATGATCTGAGGTCATAACCCACCGCGCTGGCCCCTTGCCGGTTGGTGTGTTTCAACGACTGCCATCTTACGACAACAACCGTGACCAACGGCTTAACGCGCCTTCCGAAGCACGGAGAACTAACCTAACCTTTGATCCTGCATTTTTTATTTCTTCATGAGAAGCTCGATGGTGTAGCGGCTGAAGCGTCCGGTTTGCGATCTTTTTTTTATAATGATAGTCTGCAAACGAGCATGCCGGCCGCCTGATGATGAGCGGTCACCGCCGCCCATAGACATAGCAAAACAGCTAGGTGTTGCTTTTGCGTTGCCGACCTGAGAAAAACCTCTTTACACCCCTTTTGAAAGAGTCTATGTCGTAGTTTAATGGGAAAACTTCTGATGGCAGCTCATTCCACAGTTTAATAGTGCGTGGAATAAAGCACTTCTGGAAGCGAACCGTTCCAGAGAACAGTGGCTCCATGAAATGTGCGTGTGCTTTGTTTCGATGGCGAGCGGTGCGATGGTAGAAGGAAGAAGTGGGCACCAAATTAAAAAGTTCCTCACAGCATTCTCCATTATACAGGCGGTAGAACATACAATGAGCCGATGTCACGTCGCAAGGCTAGGGGTTCTTGCCAGTTAAGAAGCTTTCACAATGCCGGGTCACTGGATGGGTGAACATCTCGATCTACTCCGTGCTTCGGAAGGCATGTGAAGCCCTGGTTGGTGTCGTAAGATGGCAGTCGTTAAAGCCCACCGACCCGCATCGGGCCAGCGTGGTGGGTTACAGCACAATCTCCCTAAATTCTATTTTCCCTGTGCCCAGCAGTGGCACTTTAAATATACACAGTCAGATACTAGGCAATGAGGACTGTAAAAGCAGTTGTATGCCACATTTCACCTTACAACTCCACATGTGCTCTGCGTGACAGGTGGTGAGCTCATCGCCGCTCTTATGCTGTTGGATGTATGTGCAGTCTTTAGTCCGTTAGTCGCCTTTTACGACACCCAAGGGAAGAAAGGGGTGGTAATATTCTTTCACCGTTACGCGACACACACAATTATTGAGCTTATTTATTAAGTTAATTTAAATAAAGAGATTATGACTTATGACAACAACCACGTCACCAGAAGCACGTCGACATAAAGACAACGACAACATAAAGAAAAAAAAAGTATGAATATGTATACTTGGTTAATTTAACTATGTTCCCATTACGCCTTTTGATCTTTATGCTTAATAATTATTAGACGAACCAAAATAATGGTTTTTAAACTATGCGAAACAAAGTTAGAGACTAACAAAATTAGCTTAAATGATCGTTATGCCAAACAAAAATATGCCTAACTCGTTATGCAAAGTAAATTAAGAATAAAAAAATGTCGAACGAAAGAAAGGGATAACCAATACAAAGGCCTCACCCGCTGGCTCCACTTTAGGTTTGTCCTCATCGCTGCTGATCTCTACGACCTCCGCCGGTTCCTCTTTGATCTCGATGTCATCCTGGTCTGACTGGTTCACCGACTCCGCTACAGATTCTGACTGCTTCTCTGTGAACGGGTTGGTGTGTTAAATATTGATTGCTTGTTGGATCACCGACATAAGTAACAGTATTTTTTAAGTTAAAAAACCTAATCATTAAGGTTGTGTTTAGCTAACTGCGCTTACGATAAGGCTTTTAACAGACATTTATAGTGTAAATGACGTCATCGTCATTAAATATCGCCGAAATGTGGTCGAGAGGGAACTTGTATGTATTAATAGGAACAAATTCAGTTCTTCACAATAACCACATAATTTTATAATTATAATAAAGTATTTTACAACAACCACCAAAGGCGCTACCACTAGTGTTGGGGCACGGTGATTTTAGGGATGCGCTAATCATAGATACCTACATAAACTCACGCCTGTTTGCCATAGGGGTAGGCAGAGACTATGGATCGCCATCTGCTACGGTTAGGCAACTATACTGTTCAAACAGTAATATACTGTTTTTCACTGCATTACACTTGTTGAACAAAAATAAAGTATCCAAAATACTGTTTTAGTATCACTGTGCACTGGTAACCATATACCGGTTTAAAATGTAAAAAAGTTGCGAACGTTGTCCGCGCGGTGCAGCGCAGCCATATTTAAATCTTTGAAAAAAAAAAATACTGTCCATATTTTTCTTTTCTCTTATATAATGGCTTCGTGCGATCAGAACATTTAGCCAGTGTCAAGTTTTTAATAATAGGTAATTATTATTTTCTTCACATAAAGTGGATGATAATGAGTGATAATGTTTAATGGTAAATGATTTTCCCCCAAACCCCTCGAGACTCAATAAAGCTATGGGAATTTATTGAGGTCCCAAACGGACTTCTTGAGAGAATTTGAAAAGTGATGTTGCATTGTTTTGTTTTATTTGCTAACACTCATGCACGTTCACGAACACTTAACAGTAAATAATCCACCATTATTTCACATTAATATTCGACAAAACACAAATTATAGAATATAATACAAAACTGCAGACATGACGCTTCACTTTCCCGCCAAGAATCCTTCATTTTTCTAAAATACTGTTTAATTTTCTTATCTTAACTTAATTTTTTTTTACAGTTGTCAACCCTATCTACGGCCCTTGCACACTTCCTTCGCTTCACGTGCTGATCGATAGATTTAATTTTCGTCTAACAGTATGTGTGTATAAGTCACTAGCCGCTTGCTCCTTCTGCAGCTGCGCGCGTATAGCCCTGGCCAGTGTTGCCGCTCGATAGTCTATCGATAGTTGAGCAAAAGCAATAGTATCGATAGCCCCGTAACCGTCAATACTATCGACACACAGCAATACTATTGATAGTTCAATATCTAAGGCACTATAGATCGTATCGATAGTTTTGTCCTAATGATAGTGACCTTTCCCTCAATAGTATTGGTACCTATGTATATTAATATTCATAAACAATACTATTGAGTCATAGCCTACTATCGATAACGCTAACATTTTTTTTTATCTTGACTCATCATAGCGACTGCATTCTGCCTAATGGTAAGCAGCCGATGTAGTCCAAATTAATGAGAGCGCTCCCCACCGTGGAATAAGCACGGTAACGAGCGCACCCATTCATGACGGCTTGCAACAGCCTTTTCACGCCCCGCTTAAAAGACATATATAGTATCGATTATTGTTACAATAGTCATCGCCAATACTATCGATGCATTGCAGTATACCGATACTATTGTATCAAACTGAGCTATCATAAGAATAAGAATAAGAAATTGTTTATTGTAATAACTGTGTACATGAAAGGTTTAACAAAAAAAAGGCGTTTAGACCCAACAGTTTGCCCATCTCGGACGTACAATATTATTAAAAATAAAAATAAAATTACAAAACAATTACATATTAAAATCAAAATATTCATTCAAATCATAAAAACAATTTTTTAGTAGCCATTTTTTTAGTTCGATTTTAAATTTAATACCATACAATGACTTGATGACACATGGCAAGTGATTGTATATTTTTATACCAGTAATATAAGTGCTTTTTTTCGCCATATAACTGAAATAGGGTACAGAGCTTACGTTATTTATATATGGCATCCTTATAGTATTTTTTAAAACTTTTTTCTTTCCGAAATATTCACTATGTTCTTTTACAAATACACATATTTCAAGTATATATAAGCATGTCAGCGTTAGAAAATTGTTTTTTATAAAAGTAGGTCTAAGCGACTGCATATGGCGCATTTTAAATATAATTCGTAGACATCTCTTCTGTAATACAAAAACAGATTGAATATTCACCGAATTTCCCCAGAACATTATACCATATGTTAGAGTTGGATACACATAACCGTAATAAGCATTTATGACAACGTCTCTGGAAGTTACATTAGATAATATCGACAATACATAACAATAACTAGCAATTTTTTTATTTATTCTATTAATTTGAGACTTCCAATCCAGATGAGTGTCAATGCACACTCCTAAAAGATGTCCGTCTGAACTTGTTCACTATATAGTCTGTGGGCTAGAGTCTGGCCAACGAAAGCTGAACCAGGAAACACGCGGCAATTTCATAAAATCATGATAGTGTAACACAGCCGCAATTTTCTCAGACAAAATTTTAATTTGACATACGACATGACACACATAGAGACAAAGTGTTGCCAATCAAATAACTACGAGGTTCAACTTTCGTTGGCCAGACTGTGTGTGTGTATAACTCACTAGCCGCCTGCTCCTTCTGCAGCTGCGCGCGTATGGCCCGTGCCCTGGCTTGGAGCTCCAGCAGCTCCAGCACGGTGAGGCCGGCGCGAGACGCGCGCGACTGGGACGGCGACGAGGAGGGCTTGGGCTTCTTCGACTTGCGGTGGCGGTGCTTGTGCTGTGATGGACAAATGCGTTGCGGTATGGTGATGGACAAATGTAGCTTGAGGGCAGAGTAAGGCAGTTGTCCCACCGCCGACGATGAACGAGAAGACTAGAAACGAATTGGCGAGCAGCGGAAAGCGAGTGTGTAGTTCCGATAGTTTTGTCGCTGGGCTATAAGCGAGTACATACGAGACTACTCGTTCGCGGCGGTCGAGCCGAGCGTACAGGAGTGTGATTCTCTAAGTAGCAGCGGCTGACGCAGCGCTCAGAATTGACTGTCTCTTTCATATTCATAGAATTGGAAAGAGACAGCCGATCACAGTCCTGCGCGCAGCGTCTATGTGTCGCTTAGAGAATCGCATAGCAGTCCTCTTGGCGGGAAATGACCGCTGCCGCTGGTTAGTCCCGTTGGCGTGAGTTCTGATCGCAGAGCCCTTATTCTGTAACGATTCCTTGTTTCAAAACCATGTTAATTCCTTATAAAGTTACGATATCTTCCCAAAAACGTATGCGTTTGACGTTTGTGCGCGGTAAGGTTTAGGTGTGGAATCTATAGATTGCGATACAGAATCAGGGCCCTAAGCGTGTATCGCTAAGCGAGAATATCTTTGATAGCTCTTGTCGCTCAGCGACAAACTAGTGGAGCGAGTCCTCGCCGGCAGTGAACAGTCAGCGATCAACTATTTATATATGCATCTGTTTTGTTTACACGGAATGTACATCTATTGTACGTTTGTTGAGCGAGGAAATAGCCGATAGTTAGTCGTTCACTCGCCGTTGGTGGGACAACTGCCTGAAAGAGGTGTTACTAAAGGTAGCTTTAATGCAGGGGCGTCGCACAATAAGCGCGTCCTAAACTTTCGTTGGTTTGTAATTCGTAGTACGCTTGCGCGCGCGTTGCTACTTTTTTCACATTTTTCTTAGATTTGTATGCGCTTTGAGAGTGGAGCCCCCGATTTACAGCATTGGTACACAAAATTGGTATACAGGTATAATTCAAAAAGCCGTGTGGTATAGTACAGCGGCTCCTTCGATCAACAATACAACTAGTTGTCAGGTCGGCGCTAACAATGTGTTTCGGTAAATAAACGCGCACTTGAGAAGTGACCGTTTATTTTCTCGCAAGGCAATAACAGGAAAAAGTACTTTATTTGTTGCCTCTTACGGTTGATTTCACCACTCAATGTTAGTGACGTATTTTCTTTTTTAAGTGACAGGAGTAATTTATTGCTTTGAAAAAGTATTTATTCACGTGGACAGAATTTAGCTTTGATTTTGTACGTGACGCGCTATCTAGTTGGTATTGTTGATCGAAGAGCGGCTCCCTAAAAGTAATACTACTACCCCCTCTCAATACTCGGGTGTTGTAAAAGGCAACAATTTTTTTTTTTAAAAGGTCACTTGAATGCTTGCGTTTAACAAATGAATAATAGTCCTGTTAACCCATCCTGTTAATCTAAATTACTAGGGTTCACGTCAGTAGTCTAACGGAGCTATGGGGATTGCATCTATCCGCTCAGCTACCGACGCCTCAAAAGAACTAAAGACTGCACATATATCCAACAGCATAGAGTGGCAAGGGGCTCACCAATCAGGCTGAGCACATGTACAGTTGTAATTTGAGTGTGAGTAGTGCACTGCTTCCACAGTACTCATTGCCTAGACACTAACTAACCCTTAGGCATTGTCCTAATACAACGCGATAACGCGATTATCGCGCGATTTAACGATGCGACCATCGTACGAGTCGACGATCAAACATATTACTGATCTAGTAGGTGTCCTAATAGGCGATCGCGCGATGATCGCGTTATCGCGTTGAATTAGGACAATACCTTTGAGAATAATAGTTATGAATATATGTATGTACCTTCTTACTCTTCTTCCCGCTGCCCTCACTGAGTATCTCATCGGATGAGATGCTGTCCAGCGAGATGGTCTCGAGGCGCGCGGGCGAGGGGGACGCGGACGACTCCGTGTCAGACGGGGGCGCCGCGCCGTCCAGCGTGGCGCACAGCCGCTTGGAGCTGATGCCTAGCAGCTAGAGGCAGGAATTTGTTGTGCTCAATAAGAATCACTACTCAACACACGCAGCGCCGGTGCTTAACTATACACCATGGTACTCCTACTCTACTACTACTCCCAGGCCAGTGTATCTTTATTGAAACACCGGACACAATCATATTTAGAGGTCGGTTTAAAGAAAACTATACATTTTTTCATACATTTTATAAAGCGATTCGATAGGGCTGGCCCTGGAGAATACGCCACTATTTCTGGGCTGCGCTGTGCACATGCAATTTGACATGTCCATCACATTCGACCAATTCTTTACCTTGTATATGTGTTAAATGTAATAGGATACCAATAAAGTTATTATTCCTTCATTCATTGAAATGGCTGTTGGCGCTGAGTGTGTTATCGGATATCTTTTTTTTTATGAAAGTAGGAGGCAAACGAGCAGGCGGGTCACCTGATGGAGAGTAATCACCGCCGCCCATGGACCAAAGCAAAATCAGAGGAATCGCAGACGCATTGCTGGCCTATAAGGGAGGAATAGGAATTGGGAGGAATAGGAATTGGGAGGAGGGGGGAAGGGGCCTCTGTAACCCTCACTGGCCGGACGAAACACACGAGCACCAAGTGCCATTATTTCACGCCGGATATTCGTGAGAGGGTGGTATTACGCCGGGCGAGCTGGCCCAATGCGTGTGGCTTTACCACTCAGTCAGTGTCACTCATTTAGCACCACCCAGGGGTCACGTGTAGGGTCTCAAGGGTAAACCCACGGACCCGAGCAACTTTAACTCCTAACTTTATCTAGTCAGAGATCAGGCAATGAGGATGCAGAGAAAACGCAGAGGAGAGAAAGGGCGCCTTTGGCTTTCAAAGTAAAAAGTAAACATTGTTGATGAATTTTGGCTGGCTGGATAAGGCCACGGTATCGTAATTGGAAAAGCACCTGACCTGGAATGCCAGAAGGGCTGGTTCCAATTCTGCTAATTTTATTAAAATTTTCCAATTTGTAATTTATTTACAACAAAAGTTGTGTTAAAATGATATAAAAAATATAGAGACAACTATCTACTTGAAGTTTCTAGTCTCAGTCAACATACTAAATCCATGAATTTTTTTTTTTTAAAGTCATACACTCAACATGAAATTAAGTTGTAACAACATCCAACTTACATTTTTTTTTATCAACCTTCCCATAATCTTTTCACCCTTTATGTTTATAACTTCATTCCTACCCTCTAACATAGGCTGTTATTGTAAAATTGTCCATTGTGCTGTCTGTGATGTCCCTAACTCTAACTGTTACTTGTTTTAGATTCCCTCCACATCAAGCTCCTCCAAAACAAACAAAATTTTTCTACTGTTGTTGTTGGCAAAATACATCTCAAACAAAGGTGATGTGAAAGTCAAACTTTAATAAAATAAAAAAAAAGTCATACTCCCACTTTGATAAACAGGGTGGAATGAGGATAAGTGAAATATCCTCACCACCTCTATACCAAAATTCACTACATTGGTTTAGTGCTTTAGATATCAAAGCGTAACAAACTCACGTTTAAAAGAGCTTTTGGGATTTGCTTGTCCAAAACTTTCTTGGCATGGTGTTGGCAATGACTTCAGAATCAATGCAAGATCATAAGCTGTTCATTGTAACTGTTTCATTGATTATTTACTATCTTTATCTCATGTACACTTTGAGACACAGTCTGTTCAATATTGCTTTAGTGTATGAATTAGCTAGTTTTGAAATAAAAAGTGTCCTTCTACAACACCATAACAAAAGATAAATTAAGTGTTACTACGTCACACCTGTTGTCTGTAGGCGTACACATAGACCACTGCTTTCAGCTTTGCTTCTTTGCACTCTAACCAAATAATTATTTTTTATTTATTTTCAGCCATGGTGGTCTCACTGCAAGGCAAAGGCCTCCCTTCCAACCAAATCATTAAATTAAATAAAACAAATGATACCTCCTCAGTGCACAGCTCCTGGAGGTCGTCAATGGAGATGTGTCGCACGCATTCAGGAGCCATTGCCTTCACATCTTTATGTCTCAGCACGGAAAACACTTGGTGCATCAATTCAACACGATCATGGATGTAATACGCCAAATCGTAGTCCTCCTCCGCCTGCGAGTGCGAAGTGGAGGTCTCCGGCTGCTCTGTTTTGATCTTATGCTTCTTAATACGCCTCATTATTTTAATTTACTAAAAATTACAGAATAATACTTTCGGGCTTTCGGCTATTTTTTAGGAAAACAAACTGTTGACGATAACTTTGTTAAATTTAAAAGTAATTTTAATAAACTGCGGAACTACTAGCTTAAGCGACGACTCGATTTTGTCGGCTAATAAGCCCAGTGCCCACTGAAGAAATGTCAAATGATAAATGACATTGACAGTCCTCAAGCGAATGGATGCGTTCACATTAATACTTACAGTTACAGTAGATTTTATCCTAAAAACAAGCAAAAACAAAACGCTAAACATCAAATTATCTAGATGACACATTATTAATGTCGTTCATTGATTAGCAACATTATTCAGACATTCAAAGCCTTTTCGGCAACGGCAATAACAAAATCTAACAAATACTACCTAGGTACTTCTTAGTTTAGTTTAAATCAAAAAGTAAAGTTTTTTCGATATACAAAGTTGAAGATGCTACAGACAGTCAGTATCTTAGATGATTTAGTTTAGAAATTTGTGGTGCAAAACAAATAAAAGTACATGATTTAAAAGCAAAACAAGGAATAATAATGACACATTATTTCGAAAACTATAAAAACATTGAAGGAACGTGAACACATCATAATTATTTCGTAAATAATTCCGACAAAAATGGGTGTCGATAAACTGTATGAAAGTGATAACTTTTTAGTTGTGAATAAACCGTTTGATATGTACATTAACTCTGACGACGAAAACGAAAAGGTGAGAGCAACTTCTGTAATATTAATGTAAAAACACTGTCGCAACTTTTAGGTTACGTGCGAATGCAAACAAACAATAGTGATGTACGTAATGTTGGTGTTAATATCGACTGTATCGATTACTTAAAGATAAAGATATATTTATTTGGAAATATGGGTACATGATTGGTGGTACAAAAAAATTAAATTGATTCAGCCATATTTTACCACTAGGCATGCAAAAATATGTTAAACATAATAATTAAATTATTATAAATTCTAATTTATTATATTAATAATATAACTAATCAATTATTAATTGTTTCTCATTCAGGAATTCACTTACACTATAATATACTCTATCTGCTAATAAAATTCGAAGTTTATGCTTAAATTTCAATAGAGGTAATTCTTTCCAGCACTTGGGTATTTTATTATAAATATCTAGAGCCATGCAATAGACACTTTTGCGCATAAGTGCTGTCTTAGCTAGAGGTCGACATAGTAGACTATTGTGGCGCCTATTCCGTGGGACTACGTCGGCTAGGCGTTCAAAACGACTTGGGTTAGACATTACAAAGACAGCTACTTCTAGTATGTATAGACTTGGCAACGTTAATATTTTATATTGTTTAAAGTATGGAACACAGCTATCAGTAGTTTTAAGTCTAAACATCGCTCTAATGCACCTTTTTTGTGCCTTGAATGCTCTTTCTTTTCCGGTCGAGTTATCCCAAAATATAATAGCGTATCGTAAGTGTGATTCCACTATGCCGTAGTAGGCAGTAAGAAGTGCACCCGTGTATATTATTGGCGATAATGTATGCAGAGCTTATGCGGACTTACTAATTTTCTTGCATAAAGTATCGATTTGTGATTCCCAATTTAGCTTTTGATCTATTTCGAGTCCTAAAAATTTTGTATTTTCTACTTCTTCTATTCTATAATTAGCGTACTGAACTTTGAGGTCTGTGCTAGGAATCCTCTGTCTAAAATGGATAACTATTGTTTTTTTTAAGTTAATTTTTAAATTGTTTTCTTTAACCAATTCACAACCAGTTTTAAACTATTATTAATATCAGCCTCATACGTCTCCATACTATCACAAGGTATTGTTATGGTGCTATATGTATGCAAACAATGTTATTGGTTGTTCAATGCATTTCGGTAAGTCATTTATGTACAATATAAATACAAAAGGACCCAGTACACTCCCCTGCGGTACTCCAAATAAAACTTCACGATCTGTTGATCGAAATTTGTATTCACGTTTGTTATGTGTATTAATTTTGTTAATTTCAGTCATTTGTTTTCTGTTTTTTAAGTACGAACCGAGTAGATTAAGGACATTGCCTCTAATGCCGTAGGCTTCAAGTTTCCTTAAGTGTCGCATAGTGCACGTAGTCAAATGCCTGGGTCATATCACAAAATATGCTACATACAGGATTACGTTTATTTACATTATTAATGACATTGTACATAAAATCATATATGGCCATATTAATAGTCTTATGCATTCGGAATCCTTTTTCTTCCTCACACAGAATGTTATACTTTTCAATGAAATTGTTGAGTTCTTTATAGATATATTTTCTAATATTTTAGAAAATACGGGAATCAGCGAGATTGGTCGGTAATTTTCAGCGCGGCGGCGGCGGGGTTCACGCCCACCTTCTTGAGGAACTCGGCGGCGCGCCGCCGCCGCTCCAGCTGCTTGGCGCGATCCGCCTCAGACTCCGCCTCACCTGGGCAGAGCGGTTAGGGTCAACGTCATCAGCCTATCTGCTGCTGCCTATCTTCTCTCAAATCTTTCCTTATCTACCTAGACATCGTCTAATCTAAAACTGAACGCCCCTCCAATATGCTTACGCTCACATGCAATGTAGGTAATTAAAAAAAAAAATTAATATCTCGTTGTTTGCTACCAATGGCAAACATATCTAACGCAATATAGTCTGCCTGATCAAAAGCGGTCACAGCAACCATAAGTTGCAAGTGTTGCAATTTTTTTGCGAAGGCCGATAGCTATAGTTTTTTCCATCCATTTACTACAATTATGTCAATCCTAAGCCCCAATAAAGAATGAAGTGAAAATTGGTATAATTCATAGAATTATTAAATACTTAACTACCTAGCTGTATTGTGTGTGTCCTACCTACCATATCGTAATGTGTCAGAAAGTCAGAATTTAAAATCACGCGCGGTCGCGGTCGATTAACCATTAATTTTTGTAGATATGTTTGGATACCTAATAAATCCGTAACACAAGTTAACAAATCATGTAAATAATAATGCGCACATTTAAAAAAATAATCCTATATGTATATCCTATTGCTGGGCATAGTCTCCATTATTAAAATAAGTCATGGGAGTCATCGCCACAATCTAATCACCATGCTTTCCAAGAGCGGGCTGGCAATGCTGTTCATTAGGCCTAAGTCATCTCTTTTTATTTCCCATCGAACATAAGGCTAAGTGGACCCGAAGTCAAGAGAATATCCACCATCATTCTTCATTTCACCCCTGACCCAGCAACACTACAAGACTTCGAGCTGGTTCTCACCTACTCCTCCGGGAAAATGGGGTGACATGATGTATCCCCTTGTCTCTCACGATTCACGAAGACTCCCTACAGATAACTAACAAATTATGGTGTCTGCTTTTACGACAGCTGTGAGCATATACAAGCGGCAAACGCTCACCACCTGACTATTCGTAATTCGTCGTACACAGCTGTGTACTGTGCCAATTGCTAGTGAAAAATTCAACAGCGAGCGCGCATTGTACGACGAATTACGAATAGACAGGGAAGGGGGCAAACTTTTGCCACTTGTCTAGGGGGCTTTACTGACACGAAGACTTTAACAATTGAATTTTTATTGCGTCCGGTTTTACGACAGTTGAGTGCGCAAGTATTTTTTTTTATTTGTTTATTCTACAACGGGTAAGCTATTGGCCTTCATCTCACCTGATGGTAATTGACGATAGCGCCGGAGGAGGAAGCGTGCTACATCCGGAAACCTCAACCATTGAGGAACTGCCTGTCTTATCTTTCAAACTGTCGGAACACAAAAATGCTATATAAACATAGTTGTTATGGCCACAGACTTAAATAAGATGGTGGCACCTAACCAGACGGACTTATCAGCCCTACTACGTGTATTCTGTGACGCCATCAGCATTCCTCTTACCCAGAACACGGTGACTTGCCACATCGCGTCGCCCGACTCCCACCTGGCCTCCTCCGCCCACCCCCTCCACTTCGTGCAACGCCTGGACTACTCCACGAGTGGGGTGCTCTGTATCGCGAAGACCAAAAGCGCCGCCGCCCGCGCGGGCAAGCTCTTTGAGAAAAGGGAGACCAGGAAGTATTACCTAGCTGTGGTGAGGGGACACATGAATTGCGAAGTGGCGGATATCGACTTTGATGTTGGTAAGTCACTGCTCACAAGTTGCATCCTACGGAGGGCCTAGACAAGTGGCTGCTTGTAGAGTAGAAAAAAAAAGTGTGGGATGTACGTACACGCTTGCAGATCGACCTATCTGAAACTGTCAAATTTCTTCAGTCGATATTGATTCGTATCAAAATGTATTGCAACAATTTGACATTTTGTGGTAAGTTGAATTGCTGCGTCTATGTACAAATCAACGATACAACGTCGCGTCGTTAATTGAACTTTAAATTGGTAATTTTAAATGTAGACTTCTCTTGCGATATCTTCTTCAAAATGTCCTCTACAAACTATTTAGGTCTCTATATTTTACTTAAGCATGCATAGTTTCAATAAAATTGTTTATTTGGTTTGTTGGAAGTTTGTATGAGAAACTGAAAAGCGAGAATTGTCTTAAGTGTTTCTCTTGCAGGCGTGGATCCCCTGACCGCCACATCCAGCCATCGCATGGTGGCCCGCAGCAGCTCGTCCATCGCGTGCGGTGAGGCGCGCCGGGCTCACACGCGCCTGCTGGTGCTAGAGACGGGGCACTATGAAGGGGACCCGGTGACTGTGGTACTGCTTAAGCCTGTCACTGGTGAGTGCTTATCATCAATCAGCCTAGAAAAAGTCTGTCTGCTATGCTGCCTTCCCAGCAAAGGAACAGCGCTTGGGGACAGAGTGAGTACTTATCTTAACTTCTTTTGCAACACATATTTAAACGTGATTTAACGCAAACTACTTAGGCAGAGGCATCCTAGGCATAACTTTACAGGATTCGGCGCTCGAAGTGTTACCAATTAAAAATGCTGTAATTTGTCAACTTAGTTTTTTTATTTAAAAACTTCAGAAGATCGTAAAAACATTTCAAATTTTTAAAAAATAATGTTATTGATAAAAAACATTGAGTCTGTTCGGGAAGACTTACACACACACGGGGACACACGCTGCACGAATCTTATGAAATGTTTTTAAGATATTCTGAAGTTTCTAAATAAAAAAATCTAAGTTGACAAAGATTTCAGCATTTTTAATTGGTAACACTTCGAGCGCCGAAACCTATATACCCGATGTTTCAATCGATTTGCACCGGCCGTGGTCGCGGGCTGACTGCTGTCGCGGTGTACCGCCTCCGTTTGCGCCGCGCACTCTTCATCCACCATCACATTGCTTTGTCCAACTACCGTCACACACACTTAAACACTGACTTTGTCCCTATTATGTATACAAGCCTTATTCTGGTAGTTAACCGATCGCGAACTAAAACGAGGTTGCGTTTTTGCAAACTTTGGATTCCACGCTGATGATAGTTTGTGGCCATCTTCCAGACTGGAAGGAAGGACTATGCGCAGCAGTGGCAGGTTCATGGCTGATGATGTTGATTGTTTGTTGGCGGCTCGAAGGTAGGACATCACGCAGCTATACTTTGCTCTGAGATTGTTATTTGATAAACACGTGTTGACTTTGATATTTGCTACCGCTGCCTGTCAGGTCGCCGCCACCAGCTGCGCGTGCACTGCTCCGCGATGGGCCACACCATCCTGGGTGACTACACCTACAGCGGCCGCAGGGACAACGCCACGCACCGGATGTACCTGCACGCCACCAGGTGACGGGGCAATGAGGGGACCGGGGAATGAGTGATACGATGTATCTGCAGAATTCTTAACAATGGTTAAGGCAGGGGAATGTCGGGACAGGTGACTACACCTACAGCGGCCGCCGAGACAATGCTACGCACAGGATGTACCTGAACGCCACCTGGGGCTCATCTCTCATCTCTCCCCGCCTTCACAGTTCCTGCTCCTCCCTCAAAGTTGCCATGAAATGACCAAGGTTGTAGTGATCGGGAAACACATGAGCAGGCAGCGCGTTCCATTCTTTGGCGGTTCGAGGCCGGCAACGCATCAGCGACTCCTCTGGTTTTAGGTGTTCATGGGTGACGGTGATTACTTCCCATCAGGTGACTCGCCTGTTCGTTTCCTCCTATTTACATAAAAAGAATAATGAGGGAAGGGGAACAAGGAGGCAGGCGACTACACCTACAACAGATGTAGGGACAACGCAACGCACAGGATGTACGATCGGGGTCACCGTCGCTTTACCACTTTGGAGCGATTATCGTATGAAGCGCACCGACCGCCCGGGTACGTGCCCGTACCAAATAGACGACGCGGTGTGCAAGAGATTTGACCTTTAGACTGGTAAACAGACGGAGTCCGTCATTGGACCTGCACGCCACCAGGTAAAGGCAAAGGAATGAAATGACAGGGATAAAAAAAGGCATAAGAATGAGGCAGGGGATATGGGTGCAGGAGGACAACGCCTCTGGTCTAGTGGCTAAGTCACCAGTGGTATACTTAGAGGTCCCAGTTCAATTCCCAGCTGGGGTACATCATTGTGTACTTGGTTTAGTTGGTGGTGAGGCTTGTTAAGTCCGCCTGGCTACCTCCACCACTTTATCTAATGTTTGGCTCTTTCGCAACAATGTTAATAGCATTGCTGTGTTCGGACATTTTAGAGCTCAACCTCAATCTCACTCGGAATCCTCCACCACGATATTTCTTTATATTTTTTTTTTAGAATTAGGGATAGGGATTTGGCAACGATATTTGTAATACTACAGATAATCGCGACTATTATCCCCGAAGAGTTAGTCAGAGACTATTCAATGAGGACCGCAAAAGCAGTCCTCTGCCATAGTCCACTTTTCACCAAATAGCGACTGCACATGTGCTCAGCGTGACAGGTGGTGAGCCCATCGCCGCTCTTTGCTGTTGAATGTATGTGCGGTCTTTAGTCCGTTAGTCGCCTTTTACGACACCCAAGGGAAGAGAGGGGGTGGTAGTATTCTTTCACCGCTACACGATACTGTTAAATTATATTTGTAAATGACATTCCAGGCTGGTCCTGCCCGTCCAGTCGGAGCCCCTGGACGTGCAGACGCCAGAGCCCTTCTTCCAAGACCCGCTGTTCACCCAAAAGTGGAAATCTGAACATGCCTACTACAAGTACCGGAGTAATGCAGACTTTGGAGCCGTCTGCGATATTTTGGACAAGTCTTACGTGATCGGTGTCAAATACAAAGTGTTTACTTGTAACGATTAAATGCTTATTTATTATTATATTGGTTTTAATTATAACAAAAATACAATAAAAATATGAAGTCTATCAAGCTTGGATGCTGTATGCAAGCACAGTCCTCGCGGTCGCAACGTATGCACATTATTTTTTGTCTACAACGATAAGGCCGGAGGTGGAAGCGCGAGAACCCGGAATCCTCAACCACTGAGGAACTGGCTATTTTATCTCTAAACTGCGTAGTCTCTGACTAGCCTTTCGGAGATAATAATCGTGATTATGTATGTACTAGCGGCCGCTCGCGGTTTCACCCGCGTGGTTTCTGTTCCCGTGTGAATATCGGGATAAAAAGTATCCTATGTGTTAATCCAGGTTATAAACTATCTGTTTACAGAATTTCATCCAAATCCATTCAGTAGTTTTTACGTGAAGAAGTAACAAACATACACACTCACAAACTTTCGCCTTTATAATATTAGTGTGAAGTGTGATGTGATGTAGATGGTTGATGTTGCTTCGGAACACAACATTGTTGTTATGGCGCCAGACTTAAGATAAGCCCAGGCGGACTTTAATCCCTACCACCAACCAAACCAAGTAGTCATCTGTACTCTACTGGGAATCGAACCCGGGACCTTTGGGCCGTTACCATAGAGCATTTAATGCTCTAAGGCCGTGACACAAGCAAAAGGAGCGCTAAGGATGCTAATAAAACATGCAACTGTTGACTGGTAGAGAGCTGCTGGTGAATTCTCTACATAAAAGTTAATTAATCAAATAAGTTGCGTACTCAAAAAGACAAAAAGTAAAAGCTAGAAAAGATATTTAATTTCAAGCTTGGATCGTGGTGATTCGTGACGAGTTGTTCTGAACATTTCGCATGATTACAATAAATTCACTTGCTTGATGACGTCAGCGCGCGCGCAAGTCCTTCTTTGATTTGGGTATGACGCGGCGTAATTTGATACAGGTACTTGAGTAGTGTTAAGTGGTTTTTGTGGCCTTCCTTTTTTAAACACCACACATATTGTATATCGTTGGATTCCTAGAAAAATTATCTTCAATATTATGGCGGTTTCATTAAAAAATATTAAACAAATATTTAATTATATATATTTTTTTTATTTATATTTTTTTTTTACATTTTTTATTATATTTAAAAATTAAACGCGATAAGGGTATCTTTTTCTTCTTTATATGTAACCTCTTACTACATAGTAATAATAATATATAAAAATGTTTACAACTTTTCATAGAAAAATGTAAAGAAAAACAACAATTTCCGCATCGAGTTATTTTTTATTTTTTTATTTTTATTTTTTAAAAATAGATCTTTTCGAAGTAAGTCTGTTTTTATTGACGTTTATTCACACTAGACAGCTCGTGCTGCCAACCGATACAAGCCGCAGACACTAAAAACTGAAACCGAAGTATAAAACAGACTTGAAATACGGAGGCACTACGTGCCTATCATCAAATAAGCGATCAACATTTGTAGGCACGTCGTGCCTAGAATCACGTGAGGGGAAAAATAAAAAACCTTTGCTGTGACAAACATTTGGTCGAGTTTGCCTTCTCTGTGTTTCCCAGATAAGGTCCGTCAGTAAAGCTCTTGTCATTTCTGGCATGCACAACCACAACAAAATTTTAATAATTATCGCTAAATAAATAATGCAAACGCGTTTTGTAAATAAATTAAGGAGCGCAAATTGAAATTATGCAAAGTTGACAAAAATGTGGAGCTTTTCACAATTGTTTCGGTTATCACAAATTTCTGAAGTAGAGTGCGAGTCAAGGAACTTGTAGACTTGTAAGTACATCATCAGACTTTAAACGTCCCACTGCTGGGCACGGGGCTTCTCGCGTAGACAACAACACGTGGGAAGGTTGGGCCATCATAGCCCACCACGCTGGCCCAATGCGGGTTGTGGGTTTTAACGACTGCCATCTTACGACAACACCGGGAACAACAGCTTTACGTAGAGTGTGACAGAGGACTGCTTCTGCTGTCCTCATTGCCTAGTCTCTGATTAACCCTAAGAGGATAAGAGTCGTGATCGTGAGTAAGGATAGTATGTGTATAAGTATGATAGCCTGCCATTTTAACCGCCTCTGTGGTCTAGTGGCTAAGCCACCGGTTTCAGACCCAGAGGTCCAGGGTTCGATTTCCAGCGGGGGGTACATCTTTGTGTGCTCGGTTTGGTTGGTGGTAAGGCTGTTAAGTCCGCCCGGCTAGCTACCACCATCTTATCTAAGTCTGTCGCCATAACAACGATGTTAATAGCATTGTTGTGTTTCGACAGTTCGAGATAAGATAGCCAGCTTCTCAGTGGTTGAGGATTCCGGTGAAGTATGCTTCCACCTTCGGCCTTATCTTCACTTACCATCAGGTGAGATGAAGGCCAAGCGCTTACCCGATGTAGACTAGAATTTAAAAAAAAAACAGTGGTTGTGAATTCAAGGTACGTTGCTTCCACCCTTAGCCTCGCCGGCTTTTACGTACCGACATATTATCATTACATATTGTAAAGTCGCCGTTTTCTCTGTCTGTGGCACCGCACTATTCTCCTAAACCACGCAATGGATTTATATGCGGTTTTAACTAAAAGATAGAGCGTTAACTAAGGATGGTTTTTATTGATATTTTGTAGATATATTTTTTTAAATGGCTGAACTATGACGGTCTTTCTAAATTAGCGAGGACGAAGGCTTGGGCGGGCCGCGTACCTTACTAAATTGATATTTACATCTAGGAAGAGCGAAGCTTTCCCAAGTACAGGTATCGTTTGATTACTTTCTGGGAAGCCCCGGAAACTAATTTGTTAAAGATTTTCTGAAATAAAACACGTTTTCATTTTTTTTCATATAGGTAGGTACAGTCACCAGCATTTAGATGAGATATCCACGGCCTGCAAAAATATCTAATCATTGGTGGAAGTCATATTTAAAGATATAGTCAAAGTAAAAAAAAATATTTATTCAATAAACTCAATTAATAAGTACTTAGAATAGAATCGTCCAAATCTTTTTAACCTACCACCCATTCAGGACGTCATTTTTTAACTGTGGCAAAGAACGGGCGCAAGAAACCACAGCGCACAAAAGCAACGACATGATAGATGCCTTCCACCAATGATCAGATATTTTTGCAGGCCGTCGATAGTCACACAGATCTTAATGCTGGTGACTGTACTACGGCCAAATTCATGTTTGCAAACAAATTGCAGTAATTTCTTTGTGTAAATACCTAATTAAACTCGATTTATTAGTTTTTTAGTACGCGGTTTTTTGAAAGAGACACCATTTTAACTGTGTTTTTAAAAATCTCTCTCTTAAAAATCCAAGTGCCACGATATTTGCACAAAGAAATATGTAGGTAGGTAGTATGTAGGTAAATGATTTGTTATCAAACACTCATTATAGAATTCGGCCATAGTATATTGCCCAGCTGAGCTCAAATGTCAAGGCTTATTGCTGCTGTGTCATTCCAAGGTCCTCCTCCATCCCGCATGCATATATTCACCGGCAGCGGCCTCACAAGCGGCGCACCCGAGCAGCAGCGGCGTCGGGCGCCCGTGCTACTGCTGGCGGCCATCGGGGCAGTCGGCACCCTGCTTACTGTCGTCGTAATTGCGCTGGTGTTGATCAAGTGTGGGTCAATATAGGCGAGGATAGATGGTAACTAGCTTTGGTCGTGTAAAGTAAAGTGCATGTAGCCAGTATACTTTCCTCTGCAGGCTGCAGGGCAGTCCTCCACCATTGAAATGGATAGGAAGGTATGTTCCTGATTCGCCGGATTCCTGATTCGCCGGATTCTTGATTCGCCGGATTCTCGTTTCGTCGGATTCTTGTTTCGTTGGAAATATTAATATACAATAATATCACTTAAGTAAAGAAAACATGTATGTTTTCTGCTGCAGCAACATGATGCTGATGTTGCTGCAGCATTTGAGAGGTTTTTTACTGACATTCCAGTTTCAACTACAAAAGCCTTGATTTCCTCCCCCACTGTAGCTGAATCTGTTTTGAAGGAGAATGTTAAAGATTGTGAAAATAATTTCAGTTTTTAAAAAATTTGTGTTATAGATATAATAAAAACATTTAACACTCTCAATAAAAAGTAAACTGCTGATCTGTGGGGTAATTCCGTGGACGTCGCTAAATCTGTAATTATGACAATAGCTCCAGTTTTAGCTTGCATATTTAATGAATGCATTGACTGTGGTGTTTTTCCTGACCTCATGAAATATAGGAAAATAATTCCATTATTTAAATCAGGTAGCACTTCTGACCCCTCTAATTTTAGACCTATTTCTGTGCTACCCACATTTAGTAAAATTTTTGAAAAGTTAATGCTAGACCAAATGCAAATTCATTTTTATAAAAATAAACTTTTACATTGTAAACAATATGGTTTTACTAGGGGTCGCTCTACAACTGACGCCGGTGTTGAGCTTTTAATCCAAATATTTGATACCTGGGAGGAATCACAGGATGCCCTAGGGATATTTTGTGATTTATCCAAGGCTTTTGATTGTGTTTTACATGAAACTTTGGTCAGGAAGCTTAACCACTATGGAATTAGGGATGCTTCTTTGAGCCTTCTTATCTCATACTTGAGTAACAGGATTCAAAAGGTCGACATTAACGGTAAAAGATCTCCGGGATCAGTGGTTAAAATGGGAGTTCCGCAGGGTTCAATACTTGGTCCATTCTTGTTTGGTTTATATTAATGACTTACCTTATTTTGTAAAAGACAGTCATGAGATAGTATTGTTTGCTGATGATACTTCACTTTTATTCAAAGTGAAACGACGACACCCAAATTATGACGATGTGAATAATGCGGTCTCAAAGATTGTTCACTGGTTTAGTGTTAATAACTTGCTATTAAACGAGGAAAAAACCAAATGTTTGAGATTTGTATTGCCTAATGTTAAGCAGGTAATAACTAGTGTACAAATTAAAGATAAGAATGTGAATCCTGTGGACACCACTGTGTTTCTAGGCATCACATTGGATGCCAAGCTTCAGTGGGGCCCACATATAGCTAAATTGTCGAATAGACTTATTTCTGCGGCTTATGCAGTAATGAAGATCCGTCAGTTAACTGACGTTGATACAGCTAGATTAGTTTATTTCAGTTACTTTCATAGTGTAATGTCGTACGCCATTTTACTGTGGGGAAATGTTGCCGACATTCAAACTATCTTTGTGCTGCAGAAGAGGGCTATTCGAGCAATATATAACCTGGCTGGTGACTCTCTCAGAGAGAGATTTAAGGATATAAGTATAATGACAGTTGCATCACAATATATATATGAAAATCTTGTGTATGTTCATAAAAATATTGAAATGTATTCAAAAAACATTGATATTCACAAATTAAATACTAGAAGTAAGAACAAATTAGCAGTGCCTTATACTAGGCTCCATAAAATAAATAATTCTTTTAAGGGTCTGTGTGTAGATTTTACAACAAAGTACCAAATGATATTCAGAAATTAAATCTTAATAAATTTAAAATCAAAATCAAAGAAAAGCTTTATAAAAAAGCTTATTATAAAGTGTCGGATTATATAGAAGACAAAACAGCTTGGGTCTGAAATGCTCCAAGTACCTACTCCAACAGCTATTTCTAATTGCCTATAATTAATTTATATAGAGCACCATATTTAATTAAACTATTTACATTTAAATTCATATTTTGTATTTTGTGACCTGGTAACGACATATAATATATATTTTTTTTGTAAATGTCGTTGCTTCTGTGCGCTGTGGTTTCTTGCGCCCGTTCTTTGCCACAGTTAAAAAATGATGTCCTGAATGGGTGGTAGGTTAAAAAATATTTGGACGTTTCAAAGTACTTATTAATTGAGTTTATTGAATAAATATATTTTGACTATTGACTATGTAGTCATATTTATTATTGTATGAATTATTATTTTGTTGCCACTATCGGACATAACTTAAATTACCTACTTAGAAATGGGTTTTATTCATATTTTCAAAGAAATGACGATTTTGCTTTAAACATTTTTATCTGTTACGTTATCTGTTATCGTAACAGACGTTATTAAATTAAGAACAAATAAATATTTTTATAAATGTACCGAAATATCTGCCCTTTATTTAATAAATAGGTAAAGCCGCGATATTTCTATAGTTTTCCTTCCACAAAAAAGCCGACGAAACGAGAATCCGGCGAAACAAGAATCCGGCAAATCAGGAATCCGGCGAGTCAGGAACTAATCGATAGGAATTGTCTTAATCGCCTAACTAAATGGGGGTTGCTGTTCATAAACCTGGGTCATGTATCGAAACATCCGAAAACATACTTTGTCCGACCCCGGACCTCTGGATATCAAGGCCAGAAGACCACTGCGGCCACCGAGGTGCTCGGACATGTAAAGAGGATTTTCTTTAGTCCCTAATGCGGAAGCACTCGGCCTTTATCTCACCTGATGGTAAGTGATGGTTGGGCCGAGGTAGAAGCAAACGAACCCGGAATCCTCAACCACTGAGGCACTGGCTAATATCTTATCTCTAAACTGTCGGAAGGCAAATGCAAGTAATAGTTGTTATGACTTTAGATAAGATGGTGGTAGTTAGCCAGGCGGACTTGACAAAGCTTTACCACTGACCAAATCAAGTGCACACAGTATACCCTCCGCTGGGAATCGAACCCGGGACCACAAGATGTAAGACTACCTAAATGGTGGTTCATAGCCCAACCTTCTGTTGTCCATATGGCAAGGCCTGTGCCCAACACTGTGTTGAAAGGTTTTAGAACGAACTTTACATGTACAAGAACAAATTTATATATAATTCTAGAACAGGTGAAGAACAGAAGATGGAGAAGTTGAAGCCCCCCGTGCAACCTGAGTACCAGAGCCCGTTCCGTGTCCGCGGCCCGCTGGCTGGCCAGGATACCTTTTTCGGCAAACGGTTTCTGCTCATAATCCTCGTCATACTCCTGATATCCCTGGTGTCAGCCACTGTGGTTATCATTGTGGTGCTCGTTCGAAAGTATTTGTAGTTAATTAGTGATGGTGTTGTAATGTGTTTGAGAGTCCAACGGTTTGATCTTAGGTAAATTAGAGATGTTTCGAATTAAATTGGTGAAGGTGTTTTTTTTTCGTGTTTTATTATACGCAGGCTTTGACTGTGATGCCGGTAGCCGGGGCAGTCTACTCTAAGTGCTTGGCCACGTAGACGGGCTAGGCGCGGTTGCGGGTGGCGGCGGCAGTTGGCTAATTTAAAAAATGTATGAGGATGTATAAAACATGCCACGACGCGCGCGCGGCGGGCTATAGAGCGGCTGCGGCTGGCGGCGGCGGTTTGCGGCAGCGGTTGCGAGCGAGGTGGGCGGGTGGAAACAATGCTATGTACTAGTTTGCGACTGGCTACGGTGCACAGCGGTTGTCGAACGGTTGAAAAGGGCTAGCGCGGGATCGAGAGAAACAATTTTTTTTAGACGAATCTACGAACGGTGGGACTTTATTATGGACAAATAAGGACTACTTCAATATATTGAAGTATAATTAATCAACAGTTTCAATACTCATTCTAGGGTACTCATAAAATTTGTCCGGATACTTCCGATAATCTGCATAAAGATTTAAAAATTCTCCACATTTATGACGATCTTTATTTAATTCATGCACTCCGTCTCTTGAATTTAAAATGTCGTGCATAAAATACGAACTGCTGTCAAGGCAACTACGCGTCACATTTAGTTAGAGCCATCCTCAATACGTCCACTTTAGCCAGCCGCTGTAGCCGCTACTGAAATGTACGTGGCATGCATGCCACCCGCGCCCGCTGAAGTCACCCGCGCCCACGCTTAGCCTAGCCCGTCTACGTGGCCGTGGCGTAAGGCTCCTTCGCACCAGATAAAACATTGTTTCGCTAGTTTAATTAATTTAAATTTAGTTTTTACTTATGCAAAGTAACGGAACAGTGTGTCACTTCAATTAAGTTACCAGCACAGGTGCAAACTAGACTTAAGACCGCTCTCACATCAGGTGACTTAAGGCGCTACGAAAACGTGTTGTCGACACTGGATACCCGACAGGAAACCCGATCCGGTCCGGTCGCCGCTTCCGGACAGCGACAATGGGAAAATTGAAAACTATCGACAAGGATTTACTACATCACTAGCAGTCATATAAAACACTGCTTTATGCTCTTTAGTAATGGGCGATTTTCCGAGATCACAAAAAAAAAAATTGGTTCGTAAATGACTTCATAGATGGCGCTTAGAATAGATTAGTATGGCGCTTAGTAAAAGGCGAGTCCATGAAGAACACGTGTATGGCTACGTAATATTTATTCCATTCTAAAATAGAAATAGGTCCTGGAGATCCGGAATAAAAATTTGTAAGTACTATTTTTTTATTTTTTTGATAGACAAGCAAAAGTGTAGAATTTATTACAGCCCTTAGGTAGGAACGGGTCGGCTTTCATAAAACGCCATCTATCGAGTATTTTTGAACTAATTTTTTTTTTTTGAGCTGTCAGAAAATCGCCCATTTTTTTTATGTTTGTGCTCATCTCAGAATAATAACTAAAGCTTATTCTACAAAGTGTCTAGCCTACCACCAGTGGTTATTTAATAAAAATTATTGTACTGCCGTAGGTCACGTGATAGGTTAGAAATTAATTTAAGACAATCGCTACGCTAAAACTATTTCACTACGCTACCTTAATGTATATTTAAAATTTAACTTTATTAGCTTGCGATAAGTAACAAATTGGAATACCTAATAACTTACGGCCGAATAACAATATTTCTTAACTTACCATTATTGGCAGTCATGGTACCTATAAATAGCTCAATGGTGGCATTACCTACATTTTTATTAAATAACCACTGGTGGCAGGCTAGACACTTCCATTATTCTATGATGGTGCTCATGCAAGATAGAAACAGTCTAAAGATGAGTCCTACCTACTGTTATAGTAGGCCGGCCAAGTGCCAAAAAAGTCGTCTCTAAACCGAATCTCGTATGTAAGTTTTGTAAATACCTACAACAGGTATGGATGTGTTCGGGGTGTCATCCAGATATCGAAACTGCTTGTTGTATAGTTCTAAAGTGGTGGAGGAGGCAGCAGTGACGTCATAAAGATGGCCGCTGACGGTTTTGTTTTTCTTCAATTGTGGCGCACCTATGCAGTCAATTTGCTTGTGCAAGGTGTCATTTGAAAGCTCATTAAATTTACTTTAATCACATAAAGACATCTATAACGAAAGTAACTTTTTCTGAATAATATTGTTTTCTAAAACATGCAAAATTTCATGAGCTATCTACAAATATAAAGTTCATGAAAATACGACTTCAAAAGACTGTGCTGTGTCCAATATTCTGGAGCGAGGAGCACTATCACTAAGAGTCCAAGCGTGCGTGCGTCGTCGGGGGTTGTGCGGCGGGCCGCATAGTCACATCACATGATAGTGTGTCAGCCACGATCACATCACCTTTAGCGATTCTCTTTTTCATACAGTCAACCATACAAGAATGAGTTGCCTTGGAAAGTCATTAATTAAAAAAATAAAAGTAAAAAACAGGCCAAGTTCTCGTGATACTTCTTCAGTGATCATTAAAAAAATAAGTAAATCTAAGAATTAGGAACCTAAGCCAAGTACAGTCAATGCAAAGGGAACGGATCCCCCTAGCATTATATTAAATGTATGGTAAGGGGTCCGTTCACCCTGCACTGATGATGTACAAATTAGACTGAGCTAACTGACGAATTCACAGATTCAACATAGCAAGTATTCAGAGATCCAAGAGCTTTCATAGCCTATCGTATTTTGATGAAACTCTTATCTTAGAAACTATTCTCTCAGAACTGTGAAATGTTCCATACTTAGTGCTTATTATTCGGTGACCTTAAACTTCATGTAAACATTAGTCAATACAGTTGAAATGGTTCGTGAAAACATTGCACACAGTTTGCTCGGTTTGCTAGAAGTTGGCAGGGCGCACTCTGTGCGATGAAAAAAGATTCTTAGACGAATAAATGCCGAATGAAACTGCTTTTTTTACAATAAACCTACTAGGCTGTCTGGCACTTGACCGCCACCTGACCTGATGGGAAGTGACGATACGTTACTACCGTTGTATTGTAGGCTGTTTCTAAGTAGACACTTAGAAACAGCCTAAAATATGCCCTTGAAGAAGTCCAGGTTGTACCTACTGTTAGGGGAACATACTAGCAGGCAAGGCATTTCATTCTATAGCTGTACGCAATAGAAAGGTCGAGCCAAAGGGGTTTGTGCGGATAGCTGGTATATATGTATACACTTGACTGGTCATCACGAAAATCGACCCACCCTGTTTTTGATCTATTGCTGTTTATAATTTCAAAGATAAGCGTTTTTTATTGATATTTAGGGTCGGGTAAGATGTTTGACATTTGATTCCCATAAATCTTAACGCACATGAGGTTACGTACTAATAAACTTTTTTAAAGCCACCCCACACATACCGTACTGTCACTTATAGCCATATAAGTGACAGTGAGGTGAGAAGAAGACTTCGTGAACATAACTTATGACCTCAAAAGCCAGCAACAGGTCCACAACTAATCGTAGCTCATCCCCAAGCCAGACCAAAGGCTTCGTTATATTCTGGGATGGGGGTCGAATGACTTTATACGGCTCTGATGGGCTCCGTAATGTCATACGAATATAATACAATTTGTTTCTTTCAAATATTATTTTTCGTGTAAATTGTAGGTGAGCCGATGGTTTTTGTGATAACCAGTGTATTATGTAGGTAAGGGTGGAACGCCCGCCCACCTCTTGTGCCCCAAAGGCGGAAAGAGATTCTAAAACAATTTATTAGTTTTATTATTTTATTTATTTATTTATTTCAGGCTACAATGGCCCATAGCAACATTTTTTTTAGCATTTTTTCTTGACAAATACCTTATAGACTAACATACATACAATTAAAACATAAAACTAAAAAATAAACTAATTTGCACGTAAACACGGCGCCGTGCGACGCAGCGTGGTGTACGGTAGCCGGCCACGGAATCGCCGGAACACGACACCCTTCGGCCAAAATTCCTCTTTCATCAGAGTCGACAGATGGTCGGTCGGTACTCTCACCACAAATAAATTAAAATTCACGTTATGGCGGGACTCCAATCGCTCGACTCTCAGAGTGAATTTGCTCTTGATTCTGATGTACTCTACGATCTCCTCTGCCTTCGTAGAGTAATGCAATCGGGACACGTACAGCAGCGTCGTCGGTATAGCTGGACGCAGCAGGTGGTTCGGTCCGGTCGGTGCAACACCGCACAGATTTCGACAGGCGGGCTTCCTCTTCTTCCTTTTGACCTTGACAAAGCCCTTCTTCGTCGAGACGATGATCTTGCGGTGCCGCAGTAGTAGCCTCATGGATTAGGCTACTTTTCTTTTCCGTTTGAGGCGGTCGCCGCTCAGGTTGCGGAGCGGCGGCGGCGGCTGTGCTGACAGGTTGGCTGGCGGCCGCAGCTGCGTAGGCACGTTGAGGTGTTGACGTGCAAACGCGTGACGTCCCCACCGGGGCGGAGGGGCGGGCGGCGGGGCGCGGGGCATCGCGCGCAGTGACAGCGGCCGGTGAAGCATCCGTATGCGCCGACTCGAAACTGCTGATGGATGCATTTTGCGCCCCGCGACGAGTGTTTACGTAAGAGGCCTCGGGTGACCTACATACCGAAGCAGTGTTGCTTAGTAACACTACCTGGGCGCGCAACTCACCAATGGTGTTATTTGAAGTCTCCAACTTCCCTCCTACTTCGGCCAGGCTTGATTTAAGGAAGTTGATGTCCTTTAACAGCCTGGTGACATCTACATGGTCGTACGTGACGGGAGGCAGCTTGTGAAGCTCTTTTGCCACGAACGAAGGCACGTCGTCCGGGTCGGTCTCCTTCAGCAGGCTGATGATGTCCTGGAGACTCCTTTCTGTTCCATCCCTCCTGCGAGATGGCATCTGGTTGGCTTTACCGAGCGTCTGGAATAGCAGCGCCTTGCCACTGCAAATCTCGTCCTCCTTGGAGTTGGACTTGCAGATCTGCAAGATGCTGACCTCGTCCATGGTGTCAATGGCGTTTTGTATAAACGCCAACAACTCGTTGACTATGAGTTGGGAACTCATTGTCACACTGACGTGCAACTCCTATTGCCGCGCAAATCGCGAATTAATAATTATTCTTACTGCACAATGGAGCGCGTCCGTTTCCGAGCGCGCATCGCACTGCACACTTAATATTTATTCTTGCAAACCCTTTCAAACAAACACTTGTAAGTTGCATGCAAAGTTAAATTATATTGCATTTGGGCAACTGCAGATGTGGCAACTCAAAGTTTACCACCAGCTACAGAACACGGTTGGACATTAAATGACCCCAAATTGTCTACAATACAAGACTAAAGCCATGCATGTCTCTAAATGATTTTTTTTTATAGCAGAAGGAGGCAAACGAGCAAGCGGGAAGATTTAGAATTAATATCTTGCCAATGCAAAACTGTCAGTCGCACTGCGAGATGCGGCTGTGTTTATAGAAATCAAAAATGCATACAGGGTGTTTGCCATATTGGGGAAGAGGTATTCTTAAATCAGTATAATTTGGTGATCCACATGAACTCTCTTAATTTAACTTTGTATGCAACTAGCAAGTGTTTGTTTAAAAGAGTTTGCAAGGAAAAATATTGATAAAACTATTAAATTGTTTTAGATTCCCTTTCCGCCTTTGGTGCACAAGAGGCGGGCAGGCGTTCCACCCTTACATATAATATATATAAGTACCAGCTATCCGCACAAACCGTAAAGTATGGAACATTTCGCAGTTCTGAGAGAATAGTTTCCAAGATAAGAGTTTCATTAAAATACGATAGGCTATGAAAGCTTGAATCTCTGAAAACTTGCTATGTTGAATCTGTGAATTCGTCAGTTAGCTCAGTCTAATTTGTACGTGTACGGCGGTACAGTCATCTACAGAGTGAACGGACGCCCTTACCATATCTACATTTAATATAATGCTAGGGGGATCCGTTCCCTTTGCATTGACTGTACTTGGCTTAGGTTCGTAATTCTCAGATTTACTTAATTATTTTTTTAAAGATCACTGAAGAAGTATCACGAGAACTTGGCCGGTTTTTTACTTTTATTTTTTTGATTAATAACTTTCCAAGGCAACATATTCTTGTATGGTTGACTGTATGAACGAGAGAATCGCTAAAGGTGATGTGATCTTGGCTGACATACTGTCATGTGAATATGCGGCCCGCCGCCGCACAAACCCCGACGACGCACGCACGCACCACGCTTGGACTCGTCGTGATAGTGCTCCTCGCTCCAGATTATTGGACACAGCACAGTCGTTTGAAGTCGTATTTTTAATGCACTTTATATTTGTGGATAGCTCATGAAATTTTGCATGTCTTAGAAAACAATATTATTCAGAATAAATTACTCGTTTCTGAAAAAAATTAAGAAACAGTTCATGGTAGGTAACGAAAATTCAATTAATTCAATATAATTTTGTAAATACCGTGTTTTCGTTATAGATGTCTAAGAAGTGATTAAAGTTCATTTAATACGCTTTCAAATGACACCTTGCACAAGCAAAACGACAGCATAGGTGCGCCACAACTGAAGAAAAACAAAACCATCGGCGGCCATCTTTATGACGTCACTACTGCCCCCTCCACACTTTAGAACTATACAACAAGCAGTTTCGGTATCTGGAGGACACCCCGAACACATCCATACATTGAGTTAAATACTATAGAGGTAACTTCGATGTGCAAAATTTTCACACATGCACAAAAAAAGGGGCCTATGTGTGCGTTACTTAAATGTTGCCAGCTCACAGTTGTCACTCCCTAAATATGGGTAAATTTTATACAATGTTAAGAACAAATACCATGTCTCGACCTCTCGACATAACACCTCTCATTTTTGTGTCGGATGTAGAATGGTTAGGATAAAAGAAACGAAAACATAAAATCAACAACAATGTATTGTGGATGAAATATCAATCAATCTTTGAGAAATTTTATACAATATAAAATAAAATAACACGTGAAGCCAAATTATAATGACTCTTATTTATGAAACAATTCGTGGCCTAAATTGTTTCTTTCTAACATTAATTTCAACGTAAGTTTAACTTTTAATCGCTGTTTTTAAATAAGGATCAATCTGATAAAGTCAAGATTAATTAAGTGAAAAAGATGCATTGCTGCTTTGGTTCTAATGTTTCTTCAGTACTGCAACTACTGCACGATTAAACAACCTGTAACATAAATACTTCATCTTAATTTTGTGGAATACCGAAAATTCATACTAAAATAAAGGAGAATTTTGCGAAATCGCGGTCACTGATAAACCAATAGAGAAGTTAAAAACAAACAAAAATTTTGATGTTAAGAGAAAAATATATAAAATAATAAAAAAATGCAAGTTTTGACACCAAAATCTCAGAAGCGACACACTTTATGATTTGTGATACTTACTTCTAGATTATTTTTATTATCAGTATTCAAGTCCTCAATAGTATTCGTGTTATCAAGTTTTGATAAGTGGCTGCGATTTCGCTAAGATTTCATTTTTCTTTATTTTTATGTCTCTATTATCATTTTTTTGAGTGTTTCGTCCTTTGGAAATCTAAAATAAATAGAAAATAAACGATAATTTACACTAGGCTGGCTTAATTCTCGTGAAGCCCCTAAAACCTTAAAACTAAATTTATTATTTTCTACCACGCTCAGTCTAACGCTCGAATAGATAGGAAAGGTAAAAAGTACAGGTGGATAAAATTTAATTAGATAATTTATTTTATGCTATTCGTTCCATACTAAAACCTAAGTATTTTTGGGGTAAACTTTGCCAAGTACCTGACAATACTGATTACAGGTTATGTTGAAATAATTTTATGAAATTTCCGTATTAAACCAAAAGCACACATATTTAAGACTAGAATTAGAGATTTACAATCATTAAATGGCATTTTCAATAGAAACAAATCAAATATTGCATGGTAAATTGCTAATAATCATCACGAAACCAGATTAACAAAACTTACGTAAGAAACGATATTCCAGGCACTTGCCACCAATGATATTTTATGTTGGTCATTCACTTCTATTACTGCAATGTTTGACTGAACAACTTGTTGTTCAATTAAGCCCAACGGAATAATATGTGTACACTTATAATATTCACTTATTCAACTAAAAAACAAATAATTATTTGGTAGGTAAAATAATGACAGCGATTTGTTTGGGGCCAAGTGTCGCTGGATCCATGTAAAACGTTGCACAGTTTCACCGATACGGTCCTTTCATCCTATGTTTTGTCTTTCTTTTACTTAGGGTAAACATGATGTGCCGAAACGGAACAAAAGTAGTAATGGATTAAGGCAGAAAGATATAGCAAACTTATGCTCTCTGTATAGTTATAGATCTCAATGCATCCATACCTGTTGTGAGTATTTACAAAATAATCTCGTATAGATTTTGTATTTTCTGCCCATGGCCGGCCTACTATTATTGTTTATATAGTTTTAACGCACATTTTGTTGCGGACAAATTACAAATTGAAAAAGAGCGTTGAAATAATTTCGAATTTTTTCAACGCTCTTTTTTAATTTGTAATTTGTTCCCAACAGCGTTAAAATTATATGAACAATAACATGATAAATAACATTGCTTGCCTCTAAACGGATCTTTAATGTTTGTAAAAATTTAAGTAGATAGTTAATGATAACGTAGTTTGTTGACATTGAATGGGCGGGCGCGCCTTTAAAGGATTTCAAAATAAAAAAGTAAATAGGGGAAGTTATATAGCTCAATGCGGCCAGCGGGTCTATCGGCTAAAAAATATGGATATGGACCGAAAATTCCGAAAATGACTGCGTTTTTTTTGTTTTTCTAGTGCATGAATCTTTGGTAAGCCAACATATATTTTTCTTTGTCCAACAGCATAGAGCGTAGATGGGCTCATCAAAATAATACCACCAACCCCTCTCTTCCCTTGGGTGTCGTAAAAGGCGACTAACGGACTAAAGACTGCACATACATCTAACAGCATAGAGCGGCGATGGACTCATCAAAATAATACTACCAACCCCTTTCTTCCCTTGGTTGTCGTAATAGGCGACTAACGGACTAAAGACTGCATATACATCCAACAGCATAGAGCGGCGATGGGCTCATCAAAATAATACTACAAACCCCTCTCTTCCCTTCGGTGTCGTAAAAGGCGACTAACGGAATAAAGACTGCACATACATCCAACAGCATAGAGCGGCGACGGGCTCATCAAAATAATACTACCAAGCCCTCTCTTCCCTCGGGTGTCGTAAAAGGAGACTAACGGACTAAAGACTGCACATACATCCAACAGCATAGAACGGCGATGGGCTCATCAAAATAATAACACCAACCACTCTCTTCCCTTGGGTGTCGTAAAAGGTACTAACGGGCTAAAGGTCTATGTTGTCCATAGATTCAAATGATAACTAATTTTTAAATTACATTACCGCACTAGTGTGAAACTTATTACATTACGATGCTGAAATCGGTGTAATAAGAGCTACTTTACGAGCAAATGTGTTATAAAAATGATTATAATGACGGCTATTCCAATATTTTTTTTTTGTAACAGCAATTATTGATACAGTACTTACATTATTATTATGACAAAAAATATTACAAACAAAAAACTAAGATACATTATTATTATAAACATTTATTTAGTACAAACAATCTAGTACCTTTAATCGTCGTCGTCGTCGTCGTCATCTATGATAATACTGTCGAGGAATAATGCATGGCGCCTCACAACGTCTTCGTGCCTAGCCCACCCTAAAAACCAAACTAGGCACACAACGTGCGCACAAGTCACAACTGCCAATCCAGTCGGAGAACACTCCGACCAGTGAAACATGAGCAGCAATAGTTTTTATAACATATTTGCTCGTAAAGTGGCTCTTATTACACCGATTTCAGCATCGTAATGTAGCTTATTACACACAAGTGCGGTAATGTAAAAATTAGTAATAACACACTAGTGCGGTAATGTCAAATTAGTAAAAATTTGTATCTATGGACAACACAGACCACTCCCACACAGTCCACGCTTCAGCAAGAAACCACTGCACAGTCTGCCCAAGTGCTTAGATGGTGAGCCTTTAGCCCGTTAGTCGCTTTTACGACACCCAAGAGAAGAGCCTTTCTGGAACCTATTATTGTTTTGAAGAGCCCATCACCGCTCTATGCTGTTAGATGTATGTGCTGTCTTTAGTCCGTTAGTCGCCTTTTACGACACCGAAGAGAAGAAAGAGGTTGGTAGTATTATTTTAATGAGCCCATCGCCGTTCTATGCTGTCGAATGTATGTGCAGTCTTTAGTCCGTTAGTCGCCTTTTACGACACCAAAGGGAAGAAAGGGGTTGGTTGGTAGTATTATTTTGATAAGCCCATCGCCGTTCTATGCTGTTGAATGAATGTGCAGTCTTTAGTCCGTTAGTCGCCTTTTACGACACCGAAGGGAAGAGAGGGGTTAGTAGTATTATTTTGATGAGCCCATCGCCGTTCTATGTTGTAGGATGTATGTGCAGTCTTTAGTCCGTTAGTCGCCATTTACGACACCCAAGGGATTGGATGGTAAGACTTCCTACCTTTTACATACCTCTATATTTTGTCGATTCAAACAGCGGCTTCTTGTTTAATACTTATTACTTTAAAAGTTTAAAATTAAATATGTCTAGTTTTAGTAAGTGAAGAACTAAATTTACAGTCTACACCACCGGAAATAATAAGCGAAGCACAAAATGCTATTGACAGCCTATTACCATCTAAGTCCGAAGAAAAATACATGTTATCTTACCAAAGATTTATACATTATAAAAACAACAAAAACACGCAGTCATTTTCAGAAAATGTGTTTTCCTCGCAAATATGTTATGAAACGTCGTATGACATACGTGCGCTTTGATAATTACAGCCTCTGCATTCTTGTAGCCCTCGCCTGCGGCTCGGGCTAGCAATATCGCCTCCGCTGTAATTTTCAACTTATCGCACTCATATCATAATGTACTATTTCATTCCTCATGCTCGGAAAGTAGGTCTGAAGTTGCATAAGGAGCGGGTGGAAAGTAGTACTTTTCCGCCCTAGGGAGAATCGTTTTTCTGACAGGTACTTAACTGACATGACGTCATTGTGTAGTTGTGAATAAAATATAATAACTTCGGTGTCGTAAAAGGCGACTAACAGAATAAAGACTGCACATACCTACATCCTTCAGCATAGAGCGGTGATGGGCTCATCAAAATAATACTACCAACCTATTTTTACCTATTTTATTTAAGTTTTAAGCATAAAGTTACTATACTAGGTATAACTTTATATTTATGTTTTTTAGGTGTGTCTCGTTCTTTTGTAATGAAATTACAAAGAGAAGGACAGACCTCTGCTGTATTTTCTACGCTTATGAAAAATAAACAAAGATCAAAAAAGAAAAAACGTCATTATCATGTTCATGACATCACATCACATCATTGTCATCTGTTGATTGCTGTCAAAGTATCGGCGCGGACTATTTTTCGAATTAGTTATATTTTTATGCGATAAAATGCCGAAAACTATTCATAGTCGTAAGAGAAAAGTAGTTTACAATGTAATGATATTCCGCAAATAAATGATTTAGGATTTATGGCTAGTGATAAAAACAGCAGCGCGCGCGCAATGTACGATGAATTACGAATTGACCCTTTACAGGGAGTATAACTTAAAAGATGATGGATGAGATCAAGAAGTAACGTACATTTTTGTAGGATGTCATTTTCTCTTTCTTGATATGCTTTCGATTTTTAATGCATAATGATAATACTCTGAGGTGCTTTTACAACTGATAGTCTATGTTTACAAACAAATGTATAATAAAGCTGTCAATTGCGGTATGTTTACTTATTTGTGTAAGTATTTGTAAAATTGTGTACCTATTTTATGAAATAGAAATTATGATAGAGCATTTAGTAAATGGTTAGTAAAATCTGTTTTCGTGTTCGTAGTGCGATACTTTCGAAATAAAGATGTCGGTGGGCTCCTTCAGCTTCAGTCGATAAACAGAGAGGTACCAAATAACTGTTATTATACCTACCGTCGAGGGTTCTCGGTAATGTCGTTCGACCACTTTTCGGTGATATTCGCTCTACAAGTATCTAGTTACGCGCACGCTATCAGCTATGCGATTCTATAATGTTTGGTTTCACGACAGCTGAGGGCCAGCTGGCAAAAGCTCATCCCCTGCCTATTCGTAATTCGTCGTACATTGCTGTGTACTGTGCTAATTGCTGGTCTAAAATACAACAGCGCGCGCGCATTGTACGAGTTACGAATGGACTCTTTAGTTTTAAAATTACCTTCCTTTAATGACAAGCGTTGATATACGTCGAATCCCTTTCGGCCCATGCTATCCAAAAAACCCGTTCCCAAAACATCCGTTCCCATCATTACATTTTCATAAATTATCTTTTTCTCAAAATATGCGTTTCCTAAATGACCTGTTTCTTAAAATATGCGTTTCCTAGAATATGTATTTCCCAAAAGATCCGTTTTTCAGATCATTCTCCCAAAAACACACACACTCGCCTTCTCACGCGGGTTAGGCTAACAAATAATAGGTAGCTACTATGTTTTGCTATCTATCGATCTGAAATGTATGGGAGCTTAGAAACCATTACAATTGCTTTCGGCAGATTAATTATTTTAGATAAACTTCGATTCTTGCCACTCTTGCCACGGAAAAAGGTAAGTACCTAATGTGTTTTAATTAAGGATTATAATAATTAATATTTATACATGCATAATGCATATATCCTCTTTGTCTTATCATTTTATTAATTATCATCATCATTATAGTTTTTTGTCACATTAATCGCATTAGATTCATACTAGAACTAAAGGACATAATTTTTTTTGGTACTAAAATAAAAGAAAAATTAACTGCAACAATTCATATACTTCCTTGTCCAAGAGACTAAATGCTACCATTCTGTATAATTTTTAGATTTTTTATTACCTCCGTTATAGAATACTGTATTTTAATATGTTTAGTACGTTTCTAAACGAATGTTCCGGTTTTTTAATGTTATCGAACGCAGGGATATTATGTAGGTAAGTCTATGAGGTCTATGGTAATGTAGAAACGCTCAGAATACTAATTAATAATCTATGTAGAAACGATATCGCTAACACAGTTATTTTTTTCGCACATATAGTATTTAGCAACGATACACACAACTAACACAACGAAAACGCGGCCGGGGGCCGGGAATCGTCTGGCGGCTGACAGTCTGACATCTGTCTACGATCAGTATTGACATTTAAAACGTCAGACAAGCGTCACTTTTTTATTTTTAATAACATTAAGTGTCACAATCCTACTATAATGTTGCCACTTTCGAGTAGAAATCAATGTTGGTTTTTAATTTATATAAAACAAACGGAGGTCTTTAAATTAATAATACGGTCATAAATATGTTGTTAATAATGTATTCTTAAGGTATTTATACATGGGCGTCAAGTTAAAAGACTTTGGAATTTAGTACCAAGCCCCATAGTAAAAAAATTATGTCCTTTACTGATGTTTCAAGCGAAAAAAGTGTCCAGAAACCGGTTTATTTTCCGTACCGGTTAGAGCCACACTGTGAGAGCCTAATTAGCCCTTAATAAGATTACCCTCGCAAGAATAAGTAGGTATCACTCTAAGGGCCAGAGCAGACATGCTACTTTTAGCATCGGCATTCGGCGATTTAGACGCTTTTTAGAAGCTGAACGCACATTTCACACCGCACACTTAAAAACGCCAAAAACGTTAAAAACGCCAAACGCGGCGATTAAAGCGCTTATCGGAAACTCGACACAGCGTCTGAACGCATGAAGTCGCAAAATCGCGATGCTGCAGCCGCTAAAACGCGCGATTCCGAACGCAGAGAGTCGCCAAAACGCGATGCAGCATCTGGGCAAGCTCACTCCATCGTCGGCCACTTCCTACGGATAAGCAGACTGGCTTATCGAAATCGAGCGTTTTAGCGGTTCAGTCGCTGCATTCAGCTTCTAAAAAGCGTCTAAATCGCTAATCTCAAAAGTAGCATGTCTGTTCTGACCCTAACCGGTTGTCGGAGCGAATTCGGATGTTCTGGAAAACGTGTTTTTTGGCATAAGGATGTATTGAGAAACAGTTATTTTGGCATACGGATACTACTACAAAAGGCTCTAATAGAACGGATGTTTTGGGAACGGGTGTTTTGGGAAACGGATGGCATGTGCCGAAAGGGGCGAATCCCATACAATACAATAATATAGTCATTGACATTATATTATGCTCATAGAATAATAACTAAAGCATAGAAGGAGTCCAAAATGAGACTCGTATTTGTCCTATTTTTTCAAATAGGCCATAAACATTAAAAGAAAAGAGACAAAATAAGTTGCCAAAAACGTCAAATGTCCAGTGAGAAAAAAACCGGTCACCATATAAGATACGAAATTCAAAAATGTAATTCGAATGGTGACCAAACGGAGTGCCCACTCGAATGTCATAACCCTCCTTAGGAGCTTTAGATATTATTCTGAGGTTATGCCACTTGGCTAGAGCGGCTAGCGCTAGACCCTCTAGTACTTTTTAATTCTGCCAAAAAATAATGTTGCCATCTTTTAAAGCAATAGGTACTTATATTTTTCTAGACACTTTAGATAAACAAACGTCAGAAGAATGGAAAACAATCAGCTTCGACGCGTGCCCAGCGTATGCGATGCGTGTCTGCACAAACGCTTTTTGTGGATTTTCTACAGCCTCACAGGGATCTCTATAGTCCTTTTAGTAATTTATTACTCGTATCGATTGTACAAAATGAATACCTAATACAACACTTTTGGTATTATACTTTCCGTGTTTTATTTGTGAAAAGTTAGAATTATTTCTGTTGTGGCAACGTTGCCAGGTTTTCGGCTTTAGCCGGACATGTTTGGCTTTTTACGGTCGTGTCCGGCCTGTCCGGCTTTTTTTTTATCCCATCGTGAATTTAAGACAGCAGACTTTCTAGAAGAGCGGAAGATTCGCGTCCTTTGTGAGGGTAGTTCCTCCGCGTTCTACAAAGCCAATGCTGGAGTGCCGCAAGGTTTTGTGCTCTCACCTTCTTTATTTCTTATGCATATTAATGGCATGTTGTCCTTGGGCTATATTCATTGCTATGATGATGACACTAGGGTGCATGAGCGGTACTTGGGACATCTTGCGGCAAAGCAAGCCAAAATCGTGGTGAAAAGGCAAGAACAAACTGGTTGCCAAACTGAACCTGGCTCGCGATCGTGTCTCTAAGTGGGGATCTGAAAACCTGGTCGAGTTCAATGCCAGCAAAACCCAGGTTTGTGCATTCTCGTCCAAGGTAACTCTCTTACTTACTCCTAGCTCTCTTCAGAACTCTCCGTTACGCATTTCAGTGAACCTCAGCATTCTTGGCATGGACATCGGCCAGGAACTTAATCCAAAATGCTACATCGAGAGTGTTATTTTAACTGCCTCCCGTAAGTTGGGTATTATCAATAAGCTGAGGCGGTTTTTCACTGCCGAGCAGCGCTGTTTGCTGTACAAGACTCAGGTGCGATCGAGTATGGAGCATTATTGTCTTCTCTGGGACGGCTCCGCTAAATACCTCCTTGATGCACTTGATAGACTGCAAAGGCAAGCGGTACGCATTATTGGAGATGCTGAGGTTACAGCCTCTCTTGAGGACCTCCAGCTGCGTAGAGACATATCTTCTCTGTGTTCTGAAGAACTTTTTAATTAATCCCACCCTCTCCTTTCCTCTTTCGGACTACACGTGCTGGTTTTAGGAACCACCATCATACTGTACAGACTATCAGTTAGGGTTGCCAGTTCCGGAAACTAAATAATCTGGATTTTTTTTAAATGTCTGGATTTTGGGGTTATTATCTGGAGAAATATATATTTTTTTTTTTAAATCCACATTTTTGACATAATGACCAAATCTTAATGAATAATTGACAATTTTGAGATCAATCAAACTCGTGCTTTATTAAGTATGGGTAAACCCTATTTAACTTAATTTTTACGTTGCAACAAGTATTGTGTTTGATTTTACTACCTCTACCAATTTCGAGCCCTGAAGTGTTTTGAGGTAAGATTTAAAATTAAAACAATTTACATAGAAATTCAGCCTAATATTAATTCGGCTTTAGAGAGGCGTGGCGGCTGGCTGGCCTGCCCCGGCCGCCGCTATTCTTATAATTTGTTTGTAAATCTTTACGAAAACTATTTGTCTGGAGATTTTGTATGTTGTCTGGAGTCTGGAGTCTGAAGTCTTCATAAAATACCTTGAGAATCCAGACGAATCAAGACCATCTGGAACCCTACTATCAGCACTCGTACCAAAAAATTTGGCAAGTCGTTCCTCTGTAAGACCATTCGGCTTTATTTTTTTTATTAAGGACAACAAACAATAAATAAATAAATAATAAATAAATAATCTTTAGTACAATCACACCAATTATCTAGCCCAAGAGAAGCTTCGAAGAAACTCGTTAAATGGTTACTAGACAACGGATAAACATACTTTAAATACTTAAATACATACTTATTATACATAGAAAACACCCAGACCCGAGACAATTTAGAAAAACAATAATTTCTGAATTGACCCGACCGGGGATCGAACCCGGGACCTCAGAGATGGCGACACCATGAAAACCGGTGTACAAACCACTCGACCAAGGAGGTCGTCAAACAATTACACTGTATTCTTACATAATAATCTTAAATTTAAATTAATTACTGACAGTGTAACCAGCGGCGTTATCCACATATTACTAACCAAAAATACACTGATCAAATGCTAACACAGTATACAAAACTAGGGTTAAACCGTATTGTAATTTAATACGTAAAGGCAACATAATAGTAGATTGTTATACAAGGGGCTAAAATGACCCATTATATACGAGGTAGTTTTACTCCCGAGCTTTAGCGAGGGAGTAAATAGAAACCGAGTTTTAATGGGCTTTTAGCGCCGAGTGTTACACTCTGCTTTTCACTACGAATGCGAGAAAATAAAACAATCCAATACAATATGAATTGGTTTATTTTATTTAAAATTAACCCATTAGTTGCTTTAACGACACCCAAGGGAAGAGAATGGTTGGCAGTATTATTTTGATGAGCCCATCGCCACTCTATGCTGTTGGATAGTAGATATGTGCAGTCTTTCCATCTGTTCCCTTGGGTGTCGTCAAAGGCGACTAACGGACTAAAGACTGCACATACATCCAACAGCATAGAGCGGCGATGGGCTCATCAAAATAATATTACCAACCCTTCACTTTTCTTCGATTTGGTAAAAGGGGACTAACGGACTAAAGACTGCACATACATCCAACAGCATAGAGCGGCGATGGGCTCATCAAAATAATATTACCAACCCTTCACTTTTCTTCGATTTGGTAAAAGGGAACTAACGGACTAAAGACTGCACATACATCCAACAGCATAGAGCGACGATGGGCTCATCAAATTAATACTACCAACCTCTCTCTTCTCTTTGGTGTCGTAAAAGGCGACTAATGGACTAAAGACTGCTCATACATCCAACAGCATAGAGCGGCGATGGGCTCATCAAAATAATATTACCAACCCTTCACTTTTCTTCAATTTGGTAAAAGGGGACTAACGGACTAAAGACTGCACATACATCCAACAGCATAGAGCGGCGATGGGCTCATCAAAATAATACTACCAACACCTCTCTTCCCTTGGGTATCGTAAAAGCGACTAACGGGCTAAAGGCTCACCACCTAAGCACATGTGCAGACTGTGCAGTTTTTTCTTGCTGAAGCGTGGTCTGTGTTATCTCAAAAAAATTGTTGATATGTAAACAGTAATAAGTCGAGGCTTTAATCATGATTATTCTACATAAAACTAAATACTATTTCGTTTTTGTAGGCTCATTGTCATGTGACAGACAAAAATTTAAAAAAAAATTACTTTTTCCCCTAGGGCGAGAAAAGCTATTTTAGCCCCGCTCTAGAACGCTACAATGACGGTCTTTTTGAGCAAGAGGAGTGAAAAAACAATTTTAATTTTAAACACAAAGGATCCGTAAGTAATAATAATTAGAATTTTGAATTTAAGCCAAAACATAGGCACCTAATAACAATTTCGAATTAAGTTCATTATTAATAAAAGCTTGAGTATGCCAAGCTTCTACTCTAGATAATTTTATCTAAATAATCAAAAACATTTCTTCAAAATGAACTTCAAGGTGAACCACAGACATATAATAGAAGGTGAACTGGCAAAGATTTTATGATCGGAAAAATTTTCGTAGAGGTTCATGATTCTGTGAAGCGGCGCGCGCTTACCTGCATTAGTTTTACTCAGTCTTGGTGCAAATATCTTGGTGCGTTTTTTTTGGTGCTTTTGTAATTTTTTGCTGACGCATGTGTTTCCCAGCTCCAATCCGGGTCTTTGAAACGGCATTTATGCATTTATGCAGGCCGTCATGAATGGGAGCGCTCGTTATCGTGCTTATTCGACGGTGGGGAGCGCTGTCATTATTTCGGACTGCATCGTCTGTTTACTATCAGGCAGGATGCGGTCACTATGACAATATCAGTCAATTTAGAAAAAAAAGAAGCTATTGGCACATCAAAAGTGGACTGCTTATTTCAAATCATCTGCTAGTGAAGAATTCATTCCGAATTACACCATTATAGCAGGTTGATTTTTACTTTGAAGTAGTTTCCATTTGTTTTTCTTTGAAAATTTTAAGATTGTTATTGGGCGATTTTCCAAGATCAAAAAAAAAAAAGAAATTAGTTCGTAAATGACTTCATAGATGGCGATTAGCATAGATTAGTATGGCGCATGGTAATAGGCGGGTTCATGAAGAGCACGTGTATGGCTGCGTAATATTTATTCTATTCCAAAATAGAAATAGGTTCTGGATGTCCTGAATATAAATAGGTAAGGACTTACTATTTTTTTAATTCTTTTGGTAGACAAGTAAAAGTGTAGAATTTATTACAGCCCATAAGTAGGTACGGCTTTTATAAAACGACATCTATCGGGTGTTTTTGAACTAATTTTTACTTTTCAATTTGGGCTGTCAGAAAATCGCCCAGTAATCTCAGAAAAAGGAATCCTATCTAATCTAAGCCAGTAATTCATAAATAATAATTATTTAAAATTTTACTCCTCATCGGAGTTTTTTATTGTAAAACTGTTGTCCGGCTTTAAAATAGTGTCTTGGGCCGACAGTATAACCTTTATCTATGGTCTTGGGCTTTTCACAAACACTTTAGGGCAAAATGTCCGGCCTAATACAGCACTGAATCCGGCTTTTTTATTTTTGACCTGGCATCCCTAGTTGTGGCGGCTTATTTTTATGATTCATAGATTTTAAATATTAACAAAGACTGCATCCAACACCATAGAGCGGCGATGGGCTCACCACCTGTCACGCTGAGCACATGTGCAGTCGCTATTTGTTAAAACGTGGACTATGGCTGGGGATTTATTTTCAGTCCTCATTGCCTAGTCTCTGGACCAATCCCTCGGGGGTAATAATCGTGGCTTGATTATATGAATGTATGTTTCAAACAGCGCGTCGGATAATCACGCACACTGCGGGTGTATTGGCCCTTGGCCAAAGACATTACTCTTTGCCCTTGGCCAAGAGTACTTGTAGGTATCTACGGAAGACCAGCGTCGTGGCATTACTGAGATGCTACGACACAATGCTGAGTAGATGCCTTTTCAGTGTCACATAATATTGTGATTTGTAATTTTTATGTTGTGTTTTTGATGCTGAATAAATTTATTTCTTCTTCTTCTTCTTAAGAGCGTAGAGTGTCATCATGGCCCAGTCTTCTGTGCTGTTGTTCATGGAGGAAGGCCTGGCGTGCCGGTGCCTAACGGCGGGATCGCCTAGATATAAGTAGGATTGCTTCACTGTTACTTATGTATAGCGGTGGGGTAGGTACCAAAAAATTCATAATAAAGTCGAATCATTTATTCATTATACGCCTTCACAGACACTTGCTCGTGGTTTACGCGACAAGTTACAATGTTAAAAAGCACATTTTTTTTAAAATCTGTATGTATTAATGGCTTAAGTTGCTGAGCGACTATGCCAGCCAGCAAAATTACAATTTATCTTAATTTCTACCGTTAATTATCTTTAAAACTAAATTAAAGTTTTATTCCTCCATTTAGAAAATACTATTCCTATCCTCAGATGGTGAACAATGTAGATATGGCAATAATATTGTCTCAAAAATCACAGTTGAAAATTAGGTAAGTACACTTAAAATTTAACTATTTAAGGAATTACAAAAAATTGTAGTTGCACTTTTCAGTCTGTCCCTCTAAATTAAAATACTTAGTCGTAAACATGCATAATGCTTACATCTGATAATAACAATTAAATTAATTAAGATTCATTGGACATAAGGCTACACTTTCACGTAATTACATCAATAATAACAATAATAATTGTAAAATAAGTAAATAAATATTAGCTAAGTATAGTAATTTTACCTTGTCCCCCAGTAGTAACTTCTATTATTTAATACTTTTTCCTAAGACGCCTTAAATATTTTTATCCTATCATTACGCCAAATGAAAGTACCTATTGTTAGTTTAATTTTGTCCCCACCATCTAACAGATTTGAAATTAGTGTCATTTGAAGGGTCTAGTAGGATAGATATTTTTTTACTATGGCGACGTTTTTCAAATACGCGGGATCTAGGTTATAAAAAATATATTGTTTTTGAATATTATTTTTTTTTACCAACAAAATAAGAATGGAAGAGCAGACTAGACTCCACAGGCGGCACCCGTTCACGAGTATGACATGTGAATCAGCCATCGCTTCGCTCAACCATGTTTTAGGGAACGTAACGACCCGACGCACATGCCACCACCGCAGAGACACTTTGAGAGAGCATGACACACTCGAGCAACTCTAACTAAAGCAAGAAAACAATAAAAGTTTTTTTTATTACAAATAAACCCAATACTTTTTTGCAACTAACACAGGTACTTTAGGCTTCTTTGGGTCCCAATAAACAAATTGACACGTATCCCATGACTGTTGTATAGGGTGGGGACGGGGTTCATACAAAATCCCCCATGGTCCTTTAAATCAATTATTTTAATGAATACATTTAGAAATATGTATTAAAATTAATTTAATTTGTTGCATCCTGACACGTCAGTTTTGTAACTGCTGCAAAATCTTTGTCAAGGTAAGTTACCATAATTTTAATAATATACGTTTAAGTTTGAGCATTTCATTTAACGTATGTAGAGTTTATTATGTTAATTAAAAAATCAACGTAAATTCAGTAACCTATGTTTACAAACGAATTTTGCAAAATAACGAATATTGAAGTAGCAATACGTTACGTCAGTTTTGTTCAGTAACTTATAGGCTGACTTGACCGGTTTTTTCATTATTATTTATTATTTTAATTTTTATATCTCAGCACACGTTTTTATTATTATTAGGATTTTATTATGAATTTTGACTGTCCATGTATGTATGTATGTTAAGCAAGTTATGTTATTTACTATATATACCTCTCTGCCTGTTTAAGGGTTAGAGGCGCATGTAATATTCATGTTTAAATTGTTGATTTTGGTTATTAATTTTACAGAAAATACAAACGACTGCAATATTAAATAGCATCAAACTAGATGTGCTCCAATTTTTTGTCATCAGTAGTAACAAAATGTTTATTCAAATCAGTTTTTCTATAAAAATATATTTCGAGATTTCTTAATTTATTACAGATTTAGTTTAAAAAAAATTTCTTTCGATGACCAAATTTTCTTGAAATTCCTCATTTTGCAACCTAATAAGTATTGTCAAGTTGGGTCTTAATAGATTTGTGTAATATTATTGCAACACCGCTATACTAATCATCCAGATCTTTTCTAATGTTATAACAACTAAGTAACAAAGTTCTTTCTGGTTCCAACGACGTTTCCAAAATGATATTTAAGTAAAATATTTGTAACTCAGTTCATTTCAGTCTCAAATTGTGCATTCCACTGTACTATTTTTAAACTTAAAATTATGATGCTACTATCCATTAATTAATTTATTTACAATTTCTAAAACGCTACTTATACAAGGCTAGTGACATATTATCAAATACTTCTAATACTAACCACTCAATGCATAATTTAACAATACTTTTTTCATGTAAGTATATTCATACGTTTAAAAAAATACTTCTTGAATGCGAATCAATAGTTCGCTAAAACATATCCCGCGTGAGTTTTTATTGTACTTTATCTTCCTTATCAGTTTTGGGTCCGCTCCGGACTTCAGTCGGCTGCTGCTGACGGCTCGCCAAAGAGTAGTATAAGTATAGGGGTACGGCTCGCGGCGGCGGCGATCCCTGTCACTTGCTATCTCAGTCGTTGGGCTCCGTTCACTTTAGTAATAATAATTGTGTTCTATTCTGTGTTCGTTTACCTGCGTGTGACTCGAGGGACGCTTGGCGTTGACTTTGGCTTAAGCTGCGCGAAGCTCAGTATAGGTATAATAGGGTGTATACAAATTCGTTTAAAATTGGCTCTTCCGATTGTAAGCATGCGAATCTGTTAGTTATTTTTAGGTCTGCCTGCTGAGTTCCTCTAAATGTATTGGCATTTGATATTGGGCGTACATACATACACACATTTTGCGAGCATAACTATAGGAACAGTTAGTTATATTCCGCCATAAATTCTCGCAGTCTTTTTTTTTTTGACATAGGCTGGACATGTTTTATCTAAACTCATGTGTTTAGCGTGGAAATTAGTGCATTCAAACACCTCGCAGTTTTCATGATTTCCCGTACACTTAGGGCAAACGATTTTTTTAGACGTGCATGTTTTTTTGAATGATCCAAACTTCCAGCATTTTACCCTACCCTGGTACGTAGGTTACTAATTATGATATAGGCCGGTAGCGATGTGCTCTTGAATCCCACTCGTGCTGCTTGCTTTACTGGGTACCTATTTTCCTTCTTGGTTTATCTCATAAGTCGGTTAACTGATGTTATCAATGTATTATTCGGACACCTGAAAGCCTTTATAGTCTCTTGTTTCGTCAGTTCTAAATCAACATCTCTCAGAACTCCGTATGAAAGACGTATGTCTGCGTCCCTTTGCACCCGCCATCCTGTTTTTAAACTCTTCGCAGTAAGTTGATAACTTTTTTAACGTAATTATAGGTAGGGAACTTGACTTTAATTTTATTAGGATTTATATACCTACTTAATTCTGTTTATATCGCTCAAAAACTTTGCAATGGTAAATTGTTTTGGTAATTTATCTTTATCACAAATAATAACTTCCGTTTTTATTTTATTGTTTCTTTGGCCTTTTCTCCATCCCTCTCCACTCCCAGTCTTCTTCTCCGAGATGTACATTTTCAGTTCCTCGCTGTCATTCTCCTCCTTACGAATTCCAATTTCTTCCCCCACTTGTCCCATGTATCCCCCACTTCATCATCCTCACTCATGTCGTTCTCCATCAACGTTTCTATCTCGGAATCCTTCGAGTTTGTTGCTGAGATTTAAGCGATAGCCTGCACAGCAAGCCTATCGCCGCACGTTACATGTGTATATTCCGTTCGCGAAATAATTAACAATATTTAATTTTATAACATTATGTTGAGAATGAATTAAGTAAGTATAACTTCGATAGCTTACTATTACCACTAGTAGAAATTGATATAAACATTTTCTAAATTGCTAATAAAGATCAAATTAAATATAACATTCTTTGTTGCAGTACCTTATTAATATATACTTAATGTTATTTCTTTACCTCTCTCTCAAAGTCAAAGTTTATTTAATATAAGGCTTCACATTCTCTTATTAACATTAAAACTATAAACATAATTATAAATGCCTATTGTGTGTATTTATGTGGATGTACATAAAACTAAATTAACTTTATGCTTAATTTTTCCCATTATTTGGTTTACAAATTAAATTAAACTGTTATCCATATGTATGTGTGTATATGGAATTTATAGACCGATCTATAAGTTTTGGTTCAATCCAAGGTACATACAAGAAATTACATTTTCCATCTTTAATACTTTCTAGATTTTTAGGAGGAGTTATTAAGTACTTATACCAGTTTCCGATTTATCGACACAGTTGGAGGTGACGTTGTTCATTAAAAGTTTAAAACAATACATTATAGACTAATGGAAAAACACAATACTATACTATAGTTCCTTACACACAAATATGACTTTGACCATACCTACGCTACACCCCTGACCTGTACAGACCAAGGCGACGAAGTGACCAGACCTTTCATTCCAGACCTCACTCTCATAGGTTTCCTACCACACATCTCATCTACACATTGCCGATATTTATTCATTCATCAACATGTACTCTACCATCCATAATGAACGACGGGTGGGAATACGGAATACTCGAGGTGATTGATGCGTTTCTAGAAAGATCGAGAATAATCGAGATACGTGGAGAGACTTTTTTATTTTATTCTACAACAGGTAAGCGTTTGGCCTTCATCTCACCCGATGGTAAGTAACGATAAGGCCGGAGTTGGAAGCGCACGAACCCGGAATCCTCAACCGCTGGGGAACTGGCTATCTTATCTCAAACTGTGGGAACACAACAATGCTATAAACATCGTTGTTATGGCGACAGACTTAGATAAGATGGTGGTAGCTAGCCAGGCGGAATTAACACCGATCAAACCGAATACACAAAGATGTACCCCCCGCTGGGAATCGAACCCGGGACCTCTGGGTCTGAGACCGGTGGCTTAGCCACTAGACTACAGAGTTTGTTGACGTGTTGTGTCAATAATCTAGAATCAATATCATTTATTCAGTTTAGGCCATGTATAGAGGCTACAGCATTTATGAATGTCATTATGCCATCGGTTCGTAAGTTTATAGGGCGGGGACCTTGCACTGAGAAGAACCGGCAACAAACTTAGCAAGGGCATTTATTTATCTCCTTTTCTTTTACAGCATCAAACAGTATTGAAAAATGCCCTCTCTATTACAGAAAAAAAATTACATAAAACAACGAAAACATTTAAAAAAAAGTTCAGGTATTCATCGATATAAAATAATCAATGTCTCAAGGTGCATTTAAACTAAACGAACAAAGAGCTAGAGCTAGAACAAGAGCATTCTTTCTTGATCTTTTAGTGTAAACGAAAGCTCGATAACAGCGTTTACACCAAAATATCAACGAGCATTTGAATGAGAACCAAGAACTAGAATGCTCTAGACGATAGCTGGGCGGTTAGATCAGCCGAATGCTCATTGCTCATTTTTGTCAATTTTCTGTGGTAGGTGGTAGTGCTTTGTTATGTCCGACTCTGACAGCAATATTATAATTGCAAGTGCTGCATTTATATTATTTTGTCTCAAACACTCAAAAAGAAAAGAAGGAGGAGACGTTGGTGGGTGACCAATTGAATGCAACGAAGGATACTGGGTAATGTAGGTGAAACAATGACGCACTTATATGAACTGATATATCAAGCACTGGTTAGATATCGGGACGGGAACGGACCTACAGGGAACTGATATATTAAGAAGTGGTCATATCAGTGAGCGTCAAGTTGGCAGGCACACCACGGAATTAGACGGTTTTGACTATGTCAAAAAATTGTGTATAAATAGTGATAAATAGTGACGTATAGCATATAAATAGTGATACTATGGTTCAAAAGATATTTGAGTATCTTGGTGTGCCTGCTAACTTGACGTCAAGATAGCAGGCACCATAAGAAATACAGTTCGTATCAATGTGATTTATATGTCAAAAAATTGTGCATAAATAGTGAATCGTATACGCAAAATTTCAACAATTGTACTTCAATACAAACCGAGATATTACGGTCTCTAAGTGGGCTGCCAACTTGACGATTCTTGCGATGGCGATTCCAGAGAAACGGGTTGAAGGTTTAAACAAATAAATACATGAAAAAATTGTGTGTGAAATTGTGAATCTTTCAATATCAATAAAAAAAGAATTCTTCTTTGCTATTTTCCAAAAATCTAATGTAAACTTCTATCATACATTCGATTTTAAGTACAATCGTGCACAATTTTATTTATTGACTTAAGATACTGACATAAAGTCTAATTATTTTTAATTCAAGTCATAAAATTACACTTAAATCTACCGTTGTAATGTTCCGTTCCTGTCATTTAAACGTAATTTTTTATTAGAGTAAAAGAGACAAAACACGGAATAACTATTCGTAGCTCATTCTTTGTTTATTAGTCATAAAGGACTAGGCAGGTAAGATTAATATTTAATGCACTAGGAATATACTTAACCTTAGTTAACTTTACGAAAGATTAGCTAGGTAAGTACCTACTTATGAAGTTATACGTATTACTCGACCAACACAATTAGGTGCATGTCAGCTAGACGTTTATCACAGTTGTTCAATAATTTACAAACTAAATATATCTTCTACGATATTCCATTTTAAAATCTGACCACTCAGCATGTGCAAACTAATTGAAGTGCAATATATTTAGATTGTTAATCATTGAACAATTATGATAAACGTCTAGCTTTAATGCGATTAATTATGTTGGTCGATAAATATGAAAAGTTTTGAATTACTGAGAAAATATCTACCTCACATTAGATACAATGGCGGACTCCGTCGCTTTACCAGTTTAAAGGTCAAAATCCCTTGCACACCGCGTCGTCTATTTGGTACGGGCACGTAGGTACCCGGGCTGTCGGTGCGCTTCACACGAAAATCGCTGCAAAGTGGTAAAGCGACGGCGACCCCGACCGTACCTAGGTATATCTTTTTTGTAAATATGTACCATAATAGAAAATAAGCTGCGTACCTTTAAAAATGTAGGTTGTTATTAAACGATTTAAACACTTTCACTTCTGATGCAAATGTACTCACTGCTTACCAATTTCAACACAAACAAAAAAACTTTTCGCGCACGATTCTCGTATCACCGGCTCACCGCACGTAAACAATATCACGCCATCTCTTGGTCGTTAGCGACACTTGCTCGTCCACCACTATCCGAGACTTTTAATTCGAGTCACTAAAATTACAAATTGCTTGACATAAGTTTCATAGAAATAACGTGAAACTGACATTACAACGGTAGATTTAAGTGTAATTTTATGACTTGAATTAAAAATAATTAGACTTTATGTCAGTATCTTAAGTCAATAAATTAAATTGTGCACGATTGTACTTGAAATCGAATGTATGGTAGAAGTTTACATTAGATTTTTGGAAAATAGCAAAGAAGAATTCTTTTTTTATTGATATTGAAAGATTCACAATTTCACACACAATTTTTTTATGTATTTATTTGTTTAAACCTTCAACCCGTTTCTCTGGAATCGCCATCGCAAGAATCGTCAAGTTGGCAGCCCACTTAGAGACCGTAATATCTCGGTTTGTATTGAAGTACAATTGTTGAAATTTTGCGTATACGATTCACTATTTATGCACAATTTTTTGACATATAAATCACATTGATACGAACTGTATTTCTTATGGTGCCTGCTATCTTGACGTCAAGTTAGCAGGCACACCAAGATACTCAAATATCTTTTGAACCATAGTATCACTATTTATATGCTATACGTCACTATTTATCACTGTTTATACACAATTTTTTGACATAGTCAAAACCGTCTAATTCCGTGGTGTGCCTGCCAACTTGACGCTCACGTCATATCAGGACCGGACATATCAGGAAGTAGTCATCACCAACCGAAAGGGATAGTAGGTATGTATTCAAATCGTTATGGTACGTTTACACGCTTGCCGAGGCTTGGCAAGCGTGGAAATGTACCATTAGAACACTAGAACGCTTTGAAGAGACCGCTCCGGGGAGCGAGCAAGTCCGAACATGCAAGAACGCTCTAAGCAACTGTTCGCACGCTCTAGTGCCGTTTACATCAAGCAAACGAGCATTCTTAGAATATTCCATAGAACGCAATAGAACAACAAAAGAATGCTCGGAGTCTGTTTACATTAGAAGAATTTAATAGAGTGGGGATAGAATGAGCATTCGCTCGTCTGATGTAAATCGGCCTTTACATTACAGTACACACAGATGAATAAAAAATAATAAGAATATAATTAACAATAATAAAACTATGTTTGCAAGAGCAGACCAGCCTCCACAGGCAGCACCCGTTCACGAGTATGACATGTGAATAGCCATCGCTTCTTTCAACCATGTTTATGGAACGTAAAGACCCGAGCACATGCCACCACTGTACCGTAGACAAACTTTGAGACAGCTGACACATATTATATGTAGATATAGATGATAGTTGCAGTATAATATACGTCTCTCTGTATACTACACTGCTTTAAAATGTATCATCTATCATAGGGAGTCTTCTGAGGAATTGTCCGGCACACGCAATCGCCTGCCTTTCCACCCGCACCACCTCGATGGAAGGCGGCCTACTACTGTGCGTTTCGCGTTACTTTACCTCAAACTACAATTCTGGGAAACCAGCTCTCGGCGCAGGTATTACCGGACCATTATGACTTAGGGATCTTCAAGAAACGAACCTATTCCTTCCTCAAAAGCTGGCAGCGCAACTGCGATTCCTCTAGTTTTGCAGATGTCCATGGGCGGGACGACGATTGCTTCCCATCAGGTGACATGCCAGCTCGTTTGCCTCCTTCTAATATAAAAAAATGAGATCGAACGAGGTGCGAATACTACGTTTTCTTCAAATTTCTTAAAGTGTGGTACTCGGCCCAACATACCCCCGCACACAGCGCTACATCACACATCGTGCACTTTAATGTCACCATACTGCGCCTGCCCGCCGCCGTGCAGCGCACGCACCGCCTTTGGGTCCGAGTTGACTTTCCCGGTAGTTTTTCGGTAAAGGCAACAAAATGGTCCCCTTTTCGTAACCTTTTGTCAGTGTTGTCACAGTAGTTTGGGGACGGGACAACATTGGAGATGCCCGTTTTGACCAGTGCTTCTCCCACAGCCTGCCGGAACTGCCTGTGTGATAAGGCCTTCGAGGTAAATGGCATTTTCCTATAGATAATGAAGGTATTTAAGAGGCTCGTGTTGAGCAATCTCTTAAATACCTTCATATACCATTTTTTATTCCGTTTTCGTTCCATTAAGAACATGGAGAGCTTTTGATCTTTAGAATCTACACCCCCCATGTACTTATTGTAAGTCATTATCACACGCGGTTTTCCTATCGCGACTCCGCCACGAGTACATTTAACACGATCGTCTCTGTGATAGGTAGACAGTGTGGTGACAAGTTTGACGTCTTTCCAGGCGATTAAACTAATGTCACCGCAATGTCTAGCTATTTGTTCTCCAGACTGTAATGACCGTTCGGTCAAGGATCGGATCGCGTCAGGAATATGAAGACGGTGTCTGTTGAGGGTCCCTATCACGTCCGTGCGCCTCTGTTTTAGAAACCTTGTCAAGGCCAGCTGGTTATACCAGTTGTCCATGACAAGGGTATGGCCCACGTCTAAAAACCCATCCATAAGTTCGAGAACTACCTTAGCCGTGCTGTTCGAGAACCCATGGATGAGATCAGGATGCATCGTGGAATTCTTGCCCGCATATAACAGGTACCTAAGCAGGTACCCCGTTTCTGCCTCACATAATTCGTAACTTTTTATTCCAAATCGGGCTGCCTTAGAGCGAATGCTCTGGACCCAGCTGAGGCGGCCCTTCCACAACAACAGGGACTCGTCGAGGCTCAAACATTTAGCTGGAGTGTACAGCTCCGTAAACTTCCTGTTACAGTGCTCTACAATTGGAAGGATTTTTGAAATTTTCTTCTCATAAGAGGACACAGGAGGAGCATCATTATTATCCACGAAGTGTAGCATGCGATACAAAAGAGTGAAACGATCTCTTGTCATATATTGCCGGAAATCGCGCATTCCCATGATGCCCGTCGTCCAATAGTCTTTCGAAACCGACCTGTAGCAGATAGACATGAGCACAAGCATACCAAAGAATCGGTACATTTCCTCAATGCTGGTTTCGGTCCATGTGTTCAAGGGCACAGGGATCCTATCCCCCACTTCGGTATAGGCAACGAGCATTTCCCAAGCATACCGATTGGTCTCTTGCACAATGTGAGCCATAATCTCATCATTCCACACTGCCTTAAACACTTCGACCGGATCTTGAAAAGCGAACGATGGGCCAGGTGTACGCAAATACGTTTCCTCCTGGCCAGAAAACGTGGAATAGTCTTCCGACCAAGAAAACCCAATATTTGCTGACTCTGAGTCCATCGTTAGCAACTCAGCATCCTGTCCTTCCATGCCCTCATCATTCATCACACCTGCCACATCTCCTTTTATTCCTCTAGCACCATCCCTTTCCACTTCTTCATACGGCATCACATCTGTCAATCTTTCTTCTTCGCTAACCACTAACTCACCTGCTATATCACCTGACATTCTAAGTCCATCTGTTTGTTCCGCCCGTCTATCCCAATCATGCAGTAGCTCACCCTGGCCTCCCTCCTCACTCAAAATAACTTTCTTACGTAGGCGTCGCGTAGCAAACCTCAATTCGCGGAAGTCTATTGCTTCATCCTCCGAGCCGCTGTTACCCATGTCGTCGTTGCTGTCAGTATCGCCTTCGCTGCCAGAGTTCATAAGAGCTTTGGCAAGGACATCGTTGGGCCGCAGCCGACGACAAACTTTCTTAGGACGCGAACCTCCGGGTAACGACGGCGTCATTGATGAAGTCGCTGGAGTAAACGGCGTCAACTCCGGCGTCGTCGTTGGTTTCCGATTCTTTTGACAAAAGCAAACAAGAACATGTCACTATAGAACCACTTTAATGTAAACAAGACGATAGTAGAATATCGCATAAATTAAAAAGTTTTGATGTCTGTTTTGTTATTATGTTTATTGCTCAATCAAACAAAAATACAACAGAACACATATTATGTTTAAAAATTGGCACACAGACAAATCATAGACTGGAATTGCACATGTTACTTATTATCCTAACACCGACACGACAGTTTATGATTCCGAAAGGGTGCTCCAAAGTTCACCTAAATTTTCAACTCCGATAATCGGAACTCCGAAAATGTTCTTCCTAACAATCTCAAATTCCTAACTACTCTGTTTCTAATGTTCATTATTTCGAATCATTCAACCTCATAATGTCAGTAGCAATAAACATCTAATATACTATTATTTGTTTTCCCATATAAAAATTTAAAAAAAATTAGTTTACGCTCACACCAACTATCTAGACCAAGATGAGTATTCTTGTGAAACTCGTTTATATGGTAAGATAACGGATAAATATACATAAACATAGAAAAAACACCCAGACCCGAAATCAATTTAGAAAAACAGTTTTTCTCTAAATTGACCCGACCGGGGATCGAACCCGGGACCTCAGAGATGGTGACACCATGAAAACCGGTGTACAAACCACTCGACCAAGGAGGTCGTCATATACATTACCGTCTTTTACACTATTATTCAAATGATTGAGGATACTAGCTGCCCTACTCCTGTAGGTCACGTAATAGGTTAGTTAACAAAATTTGTGTTAAAATTAATATAAACAATATTTATAACTTTATAAAAATGGTTAAGTAATTAGATCAATATAAAAGACACGCTTCAAGTTAAAACTTTTTTGGAAGTCTCTCTGACTGAAACACATAATATCTAAATACTTTTATATCCAAATAAATAAAAATAAAAGAAAAATTATAAACTCACCTTCAAGTAGCACTTCTTTAGAGCGTCTTCATCAAGTAATTTTTTCATGTCGACTACCCGCAACGCCCCGCCGGCGCCGGGAGATATTACTCTCTTCAGGGTTGTCTTCAGAGGCTTTTTCGAGTCCATCTTTAGAAAAATATTAATTTCATGTTAGATATATTAACCGTGTCGCGCAGCGGTGAAAGAATACTACCACCCCCCTCTCTTCCCTTGGGTGTCGTAAAAGGCGACTAAGGGACTAAAGACTGCACATACATCCAACAGAATAAAGCGGCGATGGGCTCACCACCTGTCACGCTGAGCAATGTGCAGTTGCTATTTGGTGAAAAGTAGACTATGGTTGAGGACTGCCTCTGCTGTCCTCATTGCCTAATCTCTGACTAACCCTTCGGGGATAATATTCGTGATTATATGTATGTGTGTATAGCTCTTTCAATTGAGCTTTATAATATTTCAATGGGTCTATCGATTTTAATAACTGTGATGATTGGCATCGAAATCTTAAGTATAGCAACGCTTAGGTGGTGCGGACGGCCGGGGGGTAGAAACCTGGCGAACTGAGAAAGAACCTATTTTTTTAAACTCGGGTAAAACTAGAATAATTCTAGTTTTTATTTTATTGCTCAGACGTCAATCGTATCGATACTATCCAAATGCAAAACTAAAAATACAGATACTTTATCGATACCAATCAATACTACCTATCGATAAAATCGTGTTTATCAGTAACAAACGGACGACACCATAACTAAATATCATCAATCGTCATGAATAAATAAATAAAAAGGTATCATCAAAAGAAAAATACTATCTTGAATTCCTTTGATTATATAATATTCATCATCATCATTGTGTCATCATTACATAAAATGTCAAAAAAGGCGCTGCCTGCCGACACGTGTGGATTCGATGTGACGCCATGGCACCAATGACCTTTTCATGGCACAGGATAACTAATAGTACTACCGTACAGAAGGTTCACGCTCTAACTAAAGTCAAGTTTAGGTATAAAAAATTGCCTACGACTTTCACGCGAAATTGAAAGTTATTGTGTGACCCGAGCGTTCATATTTAGTAAATCAACGCTGACTCGATATCGATTTGACGTCAGGAGCGCAGGGTTTCCACTCATGGATATATTTAAGTGTATATTAAAATAAATCAGATTTATTGTTCTTTCTTTTACATAGACACCCGTAAACACAACAGTATCTTTTATACGGATTATAAGATCGTTTAGTAGTCATTGTTCGGTGCACAAAAATCACAGAAAATGATCGTTCGTTTTACGCTCGACGTGGAGCGTGCAAGCCGAGCGGCAACCTACTGCCATACGCCTGCCCAGGAGACAGGCGCGCCGGCCGAACGTACCTTAACTGCGGAGTGACCCCCCTGGCCATGGCACGCTGCTGTCTTTCACAGCAAAATAAGTACTGCTCAAGTTTTAGTGTGCCAAATCGGGTACACTTGAGCAAAAACGAACGACACTGACCGCAATGGCACGGTAATATCATCAATCAGTATTGTAACTTCATATAAACGGACGAAGCGCAAGCTATGCCTACATAACCTACGCGCTCCGATCTCAGCATGCGCACAGCATGCAACAGTGTACAGTCGTCGCGAATGTGCCGCAGTGACGAACGAACAGTGTGTTGTTGTTTTAAACCGTAAGCGTACGATTTTTTTCATTAAAATAAGTTCAAGTACTTAATATGGCAAGGACGGAGCAATTATTGTAGAATATATTGTGCTGTTTTTGGTTGCATGAATTCCTTCATGAGGACGGCATGGCATTAATTCATGCCAAAAAAAGCCCTGGAGGACGGGATGGCATTAATTAATGCCATCGGTACGTCGACCGTTTTGTTGCGTTGCATGAATTCCTTCTTGAGGTCGGCATGGCATTAATTCATGCCAAAAAAACCCTGGAGGACGGGATGGCATTAATTAATGTCATTAGAACGAATAAATCCTTGACAATAAATGTGTTAAGCTAAATTTATAAGGCATTTGTTTCTGCTTATAGTTTTCGATTTTCAGTAGGTTAGATATCAAATAATGGCCCTGAGAAACGGCGCGTGTTATGACTGTGAATTTCGCGCGAAAACCATGCTATCGCATATGATTATAAAGATAATTTATGTGGGAGTTCGTATTTGTAATCACTATTCTATTTTTGTTAATTATTTACATTATTTTACAAGAAATAAAAACACTTAAATTTGCGCAAGTGCACCCGATTTGGCAAATTCCGTAAATAATCTTATATATAGATATACTAGCTATAACATAAAAAAATATGATACTACTGGCTAGACGACGGACGCGTTAAAGGAGGTGTATAAGAAACCGATACCTGTTCCATTAAAAATGAAAAAACACCACCTTAACTTTTTACTTTTTTCCTAACTGAAATGCTTTTTTTGCTTATTTACAATTTACTACGCGCGCGAAATTACCTACACTACTTAATACTACACACGCACAGCTAACGCGCGCCGCCGCGCGAACAACGCCTCCCTCACTCGTGCTCGTGCGTGTAGTACATGCGAAATGCAGAAAGTTCACTTTTTAATAAATGCGTAATAACTCGCGAGTTTTAAAATTTGCTATAACCTTTTTTAGCTAAAAGGAATGTAGATAAGTTACTAGTTTACCTCCTTAAACGCGTCCGTCGTCTAACCTGTCACGGTGTATTATTGTTGAATAATTAGCCCAAAATTTAAAAATAAAATCATATTGTTAGGAACAGTAGTTAGATCACAATATTTATTCAAAATCACGTCGTGCGTAATGTTGGCAAAAAATATGGGTTACTTCATACTTATGAATGTAAATTTTTCGATATACGGACATACGTTTATTGTGTATGCATTCAAAAGCACTATTAGTGCCGATTCTAAATATATAGTTCTATACCATTTCATGGCTTGTAAACTTATTACGAGCCTATTGTTTCAAGCAAACATAATGTTTACTTTATCGTACTGACGCATCCGGATTCAAACGACCCGATATAAAAACAATGTGAACTATAAGCATTCCATTGTTTATAAGTTCTCAGTTGGTTTCAACACCTTCTTAGAAATGTAACTGGGGACGCTGTAAGTGTAAACATCTGGCCGTAAGAACAAAGAGAAACTCGTAAGTGCTTATCTCGGCAATAAAAAAACGGGCGGTGTCAAGTGGCACCGTGCTACGCGGGGGGGCGAGCCGCGCGCCTCGCCGCCGTCAGTCAAAGGTTAATGAAATAAATAGTAATCAATAGCAGCAATGCTCTGAATTATATAGAAAAAATTACATTACAATATCATGCGGGAGTTTGAAGCTATCTTCATTTTTAGCTTAAGACTTTTTAGGTATTTTGAGGTTATGACAACTGTTATCGTATGACTATCAGTTCAGTTCAGCATTTATTTATCACTTGACTCTTAACGCAGCGTTCTATAGAAAACTTTTTTAATAGTCATTATTATATCATAAGAGAACACTTTTGATAAGTGAATGGTTAAGACGCAACAGATATCGAATAGCCAGCCTATTTGGGCATTCTCCTTTACTATACTTACACATACTATTTAAATGTAAATAAACAAGTAAGTAAATTAAATAACTTGATGTGATTGATTTCAACTAAGTATTAAAATTTTAAATCTAAGACTTTTATATCATATAAATTGTGTAATGACGTTATAAGTTATAACGTAATACAGGTGTAAAATAAGGTGTTATGACGTTCTGGACTTGTAAAATGGTTGTTACCTATACTGTTTGTATGAATAGTACTAGAAAAAAAAAGATTTTTCATTATTTCAATTATCCCAAGGAGTCTACTAGGTAAATAAATAAAATCCAGATTATACCTATTTAAAAGAGATATGTTGAAGTAGGTCGCACAAACCTTTATGTTATATGGGTATGTATGAGCACAAAAATTACAAAAAATTATATTACAAATTTATAAATTTGTACCGTAAAGTGGGGCTATTAGGGAAATGAAGGGCTATTCGGGCCGAACGGTGCACAAAAATGTTTTTTTTATGTAAATCTACTAACCGCGAATTGGGCAAAATTTTCTTAAGCTATGGCAACACTTTAATAGCTAACCTTTTAAAAGAAACTATCAATTTGACATTTGTGTCTATACTTCGCTCTAATAAATGTCGACGAAATTTACGAGGGGCGTTCAAAATATTCTCGGTATTGATACGTTGCAACCTCTTTTATATATATATTTGTTACTGGCCGCTAAGATTCATCCATTGACATTAAAAAAAAGTAAAATTGGAACCGAGATGTTCTTTTGTTTTTCTGCAATTGCCGAACAAACATGAACACCATGAGCGAATTAACAATTTTAACAAAATTAGAGCACCGATCCGTCATAAAATTCTTGACAAAACAGGGTAAAAATCAAAAAACCATAAAAGAGGAAATGGATTGTGTTTACCGTGAGTCTGCTCCTTCTTTATCTACTATTCAAAAATGGTCAAGCGAATTTAAGCGTGGAAGGGAGAGTATTGAAGATGACCCTAGACCTGGCCGGCCTGTAGTGGCTACCTCACAAGAAAATATTGATAAAGTGGAAAAACTTATATTGGAAGACGGCCGAGTGAAGGTAAAATCTATAGCTCAAGTAACCAATCTCTCTATTGGTACCGTACATGACATTATACATGACCATCTTAATATGTCAAAAGTAAGTGCAAGATGGGTTCCGCGAATGCAGACGCTTCTTCAAAAGGATATGCGTGTGGCTTGCTGTTCAGATTTTATCGACCTGTGTGGTGAAAATCCCGATGAGGTGCTGCAAAAAATAGTTACTGGAGATGAAACCTGGGTTTATCATTATGACCCAGAGAGCAAACAGGAGTCCATGCAGTGGCACATTAAGGGTTCAGCTCATCCCAAGAAGTTCAAGGTAATCCCGTCAGCTGGCAAGGTCATGGCCACAATATTTTGGGATTGTGAAGGAGTTTTGCTTATCGATTATAAAGAAAAAGGTGTAAATATCACAGGGCAGTACTACGCTAACGTTATACGTCAATTAAGAGATGCCATCAAAGAAAAGAGGCGAGGAAAGTTAACCAAAGGTGTTCTGCTTCTGCATGACAACGCCCCTGTCCATACTGCTCATATTGCCAAGGCAGCTATTGTTGAATGTGGGTTTGAAACTGTTACTCATCCACCCTATAGTCCGGACTTAGCCCCAAGCGACTTCTTTTTGTTCCCCAATCTTAAAAAGGATCTGCGTGGAAATAAATTTTCTGACGATGAAGCGTTGAAGACGGCCGTGGAGGAGCATTTTTACACCAAAGATAAAAAATATTTTTATGAGGGATTAAAAAAAATAATTGATCGATCTTATACGTGTATGAACATAGGGGGGGAGTATATTGAAAAATAAAAATATCAAACTTTTCGTACTTGTTTGTTTTTATCCACATACCGAGAATATTTTGAACGCCCCTCGTAGTGTGAAAAATTAACAAAATAAAGGTTGGTAAAACTTCTATCGCCATATAAAATTGTGATAAGGTAGCTATTTCGTGAAACTTTTATTCTATGACGCATGTTTTGCGCTACCTTTTAAGCATAAATTCTTGTCAATTTAAGTGTATCTCGTGAATCCAAGAGCAGTTTTTTGCAGGGACTGAATAACCCAAAAATTAAGGTACCTTTATATAGCGGTATGGCGTCATACCGAAAAATAGCGGTTACCGGAATATTCCGATATCCAAATTTATATCGGTACCGTAATTTTGAGTTTTTAAATAATAAAGGTTTATTTCGGTATGAAAGAGACGGCTAACAACCGTTTCAAGCTTAGCAACTACTGGCTTTCTTATAAAGCTTTAGTTTGGATTGTTCTCGTTGTCAAAACACGTGCGCCGCGCATAGGTTTGAATTTTTTACTAAAAGACAGGATATACCCACAAAATATTCTTTTCGGCCAAAAACACAAACAAGATTAATTTTGTCAACCTCTAAACTTCACTTACACTCTAAAAGTCCGTTAGTTATGTGTGTGAAAATATATAATAAATTACCTACTTCCTTAAAAAATATACCCACATAAAAATAATTCTTTAAAAAACTGAAAGACCTACTTATTGCAAAATGCTACTACACGCTGGAAGATTACCTAAAAGATCGCCTATAAAAATATAATAATGTATAATAATAAAATAATTATTGATAAATAAATAAAATAATATGTAGATAATATTTTGTATATGTATATATATGTATGTAAATATATGTGCATATGTGTGTATATATATATATATATATATATATATATATACAGAACAATACCTGTACCAGATTGGATGCAATTTTATTCCTATGTACAATAAGTCCTACTCTCGCCTTACGTAATTATATTTATTTAAGTAGAATCACAGAATAATATTGTAGAACAATGCAACTGCCGTGCACACGGATTTTTAAAAGTACGCTTGCCGGTAGGTATATTAACGCCAACTCAAGCTAGTGTCTGCTAATAAGCGGACGGACTTTTACTTAACCCTTAACCGATTCATTGCGTATCCCTCTTTTAATGACTTTTGTGCATGGCGGCTAACAAATATTCTGTGACGCCTCCGTGCGTCAGCCGCCACCCATTAAAGTGACGCGCTTGCGCGTCTTCAGCCATGAGTGAACATATTTTGCTTTTTGTTATGATTTTGGCTTGTTTACACGTGATTGCATTCAGTCGGAATCGGATGTCAAACGTAAAGGGTTTGCTAATTCGTTTAGTGTATTGTAAAGTGACTTATCTACGCGATTTTGCTGGAATGGCTGCTAAGTGATTTATTTGGATCAGTGGTTGTAAACCTTTTGTGTATTTTTAGTAGAAGTTTACAAAAGGGTGTGAAAGGAGTACCTTTATTTAGGTTCTATACCGTAGTGTTGCGATGCAGCCACTATAACGAGTCAAAATATAAAAAATAAAAAAATAAAAAATACGCATGAGTAGATGTCGGAACTCTTGTTCTCATTGTTAATGAGCAATGTAGTCCAATGAAATGGAAAATGGGTCGGGTGGTTCAACTTCATATTGAATAATCGCTTGAATTTGCGAATAATTGAACTTACTTATAAAATCAGTTTTCAATCTAGCCGTTTTTAATAGTAGATTGATACACAAGTTGCTAAAATGACATATAAAACGAGGTATTTTAACTCCCGAGCTTAATTCGATTGCAAGAAAATAAAATAATCCAATACAATATTTAAAATAAATAATGTAAACTCAGGGCTTGTTTATTCGGTTAATTTTCAAACCTAGTCAGCAGCCAGTTCATAGGAACCGTTTTATTAAGGTTTTTTTCTTTTAAACAAGGAGAAATCCTATTTTCGGATACACAGCGGGCCTGAGGAAGCCCGCTGGTTATGTGGCGACTCTCCCCCCAACGCCCGGTTCCCTGTCCAGGTCCGAAGGCCTCGACAGGGACTCGGGTGAAGAGGGGCCTTACCCACTAAAACTCCTTACACCATCCCATCACTTTTTTTTTTTATGGGTTGGTTTGTAACTAGGGCTTCATTAGAAGGCAAATATTTCCTTTTGTGTGTTAATTTGGGAGTATGGGTATTTCCCCGCATGGGATAAGCGTAGGCTATTAAAGGATGTTGGGTAATTTTGGGATAAAGGGTTTTGAGGATCAATTTGAATTAGGGTTCGTTTAAGGATATTGGGAATTATTTAAGGAAGTAAGGAAAAGCAGAAATTTAGAATCTATTATTTAATGCCAAAATTTTTGAGGTGGACTTTATGCCCGATTTACACGTGTTAAGTAATTTAGTAGTTAACTAAATTTTAACTAAATTTTAAGTGATTAAGTGCATGTAAACACAGAATTTAGTAGCAAGTTGCAAGTTAAATTTAGTTAACAACTAAAGAGCTAAATTAGAATTCTGTCTATTTTTCGGTTAAGTTGGTGGGCGGGGCTTGTCACTTGACACGTTTGGACAGGCACAATTTAGTTAAATGCATTATATTTCGGACTTCTTGGCGGAAAAGTGAAGCGTCATGTCTGCAGTTTTGTTTTATTTTCTTTAATTTATGTTTTGTCGAATATTAATATGCAATAATGGTGGATTATTAACTGTTATGTGTTCGTGAATGTGCATGAGTGTTGGCAAATAAAACAAAACTGTGCAACATCACTTTACAAATTCTCTCAAGAAGTCCGTGTGAGATCTCAATAAAGTCCCACAGCTTTATTGAGTCTGAAGGGTTTTGGGTTTGGTTAATTTACCATTAAACGTTCATTTATCACTCATTTTCATTATCATCTACTTTATGCAAAAAAATATTCACTTTAATATCTTACGTGACACTGCCTAAATGTGCTGACCATACGAAGCCATTATTTAAGCACAGAATTTACGACTTCATCACGTTGTTGATCGTCCATCTTGAGTAAACTAAAGAGCTTAACTACTTAAATACGTATGGACGCCTACTTAAATTTAAGTCACTTAAAATTTAGTTAAAATTTAGTTTACTACTAAACTACTTAATACGTGTAAATCAGCCATTAGAGTCCTATATTTAAATTTAAGTGGACTTAAGGTCCACTTCTAGTCGATTGCGGGTCACAAATAGTTAGGAAAGAAAGATTTTAGAGGTAGAAGGGAAAGAAGAAGTAAGGATAAGAATAAGGAAGGAATTATAAGGGTTTTATGGGATTATTTTTGTTTATAAGCTTTATTTGCGTTAGTTTTTAGTCTTTAATTTAGGCTTAAATTTATTTATTAAGTCTTAATTCCGTATTATTATTTTAATTTAGTTTTATTTTAATATTATTTATTGAAGAATGAATTTAATTTTTACGTTTTTTACAGAGTTTTGAGAGATTTATAATTTATTTATGTAATAGTTTTTATATAAAAAGGCTAGGCATTATACTTGCAAATTTTCTGCCAATTTATTTTAGGATTGTTTATGCGTATTATTTGGTTAAAGTTTTTTATTTTAGACTAGGTAAAAATTTTATTAAAAGTTTTAGGTTTGTTTTAGAAATTTTTAGTGTTTTACTTTGGGCCTTTAAGTGTAGATTTTATTGTGTGTTATTATTTAGGAACAATCTGTGATAAATTTATTTAAAGGTGTTAAAGTTAATTTTTTTTTTTTTAAGATTTTATTATGAATATTAGGGTTTTAATTTTTAGTGTAGATTATTTTAATGTTATTTTAGTTATTCAATTTAGGTAATTTTAGTTTATAATAAGTTTTGATTTCAAAATATGTTCAATTTCCATAGTCTGTTTGGTTCTGCAAGCGCAGAACCATGGATTTGATTCGGGGGCACTCTTTTCCATTCGTGGCATTATGGCTGGAGTCCACTTTAGTGCCCATACGCAGGTTGTGTGCGGTACAGTTATAACATTTGGGTCTGTTCAGTTTGTTTGGGCACTCGGTGATCTGATGTCCTGGACTAGCACAGTGGGCACATGGTTTTTTCTCCGCCTTGCACTTGGACTTTGTGTGCCCGTATTGCAGGCACTGGTGGCACTGCACAAAGCGGCTGAAGTCCTCAACGTGGACCCTGCTATGGTCCACGTTGAGCCTCCCGAGAGCGAGGATGGTCTTACGCATCTCGGGAGTGACCTCCACAACCGCATTGTACAGTGCCGGATTTCTGTTTGAAGTCAGAAAGCAGATGCGAGAGATGGCCACGTCATTTTGGGTCACAGCAACCTCCACCAATACCTCGCGGGGGATGTCTTTCGAGACTCCCTTCAGGATTAGAAGTGGTGGTCGCTGCTTCGCCGGTTCGGCGATGAAGTTAGGGCTCTCGTGGTGACGGGCAATTGTCTCATCGCACTGCTCTCTGCGTTCAAACTCGACCCTTAGTTTTGAGTGCGTGATCGGCAGAATTTTGATGGGGGCATATTTGTGCCTCCGGAATGATATCTCTTTCTTCCACATGGACATCACTTCCGGAGGCTTGAGGGAGGCGTCAAATGGGCTGACAATAATTGCGGGGTAGGTTTCGGGAGTTGGGGGCAACCAATTGCTCCAAAAACCACCACCACTTATGCAAGCGTTACTGCTGGCATCCCATCACTTGTCGTCAGGGTGGTTCGGGACCACGGACAGCAGACTCCGAATTCCACCCTACGACGGCCCGCCAGTGGGGAGGACGCCCGGGATAGTTTGGGCGCCCTGCAGATTCCCATGAGTTTCATGCAATGCGGCTATGGGGTCTCCCACCCCACAGTCACGCAAGCCTCACTGCGGTGGAAGGAGGTGGGCAAAATGCCGCCTTCTCCTACCGACTCGCCTGCGTCGGATCGGGTCCGCATGGAGTTGCTCCTCGCGGACCCTCTCCGCGGCCTCCTTCTGTGAAACAACCGCTTCACTGATCAAGGCCATGGCCCTCCATGATCTGTCGCTGTCTAGCATGGCTTTTACCACGCTAGGCAGCGAGAGTGTCTCCCCCAACGACCGACATCAGACTGTGGCGCTGCGCAGCCCACGACCCGCACTCCTCAAGGGTGTGCGTTTCTGTGTCCTGCGCAGCTCCACAGCTGTGGCATTCTGACGTCGACTCCCCTCGGTGCAGGTAGTATCCAAAGCATCCATGCCCAGACAGCATCTGCTCCAAGTGGAAAGATAGAGTCCCATGTCGCCGCTGTAGCCATCTCCCCAATTCTGGTTGGATGGCTCGGCACAACCGGGAGCCGTAAGTCGATGACCGCAAATCATCGGCCCATTTGGCCAGCAGCTCTTGGTCAGCCAAATCTCGAGCCTGTTTAAGCTCTTCTTAAGTATGGTTTCTACCCTGTTCTTTAGCCTCTGCCCGCTGTCGGTACAGTTCCGCCAGCTTCACTGCCTCCAACCCCCATGGCGGGATGCCAGCCAGCGCACAAGCTGCAGCATGAGACACTGTCCTGTACCCTCTGATGGCCCTCAACGCTATTATCCGCTGTGCGGCACGAAGATGTTGTTTGTTGGTAGCGTTGAGGGCAGTCGCCCATATAGGGGCCCCATAAAGGGCCATCGAGCCCACTACTCTAGCATAAAGCCGGCGAGTCAAAGCGTTCGGCCCACCAACATTCGGCATGTTGCGTCCCAAAGCGGATGCCGCACTGACGAGAAGAGGGGAGAGTTTGCGAAAGTGCTCCTCGAAGCGCCAACGCCCGTCCAGAATGAGACCCAGATACTTCATCCGGACCCCAACCCGGATCCTATGCTCGTCTATATCTAGGTGGGTTCCAGGCGGCGGTCCTCGTCGAGGCCCATGGAAAAGAAGAGCCTCAGTTTTACCGATCGCTACCTCGAGCCCCAACATATGGATTCTGTCCACCACCAGAGATGTTATGACGGTGACCAGTCTCCCTGCCTCTGCGCAATTTCCGCCCCGGGCCGTGATCAGAGTATCATCTGCATAACAGATTACATCGGCCCGTGGGCCTACCCAAACATTAAAAAAAACCTGTTTCTAAAAAAACAATAAAATGGGTTTTGAATCAATTAAACGGTTTATAGAGGTTTTTTCTTCTTTTTTAAGTACCTAAACACACCGGGACAACGCGAGCGCGCGAGTGGCAAAGCGAATAGCGACCTTCCATACGTAGACATGAATTCTATTTGCCTGAAATACCGCTCTCCCAAAGTGAGCGCGCGAGTTTTAAATCGACTTGCAAGCTAATGTCTACACACGGAAGGTCGCCATTAGCCTAATCGCCTCGCCAGCAGTAGGTACATTTCGCAGCTTTGGATTAAACTGGTTTATTTAGGTTTTTGAAGCCCTCTCATTGGAAGCGGTTTTTGTAAAAACCTTATTCAATAACCGGGATTTTTTAAACCGGTTCGAAGCCCTATCGTCACTAATTCAATTTATAATTAGAAAATATTAATAAAGGAAAGATGGCGAGCCAGTTTAAACCTTTACATCGTTGTTCCATAATAAGTCTTAACGCGTCAAAAACGTATGCCGCATAATCGCGTTTATCGTCCGGCATAGAAAATCGCGTAGCGAATTATTTATTACATCAAGCAAATCCTCAATATAATGAAAGTTCTGCTAATTAGCACTCCCTAAAAAGTAATTCTACAAAGTTTCAGTGGAATTTTCTTTATGACGCTATGTGGCGTCATACGCCATACACAAAATAAGTAAAATTAGGGAACAAAAAGTTTGCAACCACTGAAGTTTTTTAACTGGCGCTATCTCCTAAAACGTTCAATACAGGCATAATCTACGTGTCAAATAATATAAGTTCTGTTAATTAGAACTCTCTAAATAGTCATTCTATAGAATTTCAGAGGAATTATTTATGACGCCATTTGGCGTCAAACACCATACGTAAAAGATATCAATGAAGCTCCATGGCGTCATACGCAATGAATCGGTATGCATGGCAAATGGCAACACGTAATGATGGACTTATTATACTAGTGCAGTAAGTTGGTTTTCACAGACGAGTAGACTAATGTAAGGCTTACTATTGACATGAGTTTGTAAATACCAATTTCCGCACTAGTGTAAAAAGATGTTTACACGCGCACATTTTTTACACATTTTTGCGCGCGACACGCAACAAAAACAGGTTTTTACTTGTCGCCTCGCAAGCAAAAGCAAGTCTCACCCCTCACCCTGCGCCCCGCAACTGTCAATGCAACGTTTTTCGGTACCGATATCGCATAAAGGTTAAATAACGGTAAAGCCTTACCTTTATTTTATTAAGGTACACTTATTTTTTACCGGTAACGTAACCTTATACCGTAACCGCTTTCAGTCCCTGGTTTTTTGGCCGGGGGTATTTGAGACACCCCTAGGAGGTTATTCGGGACAGTGTCAAAAAGAGAAGAAACAAACCAAAGAAAGAAGACATCATTAATGTAGACTAATGTCTCGTTGTAATCAACGATTATAAAAACTTGTGACTTGTTAGCTATAAATGAACAGATAACTAAATTCGTGTTTTTTAATGATGACGACCTTGTTTACTTTGATTAATAAAATATTTGTTGTTGATTTAATTTATTAAGGTATTTGTTGCTAAACAAAGTATTATCGATAATTGTTATACTTAGATTATAAGACTAATTTAATAAGTAAGAAGAAGAATTAAAGTACCTGTTTTGATAGTTAAAAGATCTCACTAGAATTTTTTGTTTCTTTGTTTATTTTTTGATTTACGAATTTCTCAATTATAATATAGCAATATGGTCCAAAATATGTAATTTTTGATTTTATATTAATTTACGAATTTCTCAATTATAATATAGCAATATGGTCCAAAATATGTAAGTTTATAACTGTGTATATATATATATATGTTTTAAAAGTCAATTAATAAAGAAATTACAATATTGATAAGTTGTTTTCGAAAATTACTCCAAAAAAATATTTCTGAGCCATATTTCAAGATTTTTCGACCAGTTTATAAGAATAAGACAAGAAGGAGTCTATGTAGGATTAAGCCTTAAATTAGGCATAAATATTAAAAACGTGTAGGTGTCCCCACAAGTCAAGTCAAGTCAAAATATATTTATTCAATAAACTCAATTAATAAGCACTTTGAATCGTCCAAATCTTTTTTAACCTACCACCCATTCAGGACATAATTTTTTAACTGTGGCAAAGAATGGGCGCAAGAAACCACAGCGCACAAAAGCAACGACATTTACAAACAAAACAAAGAGTATGTCGTTACCAGGTCAATACAAAATATGAATTTAAAAATAAAAAAAAATGATGCAATACAAAATTACAATACAATGTAGTATCAATTAAATAAAGACAATTAGAAATAGCTGTTGGAGTGCTTGGAGCATTTCAGATCCAAGCTGTTTTGTCTTCTGTGTAATCTGACACTTTATAATAAGCTTTTTTATAAAGCTTTTCTTTGATTTTGATTTTAAATTTATTAAGATCTAATTTCTGAATATCATTTGGTACTTTGTTGTAAAATCTTACACACAGACCCCTAAAAGAATTATTTATTTTATGGAGCCTAGTATAAGGTACTGCTAATTTGTTCTTACTTCTAGTGTTTACATTGTGAATATCACTGTTTTTTGAAAACATTCCAGTATTTTTATGAACATAAATCAAATTTTCATAAATGTATTGTGATGCAACTGTCATTATATTTATATTTTTAAATCTCTCTCTGAGAGAGTCGCCAGCCTTTAGGTTATAGATTGCTCGAATAGCCCTCTTCTGAAGCACAAAGATAGTTTGAATGTCGGCAGCATTTCCCCACAGTAAAATGCCGTACGACATTACACTATGAAAGTAACTGAAATAAACTAATCTGGATGTATCAACGTCAGTTAACTGACGGATCTTCATTACTGCATAAGCCGCAGAGCTAAGTCTATTCGACAATTTAGCTATATGTGGGCCCCACTGAAGCTTGGCATCTAACGTGATGCCTAGAAACACAGTGGTGTCCACAGGATTCACATTCTTATCTTTAATTTGTACACTAGTTGTTACTTGCTTAACATTAGGCAATACAAATCTAACACATTTGGTTTTTCCCTCGTTTAATAGCAAGTTATTTATACTAAACCAGTGAACAATCTTTGAGATCGCATTATTCACATTGTCATAATTTGGGTGTCGTCGTTTCACTTTGAATAAAAGTGAAGTATCATCAGCAAACAATACTATCTCATGACTGTCTTTTACAAAATAAGGTAAGTCATTAATATAAACCAAAAACAAGAATGGACCTAGTATTGAACCCTGCGGAACTCCCATTGTAACCACTGATCCCGGAGATCTTTTACCGTTAATGTCGACCTTCTGAATCCTGTTACTCAAGTATGAGATTAGAAGGCTCAAAGAAGCATCCCTAATTCCATAGTGGTTAAGCTTCCTGACCAAAGTTTCATGTAAAACACAATCGAAAGCCTTGGATAAATCACAAAATACCCCTAGGGCATCCTGTGATTCCTCCCAGGTATCAAATATTTGGATTAAAAGCTCAACACCGGCGTCAGTTGTTGAGCGACCCCTAGTAAAACCATACTGTTTACAATGTAAAAGTTTATTTCTATGAAAATGAATTTGAATTTGGTCTAGCATCAACTTTTCAAAAATTTTACTAAATGTGGGTAGCACAGAAATAGGTCTAAAATTAGAGGGGTCAGAAGTGCTACCTGATTTAAACAACGGAATTAATTTGCTATGTTTCATTAGGTCAGGAAAAACACCACAGTCAATGCATTCGTTAAATATGCAAGCTAAAACTGGAGCTATTGTCATAATTACTGATTTAGCGACATCCACGGAATTACCCCACAGATCAGCAGTTTTTTTTTTATTGAGAGTGTTAAATGTTTTTAATATATCTATAACACAAATTTTTTGAAAACTGAAATTACTTTCACAATCTTTAACATTCTCCTTCAAAACAGATTCAGCTACAGTGGGGGAGGAAATCAAGGCTTTTGTAGTTGAAACTGGAATGTCAGTAAAAAACCTCTCAAATGCTGCAGCAACATCAGCATCAGAAGTCAAGGTTTTATTATCACAATTTAAAGTGTACTCATTATTACGACTTCTGACCTTTCCTGTTTCACTATTTATAATATTCCATGTCATTTTTATTTTGTCATTACTATTCTTAATCTTAGAACTCAGATAGTTTGCCTTGGCTAATCGGCATACTCTTTTAAATAACTTTGAATAATTTTTAACATATAATTTGAAGTCGTCGCTGGTGTTATAGTTGCGTTCACCATAAAGTTCATAAAGGCGTTTCCTACTTTTGTGAATACCAATTGTAGCCCATTCATTAAAAGATGCAGTACCACTAACCGAGATCTTTTTTGGAACAAAAGATTTATTAAATTCTGAACAATATATGTTAAAAAAATCGTTATAAAAGACATCAGGGTTGTCATTGTATTCTAAATAATTTAATTTTGTATCTAGATTGCTTTTAAAGCGTTCCAGCCGACCTGCAGTTTTTGGCACAACAGTGATATTCTTTTTCATCACTTGCTTACGCTGGTGTGGAAAGCTGACCATTTGGCCACAATGATCAGAGTCCAGGTTATTAATAATTTGCTTAGCCAGTGGTTTTACATTTGTATATATGTTATCAATACAGGTGGCCGAAGTGGCAGTTATTCTTGTCGGCTCCAAAAATAAATTATTCAAATTGTATGATAGAAATAAGTTTTTAATTTTAGTTGACAATGTGGAGTTTTCTAGCAAATTTATATTAAAATCACCGCAAACAATTATTGTTTTACCTACATTGCGGACCTTACGCAATGTCTCATCCATAACTTTTTCAAAAAGATCATACAATGCTGAAGGAGGTCTGTATACACTTATCACAACAAACTGCTCCAACTCCACAGAAGCTATTTCTATTGTTCGCTCAACCGAGAGGCTCACTATGTCTTTGCGTTCTTTTAATTTAAACTTTTTACTAACAATAACTAAGGAGCCACCATGTATTGCATTTCCTCGACTGAACGAACTTCCTACCAAATGATTCTTAAAATTGAACATGAACTGATGGTCTCTAAGCCAGTGCTCGGTAATGCAAAGAATATCAATATTATTACAGTTCATGAACAATTCAATCTCTAAATCTTTGCCTATCATTCCTTGGATGTTCTGGTGAACAATGTTCAAAGATTCTACATTTTTTAAATTTAATGATTGACCGGGGCTTTTTATAAAGTTTTTTTTACATTGATTTAATTTCATTTTATTTGCAAACATTTTGCAAGAGAGTTCCTCTTTTGTCTTATAATTTAATTCCAATAATTTGCTAGAGGTGTCCTCTATTGTCTTATAATCTAATTTAAATTATTTGGAACATATTCCAAAGTCTGAATTGGCATGTCAGTATGTTGCAGCTCAATAGAAGCCGCTGAGCTAGCCATGTTATTGGCTAAATACTTAAAATAAAATGATAGCGAATTTGCTATCTGTCGCTTAAAATAAGTCTTAAGATAATATTTATCTTTTGTCAATATAAAATTATTATCTAATAATTTATTTATGTCTATTAATTCTACTTTCTTTTCATAGAAAGCCATTGTATTCAATGTCAAATTAAGCTTAAATCTATAATTATTTTCTTCGTGTGGCAAGTTTTTACTGTAAGGAAGTGTGAACATTATAATTTTTGGAATATTTAAAGAAAGTAATTTTTCATAAAAGTTAACTAATACTTTTTTGTTCACATTTCCCCTTTTCCCAATTAAAATAATAACAGTTTCTACATTATTAAGGTCATGTGAAATCAATTTTTTCATTATATCATGGTATGTCAAACCAGGCATACAATAATTTAAGACAGTTTGCCCCTCAGTGTTTAAAAATTGACCCAACCCTCTTCCAATTTCATCACTAAACATTAGAGTGCTACTTTTAGTACATTTATTGTCTTTTTGGTAAGAAATATTGGAATTCAAACTGGACAAACCATGGCATAGCTGCTTAGGAGGTGAGGGATCACACACTGGTATGGACATGGAATGCTCCGAGGCAGCCAGGCCTGCCGCCAGGGATTGCCTAGATTCATTATCAAAGTTCTCAGTCCGAGAACTATCCAAAAGGTTATTTAGGGCCAGTATGTATTCCCCAATCTCCTTCTTTGAGGACTCATACCTAGTAGTCATACTTGTTAATGACTCCTGCAAACTAGTTAACTTATAATTTAATTTTTCAATTTCAATGTCATATTTTAATTTATTGTTTTCTAATAATGATGAACACTCATTTAATTTATTAACTAATTGTAATCTTTCTTTAATTAATGTTACATTTTTCTTCATATAGACTTTTTTTTTCATTAAAAGTTGAGTTTTCTTAATACATTTATTTAATTTAATATATTTTTTTAATTTATTTCTGCTACATTTAACAGGCTGGATAGTGGCACTGGAATAAATACTATCCTCCTTTGTTAAGTCAATTGTTACCAAAGGATTAATATTAAATGAAGCAGAAACTATTTCAGGCGCACAGCTAACTAACTCATCGAACAGACTTTGGTTCTGTATGGTAGTTACTTGTAATTTGTCACATTCTAGAGTACTTATACTACAATTAGCCTCATGTAACTGCCTTTCCAACCCAGAGATACGCACAAGGGCCTGCTCATACTCATCCCTGCATTGGTTGAACCCGTCTACTAACAACTGAAGCTTGTCCCGTTCCTCATTAATACAATTACACTCAGAATGTAATGAAGACATCTCTTTTTTCAATTTATTGTTTCTATCCAGTAAGTCCAACATTTCCTTTTCATTGTCATCTCTTTCCCTATTCAATTGTTTGATTAACTCCTTGGATGCCTTCAATTCCTGCAAAGCCAGGTGGAGCTTAGACTCTTCCTGACGAGCCAAGGCCTTTCTAGTACCAGCATACATTTTGAATTGATAAAATGTCTAATGTACTTATAGCAATTAGAACCAGGGAGATACTCAACCAATGTTATAAAGTTAACTGAAATTTTAAAAAAAAAGGTAAGTACCCTTTTTAGCAAATAAAATAAAGGTGTACTTAACTAAAATGTTCTCTTTAAAAGTATGTTTATTTAGAATGCATAAATAATGATAAAAATACTACCTTGTAAAGAGAAAACAATGAAATAACACAATAATTACCAACAACAATTCGAATAATGAACTGTCATTCGCCGATTCGATTGAAGTTTTATGATTCACAATAAGTAGCACTTAGAGACACAAAAAACACTTTGTTAAACGTTTAGTTGTGCAATATCAGGTGAATAATTGAAAGGGGGTCAATATTTACATCGATAAAATAATAAATTTGTTAAAATTCACGGGAGCAAACTTAGAACAGCTGTTAGCAGAAATGTTGCCACACGAAAAAAGGCCCCACAAAGCCCCACCTTGTGGCTATATGGGACACAGGACTTTATATTTTTTTTTAATGTAGCCATTACTTTTTGCAAAGCTATTTTATCGGAAATGTGAAGCAGTAACTCCGCTTTACACAAATAAAAAAACACGGTATTATCAAACATACTATTAATGAGAAATTAACCTTTTATCCAAAATTTGGCCCTAATAACCCTACTTTATTATTATAATATTTATATAAGCAATTTACCAATAAAAAGCTCATAAAAGTTTGTTTATTTTCTTTTGCCAACCCTACTAGAATAGGTAAGAATTTTCGTATGCTCCTAGAGTTCCGTTTCTTTACTCATGTGTCAGCAGCCCTATCGTGTGACTTCGTACCCGGCGGCTGTAGGCATTTTTTCAAAGATAGGGCCGAGTTACAATACTGATAGATGTTAATACCGTGGTAGCAATGGTAACTTGGTAAGTGACGATAAGGCATGCGCCGCGCTTACCCGGAATCCTCAACCACTGAGGAAGGAACTGATCGCATATGATTGTAAAGGTATTTTATGTTTGATTTAGTGTTTGTAACCACTACCTATTATATTTTTGTAAATTTTCTTCATTACTTTACTTAATACAAGAAATAAATAACTAAAATTATCGTATTTGCTCATGTGCACCCGATTTAGCGCTCTAAAACTTGAGCAGTAGAGTTTATTTTGTTGTAAAAGGCAGCAGTGGTAAGTACTTTGAATCGAGTCGCCTGAATCGGGGGTAGGGAGGGAGGGGAGGAGGGATGGGAGGAGGGAAAGGAGAACGGAGGGAAGGAGGGAAAGGAGGAGGGAGGGGAGAAGGGAGGGAGAGGGGGGTGGAGTTCCCACCAGCTTACCTCCCTGCCGCAAACAAGTAGTTTTTAAGTTATGTAAATTTTTGTATTTTGAGGTTATGTATCGTACGATTTGTACGTAACAGTTGGGTTTTGGTAAAACTGTACAACCGCGTAACCAACATTTGGGGGAGGGGTGGGACCCCCTCTTTAGGTGGGGAAAGGGGAGAGAGTATGTAAAAAAATGTCGCACGTACAAAAACGTCGTTTCTGGCGCTTCGCCGGACGCTCCCGCGGCACGCTCGTTTCGCTCGTTTGGCTCGCGCGTTTTTGGTCAACATACTAACCTAATTAACTCTTTAGCCTCCTGAGACCCTGGGCAGGCATCTGGCACTCCGTCATACCTACCGCGAAATGCACCTACAGCGCCCGACAACGCGGCGTTGTAAATCGGTCAGGGACTCAGGGCCCCAGCGCGCTTTCGAGCACACGCACAGGTACAGCCCACAGGCATAGTTTGAAGTGGTCTCGGACCGCAATTTCGATTTGTTTAAAAATAACTACCTCTCCGATATCATTTAATCTACAAGTTCCGTAATAATGGTGTAATGCAACAATAATAATTGTTGTGTGAAAGGCTGTCGAAATAAACAGAAAGATTCGAAGTTATCTTTTGTTTCGTTACCGTAAGATTCTGGAAGGTACCTATAATTATATTTTATTTATTTTAAACATAAGTTTGTTTACAGAACAAATAGGTAATACGAAAGTAAAGGTAGGTAGGTATGTCATTCATTACTCATTTATGTAAATTATTTTGCCGTGCGATCATGAGTCTGTGACCTGTGCTGTGACTGTTGTGATGTAGAAGGTACCTAACCTACCTGCGTAACTTATATTTATAGTGAGTTCATAAGAATTAAAATCGCCAGTACTTATCATGATGTAGGTAATAGAATATACGAGGGGCGTTCAAAATATTCTCGGTATTGATACGTTACAACCTCTTTTATATATATATTTGTTACTGGCCGCTAAGATTCATCCATTGACATTAAAAAAAAGTAAAATTGGAACTGAGATGTTCTTTTGTTTTTCTGCAATTGCCGAACAAACATGAACACCATGAGCGAATTAACAATTTTAACGAAATTAGAGCACCGATCCGTCATAAAATTCTTGACAAAACAGGGTAAAAATCAAAAAACCATAAAAGAGGAAATGGATTGTGTTTACCGTGAGTCTGCTCCTTCTTTATCTACTATTCAAAAATGGTCAAGCGAATTTAAGCGTGGAAGGGAGAGTATTGAAGATGACCCTAGACCTGGCCGGCCTGTAGTGGCTACCTCACAAGAAAATATTGATAAAGTGGAAAAACTTATATTGGAAGACGGCCGAGTGAAGGTAAAATCTATAGCTCAAGTAACCAATCTCTCTATTGGTACCGTACATGACATTATACATGACCATCTTAATATGTCAAAAGTAAGTGCAAGATGGGTTCCGCGAATGCTGACGCTTCTTCAAAAGGATATGCGTGTGGCTTGCTGTTCAGATTTTATCGACCTGTGTGGTGAAAATCCCGATGAGGTGCTGCAAAAAATAGTTACTGGAGATGAAACCTCGGTTCATCATTATGACCCAGAGAGCAAACAGGAGTCCATGCAGTGGCACATTAAGGGTTCAGCTCATCCCAAGAAGTTCAAGGTAATCCCGTCAGCTGGCAAGGTCATGGCCACAATATTTTGGGATTGTGAAGGAGTTTTGCTTATCGATTATAAAGAAAAAGGTGTAAATATCACAGGGCAGTACTACGCTAACGTTATACGTCAATTAAGAGATGCGATCAAAGAAAAGAGGCGAGGAAAGTTAACCAAAGGTGTTCTGCTTCTGCATGACAACGCCCCTGTCCATACTGCTCATATTGCTAAGGCAGCTATTGTTGAATGTGGGTTTGAAACTGTTACTCATCCACCCTATAGTCCGGACTTAGCCCCAAGCGACTTCTTTTTGTTCCCCAATCTTAAAATGGATCTGCGTGGAAATAAATTTTCTGACGATGAAGCGTTGAAGACGGCCGTGGAGGAGCATTTTTACACCAAAGATAAAAAATATTTTTATGAGGGATTAAAAAAAATAATTGATCGATCTTATAAGTGTATGAACATAGGGGGGGAGTATATTGAAAAATAAAAATATCAAACTTTTCGTACTTGTTTGTTTTTATCCACATACCGAGAATATTTTGAACGCCCCTCGTATATAACGTAATAAAATGTGGTTTTCGTTATATCTTCAACTCGTCATATCGTGCAGTGTTTGCTTGTTTCTAAGACTTTGAGTGCTTGTTTGTTAAATAGGTAAGTAAGTAACTTACAGAACTACATTTTACTTGGTGTGCAATCACAGAATAAATTACTAACTAAGGTTGCGTAGATATGTTTATTTAGTCTATTTGCTGTCATCCCTAACACACGAGTCGACGGCGTAGGTACGTTCGGTACAAAACGCACCACAAAGTATTATCTACTCTCCGCGTAGAGCGATAAGGTGCTATTTTGAATGCACACGGTGCCTATCTAATATTGTAGGTTATTAAAACGGCAGCTTTCTTCAACATCAAAGGAATGCAACTTCTGTACGTAGTACTATTATTTATTCTGTGCCCTGGGTATTACCCATCATACTAAGGGTGGATTCGACCAAACTGGAATAAGGTCTTATACCTAAATTAAACGCCGAATTTGTATAGACTAATCTCGGAGTAAGTCTTAATCCAGTTTGGTCGAATCCAGCCTAAGACAAAAAAAATATCTTTTTGCCCTATCTAGCGGTATATGTCTGAACTATCTAACAAATCGTAAACTAGAAAGCAGCACCTGTCATTTAAAAGTTATTGCTGATAGTTGATTTGACACTTTAAGATGTTGATGTCAAACAATTAAAATTAAAAGTTTTTTTGAACACCAGGATGGTGGTTAACCAACGAGGTATATATAGAATATATTTTTTTAATTGTTTTTAATTAATAAGATGTTGATTGTTTGTTTTAAGTATTAAAAATGTTAAAATCCCCATGTTTAAATAATTCACAAACATATATTTTGACGGTATCACGCATGATACTTTGGGCACTCAACACGTAAAATTCATTGTTTTTTGATTTGAGAGATAACCAAATATGGAGTTCTTGGTGAACTTTGATGTCTCTGACTGTGAAGATATTGATGAAGATCAAGACAGTGGAAGAAAACCTGCGAATCAGTTTGGAACTGATTGACGCAGACCAGGTGCCTTTAGTATCCAAGTCAGAGTCGGAGGAATTAGACGAATTAACAAATACAGGTTTGCCAATTCATCTCGTAGTGGTGTTTATCGAGGAGCTATATTAATAGGCCTATGACATGAGTCCTTCAGACACCTTTGATAATGCGCAAGATACCGATCCGCCATTAGAAGAACAGCCTTTACTAAAAGGTTCTCTTGAATACTTTGACTCAAAAGTTCTCATGAATACTTTGAATTTGCTGCTGCTTCAGCATAAGTAGATTATCGACTTAATGCCTTGAAATGCGGGCTATCTCGGAAGCAAATAATGCAGTACCTGGATTTTAAGATGGACTTGGCTAAAGACCTAATTTATGGCGGAGATACGCCAATGATACAGTGCGCAAGTCCCAGTCTGGATCCCCTTACGTGCAACAGTTCACGTCTAAGTCCCAGGCCATTAGTGCAGTGCGTTGAAAGAAAAGATATAAAGGAATCCTCTTCTAGAAAACGGAGACTTGGTAAACCAATGCCCCACACTTCAAAGAGGATGAAGGAGGCACAACATTTACCCATTTAAGTTTGTTGTTTGAAAACAAAACAACCGATCTGTCAGTTCAATAGTTGTTCTCATTAAACTTTTGTGAAATGTCCTACACATAACTTATTTTTGTGCTCTTAATATCAATAGTCCCAATAATACCTATACCAAAAAACAAGATCCGACAAAATTTTACTCTCTGGGTCTCAGGTTGGACTTTTTTATGGCGGGGGGCTTCGCCCCCCGTTCCCCCCACCCCGCGGGGGGGCCTGCGCCCCCCCGCCCCCCGCTTCAGCTCTGTTACTATCTAACCTAAAAACGTCATTTTTCGTTTTTATGGCAGATTATGACAAAACTATATAAAAATAATAAAAACAACACTTAACTCACCTTCAGTAAATCCAAAAATATTACCACTTTCAAGGCACTTGACGTTACAACAACAATACAATCTGTCGTCGATCGATCAGCTGAAATCGGCTCGGCTCTCTGAATATTTATATTTTATTTGCTCAGTGCTCAGAATATTAATAGTTATTAATCTATGGCTCGGCTACATACAACTACAACGAATGGCGATACGTTTATACGTTAGCGTTAGGCAGGAAGGCAAAGGCAAGCGAGGCGATTGGCGCGCAATGGCGAATTTTGGCGTCCGTCTGTCACGTCTGTGTCCGGTAGGGATGGAAATGATTGCTATTTAGAAATCATAATCATATGATCATATGATTTTTTTATCACAGTGATTTCATCTGCTATTTTTCACACCTGCTATTTTTCATGTTTTCTTGTCATTCTTCATGCTTGTTGTCATATTTTTCATGCTGCTGTTTTTGATGTAACAGGACATGAATATATGTCACAGAACAACGCGCACTTATGACTGACGAGGACGACCGGCGACCGTCCGCACAGGTGAAATGTCATTTCATTTTAAACTGCGACTGCGACTGCGACCCGGGTCACAGGTCAATCGGACGCACTACTCGCACGCAGGGATTGCTTGAGTAGATGCGTCCCGCTCACACCTCGCTCGTATGATTGTCGTGCATGCTCGCCGCAGTCGCTCCGCGCGATTTCATTCGATCATTCATACACGCACGCACTAGTGAGAAATCATAATCGCTGCGATTGCGAATGACAATAGCAGTTATGTCATATGAAAAACTAAATCATATGATTTTTCACTGCTATCAATGATTTGTTCCATCTTTAGTGTCCGGCTGGCGAATCCGGCGGCGAATAGCGGCGCGCGCGGCGCGGCGGGCCAGCCGGCCGGCGGGCGCGGGCTAGGGATGCGCCGATCCGATCCGATCCTTTGAAAGATCGGATCGGCAGGCATACGATCCAGTGATTTTCGGATCGAATCGAAGTGATACGATTTTTTGTCGGATCGATCCAAAACTTGAACGATCAGATCGCTTGGATCGTATGCATTAAAAAGCGGTATTTAAAAAAAATTGGGGACATACTTCGGTTTATTTGTTACGAACTTGTTCTAACTTTGTTTACATTTTGATTTTAGCGGCAACCTTTGCGGGTAGATTGATATTATAGCTGTTAAATTATTATAAATTTATGTTGTGGGTAGGTTAAGAAGCATAAAATGTGTATATCCAGTCACATGCATACTTCTTACAATGTTTATATGGGTTTACCTAATAAAATCTAAAATTAATTGTGTCTTACTTAATTGCATACGATCCGGATCAATGGGCGATTTTCTGACAGACCAAATTAAAAAGTAAAAATTAGTTCAAAAACACCCGATAGATGTCGTTTTAGAAAAGCCGGCCTCCAGCCGTACCTACCTAAGGGCTGTAATAAATTCTACACTTTTACTTGTCTACCAAAAGAATAAAAAAACAGTAAGTCCTTACCTATTTATATTCAGGACATCCAGAACCTATTTCTAGTTTGGAATAGAATAAATATGACGCAGCCATACACGTGCTCTTCATGAACCCGCCTTTTACCATCCGCCATACTAATCTATGCTAAGCGCCATCTATGAAGTCATTTACGAACCAATTTCTTTTTTTTTTTTTATTTCGGAAAATCGCCCATTTCCTGAAGATCGGATAGACGGCATGCGATCCGATCCGCGGATCTGATCGTCACGTTACCATCCATTACGATCCGAAAAATTGGATCGACGACCCGGATCGCGCATCCCTAGCGCGGGCGTCGCGGGCGAGCTCATATGCGCCATTGAGTATACCTAGGGATGGAGGTGCCCCATTGATTTGACGACCTCCTTGGTCGAGTGGTTTGTACACCGGTTTTCATGGTGCCGCCATCTCTGAGGTCCCGGGTTCGATCCCCGGTCGGGTCAATTTAGAAATTATTGTTTTTCTAAATTGTCTCGGGTCTGGGTGTTTTCTATGTATAATAAGTATGTATTTAAGTATTTTAAGTATGTTTATCCGTTGTCTAGTAACCATTTAACGAGTTTTTTCGAAGCTTCTCTTAGGCTAGATAATAGGTGTGATTGTAGGAAAGATTTATTTATTATTATTATTTATTGATCTTTACAAAAATTGCTGATACAAATATACATTGAATCGACATAATTATACAGTTATTATTCTGAGCTTTTGAGTGACGACATGAGCAATTATTTATTCTGTGACATGAGCTTTATGACGCGTGCCGACGTCGCCATGTTTGGGTTCCAAATTTCCATTGTTTTGGTGGTACATCTCCTGTCAAATGGTATATCTAGTGATGCGATATGATGTTTTGATGTGTCGATACATTTTACGGCGGTCGCGAAACAATTGATTTTCAATTGTGTCTGGTTTTACGGTGCTCAAGGGGTTGAAGTTTACATAGGCATGCACGCCAATTTAGTGGGTATCACTGGTCAATGATGGTCAAGTAAATGTTTAATCCAAGTTTTCAATAATGACAAAAAAAATGAAAAGATGCAAAGAACAATTGTTTTTTAAACTAACTTGTTTAAAGCGAAAGACTTTAAATGATTGAAATATATTTATTGTTAACACAACTGGTAAGTACAGAAACTAAGATATACCTAATACGTCACGCTTAAAGAGATTCGCGGAGGATATCGTTACTCAACCGTTCCCTTCGGCGATCGGGAAGCTCTCTCTACGGGCGCCGGCCAGCGGACCCTAGCGTTGGCGCGGGCCGCAGGCGGGCGGGGGAAAGAAGGCGGGGGCATGCAGTGATGTTCGTATGCGCAGCACTGGCTTTGGCAATACTTTTATAAACCCCGCGTTACATTCTCCCCCTCTAGCCTAACTAAGGGTCCCCACAGTTGGGCTAGTCTAAAAATTTACGCGGTCTACCCCGTTTACGTTTCTCCCTAATAGGAGGTTCTACGTGTCCGGTAAAGGGCGTGAGATGCGAAACGTGATATTTGCCCACGTTTTTGCCGGTCTGAACGTTCTCCAGACTGTAAGTGGTGGGACTCATAATTTTCCCGATTTTGTATGGGCCGTCACGGCGTGGGATAAACTTTGCAGTCTGTCCACGTCCTGCGTCGTTCGGTCCCTGCGTTTTAAGTAAAACGAGGTCACCCACCTTATACTCTGGCGGTGCCCTCCGCTTCTGGTCAGCAATTTTCTTCTGGACGGCCTGCGCTTTCTCATGTGTGTCCCTAGCGTCGTCCAAAGTTGCAGCCATCTTCTTTAAGTAAGGTGTGATGCTGGGCACAAAATTATCGTGCTCTACAATCGCCCTCATGTCCGTTGCAGCATCGGAAGGAGCTCGCAGCTCTCTACCGAAGGTCAGGTATGCCGGCGAAAACCCTGTACTTCCTGTAATTGCAGAGTTCATTGCAAACCTGATCGCAGCGAGGTGTAAGTCCCAGGTGGTATGGTCTTGACCTACGAGCATGGCCAACTGAGGTTTCAGGTCCCTATTCTTCCGTTCTATAGGGTTAGCCTCGGGATGGTAGTAAGGTGTGAGTGACTGGCTGATCCCCAAAACATGGCAGACTTGCTGCATCACCTCACTCACGAACTGCACGCCGTTGTCACTGATGAGGCGGCGTGGTACTCCATACCTTAGAAAAACTTCGTTTGCCAGAGTTTGACCACATTCGACGCTGGTGGCACTTTCTAGTGGAAACAATTCCACCCAGCGCGAGCAGACGTCTTCTACAATCAGTACCCACCTGTTTTTCCTGGATGTCTCTACAAGAGGACCAAACAGGTCTACGGAGACTACTTCAAATCGCCTATTCACAGCAGGGGTTTGCAGCAATCCTGCCGGTTTGCGGTTGTCAGCTTTATATCTCTGACAAGGCACACAGTCCTTTATATAATTTGCGATGAACGTGCGCATGCCAGGCCAATAATATCTAGCACGAACACGGCTCAACGTGCGCTCTACGCCAAAATGTCCAGCAGTAGGCACGTCGTGAAGGTCTGCCATGACTTGCCGGCGTTCTTGCTCAGGCACCACTAAGCAGCAGTCCTCTCCGTCGTCTGAGTCTAAGCTGTACCTATAAAGGATTCCGTCTGATATGGTGTATCCGCGGTCGGACCATGGTCTCCCCCTAGAAGGTTCGTCGGACTCAATGTCTTCAATGATCTTGCGCACCTCTGGGTCTAGAAGTTGATTACCGCGGATCTCACTGCTGGTCCTCTTTGGCACATTGACAACTGTCATGCAAAACTGACATTCACCCTGATCCTGCAGAGAAACGGGTCGCGACAGAGTATCTGCAACCACATTCGAGCGGCCGGGTGTGTATTCGATACTAAGGTCGAACTCCTGCAACGTTAGAGCCCACCTGGCTAGTCGACCGCTGGGTGACCGTTGACTCATTAGCCATCGCAAGGGTTGGTGATCTGTCCTAACAATTACCTTCGCCGTTTCTACATAGCCGCGGAACTTACTAAGTGCCCACACGACGGCGAGAGCCTCTCGCTCGGTCGTGGAGTAGTTTCTCTCGGCGCTGGTGAGGAGTCGACTTGCGTACTCAATGGGTCTCTCGTCGTGTCCCTCCCCCTGCATTAAAACAGCCCCCAGGCAGTATGCGCTGCTATCAGTGCAGAGAACGAACGGCTTCGACTCATCTGCCTGACACAGAATAGGAGCAGATACAAGAAGAGACTTAATGCGCTCAAACGCCTCCTGTTGCTCAGCGTCCCATCGCCAAACACTCGTCTTCTTCAGGAGGTTGGTAAGAGGTCTCGCGACTTCCGCGTAGTTATCAATGAAACGTCGGAACCAACTGGACGTTTGTAGAAAACTCTTTAAGTGTTTAACATTTTGAGGGGCAGCCATGTTATCAATGGCTATCGTCTTTTCAGGATCCACTTGGATTCCACCTGGAACGATGACGTGCCCTAGGAATTTGACAGACTCTCTTGCAAACGAAGTCTTGTCCCTGTTAACCCTTAATTTAAACATGGCCAGTCGATCAAAGACTGCTTCTAGGTCAGCCAGGTGCCTCTCGAAGGGTCCTGGTGACAGCAGAATCAGGTCGTCCAGATATACCAGGAGTTCCACCTCTTTCAGGTTCGAACGGAACCTGTCCATCAACCTTTGGAAAGTGGCTCCAAAATTTCGAAGTCCCATCGGCATCCGCTTGAATCTGAAGGTGCCAAGAGGTGATGTAAACGCAGTCTTGTCTTGGTCCTCTGCGCAGACGCTGACCTGATGGTAGCCTGACCGGAGGTCCAGCGTAGTCATGTACTCACTAGTTTTGGCGGCGTGCAGGATGTCCTCGATGCGTGGGAGCGGGTACCGGTCCGGCTCTGTAACGGCGTTGAGCTTCCGGTAGTCAATGCAGAGCCGTAGGCTTACGTCCTTTTTACCCACCAGTACGACGTTGGAAGCCCAAGGGGATTCGCACTCCTTAATGACATCATCTCGCAGCAGCTTATCAAGCTCCGTCTGCAAGGCCTCTTTCCGGTTTTGAGACATCCTGTATGGCGGACAAGCAATGGGTTCCTGTTGTGGACTTACCTTAATTCGGTGCGTGGCGAACTCCGTAGGTGGTCCGTCACGTGCGAACTGTAGCGCGCGCTTATCGATAAAAGCGTTGAGTGTACGCTTCTGCTCTGGCGTTAACTTCGTACTTTCATCCGAGCGCAAAGTTAACTCGGTAGAGGCGGCGCGCATCAGGTTAGTATCAGCCGAGCTAAGCGTGTAGGTATAAACAAAATCATAAGAGTGTCCGGGATTGTCCGAAAACATCCAAGTACGCCGGGCAACGTCTATGATCATACCGGCTCGTGCTAAGAAATCTACACCTAAAAGCGTCTTCGTGTCATCGCCGGGCAACACCAATAGTTGACAACGCACGCTACGACATTCGATAACAATATCAACTTCGGCTGTTAACAGATCTCTCCAACCCTGTGTTCCGTCAGCTAAATGTACGTAACGCCTAGTGTCACTAAATTTTACTCCTGAGTCAACTAAGACTCGGTATAAGAGGGGACTCGCTATACTATGTGTAGCCCCAGTATCTACAATCGCAACTCCGTTACGGCCCATAACACTAATATTTACCATCGGGTAGGATTCGTGCGCGCTCACTGTCGTTAATTGTACACACGAATTTCTCGTACCCGTACAAACGTTACTGTGCTTGTTCTCAAAACCGTTGTTTACAACAACATTGTTAAACGACGACATTGGTTTGACACAATTATCACATTTCGACCTCACGACCCCCGGTTTACCGCAACCGTAACAACGCAGCCCTTTCTGTGTAGTGTCGCTAGTCGACTCCTTAATAATAGAGACTTTTTCAAGATTGCGACACTCGTCACTTGTATGACCGAATAATTTACAGTACGTACATCGCGGTCTTATCTTACTTCTATTGTTATTGTTACTTGCCGCGCGCGTAGGTGAATTAGATCGTGTCAGGTTACTGTCGATCGTGGGGACCGGCAATGTTTTGGTTTGGGAATGCGATAAGGAATTCCTCGTATTCGTATTACTTATAATAGTGTTCACCTTATGGGCTTTGTATGTATCCTCCGCGATCCTCGTTTTGTACATTAATTCATCTAAACTACGAACATTTTCGCGGGGTACTCTTTTCGTTACACGTCTATGCAATAATCCGTAGCAAATGTCTAATTGCACCACTTCATCGAGCTTATACGGAAGTTTCGATAATAACGCGCGCACTTTACACATAAAGGTTTCTGCGCGTTCATCTTCCCGTTGCTCGGCGGCGTAAATCTGACGTAGAATTTGGTGCGCGGGCTGCACCACGCCATACATAGCGCGAAGACGGGCGATGGCGTCCGGCCACGTCGACACCGACGCCTTGACGCCGCGCCACCATACTGCCGCTTCCGCTTCGAGTAGCATTGGTAATCCCCGGAGGGCATGGTAGTCACTCACCGCTGCGCACTCCTTAAATACCTCGACGGCGTCCAGGAATGCTTCCAAGACTTCGGCGTCTTGGGATGACCCGTCGAAACGCGCCGTGCACTTGGTGAAGTTGGCACCGGCACCGGCGCTGGTACTGGCGGCGGCGCTTTTGTCGCACGCCTTGGTTGTTGGAGAGGCCCCGACTGGGGAGGAAGTCCTTAATTCGCCACTGGACTCCATTAGCGAGTTAATGAGGGTTCTGTTGGCTTCTGTTTGCGCACGCGTGATCGACTCGATCAGCGTGGACAGGAACTGATCCATCGGCAGCTGGAACGCCGGTGGTTGTGTCGGCCTCGTGCCGGCACTCGGTTCGTCAGCACGGCCGGGTTCAACGACAGTGTCATCTCCTTCAGTGAGCGTGAGGTCATTCTCATCTTCTTCTTGCTGTTGACGGAGCGCTTCTCCTTTCCTCGTTATCGGCATCTTCACGTCGCGAACTTACGAGTGATGATAACACTTAGGATAAGGTGGAATGTCCGTACTTCTAGACAAGGTAGGTAGATGGTTGGGCACGTTTCACGTACACGGTTTTTATTGTTTATGTAAGTATAACTTTGTTACACACGCGGTTCGAGCCACAAGTATGGGCGCCAGTTTAAAGCGAAAGACTTTAAATGATTGAAATATATTTATTGTTAACACAACTGGTAAGTACAGAAACTAAGATATACCTAATACGTCACGCTTAAAGAGATTCGCGGAGGATATCGTTACTCAACCGTTCCCTTCGGCGATCGGGAAGCTCTCTCTACGGGCGCCGGCCAGCGGACCCTAGCGTTGGCGCGGGCCGCAGGCGGGCGGGGGAAAGAAGGCGGGGGCATGCAGTGATGTTCGTATGCGCAGCACTGGCTTTGGCAATACTTTTATAAACCCCGCGTTACACTTGTTTTATTGTCGTCATTTGATTATTGATATAATTTTATAACATAGCGTTTAAAATAATCATTAAAATCCTTGTTGTGTAAAAAAAAATATTTTTGCATTATGTAGCATTGTCTTTTATTTAATTACCTATATCTTTTTTCATGCTGGACTGGGTATTAAAAATAATGATCCAGCTGCATCTCATCTCATCTCGTGCATGCTAAGGGAACAAAGGAGTTTTGTTGTGTGGTGTGAAAGGTGTCCCATATCCATATCTTAAAAATTCAAAAATACTACTTTACGCAGATGACACTAAAATTTTTCGTGATTTAAAAGCCCTTTCTGATTGCCATTTACTACAAAGTCTACAAAATGATTTATATCAATTAGCACAGTACTGTCTGTTTAATAAATTACAATTAAATATTTACAAGTGTCATAATATAATTACATATATAGTAGGGGAAAAAAACTAATACAATATAACTCATCATCATCATCATCATCAGCCTACACTCGTCCACTGCTGGACACAGGCCTCTCCAAGAACACGCCACTGAGCATGATCCGCGGCCACTCTCATCCAGCTCTTGCCAGCCACCTTGCGAAGATCGTCGCTCCACCTTGTCTGAGGGCGTCCTACGCTACGCTTGCCGATACGCGGTCTCCACTTCAGAACTCGTCTACCCCAACGGTCATCGGTTCTGCGACTGATATGGCCGGCCCACTGCCACTTCAGCTTGCTAATCCGGTGGGCTATGTCGATTACCTTGGTTCTCTGCCGGATAACCTCGTTTCGAATCCGATCCCTCAGAGGAACTCCGAGCATAGCCCTTTCCATAGCCCGCTGAGCGACTTTAAACTTGTGAACCAGCCCTACCGTCAGTGTCCACGAACTTTCGTCTTTAGACATTACGGAATTGGCGACGTAATTACCCATACGCAGCCCAGGGTAACCTATCATAAATTCGAAACTTTCCTGTACGAATTTCAATTGTTCGAAAACGGTATGACTATACCAGATCGTTCCTTTTACATAATTTTGTTAATCCATAAACTTATCATACATACGTTTCATTTTCCAGAAAAACTATTAGCCGATTATCAAAACTACTTTTTTTCTTTTGGAAGATGTTTTGTTTACAATAAATTTCCTATCTAGAAGTATTAAAATTCGAAGTAACTTTTTCTCTAAAATATCATACTCATACCCAGTTTTTTTTGTGTTTCATATGTTCATATTATTAGGTGAATAAACTTAAATGTCTTAAAAAGTTAATGCTTTATGTTTCCGGTAAGATCGTGTTTCAAAAGGCAGTGACAGAACGAATCGCGGCAAAACCGACTCCACGTAGTCTTGTCTGCTCTACGCTAGAGTGTAATTCAAGCCCGCGTAGGCGCGGAGGGGAGGCGGCCCGCGAGCTGAGGAGCAGGTGAGCGAAACCCATCTGCGACGATAAGCTCGCGTGGGACCGCCGGAGCCTCGCAGCGCCGGAGCCGTGACAGAAAACATGCCTGCTTTATGCTTGGTTGCTTGCTGCTTGCTTGTTTGCATGCTGCATGCTTACTTGCATGCTGCATGCTTGCTTGCATGCTGCCTGTTTGCTTGCATGCTGCATGCTTGCTTGCATGCCGCAGCTTGCTTGCAAGCTCCAAGCTTGCTTGTTTACATGCTGCATGCTTGTTTGCATGCTGAATGCTTGCTTGCGTGGTGCATGCTTGCTTCCATGCTGCATGCTTGTTTGCATGCTTAAACGTTACTACGATTACAAGTTGTTTGATAATATTATGGATTCAATGATTTGAAATGTTGTATTTTAATAATATTGGAAACGTGTTTCTGGAAAATGAATCGTCTAGCAATAATAGCTTCGGCCAAACGTTGAGTGGGATTTCAAAACATAGAGATTTAAAAAAAAATAACAATCGATAATCGGCATTTCAAAACTTTGTAAATAGTGTTTTCGGTAAAAAGGAAATTATGGAAAACAAAAAATTACAAAACGTTTTCGGCCAAATAAAATTCGTACAGGCAAATTTCGAATTTATGATAGGTAACCGCAGCCCAGCCCAGCTGTATCCTTCTGTTGGCCTCTTTCTCGAAGTTGTTTCTACCCATCTGTAAAATTTGCCCGAGATAGACATATTCCTTAACAACTTCGAGAGCAGTGCCTTGTATTGCAATCGGTTCCGGGACGACATATTCGTTGAACATAACCTTGGTTTTGTCCAAGTTCATCCGCAGACCGATGCGTCGAGAAGAATCGGCTAGGCCGTTCAGCATGTGTTGTAGCTCCTGCAACATTTCGGCCATGATGACGATATCGTCTGCAAATCGCAAGTGTGAGATGTATTTGCCGTTGATGTTGATGCCACGTCCTTTCCAGTCTAGCGTTTTAAACATATCCTATGGCATTTGTGAAAAGTTTTGGGGATATCACATCCCCCTGTCTCACACCTCGATGTAAGTGGATATGTTTTGTCTGTTGTTTCTGTACTTGGACGGCCATGGTAGCGGCATTGTAAAGACACCTCAACTCTTGGATATATCGCCAATCGACTTGGCATCGTTGCAGGGATTTTAGAACAGCCCCAGGTCTTGACAGAATCAAATGCCTTCTCATAGCCCACAAATGCAAGGCACAGGGGCCGATTATACTCTTCGGCCTTCTGTATAATCTGCCGCACTGACAAAATGTGGTCTATGGTGCCGTATCCTCCTCGAAACCCGGCCTGCTCCGGGGGCTGAAATTCGTCGAGTCTTCGCGCAAGGCAGTTTGTGATGACTCTTGAAAACAGCTTGTAGACGTGACCCAGGAGCGAAATGGGTCGGTAGTTCTTCAGAAGGGTCTTGTCTCTTTTTTTGAAGAATAACACGACGACACTCTTACTCCACGCCTCCAGAGTTCTCCCATCAAAGAGAACGGTGTTAAAGATGTATTGGAGCTCCTTTAACATAGGTTTACCGCCTGCTTTCAGGAGCTCAGATATAACACCGTCTTCACCTGGAGCTTTTCCGTTTTTAAGCTGTCCAATATAACTACAGTATTCAAAATAATAATCTTCACAGGGTCGCCGAGATCAGAGACCTGGGAGTAATCCTAGACAGCAAGCTACTGTTTACTTCCCATATCAATAAGATTACTGCTAGTGCTTACAGGATGTTGGGTTACATCTCTCGTCAATGCTCAGATTTTAAATACCCTAATACTTTGTTATTATTATTTAATTCGTTCGTTAGGTCTGTTTTAGAATACGCATCTACTGCTTGGAATCCTCAGTATTTGACATATATCGATTCCATTGAAAAAAATCAGAATAAGTTCATTAAACGTATGAAATATAGATATCCAGTATTCCCTATCGATGATATAATCACACCTTTAAAACTACGAAGGGAGCAACGTGATCAAGTTTTTCTCTATATGATTGAGTCAACTTAGGTAACATTTTTTATAAGTGTAAAAAGTCTTGCCTCTGGTCCACTAAAACTTTTGCCCCACATTCGTGTCGCACCAATTATGCCATAAACCGCTTTTCTATATGGTCTTGTTGTGCCTATGTTAGGAGCTATCAGCATTTGGATATTTTTTCCCTATTAAAAAAAAAAATTCCCTATTATAAATTCAAGATGTCTATTTGTAACCTTTAATGATTTTTAGTTAGAATTTTCATCTTTATTACTCTCATTAAATATTGTTAGAGTATTATTTGGAAGAATATTTTAAGTTACTTTTGTTATTGATCATTATTATTATATTTTTTTTAACATGAGTCGAGTAATAGTCCAGTGTCTGCTCAACTATTTGTGTTTGTTTACTAATGGAAACTTTGTTAGCTATAGTACAATTCGAATAAGTTGCATTTATAAGTGTTATATTAAGCTGTATGTTTCCCTTGAACCAATAAAATGAAAAATAAATAAAAATGACACAAATGTTAGCCTAATATTGAAATGCATTAAAAATCCATAACCTTAATTGTTTATATAAGTATTGTATATATTAAGTTTGGTGTAACTTATAAGTAGGTAAATTAAATCATAATTGACAATTTACGTAACATAACGTAACGTAACATAATTGACAATAAATTAAGTTTGTATTCGCCTGTTAATATAATAATTGGGCACAGTATCTATCTCAATAGTGGGCACCAACCGCTGGACAGTGATTCACCCTCTATACAAAGGCGACCATAAATACGTAACTCCAAAATAACCGCGATTTTTCAATTTTTACAACTTATTAAGATAATATGAATAATAATAATGATAATAATATTTATTACGATAAAAGAAATGGGTTCCAGATACATAGAAATCCTTAATGTAAATGCTAACAGGTATGAACTAATGTTAAAATATATAAATCAAATGCATAGGGAAACCTTTATGAATTTAACAGCGGCCGCTGCACTAGACTCTAGGCCTGACCCGCAGGAGCCATTACAATTTCAAAGTCACAGTTACCGGCTGGTTCGAAACTAGAGTAAAATTTAATTACGTAATCTAATATTAATATATGAATGTATTTATTAAGGAGCCATGTGTGTGAGAGTGTGTGTGTGTGTAATTGAGTGTGTGTGTGTGTGTGAATGTGTGTGTGTTTATCGCATTAATGGCAGGCTATTAATAATCTTTCAATTTCTTCATAGTTAAGACTCTTCAACCAAGTTTCAAGGGAACGTTTTAATTGATTTGCCGTCAGCTGTTTTACATCTATTACTTGTCTCACTATTTTATTATATACGTACATGTGGGAATACGGTGAAAAACATCTAGCAAAACTTGTACGTATTATACGGGCGGGAGATTAATTTTAAAGGTACGTCTTGCAACCAAACAGGGAAATTCAGGAGAATTAATTATTCTTTTATGTACTGTTTAGGCTACCTTTGTGATATAAAGTTGTCTTACTCTAAGAAGATCACACTCCCTGTACAGATCATCTATGGAAAATCTGAAAGGCTTTCTTAACATCACCTTGAGTACTGCTCGCTGTGCTCTTTCTAACTCAATCAAAGTAGTTTTGGCTACGCCACCCCAAGCCGATATACAGTAAAGCAAACATGATTGGCAGATAGCATTATAGACCATGATGAGTCTTTTTACATGCAGAGTTCCGCAACGGCTTCATTATGTAAATAGTTTTCCTGATTTTACCAGCTAGAGCTGATATATATGTCGGCGCAGATAGAAAATAAGACACTCGCATGACTAGTTTTTGGCACCAGCGCGCACTTCAAGCAAGAGGGCAGCACTGTCGCGCGCTAACGGAACGTTGGAGGGAGAACGTGTGAGCGTGCGCGCCATTTTGGCGAGACTTTTTTGCTCGGGACAGCGAAGACGACGCACGTATTCTCTGAAACGGATCGTTGTGCCTCTAACTATCAGAAATTAACGTTTAAATTAGTGATTAGCTCTGTATGATTTATTTTAGTTGTTTGTGATCACTTTTTGTAAAATTAAAATCAAAAGTAACGGTGTTTGGTGCTTGTTATTCGCTTACCAGCGTTGAGAACCTATATTCCCGATGTCTGAATCGACTGAAAGGCAAGGTAGCTCTGGCCGTCAGCCGACATCAGAAGTGGGATCTGAAGAACTCGATGGCGATAATGTGAATACGACCGCGAGTGAGCCACAACGGTCCGCGTTACGTAAAGGAGAAAATGACATGGAGATTTTTATGCGTGTGCTACGAGGGATGTCGAGCGGTTGGCAATCGCAATCAACGCCTACGCTCGTCAAGTTTGATCCAGAAGATCCTGAGGCAGATATTGAAGGATGGTGTAAGGTGAATGATGTGATAATAAAACACAAGGAGTTAAAAGGTACCGATTTATTATTATCTCTAACACACGCGCTGCGTGGTCGTGCCGCCTCTTGTCTAACAAAAATTAACGCAGATTGTATAACATGGGAGAGTATTAAAGACCTTTTGATTGCAAAATTTTCGAAACCTATGCTCATTCAAGATTATTTTGATCGTGTTATTAAGTTCCAAATTAACAATAAAGAGACGGCAGCTGACGCCGCGATGCGTTTATGGCAGTTGATCGAAGCCATACCGAAAGTTAATTTACCTGAAGAAATTATAACTGGTTTCGTAATGTCAGTTTTGTCGCAAGTCGACTCAAATATTCGACGAGAACTAAGTGTGCATACTATCACAACTAAAACACAACTATGTCGTATACTTCGTGGCGTATTGTTAAAGCGCAGAACAGATGATTATGATGATAATTTGAATGTTAAGCGCCCCCGTCTAAATGACTTTCGTTCGCAACCAACTACATTTCAAGGCAAATGTCACCATTGTGGCGATGTAGGCCATAGAATAATGAACTGTCCACGTGCTCGTGACTCGTCCCAGATACAGAAGCCGTCAACTAGCCGGAATGAAGAACGCCGCCCTGTAATATGTTTAACCTGCGGGAAGCCTGGACACATCTCTACCGCATGCTCCTCTGCTAAGGACTCGCCTGCAGTCTACAAGAAAGAAGTGAAGCTGTGTGGTAAAAGAGCTGTAACGGGTGAGCTCGATATCGCAGGTATGACTTGTCATTTTCTTTTTGATACTGGTTCAGAATGTTCTTTGATTAAAGAGAGTTTTGCTCGCCAAATTCAGGGAACGATTTTTTACGAGTCTGTTATGTTGATGGGCATTGGCGACGCTGATGTCAAGTGTAGCAAGCAACTTTTATGTGTCGTAAATGTGCAGAGTTTAACGTTAGAAATTTTATATCACGTTGTTGATGATAAAGTTTTAATAGAGCCGGTTTTGCTGGGCCGTGACTTAATTGAAAAGGGTGTGCATGTAGAGATAAATTCATCAGGAGTTTCTTTATTCCGTTCCAAGTTTAGTCAGTTTTGTCAAAAAATAACGCCTTCTGAAATAAACTTACATACAGATTTGATTGGCAATCAAAAAAAAAAGTCTCTCGGAGCTTTTGTCTAGATATTTTGATTATTTTGTTAATGGCGTACCTACTCGTCGGGTAACTACTGGTACAATGAAAATTGACTTGATAGATGTTACAAAAACGGTTCGTAGGCGGCCATATAAATTATCAGCATCCGAAAGGGAAATAGTTAACACTAAGATCTCCGAACTATTAGCGGCAGGTGTGATACGAGAAAGTAACTCCCCGTTTGCAAGCCCAATCTTATTAGTCAAAAAGAAAGATGGAAGCGATAGAATGGTAGTTGATTATAGAGAATTAAACTTCAACACTCGATCAGATAATTACCCACTCCCGCGCATAAGTGACCAAATTGATAGACTACATGGCGCCAATTATTTTACATCACTTGACATGACCTCCGGCTTTCACTGTATCTTAATAGATGATAGCTCTATAGAACGAACCGCCTTCGTTACGCCCGATGGGCAATATGAATATGTCGCTATGCCCTTCGGTCTCAAGAACGCTCATTCCGTATTTCAACGATGTATTCAAAAGGCTCTTAAACTCTGTGATTTTGCTCAAATATATATAGACGATGTGCTTATCCCCTCAAAAACAGTAGAAGAAGGTCTCGAGCGTTTAGAACTTGTATTAAAAGCTCTTACCGAAACAGGGTTTTCATTGAACATGAAAAAATGTAGTTTCTTAAAAACTCAAGTGACATATTAAGGTTACGTTGTCAGGGCTGGTGAAGTAGGACCCAATCCCAATAAGATAGAAGCCTTAGCAAAGATCCCAGCACCCCGAAACGCTAGTCAAGTACGGCAATTCATAGGCCTAGCCTCTTATTTTAGACAATTTGTCTCCAACTTTTCAACTGTAATGGCGCCCTTGTATCCTCTTGTTCAACATAAAGGCGAAATCAAGTGGACAGATGTTCATAACTCTGTTCACAAAGAAATTCTTAATATCTTGACTTCAGAACCAGTCTTGGCAATATTTGACCCTGATAGAGAAACGGAGCTCCATACTGATGCGAGCTCCATTGGCTATGGCGCAGTCCTGATACAACGTCATAACAAGGTCCCTCACATTGTAGAGTATTTTAGCCGACGAACTACTGAAACTGAATCGCGATATCACTCCTACGAGCTGGAGACTCTGGCTGTCGTTCGTGCGGTTGAACATTTTCGACATTACCTATACGGCCGCCGTTTCACGGTTCGAACGGATTGTAATGCCTTAAAATCATCAAGCACTAAACGAGATTTGACTCCGCGCGTTCATAGGTGGTGGGCAATATTACAGAGCTATGACTTTCAAATCGAATATCGCGAAGGTCGTCTTATGTCACACGCTGACTATTTATCACGAAATCCGTTGCCGGAATCAGGCTATATATCTGAACCAAATAGTCCATCTATAAAAAAAGGGACATTCGAGTGCTTGACTTACAGCGCGGTTGGTTAACAGTAGAACAGCAAAGAGACAAAGACATAGTAGACATAATAACAAAGTGGACGTCCGGTGATCTTTCCCTCGATATAGCTCAATCATATGACGTTAGAAAGGGACTATTATATCGTAAAGTACAACGTAATAAGAGAAATTTGTGGTTACCGGTTGTGCCCCTTTCGTTAGCTTGGTCCTTAATTAGTCACATTCATAACGAAATCAAGCACCTCGGAGTTGATAAAACGCTTGACAAGTTATATGACTGCTATTGGTTCCCAGGTATGGCTAAGGCCGTAAAGAACTTTGTTGATTCATGTGTCGTGTGTAAGACATGCAAGGGTACGTCTGGAGCTCAGCAAATTAGATTACATTCAATACCAAAAGTGTCAACGCCCTGGCATACCGTACACATTGACATTAGTGGGAAACTAAGTGGCAAAAGTCAGAGAAAGGAATACGTATTCGTATTTATTGACGCATTTACGAAGTATACCCTGTTACGACATACTCTTAGTTTAGATGCCAATAGTGCTGTCGATGCATTAAAACAAGCGGTACAACTGTTTGGTGCGCCAAAGCGGGTTATCGCGGATCAGGGTCGCTGTTTCATTAGTAGAGAGTTTAAGCAGTTCTGTTCGGAACATAACATAGAACTTCATGTTATTGCTACTGGTGCCAGTAGGGCTAACGGCCAGGTTGAAAGGGTGATGCAAATTCTTAAAAGCTGTTTAACTATTATTGAAAATAGTTCTGATAGTATTTGGAGGGACGAGTTAGGCGAGATACAATTAGTTTTAAATACTACAAGATGTAGCGAGTTACCGGATTTACACCTACGGAGCTTATGTTTGGTGTTAAGACTCAATCCTTAGGCATTTCGCAGATATCTCAGAATGACGATATTGTAAGCTATAGAGATAATTTAAACGATATTAGGCAATTAGCATCTGAGAATATAGAAAAGCTTGCTGAGAGTGATACCATTCGTTTCAATAAAACCAAGGCTCGTGTAAAACCGTTCCATGAAGGTGATTTTGTATTTCTAAAATGTTGTGAGCGGAACCAGACTAAACTGGATAAGAAATTTAAGGGTCCTTTTAAAATTAGTAAAGTTCTTGAAAATGACCGATATGAATTGCGAAATATCGATGGCTCAAACCGTGTTTACAAATATTCCCACGAGAACTTGCGTGAAGTACCTAAAGGTAGAACTGGATTAACAGAGGTGGCACAGGCAATGTGCGATGATGCCGTTTGTGAATCTGAAGCTGTAGAGAGTGAGGTGAATCAGAGTGTTACTGCTTTGAATGTCGGGGCTGATAGTAACGATGCTGAAGGTGGTGTACATGATATAACAACAGTGGATGTTCATGATGTTCAGACGATTGAAGATGATGCAACGGTAGTCCCAGGGACTAACCGAGCGAGTCAGTGACAACATTGGAGCTGCTGAAGGTGACATAAGAGGGTATCTATTTTCGTTGTTTGCTGTTAACTGGCTGCAAGCTTCTGGCCTGCCACACTCTATATGGGTGATGGTCCCCAGATAGTGGTGCGGAGCTTTAACAGGAACGTTGATTTGTGTGTTGATGTTTGATGAGAAAATTTAAGAAGAGATGATGAAGGCTATGTTAATCTAAATTGTTTGATAGGGTTGTTGATACAAAGAAAGAAAAAGAAGATTTCGAGTTAGAAGCTCAGTGTTACAAATTATAATGTTTGGTACTTTCACTTTCCAGATTATTGACGCTCGTGGTCGAGCGATCGTCAGGAAGGCCGTGTCGGCGCTGATAGAAAATAAGACACTCGCATGACTAGTTTTTGGCACCAGCGCGCACTTCAAGCAAGAGGGCAGCACTGTCGCGCGCTAACGGAACGTTGGAGGGAGAACGTGTGAGCGTGCGCGCCATTTTGGCGAGACTTTTTTGCTCGGGACAGCGAAGACGACGCACGTATTCTCTGAAACGGATCGTTGTGCCTCTAACTATCAGAAATTAACGTTTAAATTAGTGATTAGCTCTGTATGATTTATTTTAGTGGTTTGTGATCACTTTTTGTAAAATTAAAATCAAAAGTAACGGTGTTTGGTGCTTGTTATTCGCTTACCAGCGTTGAGAACCTATATTCCCGATGTCTGAATCGACTGAAAGGCAAGGTAGCTCTGGCCATCAGCCGACATATATGTTGCCTAAAAGAAAAATTCTCATCCAGAATCACACCTAAATATTTAAACGATTGCTCTTGTTTAATAGATGGACAGTTACATAAGGTGTGACAACTGGAGTCGCCAGTATTAGTACATGAGTGTATAGTAAGTTTAGGTATAACTTGCGGTTTGGATGTGCTTGTTTTATAAAAGGTTAAGTATTTAGTTTTATTTGAGTTTAAAGTTAAAAGATTTTTATTAAGCCAGTCTGAAATAATCAGAATACCTTCATTCGCTGTCTCAAAAACGGTTTTCCAAGATGAGTCACGAAACAATATGACCGTGTCGTCCGCGTAGCATATCAGGTCAGCTTTTTGTGTAGGTAGATTTAGGATGTCATTAATGTACGCTAGAAATAGTATTTGACCGAGTATGCTACCCTGGGGCACCCCGTATTCAGCTGGAAGGGGCTCGCTCACATCTGATCCAATTTTAACACATTGGTAGCGACCTCTGACATAAGAGCTGAACCAGTCGAGTGCCAGACCCCGAACACCCATACATTCCAATTTTCTTAGTAGGATTTGGAACGAAACCGTGTCGAATGCTTTAGCTAAGTCGAGAAAGATGGCAAGGCAGCAAGCATTTTGATCCAATAACGAGGTTACTGTTTTTGTCAGCAGTACGACAGCATCCTCAGTTGACCTGTTACGCCTGAAGCCAAACTGTTTCTCAGAGATGAGAGAGTGGTTTTCTAAAAACGTAACTAGTCTTCTGCTAACGACTTTTTCCAAAAGCTTTGAGAAGATACTTAGCAAGGCTATCGGTCTATAATTGCTAGGTGTAGATTTGCAGCCATCTTTGTGGATAGGAGTTATTAAACCTAATTTCCACCTTTCAGGGAATTTTCCAGTAGACAAGCTTAAGTTGAAAATATGAGTAAGTGGTTCTAGTATCACTGGGCAGATTTGTTTATTAGACGAGGGGTACATCTATCTATACCAGGAGCACTGTCAACTTTAAGTTCCTTTATATACTGAGAAACTTCTTCCTTATCAGTGGGAAACAGGAACAGACAGCTCACAGGGTGACCGTCAAGCTTAAAATTAGCAGCCAAATCCTCTTCGGATACATTTATTTTGGTAAGTGTCTCATTAGCTAGTCTTTTACCAATATCAGCAAAGTACTGATTGCAATTATTTAATGACTGAGCTGGATCCGCATTTTTCGTTAATTCCATTGCATCATTACGAGTTTTAGTGAAGTTACAAATATCTTTAATAGTTTTCCAAAGTTTCTTTGTATCATTTTGATTAGCTGTAAGCTCTTGGTTTTCGTATGCTGTTTTTAGTCTGTGCAACAAATTGTTTAAAAAATTTCGATATCTCCTATACGTAATCTGTGCGATTTCATTTGTTGCACTTTTCCTAGCTTGGAGATGTAAGTAGTCGCGATGTCTCTGGCATCTTATTAGTCCTGAAGTTACCCATGGCTTAATATTAAATTTGGAACGTGAGATTTTAATTTGTTTAGAATTAACTGAGACCGCAGTATCAATAATTTCAGTGAAGGAGGCCACAGCTTTGTCAACATTTTCAGCTCCGACCACACTTGACCAGTCAGACGATTGCAGGGTGGAGACAACTGCTGGATAGTCGAGTACCATTTTGGTACGCTTGCGAGACTCTTGTGGAGGTAGTATAGTGGAAGGTAGTGCTATAATGCATAAATCGTGATTCGTCAAGTCAGAGCGTATCACCAAACCTATTGCGGATGTATGGTTCTTTATGAAAATGTGGTCAAGGCAGGAGTTATGCCTGGTCGAGTGAGTAATAGCCGGTAACAACTGGTGTGCCGCTAAAAGACACAGATATTCCAAACATTGTTCAGTATGTGGGCTATTAAGTAGGTCGATATTAATATCACCAGCTAAAACTATACACTTTATGTTACTGGTATTTTTTAAGGTTTTATCTAGGGAGCATAAAAAAATTCGGTTGATTTGAAAGAAGGAGAACGGTAATTTCCGTATATTGTAATATCCGTGCGTAATCTTATCTCTAAGCAGATACAGTCATCTATTAACGGTTCCGATATTGTTGGGTTCCATAAGTTTGAAACATACGCAACAACTCCGCCACTCTTTTAATATGTTTCTGTGTACGATAGGAGTTATAGCCCGACAGCACCGGTACCGGAGTGTCTTTTCCCAACCAACACTCTGTAAGTATGATAGCATCAAAATCAATGTTCAGACGGCCCATTATTATATGAAACATGTCGAATTTTTTTAAGATACTGCGTATGTTAAAAGTCAAAACTCTGAGATTTTATTTAGATTCTGGAACGAAGTTAGCGCACTGTTCCAGGCTCTCCAGTGTTTGGCAGTTTATTTTTAGAATATTTTCTGTGTTATCTAAGAACTCTGGAGTAAACATCGACGAAGAAAGTATTTAATATTATATAATGCCAAAACACCAGAGAGAACACAGCTGCGAGACTACACACCCCTATTGCGTTGATGAAGTTAAAAGCCTGCCTATAATTTATTTGTGATTGTGTGATTAGAGTGTAAATAAATGTGAAAGTTTTCTGTAAGGCATGATTGTACTTTGTGTGTGTGAGTGTCAAGAGTGTACTATGTCTAACTACGAAAGCCATCGAAGTAAGTTGTGTAAAAGAGATGTTTGGGTGAGTGTAGGTTCGTATAAATACATGGGAGAAAGAAAAGTAAATAGCCAAAACAAAACAAAAAAACAAAAATAAGTAAAAAAACTAAATTATGCTGTGAAAGGGGGGGACACTGCTCCAACTTTATTGTCAAGATCCGCTGCTGAATAAATGCGGATGGCAGGCTTGCTGTCAGCTTCCCGCACGTAGATAACTCCGTTTTTTGTCCAACAGTAGCGAAACTTATGCGAGAAAGCCCTAGTCCGAGCCTCGCGAAACAACATTCGGTTGTCTTTGATAAGCCTTTCATTCACAAATATCTTTCCAGAAGTGCCACTCACGATGTTCTGGGATGAAAGTTTCTTTTTTGCTTTTGCGGCTCTCACCAGTTCTTCTTTTTTCTGCCGCCGTATTTATCTGACTACTATTGGACGTGATTTTTGGCCTTCAGGCATTACAACTTACGTGCCACGGGTTCGTTTTGATCCAATACGAGTAATGTCATCAATATCAGATTGATTCAATTGCATTCCTAGCTCCTGTGCAGTCGATATTACTAGTCGGGTAAGATCCATATTTCAACTTCATTCTTCGTGGCGCTTTGTTCATATATGTTTAGCTGCAATTGCAGTTGTACAACTGTGGACTTTAAAAAGCTATTTCAAGTTGCGACGTTTCTAGCTTCTTGGCAAAGGCATTTTGATTATCTCCTATAGATGTTGATAACAACTCTTTGAGGTCAGTTGGCGTATTTCATCTAACAAAAGTGAAGTATCACAGCCTGGACATTGAACGCGATGCTTACTAGTTTTTACCTTCGGATTAGAGCCACGAGTCATGCTAACGTTTGAGGACAACTCGCCCGAGGTGCCTGCTGGTAGACGGACAGGTGTAAGTGAATTGTCACCCTTAGGGCGAGAGCAAATGCAATTTGGGCACAACCAGCTGTTTTGGTTTTCCTGTGACAAGCTTTAAAAATTATTTTTAGTCAATTTTATACAAGCCTGATCATATACTTTGTCACACTTAGTGCAATCCATCTAATCTAAGCCTTGAATAAGCCCGCCACACGCATAGCAGTTCATCATTCTCCGTGTTACCAAAGAGCGGGCAAACAGCAGCGTTATTTATAAAAAGCCTGAAGCAATGCGCGCGTCGTCTCGCGTCGTAGGAAGCGCAAGCGCAATACGAGTAAGTAGTTTGTACTTATCTGTGGATCGCCTGATGCGCGATGCGCAGCAGTGGAAGTGAAACTTGCGTTGAGTTGACTCACGTAAGCGCCTGGCGGGGCGGGGAGGGGGGGGGAGGGGGGGGGGGGGCGGTGGCGCTAAGACGTACGCGATGACTCGCTGTGTCGCCCACGTCGTGCGGCAGGCACTCAGAGCCACGGAGTAGGTAGTTAAGCCGTTATTGTTTTACTTTTAAAAAGAAAACGCTTATAACTTCGGTTTGGACGCGAATCTTTCAATAAGCTTTTCGCCACTAGCCAGGTCTTCACTTTAGCTATACCAAGATATATATCACTTGAACGAACGACGTAATTTTCCGGGTAGAAACAATAAAAAATGTGGAGAAGAAATTAACACAGGTCTGGTATGAATTAAGCAGCTCATAGTATTAGCTCTTAGTTTTAACCAATATCTATACATAAACCTGTATTTATGTTTATTATAGCTGACCCGACCGACGTTGTCCTGCCTTAATTATGAATATTGTAAAAAAATATTTTAAAAAAGTGTTTATTTTAATTTTTTTTCTTTCATAAGAACCTTCTCCTGACAATAACAAACACAACAAAAAAACAATTAGCTAAATCGGTCTAGCCGTTCACGCGTGATGGCGTGACCAAGGGAAATAGGGTTCCGGAGGTCCCTTCCCCCCCCCCCCCCACCCCTCCTCCCAATTCCTATTCCTTCCTTAAACCTATTCCTCCCTTAAAGGCCGGCAACGCGTCTGCGATTCTTCTGGTTTTGCGGGTGTCCATGGGCGGCGGTGATTACTCTCCATCAGGTGACCCGCCTGCTCGTTTGCCTCCCTCTTTTATTAAAAAAAAATAAAAAAAAAAATAGGGATTCATTTTTATTTATTAGATAACAGCAATACTACAAAGAGGAAATGTAATTAAGCAACCATGCTTATGTGAATGATAATTACTTACGGCGTGGCAGACTAAATACTTTCGAATTAATTTTGACTTGTGTGCTGACAGCTCGCTCGCTGACAGTACCTAACAAATTTCAAAATTCTCGTCGATTTATTGCTCGACTCAAACCTTGACTACTCATATTTAAAGAACCGTTAGATGAGGCGGGCGTGTGTCAGACATACAAAAATGTCAGGAGGTCCCATACTGATAAATTAGTGACTTAAGTTGACTCAACCTATCGAGCGACAAATCCATGTTTTTGTTTATGTTCGGTCTACAGTTGCCATAGTTACAGAATTCACATTCTACATTGAACACCGATGCATTGTTAATATTATTAACACACATAACCATGTGATGTAGTTGAGCCTCGGACCAATTGGTCCGAGGGTTGAGCTTTAACAGAGACTCAATTAAGTTTTGATGACAATTAAATGTCTTTTCTTCTCTATTTAGCACTAAACTTATGAAAGTGACAGCAAGAGACTTAATTGACATTAAAACTTAATTGACGTCTCTGAGTACGGCAGTATGAGTTTATAAATAGAATAACAAGATGAAAAAGGAACCTTCTACATTAACTGCTCCTATTTCAAAATTTGCAAAATATTTCTATTATTAATCTGAATAAAGGTTTTTCATCTTTACGGATTTCTTAAAATAGGGAAAACAAAATAAGAAAACTAAACAACAATTTCAATAATCTTTATTTTGAATGGAAGTATTTCAAAGAAGTTATGATTAGTACTTTGTCAAAATAAAAACTTCAAACACCTTAAAAAAATAGATTCACAATCATAAACTTTAATCGTAGCGAAATATTGGCAGCTTTGACATTCACATTTGACGTATATATGTTTTGGCACAATTTTTAAAGAAGCTCTGCTTCATGTTGACATTTAGCTCGCATTGTATAAGTTTGAAAAAAGGCTGTGAGCTAAGTGTGCTAGTGCGTTTAGGAGTCCACGAAACAATAAAGTTTTCACAAAAACTTAAGTTCTGTGACTGGGCCACGACTGGTATTTATAAAAGTAGAAATAAACTGTATGAGTTATGTAATTTAAGACCATAAAACCATAATTTAAATTTTACAGAATATGTAAAAAATTACTCCAAATTGTGAAAGTGTGCATACTAGCAAAATCTAACTTCATTAAAGATAAAATTAAAAGATCTAATAATAAAATAAAAGCCACTTGGGATAACATCAACCGTGAAACTGGTAAATTAAAACCACGGGACTGTTGAAACCTGCATGCTGGCGCTGTATTAAAAAGCAAATGTGTCAAGTTTGTCTCAATAAAGCAATGTTTTTAATAAACTGTGTTTTGATATTGCTCTGCAAGTAAAATGTGGATTATAACGATTCACAGCAACAGGTTATTGGGCCCCTCGCGTGCCATAAAAAAAAGAAAATTCGGGTTTCGGAAGAAACATAAAAACAAAGAATAATTTTGAAAATTTTACGAAGTGGTGAAAAAAAATCTGACGGTGAAAAATGTCGGAAGAAAAGCTGCGGATAGAACTTTTAAGTGATAATGATTCATTTCGATTGTGGAAATTTCAAATCAACATACTTTTTGATGCTAAAGGTCTACAAAAAAATTGTAAACGACGAATTGAAAAGAAGACAGGAAAATGCAGACAGTTTTGACGAGAAAGATGCAAAAGCTTAGCATTGATGTAATGCTTAGCTTTTGCATCTTTCTGATTTTTTCATCAGGACGATCGATAAAAAGTATGTATTTCAATTATTTGAGTGTAACACTTCGGCAGAAATGTACGACAGAATTTGCTCAATATTTGAGGGATCAGAAGAAAGAAGAAGACTTACGAACCGATGGCTTAAATGATATTCATAAGTGCTGTAACCTAAACATGGCCTAACCCTTAGATTAAAACAAAAAGGGAAGATACGGCATTAGCGTCTCGTGAGTAAGCCGCTAAAATTAGGCCTAAAGGCACAATTTCACTTCAGTCGCAATTTGCCGAGCGTACAGGCTACATCGTACTATTGCGGACATTCTGCTGTGATAAAAAGAGAAAGACGCTACTCCGCAGTGGCGTCGGAATCGGTCGTACGTACTCGTCTGTTGCGAAGCGACCGAACGTCAACGCGCTACTCGCTGACTCCCTCGCGCTGACGTTGAAACTTACTGCTCTGTCTCGCTCGCTCGATTTACAATTTTAAAAATTTATAAAAGCGTATGAAATTATTTGACAACATTTAAATAATATTATTTTTTATAATCCATCACATAGCATACTACAATTACTTTTTGTGACTATTTATTACACGTTAGATTAGGTTTTATCCGAATAAACTCACATAACACACATTTAACACAATTTTTAAACATTACAATAAAAAAACGTACCCCTTCACAAGGTCATTCCAATACAAAAAATACTTGTGTTGGGATAGTAAATCAATTTAAGTTCAATTGATGTTCAATAATCAATCGATTGACTTTAATTTTGTATTTATAATTCTAGCTATATTAATTGATTTGTTAGTCTTTACTCATTTATCTTGAGTTTAATGACGATTATATTGAAGTTAAAATAGTACATTGTTAGGGAAGGGAAGAGAGGGATTGTTTGTATTATTTTGATGAGCACATCGCCGCTCTATGCTGTTGGATGTATGTGCTGTTTTTAGTCCGTTAGTCGCCTTTTGCGACACCAAAGAGAAGAGAGAGGTTGGTAGTATTATATTGATGAGCCCATCGCCGCTCTATGCTGTTGGTTGTATGTGCAGTCTTTAGTCCGTTAGTCGCCTTTTACGACAACGAAGAGTAGAGAGGGGTTGGTAGTATTATATTGATGAGCCCATCGCCGCTCTTTGCTGTTGGTTGTATGTGCAGTCTTAAGTCCGTTAGTCGCCTTTTACGACATCGATAGTACTACTTTCCACCCGCTCCTCATGCAACCTTAGACCTATTTTCCGAGTAAGTATAAGGAATGAAAATCTTTAAAAGTTATTGAATTGGCAGATTAGAAAGGAACGATACATCATTGGGCTCAGTTTAAATCGATGATTGCGGTCGCATTTCGATGTTCACTTTGTTTTATTTTAATTGGAAATAAACTTCGCACTACTGCATCTGTGACGGTTTGGTTGGGGGTGGGAGCCATCTTGTTTTGATACAAGTGCCAAAGTCTTATGTGCGTAACGTGTTTTCAAGTCAAGTCAAGTCAAGTCAAAATATATTTATTCAATAAACTCATTCAATAAGTACTTTGAATCGTCCAAATCTTTTTTAACCTACCACCCATTCAGGACATAATTTTTTAACTGTGGCAAAGAATGGGCGCAAGAAACCACAGCGCACAAAAGCAACAACATTTACAAACAAAAAAAAAAGAGTATGTCGTTACCAGGTCAATACAAAATATGAATTTAAAAAATAATAAATGTTGCAATACAAAACTACAATACAAAATAGTATCAATTAAATAAAGACAATAAGAAACAGCTGTTGGAGTGCTTGGAGCATTTTAGATCAAAGCTGTTTTGTCTTCTGTGTATTCTGACACTTTATAATATGCTTTTTTATAAAGTTTTTCTTTGATTTTGATTTTAAATTTATTAAGATTTAATTTCTGAATATCATTTGGTACTTTGTTGTAAAATCTACACACAGACCCTTAAAAGAATTATTTATTTTATGGAGCCTAGTATAAGGTACTGCTAATTTGTTCTTACTTCTAGTGTTTACATTGTGAATATCACCGTTTTTTAAAAACATTTCAGTATTTTTATGAACATAAATCAAATTTTCATAAATGTATTGTGATGCAACTGTCATTATATTTATGTTCTTAAATCTCTCTCTGAGAGAGTCCCCAGCCTTTAGGTTATAGATTGCTCGAATAGCCCTCTTCTGAAGCACAAAGATAGTTTGAATGTCGGCAGCATTTCCCTACAGTAAAATGCCGTACGACATTACTCTATGAAAGTAACTGAAATAAACTAATCTAGATGTATCAACGTCAGTTAACTGACGGATCTTCATTACTGCATAAGCTGCAGAGCTAAGTCTATTCGACAATTTAGCTATATGTGGGCCCCACTGAAGCTTGGCATCTAACGTGATGCCTAGAAACACAGTGGTGTCCACAGGATTCACATTCTTTTCTTTTTTAATTTGTACACTAGTTGTTACTTGCTTAACATTAGGCAATACAAATCTTACACATTTGGTTTTTCCCTCGTTTAAAAGCAAGTTATTTACACTAAACCAGTGAACAATCTTTGAGATCGCATTATTCACATCGTCATAATTTGGGTGTCGTCGTTTCACTTTGAATAAAAGTGAAGTATCATCAGCAAACAATACTATCTCATGACTATCTTTTACAAAATAAGGTAAGTCATTAATATAAACCAAAAACAAGAATGGACCTAGTATTGAACCCTGCGGAACTCCCATTGTAACCACTGATCCCGGAGATCTTTTACCGTTAATGTCGACCTTCTGAATCCTGTTACTCAAGTATGAGATAAGAAGGCTCAAAGAAGCATCCCTAATTCCATAGTGGTTAAGCTTTCTGACCAAAGTTTCATGTAAAACACAATCGAAAGCCTTGGATAAATCACAAAATACCCCTAGGGCATCCTGTAATTCCTCCCAGGTATCAAATATTTGGATAAAAGCTCAACACCGGCGTCAGTTGTTGAGCGACCCCTAGTAAAACCATACTGTTTACAATGTAAAAGTTTATTTCTATGAAAATGAATTTGAATTTGGTCTAGCATCAACTTTTCAAAAATTTTACTAAATGTGGGTAGCACAGAAATAGGTCTAAAATTAGAGGGGTTAGAAGTGCTACCTGATATAAAGAATGGAATTATTTTACTATGTTTCATTAGGTCAGGAAAAACACCACAGTCAATGCATTCGTTAAATATGCAAGCTAAAACTGGAGCTATTGTCATAATTACTGATTTAGCGACATCCACGGAATTACCCCACAGATCAGCAGTTTTCTTTTTATTGAGAGTGTTAAATGTTTTTAATATATCTATAACACAAATTTTTTGAAAACTGAAATTAATTTCACAATCTTTAACGTTCTCCTTCAAAACAGATTCAGCTACAGTGGGGGAGGAAATCAAGGCTTTTGTAGTTGAAACTGGAATGTCAGTAAAAAACCTCTCAAATGCTGCAGCAATATCAGCATCAGAAGTCAAGGTTTTATTATCACAATTTAAATTGTACTCATTATTACGACTTTTGACCTTTCCTGTTTCACTATTTATAATATTCCATGTCATTTTTATTTTGTCATTACTATTCACAATCTTAGAACTCAGATAGTTTGCCTTGGCTAATCGACATACTCTTCTAAATAACTTAGAATAATTTTTAACATATAATTTGAAGTCGTTGCTGGTGTTTTAGTTGCGTTCACCATAAAGTTTATAAAGGCGTTTCCTACTTATGTGAATACCAATTGTAGCCCTTTCATTAAAAGATACAGTACCACTAACCGAGATCTTTTTTGGAACAAAAGATTTATTTAATTCTGAACAATACATGTTAAAAAAATCATTATAAAAGACATCAGAGTTGTCATTGTATTCTAAATAATTTAATTTTGTATCTAGATTGCTTTTAAAGCGCTCCAGCCGACCTGCAGTTTTTGGCACAACAGTGATATTCTTTTTCATCACTTGCTTACGCTGGTGTGGGAAACTGACCATTTGGCCACAATGATCAGAGTCCAGGTTATTAATAATTTGCTTAGCCAGTGGTTTTACATTTGTATATATGTTATCAATACAGGTGGCCGAAGTGGCAGTTATTCTTGTCGGCTCCAAAAATAAATGATTCAAATTGTATGATAGTAATAAGTTTTTAATTTTAGTTGTCAATGTGGAGTTTTCTAGCAAATTTATATTAAAGTCACCGCAAACAATGATTGTTTTACCTACATTGCGGACTTTACGCAATGTCTCATCCATAACTTTTTCAAAAAAATCATAATTATAATGCTGAAGGAGGTCTGTATATACTTATCACAAAAAACTGCTCCAACTCCACACAAGCTATTTCTATTGTTCGTTCAACCGAGAGGCTCACTATGTCTTTGCGTTCCTTTAATTTAAACTTTTTACTAACAATAATTAAGGAGCCACCATGTATTGCATTTCTTCGACTGAACGAACTTCCTACCAAATGATTCTTAAAATTGAACATGAACTGATGGTCTCTAAGCCAGTGCTCGGTAATGCAAAGAATATCGATATTATTACAGTTCATGAACAATTCAATCTCTAAATCTTTGCCCATCATTCCATGGATGTTTTGGTGAACAATGTTCATAGATTCTACATTTTTTAAATTTAATGATTGACCGGGGCTTTTTATAAAGCTATTTTTACATTTATTTAATTTCATTTTATTTACACACATTTTGCAAGAGAGTTCCTCTTTTGTCTTATAATTTAATTCTAATAATTTGCTAGACGTGTCCTCTATTGTCTTATAAGCTAATTCAAATTATTTGGAACATATTCCAAAGACTGAATTGGCATGTCAGTATGTTGCAGCTCAATAGAAGCCGCTGAGCTAGCCATGTTATTGGCTAAATACTTAAAATAAAATGATAGCGAATTTGCTATCTGTCGCTAAAAATAAGTCTTAAGATAATATTTATCTTTTGTCAATATAAAATTATTATCTAATAATTTATTTATGTCTATTATTTCTACTTTCTTTTCATAGAAAGCCATTGTATTCAAAGTCAAATTAAGCTTAAATTTAAAATTATTTTCTTCGTGTGGCAAGTTTTTACTGTAAGGAAGTGTGAACATTATAATTTTTGGAATATTTAAAGAAAGTAATTTTTCATAAAAGTTAACTAATACTTTTTTGTTCACATTTCCCCTTTTCCCAATTAAAATAATAACAGTTTCTACATTATTAAGGTCATGTGAAATCAATTTTTCCATTATATCATGGTATGTCAAGCCAGGCATACAATAATTTAAGACAGTTTCAGTTTTCCTATCGTAGTATTTGCTATTTTTTTCGTTTGTTAAGTTTTGTTCTGTTATAACTGTTCGTAAAGTTTGTTGTTTTTACTGATACAATGCCTAAAAGGTTAAAAAAGACTGTTTTGAACAGCGAAAGTCGTGAGTTTGTAGTACGCTTGCGAAATTATTTCGAGCGTGAGAGCCCAAACAAAGGTCCTCTACTACCCTTAAAGCAAGTGGTTGATCGCGTTGCGGATGCTCTTGGTATAGGGCGTACTACAGTGTCTCACATCTCGAAAGAATCGTCATATTTGATGATGCATCTACGAGTACAGCAACCACCGAAGAAAATAAATTATCGACACCTAACAAAAAAAGGAATGTTACAAAAATAGACGATTTTGATACTGCAGCTATACTCGTACGTAACCATATTTATTCGTACTATTCACAAGATACTCTCACTCATAGTCACTCATACTCACTCTAGTAATTACAGTGATGATTTAGGTTGTAAACCAATACATAATTAAGAATTTGTTAATTATTAAAACATTCAAAATCTATTCATGAATTTTATTTACATATTATTATTATGTATTTCTAAAAATTAAGTGATTTAAATAGCATCCAAAATTATAATTTGAAGCAAAAAACGATTAACGACAGAAATGATATTCAATTTATAACTTCAATTATCATTTGATTCAATTACGTCTGTAATGTCGCAACCCTAGGCATGACAATTTGACACCTGCCATAAGTATCAAGCTAAAATGAACAGACTATAGGGATAGTCTAATTTGTCATCCTTTTATTTGTGTATCTATACAGGTTGTCCTAAGAAATGGTGTCAAGCGGAAGCTCAGAGTGAGAGCAGGTGCAGCTCTAGGAGCACTTCAGTCAATCTCTGTACCTATGTTCCGCGATTTTTATAGTAACTTAACTTTTACTAACGAACTATGGATCCACGCTGTCCGAAATAAAACGTTTTTATTTTTTTTTATATACTAGTACAAGTGCGACATAAAAGAGTTGAAAATAAATGAGGGCGCTGTTGTCGTTAACATAGCAAACCCTGATAGGTCGAGCAAATTGGTCTTGATACTTGTTTTTATTTAATATTTGCATATAATTGGAAAACATCACTTACACATTGCTCTGATATAAAGGAAGTAGATAAGACACTTGTGTTATAGAAATCAGAAACAACGACGGTACCACAACACCCAGATCCGAGACAATATAGAAAAGTTAGTTTTCTACATTAACCCAACTGGGAATCGAACCCAGGACTTCAGAGATGGCGACGCCAAGTCCAGAGTGCTCGCCTCTCGGCTACGAAGGTCGTCAACATAAATAATTTTAGTAGTTTGTATGTAGTAATGAAAACAGCCATTGTACTTATAACTTATCTTTATTTAGATACAAAAAGTCCAGATACTCTTCAAGTTTTCGCAAATGCTCGCGGCTTTCATCATAGCCAATAGTTGCCTTAATTGAGCTATTAATTTGCATATTGTTGGTACTTCTTTTTTTACAGTGTAAATAAAATCATTTTCTGACGGATTGCACATATCAAAGTTATCGAGTTCCTTTGCAAGTCGACCCTTTCTGTGTTTAGCCGGAGTCGAGAATTTAG